>JASXTE010000003.1:11816606-13150356 GCA_030280995.1 Hemileia vastatrix | reverse complement strand
CTGATTTACTGTTCTCAGAGCCCATGACACTATGTTCATGTTCCATCATTGGTGTTTCATTTGCGTGTTTCATGAAAACAGGTACTCTTGCCACATAAGAAGTGTTATCTTTTATTTTTTCAGTATTTTTCAATATGTTTGCTACTTCTATTTCTACTATTAGTAACCTATCCTTTATTACAGGTACATGAGTTAGAGTATCATTTACATTTGAAAAAGATAATTTAACACGTCCCTCAATGGTAGCCATAACATTCTGAGAGTGTTCTAATTTACTTTCTAAATTTCTAATCTCAGAGTTTAATCTTTTATTCTCATTGATTAATTCATCATTTGAATTTTCAATAATATTTAATCTATTGGCTGTGGTACTCAATGATTGTGTGAGGTTTAATAATACACTTTCTGTATTATTGTTGGACTCTCTAGAGAATTCTTCCAATTTTTCAATTCTTAATAATAATTTACTAATTATTTTTGATTCCATTGGATTTTCTTTTAGAAAATATTCAATTTTGTCTGTGTCCAATTCAGAAGACTTATCATCAGGGTCAAGATTTAATTCATTTAGTTCCATTTTTATATAAATAGTATTTTCCTGGTGTTCAATAAAACTATGTACATTGTCCTCATTGAAAGACAAGTTTAACATGTTATTTTCAAATGAATAATTTTTTAAATCCTTATCAATTATATCCAATACCTCTCTATCAATTTCATTACCTATAAGTAATTCATTTTTAGGATTATATAATTGATCCTGAGAAGATGGATGACTTACCACGGTCTTATTCCATTTCCCCCGCCTCTCCTTGGCTTTCCCCTGTAAGGGTGACTGCTGGATCCCTGTTGAGGAGGGTTGTTGTAGTTTTGGGCATACCAATCCCACTTCCATTTGCTGACTGTTATCTTTTGGTCCTCTTCTGGGGCTGGAGGTGTTTCTGTGGTATTTGGTGCCACTGGTTGTTGATGAGACTTTATATCCACTAGAGCCTGGTTGACTTCTATAAAGCCCTGTGCCTCCCTTTTCTCCAGATTGTTGATCTGGTCTACCATATTGTTTAATCTTATTGTTAGTGTATTCAGTAGGGTTGAGAGGGAGTGAATTTGCTCTTGCAACGTGTTTTTGGACTTCTTTATTGACATTTGTTTTAAGAGCTTTTCCTTTTCCTCCATGGACATTGGTGGGGTGTTGTTTATTATTGGTGATTCTTGAGCCTCCATTTGAAGGTCCTGTAACAGGTCTTACAGCTCTAGGTCTTAAGTTATAAGGTTTTGCCTTATTACTTACAATATCATTGTTGTCACACATGTTTACGTGGAATTTAAAGAATTGAAAGTTCAGATATGAAAACTTCAAAAAGGAGTTTTATCAGTATTTATTAATACCACTGAAGACAATTTTATTGCTTACTTATTGGTATGAAGTGAATTCTTAAGTGCCAAAAGTCAAATATGCTTTTATGTGGTCACTTGATTTAACTGCTCTACAATATGTAGCCGTGTTTTTATATTTAAAAGAAAACAACTGTCAGTAAGATTCTTACTAAATATTTTATGAATCTTACAAACCAATAAAAAGAAAAGATTAAGAGTCATGTTAAAAGAAAACAATTAATCAGTTTAATTGGTTTATTATCTGCAAAGATCATCAATTTAATTGGTCTATTGACAGACTCCCACTAATAACAATTTTATGTTAAATTAGTGGTGAAATTGTTGATTCAATATCACAATTTTATTATATAACAGGGCTTCTTTTTCTGAAATCACTATATAAGTGACCCCAACCTGTTGTAATTATCCAAAAATTTCTATAGGGATTTTATTTACGTGTACCTTCTTTGAAATTTTTACTTACAGGATTATAACAGAATTCTTGAGGAAAGGTCGCCAATTGTCAGGCTGAGGTCAAGTACAAAGACGTGAACTAGCTTGAATGGTCAGTTTTCTAGAAGATTTTAATGGTCCTATATGAATACTGTAGTACTAATCCACTAAGTTGTAAAATGTAATCAAAATTAAAGGTCTCAGTAATATAATTCTCACTAATTTTATATATGGCTTATAATCTTTGTAGTTGGTAGAAAAATAGATTTTATAATTCAGATACTATTCAAAAGTCTTATAAATATACTACTTGATATGTATTGTAATTTATTTGGTTATATTGGTAAATTGTAAGTGATAAGGAATGTAGAAACAAGACCCAAAAACCACATCCTTTTATACACACTGAGTTCCCCAATAAATCCCTTGATGTACCATCCAATACACAGTTAATGACGCCTCAAAACAACTAATAGACCTGCCCATCAACGTCGCTAGTGACCCATGACATAATTAGACAAGTAACAACCGTCAAAATCCTGTAATAATAAGGGAAATCCATCAAAATTAAAGAAAAAGACAAAAAGAGAGTATATGTGTATAAAAAAATAATATAAAAGACTAAAGAAGACTTTTTAAGCTTAATAATTGCTTAATAATAAGGGGGATTTACTGTAGAAATGGAGGGGCTAATCCTGACATTATACTATGTGAAATTCCCATCCAAAAATAACCAATATTGACTGAGAAACCACCCAAAAACTCAAAAAAGAGTGTGAGATGTGTGGTAACTACATGCAGTCCTTGGCAGGCACTTTCACGGGTAAATACTTGACTAAAATTAGGCAAATTTAAGCGTAGTGATGAAATAAGATTCCAAGAGTGAGGTTATTAATGAAATTAGTGCATATAAACAAGGTCAATGCACTATTAATTAAGCTAGGACACTAAATAAGCACCTGTCGCCTATTTTAGCATGTTTCCCCACAGTGGGCATAGAATGTGGGGTAATTATAGTGTGAAAAAGCTAACTTTGCTAAAAATGAAGCTATTCACAGGGGAAAAAAGCAGGCAGTATGTGGCCAGTACACAGAAGCCATTTCTGGCATAAAAAACACCAATTTTGAAAAGTGTTATTTTTATGCATTTAAATAGCCAAATCAATAGTGCTAAATGAGCCCAATTGATCTGTTAAAGCGCAATTTTGATATTCTCAATTTTATAGCACATATAGTCAACTTTTAAGTGAAATAAAGCGCATTTCTTGTTTTTTGCGTAAAACAATGAATATAACAGCTTTAAGTGTACTTAAAAATTATGTGGCCTTATACTTAAGGTTCTTAAGATTACCCTAACATATTCCAACTTAATATTAAGTACATAAGACCTATAAAATGTGGATATATGCGTGTATATAAGGTGTTGTAATGGCATCTTTTGTATATTATCATAATTTTACTTATGTATACTGTTTGTGTACTCTCAATTATTGTTCCCCTGTATAGTTCATGTGGTTAACATAACTTATAAGCACTTTTTACTCAGTCCTGGGAATATACAGGCTGACAGATATCTTACCTGGTGTATAGAGTTATTGAGTGGAAGATGAGGATGCCAAGTTGTAAGTTAAAGGATATAGGTTTAGCAGTTTGGGTTAGTCTTATGATTTTTTAAGGCTTAGTTTTACTTCTGTTCATTTTTATTCTATTTTTTGTCATTTTCTTCTAGGTGAAAAAAATGCAACTTTTTGTTTCTAGTTGAAAAAATAATTTTGCTTTTGTTTATTTATATCACTACACAATATAGGGGGTGGACTTGCTAGCAAGTCCTCAACCTGAACTCAGATGGAACTCATACTGAACCCATACTGAACTCTACTTGAACACCCACCTAAAACTGTTCTGCTGAGTGGTGTTCATCCCTGATTGTATGGTTCCTTTATCAATAGCTCAATGTGTGTTCAATCTGTGGTGAGTTTGGGTCCAAGGTTGCGGACTCACTAGCAAGTCTGCCCCCCATATTGTGTGGTGTATGTGAGATTGTTTTTCTTTTGAGAGCCTTTTTTTCATACACTACCAAATAAGGTATTGAAAAAAAAATCAAAAATATACCTTACCCAACCAAGAATATATCTATTGGGTATATTTCACTTTGGGTGTAGTGTATGGTAGTTCAATTTGGGGGAGACACCTGCTAGCAGGTGTCAGCCTTTTTTTTCTGGTGACTGTTCTTGAAATTCTTTATTGATGACAATAGAAGATGGGGACCGCGAATGGTGCATCTATGAACTTAATAGGGGGTATCAAAGTTAGAAATCTTCCATTTCAAAATACCTCTTTTTTCCACCAAATCAACCATGATTTTTTTTTAAAAAATATGCCATATTGTGCCCCCAAAACACCTTTTTACTGAGAATTAATGTCATGTTTGTGGCTCTCTTTTTGTGTTTTGAAATACATTTTAGATATTATAAATTTCTAACTTTGATACCCCCTTATATATATTGGGCTCATATAAATAAAGTTTTCCTCACAGTCCCTCCTACACGTAATGAAATAATGAAGAAACTTTTTTTTTTTTTTTTTTTTTGGGGGGGGGGAGCGGGAGTATATTCAAGTTTAAACCTAAACTTCATTCCCCCGCTTCAGCATCGAAAAATATCTTAATGTTTCAAGTAACAAAACAGTAATCAAAAAGATATAAAATTTGGATTATACAACTATGTGTTATTCAACTTGAATAATTGAAGTCTGATTAAACAGTTGAAACTTTTAAAGACATTTCAAACCCTGTTTTATCATGCGGCAATCTTGGTTTCATAGTCTACATTTTTGAAGTTAGGAGAAATAAAAATCAAATTTCGAATTAGGCTTTCTCTTTCAGATTGATTATTAACAATACTTACCGCGGCTGCCCGACGCTCGTAGTTGGGTCCTCCACTAAAATTCTCAGGCTCAAATTTGAAATTTTTGACTAATTCACTCAAGATAACTTTTAGTTCAAGCAATGCAAATTTATAGCCAATGCAACACCGGGGGCCAGCGCCAAAGGTCATCAAACCTGCCCATACTCCTGCGGATTGATAGGGTTTCACATCTTCATCTTTTTTATCCAGCCATCTAGAAGGTTTGAAATCATTCGCATCTTCACCAAAAACTTCTTTCGATCGGTTATAAGCAGCCAATGATAAAACAAGTATGTTTTCTGGTTTCACAGGTAGATAATCTATCCAGGTACCATTCTTTAGTTGAATGGGCTGAGACAATGGGATTGAATCTGCCGCGTTAGGCCTACGAAAAATTGTAAAGACAGGTGGATAGAGTCGCAGGCTTTCTCGCTTTGGATAATTAAAGTTTTTTACATAATAATTTTAGGTTATAGACATTCCGACAAATGGAAGATTTAAAAAGGAAAAATTAAGTCCTTACACAAATAGCGTCTAGATAAGGTAAATCTGCAAGTTTTCGCGCAAGGTTTTCCTCATCATTCTGAGATGAAGAATCCATTAATTCTATGATAGAATCACGCAATTTATTTTGAATGTCCAGATGTTTCGAGAGTAGCCATAGTGTCCAAGTCAGTGCGGTGCTAGTGGCTGAGGCAAGAATGAGAATTGAGTCTAGAACAATTTGAACTCTCTATGCAATCTTCAGAGTGCACTTACTTTCATGACCAGTAATTATGAAGGTCATCATCTAACACAGATAATGAAAGGCTTGAATTAACCTGAATTTTTTTTTTTCAAATTTTCAAATTTTTTATTTTACCTGCGCAATTACTTCGTCGTCGTCCATCTTGTCTTTATCTTCCACTCCGGTATTGCATCTAATCAAAACACTCATCAAATCTTTACAGCTAGTATCCAGATGTTCAGTCTGTTTTTTTTCTTCTAGAATTTGGTAACAAAGTGTTTTCGTTATTTCTACTGTCTTAGTAAAAAGATTCAAACGCTTCGTGGAAAAAAATTGCGATATTAAAGGAATTTTCCGCCGTAAATGAAATAATAAAAGCCTTGATCTAGTCATCTGTCCCAAGGAGAAATTGCTGTAAAACAGTTTCTCAGCACCGTGTACCAGACAAATATAATACACTTGAACCTACAAAAAACTGGAATATGATGAAGCCAATCGATTGGTGTCACTTAAAAGAGCATCGAAATTGTATCCAAATCCTGCCAATCCAATCTGATGAGAAATTGAGATTTTAGAAAAAAAAATAAGATGGCGCAAGAATGAGATTAAGGATTTCTCACAACTTCTAGAGTGATTTTACACATCCATGGTAATACATCGATGACAAGAGGATTACTTTCTTGAGTGTGATTTTTTTGAGCCTCTTGAATCTTCTCAGTCCAGATTTTACATAGCTAATTTAGTTGAATTCTTTTGTAAATCAGTAGGTCCATTTGGAAAAGGATTTTAATATTGGCGCACCAATTGAGCTTGTTCATGAAAAACAGGATAATGGTTTTCTACTTGAGCAGCCAAAAAACTGGGCTGAAGTAGCTTCCGCTGCCTCTTGTGGTGTTCACCTATATTCGATTCAGTTTTTGATAATTTAAATCCTATACTTACATCCTGTGGTAAACATACCTTCCAAAGCCAGAATACCCCCGCAAAAATAGCGTGTGATTCCATTTAACACTTCCTCAGGTCTAGGATACTCATAAGATTTGGTGATTAATATATAATTCAAAGCTCTAGGATCTGTTATCATGATCCGAAATTGCTTTGGTATTGTTGTTATCAGTTAGCTCGTTTGACTGAAGTATAAACGTTCAAAATCACTCACGCCTGCCATGCCCCGATATACTGCCACCTGCCCATAAGTATCTTGCCAGGCTTCATGCAGTACTCCTGCTTCAGCCATATTCTTGAAGGACATTCACAATCAGTAAAATCTCAAAAATATATCATCTAGAATCTCATTATGCCTAGGGTGTCATGGGTTGTTATTAAAATAGGAGACGATGATTTTTATCTCGGAAGAAATAAACAATAAATAGAAAATTATATTCATAAATATTTTCCATTGGACTTTAGTTTTTCCACTCCAGAATGTAAAGATAACAGAATATAAAGAAAAAATTTAAACTTTACGGAGTTTAACGCACCATTTCGTAAAGATTTCCAAAAATAGGATCAGAAGAATGCGGACCAGGGAATTGATACAAAAGAGAAACTCGGGGCAGTACTACATTCTTGCACAAAAAGGATCCGATTGTAGCTAGTGATAATATGCTTCAAAGATAGAAGGTGGTGAGTAAAAAAAATTGACGATCTCTAGGATAATATCGACAAACCAACACTATACAGTTCTCCAAATTAAAACTATTACTTGACAATAGAATCAGAATAAACAAAACCCATCCGATTATAACCACTGATAGTGAGCTGAGAAAATAGAAAGCAAAGAAATAAAAAATTGATGCGTGCACCACTAAATAATGATGGGTGGGACTGACATGATTTTGTCCTTGAAGTTATATCCTTTATTCAGCGATTGCATTGAATCCATCGCGCCGTGAAATTGTGAGGAGAATGATGGGCATGAAGCGCCATATTTATAGAAAGTGAAGTGTCGCGACCCTAGCGCCGCAGACTGCATCTTCCACATAATGATTTTCATTATCCGTTCAATCTGGTAATTTTAATTTTCTCATTTTTAATGACCGCGAGAGGTGGGCTAAATGTATTGCACAGTTGTTTATTTTTTCAATTTTACCTTAATTACATGGAATCTACACTTCCAAGCCCTTTCCTCCTATTTAAATCAACAGTTCTCCCGTTCACCTAAATGCAAATCTTAAGTATTGCCAATCTCAAAAGGCTTGCCGGTTGGGTCGCCTCTCTTCCACCGGCAAAAGAATAGGTTAGCTGGCCTAGGCTCATGGCTTTCGCGGGAGATGAGAGGCAGAATAACCGCAAGCCTTGTGGGATTAGCAGTAATGAGTTAAGATGTAAAATTTACATGGCCTTGATCAGGATCAGAGTGTCTTGTGAACTCAAGCTAGAAAGGAATCCCTTGCCTGAAATAAAAGCAGGCGCTAATCCCCTAAAGACTCGGCCCTTCCAAATCAGAGGACAGACTAGGTTAGTAGTGCATTGTCACAGCGTGAAAAAAAGCCGTGGAATGTGACTAACCTAAATCACAGATCATGGATCTTGACTTGAACAACCACAATATGCAAATTGACGCGTCGTCCCCTTCACCTCCGCCTGATCCCCCCTCTCAAGTCAATATCCCTGTCATCCCTGCTCCTCTCCCTCCCTCTCCACCTTCCCTCCAAAGTGAACTCTTTGATGCTGGTTCCCTCATTGCGCCCGTACCCTGCACCCAAGAAATGAAGATACTCTTCTCCACCCCCAGCCAGATTCCCCTCCTCCTCCCTGGAAGCAGCCAGGGCAGAGCACCCCGAGCTCTTCTTCTTTTCTCCGCAAGTCCCCCTTTTCCCTCCTCACTCAGACACCCCATTCAATCCTCCATCTCCCTCCCCTCTTCCCCCATTATCTCAACAAAGTGCATCACTTGATGCCTCCTCCCACAATCCTGAAAACCCTTTCTTTGGACAGGGTCTTGTCATTGCCCCCTCCCCTGCCCAAGATCAAAACTCCCCAGCAGCCTGCCTTGCACGCCTGGTAGGTCAAGATGAAATCTCCAACCCCCCATCCCTCATGCTATGTCTCCACAACATCCTTGGCACCATCCAGGACCCCCCCTCCCAAAGGCTCCAAAATCTCAATCAATATGTCCACCATGGTGGACATTCGCACCCTCTCCAATGCCCTCCTCCCTCTCATCAACAAAGCAACGTTCCAACGCATGTCCCCTCCACAACAAGCCCCTTCCCCACCCTCCCCCTCATTATCCTCCATTGAAGACAAACTCAACTCAATCCTTGCAAGTCTCAAAACCACAGCCCCTCCCCCATAGTCGGCATCCACTCCTCAACGCTCCTTTGCCCAAGCTGCAGCCTCCTCCCTTCCTTCCCCCTCTCCTCAACCACATCTCCCATCAGCCCCTCCTCTGGTTTCCCCCAACTTAACCATAAAACAAATGAACCCAATGGCTCCTTTCTTGGATAAGTACAACAACAATCAACTACTTACGTTTCTTAACAACCACCTTGCAGCCAACAAAATTTCTCTCCCTCATTCTCCCTCCCCCATCAAGATCAGAGGGACTTTTTGCCACAAATCAAATGATATCAAGCTCACCCTTGCATCAGAAGAAGTGAAACTTGCCCTAGCAAACTCCTGGCAAAGATGGATCCCTCAAGGAATGATATATAAACCCCCTTCATTCCCTGTTGTTGTTCATGGCATCCCTACCTCCTTTGATTCTGATGATCAAACATGCCACGACTCCCTAACCAAGGAAAACCCTGAAACCCTCAAATCATTGTACAGGGTATCCTGGATCAAAGATGCAGAAGGACAAGTGGGGAAAAATCATGCCTCCATAATCATACACCTACTGAATAAACATGATGCTGACTTAATTGCCTCTCCCTCTCCCTTATATCCTTTCATTTGTGATGGCCAGGTACATCACACAGAGTCCATTAATAAGGAACAAAACACCTGTTTCCAGTGCTGGGGTAAGGGCCACCTATCCATCCACTGTTCCTTTCCTCCCAGATGTTCCAACTGTGTGGGTTATCACAACACCAAAATGTGTGACAAACCAAAACTAAACTCTCCAGTTTGCTTCTGATGCATGGATTCTCTCCCCCATGACCACCCCCTCATCACATCAGAAGCTACACTCCAAGAGGCTCTTGATGGTCCATCCCTGAGCCCTCCTATTAGGGGGTGTCAGTTCTGGCAAATCTGCACTTATCTAAGTGTGGATTTCCAAAACACACTAGCCCCAATACTGGTGGATTTCAAAAGTGAAAAAAGTCACTTATTTCACTCAAATCCACACTTTCTCAACCAAAAGTGCTGATTTCACCATCAAGTCCCATTTCACTGATTTGTCAGCATCATCCCATTTATATGCAGCACTCCGCAGCATAACACTTCATAACTCAAAACATTGTACATCATTTACATCTTCATATCATATCATATAAGAGTTATGCCTTCCTCACTTTCAAATCGTGATAAATTACATAAAGCAATGACTTTCATGGCTCTTGAACTGCTCTTGGACTCTGATTCTGATCTAGAAGAAGATTTTGTCTTTTTATCAAAAATGGCCACGAAAAGTTACCTTCTTCCCAGAAAGCCTCAAGTACTTCATACCCCCAAGTACACCATCCAAACACTTCTTAACCTATTTACACTCAGTTTTAGACAGCTGTTCAGGACTTCTCAGGAATGTTTCCTTAAATTGCTTGAGCTTATTCAGGATCATCCCATATTTCACAATAATTCTCAAAAAGAACAATGGCATCCTTAAATTCAATTGGCCATCACACTATGTCATTTGGGTTCAAATGGTAATGGAGCCGCTTTGAAATGTTTAGAAAATGTCTTTGATTTAGGGTATGGTTCAGTTAACACTTATACTAAACAATGTATCACTGCCATCAACTCCTTGGAATCTCAACTTCTCACCTGGCCAACAAAAGAAGAGCAACTTGAATCATCTCAGGTTATGCAAGAAGAGGGCTTCCCAGGATGTATTGGTTTTGTTGATGGTACTACTATTCCTTTGAGCCAGAAACCTGCTCAAGGTAGAAACAAATACTTTGACCGTAAAAAGAGGTAGATTATTTTTAACTCCTTTCATTCTCTTTGAAACTAACACAAACAAATATATCATCTTTATAGATATTCAATTTCCGTTCAGCTTATATGTGACGTAAACAAAAAATTTATATCATTCTTCGCTGGCTATCCTGGCTCATGTCATGACTCCTACGTCTTCCAAAGAATGCAAATTTCAAATGAACCTGAAAAACTCTTTGATGAAGATCAGTATCTTCTTGCAGATTCTGCTTATGTGAATGGAAAGTATGTACTTCCTGCTTTTTGGTGAGCAGCTTCAGAAGACAGTCAAAATGCCAAGTTCAACAATCATTTGGCAAAGTCAAGAGTCTGTATTGAACATTCTATTGGAATCTTGAAAGGCCGTTTTTCTAGTTTAAGGGAATTAAGAAGTCCTCTTAGAAATAAATCTGAAATGGAGGCGGCGATCAACTGGATTCTGTGTTGCACTATACTTCATAACCTACTTGCTGACCTCAAAGATCAATGGTTAGAGCTGTATGAAGATGAACAAGTTGATTCACCTCCAACTATATCCAACACTATTATTTCTCAATCAACTATTATAAGGGCAAAAATTCTTCCAATAACACTCCAACATTTTTCAATGCAATTTTAATTTTTTTTTTTCATTCTCTTCAAATGATCAATTTGCATGTGTTATTCACTGAGAATGGTAAATTTTTTTGCATATTTTTTTGGTTTTTGAATTTCCTGTTAAAGTCTTATTTTTTTTATCTCTCTGTGTTTTCTTTCATCAACTCAACATGAAATCACATATTTTCAGCAAACGCATATTTTTTCATTCACTCTCTCTTTTTTCTTCACTCATATCCATTTTCTCCTCTCTTCCTAAATCACTCAAACAATTTCACTTATATTTCTTTTTTCTCAACTCATCTCTCCAGGTAAGTCATTTTATCTTTTTTACTTAATTTTTTGCTAATTTTTTTTTTTTTTTTTTTTTTTTTTGTAAGTGGTTTTTTTTAAATTTATAGGTAAAACTAACCTTTTTTTTCTCTCTCTCTCTCTCTCCCTCTTAGCAAATTGTTAAGGAACATTGAGGGGGGGGGGGGTAGGGGGGTTTTGAGGGGGATAGGAGGGGGGATAGGAGGGAGGGTTAGGAACGGATTGAAGGGGAGTTTGGAAGGGGGGTTGGAGGGAGTGATTGGGAGAGTTTGGAGGGGGATTTGGAGGGGATTTGGAGGGGGGTTGGAGAGGAATTCGGAGGGGGGTTTGGAGGGGGGTTTGTACAAGGGTTTTGGGGAGGTGGGAGAGGGGTTTGGAGCAGGGAATTTAGGGGAATGGGGAAGTGATAAAAAAAATTTCACAGTTTTTTGAATTTTTTTTTTGAATTTTTTTTTTTAATTTTAGAGAAAAATATTCATCAAGTTCAAGTGAAATAAAAAAAATTCTTATTAGTCTTTTGAGGATTTTTATTTTTTTAATTTAAATTAAGTGAGTTTTTTTTAATATATAGTTTTGGGTGTTTGAAAAGTAACAAATTTTTAAGTAGAAAAATACATGTCTTTAACTTCAGATTCACTACTTACCTTACTCTCATCTTCTTTAACTTCATTATCATCTTCAAATTCAACTTCTTTTCAATCATCATCTAAAACATTGACAAAAAATGAACAGTATTGAAATAAAAGAAATTAAAAAAAAATTCACTTGGATCAAATATTCGGCCATATTTCAAAAATCAAGTACTATAAAACTAAAGTTGAAAAAAAACAATATCTGAAAACGTTACCTGAAAATATACATTATTTAACTTAAATCAGAGGTGATAATGTTATAGTTGTTATTAATAATACTTTCAAACCTCAATTTATTTTTGAAAACCATTCTTTTAATGGTTTAAAAGATCAATCGTTTAATCAACTCTGCAATCTTATCATAACACTCTATCAAATGGCTTTGGTTTGCTTACCTTTAAGGAATAAGAATTTGTTGGGTGGAATCATGATTGGTATTGGATGGAGACCAGGATTTGATAAAGGTTTTTCTCTTGGTATGTTTAAAAATTTTTCTGGATTTTTTAATATCATTTTACTGAATTTAATTCAAATAGGAATTTATTCTTTACTCAGATCTTTATCTAAAGCTGAATTAGATGATGATTTTCGAAAATGGAATAATTTACCTTCATTTAATTCATTTCTTTCTCTTTGACTTAAAAAACTCTGTAATAGGGGGTTTCAGTTCTGGCAAATCCGCACTTAAATTAAGTGCGGATTTCAAACCAAATCAGCACTTAAATTTTGCAAAAAAGTCACTTATTTCAAAAAAGGGTGTCAGTTATGACCTCAAATCAGCACTTTTTTCCCGTTTTTTTTCACAACCACATTTTGGCCACAAAACATCCCTTCCTTTCTTACCCCATCCCTGTCACATGTGACACACTGACCTTCCTTGCTACCTACCCATCAATCCTCGGCACACACCCCTTCCTGACATTTTCAATATTTTGACCAGGCATGTTTACATTCTTTTTTACTTATTTCTTCTACTTTTTAATCTTTTTTCTTGTTATGTGCCAGTTTCATAATGCCTCCCAGACATTCCAAATCTCAAAAGGTAACTCAAAAATCTGCTTCGTCACAAAAGTCTCCTCGTAAAGCAAGGATTACATATAAAAAAAATCAGTGACTTTTTCTATTACTTACAACTGTTTTTACAGAATTGAAAACTATGTTTCAGCTAATATTTTATGGAAGTGAACTCTGTTCTTCGCCCAAAGAACAGAGTTCATCCTCCTATTTTCACACTCTGTTTGCACCAATCTCCATCCCTTTCAATTCTATCAACACATGCTTGTCTTCCCTCCCCATGCCTTTCGCTATCCTCCCAGCCCCATTGTATGCCATCCTCTTTTGATCCCCATTTCACCCCTCTCAACCTCTCACAGACCCTTTTCTTCATTTAAAATGCCTCGGAACCCTTAATCTTCCCTTCCAACTCTTTCTCAACCTTTGAGTGACTGAAAAAATATGCGTTTGCTGAAAATATGCGATTTCATGTTGAGTTGATGAAAGAAAACACAGAGAGAAAAAAAATAAGACTTTAACAGGAAATTCAAAAACCAAAAAAATATGCAAAAAAATTTACCATTCTCAGTGAATAACACATGCAAATTGATCATTTGAAGAGAATGAAAAAAAATTAAAATTGCATTGAAAAATGTTGGAGTGTTATTGGAAGAATTTTTGCCCTTATAATAGTTGATTGAGAAATAATAGTGTTGGATATAGTTGGAGGTGAATCAACTTGTTCATCTTCATACAGCTCTAACCATTGATCTTTGAGGTCAGCAAGTAGGTTATGAAGTATAGTGCAACACAGAATCCAGTTGATCGCCGCCTCCATTTCAGATTTATTTCTAAGAGGACTTCTTAATTCCCTTAAACTAGAAAAACGGCCTTTCAAGATTCCAATAGAATGTTCAATACGGACTCTTGACTTTGCCAAATGATTGTTGAATTTGGCATTTTGACTGTCTTCTGAAGCTGCTCCCCGAAAAGCAGGAAGTACATACTTTCCATTCACATAAGCAGAATCTGCAAGAAGATACTGATTTTCATCAAAGAATTTTTCAGGTTCATTTGAAATATGCATTCTTTGGAAGACGTAGGAGTCATGACATGAGCCAGGATAGCCAGCGAAGAATGATATAAATTTTTTGTTTACGTCACATATAAGCTGAACATTAATTGAATATCTATAAAGAAGATATATTTGTTTGTGTTAGTTTCAAGGAGGATGAAAGGAGTTAAAAATAATCTACCTCTTTTTACGGTCAAAGTAATTGTTTCCACCTTGACCAGGTTTCTGGCTCAAAGGAATAGTAGTACCATCAACAAAACCAATACATCCTGGAAAGCCCTCTGCTTGCATAACCTGAGATGATTCAAGTCGCTCTTCTTTTGTTGGCCAGGTGAGAAGTTGAGATTCCAAGGAGTTGATGGCATTGATACATCGTTTGGTATAAGTGTTAACTGAACCATACCCTAAATCAAAGACATTTTCTAAACGTTTCAAAGCGGCTCCATTACCATTTGAACCCAAACAACATAGTGTGATGGCCAATTGAATTGAAGGATGTCGTTATTCTTTTTGAGAATTATTGTGAAATATGGGATGATCCTGAATAAGCTCAAGCAATTTAAGGAAACATTCCTGAGAAGTCCTGAACAGCTGTCTAAAACTGGGTGTAGATAGGTTAAGAAGTGTTTGGATGGTGTACTTGGGGGTATGAAGTACTTGAGGCTTTCTGGGAAGAAGGTAACGTTTCCTGGCCATTTTTGATAAAACGACAAAATCTTCTTCTAGATCAGAATCGGAATCAGAGTCCAAGAGCAGTTCAAGCGCCATGAAAGTCATTGCTTTATGTAATTTATCACGATTTGAAAGTGAGGAAGGCATAACTCTTATATGATATGATATGAAGATGTAAATGATGTACAATGTTTTGAGTTATGAAGTGTTATGCTGCGGAGTGCTGCATATAAATGGGATGATGCTGACAAATCAGTGAAATGGGACTTGATGGTGAAATCAGCACTTTTGGTTGAGAAAGTGTGGATTTGAGTGAAATAAGTGACTTTTTTCACTTTTGAAATCCACCAGTATTGGGGCTAGTGTGTTTTGGAAATCCACACTTAGATAAGTGCAGATTTGGTCAAATTTAAGTGCGGATTTGTAAGTGCGGATTTGCCAGAACTGACACCCCCTAATAAAGCTTTTGAAACAAATCATGAAGTTGCTACGAGACTTGGAATAACAAATTGGTGCGACTCTGAATGGGAAGATATTAGCAGTGATTATCTAATGTTTTCAAATGTTATAATCACTCATTCTGGATTTCATAACCGAATTCACACCAACTCAAATGATGCCAATTACCTCACTTATGGAATTTTCACATATATTAATCCTATCACTGGACAACCTATTCCGTCACCTGCAAAAATTAAAGGACATGGATTATATTTCCTGGATCATAGATGTATAATCGATTTTGGATTAGGAAATGGAATCATCAAAACAGTTTGGAATTCTTCTTATGATAATCACCAAACCACAAAGGCTCCTCCAGGTTTGGAATCTTGTCAAGACTTCACGCATTTTGGTTGCTCTTTCCAGATCAGTCAAAAGTTAATCCAACAAATAAACAAGTTAAAAAAAGAAGAAAAAGTTAATAAATTTATAAATTCTTTAGGTAGATCTAAAAAGTATGGGGATTCGTAGAGTCACCAAATATTTAATATTCTTCCATAAATTTTTAATAAATAAATATGATATTTCAATTTATGAAATTAAATTAATGGGCCAACAACCATGTGTTGTATAAATAGTAATCATGATAACATTAATTTGTTTCATGGGGCTCCTCTAGCCTATACCTGTGGAAATTCCCAAACCTAGTTTCTAGACTTGATCTGCATTTTGGCATGAGGAATTTTCATTACTTTAAAAGTAGTAAATTTGACATATCTTATTTATATATTAATTAATTTATGTAATTATATTAAATTTTGATGACTTTCACCCTTTACTTCAATAAAATGCTGGGGAGGTTATTTCCAATTTTTTAAATCTGACATGTGAAATTGATGACTTAGAAAAATTTGGTGGTAGCCACCCCTTGTTTCAATAAAATTCAAGGGGAGGTATTGCCAAATTTTCAAAAGAGATATTGAATTTTATTGACTTAGAAGTATTTATATAAGCAAACTTATTGACTTTAAAGTAAAGATAGAAAATTTTTATTATATTTTCAAATTTTTGTCAAAATAAAAGTATAAGCAAACTTATTGACTTGAATGTAAAGATAAAAAAATTGTATGATATTTTCAAAAATTTGTCAAAAATAACATACTATATTCAAGACCTTTTATATGTCAGCATATAAGAAAATATTACCAAAAAGAAATCAAACAAAATTAAATTAACTAGAAAAACAATTTATCAATTGAAAAGGTCAAGTAATTTTTTAATGTCCTCATAAGATTGGCCATTTTTTACACATTCCATAATGAAATCTTTTTTTTTTAAATTCTCTTGTTTTTCCAATTCACAAGTAGCCATTTCTCTTTGAAATTGACGTTCATTTACTCTTTCCATCTGCTCTGCCTCAATTTTTTTTTCTTCCAAATCTAAGGCTTGCTGATCTTTCCTTAGCATATGATCAAACTTCATCTTCTCAAAGTCAAGGGCATTTTTTGCAATAGTTGATTTTGCTGAGAAAATTAAATTGAAATAAATAAATAAATGAGTTAATGATTAAGATATATAGTAAACGAATCTTACTTATATCTTTCTTTTCAAAATAATCCTCAAGGGAGCCAAATGAGCTTGTTGAAGTATTACCACGTTTTAATAGATGGTTCAAGTTCATTGAAGTTGAGGCTTGACGCTTTAGTTTGGAGCTTGAGCAAGAGGCTTCAGGAAGTTCATCTAAAGCAGCTTCTAAAGTGGGATTCACATTTTCAGAATCGAGATTATTTAATGGAGATTGAGTTTGAGTAGGAGGAGACTAGAATGAAAGAGAAATTCAGAGAAGAATTGAAGAAAAAACAAAAAGTAAACATACATTTAAATTTTGGGCCTCTGAGGATTAAGATCTGCTGCGATATAATTGTTCTGCTTGATAGTTGGGATCATCTTCAGCTGAACTATGGTTAGAAGGTGGAGGGCATTGATCCTTTTGATGTACAGGTATTTCAGGAGGATTGATTGATGGTTGAGATCCAGAGGGTATATCCTTAGTAGTATCGTGTAGAAACCAAGGGTTTACATCAACTCGGGAGCCAAAAAGATTATCCATTTCCTCATAGAAAGGACACATGACATTGAGCTTTTCGGAAACAGTAGTAATTCCAATCTCCAAATCATCATTGTCAATACCAAAGCCAGTTTCATTTGCAGCATGATGAGCCTTTTTATATTTTGATTGGTAACTCTTAAATCTCTCCTTCATTTTTTTAGGATTGATGTCGATTCTCCCCCTTGTTTTCTTCCTTACTTCATTGGCCATCAATAAGTAGCCATTAACCTTTGAAGAAGGTGGATGTCTAATATGAGTGTACTTTTCACATCCAAAACATGCTTCAAAATTTGATTTTATTTTAAGGAAGTTGATTATGATGAGATAATCATCCTTTTTAAGCTGACCTGAACCTGACTTTGATTTTTCAGGTGTAGGGCTTGCTTTACAAGGAGACTTTTGTGAAAAAGCAGATTTTTGAGTTACCTTTTGAGATTTGGAATGTCTGGGGGGAATTATGAAAGTGGCACATAACAAGAAAAAAGATTAAGAGGTAGAAGAAATAAGTAAAAAAGAATGTAAAAAAAGCCTGGTCAAAATGTTGAAAATGTCAGGAAGGGGTGTGTGCCAAGGACTTATGGGTAGGTAGCGAGGAAGATCAGTGTGCCACATGTGACAGGGATGTTTTGTGGCCAACATGTGGTTGTGAAAAAAAATAGGAAAAAAGTGCTGATTTGAGGTCATAACTGACACCCATTTTTGAAATAAGTGACTTTTTTGCAAAATTTAAGTGCTGATTTGTAAGTGCTGATTTGGTTTGAAATCCGCACTTAAGTTAAGTGCTGATTTGCTAGAACTGACACCCCGAATTATTCATTTGCCTCACCAGTCAGCCTGCCCTCATAGATACATATGATAGACGGCTCCTCTATCCTTTTGCAAATTCAACACACCCCCAACAAAAGTTTTTCAATCTATCAACTCAATCGTCACTGATCTTTTCATTGTTTCCACTCCCTATTTAACAATACTTGCACCTCTTCTTTTGACCTACTAGCCATTCAGGAACCGTATCTTGCTCCTGATCAGACCAATCTAGCACATGCCAATGAATGGGTTTGTATCACCCCCCAATTCCCCTCTCCCTCCCCTCATCCTATTTGCTGCTGTTTCTATCTCAACAAGAAACTTCCAATCCATTTGTTATCTTCCCTTCCATTCCCATGTTGCAATCTCACCCTCCTCCTCCTATTCTGTTCACAAACATGTATAACCCCCCTTCATCTTTCTTTTCTCTTCCCTTCTTACTTCCCTCCCTTTCACAGCACAAACACATCCCATGTCTTCTGTTTGCCGACTCCAACCTTCATCACAATGTGTGGGCCAACCCCTCAAGACATTCTTCCAACCACCCAGAAGCCACTAATTTTCTTGACTCCAAGTCATCCCTCTATATGTCCCTTGCTTCTCAAGCAGGAGTCACTACCTTCTGCAACACCCAAAACTTCACCTCAGTCATTGACCTTGTTTATGCAAACAAGAAAGCACTCAAGCTCCTCATCAAATGCAACACAGACCCACCTCTCCAATCACCGCTGCATCACTACCTTTATTCACTTGTCCCCTCCCCCTCCTCCTATTGCACGTCCTTTCCGCAATTGGAAGAAACTTGATAAGTGTTCCCTCCTCTCTGCCCTTTCCTCCCTCCCCTCCCCTTCCCCTCTCTCTTCCCCAGCACAGATTGAACTGGCTGCTGAACACCTCAATTCCTCTATTATCAAACTAATGGATGTCTCTCTCTCACTGCTGCAGCCCAGATCATCTTTTCATGCATGGTGGAATCAAAGTATCCTGGATCCCCTCAAGCAATCTTGCTATCAGGCCCAGCAATGTCTTAAGCTCTCCCAGGCACCTCACCTTGTAGCTGAGTTCAAAGCAGTGAGAAGAGCCTTCTGAGCCAAAATTAATTACCTAAAAAAACAACATTGGAAATTTTTTCTTGCTAACCTCACCCCCTCCACAGTCCACCAAGCAGATAAGCTCTCATCCTCACATTCCCCCCCCACACTAACCCCCCTCTATCTGCTCCAGACAGTTCTCCCATCCTGGAAAAACTGGAAAAAGCAAAATGCCTCTTTTAAGGTACCTCAGTTGCCTCTATCATATGTGATACTAGTGATATATCTTCACCCCCTCTTCCCCCTTTACTCTGTCTGAATTCATCTCCTCTTTGAATTGCACCAAAACAAAAAAATCCCCTGGTCCAGATGGCATCCCAAATGCCATTCTCAAATTGAACCCCCTACTCCCAATTTTCCACGCTTGCCTAGTCACAGGGTACTATCCTAAAACTTGGAAAAATTCAAGAACAATCATAATTCCCAAGCCCCAATACCCAGACTACACAATAGCCAATGCATACTGACCCATTGCACTCCTCAACACAATGGGGAAGCTCCTTGACTCCCTACTGGCCAATCATTTGAGCTTCATGCTTGTAACCAACAACCTAATTCCGGAAACAAACTATGGCAGTTGCCCCCTCCAGTCCACATCAGATGCATTACTACACCTCACCACCTGGACCAAGGACCAGTGGAGGAAAGGTAATGTAGTCAGCGCCCTATCACTTGATGTAAAGGGTGCCTTTCCTTCTGTTAAAATCCACAGACTCAAAGCTACTTTCTTCTCTCTCCCTTTCCCACATAAAATGGTGAACCTCATAGTCAACTCACTTAAAGGCAGATGCACCAGCATTTCCTTCTCCTCTTATGAGTCTCCCCCCATTTTATATCTAAAAGGCCTCCCACAGGGGTCTCCCCTCTCCCCTATCCTCTATATTACTTACGATTCCCCACACCTCTGCCTTCCTTCCCTTTCTACTAACTTCTTGTCTTTAGGTTACATTGAAAACATCATTTACCTGGCAGCTAACAAAGACCCAGAGTGGATCATTGGCAAATCATCCTCCTTAAGATCAGATGCTCTCTCCTGGGGTGCACGTCATGCTGCAGTGTTTGATCTCTCCAAAACTAAGTGGCTTTTGCTTTCCAAAAAACGCTCATTACTCACCACCCCCCTTCTCCTTAACTTTAATAATCATATTATTACCCCTTTCCCCTCCATTAAATGGCTGTGTACTTTACTTTACCCAAACCTCTCCTTCAAAGAAAATGGAACCAAGCTATCAGAAACTAGTCTCCAAGCAGCAGCTAAGATTCATTACCTTTCCTCCTCAGGGTGGGGTATCCCCTTAAAACTCTACAGGATCCTCATTTACTCTTTGATCCACTCACACACAGATCAGTCAGCTATAGTATGGAATTGCCCTAAGAAAAACTCACACAAAATTAGAATGCTTCAAACCTATATGGTAATTAGTGGACAAAAATTATTAGCAATACAATTACTAATAGAAGCACTGGAGCTTACCCTGAATTTATATCTTTATTTATTTAAATAAAATATAAGAAAAATTCAAAAAAATCTGTTAAAAATAAATAATAAGTTTAACTAGACCTTTATAAAGGTTAATAAATAGCTTACCAAGCTTTAACCAAATACCAATTCAATTGGGTGTTATATTGGTGACCAAATACCAAGTGAAATCGGGTTTATATTGGGTACAGTTACTACTGTAAATACCTAATTTTTATTATAAAAAATTAGTACAATTATTATAAGGGTTCTTTTCTGCAATAACTGATCTATGATGACCCACTAATGTGCAGCAGACCCAAATATTTGGTTTGTTTGAGATATACTAGAGTAAAAATCACATCCTAAGGCTTATACTAAATAATCAATAATAATTAAGGAAAGACCCCCAATTGTCAGTGTATGCTAGTATGTAAGTATTATTTAATAGTAAATATTAATGGTCCTACTACTTATTGATAAATGATTTAGTGATTAAAACTCAGGGGAAGACTAATAAAATAGTTATTCTCAATAGAAACTCACAATACTTGGATTTATATGTGTGCTAGTGGTGGAAAATAGATCAATAAAATATAGTTATAGCTTTTATAAAGATAATATCAATTTATAGAGGCTTTATAATATATTTATATATGATAATAATTGTGTTGTATTGTTTAATTGATGTGTAGTAAGTAAGTGATGTCTAATAACCCGTCAAATCCTCCCTTACTTATACCAAAATCCACTGGAGTGCACAGACCTTCAATCCAGATGATGTCACTGCTATACCTGGGAATTACAGCACTGTAAGGGCCCATTACCTCCCCATGTCTTCCACTTCAAGCAGATTCAACACCCAGACCTCCAGTAAGGACCCTCCATCAAAATTAATGATACCACAGACCCATTCCATAAATAGAATAAACAGATAAAAGCGGATACCATATAGAAACAAGTAAAATAACTCATCCAAAGAGAATATAATGAAACCCAAAGCATAAAAAGGAACCAAATTAACTGTCCAAGCCCCCAATAACATCCCCAAGCATCCATATTAACCCAGTAATGATCTCCCAACCCATAAATCCGTGAAAATCCATCCAAGGAAGCATATTCAGTTGTCCAAACTGAGTATATGCGCCTGAAATAGGTGTATATGCTTTTGTCGGCGCTGTGAGTCCACTGAATACGTCCACATGACCTAAAATAAGCAGAAAAACAAATTTTATAGGCTATTAAGAGGTTAAAACCCACTTATAGACCTAAATATACATAATATAACTCCATATTTCACTGAATATGAGGTTTATGTATACATATAAGCTTATGTATGTCTATAATTACTTAATATCACTTAAGATAAGTATATTATGACTCCATTAACACCTTAATAAGTATTATTAGGCTATGGATAAGCTATTTAAACTACTATAAGTCATATAATAGTGTAATAATTATATATATATGTATTATAACCATATATATAAATGTTTTAAACTTATCTTTAAGATATAAGCTTAATGTAATTAAGGTTATCTTATTTTAAACATAAGAAATACTCAGTCCTGGGGATAACTAGGCTTACAAACTTTTTCTTAGGAATCAGCAAGATGGATGGCCATATGATGATTAGGTGCTAGTTTAACATCATCAAACAAAATTAAAGAACTTTTTAGGTATTCATGCAAGTGATGACTTATACTTGGCTATAAGTTCATCAGTCATTCTGCATTTCAGGGCTATAATAACCAATGTGAAAATATGGAAAAAATTATGCAGCAGAGACTGTTTCTCAGGATCAGTAGAAAGCCAATAAACCGGAAGTATAAGCAGTAAATGAATGGTGAAGAGTTTCCACCACTCATCTGCTTTCAGTAAAACAAAGGATACCTTTCCTAATACTGGAAGAGCATGCTTGACCCAATTGGGGATGTGAATTAGTGGTAGACATGTATTGATATAACGGAGTGCGTTTGAATCAATGATAATCTTTCTGTCTGATGGGGCCATCCATTCACCGTCCCAGCCAGTCTCAGATAGTGGGGGAGTATATTCAACATCTTTGGAGTCCATTGTTGATCCAAAGAAGTTTTGAAAGCCATAGTTTTCAGCCATGTCTTCAAAAGAAAATTCTTTTTGAGATTCAACCTCTGGTAAAGGATTTTTGACATTTGCCAAAAGATCAACAATCTCACAAGATCCGATCCCTTCTGGCTCTTTCTCATCATTGGTATCCATCATTTCCCAAAACCAATGGCAATGCCAGGACAATAGTCCAAGTAGAAAATTGTGCATTGCATCTACAACATGATAATTGAGTATGTCCTAGTACTCAAGTTGAAGCAACACCAAATAATGCACACCATAATTGTCAAGTAACTTTTTTTTCATCAGGAGTCCTCGCTTTTCGATATTCATTAGCCCAGGCAATGTGATCAGGTAAAGTTTTGAATTTCCAAGACTGTTGGTCAATGTTACTGATTTCAATTTTCTTAAGTAAACAGTATGAACACATCCTAGTAGCAGTCGGGGAAGCAAAACCTAGTGTGTGACACAAGGCAGGGAGGTCTGCAAAAAAGGGCAAGAGAGCACCAAAAATATGTCATCCTTGTTTACACTGGTAAGTCTGGCTGATATAAATACCAGGATTCCAAAGATCTTTGAGTTGGCTGATTATATGTTGAATAACCGAGTTGATTTGATCAAGAGAAGGTTCTTTTGGACCCGGTACCATTCCTACAAGAAAAATATTTTCAGGAAGGGCCTGCATTTCAGGAGGTAGCAATATAAATGTTAAAACAATGAAAGTAATTGAGACATGTTTTCCTGCTTGAAGGTTTACGTATGGATTAATGGCAACAATAAACATGCCAAATGTCAGATTGTTGATACCAGCTGTGAAGGGCTGGCCATCAGAGCCTTTGAACTCTTTCCAAACTTTTGAGTTGTGAATATCCATCACAGATGCCTGAGGTTTGAGAGTAGAATTTGATTTAGCTCGGGCTTGATCTATTGCTTGTTTGACACCAGGTCATGAGAGGACTTGAGCGATTCATTCATGAAGACTTTGATAAGAATAAATTTTGACATGATTTTTTTGGTTATTACTATGAAAAAAAAGCAGAGCATTGTGAAGAATTTGTTTTGTTTGAGTTAACTTCTTGATCTGAATTATCTTCAATGTTTTCATCTAATTCATCCTGAAATGCAAAATGTGTATTATTACAAAATTTCGGTGCTGAATCTTGATTGGGGTATAAGGTAAAACAAGAGGGACATATTATAACTTGAGTGAGTGAGGGATTTAACATTAAATTCTTGAAAACTGTATAAATGCAAAGAGGAATTAAATCAATCAGTGTTTTTGCAGAATAAGTAACTCGGGAAGATGCTATCAATGTGCTGCAACACATGAGCCAAAGAGCTGTCTGCTGAGATTGTAGGAACCAGTTTATTGTGGCAGCAGAACAATGATTGATGACCAAAAGAACAGAAGCAACTAGTTGAGCATGAATAACAATTGGATTTGCTGACTTCAGCTTGAATGTGTGGATCCATGCTTTTAAATTCCATAAAAGAAGTAAAATCATAAAGTGTTATCAAATTAAAAGATTGGGGCTTAAAACCTTCATAGGATCTAGAAGGAGGCTGTGAATTTGACTTGGGCTTGAAAAAATTGATGGCCTCTGATGATGACCTAGACTTAGTTACATGCATTGAGTCATTGAGAGAAATTTCACTGAGTAAATTTTGAATCTGTGAGGGCCCTGTTTTATGACTAGATTTTCTGGCAGAGTAAGCTATTAGAAAAAAATTATGTTAAAATAGTTCAATGTGTGATTATAACAAAAAAAATGAAAGTAAAAACTATAATGCGTACCATTCAGACATTGTGGCAATGACTCATTTCTAGCCCCAACACCAAGCTCAATCTGCTTAGCATCCTCAAGAGCATGTCTTTGTGCAGCAGTATAGCTAAGTAATACTCCTGGACAATTCCTTCCATCAACATCAACACAATTGTACTTGGAACAACCATAGCTAAAGCAAACACAGACTTGCTTGCATCAGCATCAAGGGGCGGATCATGGAGGCATGGTGAATAAAGGCTAAAAAGGAAGATTCACCTGAAAAAATTCAGTGGGAACTCGCACACATGAAGAAGAAATATTTTTTAGTGCCTCAGTTTTCAGTCCCATAATGCCAGCCCTAGAAACAGTGACCTATATACTCTGGATTTGGATATCATCCAAATTATTTCTGAACATTAAATTATCTGATTCATCAGCCAGTCTTGTTTTTGATTGCACATTTAATTTCATTTTATATATTAGCAAAAATTGCCCACACCTGCAATGTCAATTAAAGTAAATTTGTTTTTTTATTTGGCTTCAAAATGAAGGTGTAAGCTTTTGATAGGAAAAAAGAGAATTCTTGAGAACAGGCTTCATAAGCTTTGGGGAATTCCCCACAGCTAGTATCAATTTGGATTCTGGGTGGTGCAAGGCTTGAAAGTAGGGTAGATGGTGGATTCAAGTTTCCAACAGAAAATTAGGGAATAGTGGGTGAACTCCCTTTTGAGTTTACTGATTCAGCATGTGATTGAATGAGTTTTGCACATGTTTTTATTTTGCAGGCAGGAAAAATTAGGCAATGTACAGATAATTTCACTGAGAAAAAAATAAAGAAAACCTTCTTCTAATGAGAAGTCTTATGTTCTTGTTACTTCTAGGAGTTCCAGCTCCATCATCCTCAAAATTTCAAACTATGTTTTCCATTTGAGCTACTTTTTATATAAATCACCAAGCTTTTAGTCTTTTTCTTAAATTTATTTTTCCCTATTTTGAACTACATTTTCCATTTGAGCTACTTTTTATATAAATCACCAAGTTGTTAGTCTTTTGCATAAATTTCTTTTTCCCTAGAAGAGTAAGAAACAAACCTAGAATTGAATACAGGAGGAAAAGAAGGAAAAGAATGGTTGAAAGGTGCTTGAAGAAGCATGAAAGGTAGGCCACTCCAATGAGGTGGTGATTAGGTGGCATTGGGGAGGGGCAGAAGGACTAGAAGGATGCCAAGATAGAGGTAGAGGCTGCGGAGGCATTGGTGGTGAGGCAGGATATGGAGGCAGGCGAGGGCATTCAATAAGGGGAAGAGATTAGGATCTGAGAGGGAAAAGCTGCAGCAAAAGAAGTGAAGGAGTATTTTTTTAGTGGTCAATGTAATTGATTAAAAATATCAATAAATAAATAGTAATTTGTAATAAGATGATTGGTTCCAGCATAGTGAGAGAATATTTAAAGCAGATTTATGAATAAATTGAGAGATGTATAATAAAAGAGCAAAAGAAAAAAATGAATTAAGAAGTCATTGAAGAAAACAAATAAAATTCATGTAATTTGCTGCTGGCTTGGGTTTTAATATATTGAGAGCATGGGATGAAGCTGATCTTAGCCATTCAGGATGATAACAATCTTCTGGAAGGACAACCTTGGGCTTGGTGGCACTTAGTTTGGGTGATTCAGCACGTCTACGGATAGTAGGTGATGGCCCTGGACTTTTTTGAAAACCAGAAATATTATTTTGATGAAGCCAAGTGTCAATCATTGACATGAGAGAACAAATTGAGAATTGGGCCAGTTGTATCCAAGAACCACAGTGTGCTTCAAACTTGCCTTTTTAGGTTTTTTTTGCACTTGGGGTGAAGTATTCAAACAATTGCCATCCTCACTTGCACTATCGATTTCTATATCAATGTCAGTATCACACTCATCACACTCATCCTCACTGCAACAGAATTCAACAAAATCAAGCAAAGGGTTTAATTGAGGCACAGCCAAGAGGGAAGCTGCCTGACTCTGACACAGCTAAATAATGAGAAACACCAAATATAAGCTTCAAATAAAAACATTGAAAAAGAATCAATGAACTTGCTTTGATAAGCGAGCCCTGCGTCATGATGCCTTCTGCTTGTCCTCAATTTTTGGAGTATTCCACTGAGATTTTTCACAATATCTAAGGAAAAAGCAAGAATTTTTTAGTTTTTGACAAATAATGTGTGCAAATAAATATGGCATACACTGTGCAAAGTCGGTTATTGACATGACTGTGTAATGCAGTTTTGATCACCTCCTTTTGAGCCATTTCTTCTGTGAGACCTGTGTATTCACCGGCCTCAAGAAGTTCCATGAATATATCCAATGCTAGACTCCCCAGAAAGCAGTTTTCAGGGGACTGTGCACATTTTCCCAGGTCTGGTCAAACTTTTTTTCACACCTTTTCCTTTCATCATTTGCCATATGATTTCAAGGGTTTCTGAGGTTGCTTCATAATGACATGGCCCACCTGGATATGGGTAACATGGATCATCTGTTGGGGGGGGGGATCAGGGTCATTACTGAGATCAGTTAACCAAGTGGCTCTTTCAATGGCCGTAGCTGGTGGTGGAAGAGGTTGTCCTTTTTGTAGACCCAAAAGCGTCTTGCAATGGAGTTGTATTAGCTCCTACAAAATCCAAACAAAAAAAGATCAACATGTAAAGGTAAAAAATGGATAAGTATACCACACTTACTGCTAGACAACCACCTAGAGGTAAATTAGGGGATCCAACTGGTTGTGAAACCTTTCTTAACTGTGGCCGCTGCACATTGTAGCTGGAACTGAGAGAAGATGCAGATGGTTTTTTATCTGGGGCTCTATTTTGTTGTTCTTTTTCATGATCATTTGGAGAAGCAAAAATACTTAATCTGTCAAACTTCAATAGCAGTTTTTGATAGAAATCTTAACTTTCAGCAGCATATCTTGGAAAATCTTCAACAAGTTGTTGATGAGAATGTGAAATTGATGCAAGGGAAGCCAAAGTTGATGATAAGTTGCCGCTTAAACTCTGTTGATCAGATTCTGGGCCGTGTTCAGAGACAATGGACTGTTTAAGTGATGGGGCTGGTGAGGAATCAGGCAATGAATTTTGTGAGCTGGATTCAAGTGGATCAAAGTCCATAACTATTGGTTTAACTGGTGTGAAAAAATGAGAAGAGGATTCATGAGGCTGGGGAGGACTATCAAAAGTCATCAAATCAACCTCTTCAGATGGTGAGAAGTGTGGAGAATTTGATATGTGGCTTCTTAAAGGAATTTCAGCTTCATGATCAAGTGTAGGTTGAAAATGAATCACTTTAGAGGAGTGAAGTTGCATGGGTGAATCTATATGAAAATAAAAGATTAGCTATTTGAAAGGGATCTAATCAATAAAAAAGTATACCTTTACTGTGATACCCTTCACAGAGCAAGATCAAATCTTTCTTTTTCAGACCACTTGTTGCTACTTCAAAACATGAAAGATATTCTTTAAGCTGAATCACAAATAATTCTGAAAAACAAAAATTTTCTCCTTCAAGAAAATTTCCATGCTGGTGTGGAGTTTGATTGATTGGAGGGTGGCTAGGAAGGATAGCTTGTTGAAGTGGAGTCACATTCTGAGGAAGGTTTGAGTGTTTTAGGGTGTTGTCTTGAAGAGGTGATGTTACAGAAACAGGTGAGGATTTCTGAGACTTGGACTCAAGTGTCTTCTTCCTAAATTTTTCATAACAATTGAGAAGAAAACTGCGGTGTTCACAGCAAGTGTAGGAAATATGCTGAGAATCAAATATTTCTTTTTTTTGGTGCACAGTAAGAGCTTACCCTAATGTTTAAAATTAATACAATTAGCAATGGAAAATTTACATATTTATAGCCATGAATCAAGTTATTCTGAACTGGAAAACACTTACCAGGTAATTCAAAAGAGTAGTTTGTTTCAACTTTTGGGCGCACCATAGATGGATTATCGATTGAGTTGCATGCTGGCTCTGAAATCTTGCCATTTGATTCTTCATAGTTTCCATTGGAGTCTTTTGAAGTCTCCCCAGATCCCTCAGAGGTGTTGACCTGATCTGGATGAAATTCAGATGTGCTATTGTGCTTCTCATCATTTTGAACTACTGTTTCTTGTGAAGTATCTTCCTTTTCAACTTCAGCAATACATGAATGATTGTCTTTCACATTATATTTGGAGACCAAAGAATAAGGTACATTTGTAACTGGCTTGTTTAACAACATGTTAGAAACTTTGATGAGTTGAGCAGATTTTGGCTTGTGTGATTTTGGCATAAAATTGAGTTTTACTGATGAAGAGGAGGTACTTTGGTGATTAGGGAGTTCCAAGGTGGATTTGAAATCAAAGCTACTTTTCACAAAAGAAGGCTGATTTAATTTGGTGGATTTTGGGTGAGTGTGATATTTCTGGTGGCTTTTTCTCTTAAATCTTTGGATATGTATGGCAGGGTCAATTTTATAATGTAATCAAGAAGGTTGCTCACTTTCTTCATCTTCATCTAGATCTGCACACTCACCTGCCTGCATGTGCTTCCTCTTTGGAACTTTATGTGGTTCTGACTCAGGTGTTTGATTGATTAGAGGGTGGCTAGGAAGGATAGCTGGCTGAAGTGGAGAAGCATTTTGTGGAGGGTTTGAGTGTTGTAACATGTTGTCTTGAAGAGGTGAGGTTTGCTTAGAATTTGACTCAAGTGTCTTCTTCCTACATTGTTCATAATGATTGAGAAGAGCACTGCAGCATTCACAGCAAGTGTAAGAAATATTCTGAGAATCAAATATTTCTTTTATTTGGCGCACAGTAAGAGCTGATCCTAATGTTTAAAATTTCTACAATTAGAAATGGAAAATTTTTCATAATTATAGCCAAGAATCAAGTCATTCTGAATTAGAAAACACTTACCAGGTAGTTCAAAAGAGTTGTTTGTTTCAACTTTTGGGTGCACCGTAGATGGATTAACAATTGAGTTGCATGCTGGCTCTGAAATCTTGCCATTTGATTCTTCAGAGTTTTTGTTGGAGTCTTTTGAAGTCTTCCCAGATCCCTCTGAGGTTTTGACCTGATCTGGAAATTCGGAAAACAAAGAATCAGGTAAATTTGTAACTGGTTTGTTTAACAACAAGTTAGAAACTGGCTCGTATGATTTTGGCATAAAATTGAGTTGTACTGATGAAGAGGAGGTACTTTGATGATTAAGGAGTTCCAAGGTGGATATAAAATCAAAGGTGTTGGCCTGATCTGGGCAAAATTCAGATGTGCTATTGTGCTTCTCATCATTTTTAATCACCATTTCTTGTGAAGTATCTTCCTTTTTTGACTTCAACAATACATTCATCATCTTTTGCATTAAATTTGGACACCAAAGAATCAGGTACATTTGTAACTGGCTCATTTAAAAACACATTAGAAGCTTTGATGAGTTGAGCAGTAGAAAGGATGTTGCAATCTTGAATAAAATTTTGTTGTGATTGGGGAGGAGAATATATGCTGGAGCGTGTATTGTACATGTCTTTTACTTGGATGAAAAAATGTTTTTCAGGTTGAAAGGAAAAGTTAGTTACAAATAGTATAAGGGTTGTGTGAAAATAAAAACCAAAAAAACAATTGGAGATAAAACTTACAAGACAATCCGGGAAGCATTAAAATTTCTGGTGACTTGACAAAGGATGAATTATGAGAAGAATCTTGTGTGGAGGAAGAAGCAGGTGTACGTTGATTATTATCATCTTCTGGTTTTGATGCAATGAAATGTTGATAATCTGTTGGAGAATGATCTGAAACGTCATTTTTTTTGGTTGTAGATTTTGTTGGGGTAGAATAATTGGTTGTTTTTTTTGAGGCAGGCCTTGAGAAAATTGGTCGGCATCATCCTCTTGAGCCATCAACCTGTGGTTAGCTTTTTCATTTTTTGAGAAACCTAATATATTATTTGTTGAGCTTTGAACAGGTTCCAAGCTGTCATCCTTGAGGGTAGGAGAAACAATTGGGTTGGAATTATATATGGTGCTTGGCCCAGAAACTGTGTCAAACAATTCCCCCACCAGTATGAATGAAAAATATCTTGATTTTTGGTTAAAAATAGCCTCTTACCACAACTATGAGTAATATCAAGTGTGAAATGATTGACTGGTGGCTCCTGAATATTTTCTTCCAAGCCAACACCATGAGATTTTGTTAAAAATGTCAGTTTGTTAGGAGCAAGGGTTGTAAAAAATTAGGATATGGGTAGTTCATGCTCAAATTTAAAGTTATCTTTTGGGTATGATTCTTCATCTGTGTTAAATTGAAGAGCTACATGTTTTGAGGATCTTTTTCGCGGTTGCAATGAGTAGCCAGTCTTGGATCTGCCTCTAAATGATGTTTCTTCTGGAACTAAGCTCGAAAATTTCTCTTTTTTCTCTTCATTATGGGGACTTGGATCTCTTGTGTAACTATTTTCTGCTGGTAAAGAGGACTGAAAATTAAAGGGACCCTGATAAGACAACTGAGCCAAAGATGGTACACCATTACTCTCATCCTCATCTAGCATATTCTTCTTATTACAGCACTAAAAAAATTGATTTTCCACTTGGACCTTTTGTCGCTGATGAGATGATTCAAATATATTTGATGGGAGATCATGATAGCGCTTCTCCAAAATTACCCAGCTTTCACAAAATGTGAGATTTACACCACATTGTTTGAGAATGCACCTAATTTGAGAATTTGTAAGCTGGCTTGCTGCAATCAGAAACAAATGTTATTTCTTATAATAATAAAAAGAAACAGATTGAAAGTGTAAATTCACTTGGTATTGCTGGAAAACAAGTGGGTTGATTGTCTTCAAGTTCACACTCAAGTTTGCATTTGGCTTGGGGGATTTTGAGTTCTTGAGTTTGGTTCTGATGTTCTTGTACATTATCTGATTTGGTGCTGGATCCACCATCTGTAGCAAGTGATAAAGTTTTCAGATTATTGTACTTTTCAACTAATTTTTCTTGAGAGTCTTTTGAAAGAGTAGAAAATTCAAAGTGATTAAGAATTGCTTGTAATTCTGATACAATGAGTTTAGATGCAGCTATATCACTACACAATAAAGGGGGTGGACTTGCTAGCAAGTCCTCAACCTGAACTCAGATGGAACTCAGACTGAACTCATACTGAACCCATACTGAACTTTACTTGAACACCCACCTAAAACTGTTCTGCTGAGTGGTGTTCATCCCTGATTGTATGGTTCCTTTATCAATAGCTCAATGTGTGTTCAATCTGTGGTGAGTTTGGGTCCAAGGTTGCGGACTCGCTAGCAAGTCCGCCCTCCATATTGTGTGGTGTATAGTATAATATTGAAATCTTAGCATGTTATTTATACAAAAGTAGGGTGTTTGCTCAACTTTTACTTACGCGGCCAGCACCCTTTCTTACAATCATCTATAAATTTATTCTGAGAATTGAATTTCAGATACTTGCATACTAAGCTTGTGTGGCCCTCATGAGGAAGCAATTTGATTGAATTTTTCAAATGAAAGTTTTGTAAGTCTCCATTTGATAAAGTGTCATGGGATAATAGATAATCAAGAATAAGTTCCCATCAGTAATCATCTTATAAATGTCTTGATGTAACTCACATGAATATTTTGAAAAAGATGATGATTTTTTCTTAGAGGCCTCATTGAAAGCCTGATTTGGCTTCCTTCCCATAGTTTGGATAAAATAGACCTGTGAAGTTTTTTGGTAAATAACAAGAAAATAAATGTTGGGGAGACTGCTATTTTAAGGTTAGTGCAAAGTAATAAGAAGTAAAGCAATATAAATCAGATGATTGAAGCCTTTCATAAGAGAAAACTCAAGGCAGACTTATATCAAGTCAAGGAAATGAGAAACAACAAGATCAACTTACTTATTTAAGGAAAAATAAGATTAATGGAAAAATTTGATAAAGTTACAAATGTTATATTGGTGTAAGAACTTACAGACCAAAAATTAACACTGCATTTTCATCAACTTGTGCAAAATCTATTAATAGTACAGCTGTATATAGTGGCTGGTAACTAAATTTTAACTAATGAACAAGATGGAATTTTAGAGAAGTAATAAATGGTAACTAGATTATTAATACGTGATAGACTACTTTTGGAATTAAATTCTATTTTACAAGTTTCAACTTGAAAAAAATCAAAGAATCCATCACCAAAAAATGATTTGCCTATTCAAAAGGGCATACCCACGATCTATCCCTGGCACTTTCATTCTTGGTTCATCTGTAAAATTCTTCTTTTATTTGACAAGGACTTGTTTGCTAATTTAAATAATCCACTTCATCTCGCTTTTAAAATATAATTCCACTTTAAAAAATACAACATGTTGCTTAATTATGAAGATTTTGACCCATACTCTTGTCAGAATACCATCTCCGACCTCAAATTGTTTCTTTATCATAGTCATAACAACAACATAGTCATCCTATCAGAGATAAAAAAATCCGAACTTCAAGACATGGCTTTTAAGCAATTAAATGAGATAAGTCAGTATTATTTGCTTATTTCTTTTTAACATCAAGTGTAACACTGATTTGTTTTTCTCAGATGAGAAACGAAGTCAGAACCCAACTTCTCACCCAATAGTTTCAAGCAGGTCTCAGTCTGTGAGACAAAATAATCAGCCCAAGAGTGCAAACAAATCTTCAAAAATATTATTTCAGAAAGGCAAAGATCATCCCCTTGCAAGGGAGAAATCACCAATCAATCAAACAGCTTCATCTGATCAACTACAATAGGCACTCCAGAAACTAGAACTGGGTGTTGAATCTCAAATTTTTTATGATGAAGAACATGACATGATAGAGAAATCTTGTGCTGGTTCGAAAGCCAATGATGATGTAAACCTCATGAACTTCTCTGATTTAGAAGGTCTAGAGTGGCCTTTACCTGATACAGGTATGATAGATAATATTTTTTAGAGAAAGTGTCAGAAAAGATGACTTATTATACATTTATCTTTGAACAGATCATGAATCATTTCTCAATAGTTTGTTGCCCAATCCACTCAGGCAAACATTGAAACCATGCAAAAAAGAAGAAAATATTGTGGCTTTTCAGCCTTTTGATCAAAGGCCAGCACCACCACCACATGTTTACTCAATGAACAACTACTCAACAGATTTCCAGATGCTAGAACTTCAGAGCCTCAGGATTCAACACATCAATATCCAACTGTCATCACTACTGCCATATCCCCTAATGACAATCAGAGCTCAGAACTATCAAGCACCAATGTGGATGAGCTGGCAGTTGTCAAGGAATCAACATTAATCAACAAATTGGATGTCAAAAACAAATCAGCAGTTATCAACAAATTGGAAATTATAAACAAATAAGAAGTCATAACCAAATCAGCAGTCATTAATGAGCCAGCAATTATTGATAAATTGGAAGCCATAAACAAATTGGCAGTCACGAATGAACTGGAAATTATTGATGAATTTGAAGTCACAAACAAATCAGTTGGTTCCTCAGAATCTACGGGCAGCTCAGAAAATGTTGATCTTTCTCACAATACCAAACTATTACAAGATGATCATCAAGAAAGCAAAGCTGATTTCTTGTTTGAAGATCTTCTGGTGCACGCTAAATTTTTGGCTCCTCAAGTTTCCCTTCAAAATAATCAAAATGATCTTACCCTCAGGAATTTGGGTGTTCTAAGTAGTTAAGAAAAAAACAACAATTATACAATTCTCTCAGAAAATGAAAACACTCAAGCTAAAAAAAAATGTGGCTTAGAATCTCAAAAACTTCAATGGGATTGTTCTCTTAAGGTAGATAAAATGGAGAAAATATTGAAGAGGCAACATTGGGCCATCATGAATTTAATCAGGAAGCAAAGACATATAGATCATCTTCTTGCCCATGAGTCAACCCCAATAGCAACCCCCAAAACACCCACATATAATACATCTGATCCAAGTGACACTACACCAAAGAAGAAAGAATCTCTAGAGTCATGTCCTCCTTCTCCTCATCTCACTTTGAACGTTAAAGAGAACACTATTTAAGTATGTTTAAGAAAATTCTCATCAATTTTCTGCTTCTCTCTCACTGACTTGCTTCCCTGCTGTTTTCTAGAAAAATTTTATCACATGAATGCTAAAGGGGCTGGAATTGTGTGTAAATATTAATTTATTCACTGATTATATGCCAACGTTTACTAGGCCATATCCTTTCACTCCAGAGCAGGAAATTATAATGATTTCATGAACCAAGAATGTTGTAGATAGACAATGCAGTTAGTTATGTTTACAAGTGATTTCAAATCTATAAAGACATTGATTTTTTTTTTAGTAAATTATAATTCAAAGAGATTGGTGAAAAAAACAGACAAGCACAGCTGGCTTCTGCCCACAAGCAAGCTCAATCTTAAAATTAATGATTTTGACTTACCAATAATTAAAAAATAAGTGTAAAAAAAATCTTTGGTTTTGAAACAGTGCCCTGAATAATTTATCACTTGATTAATGGTGCAAAAAATCTATGCTCTCTCACATGTACAATGACACTCACCACTCTACCACCTTGCTTTGCAAACCTAAATCATTCTTTTTACAACCACCCTTGCCCTATTTCTTAATCCCTTATACATCATGCCAGGGGGAATTCCCAAATCCTAAGTTTATGCTAATCCTTTACTTTTGCTAGCAGACAAACAGCAGTATTCCGAGCCAGATGTCAGAAGAACTAAGGTCTAAAATCATTGAGAATGAAAATGTGAGTCTTAGATGAGTTGCTTGGGTAGCAAAATAACCCACCAATCACACATGGGTTTCTTTGACTGCACTTAGCAGAGCATGCTGGATGAGCATGACATCTTCTGCTCACAATAGAATATTTGGCATTTGCATCTTGAGCACTCATGCTTTGATTTAAAATATCTCTTTCTCATCAAATGATATATAAAAAATGATTGTCTCTCATTTCTTACAGAAAATCTTTTATGTAAACAGAAATAAAATTGAATTCTTGATGAGGATGGCTCTCAGTCAAAAAATTTTCCAATACAATTTTAGAAGCAAAAATAGCCTTAACCCCTACCTACCCAACCCTAAGTGCAAAAATAATTGTTGCATAACTGCTACACAACCGTTGTGTTACTGTTGCGTAACCGTTGCGCCCCATGACAAAACAGAACTTTAGAGTAGTGTCTTCTGATGAGGGACATGGCCTTTATTTTCCTGACCATAAATGTATTATTGATTTTGGTAGTGCCAATGGAATAGTTGAGGCTATATGGAATTTTTCTCAAAATCGGCATCAAACACCGCGCAATACAGGGGGTGGACTTGTTAGCAAGTCCACAAACTTGGACTAAAATTCACCACAGATTGAACACACATTGAGCTATTGACAAAGAAGCCATACAATCAGGGATGAACACCACTCAGAAGAGCAGTTTTAGATGGGTCTTCAAGTAGAGTTCAGTATGAGTTCAGTCTGAGTTCAGGATGGGGACTTGCTAGCAAGTCTACCCCCTATATTGCATAGTGAAACAACTAAAGCACCTCAACTTTAGTTTCTAGTCAAGAATTTACCCATTTTGGCTGTTAATTCCAAATAAATGAAGGTCTTATTAATTGTATTAATAATCAAAAAAAATTGTTCTTAGTAGATCTGTCAAGTATGGTAACTAAAATATTATAAAAAATTTTCTATCATTAAATATTTTCATTCATTTTTTTTCTTTTTTCATCTCATTTATTAATTTTATTTTATTTTATTTTTTATCTTTTTTAATTTTTTTAAATTTTCCTTTTTATTTTCCTTTTTTTCAATTTTATTTTTCCTTTTAATTTTTTTTTGCATTTAATTTTGGATTTGTCTCTTCAATTTTTTTTAAAATTATGTCAAGATATATTACTAGTTTTATATAATGGTGCATCTGGACTTAGGTTGCTCTACTGGCTATTATATAAAATAGGAAAACTTTATTGGCACTGGTGAAAATTATTGGTTGAAGAAATTTTTATTTTAAATTTTTATTATTTATTTTTGGATTTGTCTCTTCCAATTATTTTTTAAATTTATGTCAAGATAGATTACTGGATTTATATGATGGTGCATCTGGCCTTAGGTTGTTCTACTGGCTATTATATAAAATAGGAAAACTTGATTTGGGCTGGTGAAAATAATTGGTTGATAAAATTTTCATTTTTAAATTTTTTTTTCCATTTGATTTCTTTAATTCAATAAATTGCAGGGGGGGTATTGCCAAACTTACCTTAATTCAATAAAATACAGGCGGGGGTATTTCCAAGTTTTCATATGAGACTTGCAAAAAAAAATAACTTGAAATTTTGGTGATACCCATCCCTTACTTCAAGAAAATGAAGGGGGGAGTATTGCCAAAATTTCATATAAGACTTGCAAAACTCTTTACTTGAAAGAATTTTGGTGATAACTGCTCCTTAGTTCAATCAAATTCAGGGGAGGGATTGGGAAATTTTTAAATGTGACTTGAAAGGTTTAACTAAAATAGAATTTTTAGCATTAAAAGTTCTTGAAAATTTAATTTAAAAAAGAATTTATAACATTAAAATATGAAAATACAACTAATGATGGATAGAGTAAAGAAATACAGAAAATTAAGATAAACTTTTATGTACAATTAATAATGAAAAGTTGAAGTGTGAGAGAAATAAACAAACTAGTCATCAAACAATTTCTTTAAACGTTCAATTTCCTCAAAAGATTTTTTACCTTTAACACATTCTATCAAGAAATCTTTCTTTTTGGAATTTTCTTCAGGATCAAGCTTATATTTCATCTGTTCCATGAGGTTTTGATGCTCGGGTGATTTCTCCTCTTTCTTTTATTTTTCAATACTTAGAGATAACTCAAATTTCTTCTCCTTCAAGTCTTGTTCCCTATTATCCTTCTGTAAAGAGAGTTCCTACTTCCTCTCCTACAAGACTTTTGCCCTATCATCCTTCTATAAAGAGAGTTTGAACTTCTTCTCTTCAAAATTATGTACCCTGTCATCCCTCCTTAAAGAGAGCTCATATTTTTTCTTTTAAAACTTTAGAGTCTCTCTAGCAACTTCCACTTGCTCTAGAGTGATAATAAATATTAACAAAAAGAAGAATAAAAGCAGAGTAAAGTATTAAGAGGTTTGGTATCACTTGCCAGCATCACGTTTCTCCAAAAATTCTTCAATAGAAGATAAAGGGGTTTGAGATGAAGTATCACTTTTTCTTCTTCTTTGAGAGTGGAAATTTAGACTACTTAAAGCCCTTTGCTTTTAGTTCAAGGTCACATTTTCCTCCTCATCATTGTCACTGGCTTCTGACTTAGTTGATTTTGGCTCCTGCATTTGTTCTTCAGCCTTCTTAGAAATAATAAAATGTAAATAAAAAAAGGATTGGTAAGATAAAAGAAAAAAAAACATACTTGAGTTACATCAGGTTGGTTTATATTGCCATAAGGATCTATTGAAAAGATATCTTGATTTGTGGAAGTTAAATGAGGGGAGGCTTGAGTAGAAGAAGAAGGAAAAAGATTTCTTTCAACATCATGTTTGGAGATAGCATCTTCCCCATCCAACATTTTTCAGAATTAAAATCAGCTTTCTCTCCAAAAATAGCATCCATCTCTTTAAAGTAAGGACATAAAGATTCAAGTTTATCATATATGGATTTGATGCCCTTACTGATATCAAGGTCAGTAATACCAAAACCAGTAGAAGATGAAATAGTATTTGCCTTCTTTTATTTGTCTCAATAATTCTTGAAGCATTAAGACATCTGTTTAGGTAATAGATATATCCTTACCTTGGTCTTATTCCATAATTCATTGGCCATTAGAGGATAAACATTAACTTTTGATTCTGGGGGCCGTCCTACTTTAGTTGCATTTTCAGTACCAAAACAAGAATCATAGTTAGATTTAGTTTTCAGCCAGTTGATAAGAATGAGATGATCATCTTTTTTTAATTGAACGGTCTTTGATTTCTCAGCTGAGCGGGGGAAAGAGGGAGTAGTGCAATTTGAAGAACAACTGGGGGAAGGCTGCCTTTGAGAAGATCTATGATGATGTGACATGTTGAGATAATTGAATATGAAAAGGAGAAAAAACAAGCATATGAGATAGAGAGGTGTTCTGAATCGAGAGAATTTACAGGATGAGATGAGAATGGGAGTGCGCAGCAAGGTAGAAGGCATATCCAGAGAGTAGTCAAAGATGTGGTTATGAATGAATGTAGGCCAAGATGTGGTTATGACAGAAAGTTGTCTAATATGTGGTTATGAAAAATTGACTAGAAAAATTTTGTATAAAAGGTCAACTTTGACACTTTAAAATGTATAATAACCCAATTATTAGCAAAAATAATTGCAGAAGATAATTGGGGTATAAGGATTCTTATCCGCAATTAATTTAATTGTGGATAGGTCAACTTTGATACCCCCTATTAAGGGTGGCCACCCAACCTGAAATATCCTTCCTTTCCTCCTGATTAAGTGTGTCCTCTGAACCATCCACCACCAATTCACTTTAGACAGGAACCTCCCAGATTTCCTTGATGATGGCCTGAATCTTAACAATTGACCAAAATTTAGTCAAATTAAAAGGTCCTTTTGTGACTGCATTCTTCTCCAATGCATCTCTAGCCACCCAATGCCACCAACAAAACTTGCATTTCTTGTGAGGACCCCAAGAAGCCATACTCTCAGTTCAAGACAAGTCCACTGCTACACAAGCTGTGCAAGCTATCTTGATCTGTTGCATTGGTATACAGCCATCAGCGCAGGAAAGAGGAGTTAGAGTTGGATCTTGATGTTCAGGCATTAAAATAGATATTAAAGTACTATTTTTTTATCTAAAAGACTTCATTAAAAAACTTCAAGAAAAAAACAAATGAGATAAGGTTAATGAAAAGTTCTCACACTCAACAGAACTTGCATTTTGTACCTGGGCATCTTTCACAGGCCATGTGACACTCGAGGTAAAAGTCAATCTTTTAATCCATATGCAAAGCACAGAACAAAAATCTACATAGCAACTGCCTTTTTCCTTTGTGTGTCTCAATCCAACTACACTATCTAAGCCTTAAATCTAAATTAGTCAATCTTAAGCAAATGCATGATGTATTAGTGCTATCACTATGCAATATAGGGGGTGGACTTGCTAGCAAGTCCCCAACCTGAACTCAGATGGAATTCAGATGGAAATCAGACTGAACTCATACTGAACCCATACTGAACTCTACTTGAACACCCACCTAAAACTGTTCTGCTGAGTTGTGTTCATCCCTGATTGTATGTTTCCTTTGTCAATAGAACAATGTGTGTTCAATCTGTGGTGAGTTTGGGTCCAAGGTTGCAGACTTTCTAGCAAGTCTGCCCCCCATATGGTGTGGTGTATGGTCAATGATATATTTTCAATGTTGGGTTATTGTGTATCTGAGGGTAATTAAAGGTCTGTGAGTAGTAATAGGAGAAAAGTTAAAGGGTCTGTGGGTTATATTGGAGGGTCAGTGATAAGGTAAGGGTGGTTTATTAAAGAGGTCAATGCAAGGTGGATTTGGTTCAATATTTCTTAGAATTTAATTATAATATTGTTGTGATAGTAGTTGAATTAATGAAAGGCTATTATTGTTTCCTACCTTTCTTAATAAACAATTTCATTTAATCTTAAAATTCTTAAATATTTCTTTGATTGTTAAGTCCCAACCCTTTGTGAGATTAACCTGAATATTTAGTGTCACTTTAAAATTATATTATTATTCACCTCGAACTTATCTTAAAGAAGTATTAATGTATTTTTGACTTATCTTCAAACCATTCTCCCAAAGTATTCCTCTGTGCTTTGAAGGAGTCCTCAATCATCTTTTCCAATCTCACTTACTCAGGAACACACTTGACCTTGTGCGTAGGCCGTCCAGTGACAGACATAAGGTCAGAAAAATAAATGTAAGAAAAGTAAGTGTAAGAAAAATCATTTGCAATCATGAGAATTTTTTTTTCAAAAAAAAATTGTAAAAAAACAAAAAAAAATAAAAAATGAAATAAAAAATCATTTTTTGGAGAAATTTTTTTTTTCCATGGTTGCAAGATATTTTTCTTACACTTATTTTTCTAAATTATTTTTTTTGCACATATTTTCCTTACACATATTTTTCTATCTTTATGTCCCTCCCTACAATATTTCCAACTTGCACTCGATATCTTACTTGGTGTGTAGTGCTACAATATCCCAACTCACACTTGATATCCCCACCAGGGATATCTTACTTCATGCGTAGTTCTAGTAGTTACATAATACACTTTCACTAACTCTTGTCAATAGGTGATTATCATATAGGTTGTTTTCAGTGTGTTTAGTAACTGGTAAACTGAGGCACTTCTATATCTAAAAAGTGGATACATATGTTTCTCTTAATTAATGCAATCTAATCCAATCTTTACATTACAATATTTACTGACATTTTTCCACTCGTCCATCTATTTCTATACTTGTATTCCAATCACCTTACCATATGCTAAACTGTGACATTATACAACTGTGGCAGGGATAATCACTGGGAAAGGTGATTATCATATAAGTTGTTGTGAGCGGGTTTAGTAACTGGTGCACTAACACACTGCTATATCTTAAAGTTTGGATCAATAAAAAATTTCTACTAAAAAAGCTGGCTTCCTCAAAAATTTTCCTAACTCATTTTTAATTTATTTGTCCTTGTAATTGAATTATTTGGTATTGTATCAGCCATAATTTTATTTTGTCTTCTCTTAATTTTTTTCAGTACTCTTAAAAGAATTAAAATCTAATCCTTCAATAGTCAGCCTATCACAGTTTCAAAGCAAGCTAGTAGTAGTTGGATTCAACACTGGTTTTCCTTGTATATTTTTTTCTAAGATCATTAATTTCAGCCTGAAAAGGTACTAAGTAGGAGTGAAAGGAAGTTGAGGGATAGAAGGCAAGGCAGGAACTGTAAGAATGGGGCAAAATGTGGTGGAAGCAAAGGAAAAGGCAGCCAGGCTGCAAAAGATGGCATGTTGGTGTCACAAAAATGATAAAATAATACACCATTCAATATGGGGGGCGGACTTGCTAGCAAGTCCGCAACCTTGAACCCTAATTCATATCTTTTTGAGCCCACATTTAATTAGTGATGAAACCACCAAGAAAAAAAATTGACATTCTGGTGAACTCAATATGAATACAACTTGAACATTTAATGAAGCATAGGTAATAATACTTGGAAAAAATCTTGAGATATGAAGAATGAGATTTTTTATAGAAATTTTAATACAGTGCAGACCACACTCAAATTAATCTGAAAAATACATATTTTAAATTATTTAAGTAGTTTCTTTGCAATTTAAAAAAAAGAACACCAATGTATAGATCTGGCAAGATACCATCTGACATTTTTATATAAGTTTCTTTGGCCAGAAATACATGGAGAAACTACAATTTAAAATATGTCAATTTGTTCATAGAAGGTTATTTTGTGTATTTATATTATTTATTGTATTATTTTCAAGAATTGAAAAAATCATATACTTATTTTATGACTAGATAATATTGAATATTATAAATCATTAAAATTTCTAAAGAAGATGCAAAACTCTTAAAAATGATGTTACAAAGACTTTACTTAGACATATAATTTTCAAATTCAATTGACATACTATATTTCACTATTAAATAAAAAACATTTCATTCTAATATTTATTAAAATTAATTTCCCCTCTTCTTCAAAATTTTCAAAATATTAAAATGTAGATTTTTATTTGATTTAAGTAAATGAAGAGAATAACAGTATAGGAGTTGTGGATTTTAAGGATTCAAGAAATTTCTGTGCCCACTCTTTCTAACATATTTTATATATTTTATATTTTTTGTATATTTATTTTGTACTACTATCTCCTTTTATCATCTTTTTTTACTCCCTCTCAAGAATACCCCACTCTTTTCCCCTCTAAATATTTCTTTATCCTCACCTCATCTTTCTCCCCAACCTTTTCACTCCCTTTTTCATCATTTTCAACCCCTATCCACATTTGCCTCTCCCTCTCCACGCCTCTCTGCCCCTCTCCACTCCTCTCCTTCCAGTTCGCTTACCTCCCCATTTCTTCCTAACACTTTATTTTTATATACAGAAATTGGGACTGAGTTGAAAGGAAGAAAATTGGGGTTCAAGGATTGTGGAGGCGAGGTAAAGGGGAGGAATGGGGCTACAAGGGTTGGGGAGGCTGGAGAGAGGGTTGAGGAAGTGTCAGCCTGTATATCTCCAGGACTGAGTAAAAAGTAACTATAAGTTATGTTAAACACATGAACTATACATGGGAATAATAAATGAGAGTACACAAATAGTATACATAAGTAAAATTATGATAATACACAAAAAATGCCATTATAACACCTTATATACACGCATATATCCACCTTTTATAGGTCTTATGTACTTAATATTAAGTTGGAATATGTTAGGGTAATCTTAAGAACCTTAAGTATAAGGCTGCATAATTTTTAAGTACACTTAAAGCTGTTATATTCATTGTTTTATGCAAAAAACAAGAAATGCGCTTTATTTCACTTAAAAGTTGACTATATGCGCTATAAAATTGAGAATATCAAAATTGCGCTTTGACAGATCAATTGGGCTCATTTAGAACTATTGATTTGGCTATTTAAATGCATAAAAATAACACTTTTCAAATTTGGTGTTTTTTATGCCAGAAATGGCTTCTGTGTACTGGCCACATACTGCCTGCTTTTTTCCCGTGTGAATAGCTTCATTTTTAGCAAAGTTAGCTTTTTCACACTATAATTACCCCACATTCTACGCCCACTGTGGGGAAACACACTAAAATAGGCGACAGGCGCTTTTTTAGTGTCCTAGCTTAATTAATAATGCATTGACCCTGTTTATATGCACTAATTTCATTAATAACCTCACTCTTGGCACTTTATTTCATCACCACGCTTAAATTCGCCTAATTATAGTCAAGGATTTACCCGTGCAAGCGCCTGCCAAGAACTGCATGTAGTTACCCCACATCTCACGCTCTTTTTTAAGTTTTTGGGTGGTTTCTCAGTCAATTTTGGTTATTTTTGAATGGGAATTTCACATAGTATAATGTCAGGATTAGCCCCATTATTTCTACAGTCAATCCCCCTTATTATTAAGCTATTATTAACCTTAAAAAGTCTCCTTTAGTCCTTAATATTATTGTTTTATACGCATATACTCTCTTTTTGTCTTTTTCTTTAATTTTGATGGATTTCCCTTATTATTTCAGGATTTTGGCGGTTATTACTCTTCTAATTATGTCATGGGTCACTGGGAATGTTGATGGGAATGTCTATTAGTTGTTTAGAGGCGTGATTAACTGTGTATTGGGTGGTACATCAAGGGAATCATTGGGGAACTCAGTGTGTATAAAAGGAGGAGGTTTTTGGGTTGTATTTCTTCATTCTTTATCATTACACTTTAACCAATATAACCAAATCAATTACAATACATATCAATTAGTACTTTTATAAGACTTTTGAATAGTATCTGAATTTATATAATCTATTTTTCTACCAACTATAAAGATTGTAAGCCATATATAAGAATAGTGAGAATTATATTACTGAGACCTTTATATTTGATTATATTTTACAACTTAGTGGATTAGAACTACAGTATTCATATAGGACCATTAAAATCTTCTAGACAACTGACCATTCAAGCTAGTTCACGTCTTTGTACTTGACCTTAGCCTGACAATTGGGGGCCTTTCCTCAAGAATTCTATTATAATCCTGTAAGTGAAATTTTCAAAAGAAGGTGCACGTAAATAATATCCCTATAGAAATATTTGGATAATTACAACAGGTTGGGGTCACTTATATAGTGATTTCAGAAAAAGAAGCCCTGTTATATAATAAAATTGTGATATTGAATCAACAATTTTACCACTAATTTAACTTATAATTGTTATTAGTGGGTCTGTCAATAGACCAATTAAATTTGAGATCTTTGCAGATAAAATTTTTACCACTAATTTAACATATAATTGTTCTTAGTGGGAGTCTGTCAATAGACCAATTAAATTTGTGATCTTTGCAGATAATAAACCAATTAAACTGATTAATTGTTTTCTTTTAACAGGACTCTTAATCTTTTCTTTTATTGGTTTGTAAAATTCATTAAATATTGAGAAAGAATCATACTGACAGTTGTTTTCTTTTGAATATAAAAACACGGCTACATATTGTAGACCAGTTAAATCAAGTGACCACATAAAAGCATATTTGACTTTTGGCACTTAAAATATTCACTTCATACCAATAAGTAAGCAATAAAATTGTCTTCAGTGGTATTGATAAATACTGATAAAACTCCTTTTTGAAGTTTTCATATCTAAACTTTCAATTCTTTAAATTCCACGTAAAAATGTGTGACAACAATGACATTGTAAGTAATAAGGTAAAACCTTATAACTTAAGACCTAGAGCTGAAAGACCTGTTACAGGACATTCAAATGGAGGGCCAGGACTCTCCCATAATCAACAACACTCCGTCAATGTCTCTGGAGGAAAGGGAAAAGCTTTTAAAGCAGGTTTCAATAAAGAAAACAAAAAATACTTTACAAGAACAAGTTCACTCCCTATCCACCCTACTGAACACCTTGACAATAAGAGTCAACAATATAGTGGACCAGATCAACAATCTGGAAAAGAGAGCAGCTCAAGGTTTCATAGAGGTCAACCAAGCTCTAGTGGACATAAAGACTCAACCACCAACAGTGGCACCCAACAATTCCATAGCAACACCTCCAGCCCAAGAGGAGGACCAAGAAATTACTGTAAGCAAATGGAAATTGGATTGGTACGCCCAAAACTACAACAATCCTCAACAGCAGGGCTCCAGCAGTCACCCTTACAGGGGAAAGGCAAGGAGAGGCAGGGGAAGTGGGATAAGACCTTGGTAAGTCATCCAACTTCTTATGATCAATTATATCAACCTGAAAATAAATTACTTATAGGTAATGAGATTGATAAGGAAATATTGGATATTATTGATAAGGATTTAAAGGATTATTCATTTGAACAGAATATGTTAAACTTGTCTTTACATGAGGACAATGTAAATAGTTTTATTGACCACCATGAAAATACTATTAATATAAAAATGGAATCAAATGAATTAAATCTTGACCCTGAAAATGAGTCTTCTGAATTGGACACGGAAAAAATAGAATATTTTTTAAAAGAGAATCCAATGGAATCAAAAATAATAAGTAAATTATTATTAAGAATTGAAAAATTGGAAGAGTTCTCAAAAGAGTCAAACATTAATACAGAAAATGTATTATTACAGCTAACACAATCATTGAGTACCACAGCCAATAAATTAAAAATTATTGAAAATTCAAATAATGAATTAATCAATGAGAATAAAAGATTAAAATCTGAGATTAGAAATTTAGAAAGTAAATTAGAACACTCTCAGAATATTATGGCTACCATAGAGGGACGTGTAAAATTGTCTTTTTCAAATGTAAATGATACTTTGACTCAAGTACCTGTAATAAAAGATAGGTTACAAAGAGTAGAAATTGAAGTAGCTAACATTTTGAAAAATACTGAAACAATAAAGGATAATACCTCTTATGTAGAAAGAGTACCAGTTTTTATGAAACACTCTGAGGATAAACCAATGATGGAACATGAACATAGTGTCATGGGCTCTGAGAATATAAAATCAGTAAAAGATGAAATAAATGATCATCTTTCTAAAGTAAGTGAATTACTCAATATTCCTCAGGTTAGGGAAGCAAAAACTAGCCAAAAGAACTGGCCTAAGTTAGATCAGTACCCTTCTTTTGACGGGGATTCAAAATCTGATTGGCAACAATTCATACAAATAATTGATAACCTAAAATTTTCATACAAATTACCTGATGATGAAATTACTTCAAAGTTAATATCTTTATTTACAGATGTGGCCTTATTATGGTTTGAATCTGTATTGAGTGAGGGAATTAATTACTCCTGGAATGAATGGAAGGCACTAATTGAAAGGCAATTTGGTGGCCCAAAATTTAGAATCACTCAACAAAGACTGTATGAAAGGGCCAGATATAATCCAAATGCTGGAGAAAAACCCATGGTCTTCTTAATGAATTTAATAAAAATCATGAAAGCTATGGATCCAAAAATGGATTATGAAGAGTGGAAAGAAAAAATAATATACAAATTGCCTATATCAGTTAGAGACATTATTGTTGCTAGAACTGAAACTGTCAGAGACACCTCTGGATTCATTAATATATGCAATGAGATATTATTAAACCACAAATATGAAACCAAGTATAGTAATTACAGACAAAGTGTTGACGTGGTAAAACCTACTACAAGTAAGTTACCAGTGGAAAAGAAAAAACCTTCAGCTCCCCTTGTCCCTAAGAGACGAGAAAATAACACTTGTTACAAATGTAATGAACCTTGGGTTAAAGGTCACACGTGTAAGAAAAGAATAAATGTTATTGAAACCTCACAGAATTCTGAACCTAGTAATCATGAAGATGAGAATGTGGAATCCAGTGAGGATTGCAAGAGTAACATATCTTACAGTGATGATGAAAATGAGATATTTGTATTAGAACAGGATATAATGTTCCTGAATGATGCTATACCTCATACAGACACATCTTTAACTTCCATAGAGGAAGCTGAAATAATTAAAGATGTATCTCATGATACTTACAAAATAACACCTATCAGAGCACCTATTATCATATGTGGAAAAGAAATGAATGCCATTCTTGACACTGGGGCTGCAGGGAGTGTAGTTTCACTTAATGCATTAATGAAACTTGATAGTAAGTACCAGGAAAAACTAGAACCTGTTCAGACAAAGAACTGGAGGGGTTTTGGTTCAGTATTAAATCCAATTGGCAAATACAAAACTGCTGTATTCTTTAAATATAATAATGGATATGTTAGAGCAGTTTGTGAATTTGTAGTAATGGATAATAATAATTGTAGTGATTGGTTTATTATTGGCAATGATTTATTGACAAAATTTGGCATTAAACTAGATCCTGCAAACAGTTGTTTCACCATAGGGGTGAATGGTAAAAGAAAATTCAAAATATGTTCTGAAAATTCAGTATATACCATTTCTCCTAGAGAAGAACAACTGCAAGGTGGAAGAACCACCAATGAAGTGGGTGAATTGGAAAATGAAATCCAAAAGGCCTCTTTCAGTCCTCAACTCTCAAATATTGAACAAGAAGATATTTTGAGATTGATTAAATCATATCCTATGGCATTTGCTCATGGCTCAAATGAACTAGGATTGGTCAAAGACCATGAGATGAAAATCTCTTTAAGCTGTGATTTGGATAATATTCCTGGCAGCTTAAAAAAGAAACCTTACCCAGCATCTCCTGCAAAAAGGAAAGATATTGAAGACAATATAAAATTGTTGTTGGAAATGGGTATTGTTGAAAAAGTGGACACAACACCTAAGTATTGTGTCATTTTACCAGTATTAATCTCTTATGAAAAAGATAAGGCAAGATTATGCGGTGATTATAGAGCTCTGAATACATATACAGTAGATGATATTTACCCTCTACCAAAGATAGCTTCTATCCATGCTACCTTACAAGGAGCAAAATATATTTCCTGTCTGGATGGGAACAAGGGTTACCACCAGATTCCTGTGGAAAGAAATTCTCAAAATTACTTATTAATAACCACACATATGGGTATATATAAGTATGTGAGAATGCCATTTGGCCCAAAGAATGCCCCTTCAGTCTTCCAAAAATTGATGGATAATGTTTTTCATCAGGAAATGGTTGAAGGATGGCTATTGGTCTATATTGATGACATCATAGTGTTTTCAAAAACATATGATGAACATTTAAATCACCTGAAAAGAGTCTTTCAAAAAATGGATGAAATTAATATGACTATTGCATTAAAGAAATGTAAGTTTGGATTTCAATCCTTGAAAGTACTTGGACATGTTGTATCTGGATTACAAATTTGTGTTGACCAGAATAAAGTAGCAGCAATTAAAAACATTGGGATACCTAAAAATGTAAAAGAGGTTCAAAGTTTTTTGGGTATGTGTGGATATTATAGACAATATATTAAAAATTACCAATCCATTGCAGCCCCTTTAACAACATTAATCAGGAAGAATGAAGCTTTCATTTGGAATAATGAAAGACAACACGCCTTTAACAAATTAAAGGAATGTTTAATGTCAGCTCCAATATTGGGACTGCCAGATTTCACCCTACCTTTTATCTTGTACACTGATGCAAGTTTCATAGGTTTGGGTGCTGCTTTACAGCAAAAACAGATAATAAATGGAAAATTATCTGAAGTAGTTATCTGTTATATATCCAGAACCTTAAGAAAGACAGAATTAAGGTATGGTGCCACACAGCTAGAATTTTTAGCCGTGGTGTGGGCTTTGGAGAAACTTCATTACTATCTGGAAGACCAGAAGTTTGAACTTATAGCAGATTGCAGTGCAGTAAAATCATTACTAAACATGAAAACACCTAATAGGCACATGTTTAGATGGCAACTAGCTGTACAAGAGTACAGAGGAAGAATGACAATCACTCATAGAGCAGGAACATTGCATTCAAATGTGGATTTATTATCCAGAAGTCCTTTGCCAAATGATGCTGACAACCCAGCTTATGTACCTGAAAATGAGCTTATACATATATTTGGGATTTATATAGTGGATTTAGAAGAAGAGTTTATGCAAACTATATTGGAAAATTATTCATCTGATAAAGATTTGTCTAAACTATCTACCATTCTTAATGATCCAACAAATGCCTCCATGAGTGCATTAATTAAAACCTTGCCTCCAAAGTATAAAAATGCGTTGGAAAAAGGTAAACTATCAATTGAAGATGGATATATATATTACAGGAAAAAGTTAAGCAATGTAATAGTAATACCACCTTCTATGAAAGAGTTAATGTTGAGTACTTGTCATGATGACATTTTAGCTGGTCATTTTGACTTTAACAAAACATTAACCAGAGTTAAAAATACAGCCTGGTGGATAAACATGAAAGAGGATGTACAAAAATACATTGAAACATGTGACTCTTGTCAGAAATCTAAAAGATTAACTGGGAAGAGAGCTGGGTTGTTACAACAAATAGAGCAGCCAAAAGCTCCATGGGAAATTATAAACATGGATTTTGTAACTGGCTTGCCATTAGCAGGAAAAGAAAGTTTCAATTCTTGCTGGGTAATAGTGGATAGATTAACAAAAATGTGTAAGTTTATCCCTACCCATAAAGAGGTATCTGCAAAAGACTTGGCATTACTATGGTGGACTCAGATGATGAATACTGCTGGGTTCCCCAAAGCCATAATCTCTGACAGAGATCCTAAATTTACTTCAGAGTTCTGGACATCTTTGATGGAAGTATCAGGTTGTCAATTAAAATTGTCTACAGCACACCATCCACAAACTGATGGGCTGGCTGAGAGAATGATACAAACTCTAGAAGACATGATCAGAAGATATTGTGCCTTTGGATTAGAATACAAAGACAATGAGAAATTCACACATGACTGGGTAACATTAATTCCTGGCCTTGAATTTGCTTATAACAGCACAACTCATTCTGTAACAGAGAAGAAACCATTTGAACTCTGGCTGGGATATGTACCAAATACCCCAGTAAATCATTTAAATAAACTACCAAGGTTGGATATACACCCTGGCACTAAATCCTTTATTCATATGCAACAAATGTGTAGAAAGCATGCGGAAGAATGCATCCAAAAAGCATTTGAATATGAAAAGAAAAGGTGGGACAAATCTCATAAAGAATTTGAATTTAAAAAGGGAGATGAAGTCCTCATATCAACACTACATTTTAACTTACAAGGTAATGTTAAATTAAAGGATCCCTTTGTAGGACCTTTTGTAGTAAATAAAATGGTATGAAATAATGCAGTGGAAGTCATATTATATGCTCCATATGATAGGAAAAATCCAGTTTTCCCTATCTCATTATTGAAACCTTACCATGCAAATGATCCTGACTTATTTCCAAAAAGAAGGGGAAGGCCTAAAAAGCAACCTGAAGAAATTGTGGAAAAAGCAGAGATTGAAAAAATACTCAAGAAAAGAATCCTTACTAAAGAAAAAGGAACTGAGTATTTACTAAGATTTAAAGGGAAATCAAATGAATTTGATAAATGGATACCTGAAAAAGAAATTTCTAATTTATCCACCCTTCTTAAAAAATTTAAACAGAAATAAATTTCTGTTCAACCAGCTGAGGGGTTAAAAAACCAGTACTCATAATATTTTATTATGTTTTATTTCTTTAAAGTTGAATCTTTAATGCTACAGATTTATTCTGAATACCTGAAAATTACAAATTAAATAAAATAAAATGTATAACTTATCATTTTTTTTATTGTTTTTTTTGGGTGGGCGAGTGTCAGCCTGTATATCTCCAGGACTGAGTAAAAAGTAACTATAAGTTATTTTAAACACATGAACTATACATGGGAATAATAAATGAGAGTACACAAATAGTATACATAAGTAAAATTATGATAATACACAAAAAATGCCATTATAACACCTTATATACACGCATATATCCACCTTTTATAGGTCTTATGTACTTAATATTAAGTTGGAATATGTTAGGGTAATCTTAAGAACCTTAAGTATAAGGCTGCATAATTTTTAAGTACACTTAAAGCTGTTATATTCATTGTTTTATGCAAAAAACAAGAAATGCGCTTTATTTCACTTAAAAGTTGACTATATGCGCTATAAAATTGAGAATATCAAAATTGCGCTTTGACAGATCAATTGGGCTCATTTAGAACTATTGATTTGGCTATTTAAATGCATAAAAATAACACTTTTCAAATTTGGTGTTTTTTATGCCAGAAATGGCTTCTGTGTACTGGCCACATACTGCCTGCTTTTTTCCCGTGTGAATAGCTTCATTTTTAGCAAAGTTAGCTTTTTCACACTATAATTACCCCACATTCTACGCCCACTGTGGGGAAACACACTAAAATAGGCGACAGGCGCTTATTTAGTGTCCTAGCTTAATTAATAATGCATTGACCCTGTTTATATGCACTAATTTCATTAATAACCTCACTCTTGGCACTTTATTTCATCACCACGCTTAAATTCGCCTAATTTTAGTCAAGGATTTACCCGTGCAAGCGCCTGCCAAGAACTGCATGTAGTTACCCCACATCTCACGCTCTTTTTTAAGTTTTTGGGTGGTTTCTCAGTCAATTTTGGTTATTTTTGAATGGGAATTTCACATAGTATAATGTCAGGATTAGCCCCATTATTTCTACAGTCAATCCCCCTTATTATTAAGCTATTATTAACCTTAAAAAGTCTCCTTTAGTCCTTAATATTATTGTTTTATACGCATATACTCTCTTTTTGTCTTTTTCTTTAATTTTGATGGATTTCCCTTATTATTTCAGGATTTTGGCGGTTATTACTCTTCTAATTATGTCATGGGTCACTGGGAATGTTGATGGGAATGTCTATTAGTTGTTTAGAGGCGTGATTAACTGTGTATTGGGTGGTACATCAAGGGAATCATTGGGGAACTCAGTGTGTATAAAAGGAGGAGGTTTTTGGGTTGTATTTCTTCATTCTTTATCATTACAATTTAACCAATATAACCAAATCAATTACAATACATATCAATTAGTACTTTTATAAGACTTTTGAATAGTATCTGAATTTATATAATCTATTTTTCTACCAACTATAAAGATTGTAAGCCATATATAAGAATAGTGAGAATTATATTACTGAGACCTTTATATTTGATTATATTTTACAACTTAGTGGATTAGAACTACAGTATTCATATAGGACCATTAAAATCTTCTAGACAACTGACCATTCAAGCTAGTTCACGTCTTTGTACTTGACCTTAGCCTGACAGGAAGGGTATATGGGGTAGCAAAAAGGTTGGGAAAGAGTTGGAAGGGAAGATTAAGGGTTCCAAGGCGTTTTGAATGAAGAAAAGGGTCAGGGTGAGGTTGAGAGGGGTGAAATGGGGATTAAAAGAGGATGGCATACAATGGGGCTGGAAGATAGCAAAAGTGGTGGGGAGGGAAGACAAGCATGTGTTGATAGAATTGAAAGGGATGGGGATTGGTGCAAACAGAGTGTGAAAATAGAAGGATGAACTCTGTTCTTTGGGCAAAGAACAGAGTTCGCTTCCATATAATATTAGCTGAAACATAGTTTTCAATTCTGTAAAAACAGTTGTAGGTAATAGAAAAAGTCACTGATTTTTTTTATATGTAATCTGAAAGTTTTTAATAAAATTATTGTATTTAAGAATTGTGATATTGTCAATTGATTTTTATTGATCAACATAATTTAATAAAGTATTATTTAAATAAGTTGCTTCAAAAAATACTGTGCATTGAGTAGACTCATGGAACAATTTTTTCTGGCTTTCATTCAGTTATCCTCACACTTTCACTATGTTTTCAATATAGATCCATTATTATTTGTGTGATACTTCAAGTGAAAGTTCAGTATTACTTCAGTCTGAGTTCCGTCTGATTTCCATCTGACTTCAAGTTGAGGACTTGCTAGCAAGTCCCCCCCCCCAAAAAAAAAATTGCTTGGTGATAGAAAATAGAGAAAAAAAAATTGGGTGGCAGTTGTTGCAGGCAAACTAAAAGTCGTTTGAAATGTCCCAAGGCAATAAATGGAGAACTTCATGACCGACAGGTCAATAGTTCGGGTGGCGTAAAGTATAGAACGTCGTTGGATCGCAGGTGCTGTTAATTAATAAATTGGAAGTTATCGTGATAAAAAATGTGACGATTTATTTCTGGGTATTGTACCTGATAGCTCCGCTTGCGAATATTATTACTCTAACCCTACTTTCAATAGCCTAGTAACCTAAAACCTCAAGGAGTACATTTATACGTAAAGGCCAAGATATCTTTATAATTTTCACAGTAGTGAGTCCATTTAGCTACAAAACCACCCAAGTATTTCTTACAGCCGGTGTCATTGAATACAGATAAGGTGCATTCACCCGCCTCCTTATCCCATGGAAATAAATAAACTGATTGTCCAGGTTTCTTAGATGTCCAGCATCTGTCCTTCTCTGTAAAGCCATCGGTATCCACCTTGTATACAGAATAGGCATTACACCCGATTGCTGGGATTATTTGCACTTGTCCTTCCTTCGAATACCCAAACAATAACAATACAAATGCGATCAACAAATGTATCTTCATGTTTTCGAACCTTCGATATAAAATCTTCAAATCAAAAGAGAGATAAGATTGAGACTTTTGAAATGTATATGATGGTGAAACCTGTCTGTATCTTACCTTGAGAATTAAGGAACACAAGGCTTTACAAGATAAAGAGCTTCAATGACTAAAGAAGATGCGATTCTGCGGTTGTAAAGCGAAACAAAGATCAGCAAGATTCTTCGAATGCTTCCCATATTGTTGTTATATCTGATACAACAATCATGAAAATTTTCTTTTTTAAAAAAAGCTAACCTATACAATGATAGACGCTATGCAAACTAAAATATTCCGGTATGTATGGAAAGTTGATGACAAAAATTTTATACCTTTGAGTAAAGGGGGTTTTGGAAGCAGTCAAAGATACAATCCGTATCAAAGTCTCCGTGAAGTAGAAATATCTAGATAACGAAACCCAGAACATAATCAAGAAGTTTTTGATATAAAAAATAGAGAAGAGGATTAGTGTGCCTTAGACTGATAGGGAATTTTTTAACACTCAAATAAAGTTCGGTTACAAAAACTTACAAAGTATGGAACGATGATTGCAGTCTCTGAGGAAGCGGATGGTTCATGTAGGTTTTTATGTATCTTTCAGAAATGATGACTAAGCATCATTTTCTACATGTAGTTGCCCATGATGAACGATGGCTTATGAACAAGTAATATCAATGGATAAAGACTGAATTGGGGCGTTTTTGGGTTGCTACCCAGGTAATAAGGTGCCATGAAGTGACTGAGAGAAGTTCCTAGGAAAACCATTGGTTGCCGATTACTCAAAGAATTTCTACTTTTTTGCACATGTGTTATTATTGCGCCCTTTCACAAATCTCACTGCGAGGGGCCGGGCTACTCAACATCCCAGACACCCATCCACTCATGTTACAGAAAAACCTGAAAATCTTGCGGGTTTCTCGTCTCCGACCCCCGCCAAAAACATGAGTTAAGGTCTCTCTTGGTAGGGAATAAGTGACAAGAAAACCGCAAGCATTTTCGGTTTAGCTGTATCCCCTCTACCCCTCCCTCGCCTCAGCCACCTCCACACTCTCTCCTCGCACTTTTTTGCCGACTCTTTCCCTCATAAACAACTTCGAACCCCCCTCCAAAATAAAAAAAATAAAAAAGGAAGGAAAGAAGGAAAGAAGGAAAGAAGGAAAGAAGGAAAGAAGGAAAGAAGGAAAGAAGGAAAGAAGGAAAGAAGGAAAGAAGGAAAGAAGGAAAGAAGGAAAGAAGGAAAGAAGGAAAGAAGGAAAGAAGGAAAGAAGGAAAGAAGGAAAGAAGGAAAGAAGGAAAGAAGGAAAGAAGGAAAGAAGGAAAGAAGGAAAGAAGGAAAGAAGGAAAGAAGGAAAGAAGGAAAGAAGGAAAGAAGGAAAGAAGGAAAGAAGGAAAGAAGGAAAGAAGGAAAGAAGGAAAGAAGGAAAGAAGGAAAGAAGGAAAGAAGGAAAGAAGGAAAGAAGGAAAGAAGGAAAGAAGGAAAGAAGGAAAGAAGGAAAGAAGGAAAGAAGGAAAGAAGGAAAGAAGGAAAGAAGGAAAGAAGGAAAGAAGGAAAGAAGGAAAGAAGGAAAGAAGGAAAGAAGGAAAGAAGGAAAGAAGGAAAGAAGGAAAGAAGGAAAGAAGGAAAGAAGGAAAGAAGGAAAGAAGGAAAGAAGGAAAGAAGGAAAGAAGGAAAGAAGGAAAGAAGGAAAGAAGGAAAGAAGGAAAGAAGGAAAGAAGGAAAGAAGGAAAGAAGGAAAGAAGGAAAGAAGGAAAGAAGGAAAGAAGGAAAGAAGGAAAGAAGGAAAGAAGGAAAGAAGGAAAGAAGGAAAGAAGGAAAGAAGGAAAGAAAAAGGAAGGAAAATGAAAAATTAAAGAAAATTTACTTTTGAGAAACCACGAATGGATTAAAGGGTGTGAGAATACTTGAGTGTAAATTTAACTGGAACTGAGGAATAGGGTGAGTTAGTTGAGTTAGAAGCAAGGAATAAAGTCTTTAGAATAAGAAAAATGAGAGAAAAAAACCAAAATAAAAATAAAAAAACAAAGAGAAGACTTAATTACACTACAACACATGTTTGTTTCACCTTGAGGCGCAACGATTGCGCAACAGTTACAAAACAATTGTTATTTGAACTTAAAACCCACCTAAGACCTTTAAGTGTCAAAAACAATTTTTTACTTACTGTTGCATAATAGTTGCGCCATTGTTGCGCCCCAAGACGAAACAAACATTTGTTGCAGTGTTATTAGAGATCAAAAGAGGAACAAAGCAGATGGGATTATGTCAGTCTAAGAAAAAATGTACATGAAGACTGTAAAGAAGAAGACTTTTAAATGATGGCAGAGTCACTACTGGTAAGTCTACGGGTGATGTGGTGACTGCTGATATAATAGGGGGTATCAATGTTAAGGGATCTGCAATTAGGGATCAGACATTAGGGGGTATCAAAGTTGACCAATCAGCAATTAAATTAGTTGCGGATAAAAATCCATATACCCCAATTATCTTTTGCAATTATTTTTGCTAATAATTGGGTTATTAGACATTTTATGTGTCTCTCATCTGACATTTTTCTACTCAATTTTTCATAACCACATCTTGGCCTAGTTTCATTCATAACCACATCTTTGACTACTCTCTGGATATGCCTTCTACCTTGCCGCACACTCCCATTCTCATCTCATCCTGTCTATTCTCACTACCAAATTTGTTTGTTACGCCACATGGCGTAACAGTTGCGTAATGGCTGTGTAACAAATACATGTTAGTATATATAAAAAAATCTCATTTTTATCTTTATTTAGTGTATTTCAAATGACTACTGCATTACTTTCCCAAAGTAGAATAATGTCATCTGTATGTAGAAGGAAGAAATGTATTTGAGCATAGTGTGAGAAGTCATAGTAACAGTATATATATCTCTATGTAGTAGTGTTTGTTCCTCATACTTCTTTTTCTTTTTGCTCACAATATTGTCTCATCTTCCTACGTTTCCACATTTGACGTACAGGTTAGCGCACCATAGTCATTACTTTCAGCTCCATCCCAGTGTTACTAGAGGAGGAGACTTACATTTGATTTAAAGGTTAGCACATCACTGTTTTTACGTGTGTACTCTGGATCATTGACGAGATTCAACTGCACTATTTAGGTTAGCGCACCATAGTCATTACTTTCAGCTCCATCCCAGTGTTACTAGAGGAGGAGACTTACATTTGATTTAAAGCTTCCTGTTTTCTAACACATTATCAGTACCAGCTCAATACAGAAGCATAAAACATTAACTAGTAACATAATAAAATGGACAATGATAGCATTCGTGAATTAATATCAGCACTCGAAAGTAAAAATGATACTAAACTCAGAAACGACAATTATTTCTCTTGGGCCGCCCACATGGAAGGACTTCTTTTTGAAAACGACTTGTGGGAGGCAACGGAAAATGAGTTTATTATAACAACTACTGAGAAGGAAGATGGCTCAACGATAACTTCTCCGAGTGCGAATGAAATCAAGAAACGTCAAAAGATAAATATGAAAGCTTACTCAATGATCCTTTGACACCTTGATCATCAAAACACAATGCTAATCTGCGACTGCCCGGAGCTTAAAGGGGATCCATATAAAACCTGGAGGAAACTAAAAGAAAAACATGGCGATGTCAATCAATTCAGTAAAGCGGCTGCATTCAAGTCACTAAATGAGCTGAACTATAATACAGATCTCAAAACATTCATTACTGATATTCAAACTGTACTGCGAAATCTAAGAAATGCTAATATCAGCTACGAAGGTGATACTGTGGCCACACAAATCATCATGAAACTACCTTATCAATATCAAACTGTGGCCCAAAATATACTTGCCTCGGGAAAAGTGAATATGGCCAACATTCTAGCAATACTCGAGCAAACAAACAAATTCCACAATCTTCAGAATGACCAACCAAGTGAAGAGAAAACTAATAAAGCCTTGATAGCTGAATCAAGCAAAGCTGGTGAATCAAAGTCTAGAGAAAAAAAACCCAGAAAGAAGTGCGCTAACTGCAAAAAAACTGGGCATCTTGAAAGCGAATGCTGGGAAAAGATTGGAAAGCCAAGTTGGGTGGAACAACAAAATCAATGGAAAAAGGAGATAGCCGAAAGGAATAAGAAGCCAGATGAATCAGCTATGACGGCATACAATCAGTATGTACTCATGTCTTCTATTGATAAAAACTCCAACCTGAAACCCATTCTTGACTCAGGAGCCACCTTGACAATGATTAGAGATCGAAAGTACTTCTGGACTTATAGAAGTACAAAATTTGATATTGTCACTGGTAATGAAAACACTGAATGTGTCGGTATAGGGACAGTTAAGTTGGTTGAAGGGGATAATGTTGAAACTCTTGATGCGCTTCATGTACCCAAATTACCGTATGATCTAGTACCTACAATTGAGTTCTGGAGGAAGAATTATCAAGTTAATTTTTTAAAAAATCCTGAAAGATGCATCATCAGCAATAAAAACTCAAAATTTCATGCCGACATTGAAAATAATCTGTGTAAAATGCGAGGAAATTTCAAAGCTGTTGAGTCTGCCCTAATTTTTTCAGTTAAAACATGGCACGATAGATTGGGACATCCAAATTCAAAATATACAAAGTCAACTGCTGATGAGAATTTAGATGACAGTCAGTTTTTCTGTGAAATATGTGAAATGACGAAAGCAAAAAAATTACCATTCAAAGGTCACTTCCCGACGCCAAAGAAGCCAATGGAGGTTATTCACACTGACCTAAGCGGGAGAATAAATCCACCAACCAACAGTGGCTACAAATATTTCATGAAAATCACAGATGGACTGACGTCGACCCGAGCTGTGTATCTATTAAAGAGTAAAGATGAAACCTTGATGAAGTTAATAGAGTTCAAGTAAAAGTACGAAAATATGTGTGACTCAAAAATAAAAGTTATTGTAACTGATGGCGGAGGAGAGTATTGTTGTAATAAATTCGAAGCTTACCTGAAAGATAATGGAATAACGCACCAAACTACAGCTCCTTACACACCAGAACAAAATCCAATCAGTGAGAGAGGCAATAGAATCACCACAGAAAAAGCACGTGCTATGCTATTTCAGTCAGGCCTACCACTCAATTACTGGGGAGAAGCTGTGAATATGGCTGTATACCTGGAAAATCTAATAGTAAGCAAAGCAGCAAATATGCTTTCACCATATGAAGCTCTTACCGGTCATAAACCCAAGATCTCGCACCTTCATCCTTTTGGTTGTTTAGCTATTGCCAACATTCCCAAACAACTTAGAAAAAGCAAGTTTGCGCCAACAGGCACCAAATGTATTCTTCTGGGATATTCTGAAGGAAACAACAACTATAGGCTCATGGATATAAAAACAAAAAGGATATTCTACACTCACAATGCCACCTTTAACGAATCAGTTTTTCCAATGAAAGACAAAACGAGCCCAAAGCAACTGTTTACGATTATTCCAATACAACAACCAGCTGAAACAACTGTTACTCAAAATAATGAGAATGATGATGAGTTTCATGATGCACTGGAAGAACAAGTGGAAGAAAATAACTCCAACGAAAACACAATTTCTTGATGTCTGATCCTACAACTTGGGCCACCACCCTCAGAAGACATTCAAGCGCAGCGGTCAGGACCTACGCTAAGGTTTCACACACGAGGTTTAATAGCTGAATTGGAAGGAATCCATAACGCTCTTATAAACTTTGTCGAACAACAAAGTACTGACCCAGAAAACTATAAGAAGGCAATTAATGGAGCTCAAAAGTCTTATTGGATCAGTGCAATCAAAGAAGAATTAGACTCACTGCATGAAAATCATGTATGGTGCACAGTTCCAAACAATCAACAAAAAAAACTACCAACACGCTGGATTTTCAAAACAAAGTACGATGAAAATGGTATAATAAATAAATTCAAAGCTCGGTTAGTTATCAAAGGATATCTTCAAAGACACGGTATAGATTTCAATGAAACATTTGCACCAACTGGTAGAATGGCCACACTACGCACCATCTTCTCTATCGCCGCCATCGAAGGACTGCCAATACATCAACTCAACATAAAAATCGCTTTTCTGAACAGTAAACTAGATGAAGACATATTCATCCAAACGCCAGAGGGATTTACTGAGTGGCTAGATAGGTCAAACCTAAACTGTAAATCTGAAATTGAACAACTAAACAACGGAAGTCGAATATTGAAACTGAAGAGAGCACTATACGGTTTGAAACAAGCGCCAAGAGCATGGTACCAAGAAGTGTCAAAGTGGTTTCATAAACATAAATTCAAAACCAGCAACAGTGACCCGTGTTTATTTATTAGAAAAGACTCTAACGACAATTATCTATATTTTTTTATCTGGGTGGATGATATGGCTATTATTGGTCATGGAGCTCACCAATTTCACAATGAACTGTCAAAGGACTTCAAAGTTCGTGACTTCTCTAAAGCAACTTATTTACTTGGAATACAAATTAATTGTCTAAACGCCACCACAATTCAACTACATCAAAGTCAATACATAACCGATCTACTGGAAACATTCAGTATGACAGACTGTAAAAGTAATCCCACACCAATGCAATCAAACATTCAACTACTTCCATCAGACGATGAACAACACAATCAGTTTTCAAAAACAGGAAATGATTATCGAAGTATTATTGGTAGTCTAGGATACTTGGCCCAGTGTACCCGACCAGACATCACTCATGCAGTCAACTATTTATCACAGTTCCTTATAAAACCTAATCAACATCACTGGAAAGCGGCTCTCAGAATTTTACGATATATCAATGGTACAAACAATGTAGGTTTGATATACTCACAAGATTTCAAGATGTTAATACCCACAAAAACAAATCCAATTAATCAAGCACCCACTGGCTTCAGTGATGCTGACTGGGCAGGCTGTAATCTGACCAGAAGATCAACTAATGGCTACGCCTTTTTACTTGGTGGAGGTGCAATATCATGGAAAAGCAAGAAACAAAATACTGTCTCAACCTCAGCTACCGAATTCGAATACAAAGGTTATCTTGATGCTGGACTAGAAGGTGTTTGGTTGCGAAAACTATTAAGTGAGCTAGGCTATGAAAACAATCAAGGAACTCTACTGTATGGAGACAATCAAGGGGCAATAGCACTATCAAAAAATCCTATAGCACATAAAAGAACCAAACATATTGAAGTTCATTTTAATTGGGTTAGAGAAAAAGTATTAGATGGAGAATTGAACCTCAAGTATTGTTCTACCAATGATATGGTTGCAGATATCATGACCAAGTCACTAGACCGCTCAAAGTTTGAAAAATTCAGAACAGATCTTGGATTAAAGGAATGCCGACGTACTATTGGGTCAAGTAATGAGGCGGAGTGTTAGTATATATAAAAAAATCTCATTTATATCTTTATTTAGTGTATTTAAAATGACTACTGCATTACTTTCCCAAAGTAGAATAATGTCATCTGTATGTAGAAGGAAGAAATGTATTTGAGCATAGTGTGAGAAGTCATAGTAACAGTATATATATCTCTATGTAGTAGTGTTTGTTCCTCATACTTCTTTTTCTTTTTGCTCACAATATCGTCTCATCTTCCTACATTTCCACATTTGACGTACAGGTTAGCGCACAATAGTCATTACTTTCAGCTCCATCCCAGTGTTACTAGAGGAGGAGACTTACATTTGATTTAAAGGTTAGCACATCACTGTTTTTATGTGTGTACTCTGGATCATTGACGAGATTCAACTGCACTATTTAGGTTAGCGCACCGTAGTCATTACTTTAAGCTCCATCCCAGTGTTACTAGAGGAGGAGACTTACATTTGATTTAAAGCTTCCTGTTTTCTAACAATACATAACAATTATTGTTGATTGGAAGGGGACATATCAATTGTTATGTATTTATTATGCAACCATTATACAACTGTTATGCATTTGTTATGCCTTGTGGTGTAACAAATGGTGTTGATAGTGTCTCTCCATTCAGAACACCTTGCTATCTCATCTGCTTGTTTTTGCTCCTTTTCATCTTCAATTATCTTAACATGCCCTGTCATCATAGATCTTCTCAAAGGCAGCCTTCCCCCAGTTGTTCTTCAAAATGCACTACTCCCTCTTTCACCTGCTCAGACAAGAAATCAAAGACCATTCAATCAAAAAAAGATGATCATCTCATTCTTATCAACTGGCTGAAAACTAAATCTAACTATGATTCTCATTTTGGTACTGAAAATGCAACTAAAGTAGGACAGCCCCCCACATCAAAAGTTAATGGTTATCTACTAATGGCCAATGAATTACAGAATAAGACCAAGGGAAGGATAGATCTTTTACCTAAACAGATGTCTTAAAGCTTCAAGCATTATTGAGACAAATACAAGAAGGCAAAGACTCTTTCATCTTCTCCTGGTTTTGGTATTACCAACATCAATATCAGTAAGGGCATAAAATCCATAGATGATAAACTTGAATCTTTATTTCCTTACTTTAAAGAGATGGATGCTATTTGTGAAGAGAAAGCTGAGGTTAATCCTGCAAACATGCTGGATGGTGAAGATGCTATCTCCAAAAATGATGAAACAAATCTTTTCCCATCCTCTTCCTCCACTCAAGCCTCCCCTGTTCTAAATTCAAAAAATCTATATAGCTTTGCTATAGATGCTTATGGCAATTGAAACCAGCCCAATCTAACTCAAGTTTTTTTTTCTTTTATCTTACCAATTCTATTTTTTTATTTACATTTTCTTATTTTTAAAAAGGCTGATGAACAAATGCAGGAGCCACAATCAACTGAGTCTGAAGCAAGCAACAATGATGAGGAGGAAAATATGAACTTGAACAAAAAGTGAAGAGCTTCAAGGTGTCTAAATTTCCACTCTCAAAGAAGGCAAAAAAGTGATACTTCATCCCAAACCACTTTTTCTTCTATCAAAGTATTTTTGGAGAAATGTGATGCTGGTAAGTGATACCATACCTCTTCATAATTTACTCTGCTTTTCTTCTACTTTTTGTTAATATTTCTTATCACTCTAGACAAGTGGAAGTTGCTAAAGAGACTCTAAAGTTTGAAAAGCAAACATACAAGCTCTCTTTAAGGAGGGATGACAGAGTACATGAATTGGAAGAGAGGAAGTACAAGCTCTCTTTACAGAAGGATGATAGGGCACAAGACTTGGAGGAGAAGAAATTCAAGCTAACTCTTTGTATTGAAAAATGAAAGAGATAGGAGAAAACACTTGAACATCAAAACTTAATGGAACAGATGAAATTTAAGCATGATCTTGAAGAAAATTTCAAGAAGAAACTTTTTTTAATAGAATGTGTTAAAGCTGATAAATCTTATGAGGAAATTGAATGTCTAATGAAATTTTTGGATGACTAGTTTGTTTTATTTCTTTCACACTTCAACTATTCATAATTATTTGTACATAAAATTTTACAATAATTTCCTGTATTACATTACTCTATCCATTATTAGTAGAATTTTTGTATTTTAATATTAAAAATTCTTTTTTAAATAAAATTTTCAAGCCTCATTTGAAAATTTGCCAACCCCCCCTGCTTTTTTTTGAAGTAAGGGGTGGGTATCACCAAAATTCTTTCAAGTCAAGAATCTTGAAAGTCTTATATGAAAATTTGGCATTACTACCCCTTGCATTTTACAGGTATCACCAAAATTCTTTCAAGTTAAGAATTTTGCAAGTCTTATAAGAAATTTTGGCAATACTCCCCCCTGCATTTTATTGAAGTAAGGGATCGGTATCACCAAAATTTCAAGTCAAAAATTATGCAAGTCTGATACAAAAATTTGGCAATACCCCCCCCTTGCATTTTATTGAAGTAAGGGATGGGTATCACAAATATTTTTTCAAGTCAAAAATTTGACATGTCAGATTTGAAAATTTGGCAATCCCCCCCTTCATTTTATTGAAGCAAGGGGTGGGTATCATCAAAATTTTTACAAGTCATCAATTTCACATGTCAGATTTGAAAAATTTGGCAATACCCCCCCCCCCTGCATTTTATTGAAGTAAGGGGTGGGAATAACCAAAATTAAATATAATTACATAAATTAATATATAAGCAACTAATATATATCAATTTCCCTGGTTTTAAAGTAATGGCAATTCCTCTAGCTGAAATGTGGATAAAATATAGAAGCAAATGTTTGAGACTTTCCACAAGTGTAGGCCAAAAGAACCTCATGAAAAAAAATAAAAGTTGTCATGATTACCATTTATACAACACAAGGTCATTGGCCCATGACTTACTTTAGTAATTTGAAATATAAGAGTTATTTATAAAAAATTTATGAAAAAATAAAAAATATTTGATGACTCTACTCATCCCCATACTTTTTTGATCTACTTAAAGTTTTTTTATATTTGTTAAATTTACCTTCTTTTTTTACCTTGTTTATTATGTGGATTAATTTTTGACTGATTTGAAATGAACATCCAAAATGTGTGAACTCTTGACAAGATTCCAAGCCAGGTGGAGTGAAAAGAAATCAAATACCAAAACTGTCCTTGAAAAAAAATTGAAACAAAAAAAATGAGTAACCAAAAAAATAAAATTAAAATTAAAAACAAACATCAGTAAAGTTATTTGCCAAAAAATTGAATTTTAAAGGTATTTGGTGTTGGATATACCACTCAAAGTCTGTGAAAAAAATGATAAAAAAATTATAATCAAAAATTTAAACCAAAAAAAGAATATTGTATAAGAAAAAGTATTCCCAAAAAAAAGAAATTAAAATTATAAACCCACCAAATTTATTTTTGAATCAGCTTGAACCGTAAAATATTTTTTTATAATATTCTGTAAAATAATAATAATAATAATAATTTTAATAAAAATAATAAAAATGATCTTTTAAAAACTCCCATATCACCCCTCTTTGTCTGCCTCATTTCCCTCTTTTTGATGTCCTCAAACCCCCCTCTCCCTTCTTGATCTCCTCAAAACCCCCTTACCCCCCTTTTTCACCAGGTCCTCCCCCCTTTTCCCCCCTTGAGGCGCCTTTTCCCCCCTTGAGGCACCTCTTTTTCCCCCTTTAGCCCCCATACAAACCCCCTTTCAATAGATAACAAATCACTAAGTGATTTTTCAGCTATTAAAAGAGGGGTGGAGACAAGGTGATGGGGGAGGGGGGGAGGGGGGGAAGCAGTGGAGGGGATGAAGGGGGGGGAGGGGTAAGGCAGCCTAGAGGGGGGGTATAGGGTGCCTTAAGGGAGGAAAAAGAAGGTGTAAAGGGGATGAAAGGGGGGAAAGGTAGGGAAAGGTGAGGAATGAGGGGTGAGGAAGAGAATAAGGGGGGAAAGGGGGATTGAGACAGTCAAGAAGGGGGGAAAGGAGGGAAAAAGAGAAGGAAAAGAGAGAAAAGAGGGAGAGAAAAAACAAAAAATACTTTAACCTTTAAAAAAATAAATGAAGCACTTAAAAAATATAAAAAAATAAAAAAATAAAAAATAAAAAAAAACACCAAAAAAAAAAAAACAAACAAAAAAAAAAAAAAAAAAAAAAAAGCAAAAAAAAAAACTCATGAATAGCAAATAAAAAATCAACAAAAATGAAAAAAATGATTTACCTGGTGAGATGAGTTAAAAAAATGCAACCAAAATATTTGAGAGATGTTTGAGGAAAAGAGGAAGAGGATATGAGTGATGAATGAAAAAAAGAAAAACTGAAAAAATATGTGATTTCTTGTTTAAGTTGTTGGTGGAATGCTTATGTGATGAGGGAAGTGGGAATTCATTGCCAAATGTGAAGTTGGGGTGTGTAAATAGAAAAAAAATAAAGTGTTTTCCACCAAAATTAAGTAGCATAGAATGAAGAAAGACTTAAGGATGGCATCAGCAATTATAAGTCATGTGACTTTCTTAAGAATCCAACATGGATGTGATGAGTTTGGGATCAGGAAATAGGAATAGAAATTGGGGTATAAGAGGTGCGATAATGTATTATTGTGGATTCCTTATCCACTAGCCCCAGGGCTAGTGGATACGAATCTTCAACAATTAATAATTTCTTATTCTGGGAAAAAAAATTGCTGATCCATAATTGCGGATCCCTCAACTTTGATACCCCCTAATAATGCATTATCACACCTCTTATACCCCAATTTCCATTCCTAATTCCTGATCCCAAACTCATCACAACCATGATTGATTTATAAGCAAGTCACATTACATATAATTGTGGATGCCATCCTTATTTCTCTCTTCACTCTATGCTGCTTAATTTTGGTGGCAAACACATAACATTTTTTTCTATCTACACACCCACCTGCTCATTTTGTGGTAGGTTCCCACTTCCCACTCATCACCTAAACCTTCTTCCAAAAACCTTTTCTACTGAAAATAATGAAGAATCTCTCTACTAGGAACTAGCTTCACTCAGCTATGAATGCTATCACTTTAACTTTAGCTGCTGACTCTGATTCTAACTCTGGGTTAGAAGACACTTTAGCATTGTAGAAAGAAAAAAGCTCTATAATACTAAGCTTTAGACACAATTCTGAGATGGTTTGGTTCTCCTTTCTAAATCCAATTTTAAATAGAAAGTGCCTGCCACTCTAACATTAAAACACAGTGTAAGCACATATTGTAAGTGTAGTTATTTATTTTTACTATGGAGGAGAAAGTAGAATAGCTTATAGAGGTCTTTTTAAAGAAAAAAAAGAAAAAAATATTTTAATATAAGCAATCAAACTACCAGCTAGATATATTCTCAGTAAGCACTAGTATTATCAATCACTCCCTCTTGAAGTGCTCTATCTAATACTATCTATAATTTAGCAATAAAATAACTCTACAGAACTACTTCTGGTATGCACACCTAATATGTACAAAAAGAGTAAAATAAGTCTATTTTTTCTATCTTAAAAGTATCTATTTTTATTTATCTACTAACTTAAACACACCGCTACTATTTACAAGTGAGTTCTTATATACATTTGTATGTTCAGCTCCCCTTTCCTATGTTTACTTGCCCTATGGGTTTTCCTACACAAGTTCAGCGCTAATACAAGCATTTCAAACAGTATCTAAGTATCTCAAAGATCTATGTACATCTATTAGTATGGTTTTTTTTCCAATAGCACCTGAAACTTTTGTGGAAGTACAGAAATTCGCACTAAAACACACTACCTTTTATGTACATACCCTATGCTTTCTGAGATCCCTGGCTAAATAATAGGTACTTCACCACCTTTCATACCTATTTCAATGACCCACGCAGGCAACATGAGTATCCACTGATTGTGAAACCCTTCACGCTTCAGCAAATAAATTTCCTATCTCAAGTATTATCCTTCTTATCTTTTGCTTGAGTGCTACTTGCAACCTTTTTTCCTTCCTAGTGCTACCTTTCTTCTCTGTAGTGTTTTTTGTCTTCATAGACAGTCATAGCTTCACCTAAAAACATTGCTGCTATCTAATTGTACACTCCATGCCATCTCTGTTGCTGCCTTGTAAATCCATATCATGCGTCTAGAGATTTCCATGACTCTTGCAAGTACATACCATAATTTCCTTGTATTTTAGCCCACTATGCACTTACCCTGACCTTTTTCTTGCCGCGGCTCATCAATCCATTATACAAACAAAAAAAACTGTTTGCAGAGAGTCTACCTTTTCTGAACTTTTGAAAACCCCTTTGTTGCGCATGCTGTGAGCTGCAACCTTACTGGGCTACTGTGAGATGAATACCACAGTCTCCCTCTACTCAAGACTGTCCCCAGAGGCTATAAAACCAGGTGCATATCTCATACTTTTTCCTCATTCCTTCTTCTTCTCTTCTCTCAACTTCTAGTTTCTCTTCATCTTCTTTCTTCTTATCTACTATGAGCTTCAATAACAATATTGCCAACACCATCCTTCAATATGTTGATGTGCAGAAAACTTCCATTTTTACTGCTCCAGCAGTAAAAGCTGTCCTTACTGGAGCTAAGTGTTGCCAATGCTGTCCTGAGAATGGCATTACTAATTGTCACTTCTCAAAAACACATTGTGATAATGGATTTTTCATGGTAAGTTTTCCTCCTCTTTTTCTTCCTCTCAAACATTTGGCGCTGATTCTTTCCTTTTCTTTCTTTCCCCTAGTCATTCAACTTCTGCAAAATTTGCAAGAAGAAATGAAGCCTAAATGGTCCCCCTTCCATTGCTGAAAACACCCCTACTCCTGCCATTGATCCGAATGTGTTGAAATTGAATCTAATGAGCCAGCTGGCCCTTAAGAGCCCTACTCCTAAGAGAGCTAAACCCCATCATTGCTTGCCTATTCTGAGAACTGCATCCAGTAAAATGCATCATTCACTCTTCTCTGAAGAGTCAATTTATACAGTAAGTCCTTCCTCCTTTTTTCCAAATTTTTATTTTAATTTCTGATAAATCTTCCTTTTAATTTCCTTCTCTCTTTATTTTATTTTTTTTATTTTATTTGTAGGAGGCTCCTAATACTCCTTACGCTGCTAATCCTCCAACTCCTCACTTTGAATTTCTTATTCCAGGTCTGGAAGAAGATCACTTCTGGGCTATAGCACCTGGCACTAGCTTTTCCCCTTCAACAGAAGACATGATTACCTGGCTAGAGAAAGAAGCCACTCCTCCACCTTTCACCCCTTAAAATTGGTTCTCATCTCCTCCAACATCAAATAATACTTTTGAGGAAGACACTCCTCAAATCCACCTACCTTGCCCTCAAGATTGGAAAGTCCTAAATCAAGTGGTTGCGGATCCTTATTACTTCACTGTTGATTGTGTCAATACTGCTTTTTATGCAGTATTTACTTACCTTGAAAACACTCCAGCCCTCAACAAGAAGGATGTTCAAAATTGTGTCACCCTAATAGAAACCCTAAATTAAACTTGTAACAATATTTTTAACAACTTGAAGTATGCCTTCCTTGATAGACGTTAAAGTAAGTTTTATTCCTTTTTCTTATTCACTATTCTAATGCTAATTCTCCTTTATTTCTTCAGAAAAAATTTTCTTTCAAATTTTTAATTATTCCTTGTTGTAGAAATATGTAAATAGTGTATCTTATTATTTATTGTTTTATTATTTTTGCCTGGTAATAGAAAATTATTTTCCCTTAAAAAAATAATGTGTTGCCAAATATTGCCCATGATTATTCTGTGAGAGTGAGAGAATCTTATAAATTCTTAGAAATAATAAGACCACTAATTCAAATCTTCTTCCTTGACTCCTTCTGAAATAACCTTGAGACAATAAAAATTTTCCTACATATCTTAATTTGTTAGTGCCATATCCTCTTCAACCTAATATTCTTGAAGTAAACTCAGATCTTCCCATGATCTTGTGCTCCTTAGCGCTAACTTTTTCAAAATTGACCTTGTTACTCTTTATTCTTCTTCTGAGTAGCATCTATACTTGGATACCATATGGTGCTTCCTTTACTTCTATCTTTATAGCACCTATAAATAGGCCTTTTACTCCCTGCTCACTCCTTATCCAAATCCAGTGTGCTCACAAATCTATTTAGACATGAACCAATATTGCACCTTACCTAGAGATAAAGCTTTCAACTTTTTCTGCCACCGTAATTTTAGCTGTACTTTCTCTAAGCCTTGTGGTTATGCTGCCTTCAGACCTGCCTGTAATATCTGCTTCAGATACCATAAAACTTGCTCCTTTTCCTACACTTATCATTCATTGCCTAATGAATTTTTACAGCTTCATCCTGAAGATAAATCCAGTGCTCATACTGTACTAGCTAGACCTACTAGCGCTAATTTACCTTCTAATTAAACCTTACCCATTGACAGCATGTCTCTTCCTGCCTACTCTTGACAAGAAATCTCCATTCAACCCAAGGCTGAATCACCTTCTACCTCCTAACAAGAATTTGCCATGAAATCTTCCTCTACATTTCTGCCCAATGCTGTAAGAGTGCTTTCTCCTTCCACACAGCCTTCTAAATTTACTAGCAAGTAAGTTCACTACCATATTATTCTTAATTAACTATACCTGATATTACTTTATCCTAAGGTTTTAATGAATCCATTTCCCTAGGATGGGTTTCTCAACCCCTTCCCTTTGTCCATTCCACACAAATCTTCTTGCGCCTTTGTTTCATTTACAATGCTATGTTATTCTCCTTTAATTGTGCTCCTGTGTTCTCAGATAACAAATTGAACACCTGCTATAATCATATAGAGATGATCAGTCAGTTTATAAAAAAATTAGTTCCACTTCTATTCCTGGTTTTTTGCAGATCCCAAAAACTTTATTATTCCAGAAGAGTGGAAAGGATTCCCTGGTAGTTTTGAAGTAGACTCCAATTAGTCTTAACTTTTCTTCTTCACTTTCCTTTCTGATTAGCACTGTTACTTTAGCACTTTTAAATAGTTCCCACTTTATACTATGATTTTCATTAACATTCATAACTATCATAAAGTCATAACGTTTCCTAAAAAATAATGAGCAAAGTGTTTAGCGCTTTGTGACGCACTTGCCTTTAATCCCCATAAACTATACCTAGAGAGTAATTGTTCATTCTTCCTCTAGTATCTTTAAACAATGTTAAACCCCACAGTTTAACTTCATCATTGAGACCTTTCATGAAAATTTTTTGTAAATTTTTGGGTGCTTCATCTGCCAATATTCTTCAGCTAAATTTCCTGCCTTCTGCTAAGTGTAAATTAGCTTTTTGATTTGCCCAGACAGCCATTCCTCTATCTAGCTCACCCTTTTCTTCATGTCTCTTCTGATGACAATAATTCTACCATTTGTAAATATATATTGAGCGCTGATTCCAACTGCTTATTCAGCCATAGTCTCATTGCCAATTCTTGCGCCCTACATGTCACAGCTGTGTCATAGCCTCACATAGATTCCCCAAAAAAAATTATAATGATTGTTTATACTCTTTCCGGAGAATATAAAATTTCAAACTTTGTTGTTATTTTATTCTCATCCTGGAGGTAATTCATATTTTACTTATATCCCTCTTGGGTAGAATATTTTGATTTGATTGGCCACTACATGTTGTTTCCATTCAGTACCATCCAATTCTTCCAGTAAGTAAGACCCTCCAGTTATCTGTTTTCTGATCCTATAAGGACCATTCCATCTGTCTGAAAACATTTTTCCCCATTGACTTTCAAGACCTCTATTGTATACCAATACCAAGTCCCCTGGTTTTAATGGTTCCCTTAATCTGTGTGCTAAGCGCTCATCTTAATATTTCACTGATTTGTTCCTAATCTGCATCATTCTTTCATATGCCATTTCCAAGAACTCATCCTTCCTTTCAAGCTGCACTACTCTTGCTAAAATCAAGTATTCAGTTGAGTGCACTTGATCCCAATTGAATCCTAGAAAAGATCCAGCTTCCAGATTAATAGGTAACACCACCCTTTGACAAAACATGAGTTCATAAGGTGAAAAACATGTTGTCCTTTTTACTGAAATCCTATCTTCAAATAATAATAAAGGAAAACAACTCTTCCATTTAGCCCCATTAGTTCCACATAGCTTGAAAAGTGCATCTTTAATTACTTTATGCCCTCTCTAAATCATTCCTTCTGCCTCTGGATAATATGGTGTTGCAACTTGAATCTTAGTGCCAATCCCTTTAACAATTTCTTGGAATTCACCAGCAAATCAGCACCCCCATCTTCAGTTACCATTTTTATCACACCATATCTATACACCCATTCCTTCTTTAAAAATTCAGCTACATCACTCACTTTAAGTTTTACCAATGGCGCTGCCTCAACCCATCCTGACAGATTATCCCTGGCTACTACCAAGTACTTAAAGCGTCCTTCTTTAATTTGAACTGCTTCCAAGCTAATTCTTCCAAAAAAAGTGTCTTCACCTGTTGCTTTCCCTTCTTTTTTAGGCTTTCTGTAACTCCTATGCTGACATTCTGGTAATGATTGAACCCAATCCTTGACCTCTGCTCTCATATTATGCCACCAGAATCTTTCTTTAACTCTTCTATAAGTTTAATCTTGACCCCTATGTCCTAGATTTTCATGTAATTATCTGAGAATCCTTTCTTTTCTGCCTCTATCCACCATAACTAATTGTGGTGTAGAAGAGTCTTCTTTCCATACCCTTCCATCCTTAATTAAGTAGTCTTTAGTGTGCTTCCCTGTTTTGGGCCATGTGTCTTCATCACAATTTTCCAATTTACTATTCCCTTCTAGATACTCCTTTAACCAATCCACTTGGTCAGCTGAGTGCTCAATTAATCCTCCATTTTCCAATAGAGAATCATCTTCTTGACTGCTGATTGTGTCATTTTTATCTGAATCTTGAGCCAATTCATCTGGCACTCTTCATGTCACTACATTAGCTTTAACATCTAACCCTTGTACATTTGTCTCCTCATGATCTTTCCTATAAAGAACATCATCCATAAATTTTTTCTGCTTAACATCATTAAAAATGCTCCTAGACAACAATGATAGTTTAACATCTTTCCAGATGCTAGTCATTAGTTTTATGTCTTCGCGTATTTTGGCCCTTAGTTTTATGTCTTTTCAGACGTTGTTATTCCTAAACCTTTGATAACAATAGTCTATACTGTTTATCCACTTTTTATCTTCTTCAAATTCTTCTGCCTCAGAATCTTCTTCACACAATGGCCTTCTTGACAAAGAATTTTGGCATTGTGAAAGATTTTCCTGGCTTATGGGCTAAATTAAAGGAGAATAAATTAATCTGCGCCACCCACCTAGTCATTGGAGTGTCTGGTAAACTTGGACTACTGATTATTTGTAACAAAGATAGCACCTCAACCTGCAACTCACAATGTTGCCCCCAAAGCATCCATCACAACATTTTCAAAATCCTCGCAACCCCAAACAACTCCAACTTAGATTGAGAGCACCTAGACTCTACCTTGGTAAAAGTCTTTGACTCATAAAGGACAGACCTGTCATTTCGTTCCTTGTCTTCTTGAATCAAAACTTCACCTACTGCAGACACACTTGAATCTACCGCTAGAGTAATCTTTCCAGCACCTGGCCCATATTCTAGTTTCTTCAAGAGAATGTTTTTTCCTGAAATAATTTTTAACAACTCAAAGGATTCCTTACATTCCTCTGTCCAATCCCATACAATATCCTTCCTTGTCAAACACCTTAATTGTGAAGATAACAAGACAAAATAACAAATAAATATTCTCACATAGGTACAAATACCTAAGAACCCCCTAACTTCTGTATTGTTTCTTGGTCTTGGCCATGTAAGCACCTTGTTTTTCTACTTTTCTGCAATGATTCTTCCCTTCCTACATATGACATGACTAAAAATATCTAGTTTTGGTACGTAAAAAGAAAATTTTGTCTCTGAGACTGTCAAACCAGCCTCTTCTATCCTAAATAGTACCCTTCCTAGAATAACAGCATATTCCCAAATTAACCTCCTAATTTATGGGTTCTCCTCTAGAACCTCCCTGTCATAATCAGTTATTGGCCCTTTTATACTGCCATAGTCAATAAAAATTCCTACATGTTCCAGAATTTCATCCTTTAATATCCACATCATCTGTGCCTGATACACTCCCACTGAGTTTGTAGTGCCCTGCAGTAGCCTGGTTAACCTAAAGTGCCCCAATGAAGTTTCAAATATAGTCATGGGTCTTAACAACATATCCAACTTGCACTCATTGTATCCTCCCATTATATCCCCTAATCCATAACATGCTCTTCCTGAAAATAATTCCACAAATTTCTCTGGATTTCTGGTCTTCCAACATTGGTGGAGCCCTTTTTTGGTCTATTTGGCATTTTTTTGATATGTCTTAAATGGCATTATTTAATAATTTGGTGTTTTCTGGATTTATTCAGCAAATATTGGGACTGCAGGGATGTGGGTACTACCATTGGATAGCCCCGGTGCTTCTAAATATTTTATGTCTTGATGACATTTTTCAGATTTTAAGTATTTAAGGGATTATTTCACATTTTTCATTTAAAAAGATAGCTGTTTAATTTTGTTTTTTGTGTTTTACAGGCTAACCTTAGGTCTAGGGGTTAAGTTCTTAGTACCATTAGAATGAGCTAATTTTTCTCTACATTTTATGTCACAATGTTGTTATAGCCTAATTATGTGTTTTAAAGGTTTTAGTAGTTGTAGTATATTTTTCTAAGTATTTTGGGTATTTTTGGGGGTTTTTGGTGGTTTTCTGGATTCAGGGTGGTCTGGCTGTCTAAGGAGGGCCTCCAGACATTGGGCGGACTGCCCGCCTTGGTGCTAGAAGGCTGGGAAGCGTTTCTAGAGGGGTTTTATGCAATTTGGTACTCAAGAATGCCAAATTTGTTGGTGTGCATGGGCTTTTAGATAGTGGTCTGTGTGTACATAGTGAATAAGACAGTTTGGGGCAACCTTAATTATCATACAACCATCCGGAGGTGATATTTTTGTTCCTCACTCAGTTTTCACTGTTTTTTGGCCACAACTGGCTGTGTTTGTTGCAAGGTGAGTTCTTCATTTAACTTAACTTGGCAACTGGTTTCTCTGGTGTAGTCTTGCAAGCTATATCAAGTATTATTGCTGTCTCTGGTGTGGATTTGCAACCTACATCAAGTATCATTGCTTTCTCTGGTGTGGACATTGGTCTACATTTCAGTTCTTTGGTTTGGTAGTCTTCCTGGGGACTACTTTCTTGGCTTATCAGGCAGTCAAGTGTGTTGGAAAAAGGCCTTTAGCAAACAGGAACCAATTTACTGTAGCAGGTAAATCTCACTTTATTTTTCTAAAGGGACAGGGGATTTTCTCTCTGGGTTTTTCCAACTCCATTGGTCAAGGCCTATAGCTAGTACTATAGGATTGTCTACAGCGTTGGTGGTAATCCTGCATCCTTAACCATAACCTTGTTCATCTCTCTCAAATCATGAACAAACCTTAACTTGCCATTATTCTTTAAAACACAAAATACTGGACTTGAGTAGCTAGACATTGATTTTTCATACAAGCCAGACCTTAATCTTTCCTTAATTAGTTTCATATATTCTTCCCTTATTGATGCTTGTATAGGAAGCACTTTCTTTTGCCACGGCGCATGAGGTATAACTGGAACAATATAAGGTTTCCCATAAGAGTGTTTTAATAAGCCTCTTTCTTCTTCTGAAAAAGCAATAAATTTTTCCATAATTACCATAACATGTAACAATAAATTATTTTCCTCCTGCAACAACCAATCCTCTGGTCCAAAATTAAATATCTGAATTTTCTCTATTGTTATCCTACTTTTAGGCGTAAATTCCAGAAGAACCTTTGTTAATGGTGTGTCATACAGATTTCTTGATAGTGCCGGCCTCTGAAAAGGAGGGTTTAAATCTGGCATTGGTACATTTACTGTTTTATACTTTTATTCTAGACAGTGCCAACAGCTGCTTTCATTACTTAATATTAGACATTTTCTAATATAACTCTGAGTTGAACCTACATCATGTTTTTGTCTTTTCTTTTTAATATAAGCATAACTATACCCAAAATCAAAGAAATTTAAAAGTCCAGGCACAATTACACTCTATAGTAGTATTACCAAGACACCTATGAAGCCCCTCTTTATGTATCCCTTCTTGGGCTTACTGATCACTATCTGTGTTTCTCTTACTCTGGGAGATAGTAATACCTAGAATTCCAGCCCCTAACAAAAAGATTGGCACCACCCTGGAGGAAACCCATTTTCCTCCTCCTCATAAAACACTCTCTGATCCAACATACTTAGTTTCCAAGCCACCATATTTAGGCACTACTAAACCCACTTTTGCTGGAATTCCTTCATCACCCATAATCCTAATTCCTATAGTTTTATTCAAAAAATAATCTATTGTTGCTGAATAATCCATTAGAAATGGTGTTCCCAAAACTGGTTTTACTACACCCATAGGAACATAAAAGTGTAGGTCTCTCAACGCTCCTGCAACCCATGTTTTGATGTATTCAGCTACCCCTATAACCAGTAACCTACCTCCTCCATTACCTGCAATGGTTCCTTTGCCATTTTTTACTGGCAAACCTAAATCCACAGCATCCTCCGCTGAAATTACATTAATCTGAGAACCAGTATTTACCAGCACTCTGATCTGCTTCCCATTAATTGTAACCATTAAGTATCTTAATGGCCCTGCATAATGTGGTACCCTTGGTAGTCCCACAGTTGATTGAGATGAATGTTCCGCCACGTCATATTCAACACAATTCGCAACACTTTTCTTCCTGCATTAATCTACTAAGCCATTTGTTACATCTGGTGCTAGTGCTGTTAACACCCCCAAGGGCACTGAAACTTTTGTTTTAAGACATTCTGAAATTAATTCTTCAGCTGCTCTAGGATACTCTGCATAAACTGGGCACTGCATCCTCTATTTTTGTTGAGTGGCCTTTGCTCCAGCTTTGGCCCTACCTGGCAGATTCTTTGGAGTATTGTGTTTAGCTCCTGGAATCCCTTCTGCTCATATGGCTCTTTTCTGAACTACCTCTGGCTCCTCAAATTGTTGCTCTTCAACACACTGATACATATCATAATCCATTTTTTTAAGAATCATCTTTCATTTCCACATCCTCAAGTGGTATTTGTGTATTCTCTCTTGTAGTATAACTTACTTCCTCAATATCCTCAGGATTTAGATAATTGGTGCCAGCCCTTCTTGGCCTACTAAAAGTTGGTGGAGCCATTTTCTTATGATTCACTGCAAACATCTCCAATTGCGCTGTAATGAGTGGCACTGAAATTTCTCCCTATTTGACCTTGAAATCTAATACAGCACAAGTGACTGCAAAATTTACTGACCTTGAGTTTTTTTACAGGCTCCTTTCCTTTACTAGACTTGGACTCCATAGATATATTATTAATATGATTGATGAACTTGGCTTTCATCCATCAATACTTATCCATAACAAGTTTTGTCCCATCTTCTAACATCAGAGCTGTACCCTCTTCAAAAACAACTTTATCTTCTTTATCTTTTTGAAGCACATTGCACCTCATCCTTGTATGACCTTCTTTACCACAGTAATAGCATACCATTGAAGAAAAATGCAATGGCTGAGTAAATCTAGGCTTGGGTTTAGATGCTTCACTCAACTTCTTCTCCAACTCTTCAATTATTGCCATTACAGAATTTGAATCCTGTGATGTCACCTTAACTTTCAGAGCTGACGCTAAGGATGGGGATCCAGTACTAGGTGAAACCTCTATTACCTCTACATCCTCTAAAGAAACCCTAGCTTCTTGGATCTCTACCCAATGCAGCTTCATTTCTGCTTCCACAGCCATTTCCACTTCCTCCAGCCCTGGATACTTCTAATCCCCATTCCTCTTTCTAACCAGTTTTCCTTCCTTATCAAGGTGCCTTTTCTCCCAATCTTTGACCTCAGGTGCTAGCACCTCACAATAACAAGGTAATGATGCACTAGTATTGTTAAAATCCTTGTTACTGACCAAATAATCTACAACCTGATGAAATTCTTGTTGAAAATTTTTAAAATCTTTAGGGTCTCTGATACCCCCTCTAGCCTTTGACTTATTCACCAAGAAATCCAGGTCTTTGATTGTATACCTAGTTTCTTCAGTAATTTTAGGCCATCTTTTTAAAATTTGCACTTTTAACACCATCCAGTTCTTCTAGATCATCTTTACATTTATTTAAAACAAAGAATAACACTTGATGCACTATATCATAATCTGATGCCCCATGTACTTCTTCCACTTTCTCAAACCTCCACAAAATCTTTTGAGTGTTGATCCCCATAAATTGCAAGCTTTCATCCTTTCACCTAATAATTTTCAAAACTCTAGGCAGAATTGATGCTGTAGAGTCAGAAATTTTATCCCTCTCCTGAGTGACTTTAGACATAGTAGCTGTAGGATCCATTCTAACTTTTTAACAACTATAATTATAAACAAACAGAAAAGCACTAAAAGCTTATATCAATTATATTCTTTTAATACAGCCCTATTCTATCCTCTGATAATGGCTTGATCCACTCATTGTAGACCCTATGACTCTTCCCTTGAAGTGCCGGCTCAATTACGTCCTTTTTGACAAACCCCTAAAAAAGAAAACAATAACCATACTTACAATCTGGCTGCCACTTTTGGGACACCAATTGTAGAAAGAAAAAAAGTTCTATAATACTAAGCTATAGAAACAATTCTGAGATAATTTGGTTCTCCTTTATAAATCCAATTTTAAATAGAAAGAGCCTGCCACTCTAATATTTAAAGACAGTGTAAGCACATATTGTAAGTGTAGTTATTTATTTTTACTATGGAGAAGAAAGTAGAATAGCTTATAGAGGTCTTTTTAAAGAAAAAAAAGAAAAAAAAAATTAATATAAACAATAAAACTTCCAGCTAGATCTATTCTCAGTAAGCACTAGTATTCTCAGTCACTCCCTCTTGAAGAGCTCTATCTAATACTATCTATAATTTAGCAATAAAATAACTCTAAAGCACTACTTCTTGTATTTACACCCAATATGTACAAAAAAAGTAATATATATCTATTCTTTCTATCTTAAAAATATCTATTGTTATTTATTTACTTACTCACACACACACCTCTACTATTTACAAGTGAGTGCTTATATACATTTTTATGTTCAGGGCCCCTTTCCTATGTTTCCTTGCCCTATGGGTTTTCCTACATAAGTTCAGCACTAATACAAGCATGACATATGGTATCCAAGTATCTCAAAGATCTATGTACATCTATTAGTATGAGTTTTGGTTCCAATAGCGCATGAAACATTTGTGGAAGTACAGCCATTAGCACTAAAACACACTACCTTTTTTGTACATAACCTACGCTTTCTGAGATCCCTGACTAAATAATAGGTACTGCACCGCCTTTCATACCTATTTCAATGACCCACACTGGAGACATGAGTATCTACTGATTGTGAAACCCTTAACGCTTCAGCAAATAAATTTCTTATCTCAATTCTTATCCTTTTTATCTTTTGCTTGAGCACTACTTGCAACCTTTTTGCCTTCCTAGTGCTATGTTCTTTCTCTGACGTGTTTTTTGTCTTCATGGGCAGGCATAGCTTCACCTAAAAGCATTGCTGCTATCTAAGTGTACACTTCATGCCATCTCTGTTGCTGCCTTGTAGATCCATATCATGCATCTAGAGCTTCCCATGAGTCTTGCAAGTACATACCATATTTTCCTTGTCTTTTAGCCTGCTATGCACTTACCCTGACCTTTTTCTTGCTGCAGCTCATAAATCCATAATTCAAACAAAAAAACCTGTGTGCAGAGAGTCTACTATTTCTGCGCTATGAAAAAACCCGTTTTTGTGCTTTCTGCAAGCTGTGACCTTGCTGCGTTACTGCAAGATGTGTACCACAGTTTATATGTTTTTTCTTTCCAAAAAAGTGTTACATCATTCCAAGGGGGCCAAATATTTATCATGATCCTAGATATGATCTTGCCTCAATTCTTGAAGTTCCTTGTTTAAATTTGAAGAAGAGGATCCCAAACATGCACCAGCTCTCTCCTCCCTTAAATCACAAAACATTCGTTCCCCAGCATATGCTCTGTCATTATGCCAATCACCCTCCAATATTTGAAACACAAACCTTGTATTTTTTTTTCATACTTTCCAAATGTTCAACTTGTGTGCTTTATTCACTTGGTTTTGTGTTTTATTTTGAATTTACAGTGAATTTCTCTTTATGTATGTCTCATTTGTTTTCATTTCCCAGTTCAACATGAAGTTGCATATTTTCTGAAATTGCATAAATTTTCACTGTCTCTTTTTTTCATTCATCCCTCATATTCTTTTTCTTTTCTCCTCAAACATCTCTCAATCAATTTGGTTTCATTTATTTTCTCATCTCATCTCTCCAGGTAATTCATTTTATTTATTTATTTATTTGTTTGCTAACTATGATTTTTTCTGTTTCTGATTTTTCTTTTTTGTATTAAAATTTGTTTTTAAGTGTTTTTTTTATTTATAAGATTAAATTTTTTTTCTCTCCCTCTTTTCTTTCTTTTTTTAGCTCCATCATCCTACTCTTCAACCCTCTTTGGCATGGTCATTGTCCCCTCTTTCCCCTATTTCACTTTTTTGGTTCCATGTCATTAAAACACATACATTGAACATTCTTATGCATTTCACTTACTCCATATTCAATTTCCCCCGAATTCCAACATCAATCTTTCCCACTCTATTTTTCCTACTTTTCAATCAAGGTAAGTTTCATTTCCTTTTTTCATGCCTATATGATATCTCTTTTTTTCTATGGAAATTTCATACTTAAACTTATGCAGGACTCTTATCTGGATATCAGTGGACTTATTAAGCTCCTCTTGTTGTCATTTTGATTATCACTTTTCAAGTTTTTTTAAAACTTTGAAAATCAGAGTTGGAATGAGAGTTAGTTTTATTCAAAACTAATGTCTTTTTAGCTGAAGCTTCTCCTGAAGGCTATCTTTCACTTCCCACAAACAGATTTTAATTTTTATCAGTGGTTTCTGAGATATTTACCTTTAAAGTTGAGCCTTTTTTCCAAATTTCACTTGATTTATTTCATGTTTTTTATTGCATAATTAGTGAAGAAGGCTTCTGAAACTCTTATCTGATGATTACTTAGGCTTTTATCTCCCTCTTTTTAGAATTTTCATACTCACTTTTTAAGTTCTTGAGCAATTTTAAAAATCAGAGTTGAAATTAGGGTTAGGATTATTCAAATCTAATGTCCTTCAGATCCATGTGGACAAAACCAATTCTAATATTCTTAATTTTGGTATTCTCTGTTATATTGATCCTATTACTAGAAGACCAATCCATTCAATAAATCAAATAAAAGGCCATGGACTTTACTTTCTAGATCATAAATTTATCATAGACTTTGGTTTAGGAAATGGGATTATCAAAGCATATTGGAATTCTTCAAGAGATAATCATTAAACTAATAAGGTGCCTCCTGGATTGGAATCTTCCAGAAAGTTTACTCATTTTGGATGTTCTTTCCAGATCAATAAAATTTTGATAAACCAGGTAAGTAAAGTAAGGGGGGAAGGGTCAATGTCTAGTAAAACATTAGGGAGGGGTTCTAAATATGTTAATCAAAGGAATTTCCAAAAAAAAACTTTATTTCTTAAATCATTAATTTATCAGTTATTAAAGATAATCAACCAACTATAAGTAATGTACCATTTGACCTTTGTGTTGTATAAAGATGTTCATACAAGCATATTATTGTATTGTATGAGTGAGTTCATAATACCATTCTTGTCATATGTTTTATTTGACTTCGGTCACATCTGAAATCATTGGAAGATAGTATTTTGGATTCCATTACTTTTACTTGGATGATTATCTTTTTTTGATTGATTTACTTAACTATTTATGAAATTAAAATGAAAATTTGGTAATCCTCATCCTCTCCAAGAGTAAATTTCAGGGGGGGTATTGCCAAATTTTCAAATAAGATGTGTAAAATTTTTGACTTGAAAAAAATTTGGTGATATCCACCCCTTACTTCAATAAAATTCAGGGGTGGAGTATTGAAGAATTTTCAAATCAGAGTTAAAAAATTCTTTCAAGTCAAGAATTTTATTTAAAAAATAATTTTCTTAATTAAAATATAAATATTTAACTAATGATGGATAGAGTAATGAAATTGATGAAGTTATCAAAACTTTCATGTACAAATAATTATGAAAAAATTAAATATGAATGAAAAAACTATTCATCAAAAAATTTTATCAAATGTTCAATTTCTTCAACAGATTTATTATCTTTATTGCATTCTATCAAGAAAACTTCCTTTTTTGAATGATCTTCAATTTGATACTTGAGTTTCATCTGATCCAATAGTAAATTGTACTTGAGAGCCTTCTCCTCTTTCTTTATCCTGAATTTCTTCTCCTTCAAGTCTTTTGCCCTCTCTTCCCTCTGAAAAGAGAGCTTGAATTTCTTCTCCTCCAAGTCTTTTGTCCTATCATACCTTTGTAAAGAGAGCTCATATTGTTGATTTTGAAAGTTAACAGTATCTCTTGAAAATTAAATTTTACATGGAGTGAAATGGAATATTAACAAAGAAAAGAAAATCTCACTAAATTATTAAGAGGTATGCTATCACTTACCACAATCACATTACTCCAAAAAATCATTAATGGAAGAAAGAGGGGTCTGGGAAAAACTCTTTCTATTTTTTTTCTTTGACTGTTAAGATTCAGTGTAGTTCATGGTATTCTCTTTTTTTGCAGATAACATTTTCCTCTTCATCATTGATGCTAGCTTTAGACTCACCTGCTTGAGGATCTTTAGTTTGTTCATTAGCCTTTTTAAAAATAAAAAAATAAAACAACTAGACAAGAAATAAAAGCTCACTTAAGTGAGATCAGGTTAGTTTGTATTTTCATAAGAATCTATTGAATAGATATCTTGATTGGTGGAAGTCAAATAAGGGGAGGCTTGAGTGGAGGAAGAGGAAGAAAAAAAATTCTTTCAAAATCATGTTTGGAGATAGCATCTTCTCCATCCAAAATTTTTGCAGGATTAACATCAGCTCACTCTCTAAAAATGGAATCTATCTCTTTATAGTAAGGACATAGAGAATCAAGTTTATTTTCTATAGATTTGATGCCCTTATTAATATCAAGGTCAGTACTACCAAAACCATTATAAGATGAAAGGGTCTTAGCCTTCTTGTATTTTTCTCAATAGTGCTTGAAGCATTCAGACATCTGTTTAGGAAAAAGACTGATCCTTCCCTTTGTCTTATTTTGTAATTAATTGACTATTAGAAGATATCCATTGACTTTTGATGCATGGGGCCACCCTACTTTAGTTTAACTCTCAGTACCAAAACAAGAATCATAATTAGATTTAGTTTTCAGTCAGTTCATAAGAATGAGATGATCATCTTTTTTAATTGAACAGTATTTGATTTCTTAGCTGAGCAGGGGAAAGAGGGAGTAGTGAGATCTGAAGAACAAATGGGAGAAGGCTTCCTTTGAGAAGATCTATGATGAAGAGGCATGTTAACATATTTGATTATGATGACACAAAGGAGCAGAAATGAGCAGATGAGATGGGGAGGGATCAGAATGGATGGGAGTGCGCAGAAAGGTAGGGAGGCTGGAACATCCAGAAAGCTATCCAAGATGTGATTATAAAAAATTGGGGATAAAAATTTCAGATAAGAGGAGAACATTGACACATTAAAGGTCTAGTAACCCAATTATTAGCAAAAATAATTGTGGAAGATAACTGGGGTATAATGATTTTTATCTGCAATTAATTTAATTTTGGATCCCTAAAAATTGATACCCCCTAATAGTAGAATAATCACCACAAAAAATAAAGTGGCACCTGCTAGCAGGTGCCTATCCCTATATTCAGTTTTGATTTAAGAGTAAATTTCATTTGATAATGTGCAAGCTAGTGTCCTCATTGTTTAGTGTGCAGTCTTTCCAGAAGAATTACAGCTGAGCTGAAATTGAGTTAAGTCAAAGATAGGGAATGGCGCCTGCTATCAGGTGCCCATGTTTTTTTTCTGGTGAATACTTTCAGATTTCAAAACCTTTATCATAATCCATTGTGTATCTTATAATATGCCACCTCTACTCAACATCTATATTTCTCACACCTCTCACCCAATTTTCTATTCCTAATAGTTCTTTTTTGTTCTACACTATGGCACTGTATAAGAAATGTGTACAGCTCAGTTTTAGTAGATGTTCAAAATAGATAGAATTTAGCAGAGATTTATGGAGCTCATAACTATATAAGACATAGACTTTAATTTCTTTTCTCCATCAATCTCATTATTTTATTATTTTATTTCAATCATCTATTATTCTTTTATTTACTGAGTAATACCGTTATATCTCTTATCAATTTTTTCTTTTGCACAGGAACTATAGGTAATACTGTTATCTACTCTTACATTAACCTTTTTTAATCTCATCTTTTGTTAGGTTGGCTAAATCTATTACTTGTTGCCTCTGTTTCTTGACTGTAATACTCATTGGAACCTATTGAATTTTAAATAATGTGAGATTTAGTCATCCATCAATCTCATTATTTTATTATTTTATATTGATCATCTATTATTCTTTTATTTACTGAGTAATACCATTATATCTCTTATAAATTTTTCCACTTGCACAGGAACTATAGGTTGACTAAATCTATTATTTTTTGTCTCTGTTTTTTGACTGCAACAATCATTGGAACCTATTGGCTTCTAAATAAAATTTTCTCTAACAAATAACCTTGGAGACATATGATTATTCCACCAAAAAACCACTGGAATTTTTGGTGCAAACTTAACCCAGGCTTTGAACTGTGTTTTCACAAAATTTGTGAAATCCACTGAAAACGCAACACACATTTTAAAACACCACTTATTCTCTAGATTGTCACTTCCAACACCTTTAATGATGCTCACGTTTACTCACTGGCAGCTAGTTTTAGTCTGATACCACAACAAATCAAATTTGACATTAGCTGGGTGTCCATCTACCTTTCTTTTACTTCCCTTGTTTTCCACACTACTCCCAAAGTGAAATATACTTAATAGGGTGTATCAATGTTAAGGGATCTGTAATTAGAGATCAGGATTTTTTCTCCTGGATCTGACATTATTAATTGCAGAAGATTCTTATCAACTAGCCCAATGGCTAGTGGATAAGGAATGAACCATAATACATTATCCCACTTCTTATACCCCAATTTCCATTCCTAATTCCTTATCCCAAACTCATCACATCCATGATTGATTTGTCAGAAAGTCACATGGTTTCAAATCATGGATCCTGACATTAGGTCTTTCTGGAGCCTAACACACCTAGATTTCTTTTCTTAAGCCCTAAAATAAAACCTTTATCTGCACACATCACTCAAAGATTGACCAGAGTCACATTCACCACTTGTAAATTTTCCTAAGTCAATTTCAAAACTCAAACATTTTTCTGAGTAACTCTCACAACTTGGAGATTTTTCTAAGTCAATTGCAACACTCAAGCTTTTGTCTGATTCACTCTCACCACTTGTATATCTGTCTAAGTCAATTTCAACACTCAAAAAAAATTTTGGGTCACTCTCATCACTCTTGGGATTAACTGTAGAGAAATTAAAACCCCTAATAATTCTGCCTCAGAGTTGGAGTGGTCTTCTACAACTCCAAGTTGCCACTGGGTTATAGAATTAGTGAGAAGACTATAAGTGGCTGCAGAAACTCTGAGGTTAGGTAAAAGAGATCCATATGAATAGTAGATTGCATCACGTGGAGAGAAAGAACAAATGAGATTAGAAATTAGGGAAGTTTGGGTGGTTTTGGGTGGTAGAGATGTTGCTGCAGAAAGGAGAGATTGGAGAAAGGGTTAATCCCAGGGTGAAAAAGAAACAGGGTTGATGTTTAAGAATTATTTTTTTTGGTGGGGGGGGCTAAAAAGTAATAAACCCCACTTAAAACCCCATACAGATCTGAAGGAAGCCCATTTGATTTGTGAAGTTTTTAGTTAAATGGTTTTTGATTTCCTAGCTGAGCAGAGGAAAGAGAGAGTATTTTGATTTGAAGAAAAAGTTGGAGAAGGCTGCATTTGAAAAGATTCTGGATAAAAAGGCATGTTAGGATATTTGATGATGAAAAGGTGAAGAAATGAGCAGATCAGATGGGGAGGGATCTGAATCAATAGAAGGAATAGACAGGATGGGATGAGGGTGGGAGTGCACAGCAAGGTAGGGAGGCCGGGATATTTAGAAAGTTATCCAAGATGTGCTTATAAAAAATTGAGGATAAAAATTTCAGATAGAGGATAACTTTGACATGTAAGATGTCTAATAACCCAATTATTAGCAAAAATAATTGGGGTATAAGTACTTTTTTCTGAAATTAATTTAATTGCAGATCAGTCAAAATTGATACCCCCTAATGGGTATATCCTGGCTTAGGTTGAGTGTATTTTTTTAGAAGTTTGGGAAAAAAAGTTGAGAAATTTTTCATCACCATGACAAAAATAATTCAAAACACTACACACCTGGTAAAATATTCTTCATGCGGATATCCATGCATAAGTTGGGGATATTGTAGGAAGGATATTTTTTGTATTTGGGCTGAGAGGTGAGGAGGAGGAGAGCTTTGGGCACTATTCATTGTAATAAGTAGAAGAAAGTGATATTGTGTGAGGGAGTTTTATAGGGAAAGGGCTGTGGGGTGCTCCTCATTGGACAACTTATATAGTAATCCAGTTACTTCTTAGTCTCTCATAGCTTTAACTCTCACAGTTAGTACCCCAACTAAGTCAGTCTTAGTTAGTATCACTGCTATAGAAGCATAGTCAATGCTGTCTTAGGCTATTGTTAGAGCTAGTAGTAGTCCACCATCTTAGGCCTTAAAATTTTGTCCCATCTATAACCAGAACACTAAAAAAGAATAATGAACTCCCCAGGTTAATCTGATGCAGCACTCCTCACTGAAATGCAAGAGCAGATAGCACACTTACAAGAATAGGATTACAGACTTGTGGAACATCTGGAAGATGAGAAACACTCATATTGCGGCTCCACAGAGGCAGAGTTGAGCTCTGCCAAAGCAAAAGCACAGGCTCTGCCTACCACACTAGTGCCACCCATAAAAGGCTCTAATATTAAAGTCCTATAAATATTTGATGAAAAGCAAGGCCCCCAGGAAGACTAGTATGTATTGAATATGAGCCTCTATTTACTGCTCAAAAGTCATCATTTTACAGACAAGTGATCAAAAATTTGATTTGCAATATCTTACCTCACAGAAAAGGTGGCATGCTGGGCAAGGCAATATACAAAAAAACTCCTTAAAGGTGCCAATGCAGCAACAAATTTTTGCCATTTCATGATGGTATTTGAGCTAGCTTTTGGTGATCCTGATGTGGCCACAACATTGGAACACACATTAAACCAATTAAGCCAAAAATATTCAGTGGACAAATATGTGTCATAATTATGGGCCAAGCTAGTTACATCACAGCATGAAAAGAAGGAGAACTCATGTTTCACTTCAGGAATGGGCTCTCACTCAGATTTCAGTAAGCCTCATCCAACCTCTCTCCAAGCGCTCATGGAATTGGCTATCCAAATTGATAAAAAGCTTACACATCAGCAAATGGATGGTGAGAGTGGTGCTTGTCAGTGTCACAACTATGCCTCATCAAGTGGGGCCAGTACCCAGGACACAAATTTCATGGATATCTACACATTATATGCACAGGGTGTTGGTGGGAGAAAAAGGCTTTCAGATGAAGAAATCCAAAGACACAAGAGAAAAGGTTTGTTTCTAAGGTGTGGAAGCAGTGGTCACTTGAAAAGGAAGTGCAGAGGGAATATAAGGGTTAGAATAGTGGAGGATAGCGCAGGAAGGGTGAAGGTAAAAGACAGCACTCAGGAGAAAAGGCTGTTCCCTCCTTGAGTTTATTGAAGGGAAAGAATAAGGGGAATTTAGTAGAAGAATTATCAGCATGTAAGCTACTTGAAGTAAATGAATATCATATTATACTGAACTTACCTTTAATAACCCTTGATTCCACAACAAATTTACAAGACCTACTGGACTGTGGGGCAACAGACTTTTTTATTTCCAGTAAGTTTTTACAAAGGAATAAAAAGAAAAAAGATAAATTGGATCACCCCAGACATTGAATTATGTTTGATGGATCACCAGGTGAGGGAGGAGAAGTTAAAGAAAATTTTTGTTCCAGATTCTGGTGCAATGGAAGAGAAGCTAAGTGCAAGGCATACACAACAAACCTGAAAGACCAGTATGACATTATACTGGGGATGACATGGCTGGACCATTAAAATCTGCACATTGACTGGAAAGAAAAGACAGTTCAAATTGGAAGGAAAGCAAACACTGGTGCTTAATTTTTGGCCCCCTGTCCCTTTCAGGGGCCCATCCTGGAAAGTTTTATGATGTTTTTTTATCATCAGTTGACTTTCCACCAGAGCTGATTCTTCCTCTTGATTCTAAGCAGCAGGCTGGGGATGGTTCACCAACAGGCAGTGCAAAAGAAAACCAGAAAGTGTATGAAGTGTTCCAAGAGAAGAAGGTGCAACTGAGAAGGGGGAAAGAAGAATATTTAAATTTGGATGGCAAAGATAAAGAATTTTCCCCCTGGCCCCTTCTGATCAGTCTCATGGTGTTTTATTATCATAAGTAGACTTGCCACAAGAGCTGACATGTTCTCTTAATGCTAAGTCTCAGGACTTGGAGGGGGCTCTGGTGGAAGAGAAGAAGCTTGAGTGAAATGAAACAGAATGGAACATATCCGCAAATATTGCAGCTAAGGAAGTCTCAAGGAAAAAGTCCCTCAAGATTATTGGGAATTCTTACTTATTTTTGAAGATGGAGGAGTCAAGACACTTCCATCTCACTGACTGTATGCCTTTGATGTTTATCTGATGCCAGGTGCAACTCCTCAATTTAGCTGCATAATCCCATTTTCAAACTTGGATTCAACATCACTAAAAGAGATTATTGATAAAAATTTAAAAAATGGGCTCATCAGAGAATCAAAATCTCCCTGGGCATCCCCTGTGATTTTTTCAGGAAAAAAGGACAGGTCATTGAGACCTTACATGGATTTCAAAAGGTTAAATGAGCTAATAGTAAAGAACAGTTATACCCTTCCTTTGACTAGTGAGCTAATTGATAGTCTTCAGGGTGCAGAGATATTCCCATCCCTAGATCCTAGTTCAGGTTACTAAAACATACATGTGAAAGAAGGAGATAAAAATAAACTGGTTTTCTGCACTAAATTTGGTCATTTTGAATGTTTAGTAATACTTTTTGGTCTCTGTAAGGCGCCTTCCACTTCCCAACACTTCACAAATAGCATCTTCAGAGATAGAATAGGGATGGATGTGGCAGTTTATCTAGATGATATCTTGATTTACTGAAAATCTATTAAGGAAAATCAGTTTCAAGTGAAGTATAGTTTGTAGCTCTTGAGAGAGGCACAATTATGGTTTAAACCAGAAAAATTTGTCTTCTCAGTAAATGAAATCCCCTATCTAGGTATGATTGTTTCAATGGATAGGATGTGAATAGACAAGGAGAATGTAAAGGCAGTAACTTAGTGGCCAACTCAAACATCAGTAAAGGAGTTCCAGTAATTCTTAGGTTATCCAAATCCTTACCACCTCTTTATTGAAAACTATTCTCACATCTGCCACCCACTTCACAACCTTGCAAAGAAGGAAGCCAAGTTCAATTTGAAAAGGAGGCTTTACAAAAATGGTGCCACTACTTGGAAGGGAGACTGCACTGTTTATAAGTTACTATCTACGCAGATCATAAAAACTTGGAAACCTTTTTGACCACAAAAAAGTTGACTCACCAGCAAGCACACTGGGTGGAACTTCTAAGCAGCATCAGTTTTGTTGAGAAATTTTAACCAGGGAAGAAAAGTGAAAAACCTTATGCACTATCACAATGCCCTTACTTGCTCCCAGGACCAAACCAGCTGTATATTTTTGGAACAACCTTGTTGAAGGGTGACATTGAAGAGGAAGTAATCCTAGATGAGGTGGAGTTTGTGTATGAATATTTGATTGAATGGGTAAAGAGGGTGCAGTAAATGGATGAGGGAGTGCAGGAGCTGGTTAAGGCTATGTTATTTAAAGAGGTATTAGTAAGTAAAGGATTGGAGGAGTATCACCTGGAAGGAGAAGCACGGTATTGGAATGGGAGGATAGTGGTACCAAGTGATGAAGAGCTCAATAGGCATGTGGTAAAATATAAGTATGATTACCCAATAGCAGAACACCCAGCACTGCTGAAAATAGTGGAACCTGATGAATAATAACTTTTACTGGAAGTCCATGAAGTCATCTGTTTAGTGCTATGTAGTGGTGTGTGACTCTTGCAAGAGGAACAACGTCAGACTAACATCCACACTGCTTACCCCGTTAAGCAGACCCAAGAAGCCATGTAAGGAACTCTCTTATGACATGATAGTGTATTTACCCAAGTTACATGGAAAGATTTCTATCCTCACAGTTGTTGTCTGCTGCACTAAGATTTTGCACTTTCTCCACACTACTACAAAGTTTACATCAGAAGATATTGCATACTCAATGGTGGTGCATGTCTGTAAGCTAAATGGATTACCTGAAAGTATATTATCAGAAAGGGTGATTACTTTCAACTCTAAGTTGTTGAAGGAAATGTATGAGAAACTTAATATTAAGCCCATTCTGTCAACAGCATGTCATCTGCATACTGATGGGTAATTGGAGATAGTGAAAAAGGAAATTGAACAATACTTGCACCATTTCATAAAATATCAGCAAGATGATTGAGTGCAGCTTCTACCATTGGCTTAATTCCAATACAACAACCAGACACATGCAGCTACCAGAATGTCACCTCTCTATGCCAACTATGGATACCACCCATCATTCTCAATTGGAACCCCATTAATGTTTCAAGTTCCAAAATCTGAATAAGAAATTCAGAAAATACTGAGTATATGGAAGGAATTAGAAGTAGCGCTCAAGCTATCCCAGCAGTCAATGAAGTGCCATCATGATCAAGGGAAGGCTCAACATTTGGTGCTAAAGGTAGGTGAAAAGGTTTGGCTAAGCACACAATTCCTTTCCACATTACACCCAAGTACCAAGCTAGATAACAAGAAGGTGTTCCAATTTAAGATCAAGCACAAGATATCTGACTCAACATATGAATTGGAAATACCTATTTCAATGTGACAAGTGCACCAAGTGTTCAATATCTCCTTACTCACAAAGAACCATTAAGACACAATACCAGGGTGGGCTAAAGAAACCACCAGCACCAGTCTATGTTGGAAATAAAGAGGATTTTGAATTAGAAAAGATTATTTCTAAGGGGGTGCACAGAGGAAAGGTTCAGTATCTGGTGCACTGGAAAGGTTATGGAGTAAGAGATAGGTCTTGGGAGCCAGTAGAGAATGTGGGTAATACTAAGGGAAAGGTTAAGTATTTTGGGAAGGAGTGAAAGGGGGAAGAGGGGTAAAAAGGGGGTAATGTTATGATTTGGGTTTAGAGTTGAGGAGGAGGAGCACTTTGGAGACTATGAATTTTAATAGGTAGAAGAAAGGGATATTGCATAAGGGGGTTTTATGGGGAAAGTGCTGTGGGGTGCTCCTCATTGAACAACTTATATATTGATCCAGTTACTTCTTAGTCTCTCATAGTTGTAACCCTTACTGTTGGTAGCCCCAAAATAATCAGTCTTAGATAGTTTCATTGTTGTAGCCAAATAGTCAGTCCCTTCTTAGGCTAGTGTTAGCACTAGTCATATTCTGACCTCTTAGGTCTTAAAAGGACTTAAGGTCAAAAAAAAATATAAGAAAAGTAAATGTAAGAATAATATTTTACAACCATGAAAATTTATTCTTCATAAGAAAAACAGTAAAAAATCAAAGATAAATAAATAAATAAAAAAAGAAAAAAAAGAATGAAAAGAATGAAAAAAGAAGGAGAAAGAAGAAGAAGAAGAAAAAGAAAAAGAAAAAGCTATGAAAAATAATATTAGAGTTTTTTTTTAAAAAAAACCTCTATCCTATACCTGTGGAAAGTCCCAAACTTAGTTTCTAGACTTGATCTGCATTTTGGCATGAGGAATTTTCATTACTTTAAAACTTGTAAATTTGATTTATCTGATTTATTAATTTATTTATTTATTTAATTATATTAAATTTGGGTTATTTTCACTCATTACTTCAACAAAATGCAAGGGAGTGTATTGCCAAATTTTCAAATCTGACATGTGAAATTGATGACTCATAAAAAATTTCTGATACCCACCCCTTGCTTCAATAAAATGCAAGGGGGGGGGCGTTGCCAAATTTTTAAGACAGTTATAGACTTTTGAAGACTTAGCTGTATTTAGAAAAGCAAATTTATTGAGTTGAATGTAAAGGTGAAAAAATTGTATGAGTTTTTGAAATTTTTGCCAAAAAAAAAAAAAAAACATCTATATTCAAGACCCTTGAAAAGTCAACATACAATAAATGATCATCAAAAAGAAATAAAACAAAATTAGTTTAACCAAAAAAACAATTAATCAATTAAAGAAGTCAAGCAACTTTTTAATGTCCTCATAAGATTGGGAATTTTTTACACATTCCATAATAAATTCTTTTTTTTCTAAATTTTTTTTGCTTTTCGAAATCACAGCTTTCCATTTCTCTTTGAAAATTAAGGTCTTTTATTTTCTCTGAGAAAAGATGAACTCTGCCCATCTCCTCTGCATCAAATCTGGTTTTTTCAAATTTTGATTGAAGCAAAAAAAAAAAAAAAATCTCCAAATCTAAAGCCCATTGATCTTTCATTAGCATATGATCAAACTTCATCTTCTCAAATTCAAAGGTATCTTTTGAAATAGAGGATTCTTCTTAGAAAATTGAATGAAAAAAAAAATATGTTATTAAAAAAGTTATATAGTGACAAAAACTTACTTATATCTTTTTTCTCAAAATAATCATTAAGGGAGGACAAAGAGCTGGTTGAAGTATTACCATGTTTTAAAAGATGTTTTAAGCTCTTTGAATTTGAATCTCAACTCTTTAGTTTGAAGTTTGAGAGTTAGAGGGTTCAGGAAATTCATCTAAAGCAGCTTGCAAAGTGGGATTCTCATTGCCAGAATCATTAATATTTTTTGAAATTTGAGGTTGAGTAGGAGAATACTAAAAAAGAAAGAATGAGAAATTTAGAGAAGAATTTAAGAAAAAGAGAATGAGAAATTTAGAGAATAATTGAAGAAAGAAGAGAAAGTGAACATACATTAAAAGTTTGGGGCTCTGAGGACTCAGATCTACTCTGAAATAATTTTTCTGCTTGATAGTAGGGATCATTCTCAGATGAGCTATGGATAGAAGCTGGAGGGGATTGATGTTGTTGAATAACAGGTGTGTCAGGAGTATTATTGGATAGTTGAGATCCAGAGGGTATATCCTTAGTAGTATTGTTTATAAACCAAGCACTACGCAATATAGGGGGTGGACTTGCTAGCAAGTCCTCAACCTGAACTCAGATGGAACTCAGATGGAACTCAGACTGAACTCATACTGAACCCATACTGAACTCTACTTGAACACCCACCTAAAACTGTTCTGCTGAGTGGTGTTCATCCCTGATTGAATGGTTCCTTTATCAATAGCTCAATGTGTGTTCAATCTATGGTGAGTTTGGGTCCAAGGTTGCGGACTTGCTAGCAAGTCCGCCCCCCATATTGTGTGGTGAAGGGTTGACATCAACTCGGGAACCAAAAAGATTATCCATTTTCTCATGGAAAGGAAACATGACTTTGAGCTCTTTGGAAACAGTAGTCATTCTATTCTCCAAATCATCATCATGAATACCAAAGCCAGTGGAAATCGAAGCAAAATGAGCCTTTTTATATTTTGATTGATAAATTTTGAATCTCTCCTTCATTTGCTTAGGATTGATTTCAATTCTCCCTCTTGTTTTCTTGTTTTCTTTTTTGCTTCACTTGTCATCAATAAGTAATCATTTACCTTTGATGAAGTTGGACTTCCAATACATGTGGACTTTTCAAATCCAAAAAAAATTATCATAAGTTGATTAAATTTTGAGGAAGTTAATGATAATGAGATAATCTTCCTTTTTTAGCTTTCCAGACTTTGATTTCTCAGGTGAGGGGCTTGCATTACAGGAAGACCTTTGTGATGAAGCATTTTTTTGAGTTGATTTTTGATTGTTGGATTTTTCAGGAGGCATTATGAAAATGGTATGTTACAAGAAAAGATATTAAGAGGTTGAAAATAAAAAAATAAAAAAAATCAAGGGAAAAAACATGCCTGGTGAAAATGTTGCAATAAAATGTTTCAAATCTCAGTGACAGGGTGTGTGCCAAGGATTGGGGAGAGGATGGAGATCAGTTTGTCACATGTAAAAGGGATGATGTGGCTAAAATATGGTTATGAAAAAAAAAATTGGGAAAAAAGTGATGATTTGAGGTCATAACTGACACCCATTTTTGAAATATGTGATATTTTTTTTGCAAAATTTAAGTGGTGCTTTGTAAGTGCTGATTTGCTTTGAAATCTGCACTTAAGTTAAGTGTGGATTTGCCATAACTGACACCCCCTAATGTATGTGTTTCAATGACATGGAACTAAAAAAAAAAAAAAAAAAAAAAAAAAAAAGTGAAATAGGGGAAAGGGGGGATAATGAGCATGCCAACAAAGGATAAAGAGTAGGATGATGGAGCTAAAAAAAAAAAAAAAGAAGAAGAAAAAGAGAAAGAAAGAAAAGAGAAAGAGAGAGAGAGAAAAAAAAAGTTAATTATACCTTGAAAATGAAAAACAAAACCACTTACCAGAAAAATGAGATAAAAAAAAGGAGAAGAAAAAAAAAATAATAACATTTAGAAAATATCAAAATAAAAAAGGGGGAAAAAAAAATGACTTACCTGGAGAGATGAGTTGTGAAAAGAAAAAAAAAAATAGACTTTGAATTCTTTGAGGGATGTTTGAGGAGAGGATGAAAAGGATATAAGGGATGAAAGAAAAAAAAAAAAAAAAAGAAAAACTGAAAAATTATGTGATAGCTGAAAATAGGTGATTTCATGTTGAAGTGGTGAACAAAAACAAATGAGACAGGGAAAAAGAGACTATAGTAGTACCATCAACAAAACCAATACATCCTGGGAAACCCTCTGCTTGCATAACCTGAGCTGATTCAAGTTGTTCTTCTTTTATTGGACAGGTGAGAAGTTGAGATTTCAAGGAATTGATGGCAGTGATACATTGTTTTGTATAAGTGTTAACAGAACCATACCCTAAATCAAAGTCATTTTCCAAATGTTTCAAGGTAGCTCTGTTACCATTGGAACCCAAGTGACATAGTGTGATGGCCAATTGAATTGAAGAATCACATGGTGGTTTTTGAGAATTATTGTGGAACACAGGGTGGTCCTGAATAAGCTCAAGCAATTTAAAGAAATATTCCTGAGAAGTCCTGAACAACTCTCTAAAACTGGGTACAGATAGGTTAAGAAGTGTTTGGATGGTGTAATTGAGTGTATGAAGTACTTGAGGCTTTCTTGGAAGAAGGTAATGTTTCCTAGCCTTTTTTAATAAATAAAAAAAAGTAAATCTTCTTCAGGACCAGAATCAGGATTGCAATCAAAAGTCCAAGAGCAGTTCAAGAGCCATGAAAGTCATTGCTTTATGTAATTTATCACAATTTGAAAGTGAGGAAGGCATGACTCTTATATGATATGATATGAAAATGTAAATGATGTACGATGTTTTGAGTTATGAAGTGTTATGCTGTGGAGTGCTGCGTATGAATGGGATGATGCTGACAAATCAATGAAATGAGATTTGATGGTGAAACCAGCACTTTTGGTTGAGAAAGTGCATATTTGAGTGAAATAAGTGACTTATTTCACTTTTCAAATCCACCTGTCTTGGGGCTAGAGTGTTTCAGAAATCTGCTCTTAGATAACTGTGGTGTGGATTTTCCAGAACTGAGACCCCCTAATAATATTTTTGTGGTTTTTGACCTATCCCTATTTTCTGACATTCACACCAGGGCCCCTAACTAACCCCAACTCACTCCACATTCAATATACAGAGCTGTGTGCATCAGCTGGCAGAAGCCCAACCCACACTGATTCCTGATTCCACATTTGAAAACCCATGTGGAGCACATGGGTCACATATGCTTCTGATAGCATATAACATTTATAATTATTGTTCATCAAAGTTGATGATGCTCAGATTGGTAATGTAGCTAAATGTTGTATATATATCACACCGATTCCTGATTCCACATTTGAAAACCCATGTGGAGCACATGGGTCACATATGCTTCTGATAGCATATAATAGGGGGTGTCAGTTCTGGCAAATCCGCACTTAAATTAAGTGCGGATTTCAAACCAAATCAGCACTTACAAATCAGCACTTAAATTTTGCAAAAAAGTCACTTATTTCAAAAAAGGGTGTCAGTTATGACCTCAAATCAGCACTTTTTTCCCGTTTTTTTTCACAACCACATTTTGGCCACAAAACATCCCTTCCTTTCTTACCCCATCCCTGTCACATGTGACACACTGACCTTCCTCGCTACCTACCCATCAATCCTCGGCACACACCCCTTCCTGACATTTTCAATATTTTGACCAGGCATGTTTACATTCTTTTTTACTTATTTCTTCTACTTTTTAATCTTTTTTCTTGTTATGTGCCAGTTTCATAATGCCTCCCAGACATTCCAAATCTCAAAAGGTAACTCAAAAATCTGCTTCGTCACAAAAGTCTCCTCGTAAAGCAAGGATTACATAGAAAAAAAATCAGTGACTTTTTCTATTACTTACAACTGTTTTTACAGAATTGAAAACTATGTTTCAGCTAATATTTTATGGAAGTGAACTCTGTTCTTCGCCCGAAGAACAGAGTTCATCCTCCTATTTTCACATTCTGTTTGCACCAATCTCCAACATTTTCAATATTTTGACCAGGCATGTTTACATTCTTTTTTACTTATTTCTTCTACTTTTTAATCTTTTTTCTTGTTATGCGCCAGTTTCATAATGCCTCCCAGACATTCCAAATCTCAAAGGGTAACTCAAAAATCTGCTTCGTCACAAAAGTCTCCTCGTAAAGCAAGGATTACATATAAAAAAAATCAGTGACTTTTTCTATTACTTACAACTGTTTTTACAGAATTGAAAACTATGTTTCAGCTAATATTTTATGGAAGTGAACTCTGTTCTTCGCCCGAAGAACAGAGTTCATCCTCCTATTTTCACATTCTGTTTGCACCAATCTCCATCCCTTTCAATTCTATCAACACATGCTTGTCTTCCCTCCCCATGCCTTTTGCTATCCTCCCAGCCCCATTGTATGCCATCCTCTTTTAAAGGTAATTCAAAAATCTGCTTCGTCACAAAAGTCTCCTCGTAAAGCAAGGATTACATATAAAAAAAATCAGTGACTTTTTCTATTACTTACAACTGTTTTTACAGAATTGAAAACTATGTTTCAGCTAATATTTTATGGAAGTGAACTCTGTTCTTCGCCCGAAGAACAGAGTTCATCCTCCTATTTTCACATTCTGTTTGCACCAATCTCCATCCCTTTCAATTCTATCAACACATGCTTGTCTTCCCTCCCCATTCCTTTCGCTATCCTCCCAGCCCCGTTGTATGCCATCCTCTTTTAAAGGTAATTCAAAAATCTGCTTCGTCACAAAAGTCTCCTCGTAAAGCAAGGATTACATATAAAAAAAATCAGTGACTTTTTCTATTACTTACAACTGTTTTTACAGAATTGAAAACTATGTTTCAGCTAATATTTTATGGAAGTGAACTCTGTTCTTCGCCCGAAGAACAGAGTTCATCCTCCTATTTTCACACTCTGTTTGCACCAATCTCCATCCCTTTCAATTCTATCAACACATGCTTGTCTTCCCTCCCCATGCCTTTCGCTATCCTCCCAGCCCCATTGTATGCCATCCTCTTTTGATCCCCATTTCACCCCTCTCAACCTCTCCCAGACCCTTTTCTTCATTTAAAATGCCTCGGAACAGGGGGAAAAGGGGGATGTATCCATTCCAAGGAGAGGGTAAAGGTGGGAAAAAGACCAGGCCAAGGGGGGATAAAGAGAGAAAAGAGGGAGAGAAAGAGAGAGAAAAAAAAAGGTTAATTTTACCTATAAATTTAAAAACAACCACTTACAAAAAAAAAAAAACAAAAAAAAAAAAAAATTAGCAAAAAATTAAGTAAAAAGAATAAAATGACTTACCTGGAGAGATGAGTTGAGAAAAAAGAAATATAAGTGAAATTGATTGAGTGATGTAGGAAGAGAGGAGAAAACGGATATCAGTGAAGAAAAAAAAGAGAGTGACTGAAAAAATATGCGTTTGCTGAAAATATGCGATTTCATGTTGAGTTGATGAAAGAAAACACAGAGAGAAAAAAAAATAAGACTTTAACAGCAAATTCAAAAACCAAAAAAATATGCAAAAAAATTTACCATTCTCAGTGAATAATACATGCAAATTGATAATTTGAAGAGAAAGAGAAAAAAATTAAAATTGCGTTGAAAAATGTTGGAGTGTTATTGGAAGGATTTTCGCCCTTATACTAGTTGATTGAGAAATAGAAGTGTTGGATATAGTCGGAGGTGAATCAACTTGTTCATCTTCATACAGCTCTAACCATTGATCTTTGATGTCAGCAAGTAGGTTATGAAGTATAGTGCAACACAGAATCCAGTTGATCACCGCCTCCATTTCAGATTTATTTCTAAGAGGACTTCTTAATTCCCTTAAACTAGAAAAACGGCCTTTCAAGATTCCAATAGAATGTTCAATACGGACTCTTGACTTTGCCAAATGATTGTTGAATTTGGCATTTTGACTGTCTTCTGAAGCTGCTCCCCGAAAAGCAGGAAGTACATACTTTCCATTCACATAAGCAGAATCTGCAAGAAGATACTGATTTTCATCAAAGAATTTTTCAGGTTCATTTGAAATATGCATTCTTTGGAAGACGTAGGAGTCATGACATGAGCCAGGATAGCCAGCAAAGAATGATATAAATTTTTTGTTTACGTCACATATAAGCTGAACGTTAATTGAATATCTATAAAGAAGATATATTTGTTTGTGTTAGTTTCAAGGAGGATGAAAGGAGTTAAAAATAATCTACCTCTTTTTACGGTCAAAGTAATTGTTTCCACCTTGAGCAGGTTTCTGGCTCAAAGGAATAGTAGTACCATCAACAAAACCAATACATCCTGGGAAACCCTCTGCTTGCATAACCTGAGCTGATTCAAGTTGTTCTTCTCTTATTGGACAGGTGAGAAGTTGAGATTTCAAGGAATTGATGGCAGTGATACATTGTTTTGTATAAGTGTTAACAGAACCATACCCTAAATCAAAGACATTTTCCAAATGTTTCAAGGTAGCTCTGTTACCATTGGAACCCAAATGACATAGTGTGATGGCCAATTGAATTGAAGAATCACATGGTGGTTTTTGAGAATTATTGTGGAACACAGGGTGGTCCTGAATAAGCTCAAGCAATTTAAAGAAACATTCCTGAGAAGTCCTGAACAACTCTCTAAAACTGGGTACAGATAGGTTAAGAAGTGTTTGGATGGTGTAATTGAGTGTATGAAGTACTTGAGGCTTTCTTGGAAGAAGGTAATGTTTCCTAGCCTTTTTTAATAAATAAAAAAAAGTAAATCTTCTTCAAGACCAGAATCAGGATTGCAATCAAAAGTCCAAGAGCAGTTCAAGAGCCATGAAAGTCATTGCTTTATGTAATTTATCACGATTTGAAAGTGAGGAAGGCATGACTCTTATATGATATGATATGAAAATGTAAATGATGTACGATGTTTTGAGTTATGAAGTGTTATGCTGTGGAGTGCTGCGTATGAATGGGATGATGCTGACAAATCAATGAAATGAGATTTGATGGTGAAACCAGCACTTTTGGTTGAGAAAGTGCATATTTGAGTGAAATAAGTGACTTATTTCACTTTTCAAATCCACCTGTCTTGGGGCTAGAGTGTTTCAGAAATCTGCTCTTAGATAACTGTGGTGTGGATTTTCCAGAACTGAGACCCCCTAATAATATTTTTGTGGTTTTTGACCTATCCCTATTTTCTGACATTCACACCAGGGCCCCTAACTAACCCCAACTCACTCCACATTCAATATACAGAGCTGTGTGCATCAGCTGGCAGAAGCCCAACCCACACTGATTCCTGATTCCACATTTGAAAACCCATGTGGAGCACATGGGTCACATATGCTTCTGATAGCATATAACATTTATAATTGTTGTTCAGAAAAGTTGATGATGCTCAGATTGGTAATGTAGCTAAATGTTGTATATATATCACACCGATTCCTGATTCCACATTTGAAAACCCATGTGGAGCACATGGGTCACATATGCTTCTGATAGCATATAACATTTATAATTATCGTTCATCAAAGTTGATGATGCTCAGATTGGTAATGTAGCTAAATGTTGTATATATATATATATATATATATATCACACACCTCAAAAAAAAAAAAAAAAAAAAAAACTGTCACCCCTTCTAGCAGGTGCCAATCCCTAAATCTATTTGCATTTTAAAAAATAAACCATGATTTGATGTCATGCAAAACTGTTGTGCTCAAGTGACCAATATGCAGGTATTGAAGATATTTTACAGCTGAGAAAAAGCTTTGTGAAATCAAGGATAGGGATCGGCAACTGCTATTAGGTGCCCGCAATTTTTTTTCTGGTGTATGTTTCAGTACATACAGACTTGTTTCTAAAAAAAATCAAGCAAGAAGCTTAACTGTTTACCATGCTATCCTTTGAACTCAAAAAAAAAAAAAAAATACCAGCTAAATTTGTTCCTTTTTTTTTTTTTTTTTTTTTTATGCAACCAAACTTAAAAAAAAAAAATATATATATATATATATAGTACCAATAAATATGTGTGTCACAAGTGATCTGAATGATAATGATTTATTCATTACATATTTTGTTTTGCATGAAGTTTTCTGGTGTAGTTTTAACTCCAACTCTCTAACCCAACGATTTCAACACCAGTTTTATTGTCGGCCACTTTCCCTAGACGGAAGACCTCTCCACAAAGGTCAGTCGAATTTAAAGCATCTTCAACTTTCTTTGCATTCGCCTCCTCAACAATCAACACGAATCCAATACCACAGTTAAATGTCCGACACATTTCAATCGGATCAACATTTCCTTCTTTCATTAACCATTGAAATATACCAGGTAATGGATATGATGAAACATCAACAACACAGCCAAGATTTTTTGGTAAAACTCTTGGTATGTTTTCAATGAATCCACCACCAGTAATATGACATAAACCTTTTAACAGTCTTTCACTATGCTTGATGAGTGGTAATAACTGTTTGACATAGATTTTTGTAGGAGTCAGAAGACTTTGGCCAACAGTCAACATAGAAGAGGGCTTTGAGATTGCAGTGTTAGGAGGAAGCCATGGACAAGGTGAAGTGTAACTTAAACCAGCTTTTTCTATAATCTTGCGGACCAAAGAAAAGCCGTTGGAGTGGATGCCACTTGACCCTAAACCCAACAAAACATCACCAACGCCGATGTTGGTTGCTGGTAGTACATCAGATCTCTCGACTATACCAACTGCAAATCCTGCCAAGTCATAATCATCTATCGAATCATGGAGCACGCCCATAAAGTGGTGAATAATAAAGCAGAGAAAATTTAGTCAAAAAAAAAAACTAGAAAATAAGCAACCACGGGAGAACAAGTGCAAAATGGGAATAATTTGTTTTAAAATTTGCAATAATACTCTTCCCTTGTACGTACCTTGACGATAGAGACCAGGCATTTCAGCAGTTTCCCCACCAATCAGAGCACATCCCGACTCTTTACATCCTTCAGCAATCCCTCTGATAACTTCTGAAGCTGTTGAAACAGTGAGATAATTACAAGCAAAATAATCAAGAAAAAATAGCGGTTCTGCTCCTTGAACAATCAAATCATTAACACTCATTGCCACTAGGTCAATTCCTGACCATCCATTCAAAATCAAAAAAGTGAAAATTAGTTTTTGACCATACGACAGATCAAAAACCTTCAAGAAAACACGAACCAACGGTATCATGTTTACCCATTTGTTGAGCTATAATCAGTTTTGTACCGACTCCATCAGTTCCGCTGACCAGTATCGGATCCTGATATCCCAAAGATTTTAAATCAAATAACCCTCCAAACCCGCCGATTTCGGAGTCACTTCCTAATCTTTGGGTTGATTTGACCATGGTTCTAATCTGATTAACTAACTGATTACCCGCATCAATAGAAACTCCAGAGTCAGCATATGTTAAAGATTTGGTATGTTGAGTCAAATTATTTTTAAACGCCCTAGGTAGATTGTATATGTGCCGATAAAAATTTATAAAACAAAGAAAAAAAATGTTTTAGTCAGAACAATGATATTATCAAGTTTCCATAGATTATGCAAATATACATATATCAAAAAAAAAAAAAAAAAAAAAAAAACCACGACAAATTTTTTTACCGGTGAGCAATATCTTTTCTAAACGACATTTTGTCAAATTTGACGCAATCTACTCCCAAGTAAGCCAAACGAACCGCCTCCTTCAAGGACTGGGCAACTGCATTAACTACTAGTACCCGACCACCATCAGTTAGGAACTGGCTAGAGGTTGGGTCGATTTTCGTGCCAGCGTGGAAGATTTTGACGTTGGAATCAAGGGACGAGTAATCAATGGATATAGGTAAACCTTTGGGATAGGATAAAGGATAGCCAGGTGAAGCTATTACAACAGATACTGAATGAAGAGGTTTAAACCCCAAAGTGACTGAGTCGAGACGATGTTCGCAACACGCCTGATTCTCAGTATAATCGTATAGTTTTGGAGTGATGTACAGGCAATTTTTTTAGTTTTTAGTTTTATTTTCCCCATCAAAGATAAAAAGAAATGAGATGCGTTGATGACTAGAGAGGGGAAAAAGGGGGAGAGAAAAAAAAGGAAAACAAACTGACAAGAAATACTTCAGCCAAATCTGTATCATCTGATAGCAAAGACAAGATTGTTTCAGTTTCCGGATCGCCAAATCGAACATTGTATTCAAGTGTTTTGGGGCCCTCTCTGGTTATGATAAAGCCAGTAAATAAGCATCCTACAAACGGAATGCCTGGGTGCACAAATCAGAGAGCAAGCAGTCAGTCAGCCAGTCAATTAGTTAGTTGATTGGTTGGTTAATTTGTTATACTCAATATTTATCTGAGTGATGATGCTTGAGGATGAGAGGGAGAAGCCAAACAAAAAAAAAAAAAATCACCAACCATCCTTTCTCATGCCGTCAATAGTTGGTTGGATAATTTTCTTAAGACATGTATCAATGACAGCTGGCGTTGCCCCGCCAAACGCCGGGCTATATGCCCCCATTCCACCCGTGTTCAAGCCAACGTCGCCCTCCCCGATCCGCTTATGGTCCTGGGCACCCGGCAGACAGACCACCTTGTAGCCGTCGCTCAACGCAAGGATGCTGATTTCTTCACCTTCAAGTCGCTCTTCAATCACTACTTCTTCACCAGCGAACCCAAACTGATGATGTGTCATCATATCTTCGATAGCTCGCTCAGCTTCGTCAATAGTCTCGGGCAGTAAGACACCTTTTCCGGATGCCAATCCACTTGCCTTAATCACAATAGATTTTGCGCTTGAAAATGAATTGATATACTTTTTAGCTTTTTTTGCGTCTGTAAAAGTTTGGTACGCTGCGGTAGGGATCTGATGTCTTTGCATGAAATCCTTGGCGAATGCCTTTGATCCTTCCATGCGTGATGCCTTAATAGTCGGTCCAAAACACCAGATGCCTCTTTTTCTCATGTGGTATTCAATCCCGTCCACTAACACTTGCTCAGGTCCTGGAACGACCAGATCAACCTATATTGTCAATACAAAATATTCATGTAAGTCATTGAAATACGTAACGAGATAAATAAAATCAATCGCCGCTAAGTTGACAGCGGGCCAAAGATATGCTGAAAGAAAAGGTTTACTTGCTTTGTTTTGTGAGGCAAATTCTGCAAGTTCTTGCAAGGAATCAGACGAAATATTGATATTTTGACATTTTGCCTCATTAGACGTGCCACCGTTTCCTACAAACCCATTGCATATCATGAAATATAATAATGAGAACCAAAAGACATGGGATTGGGAGATTGGAATACGATCGTAAGAGAGAAAGAAGACAGAAAAATAAATATCAGTTTTGAGATATTTTGATTCCATATAAAGAAAAAGAGCACAAAAAATTAACTGTTTTTCAACCAAATACTGACCCGGAGCTACAAAGATTTGTTCAACAACCGATGATTGAGCTAGTTTCCAAGCCAAAGCGTGCTCACGACCTCCAGATCCTATAACTAATATCCTCATCATGTGAAATTTTCGGAAAGAAATTAAAAAGCACTTATATTATCACTATTTTAAAAAAAAAATAAAAATAAAAAAAAAAAAGTCTTGTTTGGAGAAGAAAAGTCGATATATTTCGTCACAAGTTTTGATGAATGATGCTAGAGGTGATGAGATGAACCTTTTTTTTCTTTTTTTTCAATTGTCAATTCTGGATGACGATGAATCGTAAAAAGACAAATGACTCCCTTCCTTCTAGTCCCGCCAAACAATTAAAGATAAAAAATAAAAAACTTAGAGAGAGTCTTTTATGCCTCGTGATGATCACATCTCCAACAAAGAAATTGAATACTGAGACGTCACCACTCACTTTGACTACTTGATCATACGAAAAAAAGTAGAAAAGATACGATGGCCAAAAATATATCCAGATAAGAAGAGACGCAAGTAAATGAATGAACTGGTTGCAATCTAAACGAACTACAGTTTCAGGCAATCAATATATAGAATATGGTCACAATCGCCGTTTCTTGAAACAGGCAATGTGTGACCTGCAGTGCAAACATGTTTTCTTCAAGAAATATAAATATCTAGGTATCAAAACACCCCAAAACATCTCCACACCATTATTGTTACCAGCTTATCCTTCCATTTCTCAAAGAACCTTCTCATACAGCAGAAAAAAAAGAAAAGAATAACATGTGTAATGTTTAGACAATATGTAATATCTACATTCATACTTTATGACCTATTTTCCTTTGTCCTATAAAATGTCACATGTTTTACTTTACAATAACCCTATACTTAAACAACTTTACATCACCAACACCAACCAAAACCTTCTCCCCTGCCCCCTTCCTCTCTACTCTTCTCCCTCACCCCACTCTAACAAAACATAAAGATAAAATCAACATTTCAAAAACCTTTGTCCAGCATCTTCCATCACCCCTTCCCCACTCTTTATTCATTGATCTATCCATTTATTCATTTCTTGTTTCAAAAAGATTAAAAAAGAGTGATAACAAAAGCATCCAAAAACCAACAGAGTAAAAGAAAGAAAGTATTACAAAAAAAAAAAAAAAAAAAATACAAAAAAAAAGAAAAAGAAAAAGAAAAAGAAAAGAAACAAAAATCTTGTTTACCACAGCAACATGCTAGCTGATGTTTGATGACAAAATTTTGGTATATCACTACAATATAATATTCTAGATGATAATCTTTTTTACTTTCCTTAAAAGAATTTTTTTTTTAAATAAACAACACATACACAAGAAGCAAAAGAAGAAAGAGCGAATGACAAATGCAAAAGAATAAAAATATTGAAAGATAGAAGAAAGAAATGTCATGAATATCAATGCAGGAATGATTAGTCACTCCGTAACAAGAAAAGAAAGACTAGTTGATACCTATTGAAAAGATATCCGTGATAACGATATTCAAAATCTATATTATGTTGACTCAAATCTGGAACAGAATTTCTGATAATATGGTTTACAGCAAGAGTGCATGGCAAAAATAAAACATTATCAAGTAAACGAAGGAGTGTGAAATTCCATCAAATATCAATAAAAGAGAGGATTTACTGGAAATAGAAATATGTGGAGAAGTAGATATGCTATGACAAGATAAGTAAAATAAAATAAAAATAGAATCAGAATCAGAATCAGAATAGAAAAAAACATGATAAACATATTTAGAATAAAGCATACTTACATGTGTATATAGAGGTAGATAGATATAAAAGGCACATTAAACAAAAAAGGAGGTAATTTTATATCAACTTTAACGGACACCAGAGCCCGATCTGGGGCCAAAGATGGTTCGTTTGATTTCAGAACCATTCTCAACCAAGCTCCTCAGCCCTATGGATTGGCCCAGCCGCTTTTTCGCGGCTGTTTCAGGTGGTACAAGAGCATGCCCAACACTTTTTCTTCTGATGTGTGATGCATATTCTTCAGCTCTGCTGCTAGATCTTACTGGCAAAGCTGGGGTAGCGGATCTTGACAAGTCTGAATTGCAAGATAACCTTGAACTGGATCGAGTAGCTGTTGGCACACCACTTGGTCTAGTCAGCGAGCGTCTGCGAGTATGCTTAGCTGCATGAAAAGGTGTTTCGTCGGTATCAATTGTGGTCGGATTCATGTTTGGCAGTGGCAAGCGGGTAGAAAAAGTAACAGATTGGTTCAAAAGCAAGGGTGGTAAAGCACTTGGGCCTCCAACCGACTTCCTTGGGGGAAGCCGACTAGAAACACTTTTACCCAAGGCTGATTTTTCACGAGAATAGCTGGGCACAACACTCGGCGTTTTGGGGACAGGAATTGAACTTCCGGCCCGAAGATTTCTGTTGCTGACTAACTTTTGGGTCATGCCTTGCATTCTTTGAGTTTCAGCCCTAAGAGAAGCAACGTGAGAGTTACGAGATAGGGTATTTGAATAGCCCGAAGGTGGGGAGATCTTCGTGGGCGATGTAGAAGAAATATCGCGCTTGATGACGGAGCGACCGAAGCTAGGTGGTCGGCCAATAGTACTACTGCCCAGAGCCTTTTTCGTTGTAGAAGGAGGAGAAGGCGTAGCTCGAGGACCAAAACTTCTCAGAGGTTTTATCTTAGAGGAAGTTGTGCGTAGAACCATGCCTGGTCGGGGTATTGCTCCTGAGCCATGATGGGGAGATGAAGCATCTTTGCGAGGCGTGATCTCAGACATTGATAGAGGAGACGGTGGAGTGTGAGTGGATGACTGTGATCGAGGGAATGACTCCGGAGTTGGTGAGGACAATGATGAAGTTGAAGTTAAGTTGAGAATTTCACACGGCGATGAAGATATTATTTCCGACGTAGGGCGGGCTGATGAAGGTCTTGAGGCCTCCATGAATTGGACTCGCAAAATTGCCATTTCTTCGGCGGCGTCTGTGGGAAACAAAAAGTGCAATTCGTCAACATCCAGATAGCTATCACCACAGCTGAGCCATACCTCTCAAGTCATCTCGTAACCGTTGGCACTCCTCCTCAAGTTTGCTTTTTTCAATAAGCTCATCCTCCAGCAAAGTAATTCTTTCGATAGCTTTGCCATACTTGGTTTCTAAATCTTGAAGAGAGCTTGTGACCATTCTAAGCATTCAGGAAAAGGGGAAAATCGAAAGAGTAAGCAATCAAACAGAGCGGATTACACTTGGAGGAAGAGATCACGCACCGTTCCTTGCCTTCCAGTTCGTCATTATCAAGTTCCATGTCTCTCAGACGCGTTCGATAGACTTCATTAGATTTTCTCAGACTATCTAATTCGTTCTGCATATGAGACATTGTCTTGGTATGATCTCTGAGGGAATTTTGGAACTTGATCTAAGAAATATAAGGTAATGCAGAAGAGGTGGAGGATGAGGAAACATGAAATGGGGCCGTCAAAAACGAAAAAGAAAAAAACAACCTTAGATTGCTCGAGTTCGTTGGTCAGAAACTCCTTCTTAGCCTGGAGATCTTTGAGTTGATTCTCAGTAGTTTGAAGTTCTTTTTCCAGCTCGGCCTCCAGCTCCTTTGATGAGACATGAAACTCGTCCAAAGCAAGTTTTGTGTCTTCGAGATCGCCATGAAGGGTACGTGCCAAAGAGCGGTAGTGTACCAACGCAGTATGCTCATCGGGAAATCTAAAATAAAAAAGTAAGCCAAACTGAGAATGAGAATAAAAAGAAGAAACAATGGACGCGTACTCTGGCTCGTCCATTGCGGTGGAAAGAAGGTGGTGGTTGATTGGGAATATAACCGTCGACGTAATGAAGAGTGAAAGGAGGATGAGCGACTTCACCGGGCCTGAATTTAATCTTTCAGCTCTTACGCCACGCGAGCTTCACTTGGTGTCTTGGGTCCATCAATCGGTCTCTCCATCCGTCATTTTCATTCTGGTCTGTCTCTGTTCCGCCAAGTTCATCTCAGCCAGGCGTTGGTCACCAATGGTTGACTCTTCTCACTCTGGTGGCTTGCTCTCGATCAACTTGGCCTTTTGCATTTCTTTCGATTCGTTAACTACTACGCATGATGGCTTGTAGAATGCTGCTCAACGGTGTCAGCCTCACCACATTCAACAACCATCAACGAAATCTTATGAATCTCTAGGAAGTTGAACCTTTTCAGAATACTTTTTGATAGCACATCATATGTGTATGTATCTTCTTATATTTGTACATGTTTGTGTTTCTTTGTATGTACATACTGTTCTCATTTTATTTTGCCCTTCCAAAGACAAATTGACACTCATGACATGCGCACAAAACAAAACAAACAAAAACACGTCTCCTGTAGCAGTCACTCACAAAATAACAACTTATCTATCCAACCCACTTTTTAAAGTTTCACACCTTGCTCAAGATGCGTGTATGCGTGAATGCGTGAATGTGTAAATACATTCCGACAAAAGAACCCTCAAAGTAAGAAAATCCATTTCTTCTTTTGATGGATGTGATCAACTTGACTTTATATAAATTTCAAAGTTGGCGATCCATTTACAACATTAGGTTATCCACCACCGTGTCTGTGAGTTGGGTCGGTTTGCATCCTCTACCGATAATTGAGTGCACATTCATTCACCGTTGCATGATCACCCCTCATTTTTTACAATTTTCATTCCAAGCCAGATTATTCACTATTAACTCCAAATATCACTTATATATATCGCTAAACCAGTGAGTTTTCTGGAGTTGGTGAAAGTACGGCTCCTCTGCAATAGATAAGGAGGGCCTTTTGCACCAACTTCCTTCTCCCAGACATCTGCAATGTAAATTATTATTTCACTTTATCTTTGCACCATATTCCTTCTCCCAGACATTTCAAATGGACTATATTATTTCACTTTTTCTTTGGGCCATATTCCTTCTCCCATAGATTACTTAGAATCTGTTAAATTTATTATATTAAATTAAATTGTTATGTGTTTTTATAAATAAGGCATCATAAATATAAGTTTTATCATGATAAATTTATGCAAGTGGCCATTTAAATAAAGAGGTATGCACAATTTTCTCTCATTATAATTTTTTTATTTTATTCATCCATTCAAATCACCATCCACATTTAAGATAATCAATTTTTTTGTATATATGTGTAGTATAGAAATTCTCAATCCTTTTAAAATGTAGTAAAAACATGTAAGTAATATTTTTTTACACTTTATTCATTATACTAATTTTTTATTTCAGGTCAAATATAAATTAAAAATTAAACCACTTAAGATCTATTACTATTCATCCACTGCTTTTTTATATCATCTTAATTTTTTTTTAATATATCTAGTTTGATTATCATTACTCTCCACATATAGGCTAATAGCTACTTACTTACAACAAAATTTACTCTTCTCCCCTATCCATTCCTCTAGAAGTCCAGTTGTGAATCTTCAAATCCTCATGTAATTGGAAATGGATTAAGGAGATATACAAATCTTGACCTCTCTGCATATATTCAGTAATGCTGTTAAACAATGTGGGATCATGATGTGTTTGCACTATTTGACTTGATATGTTTGCAGAATTTGATAGGTAAGGATCAGCAATTGATTTCAAACAAATGATCATGTTGTGTAATATTACACAACTCTTCATTACCTCTTTCACAGTTTCTATTGTCCATAGTTGACACCTTTGTTGAATGATACCCCATTAGATGCATAATACTCCAAGTACTTGCTCAATGTCTTATTGTGAAACTTCTTATAGTTTGGCATATTTTTAACTTGCTTCATCTTGTGGTTGTGGTATACTCTTCACAAGTGTTGACCAAGGTGGATAAATGTCATCTGAAAGGTAATAAGCATTTTTGTATCTGTGATGGTTTATTTTGAATTGCACTGCATCTTGAGTACCAGCCAATAGTTTGTCAAAGATGTTGCTTCAATGGAGAACATTGATGTCATTTAGAGCACCTGGAGTTCCAAAATTTTAGGTTATTTCTGGAAAAAGCTTCCAATACAATCATTGGTGTACCCTCTTTCTCTTGAAATTGGATAGCCCAAGCTTCTGGACAATTTTTCCACTCCCAGTACATTCCATCAATTGATTCAAGACAGCCAAAAAATACATGTTCTTCATACTACTTCAAAATAACTTTTTTTTTATCTGCTGAATAAGGTTCTTGTAGGTTTTCCTCTTCATATATGCTGATTATATATTTTATGAAATGCTTGAGTGCTTGGAGGGCAGTTGTTTCACAAATATGTACATACTCATCAGTTCTATCAGCTGAGATCCCAAAAGCAAGTTGTTTTAAAGCAGATATCATTTTTTGATATAGTGATAAGCTTAATTGACCACAACATTCCTAAAGAAATAAAGTTAATCAATTTGTGATTAGTGTGAATGATAAAATACCTATCTTACCTTTTTCCATAACCAAAAAGAGTTATGTCTTTGTAAGTCATCATAAATCTTGTTAAACAAATCCCTGGTCATACAGAAACATTTCTTAAACATGATATTGTTGTAAATACAGATGGGGTTAAATTAGTCATTCATTAGTCTTTGATGGCCTTCTGGACAATTTCTATTGAGTATATCTTTTTTTGGTCTTGATTTAGTTGTGTTTTGATTGTTGAATAAATGTGAAATGATATAGTCTTCTTCTTATATTTCAAGTAATTTGTCAACTATGTTAAAATACATGAGAAGGAAAAGAATAATTGAGTTTTAATGAATAGGCGTCAAAATGTGATGGTTGAATATTAACTAAATGCAGTGAATATTAAGAGATCATGCATAGGGTGGTTGAATATGGCAATTCATTTTGAAATGACCCAAGTAACATGCAATTATATACTTATTTTTTGCCAACATGGTGGTAGATGCCCTTAGGGGGTGTCAGTTCAGGCAAATCTGCACTTAACTTAAGTGCAGATTTCAAAGCAAATCAGCACTTAAATTTTGCAAAAAAGTCACTTATTTCAAAAATAATTGTCAATTCTGACTTCAAATCATCACTTTTTTCCCTATTTTTTTCACAACCACATGTTGGACACAACATCCTTTCCTTACCCACCCCATCCCTGTCACATGTGACACACTGACCTCCCTCCCTACCCATTAATACTTAGCACACACCCCTCACTGGAATTCACAATATTTTATTACAACATTTTGACCAGGCATGTTTCCCTTCTTTTTTACTTATTTTATCAACCTCTTCAAAATTAGATCAAATTACAATTCATGTTTTGGATGCAAAAATTCCACTTTTATTGGACATCCATCTTCATCAAAGGTGTTATATCATCAGATTTCATTAAAACCATTTGTGCTTATCAGACTCTAAAATATCACACTTTTGGAATTTCAGATGGTAAAGTAATACTGACACCTGTAAAACAATTCTCATCACCTCCTCACCATAATCTTAATTTCTATCCCTTCAAAATCCTCATCACCAACATACTTTTATCACCTTGCCACCAACTTGAATTTCTTAAAAGAGCTGAATCAACAAAACTCTATATCTGTTTTGAAAATTTGGCAATACCCTCACCTGAATTTTCTTGAAGTAAGGGGTGAAAGTCATCAAACTTTAATATAATTACATAAATAATTAAATAAATAACTAGTGAATATCAATTTTCAAAATATTAAAGCAATCACAATTCCTTAGGCCAAAATGTGGTAAAATCTTGAAGCAGAAGTTTGGGACTTTCCACAAGTATTGGCTGGAGGAACCCTATGAAACAATTTAATGTTATTATGATTACCATTTATACAATACAAGGTCATTGGCCCATTACTTTAGTTTAGTAAAGTGAAATATAAGATTTATTTGAAAAAATTATGAAAGAATATTAAATATTTGGCAACTTTACGATTCCCCATACTTTTTTGATATACCTATTTTTTTTTTAAGTTATTACTTTTACCTTGTTGATTTGTTGAATTAAATTTTGACTGATATGAAAAGACACTACACAATATAGGGGGTGGACTTGCTAGCAAGTCCTCTACCTGAACTGAGATGGAACTCAGATGGAACTCAGACTGAACTCATACTGAACCCAAACTGAACTCTACTTGAACACCCACCTAAAACTGTTCTACTGAGTGGTGTTCATTCCTGATTGTATTGTTCCTTTATCAATAGCTCAATGTGTGTTCAATCTGTGGTGAGTTTGGGTCCAAGGTTGCGGACTTACTAGCAAGTCCGCCCCCCATATTGTGTGGTGAGAGCACCAAAAATAAAAATGGTAAGAAAAAGAAAACACTTTGATGAAATGGAAGAGAAATAATTAAAGAAAAAGTAGTTGGATTAGTCTGGAAGTATAAATGCATGATGAAAGCCTTATGAAATAAATAAAAGTGAAATTTAAAAAAAAATGTCTCAACTTTAAAGGTCAACATATCAGCAACCACTGAATCAAATTCAATTCCATTTGTGGGAAATGAAAGATAGTCTTAAAGAGAATTTCCACTTAAAAGGACATTATATTTGAATAAATATAACCCTAATTTTTAGTATAAAAACATGAGATAAGCAATATCTGAACAAAATTCAAATCCATTTTATGGATTGTTCTTTAATGATATTCTCATAAAGAAAATTTTCAAAGTAAGTGGCTACTTACCATGATATTATATTTTTTTTCTGCATGAAAATTTTCTTTTTCATCCACAATCACCACAAAAAAACTCCTGGAACCTGCTAGCAGGTTCCAACCCCTTAATCCATTTGTGACACACAAATAACTCATATTTGATGCCACATGAGCTAGCATGCTCAGTGTTCAGTGTTCAGTCTTGCCAAAAGAATCACAGCTGAGCTAGAAATGAATCAAATAAAAGATAGAGATTGGCACCTGTGATCAGGTGGCCACATTTTCTTTCTGGTGAATTTTTTGGTTTTCTTTTCATCTAGAATTATAATATATCTCTAAGTATGGAGTTAAAAATGAGACTCAGAATGTGAATGAATTTTGAGATACACACATTAAGTTTAAGCTTTGAAAACACAAACACAGGCAAATGCCTTGGGAGCCTCAGCTTCAACTAGCTCATCTGAGCTCAAATCCTTGAAAAATGACCTTAATGTCTTAAGCATAGATTTTCCAGACCTTGCTGCAAGTCTTCATCATATGGATTAACCTTAACATAATGAAGAAACTCTATTATTGTTGCATCATATTCATCTGAAGCAAAATCAGAAGATGTAAGCTGAGTCCAATGGCTAGAAGTGGGAAAATTTTGGTAGGGGGAGATGAATTCAGGGAATTATCAAAAATAACTGAAAAAACTCCCATTAATTAGAAGCAGGATTTTTTTTGGAAGACTGATGCTGGGAAACAGCAAAAGCTCTTTTGAATTGTTCAAATTGGAATATAGGACTCTTAGGTGGGATCAAATGTGTAACCTCAGAAGGATTTGCATCCCATTAAAAATTTGAAATGTCAAAAAAATAAACAAGTAAAAAAATGTTAAAACCTAAAACTTTTTGTTCCCACAAATTAGAAAGCATTGGTGTGATAATAAAGTACTTATGAGGGCTCTCCCAGGGTTGAAAAAGCAATAAGTTTCTGCAAAATTTTTGAGATTCTCATGAGGTGGTTATGGCTCTTGAATTAATTAGACCAGATCAACATGATCAGTAGTTAAACAAGCTCCTAGACCCATCTCAGGAGTATCAGATTGATCATCATCATCATCCTCATCATCATTTTTATCATTATCAAAATTAAAAGAGCTAGTTTGTAGGCTTTCTGAAATAGCTTTTTTCTTTAGAAAAAAGAAGTAATAATTATTAAAAACCTATTAAATATTCAAGAAAAATGACTACAAACCTGAGCTTCTCACTTAGGATTTGTCTACTCAATATGGCATGCTATCTTTAAATAATTGGGTGAAGTTTCTGCAACATCAACAAACTTTACAAATATTTCCTTATTTTTTAGGGCTGTATTTTTCTTTCCAGAAAAAAAAACCATGAGAAATTGACACATGCCAAGAAAAAGCACCAGCTCTAACTTTCTTCCTGACAAATTTTTCCCACATTCAATCTTCACCTATGATAATAATATTAATGGGCATATTTTTGAACTCATAAACATTAGTTTTGGTTCATTCAAATGAAATTTGAGCTTTTTTGGCTGAGAAGTGACTCATTTAATTTTTTTGTTAACTTTTTTTCTTTTGATTTTCTAGAATGAGACTTTCTTTTGATGTTCTTCTTAGGTAAAAAAAACATATTCTGTATAAATAAGGATTGAAATTTTGAATGAATTGTCTGGAGGTGTAAAAATAGTTTCTTCAGAGTCATCTGAAACTTGAGATTGTTCTTCATCATATCAATTGCTGAAATTTTGAAATGAAACCCCAGAATGGCTAGGAGAGACTAAGGGGGAGCACAAAAGATTTTCCAGCAGAATTTCTGCTAAGAAAAAAAATCAATTATAAAAACCAAAAAAGAAGATTTACAAATAGTCCAAATGTCTTCAAGGTGTAATGTAAGTGGGTGAACCAGACCAGTAGACCAAGTGGATACAAGGTGCAAGGTGGAAAAGAGAGGGGAGGGATATTCAGATGAGGGGAAAAAATTGATGGAGGAATCCAGTCATGTGAGTGAAAAAAATATGGGGGGAATTGGTCTTGTGACTGATAGAAAAAGGTTGAAGGGCTGATTTGTGGTTGATAGGCAGTTTCTTGATAGTGTCTGGCTTATTTGTGGCTAGGAGGTAGGTTATTGATTATGGGAATAGGAGGGGTGAAATCAGGTAGGTAGGAATCATAGTATGAGAAAAAAATGATTACAGAGAAGAAAATTTAAAGAAAAATTATAGTTTGAGAGTCACACTAAGCCAAATACAATGGAATGTGGTGGGGGGGAAATTAACAAGCTGGTTCAAAAAGTAGTGATTGTAGATGTTGACATTAACCACCATGAAATATGTGTTGAGGCACCTGAATTGCCTCCTCCTGCCAAAATCAACCCCTCTCCTCACCTCTCACAAGTACCCCTCCTTCCTCTCCCAACCTCTCAGCTAGCCCATACCCTGCCCCCAAAAAGAGAAGATATTTCTCTTCTCCCCCATCTCCCAGATGAAACCCTATTGAAGACACAGTTGATTATATTGAAGAAGCAGACACAGAATCCCAGAGCACTTCTTCATGGATACTCAACTAGCCTCTCCTCTCCCCCACTTCCCACTAGACTGGAAATCCCTCCAATCTTACCTTCCAACACCCCCTCCCACTCCTGAAACCTCACTCCAAGTGTCAATACACAACCCCCTCAGCCCTTTTTTGGCCCAGTCCTCTCTTTCGCTCCACCTGAAACCTTGGAACTGATAATTCCAGCAGTCCAACTCATGCACCTGGTGTGCCAAGAAAATGTAGAAGACCCCATCTCTCTCATGACTTACCTAAAAAATCTCATTGGCACATTCAAAGACCCCCCCAGAAAGGGCTGCAAAATAATGGTCCACACTGCAAGAATGGAAGATATTAGAGCCATCTCAGATACTCTCCTCCCACTTATGAAGAAGGCAATTTTACAATGTGCTCCCCCTCCCTCTCCCCTTCAAAAAGACAAATATTCAATTCTGACTACAATGGAAAAGAAGATTGATAATATCCTAGCCAGCCTGAGAGGGACCTATCCTCCTTCTCCTTCTCCTTTATCATCCCAACCCTTCTGATTCTTTTTTTCTCAAGCAGCAGCCTCCACTCAACTCCCCCTCCTGCTCAGAAAAAAAGTAGCATATCAAACTCAAACTCCCCTTCCATGCCTTTTCTCAAAATCAAAAAGTTAAAACCAACATCTTCAGTCCTCAAAAAATAAAACAAACCTTCACATTCTCACCTTTATCAACAACCAAATCTCAGCCCAAAAAATCTCTTCCACAACCCCCTCATAACCTCTCCAGATTTGCAGAAATTTTTACCACCACTCAAATGAAGTCAAGCTTTTTATTCACTCTAAAGAATACAAGCAGATCATGATCAACACATGGAAGAATTAGATCCCACAAGGAATAATATTAAAACCCACATCCTTCCTGGTAGTTTCCCATTGAGTCCCTACTAGCTTTGATCCTGAAGACCAAACCTGCATTTACTAACTTATTGCAGAAAACCCTGACACCCTACAGTCCAAATACCAAATATCATGTTTAAGACAGGCTGAAGAAAGAGCTGGGAAAAACCACTCTTTGGTTATTCTTTACCTCTTGAATATTTATAGTGCTGACATTCTTTCTTCCCCCACCCCCAATTTTCCTTTTACTTGTGATGGGCAGGTCAGGCTTATCAAAGAAGTTAACAGATAATAGAGCACCTGCATCCAATGTTGGGGAAGAGGCTCCTTGTCAATCCACTTCTCTCTCATGCCAAGTTTCTCAAACTGTGCTGGCCATAAAAACACCAAAAAATGTGACAATCCAGCCTTGAACTCCCCAGTATGTTTCAGATTTGTTGATTCTCCCCCCCCCACATTACTGCCCTCTCACAAGATCAACCATAAAATTACAAGAAATGTTACAAGACTCCTCAAAAAAACATTCCCTCTTCCATTCCCCCCACCACACAACCTTCCTGTGCAACTCCAATCAATAATGAGACCCGATTCCCTTCCCAAAAAAAGTTCTTTTTTACTCAACATATTTCAACTAAATTTTTATTTTCTGTTCAACTGTTTTCAATCACTACTCAAAAGATCCCTAACCCTCTCATATAATCTTCTAGAAATATAGGAACCTCACTTATCTCACAACCACTTCACCCTTTCCCAAGCCAAAGGATAGCACCTAATTACCCCATCACATCCCTTCCAAACTGCACCAAACCATCTCATCTTCTGCTTCCACTATATCAACAGCAAACTTCCCTCCCACTTATTTGTTGCACCACCAAGTCCCTGCATAGACATTGCCCTTCTCCTCTCCAAAATTATTTCTCCTCCTTTACTTTTTTCAAACATGTAAAATCATCCAGGCACTTTTTCCTCCCTCTCCTTCATCCACCCTGCCATCTCCCCATAAAAGCATTTTCCTTGAATTTTCCTAGCAGATTCCAATATTCACCACAATATATGGTCTGACCCCTCTAAACATGGGTCAAACCACCCTGAAGCCACCTCAATTCTCAACTCAATGACAGACCTTAACATGTCACTTATCTCCCAAACAGGAATTTCCACTTTCTGCAACTCAAGGAACTTTACATCAGTGATTGACCTTGTTTTTTCCAATTCAAAAGCTGAAAAACCTCTTCATAAAATGTGAAACTGACTCAGATGGTGCCAAATAATACCTATATGAACACCATTCCATCATCTCCACCCTCTTAATTACTTCTCCTCCCCCTCCCATGATGTGCTCTTATCAAAATTGGAATAAGTTTGATAAGTTTTCCCTCCTTTCTGCTCATAACTCTCTCCCTCCACCCCCCCTCATGTCTGAAACATCTCAGATTAACCTAGATGTGAGACACATCATCTCCTCTTTTATCAAACTAAAGGGTGATACACAGGGGGGGAAAAATGGCAACCTGACATAGGGTTCAGTTCACATACTGAATTGAATCAATTCAGTACATGAACTGAAATTGATGTCTGGTTGCCACCTTTTTACCCCTGTTATATGTCCTGCTGCAACAGCCCAGCTCCAAGTGCCATGCCTGGTTGAATCAAAGTGCCCTGGATTCTCCCAAGAAAACCTGCTTATAAGGCCAAGCAGTGACTAAAATTGTCTCAGGCTCCCCATCTTATAGCCAAGTTAAAAGTAGCATGCAAAATCTTCCAAGAAAAAATTAACTTCTTAAAGAAAAACATTGGCACCAAACTCTTGCTTCTCTTACCCCACTCACACTACATAAACCAGCTAATTTCTCAAAATCTCTCCCTTCTGGTTGACCAGGATGTAATACCCATTCTGGACTACTTCACCAAAGCTAACTTACTCTTTGAGGGAAAATTGTTTGCATTGATTCAATGCAGTCTAACAGATGTTTCCTGCACTGCTCACCCTTCTCCCATCTTGCCTTCCACTTCATTCACCCCTGAGGAATTCATCTCAGCACTCCAAAAAACAAAGCTTAAAAAGGCCCAAAGCCCAGACAGAATTCCAAGCTTGTTTCTGTGGTTGAGCCCCTCAACAATGTCTAGGATTCTCTTTTGCATCTTCAAAGTATGTTTGAAGGTAGGATATTACCCCAAAACATGACAAAAAGGCAAAGATCATCATTATTTCAAAACTACTCTGCCCTAAATATTCCATTCCTAATGCGTTTGACCTCATTGCCTTACTCAACACAATGGATAAGCTTCTTGATTACCTCCTAACAAGAAGACTTTGCTTACTTCTAGAAACAGGTAACCACCTTCCTGAAACACATTATGGAGGCCACTCTCCTTGCTCCACCTCAGATGCACTCCTACACTTCACTTCCTGGACCAAAGACCAATGGAGAAAAGGTAAAGTTATAAGCACATTCCCAACAGTCAACATAAAAAGACTCAAATCAATACTCTTCTCACTCCCCATCCCCCACACTACACAATATAGGGGGTGGACTTGCTAGCAAGTCCCCAACCTGAACTCATACTGAACTCTACTTTAACACCCACCTAAAACTGTTCAGCTGAGTGGTGTTCATCCCTGATTGTATGGTTTCTTTGTCAATAGCTCAATGTGTGTTCAATCTGTGGTGAGTTTGGGTCCAAGGTTGTGGAATTGCTAGCAAGTCCACCCCCCATATTGTGTGGTGCCACAACCTCACATCACTCATCATCAAATCTCTCCACAATAGATGCACCAGCATCTCCTTTTCCACCTATGAGTCCCCATGTGTCTTTCAGCCTAATGGCCCTTCACAAGGCTCCCCACTATCCCCCATCACCTACATCACCTACAACTCATCACTGCTCAACTCCCCTCAACGACACCCAACTGCCTTTTCTTAGGCTACCTTGATGATGTCATTTTTTTAGTAGCAAACCAAGATCCAAACTAGGTCATAAAAAATTAGAAACCTTAGGGACAGAAACCCTTCTATGGGGAAGGAAGCATGCTGCACTCTTTGATAAATCTAAGACTAAGTGGCTATTCTTTTCAAAAAGACACTCAATCTTAAAAGACCCCCTGTCACTAACTTTTAACAACACAAGTTTCCCCTCCTCCCCTTCACTGAAGTGGTTGGGCACTATCCTCAACCCCACTCTCTCATTCAAATCAAATATTGCCAAAATCTCAGGAATTGGCCTTAGAGCTGTTTTCAGCATTCATCAACTTACTTTCTCAGGTTGGGGTGTCCCACTCTGCCAGTTTAAAACACTTATAACTTCCCTCATCCATTCTTGAACTAACTACATGGCCATAGTATGACACCAGCCTTGGAGGATCACCAGAACATCACACATGCTCCAGGTAGTTGACAACAAAGCTATTAGGAGAGCCTTGGGGTGTTTCAGAACAGCTTTGGTGTGTAATCTCTTGCATGAATCTGCATCACTAGCCAGCTTGCAGAGACTAGACCAAGTTGTACACAACGCCTGGCTCTGTCTCCTATTGATCCCCCCAAGTAACCCCATGGCAAAGCTGGCCAAAAAGCTCATCTCAGGTACACCTCCAAAATTCCACTGTACAAAACTTCACATCTTATCCTCCTCTCACATCTTCCCCATCTCTATCCTCCTCAATTTCATTGACACAAAATGCCCATGGCCTCTCAATAATTGGTATTCTCCTTGGGCTTCACCTATTCCTCTCCAATCCCTTGCTTCCCTTTGTCAAACCCCTTGGCCTCCTAATTGATAACCAAGCAGCTATCTACAACCTCTCATCCTCTCCCCCAGCTACTTCCAACTCCTCTTCTCTCCATGCCATCTTAAAGGCAATCTCCTTACTGAAAAAACAAAACCCAACAATCCAACTTATACTCCAATGGTTCCCAGGTCACACTCAGGCATCATTGGAAATGAAATAATGGACTCACTAGCCAACAACACTCTTCTGCTTGCCACCCATGTAATCTCTTCCTTACACTTCTCTCCTCCCCCACCCTCAATAGTGTATCTCAAATCATTTCTGACATCACATTACAAATTACAACTCACCAAATCTACCTTCCAATCCTCAATCCAAAAGCTCAGAGAAAAATATGCTCCACTACTCATGTATAAGCTATTGTCCTCCCTCCCCCGCTCTCAAGCAACCATTTTTTCCCAATCCCACTCAGGTCACTTCCCATTAAACAACTACCTGTCCTGTTTAAAAATAGTCGACTCTTTCACAAGAAAAAAAACATGGGCGCCAGATAGAAGGTGCCGATCCCTATCTTTGACTTAACTCAAATTCTGCTCATCTGTAATTCTTCTAGAAAGACTGCGCACTGAACAATGAGCACACTAGCTCGCGCAACATCAAATCAAATTTACTCTTAAATCAAAACTGAATATAGGGATAGGCACCTGCTAGCATACACCACTTAATTTTTTGCGGTGTTTGATGTGTCTCAATTGTAGCCCAAACAACAAGGACACCCCAGAACACCTACTTCTCTTCTATCCAACTCATGCGGAAAACTGAGCTAAATTAATCCAGTCTTCCATTACACATAAAATACCATTTAAAACATCTACACTTCTATCTCCAACTCTCATCACCCCAAAAGTTGCTAATTTTTTGATATCCACTAATAGATTTACTAACAACTTGCCCTAAATTTCTTTCCCGTTGTTTTCTTGCTCCATGTACTGCTAGCCCTCTTGTAATTCACAATTAGGAAATTTCCTTCATGCCCCATGTTGGGTGAGATTGTATGAAAATCAAAAAAAAAATTTAAAAAAAAATTTAAAAAAAATAGTGATTTTTTTTGCAAAAACCACCAAGCTTTTGTGACATTGCTGTAATAGAACAATACCTTCCATCCCTAGTTGCAAAATCCAACACTCAATATATATATATATGTTTCAGATATGTCAAATATAGAGACAATACCAACAGGCAAACATATGTCACTTGGCATCATCATAGACCTATCAGATCTAATATAAAAACCACCACATTCCATCACAGATTTCTTGGCCCATCATTCTTTCATATGTATACATACAATATTCATATATTCATGACTTTCAACTCAATCATTCCCGTCCAGCCTCCTCACTAACAGAACAGAAAGTTTATAAAAGATCAGCAAATTTATGAGCATAACTAACTATACAAAAACCTATCTAAAACTTAACAACACCCTATAACAATTAAAATACAGTCAACTCAAGTTGGGTGGGTGGGTAAGTATATCTTTTCTGATTTTTGACTTAGTGTATTACAGTTTATATTATTTGATTAAAATCTATATCTTTTTAGTTTGTGTGTTGCAGTTGATTTCATTTTATTAAAATCCATGTCATTATTCTTCTTCTTCTTTCTATTATTATTAAAAATCATATACCTCACTGCCCTCATGTCCCATTATACACCCCATAAAAAAGACATATTTCATATTTCATTTCATTTGATGTCACTCATGTTGTGGAACTTCTATATTATGTTCATGATTGAACGTAACAACAAGGTTACAGGGATTAAGCGTATCAATATTATAGAGTTACTGGGATTACGCTTATCAATTGTAGTTATGGTAAATACTTAATTGAACTTGTATATATACTATGAAAAGTCAGCTGTATATATCATTTAATAAAAAACGGATTATATAACTTATTTTTTATACTAAGATTAAAATCTATTCTGCCTCATACACAGGTTTATGAGTACACATTTTTGATTACCTTAATCAACCAATTCAAACGACAGCCTCTATAACTCACTCACTGATCATACAAACACAAAATAATTTCATTTCCTTTTAATCAATACACAAACCCCTACCGTAACAATAACATTAACATTTCAGTTTACATACAAACTAACTGTAACAATCATCTCTACAATATTGTATTACAATTGTCCTCTTTTGGGTTCGCCTCCACATATCAGTCATTCTTCAAAATCAGTCAGTATATGCATGGGAAGAAAGGATACCATCCTACTATACACACATGACATACCTGGGACTTTTACAATAGTGATCTTCATGTTAAACCAAAACAAGCAATACAATGTACATGAATACGCCTAGTAAATACCAACATCTTCACCGACATGACACTCGTCTGATGAAATCATGGTCTAATCAATCTATTAAATAGTAAATTGCTCTATTTTCTTTCCAAAAAGCAAAGGCGAAAGTTAAACACTGAAAAATGCGAACGTTAAAAAACAAAACATAAAATAGCTATAATTTTTAACTACTATTATTATTATTATTCAGATAATGAATGCGATGGATGAAGGAATGTAATTGTCACCAACTGAAAAATTAATCAATTTAAATTTAACAGGAAAAACATTTTATTGATAATAGAGCCAAGGAGAGAGAAAAAAAAAATCATGACAATTGAATGACGTAACTGTCTTTTATGGTATATGTTGTCAACTCAATTTAAGGAAAATAGAATTTCATGACAATCAATAAATAGGGAAGCCTGGACAAGAATAAATGATATCTATCTCACTAAAAGGAGAAAGGGGTGCTCCTGCCGCAAATCAACTGGGCAATCGCAATGACTTTTATGAAACTATGATTATGATGCAATAAATGTTTTTGGGGTAAAAAATCAGAGATGGTTTTCAAACAAAAAAGGTGGAAACGAACTTGGAAGTCTATTGATTTCGAAGGGTAACTGCGAGGTAAAATATCGAAAAAGAAAGAGTCGCTATAATAGTGAGCGGCTTTTGTTTCATAGTGTTAGAGATAATGGCTTGTCAACAGAAGAAAATATACGTTATTTGAAAATATGATAGTAATAACAGCAATACATACCTAAACTCATTCAATCCCATCACTTTGAAGGAGTCAACCATTCTGATGCAATACTTTCCAACACCTCTACCATCACCTTGAAATTGGTCATCAAGGAATGATCTGCTCCTTTTACAATTTGAACTTGACAATTTGTCATCACATTTTCCATCCATTTTGTACATCCCAAGCTTATCCTTTCATCGCGATCTCCATGCCACACTTTAACAGAACATTCAACATCACTATAACTAAACCCCCAAGGCCGATCATTGCGTTCTAATATGGCCATTAAATCTGACGTACCGCCTTTTAAAGACTCTGCGTAAGAAGCTCGTAACAAGACCGTTCCTAAGTCTGTTGCAGGAGGTGGTTGCCCAGAGGAACTTGACAAGTGACGCAACTTTGAGAGCTGGGTAACGGAGGAAGACGCTTCACTTCTTCTTTTGCTAGCTCCAAAAGAATCAAATGTATCTTGGGTCCCAAAATCATGCAAGTGAGAAGCAGTTGATGTCCTTCTAGTCTCCATGGATTGTGACTTATCACCAAAAACACTTAACGCTCTTGTACGAACTTGTCTGTCTGATTTTCTATTACTTGAATTTGCAGTTTTCGACGAAAGTGATTTGGAAGAGGGTGTTCGAGACAGCACTGGGCGAGAAGGGCCTTTTGGATTGGAAGCCGCAAATTGATTCTGAGAACAGGATGGTGAAAAGACACTTGAGATAGTAAAATCAGTTGGGTCGAGTGAATTAGATGTCTTGAGGGGGAAAACTTTTCCAAGAAATCCCTTAGGACTATGAATAGTATTGACTTGCGCCATTTCATTAGCATCCGACGACAACCGAGTCCAGGAATCCAGACTTGGTCTTATAACATCATCGATGGAACGGCAATGCGACGGAAGCGAGGTTTTTAATGGCAAGGCTGGAGTAGGGACATTATAACCAACCGGATCGTGGTTGATACTTGGAGGTTTGCCCAGTAACCATCCTTGCATTTTCCACTCAGCAGCTTGAGCAGTACGAATCATGGCGGTAGGAACATATTTTAACCACTTATAACTTCCGGCGTGGATGCCACCATCGACCGACATGCTTACCCAAGGCGCCAAGAGATGGATTGAACCTTTTATTCGAGCATTGAGGTTTAAACTTGCCGCCAACGCATACGGTGCACCAGCTGAGTGTGCTAAAAACGAAAATTGAGATAGGCCTAATTTATCGGCCACTTCTTCAACCACAGCGGACCACTCTAGAAACCCCCGACGACTGTCAGGTATATCAGTCGTTTTCCCTAGTCCCCACCGATCAATACAAACTAAACGCAACCCTAGAGCTTCTGCAAGCTCATCATATAGTGCTACAAGATACCTAACACATCCCAAGCCTAGAAAAACAATGACTGGATGTCCACTTGGGCAGCCAACATCAGCCAATGAGACAGTCATGTGAAGATTAGGGGGACGCTGTAGTTTGAGAAGTTTTGTCAATTTGGGAGACCTGAGATACTGTGCGATTTCATGCTCAAGATCAGGAGCAGGTTCCAATGTAGAAGTTGTGCTCGCCCGAGATGATCCCATTGGCTTAGGGGTGAATGGTGGATCAGAAATGGAAAATTCACTACTCGAGGGGTAACGTGGCGTGACAAGGGATAGCATCGATGATTGAGCTTGCTGACTTTTAGTTGATGTTTTGAGAACACTTAACTTGGTAACAGCGTCTGCAGCAGATTCAGTATGGGCATGTGACTGGAGATAATTAAATACTTCATTGGCCACTGAGTCAAGAGAGGAGCGGCCCTCGCCATCAGTTGAGCTGTTTGATACTATACGTGGACGAGCGCATGACGCGTCATGATGCTCATCTTGAGTAGGAATAGGACTACACGATTTTGATGATGAAGGTGAAGTTGCGCGGTCATGAACTTCTCCTTCTTTCCCTGTACAAGGTGAAGACAAAGAACTTTTAGCCAATTTCAGGGATGTGTAAGAAGCAGAAGGACGCTTCTGAAGAAGAGGAGCATAATCCTTGACAATATCATTGATGGATGGTATAGGTTTACGAGAACCACCATTAAGTGGAATAGCAGATGTGCGCGCCTGCAGAAAACTCTGATCTAGGGTGTTGTTGAAGTAAAGAGAGTGAGTTTCAGCTTCATACGATAATGTTGCGCAAATTGAAAAGCCAGAGAAACAACAGTCATTTATGAGAAAAATCTTGGGTGGCGTGAATTCTCAGACAGAGACAATATTAGACTTACAATTTGGCATATCAAGAGAACCGGTTGGGGTCAACGAAGAAACCGTTTTCGAAGATGAGAGATGGTGTTCTGAATGATCCAGTGTGTAATCTTTAGAAGAAGCCGGGAAGTCAGTTGTATCTACAATAGGCCAACGGAGTTCGGGTAGTGGAGGGTAAAGAGAGGTATTGATGTGGGAAGGTTTTTTCCGGCGGTTGCTATGCATCAACTTTTTGGTTCCTTTACGTTCATGTCCCTCCTGTGTAGATTCTTCAGACATCCGCAGATTGCGATGTCGAGTTTCTTTGTTCATGTTTCTCAATGCTGGTGGCAAAGCAGAATCATGAAGTGCCCCTACCAAAGCATCCATAGTTCTGGCATCAGAAGGACTTGAGATAATTTCGCCGGTTTCATAATCATACACTATTGAAGTCCTAGGACCTGCAAATATGTCGCTGATGGATGACGCAGTAGAAGCTGACCCATCTGCACTCATACGAGGAGATGCAGCGGCTGGAAACGCAAAAGTAGAGCGATAATTAGATGTCGTGGGAGATGTTAGCACGGTGGGAGAACTTGACAGACTCGATGGAGTCAAGGGATCAAGAGCAGGTGTAGGAAGATATAAAGAAGTTGATGTTTTGGGCACAAAAGATTTTTGAAAACCAAAAGGCACGTTAGATAAAACTGGAGAACAATCTTCATTAGCTGTGAAAGGATGAATGTTTTGAGTGGAATGGTAGGTGTTGGTAGTGTTGACTGATTTGAGAGAACGTTCATCCTCTGACCTGAAAGATTTTGAAAAATATTCTTTCAGAGTCGGTTTCGAAGATGCTGGGGGTGAAATATAAAGACTAGATTTGGAATTCAATTGCTTCTGAGTTTTCTCGTCAATATTTTTTGATAACTTGAAACGATCCCGCAATGTGCTTTTTGAACGCCGTAAAGACAAAGTTTTGGGTTCCCCGCTAACATGTGCATTAGAACAAGGGTCAACTGGAGCCGTAGAAGATGCAACGCTCATGGAGTCAAATGTTGTGTGAGAAATCAAAAACCTTGAGCACTTCTTCCTGAGCCTTAGGGTACGATCTTCTCGACTATTGTGCTCCTGATAGGCTTCTAGATACGGGGTGTTCGAATTAAGAAACACTTCTTGACCCAGAGGCGCACGGAGCGACATCGAAGTCATCCAGCTGATAACATCATGAGCGAGTTGTAGCCCAGCAAGGTTGGCACCCATAACATGTTTGGTAGGGTTACATTGAACAATCCAAGGGAAGGACAGCAATAAACAAATTAGTGAGTTGGGTCAGCTGAAGTAGGACACCTTCAATCATTTCAGCTTACAAGATGGATCTCTAGCGATTAGCGGGAGCAGAGCCAAATCAAGAATGCCGAGAAGCGTAGAGAAACGCAGCAAGAAGGCAGATGGAGTAGATGCAAGGGGAAGATAGAACAATAATAAAGAATGATGAAGCTAAAAATGAGTGTCAAATAACAGTAATGATGCCAATGGCAGTAGCAACGATAACCCAAATTAGAACAACCAAATTGTTGTTCTATTTATTAAAATGAAAATGATAATTAGGACGGGAATAGGAATAAGATAAGAGGAGGAATCTTACTGAGGAATTCAATGGGTATGGAGAGTCTAGAATGGACTATAACTACCATTTTACGCCATCTAGTTACTTTTTTAATTTGCCAGGCTCTTTGGCTCTTTTAGTTAGCTTTTGATTCTCACTCTCATTCCAATGCTTGCAAGAGTAAGTTTTTTAGCTTTCAAGCTCATTTTTTCGTGGGAAGTATTTTTCCCTGTTATGATCGTTGGTCTAATGAGTTGCAAAAAAGACATGATTTCAAGAAAGTTTCACACAATAGTCTAATATCAAGTATTGAACCGAGATCGCGACCTGTACACCATACAAATCATGTTGTAAACTACACTTGATTGAAATTTTCACAACATTTGCTCATGAGACAGACTATTGAGGGTAAAGATAGTCATTTTGACGCTGGCATATCTGCGTCTGCACCAATTCATCCACGTTTTAGTAACTGTAAAGGAAAGAGGAAACGATAATTACTTACTTATTATCAGTAAGGATTTATACCATTTTGGCTGCATAGTCTGGTATAAATTATAGTCTGTGCAGACATACCTACAGATAGTCTTGATTCTGATAACTATTGCGCTTTATATTTTTTGTCCCTGGATTTACTCTCGATTTTTTATGTTCATCGTTGCCGTCACAACTGTCACCGGCCCGTTCAGCATTTTTTCTCTCATTTAGCCGATATTGACATTACGCCTACCGACGAAGAGCCGCCATGAAATGATAAAGTATTCCCTCATTTTCTAATCCACAAATATCACAAACACCACTAAGAAGATCGAGATGTCACTTAGTGGATACTGCAACAATAGATATTTTAGTCCGGGCCGCCAGCACTTTTGGGTGGCATCACATCATCGCAGGGATAAAACCATGCTGGCAAGTTACAGCTCATATTTGTCGTTGAACACACCCGAAAAAAATATTGCGACCTGTACAGCCAGATCCGAAAACATCGAGACAAAAATGTACAGCTGTTTGGGAAAACCTTGCTCTATTTTCGCCCCTCATCCCCCGCCAAAAGCGGCTTAAACTCATGTTTTTGGCAGGGAGTGGAAGGCAAAAACATGAGTTTAAGCCGCTTTTGGCGAGGGATGAGAGGCGAAAAAAGAGCAAGGTTTTCCCAGGTAGCTGTAAATTTTCTAAAATTTATTGGCAGGCCAAAAGTTGAGCTGCAGTATTTTTTCTGACAGAATCAGTTCATTTTGTGGCAACCAGGTTGACTTCTCTTTCAACTCAGATGAAGAGGAGCGAAACAACAGAAAAATCAACCCACTTGCCACAAAATGAACTAAAGCTGGCAAAAAAAAAAAAAAAAAACTTCAGCTCAACTTCTGGGCTGTCCATAAGTTTTCGAATATTTTCATTTTTGTCTCAATGTTTTCGGATCTGGTTGTAGCTGCTCTTAACCCCTAACTTGGATTTCACTCAGTTTTACATCCACTACAATGCTTCTGTGAATACCGGGCATTTAACATTGAGGACCCAGGTTTGCGCGGCATCAAATTTGAGTTGGTTTTTGATTAGTAATAGATTTAGGGCTGGCACTAGCCAACAGATGCTACACAATTTTTTGTGGTGACTGCTAGAAGAGTCAAGAAACCTCTTTGGTGATTCAGTTTCATCATCGCAGTGATCAAAAAACGATAAGGACGGAAGTTGAGAGTCTTGTTGCTGAGAGAAAGGGTTTGATTTTGCAGCCAATGAGAGCAAACTGCTTCGGCGGTCCTTGTCACGGGGTAAAAAAATCACACTTGGATGTCTAGGAATCGAAACCAGTTTCAAATTGTACTCAATCCATGTGAAACCATCAATTGAACTGTTAAGAAACTTTTTTTTTTTTTTTTTTTTTTTATTTCTTACAATCTCACCCAACTAGGGGCATGAAGGACAGAGACAAGTGATGACTAGTTACAATAGAGTTCGAGACAAATGGAGGATGACCAGGGCAATTTAAGATAGGAACAAGTTGAGGTTATTGAGATAGAGGAATATTGTTAAGGAATCTTTTAGAGTTAATAAGAAAGGCAGCAACATGGAATGTAATTGGAGAAGGGGACAAAAGAGAGGAGGTAGCAAATTTAATATTATGTGATTTGGCCAACTCCAAGAGTGCAGCGCGTTCTTTGGAGTGGGCCGGACAAAAAAGGAGGACATGTTCAGGGGTGTCAGGGGCATTGTGAGTGCACAGCGTGCAGTTAGGCGAGGGGGCAGCCTTGAAGCGGAAGAGATAATGCTTCAGTGGGGAATGACCCGAACGGCACTGAACAAATGCCGTGGCATGTGCTCTTGGGAGGGAGGATAACACCTTGAAACAGAGAGAGGGATTAAACCGGCCTCTAAGCTTCCGCAGTGTGTCCCTACTGGGGGGGGAATGAAGGAAGATTTTAGATTGCTTTTTAATGTAGGATTTCAGGGAAGAGATAGAAGGCAGGGGGGCAAGGAAGGAAAGGAGAGACTCAGCGTTGGGAGCAAAGGGATGAGAACCATTGGCGAGCGTGTCAGCAACCTCGTTACCAGGAATACCCATGTGTCCTGGACACCAATGAAGAGTAAGAGACACATTTGGGTTGTCTTGAACAATAGTGGAGACAGAGGCTGCAATAGAGTGGAGAAGCATAGAATTGTGAGTTGAGTTGGACGGAGAGGACAAGGCTTTAATGGAAGATTGGCTATCAGTGAGTAAGGTAAGTGAGTTGTAAAGGGAATGGAAGGGGTTAGCAATGAAGAGGCGGAGTCCGAGGAATATACCAAACAATTCAGTCTCAAAAACTGAGAAGAGTTGTTGGTCACCTAGACGCGCCACAAAAGGGAGATTCTGACCCGGGTCAAAAGCCGCAGCAAATGACCCAGAGTCAGACTTTGACCCATCTGTGTAAATCAAATAGGAAGAATGGGGACGGGAAGATATAAGATTGTGAGTTTCAACACAGGCGAGATCACTGGAATCGCTGATGTGGGTAGAGAATAGAGGAGGGTGCCAGGGTGGGAAAGGGGAGGGGTGGCGAGTATCTAGGCAGGAGAGGGGAAAGGAGGGAGGGAAGATGTTGGTTTTGGACAGGATGTGAAGCTGGTGTAAGTGGGTTTTGGGGGGAGGGGAGGACAAGAGCAGTTTTGCTAGACGGGCCATAGGATTTGAGAGGGGGATGGTGAGGAGCCTTGCCCATGCTTTATTCACTATGATGTCTAGATGCTGTTTGCAAGGGAGAGAGGATGAGTCATGTAGGAGGAGGGGAACAGGAGTAGAGCGGAAGCAACCAAGGGCTCTCCGCAGCGCCTTGTTGTCAACCACCTGCAAAAGCCTTGTGGTGCGTGTGATTTTCCTAGGATTGTGCCAAATAATAGCCGCATAATCCGTTCTTGAGTGAACCAAGGAAGTGATCAGAGTGCAATACTGTTTTAATGGGATTCCCCAACCTGAAGAAGCTAGGCGGTGAATGGCTGCAGCAGCTTGAAGTCCTGAAGCTATCAACCTGTTTCCATTGGGGACGAAAGACAGGGAAGGGTCCAGGAGAACCCCAAGCCATTTCAAGGAGGGGGAAGGGCTGAGGATGTTGCCATTGAAGGTGAGAGAGGGGGGGGAAGAGCGAACATTTTTGCGTTTGGTAAAAAGAATCCACTTAGTTTTGGGGAAATCAAAAACGGCTGCATGCTTCGAGCCCCAGGCAACCGCCTCCGATCCCAGCTTGGTGAGTGACTCCACCACCTTCTCCGGGTCCTTGCTGGCTGACAGGTAAACCACGTCATCAAGGTAACCCAAGGCCAGAGAGGAGTGGGAGAGAGAGGGGAGAGACAAGAGGTCAGCATTATATATCACATAAAGTAAGGGGGATAAAGGAGACCCCTGAGGGAGTCCTTGGGGGAAAAAGGAAACAGGAGATTCAAAGGAAGAAAAGGCGATGTTAGTCTTTCTTCCTTTGAGGGAGGCAATAATGAGGGATGTAAGATTGCGAGGGAGGGGCAGAGAGAGAAGAATATGTGATAATCTGTTGACGTTCACCGATGGGAAAGCTCCTTTCACATCTAAGGATAGAGCGCCAACAACATTACCCTTCCTCCATTGGTCCTTCGTCCATGTTGTAAGGTGGAGGAGCGCGTCAGAGGTGCTTCTGAAAGGGCGTCCCCCATAGTGTGTGTCAGGGAGGAGGTTAGCTGATTCAACATAATATGAGAGGCGTTTTGTTAGTAGGGCTTCTAGAAGTTTGCCCATGGTGTTGAGGAGGGCTATGGGACGGTAAGCTCCGGGGACAGAATAGTCTGGACGGTTAGGTTTGGGGATAATCACAGTTCTTGCGACTTTCCAAGGTTCAGGATAATGACCGAGATCCAGGCACTTTTGAAAAATGGGAAGAAGGAGGGAAGCAACTGCGTGAGGGTTGCAATGAAGAAGAGAGTTGGGGATACCATCAGGGCCTGGGGCACGACCTTTTTTTGTCTTAAGAAGGACGGCTGTAAGCTCTTGAATGGTAAAGGGGGGGGAAGGGGGAACTGAAAAGGAGGGGGAAGAGGAAAGATCTGAAAGATCGCAGGGAATTGATGCTACTGAAGTGCCCTCAAAAAGCATTCGGGCCTTCAGTAGGTTGTCAGTCACTAATGATCCATCTTGATTGATGAGGGGGGGATTAGAGCGTGGGGAGGATACATGAGAAAAGGACTTAGCAGGTTTGAATAAGGTGTTGGGGGTGAGGGAAGAGAGATATTTTCGCCAATATGATTTGCGAAGGAATTTAATTTTGGCACGGAATACTTTTCTCGCTAACAGGAACTCAGACTCGAGGTGTGGAGCAGGGGAGAGCCTCATGTGACGGAGGGCTCGGTAGCAGTCCTTCTTGAGGGGATCCAAGATGCCGCGATTCCACCAAGCGTGACACAACGAGCTGGGCTGCTGCAGCGGGACAAAGGATTCCATTAGTTTGATAAAGAGGGAAGTGACTTGTTCTGCAGCCAAGTCAATAGAGGAGGGAGAAGAGGAGGGGATAATAGGAGAAAGGGAGGAAAGGGAAGAATGGAGAGAGAACTCATCAAAATTCTTCCAATTCCTGAAGGGGCGGAGTTGAGGGGGGGGACACATAAGAGGGAGGATTTTGGTGGAGATAGATCTGTGATCGGAAAGGTGTGAAGAGGACCCGTCACCATCTGTAATGCAGCTAATAACCCAATCAGCTGCCTTACCGTTTGCAAAGACCAGGTCAATCACCGAGGTGAAGCACCGGGAGTTGCAAAAGGTAGGGATGCCAGGTTGGGAAATAAGTGACATATTCAGATCGGATAGGGAGTCGATAAATAGGGAAGCTTCTGGATGATTGGAATGGTGCTTGGACGGGTCGGCCCACAAGTCGTGGTGCAAATTTGAGTCGGCAAAAAGGAAGGTAGGAAGGTGGAGGAAAGGATGAAGGGAGGAGAAGATGAATTGGGAGGTGGAAAAGGAAACAGGAGGATTATAGAGGTTAGCACAAATGATGGGGGAAGGAGAGAAATCAAGACGAAGGAGGGCAAGATCGAGTGATGGTGAGGGGATAGAAGAGAGGAGGTGAATTGGGAGGCGCTTGTTGACATAGAAACATCAGCGAATTGGAGAAGAGGGAGGAGATGAGGGGGAATGAAGAGGGGTGATCAGGTGCCATCCCCTGGCCGGGGCGGGGGAGAAATGGTCAGGGGAGAGGAAGGGCTCCTGAAAAACAAGTATATCAAAAGAGTTAGTCATGGGGTCATTGAACAGAGAATGAAAAACATAAAAGGATCTATGACAGTTGAGTTGGAAGAAGGAGAAAAAGGGGGGACTAGATGAGAAATTCGTAGTGTTTGTGCTATTCATGATTTATTGTGAGGGCAGATAGACAAATGTGGGAGGTGAAAGATGGGGGGGGAATCATGAGGATTCTCCAGGAGGAGGGGGAGAGTAGTGAGAGAGTTCTTGAGAGGATGATCGTGTGATAAGGAGTCGACACAGCGAAAGCAAACAGGGGAAGAAAGTTTCTCCGACTTGCAGAGCTTGGTGCTGTGGTGACCGGCGCAATTGGAGCAACGAGGGGGGAGGGAGCAGTGAATTGATAAGTGACCTCTGCCCCAGCACTGGAAGCAAGTGCTCCTTTCATGGTTAACGGCCTCAGTTCGGCGGACTTGACCTTCAACTATGAGAGGGGAGGGAGGGAATGAAGAGGTGAGGGAGTCAGCATCAACTTTATTGTGAAGATGGAGTACGACTGATGAGTGATTCTTTCCGGCCCTAGCTTCTGGGCATCTAAGCCATGAGATCCTATACAAGGACTTGAGTGATTCCGGATTATCATCTATCAGGGAGTTGATTTGTGCTTGGTCATCGAGATCAAAGTAGGTTGGAATTCCGTGGGCAACAACTGGAAACGTGGGAGGCTTATAAATAAGTCCTTGAGGAATCCAGTCAAGCCAGGAACTGGTAAGGGTGGACAGATCTTCTGCTGAGTTTGTAACAATTTTCAGGTCATTGGACCTGTGGCGCATAACACCTTTGACACGTATAGCAGTGTTTGTTGACTCATTGACAATTTTCTTTGAGGCAATTCGATTGTTGATGAGTGAGAGCAACTTTGGGTTGGGGAGGTCTTTCAGGACTGGGGAAGCGGGGTTGGATTGTTTGATTGTAAAGGAAGGAGGACCTGAGTGGGAGGGAGAACTTTTGGGGGGACGGGCAAAGGAGGAAATCCCTGAGGCAGCAGCTTGAGCAAAAGAGGGTCTAGGAGGGTGAGAATGGGGGGGGCCATGGGGACCCGATGGAGGAAGTGTGCACGAGGGGTTACCAGTGTCAGAAAGGCGTTCCAGGATGGCGTCAAGCTTCTGGTCAACCATTTTCAACGTGGGTTCCCTATGGGGGGCGTGGGAGGCAGAAGGGGGGGACTGCTGGTGAAAAGAGGCCTGGTTTGCAAGGGGGGATAAGGCAGCCGCTAGTGCCTTGATGTCAGACATGGTGGCCGTATGCACATTGGTGCGCGTACCTTTTCTGGGGGGTTCCCTGATGGTGCCCAGAAGGTTATTGAGGCATGAGACCAAAGCTCTAGGGTCAGTTGCTTGATTAAGGCCAACCAGCCGAATAACGCGGGCAGCAGGGGCGCTGGGATCCACAGACGGAGGGAGGGGGGCCTGGGGTTCTGAGGTAAGGCCAAAGTTTGTGAAGGCATTGGTAGGGTTGTGAATTGAGGCGTCCAGCGAACTCTGGGCTCGAGCTGGTTGAGGGCGGATGGGGAGAGAGGCATTTCTGCTTTTGGGAGAGGGTACCGGAGTGGCTGAACCATCAGACATTTGGGTGTCATTATCCGCGGGAGGCAGGGGGCCATCAGCTAGGGAGGAGGCAACAGATTGGGAGGGGAAGAAGAGCTCTGGATGGTCGTCGCGAGCTTCAGAGACCGAGTCAGAGGATTGACCACGGGGAGGACGACTAGTGGGGGGAGTAGGGGAGGAGTATCGCCTCTTCTTTTGGACTGGGTAGGGCCTGACAGGAGGAGGGAGAGGGGCAGGAGAGGGGGGAGAGGAGGGAATATGATCAGCATTGAAGGTAAGGGGGGGGATAGGGGAGGGGAATAGGGGGGGGGAGTCAGAGAAGGGGATTCTGGAGCCAGAGGGGGAGGAGGAGGCTCAGGTGGCGTGGGAGGCACGTCAATTTGCGGGGGAGGTGGAGTCGCGTCGACCTGCATAACATGGTTGTTCTGGTTAGAATCCATGAGGCACGTGAAGAAACTATTTATTGATCTGTTATGGTGTGTTAGAGCATCCACACTCGTTCAGTTGTGTAACTCCCGCTTACATGCATATTACTTCTGAGTTGCACAAATTTAGAGCATCTACCTCCGTTGCAGCAAAATTTCAGTAGATAATTGCATAATTGCTGTGTCAATTGTGTAGCACGGTGTCAGCCTGTAGAACTCCGGAAAGAACCCAATGATTATTATTACTTTACCTGTAGCACGGTGTCAGCCTGTAGAACTCCGGAAAGAACCGGAGAACAGGGGACGCCGCGACTACAGACTATATACATTTGCACACATAACTAAGTACATAGTCCTAGTGACTTAACATCCCCCCCACTTAGTTATGAAAAATGTTACTGATATCCCCCCCATGCAAACATAACCAACTCCAAAATGAAAAGAGAAATAAAAAAAAATGAGAAAAAATAAGAGAAATAAAAGAAAGGAAATAAGAGAAAAGAAATATAACCCCATCACCACACACACACATCCTTCCTTCTCAGCATTGTTAGAGATGGGCCCAGTGATTTTGTAAGTATATCAGCCTGCATTTGAGCAGTAGGAACCCATTCCAACGTTGCTTTCTTTAGAAACAGTTGTTCATTAACAATATAGAAACACCTATCCACATGCCGTGTCTGCTTGTTGCCAGGGTTATCTTTTGCATTGGCAATTGCTCCTTTGTTGTCGCAGAAGATCTTGATTGGGGGGATATCAGGGAAGATATCTTTTAGCAAGTTTGAGATCCAAATTGTGTCTTTCATACCACCACCGAGTGCCACATACTCAGCTGTGCATGATGAATCACTCACTGTCAACTGGCGCCTTGATGTCCAAACAATTGGGCAGGAATTAAGGAGTAGCAGATGTCCACTTTGAGATCTTGAGAATTCTTTGTTATTCCAAGTGGAATCAGAGAAAGATAGGAGTTCAAGTGGAGAGTCGCGGTCAGGGTGGATGTGAAGACAAAGGGTGGCGGTGTGTTGGACATATCTAAGGAGGTGATTGAGAGCTATCCAGTGGGTGGCATTAGGTTTGGAGGAGAAGTGTGCCAAAAAATTGACTGGGAAAGACAGATCTGGTCTAGTTGCAACTGCCACATAACTGAGAGCACCTAGAATGGAGAGATATTTAGTTGTCTCTATAGCTACCTCTTCATCCTTTGCAGTGGTGATTTCCAAATTGTTTGGTAAGGGTGATCTTGTGGTCAATCCAGATGGGTTATGAGTCCGTAGAATCTTTTCAATGAGCTGAAAATTGTGTAGATCAAAACCCTCTGGAACTTCTTTGATAGAAACACCTACTATACCATCAACACTATCATTCCATTTTACCTTCAAACTACCATCCAAACCATCTTCCAAACCCTTTAACACCTCCTCACTTCTACCAGTAACTATACCATCATCAACATGTATCCATATCACACCCAAACAATCCTTCTTCCTTAGAACATAGAAGCTTTTATCATACTGACTTGCCTTATACCCCAGAGAGTCCAATTTGCTGGCTATATGAAGCCACCAGCATCTTGCTGCTTGTTTGGTGCCATAGAGGGCTTTCTTTAAGCGTAACACATTGCCAACTTCACGTAGTTGGTAACCTTCAGGAGGTCGCACCCAAATTGCTTCATCAATTGGACTGTGAAGGTAAGCAGCAGTGACATCAAAAGATTTGACAGGCCATTTGTGATAAGCTGCTAAAGTGAGGAGAATGCATTGTGAAGCAAAAGTAGCAGTAAAATCAATACCATACTGTTGTAAAAAACCTTTAGCTACATATCTTGCTTTGTAGATCGGAGTGTTGGAAGAAGGATTTTTGATTGTAAAGACCCATTTTGCATTGGTGAGCTTGGCGCCAGGGGGGAGCTTTTCCTCATACCATACATCCATATCTCTCAAGTTTAGTAGTTCCTTTTTGCAAGCTTGGTTCCACTTGCGACTGTCAGGTGAGATCATAGCTTGCAGATGTGTTCTGGGAATAATGGATGATTGGGACAAACCTTTTTTAACAGTCTCATGTACAGCTTTTTCCTGAGAGATAAGAGTTTCCTCATCCTTGAAATCACCTAGCTTCATATTATTGAGGATATGGCCTAGAGAGCCCTTAGATGGTGGTGGTTGATAAGCAGCTTTGTGAGCAGGAAGTTGGTCACCAGGGAAAACAGCCATAGCAGATTCAAAAAAGGAGTTTGATTCTGGGTGCCAAAAAATCCAACCTGCATTATTCAGAGAATAACCTATACACTTACAAATCAAAGCTCATTGGTCCAGTTTACATCTAGTTTCTTTGTGGATATGGACGAAAGCTGTTTCACCAAATATTCTGAGGTTTGAGTAAGTTGGGTCACAATTGTACATGAGCTTCAGAGGAGTTTTGTCACCAGTCTTGACATTTGGGAGCTGGTTGTGAACATGGGCTGCCCATTTGTAAGCAAGGCCCCAGAAACATTCAGGTAGTTCACTTGCTAGTAAGATTGTCCTGGCAATGTCACCGACAGTTCTGTTGAAACGTTCAGCTGAACCATTCTGTTCATGGTGGTGAGGACAGGTGATCTCGTGAGTAGCTCCAATGTCAACCAGGATCTGAGCCATCTGTTTACTGTGCATTTCCCCCCCATCGGTTCTTAATGATTGTAATTTCTTACCAGTAACATTTTCTAGCTTTTTATAAAAGGTAATAAAAGCAGTTGTGGCCTCAGATTTGGAGTTGAGCAAAAATACCTCACCATAGGAAGTTGAACTTTCTCTAAACATTGCCGCCCATCTTACTCCATTAACAGTGGGATCCATAGGACCAACCAGGTCTCCAACAATAAGGCTCATCATTGATTCTGGTCTTGATTCCTGTGTTGCTGATGGTTTTCTTGTACTTTTGGCTATTAAGCAATCTTACCTGGTGGCATAGAGAGGGGCAAGACAGCACCAATTCCAGTTCTGATGATAGTGCGAATTGTGTTTTCACTGGTGTGGCCAAGCCTTCTATGCCAGTCCATGAGGGAACCTTTTGCAGCAGGTGGTCGATTGATGGTTTCATTCTTTTTTACAGTACGCAGGAGGGAAGGATGCAATGGGAAATGATAAGAGGAAACATTTTGATTGCAGTCACTAGACCTAATTACATCTAAAATCCATCTTCTCCTAGTACTTTCCAACCGTCCTGTCATAATCAGTTCATCTTTAAAATAAATTCCTATATTTTTGTCCTCAGAACATAAATCAAAACAAAAAACATTGTCCACTAAATCAAAGATAGAAATAAGAGTAGTTCTAACTTCTGGACAATAAAAAACATTGGTAATAGTAATAACTTTCCCATCTCCTTTTATTTTTAGGTCCCCTATGCCAGTGATAAATGAGGAGGGACAGTTAGTTGCTACTTTGATAGGGATTTGATTTTTAAGAGGTCTGAAATTGCTGAGAAGGCTCACATTGCCAGTGACATGATGGGTAGCACCAGAATCCAATATTGTCACATTCCCGGTGAGCGCTTCGAGTGACCATTCTGCACTGTTCAGATCAATTTGTTCCAACTGTTCATACAATGCCTCTACATTTTCTTCAAAGATAGTGACTTCATCTGCTTCAATTTGTACATCCCGTGCTCTAATTTGTCTGCGTTGTGGTCTTCTGTAAGGGATGTATATTGGTTTGCTTTTTGCCTTTGGGTCAGAGGTAAGGGTTGTAGCACGCTCTCTCATGAGGTAGAGCCTTGCAGAAAAGGTGAATGAGTTGAGGTTGTATGGGAAGTGGGTAAAGAAATGAGCTGTTGATTTACATTCATGACATTGTCTTTGAGCACCAGGGGGTCTGTAAGAATCAGTTTGACGTTGGGGATTAGCCACCGCATTAAAGATGGGTTCAGTAGACAAGGACGTTGTAGGGGTGGGTGAAACCAATTCTCTATCTGCTCTGTTTTGAGCTAACAATGGCATGAGTTGACAGAAATCCTCAAAGGTAACATATTTCGAGTCAGGGAGGTTATCCATAGCAACACAAAGATCAACATACAGGTCTTTCAGAGATGACGGTAAAAGTGCGTGGGACATCAGTGCTTTAAAAACTTTATGGTCAAAATTGACTCCTTGACGCTCAATTGCTTCAAAGTATTTGTTGAATGCCTCTAGATATTCACTGTGGGAAGTGAACTGGGTTTGTTTCAAGTTGATGAAATTGCAGATGGCTGTCATTGTAGATGTATGATTACTTCTAGAGAATTTTTTGCTGATGTGAACATATGTTTGATGCGCATTCCAATCAGTTGAAACCTCATGACGCTGTGGTAGCCTAAAGTTTAGTACGGCACCTAAATACGTAAATGGAGCTATTACGGCGTGCAAGATTGGCGTTATTATTTTTTATAAAAGGGTTTTATTTAATTTATTGGAGTTTAAAATATGAAGAAATTGGTCACAAGCAAATGCCTACACAAAAACAATTTATTTTACGGAGAAAGCTTATTTTTACGGTCTGAAAAATTTATAAGTATCAAGTCGAGTCACTCAAGAACCTTGGGAAATTTTCCCAGAATTTTTCCTATTTTTCTTATATTTTTAAATGAATTTTAAATTTTTATAGAAATATTTACGTTTTCAGAAATTACTTAACTTCGATGAATTTTCACGGTGTAATTAGAGCTGCGCAGACTACGAAAATTAGTTTGGTATGTAAAGGGGAAGTAGTTCTATTATGTGTAATTTTTCTAGATTTTTTATTATAGTTTTAAGGTTCTAATTGAGTCCGGAAGTCCGGACGGACTCCGTTTCGACTCCGTACGGACTCCATACGGGCTCCGGATCGACTCTGGAAGAGCTCTGGAGGGGAAAACTTAGGCACGTGACTAGGAATACTTAAGCGCTTCTCAAACTCGAAATTGAGAGGGGGGACACATCATACAGCTTAATCATTGACCACCACAGTCTCATTTTTTATTACTCAACAAATTAAATAAATTTGTAATACCCTTATAACTTTATATTTTTATATTTAACATTTTAGAAATACTACTCAACAATTAAAATAACACTTCATACAGGGTATCTTTAGAAAGGTCTTCATTGCTGGGACTTGATTATTGCTGTCTCATAAAAATTCAAATTATTATAAAAACATAAAAGTCAATCTTTTCAGATCTTTCACTGGTACACCTTAATTGTTGTTATCAGTATTTCTTTATCAACAGCCACTTTCTTTAAATCTCAATAAGCATTAATTATTTTAGAGTTTCATTATTTTATCAATCAGATTCAAGTAGATTGGTTAGCTTAGTGATTTAGAATTCCCATTTTGATATTTTTGTTGGAAGGACGGGGTTTTCAGCTAAATCCACATATCTCCTCCGGATTCTGCTTACAGCAAGGCGACTGTAAGATTTTACCTTACCATAGTTGGCGCCCAACGTGGGGTTCGATTTCTCTAGCTTTCTTTAAAAGACTTACTTGGATCAAGAACATTATTAGCCTGCAAGAGGCTTATTTTCTGGAACTCTAATTGGATTTTTGTTATTGGCCTGCAAAAGGCTTGTTATTTTATCGATTGTTAACGCTTTTCATTACTTATTGGGATGTCTTCTTCTGCTGTTGCTTCTGGATCTTCTAACCCTCTTACTCCCTCAGTTAGAATTGTTTCTTGGGATGGCCCAAAGTTTGATGGGGAGGAGGTTAAATGGTTCATTAGCAGGTATGAAGCTGCTGCTGCTGTTGATGGTGCTTCCCATGTGGATATGGTGAAGCAAGTTAGGTTTTTTATTGCTGATAGGGAGGTGGAAAAAGAGGTTATTGCTATGCAGGCATTCAAGGACAAGGATTGGGTTAAGCTTTCTAAAGCTATGGTTGATAGATGGGGTGTTAGGTTTACTATGATGGACCTCAATAAAATTGTTGGAGACTGGCAAGCAAAAGGTGGTGTTTCTTCTATGGCTGACTTCAAAAAGCTCTGTGTTCAGTTTGATGAAGTGGTGGAATATCTCATACTGGTGGACGAGTTAGTGCATGAGAACCAAGCAAAAGATTTGTTTTGGACAGCATGTAGCAGGGATATTCGTATGGACGTCTTGAAGGATCTTTCAAGAAAAGATTTAATGAAGGAACTGCCTAATGGTGAGCAGAAAGTGCCGGCTCTGGAGGTTATCAAGGACAACATTCAAGCCCATCTAAAGTTATTGGCATTGGAAAAATATCAAGAGTCATGCACTCAATATGTTAGCAAGGTTAGCGAAGTTTTGGCCGAAAACAACGATATTATGGTCAAAGCCCAGGAGGCCAAGAAGGCTCAAATGGGATTACCTGCTGCTAAAGTTGAGGGCAATGTAGATAATAAGATGGTCGATCACTTGGCCGATTTAACAAAACAATTAAAAATATTTGTTCAAGAGACTCAGAAGGCCAACAAGGCCCCAATTGCTTCTTCGTCGACGTCGACTTCTTATCAGTCCAGAGGTTATGAACGTCGAAATTATAATGTCAATAACAACGGTAACCGCTTCCCAGGCAATGGGAGAAATGGTGGGAATGGTGGTAGTAATTATAGAGGTGGCTATGATGAGCCAAAGGTGTGTTCCTATTGTAATAGGAGAGGGCACAGAGCAACAGTTTGTTTTGCTCTTGATAAGGATATGGATGCTGGGCGAGTTTTATTTGATGGTAAAGTTTATAAATTTCCTGATGGTTCGTTAATCAAGCCCAGTGATGGACAGTCTCCTTCTGATTTGGTCAGAAGAATTTTAATGGCTGAAAGGAGAGCCAGATTTGAAGAGGTGACAGATGAAGATGTTAATGCCAAGAGTGGCAAAAATGGTAATGGAAATGGTGGTAAAGCTGACAAGGGCAAGGAGAAAGAGGTCAGTAAAGCCACATTTTCTACTTCTTTTGGTGGTTTAGAGCTGGGGACGGTTGCCCAGGTGGAGGGTAGCTGTATGGCTGGCGAATACGATGTTAATGCTGCTAGAAGAGCAGCTGCTACTAAGGCGAAAAGTAGCATTCAGAGCCAATTGAGGGCTAATCCTGGCAAGGCCAATAACAAAGTGAACCCTTACTCTAAGGACAAGAATTCTAGTGCTCAAACTGCCGCCAACAAATTGAACCCTTACTCTAAGGACAAATTATATAAAATGCAGAAGGGGATTGCTGATATGGGGCCCCCTAGTTATGGCAAGTTTGATTTAAATGGTGAGCCTATGCCAGATGATGATTCGGATTCTGAGGAGGACGTACCGTTGGCGTCTCTACCCAGACCAAGTTTTAGCGGTCCCATCCCAATGGAGGGAGTAAGAAGGACTAGCGATGGATCAGGATTAGTGCAAGAAGCTGGTGACGGAGTTAGGGTTATAGAAAGTGAAGATGTTATAATGGGGGGTGAAGATGGCTCGGTTGGACCTCAAGAGGTACCCAGGGCCAAGGTTGTTAAATCAAAGGTCCAGTATGAGCGGCCAGTAGTTTCTGGTCAAGCTAATGCGATGGACGCAGTTTTGAATAGGGTGAATCAACTGCAGATTCCCTTATCTTTGGGGGAGTTATTTACGATTAGTACGGCGCTTGCTGAAAAGCAAAAGAAGCATTTGACGAGGCGTCGTGTTTCCACTGGAGAGGTGGAATATATTTGTGAAAATGCTAAAAAATTTGGGGAAGATGTAGATACACATTTTTCCGCTCCCCTGGGTTACCTGGTGGTAACTCTTAACGGCAAAGAAGTAAAGGCCTTGGTCGATTCAGGGTCTCAAATTAATTTAATTTCATTGGAGCAAGCGACGAGTATAGGCTTGCCAATTAAAAGTGGAACTGGGGGAAACCTCAGAGGTATTGGAGGGCATGCAACAGAGCTGATGGGTACAGCTGAGCATGTCAGGTTAGGCATTGGTGGATCTGTTGGTAAGGTTCACTTTTATGTGGCCAGAGGAGCAGTCAAAACTGTTCTTGGGGGTCCTTTTTTGATGGATTTTGAGGCCAGGATAGGGTATCAAGCTGGCATGGGGATTAGTTTGGAGATCACTGGTGAAGATATGCGGAGGTTACATATGCGGTTAGCGCCTCCTGGAGATGAAGGTTGGGAAACACGGCCAGGGATTACTACTCTGTGCCAGTGTTGTGTTTGCACCAAGAAGCGGCATATAAAACGGACGGCTTCTGGTGAATTATGTTTGTTGGAAAAGGATGGATGCCCTCATTTTTTGGGGTAGCAGGGGCTGATCACTCTAATGTTGTAATCTCTCCTCAGGATGAGATCCCGGATTGCAATAGGTCAGCTCACTTGGAGATAATTCAAGTGGATTCTCAATTATTTTCTGTTAATATTACTTTGGAGTGCAAATACGTTTTGGACTTTTCTATATGTTTATTGGATTTACCCAGTTTTTCTATTAAATTTAAAAACGGTGAAAAAGGCAAAATGGGCCAAATTAGGTTGGATAAAAATTGGAAGGGAATGTTTTTGGACCTCCAGCAAGAGGTTAAACTGCAATTATCTCCTTCTATTTTGGACCTCCAGCAAGAGGGTAAACTGCAATTATCTCATCAAAATCAAATAAAAAATCTCGGTATAATTAAAACACGAAAAAATAATTTTTGTGAAAATTCAATTCCGGTTCTCCAGCAAGAGGTTAAACTGCCAACTTTCTTTACAGGTGATTTACTGTTGGATAAGGGAAGCAAAGGTTTTGGAAAATCTGTTTATAAATTAGATGAGGGAAAGGAGAAAAGGGTAAAATTGAAAAATGAAATAAAATATTTTTCTAATTTTTCTTATTCCAATTCTGACGATGAAGAAGATTCATTTGATGGAAGTTTTAATGGCGATGTTTTACCTCAAGTTTATTTAGATGTGGACGCAGCCAAATATAAGAAAGTAGCAAATAAAGTTCGACCTATTAATGAGCCGCTACCTGCTGAATTAAATCCACCTTTGAGAAGACCAAGGTTATCAAGAGATCCTTATGAAATTCCCTTGGTAAAGAATCCGCCTGAATTTTCTGAGACGTCAAGAATCACTTTTGAGAGACTGGGTGTTGTTAATTTTGGACCTGATGGTTGGTTGTCAGGAGAAGAGAAGAAGTTGTTGTTGGATGTGATGGTCAAGCGAGATAAGGCCATTGCTTTTGTAGAAGAGGAGAGGGGTGTGTTGAAGCATTCCTATGGGGAGCCTTACAAGATTCCTGTGGTATGTCATGAACCGTGGCAGAAGAAACCGATTCCTATTCCGGCTGCATTAAAAGAAGCCTATATTGAAGTTGTCAGAGAACGGATACGCACTGGACTGTATGAGCAATCAACGTCAAGTTATTCTAGTCCTGTATTTTGTATCAAGAAACCGAATGGCAAGCTTAGAGTTGTTCATGATCTTAGGGAATTAAATAGGGTTACAATAAAGGATGCTGGGATACCACCTAGTGCTGAGGAGTTTGTTGAAGCGTTTGCAGGGAGAGTGTGTTATGGTTTGGGAGATATTATGGGTGGATATGATGAGAGAGAGTTACATCCGGACTCAAGGCCACTCACTACATTCGATACACCACTAGGACGTTTAAAGTTAACAAGATTACCTCAAGGAGCAACAAATTTGGTTGCAGTTTATCAAGCTCAGATGGCTTGGATCCTTCAAGATGAAATTCCACAATATGCTGGAATCTTTATAGATGATGGAGGAATTAAGGGACCAACAACCGACTATGATAACCAGGTGTTGGAAGAGAATCCCGGGATACGCAAATTCATTTGGGAGTTTGCAATTACTTTAGAAAGAATCTTGTTTCGAATTGAAGAGGCTGGATTAACTATTTCAGGTTCAAAATTGTCTTGTTGTGTGCCAGCCTTAGAAATATTAGGCCATGTGGTATGTAGAGAGGGTAGGATTATGTCCAAGAAGAAAGTTAACAAAATTCAGTCCTGGCCAAGACCCAAGAATACGACCGAAGTTAGAGGGTTTTTAGGCGTTTGTGTATATGTTAGAATGTTTATTAAGGACTTTTCTTCATTGGCAGCTCCATTGAGACGGTTAAAAAGAAAGGATGCAGACTGGGAGTGGGATGAAGAGTGTGAGAAGGCGTTTGTGAAGTTGAAGGAGGTTGTAGGGAAGGATTTAGTCCTGCACAAGTTGGATTATGGAAAAGGAGCTGGCAGAATTTATTTAGCAGTTGATTCAAGTCAGGTTGCAGCTGGGGCGGTTTTGTCTCAGATGGATAAAGCTGGTTACATCAGGCCAGTTAGGTATGAATCTGTAGTATTTACTGAGGTCGAATCAAGATATTCTCAACCAAAATTGGAATTATGTGGTGTGGCGAAAATACTGAAGAAACTTCAGCATATTTTGTGGGGGCAACATTTTGAGTTGCAAGTGGATGCGAAATCGTTAATCCAGATGATTAATTCCCCAAGTTTACCGAATGCACCCATGACGAGATGGGTAGCTTTTATTCAACATTTTTCGTTTGATTTAGTTCATAAGCCTGGCAAAACTTTTACTATGCCAGATGGTTTATCAAGGAGACCACCCACTGAAGAAGATTCAGACTCAGAAGAGTTCGATGAAGATATACCTATTATCAAAGCCAGCACTAAAGGAGCTGAAGACTTTCCATACCTCCCCCATGAGGTTAAACTGGCAGGACTATTGTGTTTAGATTATGGTGTTGATGACCTCCACCAAGAGGATAAACTGGAAAATAGTTTTTATGTTAATAAAGGTGTTGGAAAAGGTGTATATAAATTCGGTAGAAAGGAGGTAGAAGAAGATGTGGTGTATGTAGAGGAAGATGGATTGGTAGTGTGGGATAGTAGTAAATTAAGGAATGGTGTATATGTTGGAGAATTAGAGAATTTAAATAAAAAGGTGGATAAAGAGAAAGAGGTATTTTCGAATAAGGTTTACGAAGGATCCAAAGGTTCAGAAGAAAAACGTCGACACAGATCGATTAAAGATTTATTTAGGGGTCAACGATTATTGGCTCATTCATGTGCAGGTGATATTGGTGATAGAGAAGTCCCTATTGATGTTATATTAATCGATTATCAAGATGAAGTCTGGGGTCAGACTGGTTTTTATTTTTTGTTAGTCAAATATTTGTTGACTTTAGAGAGGCCAGAAGAGTGTGAAGACGATGAATGGGTGGCTATCAAGAGGAAGTCATCTACGTTTTACCTATCTGGTCAACGTTTAATGAGGAGGAGGTATCCAAATCCTCAAGTAGTTATAACTCAACAGAAGGGGCAAGAATTAGTTTTGAAATCACTGCATGAAGATCTCGGGCATAGAGGCATTGGAGAAACGTTTAGAAGAATTTCTGATTGATTTTGGTGGCCTGGCATGAAGATGGCTGTTAAACAGTGGGTTAAGTCATGCGAAGAATGTCAAAGACGAAGTTATTTAAGGCCAAAAGAACCTGGACGCGCGACCGGTGAATATACGCTCTTTTGAAGAGTTAGTTTAGATGCTGTTCATATAAAAGAGGGACGGTATAAATATTTAATTGTGGCCAGAGATGATTTATCTGGTTGGGTAGAGGCAGCCAGCGCCTCTTATTAATTTAACTGCCAAAAATGTGGCAGAATTTTTTTTGAATAATTGGGTATATAGGTATGGGGTGATGAAGTTGGTGACGGTAGATGGAGGTCCTGAATTTGGGACAGAGTTTAAAGAGGCCGTATTGAAAGTTGGATCAAAGGTTAGGGTAGCAACCCCATATTATCCCGAAGCTGAAGGCATGGTTGAAAGAGGGAATCAAGTTATTAAGGATGCTTTAGTTAAAATGTGTGGGACAAGTGCCGAAAAGTGGAGGCACTATTTACCTTTAGTTTTATTTGCTGATCAAATCACTGCCAAAAGGACGACCCGATTTTCACCTTATGAACTTGTTTTTGGACAGAAAGCAGTTTTACCGGTTGATTTAGAAGCTGAATCATATCTTGGAGTTGACTGGGACATGGTCAAAACTACTGAAGAATTATTGTGTGCAAGAATGATGCAGCTAGAAAAGAAAGAAGAATATTTAGAAAAGGCATATTCGCGGATGATGAAGATCCGAAATCAATCAGTCAGATATTGGGATGAGCGGTTGGCACATCGATTAAGGAAACCTTTGAACCCAGGTGATATGGTCCTGGTGTATAATAGGAGTTTGGAAAGTCAATGGGGAAAGATGTTTGCAGATAGGTGGAATGGACCGTATAAAATCAAGGAGCAAGTTTCCGGCGGTTCATATGTGCTAGAAGAGTTGGATGGAGTAGTATTGAAGAAGAGGGTAGCGGCCGATCAAGTGAAACGGTTCTATCCTAGAGGCACCAGGAGTGCTGAAGTCTAACTCCGAAATGAGGATAAACTACAATTTTAATGACTTTTATTAAATTTATACCTCCGCAATGAGGATAAACTATGATATCTACGAAATTTTATGGATTCCTCCGCAATGAGGATAAACTATGACATTTATGAAATTATATGGATAACTCCGAAATGAGGATAAACTACAATTTTAATGACTTTTATTAAATTTATACCTCAGCAATGAGGATAAACTATGATATCTACGAAATTTTATGGATTCCTCCGCAACAAGTATAAACTATCTTCTTATTTTTATCAAAAATACTTTACTATCTTTACACTGCATATGGGCAATGAAACTGTGATGAAACATAACGAAATACGAGAAAACCTTCATTGAAAATTTTCAAAATTTAAAATTTTTAAAATATGGGTGAAGATAGTGTTGGAAAAATTTTAAAATTTATTGGAAGAAGTGTTCACAGGGGAACCTTCTTAATTAAATATTGGCAAGTGTGGGGGTAATTGATGGGCTGGCTGCTCTATACACAATTACCCCATAATGTTCGTTTCCAAAATTTTCCCTGTTTCTAGTTGAATCCTGGCTTTGTCTTTTAATTATAGGAAGTCCACTAAGACTATAAACTGGAACGAATCAAGAGACACCGCTCTTAACGCCGGATTCAAGATTCTTTTTATTTTATTTTGTTTTTGATTTTTTATGTTAGATTGTGATTTCTTTTCTTTAATATATATTATGAATTATTGTAAAGGTGATGCTCACTGGTGGTCTCTAATCATTTTTATAAATTGGAGGGAGCCCACCCAGTGATCATCATTATAAAAATTATCTTCTAAAAACTTTCATTTATTTTATTTTCTTTTCAATTTCTCAAAATTGTGTAACCACATCAAGTTGCACTTGGATGTGGGTATGATGTCAAGGGTACAGCTCATCAAATGGCCGGGGGGCATCTTTTAAAATTTTATTTTGAAAAAAAAAATTTTTATTACATTTTTTTTTTCTTTCTTTTCACATTTGTTTATCTTTCTTTAAAAATTAAATTTTAACTTTTATTTCAAAACTATCTTTTCTAAATCTTATATTTTAAATTAAAAACAAATTAAAATAAAATAAATAAATAAATAAAAATAAAAAATAATAAAAAAAAAAAATAAAAATAAATAAAAATAAAATAATAATAATAATAAAAAAAAAAAAAAAAAATGAAAAAATTAATTAATTAAATCAAAATTATTATTATATTTCTTAGTTTTATTTTTTTTAGTTTTCATTCTTTTTAGTTTATTCATTTAGTTTAGACAGGAAACAGGGTCTAGGAGAACTCAATACCAATGGGATTTTACTTCAAGATATCTTTTAGTCCTCCAAGACTTTAAACTGGCTACTGTGCAGGACGTTCTTTAAGGTTTTTTATACATATTTTGGATTTGTTAGTCCTCCAAGACTTTAAACTGGCTAATTTTCAAGACTATCATTAAGGATAATTTTCTTTATCTTGACATCTGTTAGTCCTCCAAGACTTTAAACTGGCTACTGTTCAATACGTTCTTTAAGTTTTTTTTTTATACGAATTTTGGAGCTGTTAGTCCTTCAAGACTTTAAACTGAATTTCAAGGATGATCAAGATTTTATGGATATTTTTGGAGACAGATTTCTTTTTATATAAATCAAATGTTAGGTCCACCAAGACCTTAAACTGGACTGTTATCAAGCTGTTGGGTCCACCATGACCTTAAACTGGATTTCTTATCGATTAAATGTTTGGTCCACCATGACTTTAAACTGGTAGTTCATTCATTGTTTAGTCCACTATGACTTTAAACTGGAAAATTAATATCTGCAGGATAATTCAACATTCATTGGTCCACTATGACCTTATACTGGATTACTTGTCGATCAAATGTTTGGTCCACTATGACATTAAACTGGATTATCAAATTTATTCAATCTTTGGTCAAGCCTAGGCCTTACTTAGGAATTTATCAAGTTATTTATGCACCTAAACGATCTTTGGTCCACCAAGACAATAAACTGGCAATCAATTATATGTTTGGTCCACCAAGACTTTAAACTGGAATGTCAATCTTGTTTGGATAACTCAATTCAATCTTTTAATTTAACACTGTCCACTAAGACTCTAAACTGGTTATTCAATTATTTCTGGAATTGGGTGCTGATAAGCTTTAGGAGGTTAAAATTTTAGGTGGTGATGATGCTAATGAAAGCATAATGGTTAATTAGGTGAAATTTGTGGCGCTTTAACATGGTCTAAAGTTGAAATTATTATTTGAAGCCTGGCAAAAGTATTTTATGGGTTTGCTGTATAGCAAAGTTTGAAAATTGTGATGAAGGAATCAGAAGTTAGGATGGTAGTTGGATTTTAGGGAATGATTTTTTTAGTGCCTCATAGTTAGGCCATTTTTTTTTGGTGTGAAGCTTGGAGGACCTTATGGCGAGATTGGAATCATAGAATTCGGCTCAGTGGGGGGCCCTATGAGGTTGGAATCAGGAGTATTTGGCTCATAGGAAGATCCACTCAATGCTGTGACAAGAAGGAAGACTGGTATATGGGAGTCTGAAGGGATTCGAACCTTGCTCTCAGTAGTGGAATCATCACAAGATTTATATTATTTTATGTTATATCAAGCCAGAGAAGAAGAAAGAACGTTTTTATTATAAAGATTTAAAAGAAGACCAGCTAAAACAAATTTATCAAATTATTTTATTAGAAAAGATAATTCTTTTGGAATTGCTCAACCACTTATGCAAAGTTATAAGAATGGGGACATTCTCGATTGGAGGGAGGATGTGGTAGCCTAAAGTTTAGTACGGCACCTAAATACGTAAATGGAGTTATTACGGCGTGCAAGATTGGCGTTATTATTTTTTATAAAAGGGTTTTATTTAATTTATTGGAGTTTAAAATATGAAGAAATTGGTCACAAGCGAATGCCTACACAAAAACAATTTATTTTACGGAGAAAGCTTATTTTTACGGTCTGAAAAACTTATAAGTATCAAGTCAAGTCACTCAAGAACCTTGGGAAATTTTCCCAGAATTTTTCCTATTTTTCTTATATTTTTAAATGAATTTTAAATTTTTATAGAAATATTTACATTTTCAGAAATTACTTAACTTCGATGAATTTTCACGGGGTAATTAGAGCTGCGCAGACTACGAAAATTAGTTTGGTATGTAAAGGGGAAGTAGTTCTATTATGTGTAATTTTTCTAGATTTTTTATTATAGTTTTAAGGTTCTAATTGAGTCCGGAAGTCCGGACGGACTCCGTTTTGACTCCGTACGGACTCCATACGGGCTCCGGATCGACTCTGGAAGAGCTCTGGAGGGGAAAACTTAGGCACGTGACTAGGAATACTTAAGCGCTTCTCAAACTCGAAATTGAGAGGGGGGACACATCATACAGCTTAATCATTGACCACCACAGTCTCATTTTTTATTACTCAACAAATTAAATAAATTTGTAATACCCTTATAACTTTATATTTTTATATTTAACATTTTAGAAATACTACTCAACAATTAAAATAACACTTCATACAGGGTATCTTTAGAAAGGTCTTCATTGCTGGGACTTGATTATTGCTGTCTCATAAAAATTCAAATTATTATAAAAACATAAAAGTCAATCTTTTCAGATCTTTCACTGGTACACCTTAATTGTTGTTATCAGTATTTCTTTATCAACAGCCACTTTCTTTAAATCTCAATAAGCATTAATTATTTTAGAGTTTCATTATTTTATCAATCAGATTCAAGTAGATTGGTTAGCTTAGTGATTTAGAATTCCCATTTTGATATTTTTGTTGGAAGGACGGGGTTTTCAGCTAAATCCACATATCTCCTCCGGATTCTGCTTACAGCAAGGCGACTGTAAGAGTTTACCTTACCATAACACAGATTAGGGGATAGTGAGTGGAAAAGGATAAGGTGGGTAACTCTGTCCTCAAATTCATCAGGTCCAGGCTCATTGTTTAAAGCATATGCCCTGGTTCCATCAAAGTGCTTGATAAGAGCCATCACATTGGTGTGCCAGTCATGATAGTTGTGTCCTGATGTATCAAGGGGAGGAAATGTTTTGGTGAATTCTATGACATTTTTCAAAGTTCTTTGTCGCTCAAACATTCCTATTGGTTGTGGTAGATGTGGTGGCATAGGGCAACGGAAAGGTGAAGTGGTATGACCTGTAGTCGCCTGTTGATTAGTTGTCGCTGACATATCACTGGGAAACTTCTCGATGTTGTCGTTGATTGACAAGCACCCGATAGCTTCAGCAAGGTCAGATAGTGGATTCAGCGATTGGTTAATGGCAACAGGTAGGGTGTTATGCAGAGGGGCAGAGCAGGGATTAGGGGGGGTGTTATTGTATTACTCTGTATAAATGGTAGCAATGTAGGTGCAGAGCAGGGGGTAGTAGAGGTAGTACTTAGATTAGGGGCAGATGAAAGGGAGGTGGGGTGTAGGACAGCTGAAAAGAAATGATAGGTAGGGGTAGTGCTTAAACTATGGACAGAGGAAGGGGAGATACCGGTATTGATTAAATTTGGATTGCTTAAATTAGGGTTTGGGGGAGGTGTAGTGGGGGGAATGCCTAAATTTGGACAAGCGATTGGGTGTAGAGTAGAAGCTGGTAAAGGGGTTGTAGGTGAGGGTAGGGGTGTATCCTGAGGCTGCAATGAGAGAGGAGTGGCCGGTATGGGGGTAAGGGTAGGGGCCGGGGTGATAGATCTAATTTTGGAGCGCTTGAAAGATTTGCGCGAGGTTGAGGGATTATTCGGAAGGTCAGATGGGTCAATTCTGAGGCTTCTCAGCTCTCGGTTGGAGATGGAGCGAGTCGATCGATGAGTTTTACCAGCGCTATTATCAGGTGAGTCGTTTCTCGGCATACGCTGGGGGTTTTTCGGTTACTAGCGCTCCTAGTGTTGCTAACTCTAGTGGAGTTTTTTGTTGGCTAACTTTTCAATGCCCGCGGGTACAGCCCATAACCTGTAGCACGGTGTCTGCCTGTAGAACTCCGGAAAGAACCCAATGATTATTATTACTTTACCTGTAGCAAGGTGTCAGCCTGTAGAACTCCGGAAAGAACCGGAGAACAGGGGACGCCGCGACTACAGACTATATACATTTTCACACATAACTAAGTACATAGTCCTAGTGACTTAACAAACTGTTACTGAAATGGGGTTTGACACCCTCGTATGCAGATTCAGTTAGAAAACACAAGTTGGGCAAATTTCCATACCCTTGTGTTGAGTAGCCCATTTGGTAAACTCTACTGTTTTCCTTCTTGCATTTTTGCTACTCATTTCACTCTCCTCAACTTTTCAGATGGAACAAATCATAATTGACAAATTTCTCATAATGGAAGAAGATTTAATTGTACAGAGCTTCTTGGTGTAGAGACTGATACCTTGCAGGACCAGTACAAGGACCAGGAAAAGATCTTTGGTGCACTCGGAAGCTACACTATATACTGATGGGTGACTAGCTAAGTACATAGTATGGTAACACCCTAACACTAGGTGGTTCCAATTAGGGGATCACTTTTTTGTTGGATCAGACAAGTTGATCACTTTATATGGATTTGGAGGTTGTAGGGCGAGGTGCAAAATGGGAGATTGTGTTAATAGGAAGTGTTGTGTAGTAACAGTTGTGAATTAAAATAAAAAATGTTTTGTTTCAATAAGTAGTGAAATGTGAAAGTGTTCAGCAGCTACAAGGTGGAGTGAAAAGAATTGGCTGGCAGAATATTGAATTACCGAATGAGGTCAAAAGGAGCTCAGTAACTTTAGTTGACAGGCTACAGTACATGCTGAATTTACTAGCTAATAGAGTCCTTTAAAGAAACGAGGGTTAAGGCTCATGTCAAAATGCAGTAAAATATGCATACCAAACCAATTTACCGACACGGAGGTAGATGCTCTTATGATATCATTCCACAATTATTTTTTGAAAAATTCACTATTTGCGAGTTACACGAAATATTCATCACTCGTGTTTCTTGGTTTATTCAATAACATCACTGCTTCCACAGCACTAATTTCTTCTATCCCTCCTTCTACCATACTCATTTTTCTTCACTCAACTGTTACATTTCCCATGCCTTTAAATTTCCTTGATGATTTATTAGACATGGAAGAAGAAGATCTCCTTCTTACATATGTGTTAACTACCTATTGCAACAATCAATCATCTAATTCAACCACACCAAGACCAAAGAAAAAAATGATACAACAAGATCATTACACTGGTAATGCACACTTAATGAAAGACTACTTTGGGCAAAACCCCATTTACAACAATATTATTTTTGAGCGCTGATTTAGAATAAGCAAAGATCTATTTACAAAAATTGTTGAGGATCTACAGATGCACAATAAATATTGGGTTTTAAAATCTGTAAGTATAGTATTTTTTTATTAATATCCATCACAATTTTTCTCAATTTTTTACTAACTACATTACTATAACATTGCTGCAGAAAACTTGGATTGACACCTCACCCAAAGCTAACTAGTGTACTTTTCCGGCTTGCCTATGGGATTTCAGCCGACTCAACTGACAATTATGTTTGCATCGCTGAAACCACTTCACTAAAGGCATTAAAAACTTTTGTTAAAGACATCATATCTTTATACAAAAGTGAGTATTTATGAGAACCAAACTCTGTGGAGAAAACCAAGACTTTGAGGGAGTACAAAGACAGGGGATTTCCGGTATGGCTTGGCAGTATTGATAAGATGCACTCGGAGTGGAAAAATTGCCCCACAGCCTGGGCTGGTCAGTTCCAGGGGAAGGAAAAAACTCCAACAATGATATTGGAGGCTGTAGCAAGCAAAAACTTAAAAATTTGGTACACTTTCTTTGGATCACCTGGAGCTTTAAACGACATCAATGTTCTTCATTGCAGCAACTTGTTTGATAAACTTTTGGGTGGTAGTCAAGATGGTGAAACATATAAAATAAATAATAGAATTTATAAAAATGGTTACTACCTTGCTGATGGTATTTACCCACCATGGTCAACACTGGTCAAAACAATTTCTCATCCGCAAGATGAGAAAAGCCGATATTACTCTAAATTACAAGAAAGTGCTAGAAAAGACATAGAACATGCTTTTAGGGTGTTGCAAAGCAGGTGGGGAATTCTAACCCAGCCATGTTGTCTATAACATATTGAAGAAGTGAAGGAGACAATGACCTGTGTATAATCTTACACAACATGATAGTGGAAGCAAAATCAGAATCAGATCCTTACCTAAATGAACAATTGTCAGCCTAGATATCCCTAGGACTGAGTATTTATTATACTTAAAATAAGATTACCTTAAGTACATTAAGCTTATATTTGTTACCGGACAACCTACGCACAAGGTCGAGGGTGTTCCTGAAAGTGAGATGGAGGGAGGAGCTTAGAAACTTCTTCAAGGCACAGAGGAAATGTTTGAGGAAGTGATTTGAAGATGACTTGAAGGAAGAGCTACTGCTTCAAGATATGTTTGAGAAGAATTGTATTATAATTTAAGGGTAATATTAATATTCTTAAGATCTCACAAAGGGTTGGAAACTCAATAATCAAAGATTTAGGATTGAGAAATGATTACTGAGAAAATAAGGAAAGATACAATAATAATGATTTAACCTGGGGCTTTACCACTATTTACTATATATACGTTTTATAATTTAATTCTAAAGAATGCTGAACCAAAACCCAACCCCTTTTATATCCTTTACTCCTCCTTGCATTGACCCCATACCCATCCACTATTCCACACACCACAGACCATTAAAAAAATACACCCGTTACACCTGGACCCTCCTCACTAACATCCGTCAACCCTTTAATCCTCCACTAACCATTCCATCCATGCTAACTACCCCTTTTAATAATCCACAGATACTTAATAAACCTTTTAGCAGACTATTACATTGACTATTGCACTGTACGTCGCTTATTGAGGAAAAGACTAACACACACTATTGAGAGATTGACTAATTTAGATTTAGAGTTTAGACTAGCATGGTTGAATAGTGAGTACACAAAGGAAAGTTGCAGTTGCTATGTAGAATTGCTTTCTGCGCTTCGAGTATGGATTTAGACCTCTGTATTATTGATTTAATGAGCTGCTTTTGCCTCGAGTGTCACGTGGCGCGTGACAGATGCCTGGTTATAAAAACGCGAGCTCTGTTGAGCGTGAGACATACTTCCCACACTACTTTCCCTCCCTTCTTACTTTAATTACTTTATAATTTATTATGTTGAATTGTCCTACCCCAACTCCCACGCCTCCACACCCTAAAGCGAATGGTGGAATCATTACCTGGCAGTATTCCCAAGCCTGCATGGCCTGCGAGTCGATGGAATAATTCTGTGTTGAAAGCACGGTGACACAAGGTCCTTGCCAGAAATGTGAGTTTTTCCGCTGGAGACGGGTGGTGTGTGATGCCTTGTCTAAAAATGCAGACGTCGAGAATCCATTTACAAAAACAAAATATTGGGTAACACCAAAAACCAAAGAGGTGGTCGAAGATATTTGGGACATATCAATTGGGGATGATCAGTCGGTGGGAGAAACTGAGGATGAAGTTGAAGATACCGTAGCAACTTGGGTAACCCAGGCTGAAAGTAAGAAACTAGGGGTCAAAGAAGAGGTAGATGAATCAGTTGAAGAGGATGAGGATGAAGTCTCCATCTCAAGATGGACACCAAAGAAGCGGCGGGTGGTCATCGAGGATGACAAAGAGGAGAAAGAAGTGGCGGTGTGGTAGCCTAAAGTTTAGTACGGCACCTAAATATGTAAATGGAGTTATTAAGGCGTGCAAGATTGGCGTTATTATTTTTTTATATAAAAGGGTTTTATTTAATTTATTGGAGTTTAAAATATGAAGAAATTGGTCACGAGCGAATGCCTACACGAAAACAATTTATTTTACGGAGAAAACTTATTTTTACGGTCTGAAAAACTTATAAGTATCAAGTCAAGTCACTCAAGAACCTTGGCAAATTTTCCCAGAATTTTTACTATTTTTCTTATATTTTTAAATGAATTTTAAAGTTTTATAGATATATTTACGTTTTCAAAAATTACTTAACTTTGATGAATTTTCACAGGGTAATAAGAGCTGCGCAGACTACGAAAATTAGTTTGGTATGTAAAGGGGAAGTAGCTCTATTATGTGTAATTTTTCTAGATTTTTTATTATGGTTTTAAGGTTCTGAATTGAGTCCGGAAGTCCAGAGGGACTCTGTACGGACTCCGTACGGACTCCGCTTTGACTCCGTACAGACTCCATACGGACTCCGTTCCGGCTCCGTACGGGCTCCGGATTGACTCTGGAAGAGCTCTGGAGGGGAAAACTTAGGCACGTGACTAGGAATACTTAAGCGCTTCTCAAACTCCAAATTGAGAGGGGGGAACACATCATACAGCTTAATCATTAACCACCACAGTCTCATTTTTTATTACTCAACAAATTAAATAACTTGTAATACCCTTATAACATTTATTATTTTTACATAACATTTTAGAAATACAATTCAACAATTTAAATCACACTTCATATAGGGTATCTTTAGAAAGGTCTTCATCGCTGGGACTTGATTATTGCTGTCTCATAAAAATTCAAATTATTATAAAAACATAAAAGTCAATCTTTTCAGATCTTTCACTGGTACACCTTAATTGTTGTTATCAGTATTTCTTTATCAACAGCCACTTTCTTTAAATCTCAATAAGCGTTAATTATTTTAGAGTTTCATTATTTTTATCAATCAGATCTAAGTAGATTGGTTAGCTTAGTGATTTAGAACACCTACTTTGTTATTTTTATTAGAAGGACGGGGTTTTCAGCTAAATCCACATATCTCCTCCGGATTCTGCTTACAGCAAGGCGACTGTAAGAGTTTACCTTACCATAGTTGGCGCCCAACGTGGGGTACGATTTCTCTAGCTTTCTTTAAAAGACTTACTTGGATCAAGAACGTTATTAGCCTGCAAGAGGCTTATTCTCTGGAACTCTAATTGGATTTTTGTTATTGGCCTGCAAGAGGCTTGTTATTTTAACGGTTGTTAACGCTTTTCTTATGTTTTGGGATGTCTTCTACTAGTGGAACTGCTGTGTTGGCTGCTGGTGTACCTGTTAGGGCATCAGTAAGGATTGTATCTTGGGTTGGGCCCAAGTTTTCTGGAGATGATTTAGAAGGATTTTTAAATAGGTATGAAACTGCAGCTGCAATTGATGGTGCTTTACCTTTGGATATGGTGAAGCAGATTAGGTTTTTTATTTTGGACAGAGAGGTGGAAAAGGAGGTTATTTCTATGGATGGTTATAAAGATCAAGATTGGAGAAAGCTCAAGATGGAAATGGAAAAAAGGTGGCCAAAAGTTTATTCATTAGAGGATCTAAAGGATATAGCTAGGAAATGGGAATCAAAAGGTGGTGTAACATCTCTGCATCAGTATCATCAGTTTATGGTTGAATTTCAGGTGGTTCTGGATTATTTGTTGGAGTATGAAATTTTATTTCATGATAATGCATCAAAGTATATTTTTTGGGATGCTATGGGGGAAAAGGTTAAGAAAGATGTTTTGATGGTGCTTATTAAGGCGAATTTAATGAAGGATTGCCCAGATGGAGAAACTAGGATTCCTGGTATGGAGGTGCTAAAGAAGGCTATTTTAGAACATCTGGATACTCATAATTCTGTTGATTTGGACTCTGGAAAAGAGGTTTTTCTTGCTCAAGAGATAGAAGAGGGCGGTTTAGAAGAATTAGCTTCTGTTGAATTTCCGGATTCAGCCATTCCTGAAGATTTTGTCCAGCCTGAAGATATTATTTTTGTTGACTCTTCTGTTTGGAAAGAAGAGGTTTCTGAAGATGAAGATATTATTGTCACTGATGAAGAAAATTTGGATGTTGGGGATAATTTTGTTTTGGATAATTTGGAATTTGATTTAGAGGAATATTTACCTCAGGTTTTGTCTTCAAAAGCGGAGACTGTCTGCAATTCAGATGTGGATATGGTTTATGAATCTGGTATATGTATGGTGGATTTGTTTCAATCTCAGGAAGAGATTTTTATGGAGGATATGGTTTTTCCTGCACTAATAGAGAGTGTAGTGCCATTGGAAAATAGGGTGCATAAAGTGGATGCACTCATATTTTGGAAAATTGTTGTTTATTTTTAATGTCCTTTTATAGGACAAATTCTGGGAGTTTATTTTTGGGTTTTATGGAATCGGTGGATAAGCCCTTGGGGCAAAATTATGGATTATCTCCAGGGGATATCAAGAATTTAATTCCTCCAAAATGAGGATAAACTACCTAAACTGGGCTGAAATTTTCTTTTATCGTTATGTCTTCAATTTTTTTTAGGATTCAAATTATTATAGATGCCCTCATTTTTTGGGGTAGCAGGGGCTGATCACTCTAATGTTGTAATCTCTCCTCAGGATGAGATCCCGGATTGCAATAGGTCAGCTCACTTGGAGATAATTCAAGTGGATTCTCAATTATTTTCTGTAAATATTACTTTGGAGTGCAAATACGTTTTGGACTTTTCTATATGTTTATTGGATTTACCCAGTTTTTCTATTAAATTTAAAAACGGTAAAAAAGGCAAAATGGGCCAAATTAGGTTGGATAAAAATTGGAAGTTTATGTTTGATTACCTCCAGCAAGAGGGTAAACTGCAAATATCACATCAAAATCCGATTAAAAATCTCGGTATAATTAAAACACAAAAAAATAATTTTTGTGAAAATTCTATTATGGGCCTCCAGCAAGAGGTTAAACTGCAATTATCTCCTTCTAACACGGACCTCCAGCAAGAGGGTAAACTGCAAATATCACATCAAAATCCGATTAAAAATCTCGGTATAATTAAAACTCAAAAAAATAATTTTTGTGAAAATTCAATTCCGGTCCTCCAGCAAGAGGTTAAACTGCAATTATCTCCTTCTAACACGGACCTCCAGCAAGAGGGTAAACTGCAAATATCACATCAAAATCCGATTAAAAATCTCGGTATAATTAAAACACAAAAAAATAATTTTTGTGAAAATTCTATTATGGGCCTCCAGCAAGAGGTTAAACTGCAATTATCTCCTTCTAACACGGACCTCCAGCAAGAGGGTAAACTGCGAAAATGTTATCAAAATCCAATAAAAAATCTCAGTATAATTAAAACTCAAAAAAATAATTTTTGTGAAAATTCAATTCCGGTCCTCCAGCAAGAGGTTAAACTGCAATTATCTCCTTCTAACACGGACCTCCAGCAAGAGGTTAAACTGCAAAAATCTTATCAAAATACGATTAAAAATCTTGGTATAATTAAAACACAAAAAAATAATTTTTGTGAAAATTCAATTCCGGTCCTCCAGCAAGAGGTTAAACTGCCGACTTTCTTTACGGGTGATTTACTGTTGGATAAGGGAAGAAAAGGTGTTGGAAAATCTGTTTATAAATTAGATGAGGGAAAGAAAAAAAGGGTAAAATTTAAAAATGAAATAAAATATTTTTCTAATTTTTCTTATTCCGATTCTGGCGATGAAGAAGATTCATTTGATGAGAGTTTTAATGGCGATGTTTTACCTCAAGTTAATTTAGATGTGGACGCAGCCAAATATAAGAAAGTAGCAAATAAAGTTCGACCTATTAATGAGCCGCTACCTGCTGAATTAAATCCACCTTTGAGAAGACCAAGGTTATCAAGAGATCCTTATGAAAGTCCCTTGGTAAAGAATCCGCCTGAATTTTCTGAGACGTCAAGAATCACTTTTGAGAGACTGGGTGTTGTTAATTTTGGACCTGATGGTTGGTTGTCTGGAGAAGAGAAGAAGTTGTTGTTGGATGTGATGGTCAAGCGAGAGAAGGCCATTGCTTTTGTAGAAGAGGAGAGGGGTGTGTTGAAGCATTCCTATGGGGAGCCTTACAAGATTCCTGTGGTATGTCATGAACCGTGGCAGAAGAAACCGATTCCTATTCCGGCTGCATTAAAAGAAGCCTATATTGAAGTTGTCAGAGAACGGATACGCACTGGACTGTATGAGCAATCAACGTCAAGTTATTCTAGTCCTGTATTTTGTATCAAGAAACCGAATGGCAAGCTTAGAGTTGTTCATGATCTTAGGGAATTAAATAGGGTTACAATAAAGGATGCTGGGATACCACCTAGTGCTGAGGAGTTTGTTGAAGCGTTTGCAGGGAGAGTGTGCTATGGTTTGGGAGATATTATGGGTGGATATGATGAGAGAGAGTTACATCCGGACTCAAGGCCTCTCACTACATTCAATATGCCACTTGGACGTTTACAGTTAACAAGATTACCTCAAGGAGCAACAAATTCGGTTGCAGTTTATCAAGCGCAGATGGCTTGGATCCTTCAAGATGAAATTCCACAATATGCTGGAATCTTTATAGATGATGGAGGAATTAAGGGACCAACAACCGACTATGATAACCAGGTGTTGGAAGAGAATCCCGGGATACGCAAATTCATTTGGGAGTTGCAATTACTTTAGAAAGAATCTTGTTTCGAATTGAAGAGGCTGGTTTAACTATTTCAGGTTCAAAATTTTCATGTTGTGTGCCAGCCTTAGAAATATTAGGCCATGTGGTATGTAGATAGGGTAGGATTATGTCCAAGAAGAAAGTTAACAAAATTCAGTCCTGGCCAAGACCCAAGAATACGACCGAAGTTAGAGGGTTTTTAGGCGTTTGTGTATATGTTAGAATGTTTATCAAGGACTTTTCTTCATTGGCAGCTCCATTGAGACGGTTAACAAGAAAGGATGCAGACTGGGAGTGGGATGAAGAGTGTGAGAAGGCGTTTGTGAAGTTGAAGGAGGTTGTGGGGAAGGATTTAGTCCTGCACAAGTTGGATTATGGAAAAGATGCTGGCAGAATTTATTTAGCAGTTGATTCAAGTCAGGTTGCAGCTGGGGCGGTTTTGTCTCAGATGGATAAAGCTGGTTACATCAGGCCAGTTAGGTATGAATCTGTAGTATTTACTGAGGTCGAATCAAGATATTCTCAACCAAAATTGGAATTATGTGGCGTGGCAAAAATACTGAAGAAACTTCAGCATATTTTGTGGGGGCAGCATTTTGAGTTGCAAGTGGATGCGAAATCGTTAATCCAGATGATTAATTCCCCAAGTTTACCAAACGCACCCATGACGAGATGGGTAGCTTTTATTCAACATTTTTCATTTGATTTAGTTCATAAGCCTGGCAAGACATTTACTATGCCAGATGGTTTATCAAGGAGACCACCCACTGAAGAAGATTCAGACTCAGAAGAGTTCGATGAAGATATACCTATTATCAAAGCCAGCACTAAAGGAGCTGAAGACTTTCCATACCTCCCCCATGAGGTTAAACTGGCAGGACTATTGTGTTTAGATTATGATGATGATGACCTCCACCAAGAGGATAAACTGGAAAATAGTTTTTATGTTGAAAAAGATGTTAATAAAGGTGTAGATAAATTCGGCAGAGAGGAGGTAGAAGAAGATGTGGTGTATGTAGAGGAAAATGGATTGGTAGTGTGGGATAGTAGTAAATTAAGGAATGGTGTATATGTTGGAGAATTAGAGAATTTAAATAAAAAGGTGGATAAAGAGAAAGAGGTATTTTCAAATACGGTTTTCGAAGGATCCAAAGGTTCGGAAGAAAAACGTCGACATAGCTCGATTAAAAATTTATTTAGGGGTCAACGATTATTGGCTCATTCATGTGCAGGTGATATTGGTGATAGAGAAGTCCCTATTGATGTTATATTAATCAATTTTCAAGATGAAGTCTGGGGTCAGACTGGTTTTTATTTTTTGTTAGTCAAATATTTGTTGACTTTAGAGAGGCCAGAAGATTGTGAAGACGATGAATGGGTGGCTATCAAGAGAAAGTCATCTACGTTTTACCTATCTGGTCGACATTTAATGAGGAGGAGGTATCCAAATCCTCAAGTAGTTATAACTCAACAGAAGGGGCAAGAATTAGTTTTGAAATCACTGCATGAAGATCTCGGGCATAGAGGCGTTGGAGAAACATTTAGAAGAATTTCTGATTGATTTTGGTGGCCTGGCATGAAGATGGCTGTTAAACAGTGGGTTCAGTCATGCGAAGAATGTCAAAGACAAAGTTATTTAAGGCCAAAAGAACCTGGACGCGCGACCGGTGAATATACGCTCTTTGGAAGAGTTAGTTTAGATGCCGTTCATATAAAAGAGGGACGGTATAAATATTTAATTGTGGCCAGAGATGATTTATCTGGTTGGGTAGAGGCAGCGCCTCTTATTAATTTAACTGCCAAAAATGTGGCAGAATTTTTTTTGAATAATTGGGTATATAGGTATGGGGTGATGAAGTTGGTGACGGTAGATGGAGGTCCTGAATTTGGGACAGAGTTTAAAGAGGCCGTATTGAAAGTTGGATCAAAGGTTAGGGTAGCAACCCCATATTATCCTGAAGCTGAAGGCATGGTTGAAAGAGGGCATCAAGTTATTAAGGATGCTTTAGTTAAAATGTGTGGGACAAGTGCCGAAAAGTGGAGGCACTATTTACCTTTAGTTTTATTTGCTGATCGAATCACTGCCAAAAGGACGACCGGATTTTCACCTTATGAACTTGTTTTTGGACAGAAAGCAGTTTTACCGGTTGATTTAGAAGCTGAATCATATCTTGGAGTTGACTGGGACACGGTCAAAACTACTGAAGAATTATTGTGTGCAAGAATGATGCAGCTAGAAAAGAAAGAAGAATATTTAGAAAAGGCATATTCGCGGATGATGAAGATCCAAAATCAATCAGTCACATATTGGGATGAGCGGTTGGCACATTGATTAAGGAAACCTTTGAACCCAGGAGATATGGTCCTGGTGTATAATAGGAGTTTGGAAAGTCAGTGGGGAAAAATGTTTGCAGATAGGTGGAATGGACCGTATAAAATCAAGGAGCAAGTTTCCGGCAGTTCATATGTGCTAGAAGAGTTGGATGGAGTAGTATTGAAGAAGAGGGTAGCGGCCGATCAAGTGAAACGGTTCTATCCTAGAGGCACCAGGAGTGCCGAAGTCTTCCTCCGCAATGAGGATAAACTATGAAATTTCTTAAAAGTTATCAACTCCGAAATGAGGATAAACTACAATTTTAATGACTTTTTATTAAATTTATAACTCCGAAATGAGGATAAACTACAATTTTAATGACTTTTATTAAATTTATAACTCCGAAATGAGGATAAACTACAATTTTAATGACTTTTATTAAATTTATACCTCCGAAATGAGGATAAACTATGAGATCTACGAAATTTTATGGATTCCTCCGCAACGAGTATAAACTATCTTCTTTTTTTATCAAAAATACTTTACTATCGTTACACTGCATATGGGCAACGAAACTGTGCTGAAACATAATGAAATACGAGAAAACCTTCATTGAAAATTTTCAAAATTTAAAATACTTAAAATATGGGTGAAGATAGTGTTGGAAAATTTTAAAATTTATTGGAAGAAGTGTTCACAGGGGAACCTTCTTAATTAAATATTGGCAAGTGTGGGGGTAATTGATGGGCTGGCTGCTCTATACACAATTACCCCATAATGTTTGTTTCCAAAATTTTCCCTGTTTCTAGTTGAATCCTGGCTTTGTCTTTTAATTTTAGGAAGTCCACTAAGACTATAAACTGGAACGAATCAAGAGACACCGCTCTCAACGCTGGATTCAAGATTTTTTTTTATTATTTTTTTTTTGATTTTTTTTATGTTAGATTGTGATTTCTTTTCTTTAAATATATATTATGAATTATTGTAAAGGTGATGCTCACTGGTGGTCTCTAATCATTTTTATAAATTGGAGGGAGCCCACCCAGTGATCATCATTATAAAAATTATCTTCTAAAAACTTTCATTTATTTTCTTTCTTTCCAATTTCTCAAAATTGTGTAACCACATCAAGTTGCACTTGGATGTGGGTATGATGTCGAGGGTACGGCTCATCAAATGGCCGGGGGGCATCTTTTAAAATTTTATTTTAAAATTTTTTTTAGTACTTTTTTTTGTCTTTCTTTTCACATTTATTTAACTTTCTTTAAAATTAAATTTTAACTTTTATTTCAAAACTATCTTTTCTAAAATCTTTTATTTTAAATTTAAAAAAAAAAATAAATAAAATAAAATTAAAAAAAAAAAAAATAATAATAATATTAAAAATTAAAAATAAAAATAAAATAAAAATAAAATAAATAATAAAAAAAAAATAATAAAATAAAAATAAAAAAAAAAAAAAAAAAAATTAAAATTAAAATTAAAATTAAAATTAATTAATTAAATCAAAATTATTATTATATTTCTTAGTTTTGTTTTTTTTAGTTCTCATTCTTTTTAGTTTTATTCATTTAGTTTAGACAGGAAACAGGGTCTAGGGGAACTCAATACATATGGGATTTTACTTCAAGACATCTGTTAGTCCTCCAAGACTTTAAACTGGCTACTGTTCAAAACATTCTTTATGGTTTTTTTTATACGAATTTTGGATCTGTTAGTCCTCCAAGAATTTAAACTGGCTACTGTTCAAAACATTCTTTATGGTTTTTTTTATACGTATTTTGGATCTGTTAGTCCTCCAAGACTTTAAACTGGCTACTGTTCAAGACTTTCCTTAAGGATTTTTTTTATAGGTATTTTGGATCTGTTAGTTCTCCAAGACTTTAAACTGGCTACTTTTCAAGACGTTCTTTAAGGTTTTTTTTTATATACATATTTTGGATCTGTTAGTCCTCCAAGACTTTAAACTGGCTAAATTTCAAGACTTTTATTAAAGATTTTATTGGAGCTGTTAGTCCTTCAAGACTTTAAACTGAATTTCAAGGATGTTCAAGATTTTATGGATATTTTTGGAGACGGATTTATTTTTATTTTTTAATTTTAACAATCAAATGTTAGGTCCACCAAGACCTTAAACTGGAGTGTTATCAAATTTTAGGTCCACCAAGACCTTAAACTGGACTGTTATCAAGCTGTGGGGTCCACCATGACCTTAAACTGGATTTCTTATCGATTAAATGTTTGGTCCACCATGACTTTAAACTGGTAGTTCATTCATTGTTTAGTCCACTATGACTTTAAACTGGAAAATTAATATCTGCAGGATAATTCAACATTCATTGGTCCACTATGACCTTATACTGGATTACTTGTCGATCAAATGTTTGGTCCACTATGACATTAAACTGGATTATCAAATTTATTCAATCTTTGGTCAAGCCTAGGCCTTACTTAGGAATATATCAAGATATTTATGCACTTAAACAATCTTTGGTCCACCAAGACCATAAACTGGCAATCGATTATATGTTTGGTCTACCAAGACTTTAAATTGGAATGTCAATCTTGTTTGGATAACTCAATTCAATCTTTTAATTTATCACTGTCCCCTAAGACTCTAAACTGGTTATTCAATTATTTCTGGAATTGGGTGCTGATAGCTTTAGGAGGTTAAAATTTTAGGTGGTGATGATGCTAAGGAAAGCATAATGGTTAATTAGGTGAAATTTGTGGCGCTTTAACATGGTCTAAAGTTAATATTATTATTGGAAGCCTGGCAAAAGTATTTTATGGGTTTGCTGTATAGCAAAGTTTGAAAATTGTGATGAAGGAATCAGAAGTTAGGATGGTAGTTGGATTTTAGGGAATGATTTTTTTTTAGTGCCTCATAGATAGGCCATTTTTTTTTTTTTGGTGTGAAGCTTGGAGGACCTTATGGCGAGATTGGAATCATAGAATTCGGCTCAGTGGGGGGCCCTATGAGGTTGGAATCAGGAGTATTCGGCTCATAGGAAGATCCACTCTCTCAATGCTGTGACAAGAAGGAAGACTGGTATATGGGAGTCTGAAGGGATTCAAACCTTGCTCTCAGTAGTGGAATCATCACAAGATTTATATTATTTTATTTTATGTTATATCAAGCCAGAGAAGAAAGAAAACATCATTTATGTTGAAAGTTTAAGAAGACCAAGCAAAAACAAAATTTTATCAAGTTATACTGTTAGAAAAGATAATTTCTTTGAAATTGTTCAACATCATTATCAAAGCTTTGCATTAAAATTCTTCTTTTCATGAGGTCTTCATGGTTATTAGCTGGAGTTTCTTGAAAATAGGCCAGCATTTTTTGTTTCAACTCATTAGTAAAGTCAAGAAAAAGATAGCGATGAAAATTTGGGTAATGATTGATATAGTCCGTCTTCACTCTACCAACATCATCAGTGTTGGTTATTTCGACAGCTAGAAGTTCAAATATGTTATTAAGTCATAGGTTTAGTCAATTTTGATTAAAAGTTTTTTTTAGTAAGATAAATAGGGTCTTACATTTAGAGCCAGGAAACATAGTCTCAGCAAAGTTAGTTGGGGGTACTGGCGTTATAGGATTAGGATCTTGTGAAGGCAAAATTAGGCCGGGATCCGTTGATGAAGATTGAACTTTTGAAGCTGTTTTTGATCTTATTCGTTTTAAGAAGACAGGAATTTTGGATCGCTTTTTAGAAGTTGAGGGATCAGGGAGAGCTGCTGGTCCTAATTATACGTTTGTTTTAGAAGGAACTATTGGCCGGTTGCATTTGACTTTTTTCACACGGCATAAGTCGCAAGCTGTTCTGCCAGGAAGATTAGGGTTGGACATTAAACAAGGTACCTGTTATCGAGCGCAGAGTTCACATGGAGCGACAAGTTCTTTGGAAGACATATTGATGAAGATGAATTTTATAGTTGATTAAAGAAGATGGTGGTTGAAGGTTAAAGATGAATATTGTGTTCAACTACTTATGCAAAGTTTTAAGAATGGGGACATTCTCAATTGGAGGGAGGATGTGGTAGCCTAAATTTTAGTACGGCACCTAAATATGTAAATGGAGTTATTACGGCGTGCAAGATTGGCGTTATTATTTTTTTATATAAAAGGGTTTTATTTAATTTATTGGAGTTTAAAATATGAAGAAATTGGTCACGAGCGAATGCCTACATGAAAACAATTTATTTTACGGAGAAAACTTATTTTTACGGTCTGAAAAACTTATAAGTATCAAGTCAAGTCACTCAAGAACCTTGGGAAATTTTCCCAGAATTTTTACTATTTTTCTTATATTTTTAAATGAATTTTAAAGTTTTATAGATATATTTACGTTTTCAAAAATTACTTAACTTTGATGAATTTTCACAGGGTAATATGAGCTGCGCAGACTACGAAAATTAGTTTGGTATGTAAAGGGGAAGTAGCTCTATTATGTGTAATTTCTCTAGATTTTTTATTATAGTTTTAAGGTTCTAAATTGAGTCCGGAAGTCCGGAGGGACTCTGTACGGACTCCGTACGGACTCCGCTTTGACTCCGTTCCGGCTCCGTACGGACTCTGTACGGGCTCCGGATTGACTCTGGAAGAGCTCTGGAGGGGAAAACTTAGGCACGTGACTAGGAATACTTAAGCGCTTCTCAAACTCCAAATTGAGAGGGGGGAACACATCATACAGCTTAATCATTAACCACCACAGTCTCATTTTTTATTACTCAACAAATTAAATAACTTGTAATACCCTTATAACATTTATTATTTTTACATAACATTTTAGAAATACAATTCAACAATTTAAATCACACTTCATATAGGGTATCTTTAGAAAGGTCTTCATCGCTGGGACTTGATTATTGCTGTCTCATAAAAATTCAAATTATTATAAAAACATAAAAGTCAATCTTTTCAGATCTTTCACTGGTACACCTTAATTGTTGTTATCAGTATTTCTTTATCAACAGCCACTTTCTTTAAATCTCAATAAGCGTTAATTATTTTAGAGTTTCATTATTTTTATCAATCAGATCTAAGTAGATTGGTTAGCTTAGTGATTTAGAACACCTACTTTGTTATTTTTATTGGAAGGACGGGGTTTTCAGCTAAATCCACATATCTCCTCCGGATTCTGCTTACAGCAAGGCGACTGTAAGAGTTTACCTTACCATAGCGGTGGAAGTCACCTGAAATTGTTCTTAGAAGCTGACCCATTATTCAAAGTAAGTCCGTTCTTCTGTTATTTTAGAAATCTTGTTACTGATGATCTTGTTTTAGAATTCAGATGTCATTGCAGAAGTTCCAATTGTGGAAGCTGCGCCGTTGCTTCCAGTTGAGGCATATCAACGAGTGGTTGATTCAAGGGAGGACAACAAAGAGACTCTCGACCAGGTATGGTCAAAGAAACCTCTCCAAGGTTGACAAAATCGATTAATCAAAGGTTTAAGAAGTGAAGTTGATAAGATTGTCGATGCTGCCTCCTTCGACGTGGCCGAAGAATTACTGGAAATTGGGGAAGTGGTACCGGAAGGAGAGGAGGAGGTTTTTGAGAAATGCAGGAAGGAAATTAGGGTGGTTTTCGAGAAGATGAAGAAATTGGTTTGAGAAAAAATACAGGAAAAAATTTAAAATGGAAGAAAGAAAAAGGAAGAAAGAAATTTGTGTATTTATTTATTTATTTATTTTGTTGTTTTAATTGAAAATATTGATATATATTTTATAAGATTTTGAGAAAAGAAAAGAAAAAAGGAAGAAAAAAAAGATTTGAATAAAATTTTGTTTTAAATTTTGAAAGAAGGAAATTTGAATGAAAGAAGAAAAGAAAGAATATTTAATTGAAGGAATTTTAGTTCAAGTTTTGAAAAGAAAAAATTTAAGTAAGAAAAAGGAAATAGTTGATTGAAACAATTTTGTTTGAAATGAAAATTTAATGAAAGGAAAAATTGTTGTTTGTGAAAGTTTATTTATTGAAGTTTTTTAGGAATTTTGGTTATTTGAAAAGAAAGAAGAAAAAATAGTTTTGAAAAAAGAATTTGAAAAAAAGAAGTAATTTGTTTGAAGAATTTTAAAAGAGAGATTTAAAGGTTGAAGTGAAGTTTGAGAAAGATTGTTATATTGAGTTCGTGAAAAATTTTGATAGTTCAAAGAAAAGAACTTTTAAAGGAAAGAATGTATATAGAACATTTGAAAAGAAAAGAAAAGAAAAGAAAATTTAAAGAAAATTTAAAAGGTTTTTATGAATTTTTTATTTGTTTTGTTTTAATTTTTATTTTATTTTTAATTTAATTTAATTTAATTTAATTTAACTTAATTTTAATTTAATTTTATTTATTTTAAAGAAGATTGAAAGACTTTTGAAAGAAAAAAGAAGAAAGAAGAAAAGAAAACAAAGAATAAGGAAATTTAAAGGTAAAGATGTTTTAGATTTTAAAGAGAAGAAGGAAAATAGAAAGAAAAGAAAAAAAAGAGAAAGAAAAAATAAAAAGAGTTTTTAAGGTTTTGGTTTTAAAGGATATTTAAGATGAAAAGATTTTAGGAGTTCAGGGGCGTTAGAAACATTGATGGCTGGTTCCCAAAATGTTTTGTCTGAGTCATCGAGGAAACCTTCCCATTCCACGAGGTATTGAAGTTTCCCCTTGCACATTCTTGAATCAAGGATATGGCTTACTTCCCACTCTAGATGGTCTTCTACTTCGACCGGTTCCGGAGGAGGTTGGTTCTTGCCCGGGTATGTTTCTCAAGCCAGTTCCAGGAGAGATACGTGAAAGACAGGGTGAATAGCCTACCATGTAGGAGGTAGCTTGAGTCGAAATGCAGTTTGAGAGACTTCGGAGTCAATTTCAAATGGTACCAAGCATTTTTCAGCCAGCTTCTTTGATGGTCGAGTTGTTCGAATTTTTTGTGCATCAAGCCATACTTTGTCACCTGGTTTAAAAGAAGGAGCAGATTGTCGATGTTTGCTGGCCTGTTCTTTGTACTTCGAATCGCTAATTCCAAGTTTGATTTAAGTTCTTCTTGGAGTCGTGATATGGTTCAAAGATAATGTTCAGCAGGATGACTAGTTCCTACATGGATTGAGTTGAATTGAGGAAGTCTTCCATAAACAGTTTTGAAAGGAGATTGTTGTTTCAAAGAATGAGTCGAGTTATTATAAGCAAATTCAGCCAATGGTAACCATGTGGTCCAATCGTCTTGTTAGTAACTGACATACATTCAAAGGTATTGTTCAAGGATTTGGTTGACCCTTTCTGTTTGCCCATCGGTTTCAGGATGATAGGCCGTGGAGAGATTCCTCGTGATATTGAGTTTTCAACAAAATTGAGTCCAGAATGTGGATACAAACAATGAGCCTCTATCTGAAATAATATCATTAGGTAAGCCATGTTTGGAAAATACATATTCTAGAAACAATTTTGAGAAATCTTCTGCTGTAGCAGTAGTAGTGGTTTTAATAAAAATAGACATCTTTGAAAATCTATCTACTATTACTAATATAGCATCAAAATTATTAGAAAGAGGAAGTTGAGAAATAAAATCCATTGATAAAGATTCCCAAGGTTTAGAGGGAATAGGAAGTGGTTGAAGCAACCCATGCTTCTGGTGACGGGGAGCCTTATTCCTATTACATTCATATCAAGCTCTTATATAGGCCTTGATTTCTCTGGTCATTCCTGGCCAGAAGAAATCCCTTGCTATTAACTGGTAGGTTTTATCAACCCCAAAATGACCAGCTAATGGAGAATCATGTGGACTATTGAAAATCCATAATTTTATTTCATTGTTGTCGAGTATGACTACTCTACCTTCGAAAACTAATAGACCTGATTCAATACTAAATATTTTGGCCCCTTGCTTCAAGAGTATTTTGTCTTTTAACCCTAAACAATAATTGTCCTTTGACTGAGCTTCAAGGATGTTGGATAGTGGATTTTGAAAAGATTGAATTGTCATCGGATTAAGTTGATGAGTTGTTAACATTGATTTGTTGAAAATTGATTTCACATTTGCTGGGTACTTGTCAGCAAATGCGTCCCCCCGCTGTGGGTAAACGTCGTCCCAACGTGACAAGATATCTGGGACAATGCAGTTCTTACCTGGGCAATAGGAAATAGAAAAAGGAAATTCAGGCGGAAATTCAGCCCACCTGGCTTGATGCCTGGTTAACACTTTGGAAGACATAAAGTATTTCAAAGCATTATGGTCTTTTAGAATTTGAAAAGGACTATCTAGGCTGAGAAGAAAAGAGCGCCATTTTTTAAGACAATGAATAATAGCTAAAAGCTCTTTGTCATGAATTTCATAATTTAATTCTGCTGCAATTAGTTTGTGTGACTCAAAAGCAACAGGATGAAACAATTTTGTTTCAGGATTTAATTGAGAAATGACCCCTGCGATAGCATAATCGCTCGCATATGTCTCAACTATTGTCGAAGCAGAAGGATCAAAGCGTCGAAGAATTGGAGCTGTGGTAAATGCAGTCTTCAATGCTTTGAATTCCTTTTGTGCTGTAGAAGTAAAAATAAAAGGAATATCTTTTCTAAGAAGAGAAGTAAGATTGGAAATTGTTTTAGAGTAATCTTGAATAAATCTTCTATAGAAATTTGCAAAACACAAAAACCCTTGTAGGGATTTAACAGTTTTGGGCTCAGGCCATTCCAGGACTTTTTGGACCTTTTTGTCATCCATGACTAAACCATCAGTGGAAAACGTAAACCCCAAAAAATCAATTGATTTAAGATGGAATTCACATTTATTGTGCTTGGCGTAGAGACCGTGATCTCGAAGTTAATTTAGAACCTGTCAAACATGATGAATATGTTCATCTAGTGTCTTCGAGAAAATTAAAATATCATCTAAATAGATGACAACAAATTGTTTGACAACATCTTGAAAGATGTCATTGACAAAAGTTTGAAAAGTCGATGGTGCGTTGCACAATCCAAAAGGCATAACTAAATATTCAAAACTACCAAATCTAGTGCACATTGCAGTCAGTGGTTCATGACCTTCCGCAATGCGAATAAGATTGTAAGCGCCTCTAAGATCAATTTTAGAAAAGAAATTAGCACCATTGAAAAGAGTAAGAAGCTATGACATAGGAGGAACAGGATATGCATTCTTCTTAGTGACTGTGTTGAGCTTTCTATAGTCAACACACAACCTAAGGCTAACATCCTTTTTGTTTACAAAAAGATCAGGGGAGCGGGTTGGAGATTTACTGGCTCTGATGAAACCTTTGGCTACATTCTCTGCAATGTAGACTCAAAGAACTTGAGATTTGTCCTTTGACAACGAATAGACAGGACCTGCCGGAGGTACTGGACCTATTAACTCTATTTGATGGTCCTAGGGTTGATGAGGTGGTAACTTATCGGCCTTGCGGATTGAGAAAACATCGAGGAAATCATGATAGATTTCCGGTAGAGTTGATTTAATGGCTTAAACGTTGATTTGATTGTCCTCATCATCTTCAAGAGAATCTGTTGAGGGAAGACCATAATCGAGAGAGCATAATTTGATTACTACAAGGCAATTTAAATCCTCTTCGAGTGAAGTCATCGAGCTAGAAGGGTTAGCCAATTGCTCATTTAGAGAAAGATCAGATGCTTTCAAGTCATCTGGAAGAGATTTGTCCTCTAGCAGGACATTGTCAGGCGGGTTGTTTAACTCCCTATTGACCTGCATTGAAGAATCAGAAATATACTTAGTGCATGGGGTGATCAATCCCCGTGTCCAATCAATTTCAGGATTCTAATGCATTAAAAAGTCATGGCCAAGAATGGTATTGTCCATCCTTGGGGCGTCCAAGACTGATAATTCCCACTTGAAGGGGGGAAAGTTCGGAAAGTTGAAAACCCATAAAACTTTCTTACTTACCCAATATTTGGGTTCCTCTGATTCGACCAAATATATTGGAGTTCGATCGATATCTGTGTATGTCAGCTTTAACTTCTCGGCAAAAGATAAACTGACAAAAGAAATTGAAGCTCCAGAGTCTATAAGACAACTGAAGGGGGTATCCTCCTTGAAAAGAATGAATCTCCAGCGGTTTAAGGCAACTCCAGTCCTTAAGACATGGAGGTTCTGTGCACTGGGCAAGATAAGATAGTTTTCTTAGCACACAAGTAAACTATCTACTAGTTTTTTGAACTTTAACTAGTAACTTCTCTTTCTTCAACTTCACACAATCTTCTAGCTTGTGCTTACCCCCACAATACATACATAACCCATTATCTGCTCACCTCTTCTTCTCAGCTTCTTTAAGTTCCCCTTTTGGATCCAGTACCTTACTGATATTGACTGTGGTCGAGCCTTTTGGTCGAGGTTTGTCCTTTCCCTTATTGGGTTTGGATTGAGTCGAGGAGAGTTTAGTTGTCTGTGGGTGTGAAGAAGGTCCCAATTTAAAATTTTGGCCTTGAGATTTGTTGGCGTATTGAGGATGTTGTAGTCGTCCTTGGTAAACGCCGTCGAGTTTGAGGGTTCGATCCATTAAATCCGTTAAGGTAGTCATCTTCTGACCATGAAGATTTAATTGATTCAGAATCCTCAAAGGAAGTCCTTTTTTTAAATGATACTTGAGGGCAGCATCATTCCAACCTACTTGACTTTGAAGTGCTCTGAAGTTCGAGATGTATTCAGAAGCTTTTCCGTTATCACTCATGCGAAGAAAATCATGTTCGATTTATGCGTTGTCAGTTTCATTAGGGTCACCGAACAACGTGAAGAGTTGGTTTTCGAACTTTTCCCAGTTATTAATAAGTAAGTGAGTTTCTGTTGAAGAGAGCATGAGAAGATAAGGTTTGAACCATCTTGATGCTTTTCCGGCTAGGAATGAAGAAGCGTAAAAAACCTTTGATCGGTTGTTATTTAAGGTTTGAGGGTCATTATGGAACAGGAGCTTGCAGTTTTTTAAGAAGGGCTGCAATCTTTCTGGATGTTCTCCATCAAATTTATTAGGTGGTTTCATGGAAGGAGTTTTGAATTTAGATCCCTCCAAAGATGTTGGATTGGAAAGGGTTTTCATGAAATGTCTCATGAAGTCCTCCAGCAAATTAGATGGTCCAGGTTCCAAAGGTTGACCAGAAGGGTGAGTTGAAGGGGCAGATGGTGCCTCATGCATTGTATCCTCTCCTACTTCTTCCTCGCTAGAATCATCAAAATCCTGGGGGATGTCTTCTACAGATTGGACAGAATTTCCCTGTTCCCTAAGGTGGAGAGGTTCCAAGGAGTGAGTGCGGGAAACAGGCCGTGTGGCTGTTGGCCTGCCTCTGGCGTGAGCTCTAGTAGTAGCGCCCATAGGAGGAGTGCCTTGAACAGGTGCCATTTTATGAATTTAGAAAACACCTGAAAAAAGGATGTAGTAGTGCCAAAGAATGAGAACTACAGAGAATTAAATTGACGACCTATGCACAAGGTTGAGGGTGTTCCTGAAAGTGAGATGGAGGGAGGAGTTTAGAAACTTCTTTGAGGCACAGAGAAAATTTTCAAGGAAGTGATTCGAAGATGACTCGAAGGAAGAGCTACTGTTTCGAGATATGTTTGAGAAGAATTCTAATATAATTTAAGGGTAATATTAATATTCTTAAGATCTCACAAAGGGTTGGAAACTCAATAATCAAAGATTTAGGATTGAGAAATGATTACTGAGAAAATAAGGAAAGATACAATAATAATGATTTAACCTGGGGCTTTACCACTATTTACTATATATACGTTTTATAATTTAATTCTAAAGAATGCTGAACCAAAACCCAACCCCTTTTATATCATTTACTCCTCCTTGCATTTACCTCATACCCATCCACTATTCCACACACCACAGACCATTAAAAAAATACACCCGTTACACCTGGACCCTCCTCACTAACATCCGTCAACCCTTTAATCCTCCACTAACCATTCCATCCATGCTCACTACCCCTTTTAATAATCCACAGATACTTAATAAACCTTTTAGCGGACTATTACATTGACTATTGCGCTGTGCCTCGCTTATTGAGGAAAAGACTAACACACACTATTGAGAGATTGACTAATTTAGATTTAGAGTTTAGACTAGCGCGGTTGAATAGTGAGTACACAAAGGAAAGTCACAGTTGCTATGTAGAATTGCTTTCTGCGCTTTGAGTATGGGTTTAGACCTCTGTATTATTGATTTAATGAGCTGCTTTTTCCTTGAGTGTCACATAGCACGTGACAATATTATAAAAATAAGGTTAAAACAATAATATATATGATTATATTACATATATATATAATTATTACTCTATTATATAAATTATAGTAGTTTAAATAGCTTATCCATAGCCTAATAATACTTATTAAGGTGTTAATGGAGTCATAATATATTTATCTTAAGTGATATTAAGTAATTATTGACATACATAAGCTTATATGTTTACATAAATTTCATATTCAGTGAAATATGCAGTATATTATATATATTTAGGTATATAAGTGGGTTTTAGCCTTTTAATAGCCTAAAAACTTTGTTTTTCTTCTTATTATAGGTCATATGGACATATCCAGTGGACTCACAATGCCTACAGAAGCATATACATCTATTTCAGGCGCATACACTCAGTTTGGACAACTTAATCTGCTTCCTTGGATGGATATTCATGGATTTATGGGTTGGGAGGTCATTGCTGGGTTAATATGGATGCTTGGGTATTTTATTGGGGCTTGGAAATTTCATTTGTTTCATGTATATGCTTTGGGTTTCATTATATCCTCTTTGGATGAGTTATTTTACCTGTTTTCTTTATGGTATCCGCTTTTATCTAGATTTTCTATTTATCGTATGGGACTGTGCTATCATTAATTGTGATGGAGCGTCCTTACTGGAGGTCTGGGTGTTGAATCAGCTTGAAGTGGACACCATGGGGAGGTGATGGGTCCTCACAGTGCTGTAATTGCCGGGGATAGCAGTGACATCATCTGGATTGAAGGTCTGTGCACTCCACTGGATTTTGGTATAAGTAAGGGAGGATTTTGACGGTTATTAGACATCACTTACTTACTACAATTCAAATAAACATTATAACACAATTATCATCATTTAGAAATATATTATAAAGCCTTTATTAATTGATATTATCTTTATATAAGCTATAACTATATAATATTAATCTATTTTCCACCACTAGCACACATTTAAATCCAAGTATTGTGAGTTTTATTTGAGTATAACTATTTTATTAGTCTTCCCCTGAGGTTTAATCGCTAAATATTTTATTAAGAAGTAGTAGGACCACTAATAAATACTATTAAATCATACTTAAATACTAGATACACTGACAACAATCCATTCAATGTCAACTTTTGACTAACCACCGAGATCCTTCTTTGAAAAACAGCTTAGTGAATTTTATTCAGAACAGCCAGGAGCTTCACAATTCCAACACACATTTTGAATTGTGAGAGAATCTGAAGAAACATATTTGTAAAAATAGAGGAAGATTTGAATATATACAAAGGGAATAATTTATGATTACTAAATGTTTATAACTATTGAGAAGTGCAACTAACCTAGCAATATTATCAGGCTGCCCCTAAGCAACATATATTTCAGAATGAGATAAGTAGTAATACAAATGTATCGGCCGGTCGTCTAGAAGAAGGTGAGGAAAAAAGGAAGGGTAAAGAAGAGGAGGAAATACGTCCAATCCCATACAACATCTTTTCTTGTTAAACACCTTAAAGGTGAAGACAACAAAGAATAATCTCGAATAAACATTCTTAAATATGTACACATACCTAAGAACCCTCTAACTTCCATAGTATTTCTCGGTCTTGGCCATGTAAGTACCTTATTCTTCTGCTTTTCCGCAATAATCCTCCCTTCCTTGCATACTACATGTCCCACTATATCTAGCGCTGGAACACAACAAGCAAACTTGGATCCAGAGATTTTTAATCCTGCCTTCTATAACTTAAATAGCACTCTTTCTAGAGTAATCACATATTCCCAAACAAACCTTCTAATATACGGATTCTCCTCTAACACTTCCCCATCATAATCACTGGCTGGTCCTTTTATACCGCCATCATCAATGAAAATTCCCGCATTTTCTGGAATTTAATCCTGCAATATCCACATCATCTGTGCTTGATATACCGCCACTGAATTTGTTGCGCCTTTCAGTAATCTTGTCAACCTGAAGTGCCCCAGTGGGGTTTCAAATGTTGCCATGGGTCTGGATAATTTTTCCAATTCATGCTCATTGTATCCTCCCATAATATCACCTAATCCATAACATGCAAGTCCTGCAAAAGAATCCACAAACTCCTCTGGAGTTGGTGGCATTCCTGCATCCTTTACCGTAACCTTGTTCATCTCCCTAAGATCATGAACAACCCTTAATTTACTATTATTTTTAACAACACAAAACACTGGACTTGAATAACTAGACATAGGCTGTTCATAAAAGCCAGACCTTAAACTTTCCCTAATTAATTCCGTATACTCTTCTCTTATAGCCTCTGGTATTGGAAAAGTCTTCTTCTGCCACGGCGCATGAGGTTTAACTGGAACAATATAAGGTTTACCATAAGAGTGTTTCAACAAACCTCTTTCCTCTTTTGAAAACGCAATAGCCTCCTCCCTAAGAACCATAACATGCAACAATAACTTCTTTTCTTCCTGAGATAACCAATCCTCTGGTCCAAAATTAACCATCTAAAGCCTTTACATTGTGATTCTATTAGTAGGCACAAACTCAGGTGGAAACTTTGTTAAAGGAGTATCATAAGGATTCCTAGACAGAGTGGGCCTCTGCAAAGGAGGATTCAAATCCGGCATTGGTACATTTACTTTTTAATCTTGACAGCTACTGGTTTAAACTTTGATGCAAAACAGCTCTTGCTGCTTCCTTCATTACTTAAAATCAAACCTTTTCTAATATAACTACGGGTTGCACCTAAATCCTGTTTTTGTCTTTTCTATTTAATATAAGAATAACAGAATCCATAATAAAAGAAATCAAAAAGTTTATGTATAATACATCTTACTGTAGTATTCCCAAGACACCTATGAAGTATTACTATACATATCCCTTCTTGTTGGAATGACTGGTCACTATCCGGGCTCCTCTCATCCTTGGAGATAGTAAAACCTAAAATGCTAGTCCCTAATGAAAATGTTGGCCCCTTGATGGCGGTTTCCCTATCTCATCATCTGAGACTACCTCATAAAACTCTCTTTCTTTTTCTAATTGCACAGATCAAGAGTACTTAGTTTCCCACCCACCATCACCACGGGAAATCTAGGGGTGAATTGCTAGCAATCCCCTCTCTTGAAATTTAGAGTGTCCCTTAATTATGCCAGGTTTATGAATACTTTATAAACATAAGTAAATTAGAGTTAGATTTACATTTATTCTCAGATTGATTATAGACAGAATATCAAATGATTCCAAATTATGCACAAGTTGATCCTCCAGAACTTGATTTTGGTCCTCTGATGAGAACAAATTGAGCACAAATTGATCTAACCTAAGCTTATGCATATATAATAATTCAGGATACTTGCTCTATTAAATTTGATAATAAAAAAATATTGATGAATTTATATAAAAAAATTATTATGTAAGATATTAAATTTTAAATTTAGGCATCATAGGAGGGCACGTAATAGAACTTAATTATACTATGTGACACCTTAATACTGTATCACACAGTTTGAAACATTTAAAACAAAATGAGTCATAATGGGCAATGAAATTGCTTGGACAGACTCTTTCAAAATTAATACTGACCATAATACACAAGTATGAAACCCTGGAATCTATCCAATAAAAGATTTTCCTTCTGATAAATTGATTTTTCTCAGTTACTACCTGCTAAAAAGTGTCCTTCTGTGGTTTGTCTGACCTTCAGGGGGGTAATTTGGCCACATCACACTACTTCTATTTCCATGATTGACCAAAAAATCATCCTCATTCCCATCTAAAGAGTTGATCTCATCTGACTGTGGCTGATCAAAGGGGTCCACCACAAGTTTAGCCAAAATTTTGGTGAACACTTTTTTGATGGATAGTGACTAACTGGTGCTTTCCGAAATTGTCCACCTCAAGTTAGGATAAACTTCAGGAGGATAAATTTATTATGAATACCAAATTAACTGAAGAATACTTTTGCCCTAGCTACTCTGCATCATAAAAGTGTCCAACTGAGGTTTAGCCATAATTCAGGTAGACACTTTTGGAAAGGCACAGTCTGATGGGTTTAATATCTATATATGGCAATAAGTATCAGTTTTTTATCAACATGGAGCTAGAATTAATTTAATATGGCCAAAGTTTCCACCTGAAGTTTGGCCAAAATACAGGTGGAAAGTTTTATGAGGATTACTTGATGAAATGAAGAAGACTTGCAATTACTTTCCATCATAAAATTTTCAAACTTAAGTTTATCAAAAATTGTGGTGAAAATTTTTCCAGATCCAGTCATATGGGATCAACTCTCTCTATATGGCAATGAGAATCAATTTTTAGTCAATCATGGCATTAGAAGTAATTTTATATGGAAAAACTTTCCACCTGATTTTTGGCCAAAAATAAGTTGGAAATGTTTATGAGGAATAATAGATTAACTAAAGAAGACTTGCAACCTACTACTGTCCATCATAAAAGTGTCCACCAGAAGAATTCTCAAACTTGTGGTTGACACCTTTGGCCTGGTCCAGCCATATGGGATCAATTCTGCATATGGAAATGAGGATTTAATTTGGTCAATCATGGTACTAGAAGTAATTTGATATAGATAAAGTGTCCAACTAAATATTGGAAAAAAATCAGTTGAAAACTTCATTTAATTTTTCAAAAAATCAAATTAAGTAAAATTTTATTCCTGATGATGCCCATTTTATCCAACACCTCTTCTGAGCCTTGAAAGTAGGCATTTAGCTTGAATTTTGAATTTCATATAAAATCCCTATTATTCAACCTATTTCTTTTTATCCCTTTTTTTCTTTTAGATATCAATTAATTTTATGTAAAACAAATCATTTTCATAATTTTTTACCTGTATTTAATAGAATTATTAAAGGTTTAACATCACCCTGTAAGCATTTGGCACATGTTTTTTTGCTATACTAATAAAAATAATAATATACTGGTAACAAAAAATTGATCAAATGATAATATATTAATAAAACAGAAAGATCAAATACCAGTGGATATGTTTTAAAAAAATACCAGTTGCACTGAAGAAGAGCTGCACCTTAGATACTCACCATCAAAAAAGTGTCCAGCACAAGTTCGGCCGAACTTGTGCTGGACACTTTTGGTCAGTTGCAGTCATATGAGATCAATTCTCGCTATGGCAATGAAAAAAAATTTTTGGATAAAAAACTTCACTAGAAGTAGTTTTACATAGCCAAATTTTCTACCTAGATTTCATCCAAACCACAGGTGCACAATTTTTTATCTTTGAAAAAAAGTCAATTTAGTACAATTTATCCCTGATGGCTCTCATTTGCTTCAACACCTCTACTGGCCTTTGATAGTAGGAATATTACTTGGATTTCTTTTTTCATATTTGATCCCTATAACTTAATTTTTTATTCTCAATATTGCTTTTGGATATCAATTAATAATTTTTATAATAAATTATTTTAATATTTTTATACATTTATTTAATAATATTATAAATGGCATAAAATCACCTGGTATGCATTTGGCACATGAGTTTTTTCTATACTTATAAAATTAATAATATAATGGCGACCAAAAATTAATCAAATGATATTAATGAGTGAGGAACAAATATAAAATACCAGTACACATGTTTGTAAGAAATACTAGGTGAACTGAAAAAAAATTCTACCCTAGCTACTCTACATTAAAAAAGTGTCCAGCACAAGTTTGGCCGAACTTGTGCTGGACACTTATGGTCAGGTGCAGTCAGATGGGAGCAATTCTCTCTATGGAAATGAAGATAAATTTTTGATAAAAAATTACACTAGAAGTAGTTTGATATGGCAAAATTTTCATGCTGAAGTTTTGGTAAAGCTCAAGTGGATTTTTTTTTATTTTTACAAAAAAGAAAATTTAGTGCAAGTTTAGCCCTGATTGTTCTAATTTAATTCAACATCTCTTTTTTCTGTTTATGGAAGGAATTTAACTTGGATTTTAATTTTTATCTTTGATTTCTTTTATTTTACTTTATTCCTCTCATATTGCTTTTGGATAGAAGTTTATTTTTTGTAAAATAAATCATTTTCATATTTTTTTACCTTTATTTAATAATATTATAAAAGCTGTAACATCACCCAGTATTCATTTGGCACACAATTTTTTGCTATACTTATAATATTAAAACATAATGGTGACAAAAAATCAATCAAATGATAAATATGAGTGAGGCACAAAGATCAAATACCAGTGGACATGTTTATAAGAAATACCAGATGAACTGAAGAAAAATTCCACCCTAGCTAACCTCCGTCATAAAAGTGACCAGCACAAGTTTGGCCGAACTTGTGCTGGACATTTTTGGTTGCATGCCGTCAGACGCAATAAATTCTATTTATGGAAATGAGACTGAATTATCACTCCATCATTTCACTGAAAGTAGTTTTACATAGACAAATTGTCCCCTGGAAGTTTTTCCAAACCTAAGGTAGACAATTTTTTCCTTTGGTTAAAAGTAAATTTGATCCATGTTAATCTATGATGGTGCCCATTTTTTCTGAAGCCTCTACTGGCTCATGATAGCAGAAATTATACTTAATATCTTTATTTCATGTCTGATCTCTTTAATTTTAATCTTACCCTTTTATTTATCCTTTAGCTTTTAAATATCAATTTTATTTTGGTAAAACTGATAACTTTCACATTTTTTTATATTTATTATATTATATTATTAAAGTTGTAAAATCATCCAGTGTACATTCATTACACATTTTTTTGCTATACTAAAAACATTAATAATATAATGGTGACTAAAAAATAATCAAATAATAAATATGGATGACACAGAAAGATCAAATACCCATAGACATTTTTAAAATGAATATAAGATTAACTGAAGAAGACTTGCACCCTAGCTACTCTCCATCATAAAAGTGTCCAGCACAAGTTCAGCTGAGCTTGTGGTGGACACTTTTGCTTGCATGCAGTCAGATGGGATAAATTTACTCAATGGAAGTTAAAATGAATTTTTTCTCAATCATTGCACAAGAAGTAGTTTTATACTGCTATACTATCTTCCTGATATTTTTGAAAAACTCAGGTGGAAACTTTTATTAATTTAAAAAAAATGAAAATATATTCCAAATCTAGAACTGGTGGTGCAATTTTGATCTGAAAACTCAAATTTTCTTTGATGGCAGAAATTTTATTTGAATGTTTAACTTCATATTTAATCACTTTTATTTTACTTTTTTATTCCTGTTTTTGCTTTCAAATATCAATTTATTTATTGTAAAACTAATAATTTTCATATTTTTTTTACTTTTATTTAATAAGATTATGAAGATGTAGCATCTCCCAGTATGCATTTGGCTTACAAGTTTTTTCAATACTAATAACATTAATATTATAATGGTGAAAAACAATGAATCAAATGATAAATATGAATGACACAGAAAGATCATATACAAGTGGATTTGTTTATAAGGAATACCTGATGAACTGAAGAAGACCTGCACCCTAGATACTCACCATCATAAAAGTGTCCAGCATAAGTTCGGCTGAACTTGTGCTGGACACTTTTGGTTGCATTCAGTCAGATGGGATAAATTACTCTATGGAAATGAAAATGACATTTTGCTCAATCATTGCACAATAAGTAGTTTGATATTGCCAAAATTTCCTCCTGATGAATTTTCAAAACTCATCAGGACACTTTCTTTGGTTTAACAAAAAAGAAAATATAGTCCAAGTTTAGCACTGGTGGTGCACATTTGATCTAACACCTCTACTTGTTATTGATAGTGGGAATTTTCCTTAGATTTTTTTTCTTATTTTATCCCTTTTATTTTACTTTTTTATTGCTCATATTGCTTTGGATATCAATTTTTAATTTTTAAAATAAATAATTTTCATACTCTTATACCTTTTTTTAATAATATATGATTAAAAGTGGAACACCACCTGGTATGCATTTTTCACACAAGTTATTACTATAGTAATAACGTTAAAAATATAATGATGACAAAAAATTAATCAAATGGTAAATTTAAATGACACAGAAAGATCAAATTCCAGTGGAAATGTTTATAAGAAATCCCTTTTGAGTTTAAGAAGATTTGCTGTATGCCTACTCTCAATTATAAAAGTGTCCAGCACAAGTTCAGCCGAACTTGTGCTGGACACTTTTGGTTGCATGAAGTCATATGAGATAAATTCTCTCTATGGCAATAAAAAATGATATTTCACTCAATTATTGAAGTAAAGAATGTTTAATATTGTAAAATTGTCCCCTGGATGTCTGTCCAAACCTCAGTTCAAAATTTGTTAGCTATACATAAAAGTAAGTTTAGACCAAGTCTTGACCTAGGGGTCCCCAACTGTCCCAACACCACTTCTGGCTCTTGATAGTAAAAATTTTACTTGTATTTTTTATTTCGTATTTGATCCCATTTATTTTCATTTTACTTTTCTATTACTCTTTTTAATTTTAAATATCAATTTTTTTTTTTAAAAACTAAACATATTCATATTTTTTAACTTTATATAATAATATTATTAAAGTTGTAACATCACCAATTTTGCATTTGGCATGCAGGTTTTTGCTATACTAGAAACATTAATAATATATATGGTGACAAAAAATTAATTATAAGATAAATATGAATGATAAATAAAAGTTAAAAACCCAATAGAAATGTGAAAAACAAAAAACTGATGTACTGAGAAACACTTCCACCCTAGCTACTCTCCATCATAAAAGTGTCCAGCACAAGTTCGGCCGAACTTGTGCTGGACACTTTTGTTCAGGTGCAGTCAGATGGGATCAATTCTCTCTGTGGAAATTAAATTAAAAAAAATTCTAAATAATTACATTAGAAGTAGTTTGGTATGGCTGAATTATCCACCTTTAGTTTTTCCAAACCTCAGGTGAAAAATTTTTTATCTTTAAAAAAAATTAAATTTTATCAAATTTAGCCCTGGTGGCACCAATTTGTTTCAACACCTCTACTGGCTCTTGAAGGCAGGAATTTTTCTTGAATTTTTCTTTTTCATATTTGATCTCTTTTACTTTACTTTTTTATCACTCATGTTACATTTGGATATTAATTTATAATTTTAGAAAAGAAATCATTTTCATATTTTTTTAACATTTTTTAATGATATTATAAAAGGTGTAATATAACATGGCATGCATTTGGCGCACAAGTTTTTTCTGTACTAATAAAATTAATAAAATTCTAATGACAAAAAATTATTCAGATAATAAAATATGAATAACACAGAAAGATCAAATACCATTTGACATGTTTTAAAAAAATAACAGTTGCACTGAAGAAGACCTGCACCCTAGCTACTCTCCATCATAAAAGTGTCCAGCACAAGTTCGGCCGAACTTGTGCTGGACACTTCTGGTCAGGTGCAGTCAGATGGGATCAATTCTCTCTATGGAAATGAAAAAAATTATTTGATAAGAAACTTCACTAGATGTAGTTTCATATAGCTGAATTATCCACCTAGAGTTCATCCAAACCACAGGTACACAATTTTTTATCTTTAAAAAACAATCAATTAAGTACAATTTATCCCTGATGGCTCTCATTTGCTTCAACATCTCTACTGGCCTTTGATATTAGCAATAATACTTGGATTTCTGTTTTCATATTTGATCACTTTAAATTAATTTTTTATTCCTCATATTGCTCTTGGATATCAATTAATAAATTTTAAAATAAATTATTTTAATATTTTTATACATTTTTTTAATAATATTATAAAATGTGTAACATCACTCAGTATGCATTTGGCACACAATTTTTTGCTATACTTATATAATTAATAATATAATTAAGACAAAAAATTAATCAAACAATATGTATGAGTGAGGCACAAAGATAAAATACCAGTAGACATGTTTGTAAGAAATACCAGATGAACTGAAGAAAAATTCTACCACAGCCGCTCTCCATCATAGAAGTGTCCAGCACAAGTTCGGCCGAACTTGTGCTGGACACTTTTGGTCATGTGCAGTCAGATGGGATCAATTCTCTGTATGGCAACAAAAAATTTTTTTTATCAAATTTCACTAGAAGTAGTTTGGTTTAGCTGAATCATCCACCTGCTGTTCTGCCCAATATCAGGTGTATAATTTTTTATCTTTAAAAAAAAGTTCACTTATTACAATTAAGCCCTGATGGCTCCCATTTGCTTTAACACCTCTACTGGCTCTTGATAGCAGGAATTTTACCAGTATTTTTTTCATATTTCAACTCTTTGACTTTTTTTTTACTCTTTTATTCCTCTTTTTACTTTTAAATTTCAATATAATTTTTGTAAAACTATTCCTTTCCATATTTATTTACATCTATTTTAAAAAATTATTGAAGGTATAACTTCACATGGTATGCATTTGGCACACAAGTTTTTGCTATACTAATAACATTAATAATATAATGGTGATAAAATATTAATCGGATGATAAATATGAAAGATACAGACTGATCAAATACCAGTCGACATGTTTATGAGAAATACAAGATGAACAAACTGAAGAAAATTTCCACCCAAGCTACTCTCCATCATAAAAGTGTCCAGCACAAGTTCGGCCGAACTTGTGCTGGACACTTTTAGTCACGTGCAGTCAGATGGGATCAATTCTCTATATGGCAACAAAAAAATATTTTTTTATTAAACTTCACTACAAGCAGTTTTGTTTAGCTGAATCATCCACCTGTTGTTCTTCCCAACCTCAGGTGTATAATTTTTTATCTTTAAAAAAAAGGTCACTTATTACAATTTAGCCCTGATGGCTCCCATTTTTTTCAACACTTCTACTGGCTCTTGAGAGCAAGAATTTTACTAGTATTTTGTTTTTCATAATTGATCTCTTTGAGATTAATTTTACCTTTTTATCCCTCATATTGCTTTTGTATATCAATTTATTTTTTGTAAAACAAATCATTTTCATATTTTTTTACCTTTATTTAATAATATTATAAAAGGTGTAACATCACCCGGTATGCATTTGGCACACGAGTTTTTGCTATACTTATAATATTAAAACATAATGGTGACAAAAAATCAATCAAATAATAAATATGAGTGAGGCACAAAGATCAAATACCAGTGGACATGTTTATAAGAAATACCAGATGAACTGAAGAAAAATTCCACCCTAGCTAACCTCCATCATAAAAGTGTCCAGCACAAGTTCGGCCGAACTTGTGCTGGACACTTTTGGTCACATGCAGTCTGATGTGATCAATTCTCTCTATTGCAATGAAGATGAATTTTTCTTCAATAATTGCACTAGAAGTTGTTTGATATGGCAAAATTGTCATCCTGAAGTTTTGGTAAAGCTCCAGTGGATTTTTTTTTATTTTTACAAAAAAGAAATTAAAGTCCAAGTTTAGTGCCACTGGTGGGCATTCACCCCATCATGTCTACTTGCTCTTGATGGGAGGAATTTCACTTTAATTTTTTATTTCATATTTGATCCCTTTAATTTTACCTTTTTATCCCTCATATTGCTTTTGGATATCAATTTATTTTTTGTAAAACAAATCATTTTCATATTTTTTTACCTTTATTTGATAATATTATAAAAGGTGTAACATCACCCGGTATGCATTTGGCACACGAGTTTTTGCTATACTTATAATATTAATAACATAATGGTGACAAAAATCAATCAAATGATAAATATGAGTGAGGCACAGAGGTCAAATACCAATTAATCAATAGTTCTTTTTAATATTATAAATTTTTTGATTAAATAAAATGGTAATAATGAATTATATTTTTCATCCACAATTCCACTCTAATAATTCCCACTGCACAAAAAGGGTTCACTTGGTCCTTTCTTTACTGCTTGTGCATATATTTTATTGCCCACAGTACTACAATTTTTTGTAGTGATTATCCCACATCTGATTCAGGATTATTTTTAAACAATATAAGTTTTTTTTAAAAAAGACCTTATCATATCCAATATCCCACAAAAAATACAACCTGTTTTTGTATTAAAGCCCATTAATTATTAAGAAATTGTTAAAATAATTAGATTAGACCCTGGCACAGCTAGATCCATACCAACCGACCTAAAGTCTTTTCAATATTGAAAACAATTAAATAAAATTATGATATCATACTAAATTATGGGCACCAACCATAATTCAGCACTTCTCATTTGCTCTGCTACAAAATGAGTGCATGTAGCATTTTTCTAATGTCGGACTGTTTTTCTTCCTTCCCTCACACCTTTAGTCCAGAATGAAAATTTAGTATGAGTTTTGGTCAAAATGGTTTGCCAGTGTTATCTGTATGCAATATGAATTCATATTGCATATTTCTATTTATGCATAAAATATATTCGTTAAGCATCATTTTTTTGCATTTTTCAATCATTATGCATATTTATGCATATTAATATGCATATTCATTATAAAGATTTATATGCATATTAATATATTTTATTCATATACGTATATGCACCTTTTTTTGCATATTCAATATGCATATTTTTAATGAATATTCAATATGCATATTTTATGCATATTTTTATGCATATTTTTATGCATATTTTTTATGCATAATCACTATGCATATTTTTTATGCATAATCACTATGCATATTTTTTATGCATATTTATTCTTCATAGTCATTATGCATACACTTTGGATAGGCAATTCACATCAATTTTTAGCATGCAATAAGTATCCACCATGCAAATTCAAATGCATATGCATCTATATGAAACACGCAACATATATTCAAGTTTAATATTTGAATATTAAGGTATGCTAAGTGATGTTTTTCAACCTTTTGCCGAACCTGAGATTAACTGATGTTCAATGTGGTTCTTAAGCTCTGCTCAAGGAGGGATTGTTCTGGATTCAATCTGTGACAGTTTATTTTTTCAATGTTTTTTCATCAGATTTAAAAACATCTTTCTGACAGTTTCAGGATGGTTTCCCAACAGTTTCAAAAAGAGGGAACTGCTAGCAGTTCACCCCCAGATTTCCCGTGGTGCATCCTTAGGCGCTACTAAGACTGCTGTTACTGAAACACCATAATCACCCATGATTCTTATTCCAATAGTCTTATTCAAAAAATAATCAATAGTTGCAGAATAATCCATTAATAATGTTGTGCTTAAAGCTGGTTTAACTACACCCATTGGAACATAAAAATGTATATCCCATTTTGCTCCCACAACTCTAGTGAGTACATACTCTGCTACACCTATATCAGGCAACCTACCTCCACCGATACTTGCGACAGTACCCTCACCATCTTTAACAGGAAGTCCTAACTCTACAGCATCATATACTGATACCACATTGATTTTTGAACCTTTATCCACTAACGCCCTAATCTGTTTACCACTTAAAATAATTGTCAAATAACCCAAAGGCCCAGCATAATGTAGTGCCCTATGCAATCAAAATACTGGCTGAAATGACTGCTCCCCTATATCAAACTTAGCGCAATTTGCAATCCTTTGCTTCCTGCACCCATCCACAATTCCATTCACTACATCCGGCGCTACTGCTGTCAGCACCCCCAATGGAACCGAAACCGTAGCCTTCAAACATTGCAAAACTAACTCCTCTGCTGCTTTAGGAAAATCAGAGTGAACTGGGAGATGCATCTTCAACTTAGGTTGAGTTGCCTTTGCACTAGCCTTTGCTCTTCAAGGTGGATTCTTTAGAGTATTATGCCTTGCTCCTGGAATTCATTCAGCAGGTAACGCTCTTTGTTGTAATACCTCTGACTCTTCCATCATCACTTGTTGTTCTTCTACCTGATAATCCACACCATAACCAACAGGATCCATACCATAAATTTTGACATCCTCAATAGGCGCAGGTGTATTCTCTCTAGTAGTATACCCTACTTCCTCCATATCCTCTGGATTCGCATACATAAAACCAGCTCTTCTTGGCCTACTAATTGTCGGTGGGGCCATTTTCTTGTGCTTTGCTGAGAACATATCCAAACGGGCTGCAGTAAGTGGCACTGAAACCGCCCCTTCTTTTACTTTAAAATCCAACACTGTGCAAGTAACTGCAAAATTGACTGACTTTGAATCCTTGCCTTTCTCTTTAGCTTCAGACTCCTTGCACTTACTCAACTTTCCCTACATCAACTTCTTGTTAATATCATCAATAACTATGGCTTGCATCCCTTGATCCTTGTCTTTAAAAAGCTTAGTCCCATCTTCCAACATAAGCGTAGTTCCATCCTCCTAGACTACACTTTCTTCTTTATCTTTTTGAAACACATTACACCTCATCCTATTATTTCCCTCCTTATTACAATAGTAACATACTATAGTATCAAAACTCAATGGTTGAGGAGAACTCTTGTGCCTAAACAATTCTTTTGTCTTTTTTGCTTCAATCATTTTCTTCTCCAATTTGTCAATCCTCACCGTAACAGAATCTGGCTCTTTTGTAAGAACTTTGACTTTAGAAGACAACATCTGAGGAGGAGATTGCTTGCCGGACGCATCTTCGTCCATCTCCTCATTATCCAAAGAAACTCTAGCTGCGCAATGCTCAACTCGAAGCAACTTCATTTCGGCTTCCACTGCCATCCCCACTTCCTCTAATCTAGGGTACTTATAATTTCTGTCCCTCTTTTTGACCATATTTCCTTTGTTATCCAAGCGCCTCTTCACCCAGTCTTCAATTTCTGGTGCTAGCGCTTCACAAAACCAAGGTGAAGACGCATTAGCATTGCTAAAATCTTTGTTACTGACTAAATATTCCACCATTTGATCAAACTCTTCTCTAAAACTTTTAAATTCCTTAGGTTAACGAACACCACCTTTAACTTTGACCTTCTTTACCAAGACATGCAGATCCTTTATTGTATAACTAGTTTCCTCCGTAATCTTTGGCAATCTCTTGAGCATCTGTTCTTTTAGTGCCAACCAATTATGCTCTTCATGCCCCTTTAGATCCTCTAAATTGTCTTTTCCCTCATTAGAGACAAAGAAAAGCACTTGACGCACCATGTCATACTTGGTTGCTCCATGCACTTCAGCTGCTTGTTCAAATCTTGGTATTAACACCCGCAAATCACAAACTTTAATCTTTACATCTAATTATCGTTGTTACCCTCTGTGGAAATGATGCCCTCAAAATAGGCAATTTAACCTTCTTTTGAAATCCCTTAGATTTAGTCGCAGTAGGATACATTTCCAAATACATAAATTGAAACAGAATTCAAAAAAATAATAAACACACACTTAATAATTAAACCCAACTATATCTACAATACAGCCCTACGCTATCCTCTGATATAGGCTATTGATCCACTTGTTGTGGACCCTGCAACTCTTCGGTTGAAGGGCCGGCTTGATCACGTCCTCTTGACAAAACCCTGAAAACCAAACAATCTAATCAAAACACTAGTTACAATTAAGACACTGTTGGGACACCAATTGTAGAGAGTTCTAAAGTACTAAGCAATAGACACAATTCAAGAAGGGTTGGTTCTTCTTTTCAATTTCTAAAAAACATGTCTGCCACTCTTATTTTTAAAGACAGCGCAATAATGTGTAACACTAATATTTGATTAGAAAGTTTATAGGTTGAGAGATGGGTTTAAAAGATAAAAGAAAACAAGTATTACTATCTGGATATTTCTATTCTTAACAAGCGCTAATATCCAAAGCTACTCCCTGTGAAGTGCTCTCTTTTATTATATGCTTTATTATAGCAATAAAATAACATTAGTAATAGTCAATTCTACTGAATCTATATATTCTCTCAAACAATTAATTGCCAAGAAACCTAAAATCTCGCACTTTATTCTACAACTATTAATTACTCATATGATTACAATCCAACTAGATTTTTCAATACCTCTCTTTTTTCTATGTTGTTCCCCTTCTTCCTTTTATATTTTTCCAGCGCTCAAGACACAGTTCCCTAGTGGATCTCCAGTGCTGACTTTAGTGCCATATTAGTAAAGCAATAAATAATCTATTAGTAAACTAAATACACCGCTTGTAACAACTACAGCGCCTAAAACATACCCTATGCTTACTAACACTAATTTAAACTTGTTTTACTCATACTCCACATACGCGCTCCTGACTGTGCATTTGTTTTTTTTCAGCGCTACTTCAAAGTTTGACTCCTTCTAACTCTGATCCTAGTTGCCTTAACTCTTGGGTAGTTTTTTGATCAAGTCCCCACTCTCCTTACTTCATTACTAAGTCCATAGTTCTGGCAACTCACTTAACTAGTTAGCCTCTTACATTACCTGTTTCAATAAGTTTCCACACCAGCAGCGGTGCAGTATACTATGCACTTGAGTCCTTCCTTGAGCCACAGTTCCTTCCTTATCGCATAACACACAATTACTGGAAAATCCAAATCCATATTGTTCAGCGCTTGCAGTCCTAAATTGATGAGACACAATCCCCCATTGTGCAGCACATCCTGCTGAAAGAGCCGAGCCCACAGACCCTGAATCCTCTTCCGCGCTTCTACTTCCCTTTGTTCTTTGAAACAAGCAAATAAATATCACATTTTAGCACTACCTACTGCGCTATGAATCCCCTTTGTTCTTCCTGGACTACCTGAACTGATTGGTCCGAAATCAAGCTACCTGCAAGGCCCATACCACACCGTTTATTATGAAATAATTTTCTATTACAGCTGAGTTATTTCCTTTTGAATTAATTCTGAACATAAATAGATATGCATATTTTACAGAGAAAGATATTTATGAGAAAGATCATCTGTCCATCCACTCAACTCTTCATTATTAATCATTTTCAAAATATAAAATTTATTATAGTAGTGTTTTTGTTTCCATATCCTTTCAAAAATTTATATTTTTGTTCATTTTGCTTTTCATAACGTATATGATAAGCTCTAGTTGCTCTTATTTTCCTCAGGGAAAAATACCTACTAATACCCATGTACTAAATTAAAGATTCAATGGGATACTCCCTCAATCAACTTCTCAATTTAGCAGGTCTATTTAAAATTTCTGTTGTGTGATTTTGAATATTTCACCTCAATCTAATGAATGGAAGCTGAACCCCACCAAAGAACAACTACATAGGTTTTACAATACCTCTGCCTTCAACTTCACAAAAATATATTTCTAGATCTCCTACCATGTCACCAGAGCTTGAACCTGCTTTGTCTTCCTTATCTTCCGCTCCTTCCAGAAGATCATGTCGTTCTTTTCCCAAATCACTCCCTAAATGACATGCTTTATCTTCTCAATAATCTGTTTTTATCTCAGCAAACTTGGTCAAATAAGCTTCAAAATAAGCTCCCAGGCTGCTAGACTGCATCCAGTCAGCCCTCCCAAAGTTGGGTGGCCCACCCACCTTGCTCAAAAGCAAAAATCAGGCTCAAAACACCCATATTCAGCCAGATAGAAGCCAAAATACACCATTAAACACCAACAACTCTATGCAACCACCTCCTAGTGCTCCCAAGGGAATGCCTTAACACAAAATTTCTTCCTCAGACAACCCCAAAAATTCCAACATCTCAAGAAGACCTGCCAGAGGACCTTCTGAAAACACCAGAGCACGCAACACTGGTTCAAAAAAAATTTCTGTTACTTCAAGAAGAGCTAACTACACCTCTCCTCTGTCCGCCAATGATTCCTCTGATAGTTTTCTTTCTTGTAGATCTTCATCTAGCAATTCACAATCTGCTTCCAGGTCACCTTCTCCTGTTCCTTCCTTCAACAATCCTGGTAGTCCACCAGTGTCCAACCCAACTGGGAAAAGCAATAATAATATCCACAACAACAACAGCAGCTCTGCTCCTCCAAACAGGCCACAGGAATGCCCTTCTTCTCCTTCAACTTCTCAACACCATTTGGAGAATGATCATGAGAATCCATACCTTTATCTGGTTGATCCTCCTTCAACATCCATTCAGCTTTCTTCACTGGCTCAAATCCCGGATGCTTACAAATTTGATGAGTTCCCAATCTGTAAGTACCAAATTAATAAATTCAATTTCATAAACAGAGAAAATTAACTGATCTAATTCTTCCGTGTAGTTAGAACCCTGCCTTCTGAAACTACAATTGGGAATTGCCAACCTCTAGAAACTACCTTAACTCTGGATTACGCTGACATGCAACAACACCAAAGCATGATGTGTTCAAACATGCTTAAGGCTTTTTCCCTCCACGGTCCGTTGAATGACTTTGAAAAGAATCTGCGCAAACAGCTCCTTGATGACCACTGGAAGATGTCTAGAATAATCAAGCACACCTTCCAACACCCTATCCCTGCTTCTTCCACTTCTTCCAAAAAATTACCTTCCACTCTGGTCCCTGACCATTACAACCCATATACGCTTTCCAGCTGTCTACATCACAAAGAACACAGTTCTTCCACCAAACCTAACAAAAAGCAAAAACGCCACCATAATCTGGACCAACTGCCAAAGGCTTCTTCTTCCAGATATTAAAATAAACAAGAAAGAAATTTATAAGTAACTAAATAGAAAGAACAGTAATAATTAACAGAAATATATATAAAAAGATTTCTTTTATTTTTATTTTATTTTATTTATTTATTTTATTTTATTTTTTTATTTTAATTTTAATTTTCATTTATTTAAAAATACTAACATACTAAAAAAAATCTTGAAAATAAATAACAAAATTAACCAAAAATATGAGAGCTGAAAAAATTTAAAATGAAATAAATAATAAAAATAACATGAGACAAATAATAGTTAGTAATGGTATCCCCCAGCCAATTGATGAGCTGATCCCCTGATATCTTACCCGCATCCAAGTGCACCTTGATGTGGATACACTGTTCATTAATTTTTAAATTAATTGAAATTAAAAATAAAGATGGTATAAATAAAATGGGAGAATAATAAGAAAAAGAAAGAAAATAGCATTGCCCGGCCAATTGATGTGCCTTTCACAACAAATTCTTGCCCACATCCAGGTAACCCTGATGTGGTGACACCATATAATATAATTTTTTAATTTTTCCCGCTTTATATCCTAATAACTCCCATAAAAAATTATAAGAAAAAAAATAGAAAAATAAAAATAATCTAAATCTACTATCTAACACAACCATAGACACAAAAATTAAAGAAAAAAAATATCTGGGTCCATAGAAATTCCAGTCCAAAGATATGATCACCGGGTGGGCTCCCTCCAATAAGTGAAAATGATGGGAGACCACCAGTGATGCACCAACAAAACCAAAGAAGCTTGTCTTGAACCAGTAAGCCAGTTTAAAGTCATAGTGGACTTAAACCCTGAATAAAAAAAACCAGAACTAGGATTCAACTAGGACAAAAAAAATACTTGAAACAGACATTTTGGGGTAACTGTACTACAGAGCAGCCAGCTCATCAGTTACCCTCACACTTGCCAAAATAAAATCTAGAAGCCCCCCCTAGGTACCTTCTAATAAAACACAAAATCCAACACATTAAAGCAATAACAATGAGCGTGAAGAGTCTGGAACTTAAAGACCAAAAGATTTTCCAGTTTAAAGTCATAGAGGACTAAAAACCTGTGAAGAAAAACTAATACTAGGGTTTAAGCAAATTAAGATAAGGAGTTGGAAACAGACAATCTGGGGTAACTGTTGTTAGAGCAGCCAGCCCATCAGTTACCCCCACACTTTACAAAACAAAATCTAGAAGCCCCACCCATGGGTACCTTCTAAAAAAAGTTTCCAACAAAACAGATGCACAGAATCACCAAAATCCAAATTTAAAGAATGGTCAATAGTTTATCCTCATTGCGGAGTCAATCTTCTTCCTTTTTTGTGCCTCTAGGGTTAAATATCTTCACCTGATCAGCAGCCACTCTCTTACTTAAGACTGCCCCATCTAACTCCTCCAAAACATAAGAGCCTCCAGACACCTGAGATCTGACTCTGTAAGGTCCATTCCATCTTTCAGAAAACATCTTTCCCCACTGACTCTCCAAACTTCTATTATACACCAAAACCAAAAAACTAGGTTTCAAGGGATTCCTGAGTCTATGAGCCAACTTCTTGTCCCAGTATCTGACTGATTGATTTCTTCTCTTCATCATTCTAGAGTATGCCTTCTCTTGACATTCCTCTCTACATTCCAACTGTTGCATCCTGGAACAGAGCAAATCTTCTGTTAAGCATAATTCATCCCAATCAATTCCAAGATCAGAGACAGCTTCCAAATCCACCAGTAGAACAGCTTTCTGCCCAAAAATTAACTCATAAGGGGAATATCCAGTCGTCCTTTCCACAGTGACTCTATCAGCAAATAACACCAAGGGTAAATAATGCCTCCATTTTTCAGCACTATCTCCACACATTTTCACCAAAGCATTCTTGATAACTTTATTGCCACTTTCAACCATGCCTTCATCTTCAGGATAACAAGGTGTAGAAACTCTGACTTTAGAGCCAATAGTTGCCACAGATTCTTTAAATTCAGCTCCAAATTTTGGGCCGCCATCAACAGTCACCAACTTCATTAACCCATACCTAAACACCCATTCCTTCTTCAAAAATTCCCCCACATTTTTTGCAATCAAATTCACCAGAGTCACCACCTCAACCCAACCAGACAAATCATCCCTGGAAACAATCAAGTATTTATACCTGCCCTCTTTGCTATTGAAAGCATCCAAACTGACTCTTCCAAAAAAAGTTGTTTCACCAGTAGCATGGCCAACCTCTTTAGGTTTCAAGTGACTTCTTCTTTGACATTCTTCACAAGATTGAACCCAACCCTGCACAGCTGACTTCATACCTGGCCAACAAAATCTATCTGCTACTCTTCTATAAGTCTCCCCAAAGCCTCTATGACCAAGGTCTTCATGAAAAGACTTCAAAACCAATTCTTGACCCTTCTTCTGAGTCACCACCACTTGAGGATTTGGATGTCTCTTCCTCATCAACCTCCTTCCTGTCAAATAAAATACAGGACTCTTATTCTTTATTGCCACCCAAGTATCTGGCCTCTCAAAGGTTAACAGATATTCAAAAATAATAAATTAAAACCCAATCTGACACCAGGTCTTATCTTCAAAATCCAACAAAACATTATCCAAGAATACAACCCTGTAATCAAAATCTCCAGTGTACACATGAGAAATACAACTGGCACATCCAGGACACCAATCCCTAAACTTTGGCACCTCTTTTTCTTCCACTGAATCTTAAAAGAATCCAGTTCACCAACAAAAACACCATTCTCTGATTTTGAGCCATCCCAAACAACAGCCCCTTCTCCATTTACAATAACATCCTGATCACCAGAATCAAGATCAGAACCATCCAGTTTAACCTCTTGGTGGACGCAAGAACAATCATCCAGTTTAGCCTCTTGGGGGAGGTGAGAAAAATCTTCAGCACCCTTTGAGCTAGCCCTAACCACTTGAACATCTTCATCAAATTCTTCAGAATCACAATCATCATCTGTGGGTGGTCTTCCTGATAATCCATCTGGCATCGTAAAAGTCTTACCTGAATTGTGCACCAGGTCAAAAAAAAAGTGTTAAATAAATGCCACCCACCTAGTCATGGAGCATTTGGAAGACTAGGTGTGTTGATCATTTTAACCAGAGATTTAGCATCCACCTGCAGCTCAAAATGCTGCCCCAACAAAACGGTTTGTAGCTTCTTCAAAATTTTTGCTACACCACACAATTCCAACTTTGGCTGAGAATACCTAGATTCCACCTCTTTAAAAACTACAGACTCATACCTTACTGGCCTGACCTTCCCAGCTTTATCTTCCTGAGAAAAAACAGCACCAGCAGCAATATAACTTGAGTTTACCGCCAGATAAATCTTTCCAGCTCCCTTTCTATAATCCAAATTGGGAAGAATAAAATCTTTACCTACCTCCTTCTTAAATTTCTGAAAAGCCTCTTCACACTCTTGAGTAAATTCCCACTCCGCATCTTTCCTGGTCAACCTTCTCAAGGGTGAAGCCAACAAAGAAATTTTTTTTTTTAAAATCCTGATGTACACACAATTTCCCAAAAATCCCCTAACTTCAGTAGTATTTTTGGGCCTTGGCCATGACTGAATTTTAATAACTTTCCTCTTTGCTATAATCCATCCCTCCTTCCATACAACATGACCCAGAATTTCCAGATAAGGAACACAACAACAAAACTTTTACCCAGAAATGGTCAAACCAGCTTCTTCAATTCTAAACAATACCCTCTCTAGAGTAATTGAATATTCCCAATCAAATCTCCCTATACCTGGGTTCTCCTTTAGCACCTCATTTCCATTATCAGTGAAGGGTCCTTTAATTCCACCGTAATCAATAAAAATACCAGTATGAGTTGGAACCTCATCCTGTAAAATCCAAGCCATTTGAGCTAGATATACTGCTCTGAATTAGTTGCTCCTTGAGGCAACCTAGTAAGCAGAAATATTCCAAGAGGAGTCTCAAATTTTGTGAGTGGCGGTGAATCAGTGTGAAGGTCCCTTTCTTCATAACCACCCATAAGATCACCCAAACCATAACACAACCTTCCAGAAAAAGCTTCCCAAAGTCATCTGCACTTGGCAGCATCCCCAAATCCTTGATAGTGACTCTATTCAAGGCCCTATGATCATGCACACCCCTCAACTTCCCATTCTGGTTCTTAACACATAAAACCGGACTTGAGTAACTAGAAGTTTTTGTTCATACAATCCTGTCCTGACTCTTTCCCAAACAATCTCCACAAAATCATCTCTAATAGCAGCTGGAATTGGAATAGGTTTGATTATCCAAGGCTCAAGACAACCCACAGGAATCAAGCAAGGTTCCCCATAAGAGTGTTTCAACACACCCCTTCCTTCTTCAACAAATGCCACTGCTTTCTCTCTGAGCACAATAACGTGCAACAACAACTTCTTTTCCACATCAGACAACCACCTGTCAGGACCAAAATTAACAATTTTCAACCTCTCCACAGTCAGCCAAGCGATTTCCACAAAATCAGGAGGATTCTTCACCAGAGGAGTACAGTACGGATCTCTTGACAACAAAGGCCTCTTCAAAGGAGAATTCAAACCCACAGGCATAGGCTCATTGACAGGCCTAATATTCTGCGTTACCTTCTTGTATTTTGCGGCTCCACCGTCAACTTGAAGGATCTTCAGAACATCTTCACCACCAGACCTGGAACAAAAATCAAAGGTTTCTCCATTGCTCACATGTGTGTCCCAGGTAATGTTTTTGAAAGGTGTAGAAGAAACCCTAGCGGTGCACAATTGGGATGACTTACTTTTAGACCCCAATATCACCACTCCACAACTTTTCCGCAATTCCACATCTTCATCCTCACTTCCATCTTCCAAATCTTTATATCTTGATTAATCTTTTGAATCACATCTTCTAAAATTATGCAGTTTATCCTCATGCCAGAGGCCCAAAAATTTATCTTGACAATCTTCTTTCTTCAAAAATTTGTGCAGTTTAACCTCAAGCTGGAGGCTCAAAAATTGATTTTGATGATCTTTGCAAAAGTAATTCTCCTCTTCTTTTTTAATTATCTTCAGATTTTTTTCTTGCTTTTCCTCAGTTATCTTGAAATTTTTATCTTCTTTTCTTGAGTTTTCTTCCATCCTAAAAATATAACCAGGGGTTTCCCCAATGTTCACAGACGTGGTCAAGGTAATGTTTTTAAAAGGCGTAGAAGAAACCCTAGCAGTGCAAAATTGGGAGGACTTACTTTTAGACCCCAATCTCACCACTCCACAACTTTTCCACATATCTTTCAATAAAGATATATGGCCAATCTTCTTTTTGGAAATTGAATTAAAAATAATTGAAAATCTTGAGAGAGAACAGATACTTGATAAAAAACATGAAGAATACTTTCAGAGAAGAGAAACATTAAAAAGAGAAAGATGAAAATCCACTTGGTATATCTCCAAGGGAGCTTATCTACTACAACCTGGGATTTCTGCATCTTGGGGAGAGGTTGTAGTACTAGTGCAATCAGCCATTATTACTCTAAAAAAGACAGACTCTCACTGAAGCCTAAACCACACTCCAAAAAACCAGAGGTGGTACCCACTTCTTTTCTTCTCCTACAAAAATCCATGCACTGGCACATTGAAGAAAAGCCAAGCCTGGTCTCCCAACAATTATCTTCAGGAGATGACAACCTCATCTTCACTGGTCAACTCCAAACTGATTCCTATGTCAAACTGATAACGAATTCTTGCCTGAAATCCATCAAGAATGGTCCACCCAAAACAGCTTTCACATTACCTTTGGAAATGTAAAAATGAACCTTTCTGGAGGCTCCACCAACATCCAGCTTTACAAATTCAGCTGTCCCAATCAACTCAGTGACATGGCCACCAATCCCTCTTAAATTTTCACCAATTCATGTCTTGATGGGGAGGCCCAGATTAGTAGCCTCAAACAAGGAAATAATGTTAATATGAGAACCTGAATCCACCAATGCCCTAGCCTCCCTGCCATTCAGAGTGACATTGACATAACTCAGAGGAGCAGAAAAATTAGTTCCAACCCCTCACCAAACTTCTCAGCAGAGTCACAAATGTATTCCACCTCCCCAGAAGAAACCCTTCTCCTGGTCAACAATTTTTTTTGTCTATCAGCCAACCCAGGACTGATAGCGTCCATTTCCCCATAAGAAAGGGAAATCTGACCCTGATTCATCCTTTCCAGAACCGAGTCCATAAAATTAGATTGGCCAGAAACTAATGGCCTCTCAAAGTGAGCCCTTGGCTTCACTACCTTGGTCCTAGAAATCTCCTGAGGACCAGAGCCACCAACAGATCTTCCATCAACAGGAATCAAACCAGATCCCTAACCAATACCTCTAACTCCAGCAGGCTTTGTAAATGAAGCCAAAGGGACATCCTTCTCTGAGTCAGAATCAACATCCATTGGCATTGGCTCACCATTCATGTCCTATGCATCAAAACAGAGGGGGGCCATATCAGCAATTGTCTTGTGCATCTTGTACAGCTCCTATTTGCTGTACTTCCTCCTGGCTGTACTCAGCTTAGGATCCACCTTTGAAGCCTTAGGCTTTGGTTGGGCCTGAGAACTGCTCTTAGGCCTTCCCACCTTTCCAGCTTCAACATCATAGGCACCAGCCAAATATTAACCACTTGACTGTCCTCCACAAGAATACAACTCCAACCCACAAAAGAAAGTAGAAAAAAAGACTTTATTAACGTTCTTCCCTTTTCCCTTGAAATCTTCACCTGCCTTAGCAGAAGACTTTCCCTGATCAGGAATCTCCTCAAACCTTAGCCTCCTCTGATTGAGACCATTTCTTCTCCTGACCAAATCAACTGGAGCCTGCCTCTAACTGGGCTTCACAAATGAACCCTCAGGTAATTTGAACACCCTGCCGTCAAACTCCACCTTTACTTCTGACACATCTCTGTTCAGAGACCAACCATCATTAGACTTTTGCACCCTCCTTCTGCAATAAGAGCAGACCCAAGGATTACTCCTACCTGCCCTAGGGTCAAAATCTCTAGGCTTAGAAGGAGCCCTATTGACCTTCTTAGCCTCCTAAACTAAAATTTGTAGCTGTTTTGTCAGATCAGCCAACTGATCCACCACTGGGTCCCTCTCCTGCTTTGGAACCTCCCCCATATTCTTCTCTTCCTTCTTCACTTTACTCTCCTCTTCAGCAAAAGCCTCACTGAATTTGCTGACATACTTGGCACACCCCTCTTGATAGGTGTCCACAGCCAACAACTTCAAAGGGGCCTCCACAGCCTCCTTCACCTTGTCCAAGGCAGGCAACTTCTGGTCCCCATTGGAGAGAGTTTTCATCAAGTCCTTCTTTGACAACTCCTTCAACACATCCATCTTGACATCTCTAGCGAGGGCAGACTGAAAAAAATCTTTGGCAGAATTTTCATGTGCCAGCTCCTCCACTTCCACCAAATATTCTACCACAGGATCAAATTTAAGCAGAAACTTCCTGTAACTGAGTAAGTTACCAACACCACCATAAGACTGCCATTTACTGACAACCTTGTTCACATCCACCATAGTGAGCCTGACACCCCATCTATCCACCATCTCCCTGAACAGCAACTTCCAATCCCTCTTCTTGTAGCTAGACATGGCCAAAACCTCCTTCTCCACTTCCCTATCACCAATGAAGAAAATGATCTGCTTCTCTATATCCAGGTAAGAAGCACCATCTACACTAGCACCAGTTTCATATTTCTCCAGAAACCACTTCACATCTTCCCCATTAAACTTGGTACCATCCCAAGTTTAAATCCTCAAACACTCCCTAACAATCACAGCAGGAGGACATTCCCCCACACTGACAGTCACCACAGGAATAGATGAACCAGAAGCCATTCTTCCAGACCAAAATTACCAAAAAAGACCAGCTAAAGACAAGAGAGATTCCAAGGAACTAGCAGGTCCTACCCCATGTTGGGTGCCTGAAATGTAGACAATCCTATAGTACTATCTATAGGCCTTGACAAAGGGAGTTGTAGAAACCCAGAAAGAAAATCCCCTGTCCCTTTAGAAATATATAAGTGAGATTTACCTGCTATAGTAAATTGTTTCCTTTTGTTTAAAGCCCCTTTTCCAATACTCTTGACTGCCTGATCAGCTAAGAAAGTAGTCTCCAGACAGACTACTAAACCAAAGAGCTGAAATGTAGACAAATGTCCACACCAGGGAGAGAAATGATACTTGAATTAAATTTCAAATCCACACAAAAGACAGCAATAATACTTGATATAGCTTGAAAGACTACACCAGAGAAAACAGTTGCCAAAGTTAAGTTAAATGAAGAACTAACCTTGCAACAAACACACCCAATTATGGTCAGAAAACAGTGAAAACTGAGTGAGGAGCAAGGATATCACCTCCGAATGGTTGTATGATGATTAGGGTTGCCCCAAACTGTCTTATTCACTATATACACACAGACCACTATCTAAGAACCCATGCACACCAATGAATTTGGCATTTCTGAGTGCCAAATTGCATAAAACTCCTCTAGAAACACTTCCCAGGCTTCTAGCACTGAGGCAGGTGGTCTGCCCGACTTCAGGAGGCCTGCCTGAGGCGGCCAGACCACCTTGAAGCCAGAAAACCTCAAAAAACCTCCAAAAATACCCAAATTACTTAGAAAAATAAACTACAACTACTAAAACCTTTAAAACACATAATTAGGCTATAATAAAATTGGGAAATGAAACGTAAAGAAAAATTAGCCCATTATAATGGTACTAAGCACTTAACACTAAGACTTGAGGGTAGCTCGTAAAATTCAAAAAACAAAATTAAACAGCAATCTTTTTAAATTAAAAATAGGAAATTATCCCCTTAATATTTAAAATCTGAAAAATTTCATCTTTACATAAAATATAGAGAAAAACAGGGGCTATCCAATGGTAGTACCCACATCCCTGTAGTCCCAATATTTGTTAAATAATTCCAGAAAAACACCCAATTATTAAACAATGTCATTTAAGACATATCAAAACAACGCCGAATAGACCAATAAAGGGCTCGGTCAATGTTGGATGAGCACACCATCACCATCAGAATGGCCATGCCAAAAAATGGAATTGTACTTTAGAAGTAATGGGGAACAACATTTTATTTGGTAGTGGTTTGACTGAAGACTTCTGGAGTCTTTCCTTTAACTGTTCTTCCTATGTTAATAATCATATTTCTAATACTAATTCCTCAAGGACTCCTTAAGAGCTCTTTTTTGGTCATCACCCTCTCATTTCCCATCTATGTGTCTTTGGTACTCCTGCTTATTTTCATATTCCCACTGAACACTGTTCAACTTTGGATCCTATTGCTAAAAATTGCATTTTTGTTGGTTACTGTCATGGGCCACGTGACACTCAAGGCAAAAGAAGCTCATTAAATCAATAATACAGAGGTCTAAATCCATACTCGAAGCGCAGAAAGCAATTCTCCATAGCAACTGCAACTTTCCTTTGTGTACTCGCTATTCAAACCATGCTAGTCTAAACTCTAAATCTAAATTAGTCAATCTCTCAATAGTGTGTCTCAGTCTTTTCTTCAATAAGCGACACACAGCGCAATAGTCAATGTAATGGTGCACTAAAAGGTTTATTAAATGTCTGTGAATTATTAAAAGGGGTAGTGCGCATGAACGGAATGAATAGTGGAGGATTAAAGGGTTAACGGATGTTAGTGAGGAGGGTCCATGTGTAATGTATGTATTTTTTTAATGGTCTGTGGTGTGCAGAATAGTGGTTGGGTATGAGGTCAATGCGAGGAGGAGTAAAGGGTATAAAAGGGGTTGGGTTTTTTTGTTCGACATTCTTTAGAATTAAATTATAGAACGTATATATAGTTAATAGTGGTAAAGTTTTAGGTTAAATAATTATTATTGTATCTTTCCTTATTTCCTCAATAATCATTTCTAAATCCTAAATCTTTTGATTATTGAGTTTCCAACCCTTTGTGATATTTTAAGAATTTTAATATTACCTTTAAATTATATTAGACTTCTTCTCGAACATATCTCAAAGCAGTAGCTCTTCCTTTGAGTCATCTTCGAATCACTTCCTCAAACATTTCCTCTGTGCATTGAAGAAGTTTCTAAACTCCTCCCTCCATCTCACTTCCAGGAACACCCTTGACCTTTGTGCGCAGGTCGTGCAGTGACAGTATAATTTAATTCTCCGTAGTTCTCATTCTTTGCACTAATACGTCCATTTTTCAGGTGTTTTTTTCTCTAAATTCTTAAAATGGCACCTGTTCAAAGCACTCCTCCTACAGGCGCTACTACTAGAGCTCGTGCCAGACGCAGGCCAACAGCCACCCGGCCTGTTTCCTGCACTCACTCCTTGGAGCCACTCAACCTAATGGAACGTCAACATTCAGTTCAATCTGTAGAAGACATCCAACAAGATTTTGATTACTCTAGTGATGATGAAGAAGGAGATAATACAATGCACAAGGCACCATCCGCCCCTGCTAATCACCCTTCTGGTCAACCTTCAGAACCTGGACCATCTAACTCACTGGAAGACTTCATGAGACTTTTCATGAAGACCCTTTCAAATTCAACGTCTTCAGAGGGATCTAAATTCAAAAATCCTATGAAAACTCCTGATAAATTCGATAAAGAACATCCAGACAGATTCTGGCCCTTCTTGCAAAACTGCCAGCTCATGTTCCATAATGACCCTCGAACCTTCAATAACGACCAATCAAAGGTTGTTTACCCTTCTTCATTCCTAGCCAGAAAAGCAGCAAGATGGTTTGAACCTTATCTTCTCATGCTCTCTTCGACCAAAACCCACTTACTCATTAATAACTGGGAAAAGTTCATAGACCAACTTTTCACGTTGTTCGGTGACCCTAACAAAACTGACAACGCAGAAATTGAACTTGATTTTCTTTGCGTGAGTAATAATGGTAAAGCCTCTGAATATATATCGAACTTCAGAGCACTTCAAACTTGAGTAGGTTGGAATGATGCTGCCCTCAAGTATCATTTCAAAAAAGGACTTCCTTTGAGGATTCTGGATCAGTTAAATCTTCACGGTCAGAAGATGACTACTTTAACGGATTTAATGGATCGAACCCTCGAACTCGACGGTGTTTACCAAGGACAACTTCAACATCGTTGATACGCCAACAAATCTCAAGGCCTAAATATTAAATCGGGACCTTCTTCTAACCCACGGACAACTCAATCCTCCTTGTCTCAATCCAAACCCAATAAGGGAAAGGACAATCCCCGACCTAAAAGCTCGACCCCAGGCAATATAAGCATAATACTGGATCCTAAAGGGGAACTTAAAGAAGCTGAGAGGAAGAGAAGAGCGGATAATGGGTTATGTATGTATTGTGGGGGTAAGCACAAGCTGGAAGATTGTGTAAAGTTGAAGGAAAGCGAAGGTACTAGTTTGAAGTCAAAAAACTAGTAGATAGTTTACTTGTGTGCAAAGCAAACTATCTTATCTCTCTCAGTGCACAGAACCTCCATGTCTTAAGGACTGGAGTTGCCTTAAACCGCTTGATATTCATTCTTTTTAAGGAGGATACCACCTTCAGCTGTCTTATAGACTCTGGAGCTTCAATTTCTTTTGTTAGTTTATCTTTTGCTGAGAAGTTACAACTGAAATTTACAGATATCGATCGAACTCCAATTTACTTGGTCAAATCAGAGGAACCCAAATATTGGGTAAGTAAGAAAGTTTTATGGGTTTTCAACTTTCCGAACTTTCCCCCCTTTGAGTGGGAATTATCAGTCTTGGACCCCCCAAGGATGGATGATACCATTCTTGGCCATGACATTTTAACGCATTGGAATCCTAAAATTGATTGGGCATGGGGATTGATCACCCCACGCACTAAGTATATTTCTGATTCTTCAATGCAGGTCAATAGGGAGTTAAAAAACCCGCCTGACAATGTCCTGATAGAGGAAAAATCTCTGCCAGATGACTTGCAAGCATCTGATCTTTCTTTAAAAGAGCAATTGACTAACCCTTCTAGCTCAATGACTTCACTCGAAGAGGATTTAAATTGCCTCAAAGTAATCGAATTATGCTCTCTCTATTCTGGTCTTCCCTCAACAGATTCTCTCAAAGATGATGAGGACAACCAAATCAACGTTGAAGCCATTAAATCAACTCTACTGGAAATCTATCATGATTTCCTCAATGTTTTCTCAATCTGCAAGGCTGATAAGTTACCACCTCATTGACCCTACGACCATCAAATAGAGTTAATAGGTCCAGTACCTCCGGCAGGTCCTGTCTATTCTTCCTTGAAGGACAAATCTCAAGTTCTTTGAGAATAAATTGCAGAGAATGTAGCCAAAGGTTTCATCAGAGCCAGTAAATCTTCAACCGGCTCCCCTGTTCTTTTTGTAAAGAAAAAGGACGACAGTCTTAGGTTGTGTGTTGACTATAGAAAGCTCAACACAGTCACTAAGAAGAATGCATATCCTGTTCCTGCTATGTCATTTCTTCTTACCCTTTTCAATGGTGCCAATTTCTTTTCTAAAATTTATCTTAGAGGCGCTTACAATCTTATTCGCCTTGCCGAAGGTCATGAACCACTGACTGCAATGTGCACTAGATTTGGTAGTTTTGAATATTTAGTTATGCCTTTTGGATTGTGTAATGCACCATCAGCTTTTAAAACCTTTGTCAATGACATCTTTCAAGATGTTGTTGAACAATTTGTTGTCGTCTATTTAGATGATATTTTAATTTTCTCGAAGACACTGGATGAACATATTCATCATGTTTGACAGGTTCTAAATCGACTTCGAGATCACGGTCTATACGCCAAGCACAATAAATGCGAATTCCATCTTAAATCAATTGATTTTTTGGGGTTTACGTTTTCCACTGATGATTTAGTCATGGACGACAAAAAGGTCCAAAAAGTCCTGGAATGGCCTGAGCCCAAAAGCATTAAATCCCTCAAAGGATTTTTGGGTTTTGCAAATTTCTATAGAAGATTTATTAAAGATTACTCTAAAACTATTTCCAATCTTACTTCTCTTCTTATAAAAGATATTCCTTTTGTTTTTACTTCTACAGCACAAAAGGAATTCAAAGCATTGAAGACGGCATTCACAACAGCTCCAATTCTTTGACACTTTGATCCTTCTGCCTCAACAATCATAGAGACAGATGCAAGCGATTATGCTATTGCAGGGGTCATTTCTCAATTAAATCCTGAAACAAAATTTTTTCATCCTGTTGCTTTTGAGTCACACAAACTCATTGCAGCAGAATTAAATTATAAAATTCATGAGAAAGATCTTTTAGCTATTATTCATTGTCTTAAAAAATGGCGCTCTTTTCTTCTCAGCCTAGATAGTCCTTTTCAAGTTTTAAAAGACCATAATGCTTTGAAATACTTCATGTCTTCCAAAGTGTTAACCAGGCGTCAAGCCAGGTGGGCTGAATTTCTGTCTGAATTTCCTTTTTCTATTTTCTATTGCCCAGGTAAGAACTGAATTGTCCCAGATATCTTGTCACGTCGGGACGACGTTAACCCACAGCGGGGAGACGCATTTGCTACCAAGAACCCAGCAAATGTGAAATCAATTTTCAACAAATCAATGTTTATGACTCATCAACTTAATTCGATGACAATTCAATTGTTTCAAAATCCATTATCCAACATCCTCGAAGCTCAGTCGAAGGACAACTATTGTTTAGGGTTAAAAGACAAAATACTCTCAAAGAAAGGGGCTAAAATATTTAGTATTGAATCAGGTCTATTAGTTTTCAAAGGTAGAGTAGTCATACCAGACAACAATGAAATAAAATTATGTATTTTCAATAGTCAACATGATTCTCCATTAGCTGGTCATTTTGGGGTTGATAAAACCTACCAGTTAATAGCGAGGGATTTCTTCTGGCCAGGAATGACCAGAGAAATCAAGGCCTATATAAAAGTTTGTTACAAATTTAATAGGAATAAGGCTCCCCATCACCAGAAGCATGGGTTGCTTCAACCACTTCCTATTCCCTCTAAACCTTGGGAATCTTTATTGATGGATTTTATTTCTCAACTTCCTCTTTCTAATAATTTTGATGCTATATTAGTAATAGTAGATAGATTTTCAAAGATGTCTATTTTTATTAAAACCACTACTACTGCTACAGCAGAAGATTTGTCAAAATTGTTTCTAGAATATGTATTTTCCAAACATGGCTTACCTAATGATATTATTTCAGATAGAGGCTCATTGTTTGTATCCACATTGTGGACTCAACTGTGTCAAAAACTCAATATCACGAGTAATCTCTCCATGGCCTATCATCCGGAAACGGATGGGCAAACGGAAAGGGTCAACCAAATCCTCGAACAATACCTTCAAATGTATGTCAGTTACCAAAAAGACAATTGGACCACATGGTTACCATTGGCCAAATTTGCTTATAATAACTCGACTCATTCTTTGACAGGACAATCTCCTTTCGAAACTGTTTGTGGAAGAAATTCTCGATTCAACTCAATCCACGTAGGAACTAATTATCCTCCTGAACATTATCTTACTTTCTAAAATTTCTTTAAAATTTCTTTTCTTTTCTTTTCAATTTTCTACATACATTCTTTTCTTAAAAAATTCTCTTCCTTGAACTATCAAAATTTTTACAAACGCAACACAACAATCTTTCACGAATTTCACTTCAATTTCTAAATATCTCTTTTAAAAATTTCTTCAAACAATTACTTCTTTCTTTTAAATTCTTTGTTAAAAAAATATTTCTTCTCTTCTTTTCTTTCTTTCTTTTTCAAATAACTAAAATTCCTCAAAACTTTAATAAATAAACTTTCACAAATATCAATTTTTTTTTCTTCTTTCATTTAATTTTCATTTCCAATAAAATTATTTTAATCGAATATTTCTTTTTCCTACTTAGATTTTTCTTTCAAAAAATTAAACTAAAACTCTTTCAATTAAAATTTCTTTCTTTTTTCTTTCTCCTCTATTTTCTCTCAAACCAATCCCTTTATCTTCTCCAAAATAACCCTTATCTCCTTCCTCCTCTCCTACCGGTACTACTTCCCCAATTTCCAGTAGTTCTTTGGCCACGTCGAAGGAAGAAGCATCAACAATCTTATCTACTTCACCGCTTAAATCTTCAATAAACCTGGTTCTTCGACCTGTTCGAGGTTTCTTTGACCATACCTGGTCAAGAGTCTCTTCGATATCTTCCCTTGAATCAACCACTGGTTGATTTGCCTCGACTGGCAGCAACGGCGCAGCTTTCACAATTGGAACTTCTGCAATGATATCTGGATTCTAAAAACAAGATCATCAGTAACATAATTTCTAAAAACAACAGAAGAATGGACTTACTTCGAATATGGGGTCAGTCTCTAAGAATAATTTTGGAGTAACCTCCACTGCCACTTCTTTCTCTTCTTCATCATCCTCGATGACCACCCGTCGTTTTTTCAGAGTTTGCCTTGAAAAGTGAAATTCTTCCTCATCTTCCTCCAACAACTCATCTACCTTCTCTTCTACCCTTCGTTTCTTACTCGTGGCCTGGGTTACCCAGGTTGCTACATCATCTTCAACTTCCTCCTCATTCTCTCCCACTGATTGATCATCCCCAATTGAAACATCCCAAATATCCTCGACTACCTCTTTTGTTTTTGGTATCACCCAATATTTAGTTTTCATGAATCGATGCTTGATGTCCTCATTTTTTGACAAGGCATCACACGCCACCCGTCTCCAGCGGCAAAACTCGCACTTCTGGAGAGGACCTCGTGTCGCCGTACTTTCAACACAAAAGTACTCCATTGATTCGTTGGCTGTGCAGGCCTGGGAATATTGCCGGGTAATAATTCCCCCATCCTCTTTAGGGTGTGGAGGTGTGGGAGTTGGGGTAGGACAATTCATCATAGTAAAGTATAAAGTAATTAAAATAAAAGGGGAGGGAAACTAGTGTGGGAGGTGTGTCTCACGCTCAACGGAGCTTGCTTTTTTTATACCTGGGCATCTGTCAGGCGCCACATGACACTCGAGGCAAAAGCAGCTCATTAAATCAATACTACAGAGGTCTAAATCCATACTCAAAGCACAGAAAGAAATTCTCCATAGCAACTGAGACTTTCCTTTGTGTACTCGCTATTCAAACCGCGCTAGTATAAACTCTAAATCTTAATTAGTAAATCTTCAATAGTGTGTCTCAGTCTTTTCTTCAATAAGCAACACACAATGCAATAGTCAATGTAATGGTGCACTAAAAGGTTTATTAAATGTCTGTGAATTATTAAAAGGGGTAGTGAGCATGAACAGAATGGATAGTGGAGAATTAAAGGGTTAATGGATGTTAGTGAGGAGGTTCCATGTGTAATGGATGTATTTTTTTAATGGTCTGTGGTGTGCGGAATAGTGGTTGGGTATGAGGTCAATGCGAGGAGGAGTAAAGGATATCAAAGGGGTTGGGTTTTTTTGTTTGACATTCTTTAGAATTAAACTATAGAACGTATATATAGTTAATAGTGGTAAAGTTTTAGGTTAAATCATTATTATTTTATCTTTCCTTATTTCCTCAATAATCATTTCTAAATCCTAAATCTTTTGATTATTGAGTTTCCAACCCTTCGTGAGATTTTAAGAATTTTAATATTACCTTTAAATTATATTAGACTTCTTCTCGAACATATCTCGAAGCAGTAGCTCTTCCTTCGAGTCATCTTCGAATCACTTCCTCAAAAATTTCCTTGGTGCATTGAAGAAGTTTCTAAACTCCTCCCTCCATCTCACTTCCAGGAACACCCTCGACCTTTGTGCGTAGGTCTTCCGGTGACAGTTACAAGGATGGTGTCAAAGGTTGGTTCTTCTGGGATGCTGATACACACTGTCTTTTTACTTCTACTTCTGCTAAATTTGAAAGTAAAATGTTCAATTTACCAACTTCAATACACCTTTCTGTTGATATGTTTTATTCTTCTTCTGTTATTCAAACTTTGGTGGGGAATTGTACATTTTGTCTGACCAGCAACAAAATGCTACACATATTGAGGTATTATCTGCTGGAAAATTTTATAATCTCCATAAAATGCTTGCTGCTTCTCTGAAATCAAAGGATACTTCTTCTCGGAAGGCTGCGTGTGATAAGTAACGGGCCATGGTAAAATCCAAATGTGTTTGGGAGGAGTACCCCCTTCTTTCAGGTGTAAAACCTATTCTCTCCCATTGGGCGTTTGCTCTCAAACAAGATTCTGCTGGTAACATTAGTCAATACAAGGCTTGTCTTTTAGCCTGTGGTCAAACTCAGTAACACAGGTTCACTTTTAATGAGACCTTTGCTCCTACTTCTCATTCCTCCACTTTAAGATTCCTTTTTGTACTGCCAACTAAACAATCCATCCTTTTTACTCAATTCAATGTTGTAGGGGATTATCTCAATTCTAATATTGATAAACAAATATATGTTTTGCCACCATCTAATGTACTGCTTCAAACTGCTAGTAATTTATTACACCTCAAAAAGGTGTTGTATGGTACCAAGCAAGGGGGACATTGTTGGTGTTTCTGCTTCTCCTAAATACTTACTTTGAAAGGTTTCATCTGTCTTCTCTATGATTTTCACTCTATTTTTATTGAAATTGTTTTGACTAGTGTTAAGTATGGGTTTATGCTGACAATGGGTGTGTTTTTATGTCATCTGATAATATCCTCACTTGGTTCTGTAATATTCTCAAAGATAAAGTTGAAATAACTTGGAAAAACAACATTTCCAATATTGTTGGTATTGGGGTAAGATATGATCAGGATGGTTTCTTCCAGTTGAATAAACACCTTTTGTGTGATAAACTCCTACTCTCCATGGAATTCACTTCCTCTTCATGAAAAACACCTCTTGACCCTAAAGTCAGTTTATTGACCTCTACTGGTGATAATGGTTTTTCACAAATCAATCAAACAGATTTCTTGCATGTTTTTGGATTTGATAACTACCTTGCTCTTGCTTCTTGTCCTAATTTATCTTTTGCTGTGGGGTATCTTTGTTGCTTTTCAAAGTTTCCTTATGTTGTAGACAATCCTATAGTACTAGCTATAGGCCTTGACCAAGGGAGTTGGAGAAAAACCAGAGAGAAAATCCCCTGTCCCTTTAGAAAAATAGAGTGAGATTTACTTGCTAAAGTAAGTTGGTTCCTGTTTGCTAAAGCCCCTTTTCAACACACTTGACTGCTTGATGAGCCAAGAAAGTAGTCACCAGACAGACTACCAGACCAAAGAACTGAAATGTAGAACAATGTCCACACCAGAGACAGCAAAGATACTTGATGTAGGCTGCAAATCCACACCAGAGACAGCAATAATACTTGCTATAGCTTTCAAGACTATAACAGAGAAAACAGTTGCCAAAGTTAAGTTAAATGAAGAACTCACTTGCAACAAACACAGCCAATTGTGGCCAGAAAACAGTGAAAACTGAGTAAGGAACAAGGATATCACCTCCGGATGGTTGTATGATAATTAAGGTTGCCCCAAACTGTCTTATTCACTATGTACAGACAGACCACTATCTAAGAGCCCATGTGCACCCACCAATCTGGTGCCTGTACCCACCAAATTGAATAAAAAACCCTCCTGAAGCGCTCCCCAACCTTCTAAAACAGAGGAGGGCGGGTCTCCTGACGTCAGAGGTGCCGCCTGAAGCGGCCCGGCCTCCCTACAGCCAGAAAACCAATAAAAACAACTAATCTACTTAGAAAAATTAGCTACAACTACTAAAACCTTTAAAACACAGAATTTCACTATAACAACATTGAGACATGAAATATAGAGAAAAATTAGCTCTATCAAATGGTACTAAGCACTTAACCCTAAGACTTAAGGTTAGCCCGTAAAACACAAAAAACAAAATTAAACAGCAATCTTTTATAAATGAAAAATGAGGAAATGACCCCTTAAAACTCAGAATATAAAAAATGTCTTCAAGACATAAAATATAGAGAAAAACTAGGGCTATCTAATGATAGTACCTACATACCCGCAGACCCAATATCCACGGAATAAAACCAGAAAAATAACCAATTCCTTAACAGATGTCAATTAAGACGTGCACAAACAGCGCCAAATCACACAACAAAGGCCCCTGCCAATGTTGGAAGACCACATCCTCCCTCCAATTAAAAATGTCCACATTCTTTCTTCATCAAACCACCATGTTCAACCTTCTTCCCAAATCTGCCTCTTAAATGGGTCCTTGCCAATACTGCATTGACAATAATTTAATCTGCACCATCACACCTCCTGTCCATCCATACAGAACGTCCTGTGATGTCTGCCAATCCAGAAAGAAGACCTGCTTCAGACCTGGTCCATTATCTTATGCAACAGATTCACCTCCCCCTCAACCTGGTCCATCTTCTGCCAGCACCAAAAGATCTAGGCCATCCATCCTTATACCCAGATTAATCAAAAAACTTCACCCTTCCCAGAAGAGTGCCACAACCCATAAAACAACTAGATCCACCATCCCTGGTCCATCTGATGGTAAAGAAATTTCATTTCTTCACTCAACTTTAAAACTGATGACTTCTCAGTTCCCCCATCTTCTGATAGTGATGATAAGAATGTAGGATCCATTGCACCGCCAACACCAAACCACTTGCCCACTATCAAGGCCAAGTTCCAACAAAACACATCTCAACAGAAACAACTTCTGCTTCACTACTTCCAATCCACTCCTGCTAGAGATCCACAGGACATTGAGAACAGAAGACACCTCATTCACCAGTTCAAGGCTAATTCTGAACACTTCATTTCATCTCTTGATTCCCTCTGTAATTCCACTAGTACTTGAGTTTGATTCAGAAAAGAAAAATTGACCACACCCTCTATAGGATGTAACCACAAAACAACCCTCAGTTTTAAGTCTTGGGGGACCATCCTCATTTTATAGTCTTGGGGGACTCAAAAACCCTCAGTTTAAATTCTTGGGGGACTCAAAAACCTAAATCATAAACCCAGAACCAGAGATCAACCACATTAAGACACAGAGAAAAAAAACTAACATTCTGGGGTGATTGTAAATAGAGCAGCCAGCCCATCAATTACCCCCAAACTTCCCTTTGTTAAATTTGGAGGCTCACCCTGTGGATACCCTCCACCCATCTTTCAAAACCAACTCCAAAAACAAAACTCATTCCTCAGTTTATAGTCTTGGGGGACTCAAAAACCAAAAATCCTCAGTTTAAAGTCTTGGGGGACTAACACAGTGTTCAGTTTAAAGTCATGACAGACTAGTCTTGATAAAATATTGAAACCAGCCAGTTTAAAGTCTTGGAGGACTAACAGAAACCAGATTTCAGTTTAAAGTCTTGATGGACTGTCGAAATTTTGCATAAAATAGACGCAGCCAATTTCATACAGAACACCTCTACAGCCAACCTGCTGAACTTCCACCTTCACTGACAAAAAATCTCCTCCTATCCCTTTCCATCATCTTTTCTCACCACAGATCATGGCTGGATCTCCTGACTTTAACCCTTCTACTCTTCCTTGCTTCACTGCTCCCAAAGACTATGCCTGCAAACAGTGCATCCACATGTGCAGACCTTGCACCTTCACTCTTCCAACTTCTGAAGCCAAATTCTACAACAGGGCTTGTGATTCTTGCTATTCCAAAAAGAAATAATGTGACAGAGATGCCAACTACCCTATTCCTCCTCCTTCACCTTCTCATAAATACATCTCCAGATCCCCTATCAGATCCCCAGAGCTTGGTCCATCCTCTTCCTCTTTATCTTCAGCACCTTCCAGAAGATCCAGAAGCTCAGCTTCCAGAACTCTTCCCAAAAGACCAGCCTTAGCTTCCCAAGAAACTGCTTTTATCTCTGCCAAATTGGCTCCAAAAGCTTCAAGATCAGCTCCCAGGCGGCCCACCCGCCTCACTAGACAGTGAAAATCAGGCTCAAAACCTCCAAAAACAACCAGAAAATAGCCAAAATAAATCAATCAACGAAAACAACTTTACGCAATCACCTCCCACTGCTCCCAGAGCAATGCAGCCAACCCTTCCAAGGTCCAAAAACTCCAAATTTTCCCAAAATTCTATGAGACCTGCCAGAGGACCCCAAGAAGAAACCAGAGCACCCAACACTGCACCCAAGCAACAACCTTGTCCCCAGCTAAGACAAAGAAACTACACCTCTCCTCTGTCAGCCAACTATTCTTCTGACAGTTCCATCCCTTCAAAGGCTCCATCCAGAAGAGATCAATCTGCTTCCAAATCACCCTCTCCTGCTCCATCTTTTAAAAACCCTGGTACTCCATCACCAGCACCTCCTCCAGCTGAATCCAACAGAAATAACAAACACAACAACAACAACAATCCAGCTGCTCCAACTAGGCCCCAGGAACATCAGCCTCCTAGTTCACCTTCTCAAAATCTTTCAGAGGAAGACCAAGAGAATCCATATCTTTCCCTGGTTGATCCACCCACTATGACCATTCCAGAGTCTTCAGAGATCCAAATTCCGGCTTCTTAAAAATTTTATCAGCTTCCAATCTGTAAGTACCAAATTAATTCATCCCATTTATTCAACAAAAATAATTACTGACCCAATTCTTCTTGTCTTGTTGGCACCCCTCCTCCTGAATCTCATATTGGAGTTGGCCAACCTCTTGAAACTTCTTTGACCCTGGATTATGGAGACATGAAAAAACACCTAAGCACCATGTGTTCCAACATGCTAAAAGCCTTTGCCCTCCATGGACCTTTGAATGACTTTTAAAAATCCATGAGAAAGCGCCTGTTGGACGACCACTGGAAAATGTCTAGGATCATTAAGCACACCTTCCAGCACTCCATTCCTGCCTCTTCTTCTTCCTCCTCTGAACCTCCCTCTAATCCAATTCCTGCCCATTACAATCCATATAATCTCCCCAGCAGGATGCACTTCAAAGAACACAGTGCTTCCCACAATCCCAACAAAAAACAAAAATGACATCACAATCCGGACCAGCCTCCAGAAGCTTCATCATCCAGACAATGAGCTCCTGCAAAAAGATTAGAAACATAATTATAATATAAAACAATTAATAAAAATAATTTCAGAATTTTTTTTTTTTGATCTACTAATATACTAAAATTAAAAATTGATAAATAAAATGAAATAAAATATAATATAAAAAATAATACAAATGGTATCCCACAGCCAATTGATGAGCTGATCCCTTAATACCTTACCCACATCCAAGTGCACCTTGATGTGGATACACAATTAAATATTTTAAATGATTAACAGAAAAAAAAACAAAAAATTTAGAAATTCAGAAGATAATAAAAATAATGAAACATCAAAACAAATGAAATAAATAATAAATATAAAAAAAAGAATATAGCATTGCACGGCCAATTGATGAGCCTTTCCCCACCAATGCTTGCCCACATCCAGGTGACCCTGATGTGGTAACACCCTATATTTTTGATTTTATAATTTTAAACAACCCCCATAAAAAAATTAACAGAAAAAAAAGAGAAAAAAAGAAAAAAATCTAAAACTACTATCTATCAAAAACATAACTACAAAATCAATAAATCCCAGATCCATAGATGGTTCAATAAGAGATAGCCTGGTCCATAGAAATGATCACTGGGTTAGCTCTCTCCAATAAGTAAAAATGATGGGAGACCACCAGTGATCCACCACCAATCTGAAAGAACCAAAGATAAAGAAGCCAGTCCAAAACCAGTTTAAAGTCAAAGTGGACTTGAAAACTGAATAATAAACAACAGAACTAGAATTCAACTAGGAAAAACAAAAGACTTGAGACAGATATTCTGGGGTAACTGTTCTACAGAGCATCCAGATCATCAGTTACCCCCACACTTGCCAAAATAAAAATCTAGAAGCCCCCCCTGGGTACCTTCTAACAAAAACACAACATCCAACACAATAAACACAAAACAATAAGAGTGAAGAGTCCAGCACTTGAAAACCAAAGGAAATTCCAGTTTAAAGTCATAGAGGACTAAAACCTTTGGAAAGAAACCAATACTAGGGTTCAACCAAATTAAGAGAAAGGGTTGGAAACAGACAATCTGGGGTAACTGTTGATAGAGCAGCCAGCCCATCAGTCACCCTTACACTTGCCAAGATCAAATCTAGAAGCCCCACCCATGGGTACCTTCTAAAAAAAATTTTCCAACACAAAAGTTGCTCTGCAACACCAAAAAAAAATTCCAAAACAAAAAGAACGTTCCATAGTTTATCCTCATTGCGGAGTCAATCTTCTACATTCCTAGTGCCTCTGGGATAGAACCTCTTGACCTGGTCTGCAGCCACTCTCTTCTTTAAGACTGCACCATCCAACTCTTCCAAAACATAAGAACCTCCAGACACCTGAGATCTGACTCTGTAAGGTCCATTCCATCTGTCATCAAACATTTTTCCCCACCGACTCTCCAAACTTCTATTATACACCAAAACAAAACAACCAGGTTTCAAGTGATTCCAGAGTCTATGAGCCAACTTCTTGTCCCAGTACCTGACTGATTGATTCCTAATCTTCATCATTCTAGAGTATGCCTTCTCTTGACATTCCTCTCTACATTCCAACTGTTGCATCCTGGCACAGAGCAAATCTTCTGTTGAGTGCACGTTATGGTAAGGTAAACTCTTACAGTCGCCTTGCTGTAAGCATAATCCGGAGGAGATATGTGGATTTAGTGGAAAACCCTGTCCTTCCAATAAAAATAACAAAATGGGAATTCTAAATCACTAAGCTAACCAATCTACTTGGATCTGATTGATAAAAATAATGAAACTCTAAAATAATTAACGCTTATCGAGATTTAAGTAAAAGTGGCTGTTGAGAAAGAAATACTGATAACAACAATTAAGGTGTACCAGTGAAAGATCTGAAAAAACCACGCAATATTTGGGGGGGACTTGCTAGCAAGTCCTCAACTTGAAGTCAGATGGAACTCAGACTGAACTCAGACTGAACTCAGACTGAACTGATACTCAAATGAGACTGAAATCTGCTTGACATTATCCTGAACTCTGTGCCAATACTTAATGGATCTTCTGTGAAAGTATAATGAATGTCTGAATAGAGAATTGCATGATATTTTGTGCTTGAAACAAGTAAAAGTTGAATGATTTTTTTTTAAAGATGATTAGTCAAAATTGAAAGCCATCCTTTTAGACTGAATTATAATGTTCGGCTTTAAAATATGGGAGACTGATAATGTAGGCTTTTTAGTATTATTTGGCTTCTCTCATTTTAAGGATATAATCATTTTTTCAAATTGATAATACATAATGAGTGGCTTGGTTATTCAAGATTATTTTTGGGATTTTCAGAAGTCTTGAGATCTCTTAAAACCTAACTTTTTTTTAATCAACACATTTTTGTCATATATTATCTGACAAAACAAAAAATGTAAGAAAGATATCTAAAAATTTTACTCAAAGTGTAATTTCATGTGAAATTTTCACTACTCTTATAACATACATTGGTTCCTTGTAGAAAAATCATTGAACTTCATTTTAACTAAAAGAATCTGTATGTACATAATTTTTTGGACTTTTAAGAAGATACTTATCAATATTTTGAGTTATGGTATGGGTTCAGTTAAAAACCTATTCAAGGTAACCATAAATTGACTTCAAAATTCTGACAAAAATTATTGTGTTATTATATACATTTTACTGATCATTTCCATGCAGTCACTGGGCTCCTGGCAAACATGATCTGCATATTCATGCAATATGTCTAAATATTGATTAATTGGATTGTGCAACTTCTAAACCATTTATATTCATTTTTGCTCCTTCTCATATCTCCACAAAATGAGTTCCTTGAAATGTCTTGGTCAATTTATGGTTTCATTTGAACCAACACCATCATATATGATATTACAATTATCAAAAAACCAAACGGAAAAGGCAATGCTTCAGCGAGGTAGAAAAAGAGTTCATATTCTTTCTATGTTAGACACAAAGACTCTTAAAATTATTGGAGATCTTTTGGAAAAGCAAAGTGAACAAATTGGACCGCTTCTTGGAGAGATTGGCGACTGTTCTCATTGGTTGAACTTTGAATCTGTGATGCAGCCGCAGCATAAAGCCTATTTTCAGAGCTACATAGTCAAACAGCAAAATGAAACATTGCAGCTGTGGTGCACTTTATTTGGAATCGAAAGGCATCTTAATGAAATAAAACAAAAATTTTATCTTGCTGGAATAAGTATACTTGAAATCGATGATTACGACAGCAAAACATTTTACAATATTGCTTCTTATTGGTCAGAAATTGACTCATTTAGGATTGGACGAAATTCGATAACTCAAAATCAAATACTAGGAATAAAAACGGCATTAAAAACGCACCAACTTCAAGCAGTCAACTTTATGATTGATAACGAAAAATTTATGAAAGATAAACTGGATAAGCTTTGGGAGCATGATGATAATAAATGGCTTCACAGTGTGTACCATCCTCGAAAACGAAATTATGAAAATATTGAACAACACTTTGGTGGATATGGGTCAATACTTGCAGATGACATGGGTTTAGGAAAAACACTATCGACACTTGCTCTGATAAGTGCAACACAAGAGCAAGCAATAAAATTTCAACAAAGATTGGAGCTTTTTGGTAAAAAACTAAGTTTTGCCACACTAATTATATGCCCATTATCTGTACTCTCGAACTGGGAAAATGAAATAAATCTTCATTTCAACCCTCGATCTCTTCCATACCATGTATTTCATGGTCAGATTTGTGATAATTTACGAGAAGAAAAGCTCCAGCGAACTGCGATTGTACTTACCACTTATGAAACAGTCAGCCCTTCGACAATAACTAAGCAAATGGAAAAAAAGTTGTCACTGATAAGTAACATTATATGGTATCGAATTGTTCTGGATGAAGCACAGTAAGTTATATATGTAACTTGACACAAAAAATGATGTTAGGAGATTTAACAAGAAACAATAATTTATTATAGCTACATCAAAAATCCTCTAGCCAAAAGGACACAGAAGATTTTTAGTTTACTTTCCAAGCATCGACTATGTTTGACAGGAACACCATTACAAAACTCACCAGAAGATCTGCAGAGTTTAATCACTTTTCTTCAATTGGATGGATGGGATGAGGAGTCTCTTTGGAGAGAACAAATTACACCAAAACTGAAAGTTGGTTCACTGCAGGCAGTCAAAACTATCAACCACCTTATGAAGGTAGTCTGCTTACGGAGAACGAAGGATGTTGTGCTAAATCTCCCTAAAAAGGTTGAAGAAGGTATATTAGTGAGATTCGGAAGACACTGGCAAAAAAGACTGGACAAACTACAGGAAGAATTTTACAAGCAATTTGGTCCAAATCGTGATCAAAAACAAACTTGGGATAATAGTGAATTTCTACGGCAACTAAAGGTTTTACAACTATTTTGCAACCATCCAATGTATGAATTTAGAAAAGATGAACGGCCTGATAGGTATACATGGAGAGATTCGGCTAAGATATTACATCTCATTGAGCATGTGATGGAGTTTGTGCAAGGGCAAAGAGGCATAAAGGAGCCCAAAGCAGTCATCTTTTCAGAATATGTGGACTTTTTAGAAATGTAAGTGACTAACTTAACACTTTTTGATGAAGGAAAATTAAAGGAGTGATTATTTTCAAAAGGATTTCGAAAGCCCTAAAAGAGTATAACATTGGCTTTACAATGTATGTAGGTGATTTGAGTCGGAGGGCCCAAGATGAAAGTCTAAACAGGTTTAAAAACGATATCAATTGCTTTGTTCTTCTTGGCTCCATTAAGTCAGCAGGGATAGGTATTGATTTAAAATGTGCACAAAATGTTTACATAATGGTATTTTAGCATATAATTTTCACTTAATACAAGAAATTCAACTGGGAACACTTATTAATTGAATGTTTTATTATTGTGAATTTGTGCAGGAGCCAAGCTGGAATCCATCAATAGAATCCCAAGCTATTGATCGGCTTTTTCGAATGGGTCAAAAAAACAAGGTCCATGTCATTAAATATTTTGTGAGAAAGAGTATTGAATTCAGTATGTACAACATTCAAAAAAAAAGGAGAAGTTAACTATGTATGTAAAATAAATTTTATATTGATGAAAAAATGAAAACTAATTATTTAAATTTTTATTTTCAAGGCTCAGTGTACCAAATAGTGGAGATGAACCATTTCAGCTTAAAAAGATGGTTCTTGATGAATATCTGAATGAGTTGAAGAAGTTGGAGCAGTCAGTTGAAGAAGATTATTGATGTTTATTGGGTTGGAAATTTTCAACATTCTTTTTTCTTGATTATTGAGAGTAGCTAAATAATTATTATCATAGCAGTCAAGAGGTAAAGATCGAGGTACTGATTCCTGTTGAAGCCTAGAAGGTGGTAATGATACAGAATGTATCCTTTGTATCGAAACAAGATCTTTTAGTGGCAATGATGATGTTTTTGATTTTTGACTCATTTCATGGGACTTAAGATTGATATTTTGTGCTAGAATTGAAAATTCATCTGATCTCCATGATAGCGATACTTTACTTATTGACCCATCTTCATTGATTTCTGAGTCAGAGCAGCATTTGACATTAGTAAACAAATCTTTTGCTGTTGAACATATAGGAAGGGTCTTGAGAAAGTTTGTACGATGAACAGAGAGCTTCAAGAGATTATCAGCAAAGAACTCGAAAAAATATGAAAGATGTTAGACTGACTTTTTTACGTATCCTAGACCGAGACTTTTGAGCTTTTTTTTTCTCCAAATGGTCTGGAGAATAGTGTCCAAGTCTAAGCATATTCTGTTGTCCAAGGAACCATCGATGGAGAACACCCATTTGATTAGCAAAGGAAATTGTGTTTGGATCGATAGGGTATGAAGCAAAAGCCATCATTCGGAAAGCATTGTCCCAATGTTTGATAATAAGTTGAGCAAAGCACTGATTCCAGTGAGAGTGCCATTCCAGATTCCAAGCAAAATTACGACCTGGAAAGTTTGATGATTCAAGATCATTGAGAAATGCTTCATAATATGAATGAGGAATCGTTTCTGTCACAACACTAGAGCCTGAAGCTAAACAAATCTGTACAGGGGATGTAATAGATTCATGTGTAATTAATGAGCATTTAAAAATCTGGTGATTTGTAGGAAAGAGTTTCCAAGATGTTGAAGTAGGAGATATTTGCATAAGAGTTCTACAAAAACTATGGATGCAGCGACAAAAAGGAGAATTAGAAGGAGGAAGAATTTCGAAAAATATTTTATTTATTTGACGATAGTTTCTGGGAGGTTTTCCAGCAGGAAAGTAAGACCAATAATCAGGCATAATTTATAAAGAATTATGTATAATAAATGCTACAGTATGGAGGGGAGTCTAAGAGCGGAAATTATCTATCTTATATGATAGCTCCAACAGTGACATGAAGATATTACAAAGAGGTTGCTAAAAACAACGAATATACACTCAGGAATAAGCCATAAAAACAATAGATCAAAAGGAATATAAATTAAAAAACTGAGTGTATTACATGAGATGAGTACTCATACATCGGAGGAAAGCATGGTTATCAAAGGAGTGTACTGAGAAAAAAAATATCGATCATTTTAATATGTAGCAGTAATGAGCATTCCCTGAAAGGGAAGTATAAAAACGAACAACATTAAGTAAATATAATTTACAAAATGACATTTTTCTGAAATAAATAATATTCTTTGTCTAAAAAATTCCACTCATAATTAAGATAGCAATTGAACAACCGGATGATAAAGAGATATCAAATATGCATGTACAAAACATATACTTGAAAAGAGTTAGTTGAAATTGTTTACATGAATTTTTTTTAAAAGACAAGGGCTTTATCTTTGCAAAAGGTAAGTAATTGAAAGATGTTTATGGGAATATTTCTGAATTAATGCTTCTGAATGAACCAAAAAAACATTGGGCTATTAATTGCAATTGTCAAACCTAATGCAAGAGGTGAATTTTATCATTCACCCATAAAATAGTGCTTACGAAAGAATATTCAGAAAAAATTTAAAGGATATCTAGAGGGTAATTTCTCTATATGCTAATTCTAGGTCTGGATGGAACTAGTTCCTATGATGAAAATGATAATTCTGTTGTAGAATTAGAAGGCCATTATTTTAGTAATGGCAAAGTAAATAAAGTCATTTATGTAGCATTTGTTCAATTTTTTATTCCCACAGACCTAAAAAAAAACATAAAGTTAGTCACCTCACATGATGCCCCAAATCAATGAGGTGTACTCTATTTTTCGGCCGTAAAATAGAGTTCCCACCCAAGAATTGGAAGGAAAACTCATAAGATAAAAAAAAGTAATTATCAATGAACGTAAGTAATATCTCATAATAGAACTATTTTATATAATTTCATCAATAATGTCAAGATTATAATGAGTTTCAAAATACATTAATTTACAGTTGTTTTAGAGGTTGAGCAAAATTTAATCACTAATACCAACTCAAAAAACATGGGTTAACTCATATCAGCTGCTTCCTCCCAGAAATTCCATCAATATATTTTCAGTAGGTAAGATGCAAGAAAAATTGAATATATTTGAAAAAAGGAGATAAGAGTAAAATGGGTAAAGGAATAAAATATATACAATCAATTAGGAACAAAAAAGATTTGTGTTATTTTTCATATATTATTAATTTCAATATTTTATTACAAAAGGAATATAAATCCTTGAAATGATTTTTTCAATGATGATTATTATTATGTGATGGATTGATTATTCATTGAAACCTGTGCAAAACTAAAAATGTATGATTTTGGTACCATTTTAAGATATTAATATTTCTATAAATGATAATTCAATAAATTATTATAATAAATAAAATTATCTAACCATTATAAATTAAGATTAATAACACCAGATATCAAATAGTTTTGTTTTCATGGTAGAGATAGATGAATCCTTTCAAGTACTTAGAGGTGAAAATTTATTTTTTGATTAATCTCTTGATAAAAGTACATTCAAACATGGAAATAAATTGGATAGTTTACTCTAATTTTTTGCATAAAATTTGTATTCATATTAGCAAGTATGCGAATGCAAATAATAATTATTTAGAAAATCTAGGACAAACAAATTAGTTTCAACGTTGGTTTTTGAAATTGCCCTCCCAAACTTCAAATTCATTTTCCCAATTCTGAATATCCCTCATCAATGCCATTTCAGCCAAAAATTTGTGAATGTACAACATTAGGTTGTGCATTCAAGGTTCATCTAACGCCACTTGGAACCTACCGAACAGGAGTTATATATAAAACTGCAAAGTCTTACAAGAATCATCAAACCGAATGTGCAAAGAAAATTAATACAGACTGTATTAAAGATTCTATGTTGGAGGGAAATTCTGGCAGTTCATCTCAGGTATTTTCATTTTTTAAAATTGACAAAGGTTATATGTGGAGAGAATGTTTAGAGAATAAAATCTAAAACATTTATTTTTTAGTTACCAAATTCTTTAACTCCAAAGTTAACTGGCACTATTCTTGGCCAGTGTAGCATGGTAGCTGAGGAGAAGTATAGTCGATCAGTAATGTTACAGGCAGCGAATCTTTATTCATCGAATAAACTCAGCTTAAGAGGATGTGAATCTTTCCTAAAAAACCAAATAAAAAATTTGAAAATTCTTGGTGATGATCGCTCATTGAACGTTGATGGAATCATTAAAAAAATTCCCCAGTCACTCGAAACGGTATTTCGTCGTCTTAAACTCTACCCGACACTTGTCACCAGGACATGCTGTGCTAAATGTTTTGCTCTTTATGAATTTGATCTGGATGATCATCCTTCTATTAAAACATGCACTCAAGTATTCATGTCATCATCGAAAAAATATGTGAAACAGTTACCAGAAAAAGAAAAGTCTCTGCAGTGTAATGAAGATCTTCACACTAAATCTTACAAAGAAAAAAAAAATCATTTACAAGCCAAAAAAAATATTTCTATATAATGTGTTTGTTGATTGGATTTCGATGAAATTGAAGCAGAAAGATTTTGATGAAGGGACTCAAAAGTGCAAATCTTTTAGAAGATCAGATTTTAATGTAATGGATGACATCTGGGAAGGGGAGATTTGGAAGAATTTCCCTGAAGATTCAAATGCTTCAGAGGATGGCTATTCTGCTTTTGCTTCGACTCCTGGCAATTTGGTGTTCAGCTTATACGTGGACTGGTTCCGGCCTGGAGGTAATCGGATTGGAAGTCATCAGAAATCAGTTGGGTTGATTATGCTTATTTGTATGAGCTTACCACCATCTGAACGATATTGCGAAGAAAATTTATTTCTATTCTCGATAATACCAGGTCCAAATGAGCCAACGAGTGAACAATTTTACCATCTTTTGAAGCCTTTAGTTGATGAATTCAAAGTACTTTGGGAAGGCATATGGGTCAGCTCCACACATTCTCATCCAGAAGGTGAAAAAATCCGAGCTGCAATCTTCCCATTAATTGCAGATATTCCAGCACTTCGGAAAGTAGCAGGCTTTGCTGGCCACTCAGCAACACAATTTTGTTCTTTCTGTTTATTATCAATTAATGAAAATGATGAGTACGATGTGAATAAATTTCCTTGTCCGACCCATGAAGAACACATGAAACATGCGAAAGAATGGAAAAATGCAACAACACATTGGGAACAAGAAAAAATTGTTTTAGAGCATGGTGTCCGCTGGAGTGCTTTGAATGAATTGAGCTACTGGAGACCGATAGAATATTGTGCTTTGGATATGATGCATTGCCATATGCTGGGTAATCTTAAGGATCACAGCAGGATGTTTTTACGAATTGAAGATGCAGCGATCGACCTTGAAAAGAAGTTGAAGAAGGCAGAGAATTGGAATATTAAAGATTTGGATGATTCAGTTTATCCAGAGAAAGATGTAAGAAGTTCTCGAAAGCGGCAGTATGAATCCGATCAAGAAAATAAGCTGGAATTCTTGTCATCCAGGAGTGGTAGTATGCAACCTTTAACTGAGTTAAATCTTAAAATGATAGCGAGTGAAAAGGGTGTTAATGTAAGGAAGCGTCAAAAAACCGATAGTTATTTCCTCAGATCCCAATCTCAGTCAAACTCTTCAAGCATCTTTTTTGATCACTCGAGTGGTATCCCAGTTAGTTCAAGTTATAATTTGCGGAGTGGAACTAAAAGTGAATCATCAAAAATAGCTAGTGAAGACTCTTCTGAGGGGTCGCACGTGACAGCTAAGGGAAATGAAAATGCTTTGAGTAAAGAAGTAAAAGATTCTGCAGACTTTTTAGACCCTAGATTAACGGGAGATGAATTGCTAGTGGTAAGGAAGGTTATTCAGCAGACAATAACTCCTTCTTGGTTTACACGGGTACCGAAAAAATTGGGATCAAAAACTGGAGGTTCACTAAAGGCAGCTGAGTGGCATGTACTGTATACTGTCTACTATCCACTTGCATTGATACCACTTTGGTTTCAGCAAAGTTCATCACAGGGATGCTCAACAGGCTTAGAATTACCGTCCAGAGAATCAATACTACTAAAATCATTGACGACTTTGATTTCGATTACGAACTTTCTAACCCTGAAGAAAATATCAAAAGATGAGGTGAAAGATTTAGAAAACCTTCTTTTTGAATACCGTCAATGTCTTCAGAGTGGATGGAAACATCAAAGGATAAAGCCAAACCTCCACCTAACTCAGCATTTCCCTGATGTGATAAAACGATTTGGGCCACCTGCTTATACTGCCACATGGGCAGCTGAAAGAATAAATGGTAAACTTTCAAGTATTTCAAATAATCATCATTCTTGTATGTCAAAATAAAATTTTTCATTGAATATTTAACAATTATTAATATCATATTTTGTATGTAAGATGAGATACCAAAAACGATTCTCAAGTATTGGCATGTCAAGACAGTTCTAATGCAGTATGAAAAAGAAGAAAACATGGAGCTAAACAAAGATGAAAAAATGACGAAAGATTTGGATAGTGTGAAAGAGTGTATTACGCTGGATGAAGCAATTTTTCAAAAATGGGCAAAAGCACGAATTGGAAAAGATAGTTTAAGACGGCATTTGTCATTATCAGAGATCAAAGTTGAAAGAGTGGTGCAAGTACTCAGAAGCTTTGTGTTAAAAGGAAAACGATTTATGACGAAATCTAAGCATGAAGGTAACTCAACAATCGAATTCAAATATTGTGATGATTGGAGTTTTGGTCAGATTGATATGTTATTCACATCAAAAGAGGACAAGGGAGAGGTTTGGGCGATTGTTAGTCCTTTCAAAGAAATCCTTCCTAGCGAAACACACAAGGATCCTTATGAGAGTCATACTCTTCTAAATAGCAGAGTACTCAGGGATTCTAAGGCCGCCGCTATTGTTGTAAGTGAAAAGTCGATAATAGGACATGCAGCTATCCTGAAACATCAGCGAGGAACTTTTGGTATGAAAGAAACGATTATCACGGCTGTTGGGTTGAGGTCCATTGTAAGTCAAAACTAATTACTCTGAATAGAAGCAGTTTGAGTTAATTTTGATCCTTTGGCATTTGAAAGGAGTGGTAATGCAAGCAAAGTGATGAATGGCACAATTTTGGGTGGAGAATGGGAGAATAAAGATTTTTTTGATTGAGCAATGCCTTAACAACGTGATATAAAAAAATAGTTGCATAATTCCAAACATCACTCAGCATTATGAGATATCAAACATGAATTTGGTAGGAATTCGACAGAGATAAAAAAATTTAGAAAAAGTAATAAGTAAGGTGGGAAGTATAAATAATACTCATTTCAGTTTAGGAAGGCAATTTTCAAGCCCAATTCCAAAACTCTTTATAAATTTTTCTCTGATTAATTAACAACACTTTTAAAAAAATTATTGTAAAGGATTAAAATATGGACAAAGATTTTGATATGAGTAAGACATTGTTATCTACTAAATCATTCTGCCAAGTTAATAATTTGATATTTCTAATTTGACTTCAATTTCACAAAAAATAGGTCAATTGTTAAATTCTATTATTGATAATGGAACTATGGATATGGATGTGGAATACAAGAATTCAGAAGATAATGATGGTAACAGTAACCCCCACGCTGGTCCTTCTACATCTACATCTAACGACCAAAGGCAGAAAAATACTCCGCATCAAAATCGAGAGGAACAGACGAATCAAAATGGGGCTGCTAAGAATTCTGAATTTGTTGCCGGGTTACTGAATGATTTCCTGCCCAAGAATACTGAACAAAATCCAGATGAACCTGAATTTTCTAGTTGAGTACTTGAAATTATTTTGATAAATGCAAATGTACTTTTAATGACTGATTTAATTTTTTTCCCTGTTTTGTAGGCACTTTTGATCCAAAGCTACGAAATAATATTAAGGAGCAAAAAAGGAAAGCGGCTGAGAGAAGAACGGCAGAGGGTCGTCAAGAAAAAGTCATAAAATCCATCTCGAAAGCAAGAAATGCACCCAGAAGTTCTGAAACAATCAGCCGAAATATTCATCACTTCTTAAGAGTGTGCCTGGGTGGCCCGACACAACTGAATCACTATCCAGAAAGCCCAACTGAAGAGGAGGTTAAAAATTGGCTTAATTGGACTCAGAACAAAAAGAATCTACTTCGACAGGCAATTGAAAAGGTTTTCTCAATTCATCAGCCAAAAACTGCTGCTGATAAAGACTATTTAGCTAGAACTGCAGCTGCTCACATTGGAGCGAAAATTGGTTTGCCTGCTTTTCAGCCTACGAGTGATTTATTGAACATTCCTGGTGGTCCTCCTGTCCCGATGACATTGAAGAAAAATCTTGAGCGGGCTTTACAAGAAAAAGGATTCCCGAGACTTACTTTTGAATGGTCATGCAAATCATTTTCAGGATCAGTCTGGAATCAAGTAGTATCGGCAATTTTGGCAGAATTTGCACTGACTTGGCTTAAGACGGTGAATTGGGTGGACGCAGAGAAATTCAAATTTATTTCCATTGTCATTGAACAGTGGGTTTTAAATAAAGGTAAAGAGTTGAGGAAGTATAAAGGAAGAAAAGATACTTCTCTTGCGGATATCAAGAAGATAAACCATTCCAAGGCACAAGTGCAAAGACACCGAAAAAAAGTGAGAATTTCCCCTAATCTTTCAAAATTAAAGCTACTTACAAGATATGATTTTATTTAACATTTTAGATAGCTGAAACACGTTGGACTATATCGGGTAAATACTGCCATGGAAATGAAGATTTTATCGCCCTCTTTTTGACAACTGAATGCACATCAGATATCGAGGAAGAAAAAGAGTCTACAAAGCGGCCCATACGTGTAATACCTGCATGGAGAAGCCAACGACTCACTGAGTGTATCCATTTACTTGATAAAGTAGCATTTTCTTTAGCAACAAATCAAAGGGCTCTTCTCCAGTATAAAAAGACATATGAGCGCTCTTCTGAGAAAAAATCTTCAAAAAATGGTATAATTGGTGTTCCCCGAAATTTACCAAAAAATTTTTACTCAAGTGATTTTTTAAATAGTCTAAATAAGATTGAAAGTGATATTCTTGCAGCTAAAAATGAAGTTGATTTAGAAAAGATTTATTCAAGCTTGAATAATTTATGTATATAGTTATACTTATAAGAAGCTCTTTCATATATCATATAAGAAATATATTGTTTACTGTAGATATTACATAGTTGTTCTTACAGGGGATTAATGCGAAAATTGTATTTACTAGCCGACCAGCTTTTTTCCTAATCTAATTATAAATAGTAAGAAAAAAAGTGTTTTATTTGTAAATATATCTTTAAATGTAAATGAGCCAAAAGTGCAGTGAAATGTTTTAAGTTTTAATCATCGGATTCTTATGATAGAACAATTAATTGTGTGTAGGTTTGATTGAGACATACAGGTGCGTACCTGTGATATGTGCTGTGTTGGCACAAATGCATTGGATAATCAAAGTGATCAAAGATATGCAATAGTGGAATAATAAAGTCTAAGGATAATTTTACATTTAAGTACATGAATACTAGACAACCCAAGGTAGGTCAACCGGCATTAAGAAGTGAAAATTTGAAAGTGTATTCTTTCACTAAAAGCTAAGTTTCATTCCAATTTGAATCAATATGTTTAACGAATGTTCAATGTAATCTTGAATAACTGTTTTGATTTGGATTGAATATTTATATTAGCCATTGTATAATTTTTAAGGTGATTATGATGTGGCAAATTTTTTTTCCTAACAAAATTTTGAAGTATATCACTTAAAAAATGTTTAAGTTCCTTGTAAACTTGTGCCAAACTCATGCTGAACTCTGGTTGAACACCGGTGGGAGCTTGTTGTGGGGCGAAGTTCGGTACATATTCAAACTTAGTCTGGTGAATTTTCCATAATTGTTTTTTTAATAGTTCAAGTGTATGGTGCAAATGCCTAAGGCCATTTTAGTGATGTTCAATTCATTTTAAACGTTCTGCTTGAGGAATGTTAGAAAGTTTAATGTATGGAAAATCCTTTAATTTGAATTTTGCTCAACCAGCTGAAGTATAGTTATTAAAGGACTTAGTGCTTAGCTGGATAATTATTTACAATGCATGTTTAGTTTGAAATTTATTTCGCCTGTCTTTCCTTGAAAGGTATTCCCTAACAACCAAACAATGGGGGTTGCATATGCAATCACAATTTTCAAATTGCACAATAGTTTGCTCAAGGAAAAACATTACCGTAACTTAAGAATGAAGGCTTCAATAATTATATAAGGGAGTCTGATTTCAAAGTTTTTTCACATCATCCCACATTACTCTAAATAAAACAAAACATTATCGATTTCAAATATTTTCTCCATTTGCTAGATTAGTTAAATTTAAATAATTCATCTATTAATAAAGATTATTGTCCTCTTCATTCTAATTTTTTTTAATCTTATAGCATGTCAGACTCAAGTTCCGAGCTATAATCAGTCCCGTCTTCAGGTTGTAAGAAAAATGCAACACCATCACCCGGTTAGTAATAAGTCAGTGATAAAAAACTATTTATGTGAAAGTTTACTTTTCATTTTGTATGTAGATGCTCAAGCAATAAAAGAAAATTTCAATGAGACTGCCACTTTCAAAAAATTTTCACTCCAATCAAGCAATCCATTACAATCAACATCTAGGGAGCCAGCACTTCAGTCAGAAATTATTGAGATTACGGCTGAAGAATACTATGAAAAACTCAATATGATGGAGGAACGAGCAGCATCTTTTGTTCGGGAGTTGGAAGAAATGAGAGTTCACAAGGCATATGTGGACTCAGCATCATCGTTTCTTAACTTTGTTAAACATCAAAAAAAATGTGAGTAATTTCATACTTTAATTGTTATTGAATCTAAAACATTATTATTTATAATTATTAGCATACCTGGATACTAAGAAAGTTCCCAAAGATTCTCATATTAAGGTCAAGGAGGCACAAGAGTCAGAATCGGGTAGTGCTTCAAGAAATGTAAACAAGAGGTTGGATCATACTCATCGGACAAAAAGAGCACGTACCTCATTAAGCTCCTCATTGGTTCCAGAATATTCTTCATCTCCTACTCCTGATGGAGAAGAAGAATCTGAAAGACAAGAAGACCCAATGTTATCAAGTAATTCGTAAGTATAATTTTAATCATACAACTTTCATGAGATATACTGATATCCCTTCTCATAAACTATTGTCGTGCAATTTAACTTTAGGAAAAACAATCAAGGTGAATCTGCAGCAGGTAAAAGATGAATATAATATCATAGCTGATAATTTAAAATTTATTTTGTGAAACTGACACATTTCTTTTTATAATATTTACAGACATAGATGCAGAAAATTCACAAAAGAAAAAAGAAACAGCAATCATTGCCAGTGACGATCACAACAGAGAGATATCATCTGCGGCTGAAGAAACAACTGCAAGGGATGATGCGGTACCACATTCTCAAACGGAACCGTTAAGTATGTGTATTTAATATTTTTATTCAAAAAAAAATGTGGCTAAATGTTTAACATTTCTGTAGTATCTTCTGCATCAAAAGAGCCGTCCTTGTTGAAAGATATGGATTTAAAATCAGATATCAAAGAACTTTATTATTTTTTTGAAGGAAAAATCAGCTGGCAAAAGGTGAACAAGGCATGGAATGCAATCACATTCTTTCTGTATTTTCGAGGAACGGAGAAGATGTTAACACCGTCGTTTGATGCGTTCTCGTTTCATTTCACCCAAGGCACTCATGCAGAATGGGTTAAAGTCATCAATGAATTGGGTAATTTCTTCACTATTGAAAATATAATTTTTGTATTTATTAACTTTATGACTCTTATTGTAGGCCCTCAATTTTTGGATTTAAATGAATCTACGCAACCATGGTACTCGACCGATCAAATTGACTTTTCAAAACTTGCCGAGTTCAATGCAAAATCATTGAATGAAACTTATGGGGACTTGTGCAAAAAGAAGACATCAAATCCAGAAACCCACCTGTTTCGTTTGCTTAGTCGATGTCAATTTGTCAGCCCACATTCTCAACAGTACTGGTCGACACTGATTGCCTCGTCTCTAGAGTTAATGGCAAACGAAACACATCAGGCACCTCCACCCGAAATGATTGAGAATGATGATCCGGTAACACGAAGTCTTCTATTAATCGATCATATTGACAAACTTATGAACAAGACTCCACCAATTTCGAGTTCAGCAAGTGAGATGAAGAAGTAAAAAGCCATGACCAACTCAATGACGCCGCTTTTACAATTTCAAAATGTCATATCCAACTGTTTGAAGTCATACTTGTCATTGTATGCAAGATCACAGGCGAAACCGAAAACAGCTTCAGAAAAGCGGAAAAGAAAAGAAAAAGACGGTGGACAATTGATTCAGTCTGGATCCAACAATGCAGAAGAAAGGTCACTGATTCAGATTGAACAAAGCACAGCAAATCATAACTTTCAACCTTTTATTATGTATTTGATAGATGGGGTAAGGGGTTTATTTATATGTTCGCATGATTATAGATTTGCAAGTATCAGTGATTGTTTAGCATTTATAAGTCAGGTTGATTGTATTCGCAAAAAAAGTAATTGCACATTTAATTCAGAAGAACGTATATGGAAGAATCTCAATAGCTACATCATAGGTCTTTTTTACAAAATTATCAAAAATCCAGCAAACACAAAAGACTTCTGTATGCCATCACACTTGGAAATAGCTCGTGCAATAACTGCTGATTTTTTGGATCATTGGAAAATAGTCCAACCTGATACATATTTTTTTCAAACTCCAAGTATTAAAGAGTAAATATTGATTATATTTATATAAATAGATGCTATACTTGATATAATATTGATGTAAATAGCTACAATAATATGAATATTTCAAAATAATAATAAAAAAATTAAAAATTAAAAAAATTTGGAAATAAGAAATATGCAAGAATTATGTAAAATGTGCAATAATTATAATACATGGATTAAAAATAAATGTGAATAATAATAAATATGAGGTATGCAAATGAAGTGTGGAAAGATGGAAAAATAAGAATTATAAACAACTTTAAAAAATAAGATGACAGTTATAAATGTATTTAATGAGTATAAAGTGTTAGAAAAGAAGAATAGGTAATTGAAAAAACATCAACAATTAAATATGAAGTACAGAATCATAAAAAATGTAAAAACTCATAAGTCGAATGATTAAATGATATATTCATTCATAGAAAGAAAGCAGCAGTGTTATTCCTGATAATAATAGAAGTATACAAAGGCAAGGAATAATGAATATAATATACTCATCAAAAATATAATTAGATGAAGAAAAGAGAAAGAATAATGTGAACACATTCAAATTAAAAAATGTGTACTCTAACCTATAATGGTAGTTAAGGGTAATCCAAATTGATATTCCAAAACAGATTGAAATAGAAGCAAAAAAACACAAGTGTACCCTGATCTTCGCGCGAAGACCAGGGTACACTTCTCAAAATCTCTGATACAAATTTTATCAAGGCCAATATACAATGGTGGATTCTGATGTTTGGCCGAAGATGAAGGTCCACCTCTTCAAATATCACTGAACACATGGTTGCAGGCAAAAATACCATGGTGTACCCTGATCTTTGGCCGAAGATCAGGGTTCAAGTCTTCAAATTTCAAGAAATATTTGAATAGGAGAAAAAACATATGTACCCTGATCTTTGTGTGCAAATCAGGGTACACATCTTCAATTTTCACACACAATGTGTAGAAAGGCAAAAATACAATGGATGCCTCTGATGAAGGTGTTAGAACAAGGGTCATTTATTTTCAAATTCATGAACAATTTGAATACAGGGAAAAATGAAAGGTGAACCCTGATCTTCGCGCGAAGGTCAGGGTACACATCATCAATTTTCATGTAGTTTTTGAATAACGGCAAAAAAACACATGTGTACCCTGACCTTCGTGCAAAGATCAGGGTTCACTTGTCTAAATCTCACATACAATTTAGTCCAGGTAAAAAATACAAAGGTGGACTCTGATCTTTGCCTGAAGATCAGGGTACACATCATTAATTTTCATGTACTTTTTGAATAACAGCAAAGAAACACAAGTGTATCCCTGATCTTCGCGCGAAGATCAGTGTACACTTCTCAAAATCTATGATACAATTTTGATCAAGGCCAATATACAATGGTGGACTCTGATCTTCCGCTTGTGAAGAAGGTCTACCTCTCTGAACACATAGTTGCAGGCAAAAATGCCATAGTGGACCCTGATCTTCAGGGAAAAATCCGTGTACACCTCTAAATTTTTTTTCATATAATTTAAAATAATGCAAAAATACAATGAAGGAATCTGATGTTCCCCTGCAGGTAAGATTTTCCTTGAAAGATTATTAAGTGAAGTTAAAATATACTTTCGAAAACCACATGTAAATCTTGACCTGTGCAGATTAATCATGGTTGGTTTGTTATAATTTATACATGAACAAAATTACTTCAAATTCTAACAATCAAAGACTATATATCATATTATTTTATATTAACTAAAATAACAGTGTTCATCTTTGAATTTGGAATAGTTGACCTTTATTGTTTGCTTTAGATGGATGCCCACCTGTGATTTTTACTCCTACTCATATGTTGTTGAAATTTGAAGAGGTGTACCCTGATCTTCGCGCGAAGATCAGGGATACACTTGTGTTTCTTTGCTGTTATCAAAAAGTACATGAAAATTAATGATGTGTACCCTGATCTTCAGGCAAAGATCAGAGTCCACCTTTGTATTTTTTACCTGGACTAAATTGTATGTGAGATTTAGACAAGTGAACCCTGATCTTCGCACGAAGGTCAGGGTACACATGTGTTTTTTTGCCGTTATTCAAAAACTACATGAATATTGATGATGTGTACCCTGATCTTCGCGCGAAGATCAGGGTTCACCTTTCGTTTTTCCCTGTATTCAAACTGTTCATGAATTTGAAAATAAATGACCCTTGTTCTAACACCTTCATCAGAGGCATCCATTGTATTTTTGCCTTTCTACACATTGTGTGTGAAAATTGAAGATGTGTACCCTGATTTGCACACAAAGATCAGGGTACATATGTTTTTTCTCCTATTCAAATATTTCTTGAAATTTGAAGACGTGAACCCTGATCTTCGGCCGAAGATCAGGGTACACCATGGTATTTTTGCCTGCAACCATGTGTTCAGTGATATTTGAAGTGGTGGACCTTCATCTTTGGCCGAACATCAGAGTCCACCATTGTATATTGGCCTTGATAAAAAGTGTATCAGAGATTTTGAGAAGTGTACCCTCATCTTTGCACGAAGATCAGGGTACACATGAGTGGGTTTACCACTATATTGTTTGCTTTTAACACATTGTTATTAAAAATTGAAAAGGTGCACCTTGATCTTAAAGCAAAGATCAGCGTAAACATGTGTATTTTTGCTTCAATTCAAAATGTTTATGAAATTTGTAGAAGTGTGCCTTGACCAGCAGCCGTTAATCAGTGTCTGTCCTGTTATTTTTACCTACTGAAATGGTCCTATCCTTTAATCACATCATTAATAATATTTTCTTAATAATCACATCTATATTAATATTTACCATCCTTCAACCTCCTTGAAAATTTATTCATCATTTATAATTCCTTGATAATATTTTCTTTGTATCTCCTTATTTGATCATCTTCATATTTATTTTACCATGTACTTTAACATCTACATAAGATTCTATTATATTCTCTAGTTTTATGTTACTGTGCTTGTGCTATCTATGTCATTTTAATGACTTCACTATCAACTACATATCTCTCCTTCAGTCTCAATACATCAATATACATTGTTAACAAAACCCTTTTACATATGATTACTCCCTTTTTGTAAACTTCACTATCTCTCTCTATACTGCTTTTCTTAATTTAGTGGAACCTCATTATTCAATTTCTTTCTGGTGCTCTCACATAGATCCTTATATACACATACCTCCATAACCTTTTTTTATAACATTCTTTACCCTCATTTTGTTCCTTCAACCCACAGCCATCACTTTACTCTACCTTTTCACACTACTTTTTCAAAGTTTCAGAACCTACATATGATATACTCAGTATTTTCATCTTTTAAAAAATGCTTAATATTATTTTTATTTAATATTGTTCTTACCATCTCTTTTCTTCTTAAGAGAATTATCAACACTTTTCTGATAAGTTATGAGTTTTTCATGATCCTTATCTGCCAGATTTTCGTTTTGTAGTGTCGTTCTAATTTTTTCTTTTAATAATTTTAGCTTTGTCGTTTTGTCTTTTGTTGCAATGTACTGTGGAACGTCTATTCCTAGAAGAGAAAAAATTTCAAGTCCATTGAATAGCTTCTTGGAAACTTGAATTGATGATCCCAGACGTGTGAACCCTTCTTCCTCATTACATTTTGACGTGTAATGCAGTACTTCATTCGCTGGCCAAAGTATCAACCATAGTCCATCACAGTTGTTGAAGTTTATTTTCGTCTCCAACTCTGGGAAAATAAACTCTCCTCCTTCTTGTCGTGGTTTATTCTTATTGTATGGGCGCTCATCGAGTTCATTTTTATACGTATTTTTGGGGTACCAAATCCCAAATGCATATTGACTCCCATCCCTATCGCAGTGCGGAGTGTTACTGTATCCATTACCATTAATCCCCGTGGTCCATTTCAGATTTCCAAAAAAAGAGTCCTCTTCCTCTTCCCAACCCGGTATATTTAACTCTTTTGACAATACCCGTGCTTCCTCATATAACTTCTTGGACAACAACTGAAAGAAAAATCTATAAAAAATTGATAATCGTTTTTTTGCTTGATCTCTTTCAGCTTTTGTAATATTTTTGTTCACATATTGCCCTAATACAGTCTATTAATGTTTAAATAATTGGAAAACATGAAAAAATGCTTACTTAAATCGAGAGGAATCGAGCATCCCATCAAAATTCCTTCAGCAAACATTACTCCACTTTCTTGTGGTCCGTTACATGAGACCACATGCTCCAAAAGTTGAAGATCTCTCATGGCCTGTCTCGTATCGTCAAGTTTATTGAGCATTTTTAACTGCTCCAACAAAATCGATGATATAATTATTGGTCGTACACCTCTTTTTCTGGGCTGGATGAAGTATGTTCCCTCATTCAGCTGCTTGAAATCTTGTGGGTTTAATGCTCCATATTGTGTCTTGTGTATCGGTTTTACTTTCAATTGTCTACCAAACATCAGATTTCCTTCTATTACACTAATTCCCCCCTCTTCTGCTTCTTTACTTGCCATAATATTTCTTTTTCCATTTTTGTTTGGATGTTTTTTCTTCCCTGCCCTTCTCCCTCGATTTTTTCCTTTACCATCCTTTCTCACAAAGTCTTCTTCTGAATCACACATGGGTTACTCTACTAAAACTTCGATTCAGATATAAATTCATGGTCAGTATATGACTTCTCAATCATTTAAATTACATAAATTAAATGTTTGAGTTGAAATAACATGATTCAGAGTCTAAGAGGGGCAATAATGCTCTAACAACATGCTCGCTGCATTAAACCTCAATCATGTTATTTCATACTAATCAAACACTAGACAATTTTTTGTTATAAAATGAAGATACTTTGACATACATTAATTTATTTTAATCCAAAAATTTTCAACCTCCTATTTTGTAACCAAAAAAAAACAAGAACGAAACGTTAATTAAAACTCAAATGAAATTTATTACTTTTAAGTTATCATTGCATGAATGAGTGACTAAGAGGGGCAATAACGCTCTAACAGCACGCATGCTGCATTAGTCATAAATCACATAACATTTACTATTCCCATAACTTCAAGAGAACAATTAACAAAAAAAAATCCACATACTTTTGTTAATATTCCAGTTGTTGTTGTGTACAGAAGAAAATCTGTAATACAAAAATAAAAATAAAATAAAAAGTATTAGTACAAATAATTACTATATCTAAACAATCTCTTGTCTAAATATTTTTTGATTGAATGACTATGAGCAACAATATTAAATTCACAACACTATCGCTGCATCAGTCATCAATCATGTAATATATTACCCCAAATTACAAAATTAAATGTGAAGAAAACCTAAGATTACTTACATACTTTTTTTAAAACGTCTATTTGCCCTAACTATAACTGAACCTACATTAAACAAATGCCATCCAAAATTCATAATGTTAGTAAATATATCCATTATTTTATGAAAATCTGTCTGGTAAAAATTATATGATTGAGGGTACTAAGAGGGGAAATAATGCTCTAACAACATGCTCGCTGCATTAGCCCTCAATCATGTAATATTTTCCCATTATGACAATTATAAAGTAATATTTTTAAAAATTATAACCATTTACATACATTTTATACCGTGCAGCTTCTGTTCCCAAATAAGAGCATGTAAAAGAAAATTAAAAAAAAATTAGCAAAATCTTTTATTTATTTAAAACATTTTTTTGTATATATTACTTGATTGAGTTACTAAGAGGGGCAATAATGCTCTAACAACATGCTCGCTGCATTAGAACTCAATCATGTAATAATACAAAAAATTTTAAAGAATTTTCTTTGATGGAAAAACAATAATTTTACATACCTTTATTTACGCAATGATATAATTTTGAATCAATAAATATTATTAAATAGATATGAGTGAAACAGAACCTGAAGAAAAAAATCCAAGTCAATATCAGAACCACTCATACTACGTTTAACAATGTAAAATCAATTCATTCATTCACTAAAATTATTTGTAATATTTACGTACTTCATCATGCCATATATCAAAAAATATATTTGCCTGAATAACATGCTCAAACCTTTCAATAGTAGTTTGTTTTTATTCACCAAATATCTTCAAGCAATCCAGGTAGATATTTTCTGGATGGCTGGCGGAAAAAAGAAGATGGGGTGCTATAAAATTGCACTCAGCTTGCAATTTCGCAAGAAAAAATAGTATCTGAAGTTGCAAAGGCAAAAATTCCCCACAAGTATCTCCAAAAATCATACTTGTTTCATGAATGAGCTAGGATAGACATATTTATCACACAAAAAGGTACAAATTTAATGTTAAGCTGTGTGGAAGGTCAAATTCAAATTCTTGCAGACCACTTGCTGCTAATCGATACAATCCATGAACACATCTAGTCTTATATTTACTAGATTGAATGTCGAAAAATGTGATAGATATATATCACTTGCTTCCTAGCAATTAACTCACTCTTTGTTGGATGGAAACCAATCATCACATTATTATTTGCAGGGGGATACATCCTGCTATCAAATTCCTGCCAACAATCTTGAATGATATTCTTGCTGGAAGGTTACAATGTTAATCAATTATTTTGACCACTTTCCAGCCATCGATTCAATATTTAGATGGCTGGCAAGCCAAAAATAGGTGCAAGTACCTGCCAGCCAGCAAATCGCTTGTAAGCTGACTGGCAGGTTGGGTGAATCAATGATTTGTTTAGCCCCTAATTTCATGCCAGCTAGAAACAAACCAATTCGGTTTCTGGCTGGCAGGGTAGCAGATTGAGTGGTTGGGGAAATGCATCAATTTCTACTTCCTTTCGGCAGGAAATATGATGCTTAGCTTGCTGGAAGGAATGAAGCGAATCTATGCTTTTGTGGAAACCTGAAAATGCCTGCCAGCCAGCTGAAAAGCATATCGCTTGCTAGCTGGCAAGTTGTGATTTCAATTGATCATATTTGATCAATTTGCTTGAGCAACTCGCTTGCTTCATGTCAGCAAGTTTAAAAAATATTGAGGGGAAGGAGATAAAAATTCATATTTGAGAAGATGATTTGCCTGCCAGCCAGCAGAAAATGATTAACTTGCTGGCTGGAATGTTGATGTAGCATGCAGTGGTAATCAATTGATCGATTGATCGATCAATCGATTGATTGATCAATCGATTGATCAATTGATTGATTGATCGATCGACTTGACAGCTGCCTGTCAGCCATCCATACAGATTTTTTTTGGCTGTCAGGCAGCCGTCAAGTTGATCGATCGATCGACTTGAACGCTACATCACCCTACCAGCCAGCTGCAATGTGACTTTGTCGCTGGCTGGCAGGGATGTACAATTGATTTGCTGTCTACATGCCAGACAGCTAGGCAGCAACTTGCTGTCTGGCATACAGCAAGCGATTGATTTTTGGGGGTGATGCTTGCCAGAAAAGGGTGGCAAGTGCCTTGCAAACTTGCACATGCCTGCCAGCCAGCTTAAAAGTAATTGGTATGCTGGCTGGCAGGGTCAGGATAAGAATTTTTTTAAGATGCCAGCCAGAAAGCGATTAAAATGACAGCTGTCTGGCAGGCACTAAGTGAGACAGGAGTTAAACAAACTAAATATAAGAATAGAAACGAAATAAAAAACAAAAAGAGGCAGGAAATGAAAATGAAAGAGAAATACAGGCCAAAAAATGAGAATGAGAGAGTGAAACGATATAAAAATAATTAAAGAGAGAAAAAAAGAGAGAAACAGTCATTGATGAGCCACCCAAGAAAAAAACTTACTAATTAATTATTGACAGGTTCTGTAGGAAGTGATCAGAAGCAAGTCAAGGGGTCGAAGAGTTTGTTGGAGGAAGCGTAGGTAGTCCGTTTTTGATGAATAATGACAATTTAAGAATATCAAATTAAGACTCAGTCATAGAAATAAGTGAGGGCAAGCAAATAAAATGAGCAAACTTCAGAGATGGATAATATGCAAATTTCAACGTCAAAAAACATTTGGCATGTAAATGAGAGTGATGTTCTGTCAAACAAAAATCCATGCATAATATTTAAATCTTTAAATTCAAAAAAAATATTTAATATTTCTTAATTCAATTTTAATCACCTACATTTCAATTTCTAACTATAGTTAGTTGAATATTTCTGATTTTGTAGAATAGAATGTACACTACCAACTCAAAAATGTTTGAACAATGACAAAAAAAAATTGAAAAAAATGATTTTGTGTAGAATTTATGATAACCATTGGTAAGTCAATGATTAACTTCAATTATTTATTTAAATTTTTCCTATATCGGACATATCTTCTTTCAATTTCATACAATTTCAACCAGAATTGGTTATGAATTATATGGAGAAGTTAATTGTAAATACATGATGACAGTGGCATTGTAACATAACAAGAAGCAAAAAAAAGAAGGAAAACTGCAGCATCAAAGATTATTGCATGAGAGGAACAATATTTGAAAATCTACCAGATTGAAAAAACAAATACCCCAACTAATGGGGCAGTGGGAGAGTGACAGATAAGACTTATAGTGTCAATGGGATCTTTAAGCTGTTGTGCTACTTTCTAAAGGGCACAGAATTGTTTTTGGTGAGCAGGAAAGGGGAGGATGACACATTCTTGATTATTTTTGGTGCATAAGGGGCTTATGAGGCAGTTTGGAGAAGGTGAAGCATTGAATTGGTTAAGGTACCTTTACAGGAGAATGGCCTGATAAAAATTGAATAAATTCCATAGCATGAGATTAGGATAACCTTGTCAAAAATTTATACATACTGGCTGGGTCACAATTTCCCCTTAATTTTCAGAGTGGATTAGAATATGGGGGGTTAGGGGCGAGGAGATAAAAATATTTTCAAGTATTATAAACATATTTTCACTTTTTTCCTGGTTGTTTAAATGTTTGTACAGATTATGTCTCCTCTTAATTATTATTCATTCACCAAAATTTATTCATATTATTTATAATTGTTCCTGTCTATCACTAATCATTTTTGTATATTAGCTATTATAAAGTTCTCCTGCTTATTTAATATTGAGAAAAATGATATATTACAAGAATATTCTGAATGAGAAGATATTATAAGTAAAACTCTTCTTTTATACCTTTATAATAATAATTTTTTTTAGGGAATCATTGGCTTATTTTCTTTTTTTTTTGGTAAACAACATTTATATAACAATAATCTGAAAAGTTGAAAACCCCAACTTGGAAATTTTATTGGACTGTCTAAAATGAAACTTTGTTTCAATTATTGAGAATGTGATTTCAACATGTTCTCAACAGATAATCATTTACTCATCAGTGAGTGTTCACATGAGCTTCAAGGTGTGTTCAAAGTAAATTCAATACTTCTTCATGATGGTTTCATCACTTCCTCAATGTGTGCTCAAAAAGATATGAATTAGGGTTCAAGGTTGCGGACTTGCTAGCAAGTCCGCCCCCCATATTGCGTGGTGAAAGATTGACTTTTATGTTTTTATAATAGTTTGAATTTTTATGAGACAGCAATAATCAAGTCCCAGTGATAAAGAACTTTCTAAAGATACCCTATATGAAGTGTGATTTAAATTGTTGAATTGTATTTATAAAATGTTATGTAAAATAATAAAGTTATAAGGGTATTACAACTTATTTAATTTGTTGAGTAAAAAATGAGACCGTGGTGGTTAATGATTAAGCTGTATGATGTGTTCCCCCTCTCAATTTCGAGTTTGAGAGGCGCTTAAGTATTCCTAGTCACGTGCCTAAGTTTTTCCCTCCAGAGCTCTCCCAGAGTCAATCCGGAGCCCATACGGAGTTGAAATGGAGTCCGTACAGAGTCCGTCCGGACTTCCGGACTCAATTAGAACCTTAAAAACTATAATAAAAACTCTAGAAAAATTACACATAATAGAGCTAATTCCCCTTTACATACCAAACTAATTTTCGTAGTCTGCGCAGCTCTAATTACCCTGTGAAAATTCATCAAAGTTAAGTAATTTCTGAAAACGTAAATATTTCTATAAAACTTTAAAATTCATTTAAAAATATAAGAAAAATAGTAAAAATTCTGGGAAAATTTCCCAAGGTTCTTGAGTGACTTTACTTGATACTTATAAATTTTTCAGACTGTAAAAATAAGTTTTCTCCATAAAATAAATGGTTTTCCTGTAGGCATTTGCTCTTGACCAATTTCTTCATATTTAAAACTCAAATAAATTAAATAAAACCCTTTTATATAGCAATAATAACACCAATCTTGCATGCCGTAATAACTCCATTTACGTACTTAGGTGCCATACTAAACTTTAGGCTACCACAACGTCATCCCAATCAATTCCAAGATAAGAGACAGCTTCCAAGTCCACTGGTGGAACGGCTTTCTGACCAAACATTTACTCATAAGGAGAATAGCCAGTTGTCCTCTTCACAGTGACCTTATCAGCAAATAACACCAAGGGTAAATAATGCCTCCACTTTTCAGCACTATCTCCGCACATCTTCACCAAAGCGTTCTTGATAACTTGATGGCCTCTTTCAACCATGCCTTCAGCTTCAGGATAATATGGTGTAGCCACTCTAACTTTAGAACCAATACTAGCCACAGATTCTTTAAATTCGGCACCAAACTCTGGCCTGCCATCAACAGTCACCAACTTCATCAACCCATACCTATAAATCCACTCCTTCTTCAAAAACTCTGCCACATTCTTGGCTGTCAAATTAACCAGAGGCACTGCCTAAACCCAACCAGACAAATCATCCCTAGCAACAATCAAGTATTTATACCTGCCCTCTTTAATATGGACAGCATCCAGACTGACCCTTCCAAAAACAGTTGATTCACCAGTAACACGGCCCACCTCTTTAGGTTTCAAATGACTTCTTCTTTGACATTCTTCACAAGATTGAACCCAACCCTGCACATCCAACTTCATACCTGGCCACCAAAATCTGTCTGCTACTCTTCTATAAGTCTCCTCAAAGCCTCTATGATCAAGGTCTTCATGCAAAGACTTCAAAACCAATTCTTGACCCTTCTTCTGAGTCACCACCACTTGAGGATTTGGATGTCTCCCCCTCCTCAACAAACTTCCTGACACATAAAATCCAGGACTCTTCTTCTTGATTGCCAACCAAGTATCATCATCACAACTATCTGGCCTCTCCAAGGTCAACAGATATTCCACCAAAATAAAATAAAACCCAAACTTACCCCAGGTCTCATCTTCAAAATCCAACAAAACAATATCCAAGGGTACAATTATGTCATCAAAATCACCAGTATGAACATGAGCCAATTGAGCAGCCCAAACTGGACACCAATCCTTAAATTTTGGCACATCCTTCTCTTTCCACTGAACCTTGTGAGAATCCAGTTCACTAACAAAAACACCCTTTTCCAAATTTGAGCTGTCCCAAACAACAACTCCATCTTCATCAACAAAAACATCCTGATCACCAGAATCAAGATCAGATCCAGCCAGTTTAACCTCTTGAGGGAGGTCAGAAAAATCATCAGCACCCTTTGCACTGGCCCTAACCACTGGAACATCTTCATCGAACTCTTCAGCCTCAGAATCTTCATCTGTAGGTGGCCTCCTTGATAATCCATCAGGCATAGTAAAAGTTTTGCCTGGTTTGTGTACCAGGTCAAAAGAAAAATGTTGAATAAATGCCACCCACCTAGTCATTGGAGCATTTGGAAGACTAGGCGTATTGATCATCTGAACCAAATATTTTGCATCCTCCTGCAGCTCAAAATGCTGCCCCCACAAAACCATCTGTAGCTTCTTTAAAATTTTTGCTACACCACACAATTCCAACTTAGGTTGAAAATACCTAGATTCCACCTCATTAATCACCACAGACTCATATCTTACTGGCCTGACCCTCCCAGTCTTATCCTCCCGAGACAAAACAGCACCAGCAGCAATATAACTTGAGTCCACTGCCAGATAAATTTTTCCAGCACCAACACCATAATCCAACTTGTGAAGAACAATATCTTCACCAACAACCTTTTTCAACTTCTGAAAAGCCTCTTCACACTCTTCAGTCCATTAACAATCTGCATCTTTTCTGGTCAACTTCCTTAAAGGTGAAGCCAACAAAGAAAAATCCTTAATAAAAATCCTGACATATACACATACACCCAAAAATCCCCTGACTTCAGTAGTATTATTAGGCCTTGGCCATGACTGAATTTTATTAATCTTCTTCTTCGCCATAATCCTTCCCTCTTTACATACCACATGACCCAGAATTTCCAAAGCAGGAACACAAAAACAGAATTTTGACCCTGAAATGGTCAAACCAGCCTCTTAAATCGTAAACAACACTCTCTCTAGAGTTATTGCATATTCCCACACAAACCTCCTTATGCCAGGGTTCTCCGCTAACACCTCATTACCATAATCAGTGGATGGTCCTTTAATTCCACCATCATCAATAAAAATACCAGCATGAGTAGGAACCTCATCCTGAAAAATCAAAGCCATCTGTGCTTGATAAACTGCCACTGAATTAGTTGCTCCTTGAGGCAACCTAGTGATCTGAAATCTTCCCAAAGAAGTCTCAAAAGTTGTGAGAGGCCTTTAATCCGTATGGAGTACCCTCTCATCATAACCACCCATAATATCACCCAAACCATAACACATACTTCCAGCAAAAGCTTCAACAAAATCCTCTGCACTTTGTGGCATACCAGCGTCCTTGATAGTGACTCTATTCAAGGCTCTAAGATCATGAACCACCCTCAACTTCCCATTCTGCTTCTTTACACAGAAAACCAGACTTGAGTATCTGGATGTCGATTGTTTGTATAACCCAGTCCTGACTCTTTCCCTAACAATCTCCACAAAATACTCTCTAATAGCGGCTGGAATCAGAATAGGTTTGATTTGCCAGGGTTCATGACAAACCACTGGAATAAAGTAAGGTTCCCCATAAGAGTGCTTCAATACACCCCTTTCCTCCTCAACAAACACCACAGCCTTTTCCCTTAGCACAATAATGTGCAACAACAACTTTTTTTCTTCTTCAGACAACCACCCATCAGGACCAAAATTAACAACTTTCAACCTTTCCATGGTCACCCTAGCCGTCTCTAAAAATTCTGGAGGATTCTTCACCAAAGGAGTACAGTGCGGATCTCTTGACAATGGAGGTCTCTTCAAGGGCGGATTCAAACCCACAGGCATAGGCTCATTGACAGGCCTAATCTTCTGCACTACCTTCTTATACTTTGCCGCTTCACCTTCAACCTGAGGGATCTTCAGGAAATCTTCACCACCAGACCTGGAACAAAAACCAAGGGTTTCCCCATTTCTCACATGTGTGGCCAAGGTAATGTTTTTGAAAGGTGTAGAAGAAACCCTAGCGGTGAACAATTGGGAGGACTTAATTTTAGACCCCAACCTCACCACTCCAAAACTTTTTTGCAATTCCAAATCTTCATCTTCACTTCCGTCTTCCAAATCTTCAAATCTTGATTCATCTTCAGAATCAACTCTTTTACAATTTTGCAGTTTAACCTCATGCTGGAGGCCCGAAAATTGATCTTGATGATCTACTTTCTTCCTAATTTTCTGCAGTTTAACCTCATGCTGGAGGCTCAAAAATTGACCTTGATGATCTTCACAAAAATATTTTGAATCTTCTTTCTTCATTATCTTCAGATTTTTTTCTTGATTTTCTTGAATTATCTTGAAATTTATATCTTCTTTTCTTGAGTTTTCTTCTGACCTACAAAAAAAACCAGGGGTTTCCCCAATGCTCACAGGTGTGGCCCAGGTAATGTTTTTGAAAGGTGTAGAAGAAAACCTATCAGTGCACAATTGGGAGGACTTACTTTTAGACCCCAATCTCACCGCCCCAAAACATTTCCGCATATCTTTCAATAAAGATATATAACCAATCTTCTTCCTTGAACTTGAACTAAAAATAATTAAGAATCTTGAGAGAGAACAGAGACTTGATAAAATACTTGATGAATACTTGCAGAGAAGAGAAACATTAAAAAGAGAAAGTTGAAAATCCACTTGGTATATCTCCAAGGGAGCTGACCTACTACAACCTGGGATTTCCGCATCTTGGGGAGAGGTTGTAGCACTAGGGTGATCAGCCCTCATTACTCAAAAAAAGACAGACTCTCAATAGAGCCTGAGCCACACTCCAAAAAACCAGAGGCAGCACCCACTTCCTTCCTTCTCCTGCAGCAGTCCATGCACTGGCACATTGAAGATAAACCAGGCCTGGTCTCCCAACCATCCTCTCCCGGGGATGATAACCTCATGTGAAGCCTCCTTTCATCTTCACCAGTCAACTCCAAACTGATTCCCAAATCAAATTGATAACAGATTCTTGCCTGAAAATCCATCAAGAATGGACCACCCAAAACTGCTCTTACATTACCTTTAGCAATGTAAAAATGAACCTTCCCTGAGGCTCCGCCAACATCTAGTTTCACAAACTCTGAAGTTCCAACCAATTCAGTGACATGACCACCGATCCCTCTCAAATTCCCACCAATACCAGTTTTGATGGGGAGGCCCAAATGAGTTGCCTCAAACAAAGAAATCAGGTTTATCTGAGAACCTGAATCCACCAATGCCCTTGCCTCCCTGCCATTCAGAGTGAAATTGACATATCCAAGAGGAGCATAAAAATGAGTTTCCAACCCCTCACCAAAATTTTCAGCAGAATCAAAAAGATATTCTACCTCCCCAGAAGAAACCCTTCTCCTGGTAAACAACTTTTTCTGTCTATCAGCCAACCCTGGACTGATAGCATACAATTCTTCATAAGATAGGGAAACCTGACCCTGATTCATCCTTTCCAGGACAGAGTACATAACATTAACTTGACCAGAAACTACTGGCCTCTCAAAGTGAGCTCTTTGCTTCACTACCTTAGTCCTAGAAGCTTCTTGAGGACCAGCACCACCAACAGGTTTACCATTAACAGGAACCAAACCAGATCCCTCACCAGAACCTCTAACTCCAGCAGGTTTTGGTAATGAAGCCAAAGAGACATCCTCCTCAGAGTCAGAATCCACCTCCATTGGCATTGGCTCACCATTCATGTCCAATGCGCCAAAACTAGGGGGGCCCATGTCAGCCATACCCTTCTGCATCTTGTACAGCTCCTCTTTGCTGTACCACTTCCTAGCTGCACTCAGCTTAGGATCCACCTTTGAAGCGTTTGGCTTCGGTTGGGCCTGAGAACTGCTCTTAGGCCTTCCCACCTTCCCTGCTTCCACATCATAAACACCAAGCAAGCATTCACCACTTGACTGTCCACCACAAGAATACAACTCTAAACCACCAAAGGAAGTAGAAAAAGAGACCTTATTAACCTCCTTCCCCTTTCCCTTTCTATCCTCATCCTCCTTACCAGAAGACCTCCCTTGATCAGGAATCTCCTCAAACCTTGGCCTCCTTTGATTGAGACCTCCCCTTCTCCTGACCAAATCAACAGGAGCCTGCCCCTCACTGGCCTTAACAAAAGAACCATCAGGGAGCTTGAAAACCCTGCCATCAAATTCCACCTTTCCTTCAGACACATCCTTGTTCAATGCCCAACAATCATTGGACCTGTTCCCTCTCCTGCTGCAATAAGAGCAGACCCAAGGATCACTCCTACCAGCTCTCCTATCAAAATCTCTAGGCTGAGAAGGTGCCTTATTGACCTTCTTAGCCTCCTGAACAAAAATATGCAGCTGCTTTGTAAGATCAGCCAACTGCTCCACCATTGGGTCCCTCTCCTGTTTGGGAACCTGCACCAAATTCTTCTCCTCCTTCTTCTTCCTAACTTCCTCTTCAGCCAAAGCCTCACTGACTTTGCTGACATACTTGGCACACCCCTCCTGATAGGTGTCCACAGCCAATAACTTCAAATGGGCCTCAACAGCCTCCTTCACCATATCCAAGGCAGGCAACTTCTGGTCCCCATTAGAAAGATTCTTCATCAATTCCTTTGCTTTACAACTCCTTCAACACATCCATCCTGACATCTCTAGCCAGGGCAGACCAAAAAACATCATTGGCAGCATTTTCATGTGCCAGCTCCTCAACTTCCACCAAATATTCCACCACAGGATCAAACTGTAGCAGAAACTTCCTGTAACTATGTAAGTTACCAACACCACCATAAGATTGCCATTCACTGAAAACCTTGTTCAGATCCACCATAGTGAACCTGACACCCCATCTGTCCACCATCTCCCTACACAACAATTTTCAATCCCTCTTCTTGTAGCCAGGCATGGCCACAATCTCCTTCTCCACTGCCCTATCACCAATGAAGAAGATTATCTGCTTCACCATGTCCATGTATGAAGCACCATCCACTCCATCAACAGTTTCATACTTCTCTAGAAACCACTTGAAATCCTCCCCATTAAACTTGGTACCATCCCAAGTTTTAATCCTTACACACTCCCTAACCATCACAGAAGGAGGACCAACTCCCCCACTGACAGTCACCACAGGAATAGAGGAACCAGAAGCCATTCCTCCAGACCAAAACACCAAAAAGTGCCAACCAAAGAAAACAGAGATTCCAAAGAACTAGCAAGTTTGAACCCCACGTTGGGCGCCAGAAATGTAGACAATCCTATAGTACTAGCTATACGCCTTGACCAAGGGAGTTGGAGAAAAACCAGAGAGAAAATCCCCTGTCCCTTTAGAAAAATAGAGTGAGATTTACTTGCTAAAGTATGTTGGTTCCTGTTTGCTAAAGCCCCTTTTCAACACACTTGACTGCTTGATGAGCCAAGAAAGTAGTCACCAGACAGACTACCAGACCAAAGAACTGAAATGTAGAACAATGTCCACACCAGAGACAGCAAAGATACTTGATGTAGGCTGCAAATCCACACCAGAGACAGCAATAATACTTGCTATAGCTTTCAAGACTATAACAGAGAAAACAGTTGCCAAAGTTAAGTTAAATGAAGAACTCACTTGCAACAAACACAGCCAAATTGTTGCCAGAAAACAGTGAAAACTGAGTAAGGAACAAGGATATCACCTCCGGATGGTTGTATGATAATTAAGGTTGCCCCAAACTGTCTTATTCACTATGTACAGACAGACCACTATCTAAGAGCCCATGCGCACCCACCAAATTGAATAAAAAACCCTCCTGAAGCGCTCCCCAACCTTCTAAAACAGAGGCGGGCAGGTCTCCTGACGTCGGAGGTGCCTCCTGAAGCGGCCCGGCCTCCCTACAGCCAGAAAACCAATAAAAACAACTAATCTACTTAGAAAAATTAGCTACAACTACTAAAACCTTTAAAACACGGAATTTCACTATAACAACATTGAGACATGAAATATAGAGAAAAATTAGCTCTATCCAATTGTACTAAGCACTTAACCCTAAGACTTAAGATTAGCCCGTAAAACACGAAAACAAAATTAAACAGCTATCTTTTTAAATGAAAAATGAGGAAATGACCCCTTAAAACTTAGAATATGAAAAATGTCTACAAGACATAAAATATAGAGAAAAACTGGGGCTATCCAATGATAGTACCCACATACCAGCAGACCCAATATCCACGGAATAAAACCAGAAAAATACCCAATTCCTTAACAGATGTCAATTAAGACGTGCACAAACAGCGTCAAATCACACAACAAAGGCCCCTGCCAATGTTGGAAGACCACAATGTCTCACAATGTAAAGGGGTAAAAAAAATGCTACGCTATATAAATGCTACCAAACATTATGAGTTGACCTTACATTGGCAATCAAATGATGTTCTTGCTTGTCACTCTGATGCTAATTGGGGTGGTTTTCTTATGTTATCATACGGTATGGTAAGGTAAACTCTTACAGTCGCCTTGCTGTAAGCAGAATCCGGAGGAGATATGTGGATTTAGCTGAAAACCCCGTCCTTCCAATAAAATAACAAAGTAGGTGTTCTAAATCACTAAGCTAACCAATCTACTTGGATCGGATTAATAAAAATAATGAAACTCTAAAATATTTAACGCTTATTGAGATTTAAAGAAAGTGGCTGTTGATAAAAGAAATACTGATGACAACAATTAAGGTGTACCTGTGAAAGATCTGTAAAGATTGACTTTTATGTTTTTATAATATTTTAAATTTATATGAGACAGCAATAATCAAGTCCCAGCGATAAAGACCTTTCTAAAGATACCCTGTATGAAGTGTGATTTAAATTGTTGAGTAGTATTTCTAAAATGTTATATATAAAATATAATGTATAAGGGTATTACAATTTATTTAATTTGTTGAGTAATAAAAAATGAGACTGTGGTGGTTAATGATTAAGCTGTATGATGTGTCTCCCCTCTCAATTTCGAGTTTGAGAGTCGCTTAAGTATTCCTAGTCACGTTATGGTAAGGTAAACTCTTACAGTCGCCTTGCTGTAAGCAGAATCCGGAGGAGATATGTGGATTTAGCTGAAAACCCCGTCCTTCCAATAAAATAACAAAGTAGGTGTTCTAAATCACTAAGCTAACCAATCTACTTGGATCGGATTAATAAAAATAATGAAACTCTAAAATATTTAACGCTTATTGAGATTTAAAGAAAGTGGCTGTTGATAAAAGAAATACTGATGACAACAATTAAGGTGTACCAGTGAAAGATCTGTAAAGATTGACTTTTATGTTTTTATAATATTTTAAATTTATATGAGACAGCAATAATCAAGTCCCAGCGATAAAGACCTTTCTAAAGATACCCTGTATGAAGTGTGATTTAAATTGTTGAGTAGTATTTCTAAAATGTTATATATAAAATATAATGTATAAGGGTATTACAATTTATTTAATTTGTTGAGTAATAAAAAATGAGACTGTGGTGGTTAATGATTAAGCTGTATGATGTGTCTCCCCTCTCAATTTCGAGTTTGAGAGTCGCTTAAGTATTCCTAGTCACGTGCCTAAATTTTCCCCTCCAGAGCTCTTCCAGAGTCAATCCGGAGCCCGTACGGAGTCTGTACGGAGCCGGAACGGAGTCCGTACGGAGTCCGTACGGAGTCGAAACGGAGTCCGTCCGGACTTCCGGACTCAATTTAGAACCTTAAAACCATAATAAAAAATCTAGAAAAATTACACATAATAGAGCTACTTCCCCTTTACCTACCAAACTAATTTTCGTAGTCTGCGCAGCTCTAATTACCCCGTGAAAATTCATCAAAGTTAAGTAATTTTTGAAAACGTAAATATTTCTATAAAACTTTAAAATTCATTTAAAAATATAAGAAAAATAGTAAAAATTCTGGGAAAATTTCCCAAGGTTCTTGAGTGTCTTGACTTGATACTTATAAATTTTTTAGACCGTAAAATAAGTTTTCTCCGTAAAATAAATTGTTTTTTGTAGGCATTCGCTCGTGACCAATTTCTCCATATTTAAAACTCAAATAAATTAAATAAAACCCTTTTATAAAAAAATAATAATGCCAATCTTGCACGCCGTAGTAACTCCATTTACGTACTTAGGTGCCATACTAAACTTTAGGCTACCACATCCTCCCTCCAATCGAGAATGTCCCCATTCTTATAACTTTGCATAAGTGGTCGAACACAATATTCATCTTTAACCTTCAACCACCATCTTCTTTAATCAACTATAAAATTCATCTTCATCAATATGTCTTCCAAAGAACTTGTCGCTCCATGTGAACTCTGCGCTCGATACCAGGTACCTTGTTTAATGTCCAATCCTAATCTTCCTGGCAGAACAGCTTGCGACTTATGCCGTGTAAAAAAAGTCAAATTCAACCAGCCAATAGTTCCTTCTAAAACAAACGTATATTTAGGACCAGCAGCTCTCCCTGATCCCTCAACTTCTAAAAAGCGATCCAAAATTCCTGTCTTCTTAAAACGAATAAGATCAAAAACAGCGTCAAAAGTTCAATCTTCATCAACGGATCCCGGCCTAATTTTGCCTTCACAAGATCCTAATCCTATAACGCCAGTACCCCCAACTAACTTTGCTGAGACTATGTTTCCTGGCTCTAAATGTAAGACCCTATTTATCTTACTAAAAAAATCTTTTAATCAAAATTGACTAAACCTATGACTTAATAACATATTTGAACTTCTAGCTGTCGAAATAACCAACACTGATGATGTTGGTAGAGTGAAGACGGACTATATCAATCATTACCCAAATTTTCATCGCTATCTTTTTCTTGACTTTACTAATGAGTTGAAACGAAAAATGCTGGCCTATTTTCAAGAAACTCCAGCTAATAACCATGAAGACCTCATGAAAAGAAGAATTTTAATGCAAAGCTTTGATAATGATGTTGAACAATTTCAAAGAAATTATCTTTTCTAACAGTATAACTTGATAAAATTTTGTTTTTGCTTGGTCTCCTTAAACTTTCAACATAAATGATGTTTTCTTTCTTCTCTGGTTTGATATAACATAAAATAAAATAATATAAATCTTGTGATGATTCAACTACTGAGAGCAAGGTTTGAATCCCTTCAGACTCCCATATACCATTCTTCCTTCTTGTCACAGCATTGAGAGAGTGGATCTTCCTATGAGCCGAATACTCCTGATTCCAACCTCATAGGGCCCCCCACTGAGCCGAATTCTATGATTCCAATCTCGCCATAAGGTCCTCCAAGCTTCACACCAAAAAAAAAATGGCCTAACTATGAGGCACTAAAAAAAATCATTCCCTAAAATCCAACTACCATCCTAACTTCTGATTCCTTCATCACAATTTTCAATCTTTGCTATACAACAAACCCATAAAATACTTTTGCCAGGCTTCCAATAATAATTTTAACTTTAGACCATGTTAAAGCGCCACAAATTTCACCTAATTAACCATTATGCTTTCTTTAGCATCATCACCACCTAAAATTTTAACCTCCTAAAGCTATCAGCACCCAATTCCAGAAATAATTGAATAACTAGTTTAGAGTCTTAGTGGACAGTGATAAATTAAAAGATTGAGTTGAGTTATCCAAACAAGATTGACATTCCATTTTAAAGTCTTGGTAGACCAAACATATAATCGATTGCCAGTTTATGGTCTTGGTGGACCAAAGATTGTTTAGGTGCATAAATAACTTGATAAATTCCTAAGTAAGGCCTAGGCTTGACTAAAGATTGAATAAATTTGATAATCCAGTTTAATGTCATAGTGGACCAAACATTTGATCGACAAGTAATCCAGTATAAGGCCATAATGGTCCAACGAATGTTGAATTATCCTGTAGATATTAATTTTCCAGTTTAAAGTCATAGTGGACTAAACAATGAATGAACTACCAGTTTAAAGTCATGGTGGACCAAACATTTAATCAATAAGAAATCCAGTTTAAGGTCATGGTGGACCCAACAGCTTGATAACAGTCCAGTTTAAGGTCTTGGTGGACCTAACATTTGATAACACTCCAGTTTAAGGTCTTGGTGGACCTAACAAATCCAAAAAAATTTTAACGATAGTCTTGAAAATTAGCCAGTTTAAAGTCTTGGAGGACTAACAGCTCCAAAATTCGTATAAAACCCTTAAAGAATGTCTTGAACAGTAGCCAGTTTAAAGTCTTGGAGGACTAACAGATCCAAAATACGTATATAAAAAAAAAAACTTAAAGAACGTCTTGAAAAGTAGCCAGTTTAAAGTCTTGGAGGACTAACAGCTCCAAAATACGTGTAAAACCCTTAAGGAAAGTCTTGAACAGTAGCCAGTTTAAAGTCTTGGAGGACTAACAGATCCAAAATACGTATAAGAACCTTAAAGAAAGTCTTGAACAGTAGCCAGTTTAAAGTCTTGGAGGACTAACAGATCCAAAATACGTAAAAAAAAAAAAAAACCTTAAAGAAAGTCTTGAACAGTAGCCAGTTTAAAGTCTTGGAGGACTAACAGATGTCTTGAAGTAAAATCCCATAGGTATTGAGTTCCCCTAGACCCTGTTTCCTGTCTAAACTAAATGAAAAAAAACTAAAAAGAATGAAAACTAAAAAAAATAAAACTAAGAAATATAATAATAATTTTAATTTAATTAATTATTATTTTTTTTTATTTTTTTTTTTTTTTTATATTTTTTTTTTTATTTTATTATTTTATTTTTATTTATTTATTTATTTTTTTATTTATTTATTTATTTTTTATTTATTTATTTTATTAATTTTTTTTTTTTATTTTTATTTTTTTTATTTTTTTATTTTTTTATTTTTAATTTTTATTTTGTTTTTAATTTAAAATAAAAGATTTTAGAAAAGATAGTTTTGAAATAAAAGTTAAAATTTAATTTTTAAAGAAAGATAAATGAGTGTGAAAAGAAAGATAAAAAAGGTAAAAAGAATTATCAAAATTAAAATTTTAAAAGATGCCCCCCGGCCATTTGATGAGCCGTACCCTTGACATCATACCCACATCCAAGTGCAACTTGATGTGGTTACACAATTTTGAGAAATTGAAAAGAAAAGAAAATAAATGAAAGTTTTTTTAAAAGATAATTTTTATAATGATGATCACTGGGTGGGCTCCCTCCAATTTATAAAAATGATTAGAGACCACCAGTGAGCATCACCTTTACAATAATTCATAATATATATATTAAAGAAAAGAAATCACAATCTAACATAAAAAATCAAAAACAAAATAAAATATAAAAAAAATCTTGAATCCGGCGTTGAGAGCGGTGTCTCTTGATTTGTTCCAGTTTATAGTCTTAGTGGACTTCCTATAATTAAAAGACAAAGCCAGGATTCAACTAGAAACAGGGAAAATTTTGGAAACGAACATTATGGGGTAATTGTGTATAGAGCAGCCAGCCCATCAATTACCCCCACACTTGCCAATATTTAATTAAGAAGGTTCCCCTGTGAACACTTCTTCCAATAAATTTTAAAATTTTCCAACACTATCTTCACCCATATTTTAAGAATTTTAAGTTTTCGAAAATTTTCAATGAAGGTTTTCTCGTATTTCGTTATGTTTCATCACAGTTTCGTTGCCCATATGCAGTGTAACGATAGTAAAGTATTTTTTTATAAAAATAAGAAGATAGTTTATACTCGTTGCGGAGGTATAAAATTTGATAAATGTCATTTAAAATTGTAGTTTATCCTCATTTCGGAGTTGATAAAATTTAATAAATTTCATAGTTTATCCTCATTGCGGAGGAATCCGTAAAATTTCATCAATATCATAGTTTATCCTCATTGCGGAGGAAGACTTCGGCACTCCTGGTTCCTCTAGGATAGAACCGTTTCACTTGATTGGCCGCTACCCTCTTCTTCAATACTACTCCATCCAACTCTTCTAGCACATATGAACCGCCGGAAACTTGCTCCTTGATTTTATACGGTCCATTCCACCTATCTGCAAACATTTTTCCCCACTGACTTTCCAAACTCCTATTATACACCAGGACCATATCTCCTGGGTTCAAAGGTTTCCTTAATCGATGTGCCAACCGCTCATCCCAATATCTAACTGATTGATTTCGGATCTTCATCATCCGCGAATATGCCTTTTCTAAATATTCTTCTTTCTTTTCTAGCTGCATCATTCTTGCACACAATAATTCTTCAGTAGTTTTGACCGTGTCCCAGTCAACTCCAAGATATGATTCAGCTTCTAAATCAACCGGTAAAACTGCTTTCTGTCCAAAAACAAGTTCATAAGGTGAAAATCCGGTCGTCCTTTTGGCAGTGATTCGATCAGCAAATAAAACTAAAGGTAAATAGTGCCTCCACTTTTCGGCACTTGTCCCACACATTTTAACTAAAGCATCCTTAATAACTTGATGCCCTCTTTCAACCATGCCTTCAGCTTCAGGATAATATGGGGTTGCTACCCTAACCTTTGATCCAACTTTCAATACGGCCTCTTTAAACTCTGTCCCAAATTCAGGACCTCCATCTACCGTTACCAACTTCATCACCCCATACCTGTATACCCAATTATTCAAAAAAAATTCTGCCACATTTTTGGCAGTTAAATTAATAAGAGGCGCTGCCTCTACCCAACCAGATAAATCATCTCTGGCCACAATTAAATATTTATACCGTCCCTCTTTTATATGAACAGCATCTAAACTAACTCTTCCAAAGAGCGTATATTCACCGGTCGCGTGTCCAGGTTCTTTTGGCCTTAAATAACTTCGTCTTTGACATTCTTCGCATGACTGAACCCACTGTTTAACAGCCATCTTCATGCCAGGCCACCAAAATCGATCAGAAATTCTTCTAAACGTCTCTCCAACGCCTCTATGCCCGAGATCTTCATGCAGTGATTTCAAAACTAATTCTTGCCCCTTCTGTTGAGTTATAACTACTTGAGGATTTGGATACCTCCTCCTCATTAAACGTCGACCAGATAGGTAAAACGTAGATGACTTCCTCTTGATAGCCACCCATTCATCGTCTTCACAATCTTCTGGCCTCTCTAAAGTCAACAAATATTTGACTAACAAAAAATAAAAACCAGTCTGACCCAAGACTTCATCTTGAAAATCGATTAATATAACATCAATAGGGACTTCTCTATCACCAATATCACCTGCACATGAATGAGCCAATAATCGTTGACCCCTAAATAAATCTTTAATCGAGCTATGTCGACGTTTTTCTTCTGAACCTTTGGATCCTTCGAAAACCGTATTTGAAAATACCTCTTTCTCTTTATCCACCTTTTTATTTAAATTCTCTAATTCTCCAACATATACACCATTCCTTAAATTACTACTATCCCACACTACCAATCCATTTTCCTCTACATACACCACATCTTCTTCTACCTCCTCTCTGCCGAATTTATCTACACCTTTTCCAACACCTTTATTAACATAAAAACTATTTTCCAGTTTATCCTCTTGGTGGAGGTCATCATCATCATTATCTAAACACAATAGTCCTGCCAGTTTAACCTCATGGGGGAGGTATGGAAAGTCTTCAGCTCCTTTAGTGCTGGCTTTGATAATAGGTATATCTTCATCGAACTCCTCTGAGTCTGAATCTTCTTCAGTGGGTGGTCTCCTTGATAAACCATCTGGCATAGTAAAAGTTTTGCCAGGCTTATGAACTAAATCAAACGAAAAATGTTGAATAAAAGCTACCCATCTCGTCATGGGTGCGTTCGGTAAACTTGGGGAATTAATCATCTGGATTAACGATTTCGCATCCACTTGCAACTCAAAATGTTGCCCCCACAAAATATGCTGAAGTTTCTTCAGTATTTTCGCCACACCACATAATTCCAATTTTGGTTGAGAATATCTTGATTCGACCTCAGTAAATACTACAGATTCATACCTAACTGGCCTGATGTAACCAGCTTTATCCATCTGAGACAAAACCGCCCCAGCTGCAACCTGACTTGAATCAACTGCTAAATAAATTCTACCAGCATCTTTTCCATAATCCAACTTGTGCAGGACTAAATCCTTCCCCACAACCTCCTTCAACTTCACAAATGCCTTCTCACAATCTTCATCCCACTCCCAGTCTGCATCCTTTCTCGTTAACCGTCTCAATGGAGCTGCCAATGAAGAAAAGTCCTTGATAAACATTCTAACATATATGCAAACGCCTAAAAACCCTCTGACTTCGGTCGTATTCTTGGGTCTTGGCCAGGACTGAATTTTGTTAACTTTCTTCTTGGACATAATCCTACCCTCTCTACATACCACATGGCCTAATATTTCTAAGGCTGGCACACAACAGGAAAATTTTGAACCTGAAATAGTTAAACCAGCCTCTTCAATTCGAAACAAGATTCTTTCTAATGTAATTGCAAACTCCCAAATGAATTTGCGTATCCCGGGATTCTCTTCCAACACCTGGTTATCATAGTCGGTTGTTGGTCCCTTAATTCCTCCATCATCTATAAAGATTCCAGCATATTGTGGAATTTCATCTTGAAGGATCCAAGCCATCTGAGCTTGATAAACTGCAACCGAATTTGTTGCTCCTTGAGGTAATCTTGTTAACTGTAAACGTCCAAGTGGTGTATCGAATGTAGTGAGAGGCCTTGAGTCCGGATGTAACTCTCTTTCATCATATCCACCCATAATATCTCCCAAACCATAACACACTCTCCCTGCAAACGCTTCAACAAACTCCTCAGCACTAGGTGGTATCCCAGCATCCTTTATTGTAACCCTATTTAATTCCCTAAGATCATGAACAACTCTAAGCTTGCCATTCGGTTTCTTGATACAAAATACAGGACTAGAATAACTTGACGTTGATTGCTCATACAGTCCAGTGCGTATCCGTTCTCTGACAACTTCAATATAGGCTTCTTTTAATGCAGCCGGAATAGGAATCGGTTTCTGCTGCCACGGTTCATGACATACCACAGGAATCTTGTAAGGCTCCCCATAGGAATGCTTCAACACACCCCTCTCCTCTTCTTCAAAAGCAATGGCCTTCTCTCGCTTGACCATCACATCCAACAACAACTTCTTCTCTTCTCCAGACAACCAACCATCAGGTCCAAAATTAACAACACCCAGTCTCTCAAAAGTGATTCTTGACGTCTCAGAAAATTCAGGCGGATTCTTTACCAAGGGACTTTCATAAGGATCTCTTGATAACCTTGGTCTTCTCAAAGGTGGATTTAATTCAGCAGGTAGCAGTTCATTAATAGGTCGAACTTTATTTGCTACTTTCTTATATTTGGCTGCGTCCACATCTAAATTAACTTGAGGTAAAACATTTTCTTTTGTATCGCCATTAAAACTTTCATCAAATGAATCTTCTTCATCGCCAGAATCAGAATAAGAAAAATTAGAAAAAAATTTTATTTCATTTTTAAATTTTACCCTTTTCTCCTTTCCCTCGTCTAATTTATAAACAGATTTTCCAACACCTTTGCTTCCCTTATCCAACATTAAATCACCTGTAAAGAAAGTCGGCAGTTTAACCTCTTGCTGGAGGACCGGAATTGAATTTTCACAAAAATTATTTTTTTGTGTTTTAATTATACTGAGATTTTTGATCGGATTTAGATAAGATTTTCGCAGTTTACCCTCTTGCTGGAGGTCCAAAATAGAAGGAGATAAATGCAGTTTAACCTCTTGCTGGAGGCCCGGAATAACATTTTCACATAAATTATTTTTTTGTGATTTACTTATACTGAGATTTTTTATTGAGTTTTGACAAGTTAATTGCAGTTTACCCTCTTGCTGGAGGTCCATAAACATACCCTTCCAATTTTTATCCAACCTAATTTGGCCCATTTTGCCTTTTTCACCATTTTTAAATTTAATAGAAAAACAGGGTAAATCCAATAAACATATAGAAAAGTCCAAAACGTATTTGCACTCCAAAGTAATATTAACAGAAAATAATTGAGAATCCACTTGAATTATCTCCAAGTGAGCTGACCTATTGCAATCCGGGATCTCATCCTGAGGAGAGATTACAACATTAGAGCGATCAGCCCCTGCTACCCCAAAAAATGAGGGCATCCATCCCTTTCCATCAAACATAATTCACCAGAAGCCGTCCGTTTTATATGCCGCTTCTTGGTGCAAACACAACACTGGCACAGAGTAGTAATCCCTGGCCGTGTTTCCCAACCTTCATCTCCAGGAGGCGCTAACCGCATATGTAACCTCCGCATATCTTCACCAGTGATCTCCAAACTAATCCCCATGCCAGCTTGATACCCTATCCTGGCCTCAAAATCCATCAAAAAAGGACCACCAAGAACAGTTTTGACTGCTCCTCTGGCCACATAAAAGTGAACCTTACCAACAGATCCACCAATGCCTAACCTGACATGCTCAGCTGTACCCATCAGCTCTGTTGCATGCCCTCCAATACCTCTGAGGTTTCCCCCAGTTCCACTTTTAATTGGCAAGCCTATACTCGTCGCTTGCTCCAATGAAATTAAATTAATTTGAGACCCTGAATCGACCAAGGCCTTTACTTCTTTACCATTTAGAGTTACCACCAGGTAACCCAGGGGAGCGGAAAAATGTGTATCTACATCTTCCCCAAACTTTTCAACATTTTCACAAATATATTCCACCTCTCCAGTGGAAACCCGACGCCTCGTCAAATGCTTCTTTTGCTTTTCAGCAAGCGCCGGACTAATCGTAAATAACTCCCCCAAAGATAAGGGAATCTGAAGTTGATTCACCCTATTCAAAACTGCGTCCATCGCATTAGCTTGACCAGAAACTACTGGCCGCTCATACTGGACCTTTGATTTAACAACCTTGGCCCTGGGTACCTCTTGAGGTCCAACCGAGCCATCTTCACCCCCCATTATAACATCTTCACTTTCTATAACCCTAACTCCGTCACCAGCTTCTTGCACTAGTCCTGATCCATCGCTAGTCCTTCTTACTCCCTCCATTGGGATGGGACCGCTAAAACTTGGTCTGGGTAGAGACGCCAACGGTACGTCCTCCTCAGAATCCGAATCATCCTCTGGCATAGGCTCACCATTTAAATCAAACTTGCCATAACTAGGGGGCCCCATATCAGCAATCCCCTTCTGCATTTTATATAATTCGTCCTTAGAGTAAGGGTTCAATTTGTTGGCGGCAGTTTGAGCACTAGAAATCTTGTCCTTAGAGTAAGGGTTCACTTTGTTATTGGCCTTGCCAGGATTAGCCCTCAATTGGCTCTGAATGCTACTTTTCGCCTTAGTAGCAGCTGCTCTTCTAGCAGCATTAACATCGTATTCGCCAGCCATACAGCTACCCTCCACCTGGGCAACCGTCGCCAGCTCTAAACCACCAAAAGAAGTAGAAAATGTGGCTTTACTGACCTCTTTCTCTTTACCTTTGTCAGCTTTACCACCATTACCGTTACCATTTTTGCCACTCTTGGCATTAACATCGTCATCCGTCACCTCTTCAAATCTGGCTCTCCTTTCAGCCGTTAAACTTCTTCTGACCAAATCAGAAGGAGACTGTCCATCACTGGGCTTGATGAACAAACCATCAGGAAATTTATAAACTTTACCATCAAATAAAACTCACCCAGCATCCATATCCTTATCAAGAGCAAAACAAACTGTTGCTCTATGACCCCTCCTATTACAATAGGAGCACACCTTTGGCTCATCATAGCCACCCCTATAATTACTACCACCATTCCCACCATTTCTCCCATTGCCTGGGAAGCGGTTACCGTTGTTATTGCCATTATAATTTTGACGTTCATACCATCTAGACTGATAAGAAGTCGATGTCGACGAGGAAGCGATTGGGGCCTTACTGGCCTTTTGAGTCTCTTGGACAAATATCTTTAGCTGTTTCGTTAAATCGGCCAAGTGATCGACCATCTTGTTGTCTACATTGCCCTCAACTTTTGCAGCAGGAACACCCATTTGTGCCTTCTTGGCCTCCTGGGCTTTGACCATAATATCGTTGTTCTCGGCCAAAACTTCGCTAACCTTACTGACATATTGAGTGCAAGACTCTTGATACTTGTCCAACGCTAATAACTTTAGATGGGCTTGGATGTTCTCTTTAATAACCTCCAGAGCCGGTAACTTCTGCTCACCGTTTGGCAGTTCCTTCATTAAATTCTTTCTTGAGAGATCCTTCAAGACGTCCATTCGAATATCCCTACTGCATGCTGACCAAAACAAATCTTTTGCTTGATTTTCATGCACTAATTCATCCACCAAAATAAGATATTCTACCACTTCATCAAACTGAACACAAAGTTTTTTGAAGTCCACCATTGAAGAAACACCACCTTTAGCTTGCCAGTCACCTACAATTTTGTTGAGGTCCATCATAGTAAACCTAACACCCCATCTATCAACCATAGCTTTAGAAAGCTTAACCCAATCCTTGTCCTTAAATGCCTGCATAGCAATAACCTCTTTTTCCACCTCCCTATCAGCAATAAAAAATCTAACTTGCTTCACCATGTCCACATGGGAAGCACCATCAACAGCAGCAGCAGCTTCATACCTGCTAATGAACCATTTAACCTCCTCCCCATCAAACTTTGGGCCATCCCAAGAAACAATTCTAACTGAGGGAGTAAGAGGGTTAGAAGATCCAGAAGCAACAGCAGAAGAAGACATCCCAATAAGTAATGAAAAGCGTTAACAATCGATAAAATAACAAGCCTCTTGCAGGCCAATAACAAAAATCCAATTAGAGTTCCAGAAAATAAGCCTCTTGCAGGCTAATAACGTTCTTGATCCAAGTAAGTCTTTTAAAGAAAGCTAGAGAAATCGAACCCCACGTTGGGCGCCAACTATGGTAAGGTAAACTCTTACAGTCGCCTTGCTGTAAGCAGAATCCGGAGGAGATATGTGGATTTAGCTGAAAACCCCGTCCTTCCAATAAAATAACAAAGTAGGTGTTCTAAATCACTAAGCTAACCAATCTACTTGGATCGGATTAATAAAAATAATGAAACTCTAAAATATTTAACGCTTATTGAGATTTAAAGAAAGTGGCTGTTGATAAAAGAAATACTGATGACAACAATTAAGGTGTACCTGTGAAAGATCTGTAAAGATTGACTTTTATGTTTTTATAATATTTTAAATTTATATGAGACAGCAATAATCAAGTCCCAGCAATAAAGACCTTTCTAAAGATACCCTGTATGAAGTGTGATTTAAATTGTTGAGTAGTATTTCTAAAATGTTATATATAAAATATAATGTATAAGGGTATTACAATTTATTTAATTTGTTGAGTAATAAAAAATGAGACTGTGGTGGTTAATGATTAAGCTGTATGATGTGTCTCCCCTCTCAATTTCGAGTTTGAGAGTCGCTTAAGTATTCCTAGTCACGTTATGGTAAGGTAAACTCTTACAGTCGCCTTGCTGTAAGCAGAATCCGGAGGAGATATGTGGATTTAGCTGAAAACCCCGTCCTTCCAATAAAATAACAAAGTAGGTGTTCTAAATCACTAAGCTAACCAATCTACTTGGATCGGATTAATAAAAATAATGAAACTCTAAAATATTTAACGCTTATTGAGATTTAAAGAAAGTGGCTGTTGATAAAAGAAATACTGATGACAACAATTAAGGTGTACCTGTGAAAGATCTGTAAAGATTGACTTTTATGTTTTTATAATATTTTAAATTTATATGAGACAGCAATAATCAAGTCCCAGCGATAAAGACCTTTCTAAAGATACCCTGTATGAAGTGTGATTTAAATTGTTGAGTAGTATTTCTAAAATGTTATATATAAAATATAATGTATAAGGGTATTACAATTTATTTAATTTGTTGAGTAATAAAAAATGAGACTGTGGTGGTTAATGATTAAGCTGTATGATGTGTCTCCCCTCTCAATTTCGAGTTTGAGAGTCGCTTAAGTATTCCTAGTCACGTGCCTAAATTTTCCCCTCCAGAGCTCTTCCAGAGTCAATCCGGAGCCCGTACGGAGTCTGTACGGAGCCGGAACGGAGTCCGTACGGAGTCCGTACGGAGTCAAAGCGGAGTCCGTACGGAGTCCGTAGAGAGTCGAAACGGAGTCCGTCCGGACTTCCGGACTCAATTTAGAACCTTAAAACCATAATAAAAAATCTAGAAAAATTACACATAATAGAGCTACTTCCCCTTTACCTACCAAACTAATTTTCGTAGTCTGCGCAGCTCTAATTACCCCGTGAAAATTCATCAAAGTTAAGTAATTTTTGAAAACGTAAATATTTCTATAAAACTTTAAAATTCATTTAAAAATATAAGAAAAATAGTAAAAATTCTGGGAAAATTTCCCAAGGTTCTTGAGTGTCTTGACTTGATACTTATAAATTTTTTAGACCGTAAAATAAGTTTTCTCCGTAAAATAAATTGTTTTTTGTAGGCATTCGCTCGTGACCAATTTCTCCATATTTAAAACTCAAATAAATTAAATAAAACCCTTTTATAAAAAAATAATAATGCCAATCTTGCACGCCGTAATAACTCCATTTACGTACTTAGGTGCCATACTAAACTTTAGGCTACCACAACGGGGCTCTGGTATCATGGCCATCTTGTTTCCAAACCATGGTTGCTACATAAACTGCTCATGCCAAAATCTTATCCTTATCACTCAGCACAAAAGATATTATCTGTTTTTTTAAAATTGCCACTGATGCTTGTAGTTTCATCACTCCTACTACTATCTTACATAAGGATAATACTGCTTCTATTTCTCTATCAAATATTAAAGATATAAAAACAACCAAACATTTTCAACATGAGTCCTTTTACATTTGCAAGCAGGAGGCTAAAAAATCTATTCAATGTAACCGAGTATCTACTTCTGATCATCTGGCTGATATATTCACTAAGTTTTTGTGAAGACCATTACATGATAAATTTTTTTCCTCTTTTTTCTCTTTTCAATTATCTTTTCATTTCTTATTTTTTTCTCTCTTATTTCTATCTTATTTCATATGATGTATGTTTTGTGTGGGGGTGTTATGGATAGTCTTTAAATACAGAATTACCATGTCATTCATAATACATGTTATTCTTAATATTGGATACATAAACATACATCACTGTTAAGGTTAATTCTTATTTTATTATAAAAATGGCTTGTATCAGATAGATCATATTCTAACTGAAGGTATTTGGTATATTCTAGGTGAGAATATGATTTACAGGGACATCGAAAAAGGATGACACCAAATTGCAAAAAAATAAAAAATATGTTGGCAGGCCCAAAATCTGAGCTGTCAATTTTTTTTTTCAGGCTGTATTCCGGTTTTGTGGCACTGAGGTGATTTTTGCCCATTTTCCCCCTTTCTCTACCTTATCTGCTTTCCGCCCTCCTCATTCACATCCTGGATCCTAGAATTTTTTCTGCCCCTGGTTCATTTCCTCTTTCATCTTTTTTCATCTTCTTTTCAAGTTATTTTTGTTTTTTTTCTCATCTAGGCTATCTCACAGCTCTTGGTTCCCCCTTTCCTTCTATCTATCCTTAAAATGCCAATGTTGAAGACACTTAACATCTCCAAAATTGTCCCAACTGTAAGCAAAACTCCAAAAATACTTAAAAAAGGCACAATCCATGTCATTACACCACACCATATATCTACCTATAATTTCAAATGCTAATTAAAAAATTTCAAGTCCTATATTCTGGCACCATAATACTTATCATGAACAATCAATTGTTCAAGGATATGAATTTGAGACAATTAGTATAATTATTGATGTCATTAAACTTTTATGTATTCCTTCCTTCCTCCTTATCTTGAAGGAAGAATAGTTATCTTTCTCCATACACTGCATTGGGAAGTGATGGAACAGGCAGTCCTTGAACAACTTATTTTAAGCCAAAAACTGGCCTAAAAAATAAAATTCATACATTTCAGTGTCCTGCTACAGCACAAAAGTTCCTGTAAAACTCACACCCCTTTCATTTAGGTCAACTTATTTTTAATAAAATATTTTTTTACATCTCTACTTTTTACACAGCAATGCCAATTTATTCAAAGAAAAATAAAGCTACAAATTTTTTCATTTACATTGAGATCCTCAGCTGAAAAATGATCATCTAAAGATTCACTATGGGGAAAAATAAAAAGAAAAATAATGGTAAATTTTTTGATTGCTGAAAAAAATTGAAAGTCCTATTCTTGAACAATTGATTGTTTATGATGGGAATTGTGGTGCCAGAATATAGGATGTGAAATTTTTTTTGTTAGCATTTGGATTTCTAATTAGATATATGGTGTGGCATATTAGCATGGATAGTGTCTTTTTTCAGTATTTTTGGGATTTTTTTGACAGTCGGGAAAATTTTGGAGATATTAGGTTTCTTCAAAGTTGTCATTTTAAGGATAGATACGGTGAAATGGAGAACCAAGAGCTGTGAGATAACCTAGATGAGAAAAAAAACTTGAAAATAAGATGGAAAGAAGATGAAAAAATATGAAAGAGGAAACTCACCAGTTGCAGAAAAATTCTAGGATCCAGGATGTAGATGAGGAGGGCAGAAAACAGACAATGTAGAGTAAAGGGGAAAATGGGCAAAAATCTCCCCAGTGCCACAAACCAGGAATACAGCCTGTCAACAAAATTGACAGCTCAGATTATGGGCCTGTCAAAATATTTTTAATTTTTTTGTGATTTTGTGTCATCCTCTTCAGATTTCCCTGTACTATTCTACTTATTAATTCATGTATGATATTTACCGACCAAAGGTATTTGGTATATTCTAGTAATTAAACATCTGGTTCACATTAGTTACTGCACATTTTAGACAATCCTATAGTACTAGCTATAGGCCTTTACCAAGGGAGTTAAAGAGAAACTAGAGAGAAAAACCCCTGTCCCTTTAGAAAAATACAACTTTACTTGCTAGTTATATTGAGTCTTGTTTGAAAAAGCTTATTTCAGTCACATTTGACTGCTTGATGAGTCAAGAAAGTAGTCCCCAGACAGACTACCAGTCCAAAGAATTGAAATGAAGACCAATGGACACACCAGAGAAAGCGATGGTGCTTGATGTAGGCTGCAAATTCACACCAGAGAAAGATATAATACTTGATATAGCTTGCAAGATTATACCAGAGAAACAGTGACAAGAGTTGAGGTTAAGTAAGAACTAACCTTTTCACAACCCAGCCAAAAAAAAAATACAAAGAGTGAAGCCTGAGAACCAGATATCCAAGATGGTAGATGATCTCTTCTAACTTTTTTTCTCTCTTACACACAGACCCCCTAGCCAGATCCCCAGCTTGATACAGCTCTCCCAGATATTTACATGCATAAAATAGTCTCTAGAGACCTTCCAACTTTCCAGAGGGTGGGAGGCCTGTCTTAGGCAAGGCTGTGTTGAGGTGGGCAGGCCGCCCGTAGGCAGGAAGCCGCTTCTAAGACTGAAAACACCCAAAAACAACCAAACAACCTCTAAAACCACAAAACAGCACAACAACTCATAGAAAAAAGCTAATCACACATAACACACACCAAAATGATTAGAGAAGAATGGAAATTAAGCTGAGACATAGTTATTGACCCAAACTTAAGCCTACAAAAATACAACTTAACACCTAAATAATACCAAACCCCAATACTTAACACTATTACCCCAACTAAACCCTACATACCATACACCCACAAATAAACATCACAAAGGCCTATGCATTCTTGGAACACCATATCCTCCCTCCATTCCTGAATGTCCTCATTCTTCATCCCCTAGCCACCATGTTCACACACCTCTCCAGACAAGCCTCTGACCTTGGCCCTTGCCAATCCTGCATGGACAACAAGCTCATATTTTCAATGACTGGACTACTACACATCTACAGAGCCTCTTGTGATGCTTGCCATTCCAGGTAGAAACAATGCAATATACCTGGCCCACTATCCTCTTTTTCAGATTCCTCCTCTTCTCAGCCTTATCCATCCTCTTCTTCCAAAAGATCCAGACCTTCTATCATCATTCCAAAGATAATCAACAGACTCCATTCCTCCAAAAGAAATTTTTTAACTCTTTTAGCCTCTTCTTCCTCTTATCACCCTGAATTTTGAAAACGTAAGATTATTTTTCTCTCTTCTAAACTAGACTGATCATTTTCTCAGCCTCCCTTTCACCAGTTATTGGTGATGATGAAAATGTAGGAACCATTTAAACACCATTCCCAAACTCAATTCTTCTTACCAAAGAAAGATTTTAAAATCATACCCAAAAACAAAAACAAATCCTCCTTTCCTACTTCCAATCAACTCCTTACAAGGACCAACAAGACATTGATAAGAGAAGGAACCTCATTAAACAGTTCAAAGCCAGCTCAGAAAATTTTTCCCCCTCCCTGATACCATTCTATAATTGCACTAGATCTTTTTTTTGACTAAGAAAAAAATATGATCATATCCTCTATAAGATGTTAGCACCAAACATCCCTCAGTTTAAAGTCTTGGGGGATTATCCTCATTTTAAAGCATTGGGGGACTTAAAAGTCTTCAGTTTATAGTCTTGGGGGACTCAAAACCTAAATCATAAATCCAGAACCAGAGATCTACCACATTAAGCCAAAGATAAAAAACTATAATTCTGGGGTAATTGTGAATAGAGCTTATAGCCCATTAATTACCCCCAAGCTTGCCTTTGATAAACTCAGAGGCTTCCCCTATGGATACCCTCTGCCAATATTCAAAACAATACCAAAACAAAACCCATTTCTCATTTTATAGTCTTGGGGGACTAAATAACCAGTTTTCAGTTTAAATTCTTGCTAGACTGATGTATATCTCAGTTTAAAGTCTTGATGGACTACCCAAAAAAATCTTGAATATATAATGCATAGAATACAAACCCAAAAACCATCAAATCCAAAAAATTTAAACCATCCCTGAAGAGCCTGAACAACCCAACGATATAACCCATTTGATGTAACACCAAAAATATCTAGGCTAAAATATTAAACCTCATTTAACAAATAAAATAAAATGGTATCCCCCAGCCAATTGATGAGATGATCACCAGATACCTTACCCACATCCAAATGCATTTTGATGTGGTCACACTTAATAATTTATTTATGTTTTGACTCCTCCTCTTCTACCAAAAACATTTCCAGAGCCCTATCTTGAGCCTTTGAACAAACATAGCCTCCATAAAAAATTAAATGAGAAAAAGAAAAAAGAAAATAATCTTGTATCCACCACTTTTACAGCCAACACCCTAAAACCACGTAACGAAGCCAGATCCTGTTCAACATAAAAGATCACTTGGTGGGCTCCCTAAAATAAGTAAAAATGACAGGAGACCACCAGTGATCCACAATCAATCCAAAAGCACCAAAAGTCATACAAGCCAAGGAAAATACTCCAGTCAGTTTTAAGTCATAGAGGACTAAAAACCTGTATCATAAACACAGAACTAGAATTCAACAATATAAAACCAATAATTTGAAAAAGACATTCAGGGGTAACTGTTGCACAGATAAGACAGCTCATCAGTTACCCCCACACTTTCCAAAAAAAATATAGAAGCCCCTCCCATGGGTACCTTCTAACAAGAAAAATACATCCACACATAATTCAAATAATCAACACAGAACACCAGAAAATACCAGCACTTGAAGACCATAGAATTCCATTTTAAATTCATAAAGGAGAAAAACCTGCATAAAGAAACCAATACTATGGTTCAAAAAAATTAAGAAAAGAGGTTGGAAACAGAGAATCTGGGGAAACTGTTGATAGAGCAGCTAGCACATCAGTTACCCCCACACCTGCCAACATCAAATCTTAAAGCCTCACCCTTGGGTACCTCCTAAAAAAGGAATTTTCCAACACAAATCTTCTCCCATATAAAACCAAAACTATTTAAATTCTTGAAATTGCAGTTTTAACCTCATTCTGGAGGTTAAAATAAACTAATTATCATCATTTTTATCTTCATTTTCTTTTAAATATATCAATAATCACTTGAACTTTTCATTTCTTCCATCTTCATTATACTAAGATTTTATATCTATATATATATAGAGAGAGAGAGAATTGAACCAGAGAGACTGATAAGAATTTGAAAAAACAAAAAAAAATCTTTACCAAAAAACATAGATATCAAATTAAACAAAACCAAACAAATTAAGTAATTTATCCTCATTTCTAAGGGATCAGATTTTTGAAATCCCCATGTTAAAACCAATAAGTTTGCCCCTACGGCCTGAACGCTCTAAGCTCCTCTTCCAATTCTGATATACCAACATCATACCTCCAAACAAATCTTCAATCCTTCTTCATACACTGACTTTACCACCAATTTGAATCCCAGTTTTCAACAACCCTGCATCCTTTGGTATTAAAGGAGAAGTCACCACATCTTTAATTTCTCTACAAAGAGAATCCAAAATGACCTCCTGCATGTAAGGTAAATTCAAATTATTAATAATTTCACCCTCCACTCTACAAAAACTTCTCCATTTGAGTGAAGCAGCTGAGAATCTACTGACTCTAACTCCAAATCATCCATCACAAAGTTGTTCTTAAATTTCAAAAATTCCTTCAAAATAGGACCCAGAACACTTAAAGAATCATCTTTCCCAAAGCAAGCATATCCTGATCTTTAGGGAACCAGCTTGGAGTTATATTCATCCAACAGACATAAATCCAGAAAATAATCTTTCTGAACATCCAAACTTCCAATAGAGAGATCCTCACCACTACTTCCATTCTCTGAGCTTGAAAGAAGCACTTGAAAATCTTTTGTATTGAGATACAAATCATATAGTGAAGAGTTACCTGGAGAATCCAAAAGTTTCTCCAAAATAGAATCCATAACATCAAATTAAAAATCTCCTCCAAGCATACATCATCTGATCTTGAAGGAGCCACCTGAAAATAATCTTCCTCTAGGAGCAATAGATCCAAGATAGAATCTTGCTGCCCATCAATAAAAAATAACAGACACATCCACCACAGATTACTTCTCAACATTCCAAAACACCTGATCATGATCAGCCATGGTTTCCCCCCCACATAAAAAATCCAACTTTGAGGGAATACACTGATCCTCTAGTGCATATATCTCCAAAACATCAACTAAAGCATATTCCTGAGATCCCATGGCATACTCTGGAAACAAAAAATAAGTTTCACAAACATCATCATAATCACCATCTTCTACAATTGATGGTTCAAAACCTCCCCAGAAGCATAAATTTCCACCAAAGTCTTCTGAACCTCTCCATCCAACAGAATTTATTCTCCAGACCCAACATCCCTTTTCTTCATACCATGCAAATATCCCAAAATAACCTCCTATAAAACAGCCATAGCAGGAATCCTATTTTTCAAATTTTCAAGGTATTCCATCAAGTCAGCCTTGTAAAGGATATTCAGAACCTCCACCTTAAACTTCCTACCCATGGCACTCCAAAATACATACTTGGCCCCATCTTGATGTGGTTATAAATCATTTTATACCAGATAATCCAGATCCTCCCCAAATTCATCCATAAATTCTCCAAATTGGTTAGGAGAAGTTACATCACCTTTCTATTCCCATTTCCTAGCAGTCCCATGAAGATCCAGCATTGAAAAGGTAGTGGGCCACCTTTTAACCATCTCCATCTTCAATTTCCCCCAATCCTGACTCCTATAGCCTACCATTCCCGAAACTTTCCTCTTTAATTCCCTATTCCCAATGAAGAAGATCACTTTCCTAACCATATCCAACAGTGAGGCCCCATCAATCTCAGCAGCCATCTCAAAACTAGCCAAAAACCCCTTTGTATCCTCCCCAAAAACCGTGACCCATCCCAAGACTTAATCCTAACCATCCTAGAAACTTCCAATTACACCCTCCAATATTCATCAAATAAAGACAGGGCCCCCCCCTATAGCCTTAAAGACCTAGGAGGAACCAAATCCAACAGAAGGTAAAGAGGCCTGTACCAACCACAAGGAGATATAGCACTAAAATTCAAAATCCATTAAAAGAGATCCACCAAAGGGTGAAGCCTAGATCAACAGAGATTCTAAAAGTCCAACAAGTACAGAACCTACATTGGGTGCCAGAAATTTAGACAATCCTATAGTACTACCTATAGGCCTTGAACAAGGGAGTTGGAGAAAAACTAGAGAGAAAAACCCCTGTACTTTGAGAAAAATATGAGTTTAGTTGCTATTTAAATTGAGTCTTGTTTGATAAAGCTTCTTTCCAGCACACTTGACTGCTTTATTGGCCAAGAAATTAGTCCCCAGACATACTACCAGACCAAAGAATTGAAATATATACCAATGGCCACACTGGAGAAAGCAATGATACTTGATGTAGGTTACGAATTCACACCAGAGACAGCAATAATACTTGATAAAGCTTGCAAGATTATACCAGAGAAACATTGACAAGAGTTGACGTCAAGTAAGAACTAACCTTTTCACAACCCAGCCAAAGAAACACAAAGAGTGAGGCCTAAGATCCAGATATCCCAGATGGTAGATGATCTCTTCTAACTTTCTTTTCTTTCTTGCACACAGACTCCTTAACCAGATCCCCAGCTTGAAACAGATCTCCCAGCTATCTACATGGATAGAATAGTCTCTAGAGACCTTCCTACTCACAGGCGGGTGGGCCGCCCGTCTTAGGCAAGGCACTATTGAAGCAGGAGGGCTTTGTGTTATTGGGAAGCTACTTCTAGGCCTTCAAATTCCCAAAAACAATCAAACAACCTCTAAAACCGCAAAAAAACACAACTAATCATAGAAAACAGCTAATCATCCCTAACACACACCAAAATGATGAGAAAAGAAATTAAAATAAGGTAAGACATAATAAGTGACCCTATTTCAAGCCTACAAAAAAATAAACACCTAAATAATAACAATCCAAATACTAAAAACCATTACCCCAACTAAACCCTACATACCAAATACCCCTAAATACACATTCCAAATGCCTATATATCTTTGGATCACCACAATTTTACATCTTCAGTGAGATAATTATTTTTCCTCACTCCTGTAGCAATGTGTCAGTCTGTAGAGCTCTGTAAATAACCAGAGAAAAGGGACACAGCAACTACAGACTATACACATTTGTACACATAACTAAGTACATATTTCTAGTTACTTAACATCCCCCCACTTAGTTATGAAAAAATATACTTATATCTCCCCCCATACACATATAAACAACTCCATAAACAGTAAAAAAGAGATAAAATATAATGAAAATAAAAAAAAATTAAAGCAAGGAAAAATAATGAGAAAATTGAATATAACCCCATCACCACACATAGACATCTTTCCTTCTAAGCATTGTCAGAGATGGGCCCAGGGATTTTGTGAGTATATCTGCATGCATTTGAGCAGTGGGGACCCATTCTAAAGTTTCTTATTTTAGTAATAGCTGTTCATTCACAATATAGAAACACCTATCCACATGTATTGTCCTTTTGTTTCCCTGTTTGTCTTTTGCATTGGCAATTTCTCCTTTTTTGTCACAGAAGATCTGTCACGCGCCACGTGACACTCGAGGCAAAATTAACTCAATAAATCAATAATATCGAGTCCTAAATCTATACTCGAAGCGCAGAAAGCAATTCTCCATAGCAACTGCGATTTTCCTTTGTGTACTTACTATTTAACTGCGCTAGCCTAAACTCTAAATCTAAATTAGTCAATCTCCCAATAGGGTACCTTAGTCCTTTTCAATAAGCGACGCGCAGCGCTAGGATCAACGAAATAGTATAGTAGTAGTTTTTTTCATTAAAGTTTTGTTAATTAATTAAAAAGGGGGAAATTGAGCATGGACGGATATTTAGTGGAGAGGGTCTAAGTGTATGTTAGTAATGGTCAATGGAATGGGAATGCTGCGATGGAAGGGAGGTCAATGCGAGGAGGAGCAAAGGATATAAAAGGAGTTGGGTATTTGGTTTGATATTCCTTAGAATTATATTATAATATCGTCTTTACATTAATAGTGGTAAATCCTTAAAAGTTAAATCATTTTTATTGTATCTTTCTTTTACTTTCTCAATATTCATTTCTAAATCCTAAATCTTTGATTATTGAGTTTCCAACCCTTTGTGAGATTTTAAGAATTATTATTACCTTGGAACAAGTTTATAATTCTTCTCGAACGAACCTCGAACCTATAGCTATTACTTTGAGTGACCTTCGAATCATTTCCTCGAATCATTCCTCTGTGCTTCAAAGAAGTTTCTAAAATCCCTCATCTCACTTACAGGAACATCCTCGACCTTGTGCGTAGGTCATCCGGTGACAGTATAATTTAATTCTCCGTAGTTCTCATTCTTTGCACTACTACGTCCTTTTAGGTGTTTCTAAAATTTTAAATGGCACCTGTTCAACACACTCCTCCTACGGGCGCTACTACTAGAGCTCGCGCTAGAGGCAGGCCAACAGCCACAAGGTCTGTTTCTCGCACTCACTCTTTGTAACCACTTGACCTTAGGGAACGGCAACATTCAGTTCAATCTGTAGAAGACATTCCACAAGATTTTGAGGATTCTAGTGATGAAGAAGAAGGAGAGGATACAATGCATGAGGCACCATCCGCCCCTGCCAATCACCCTTCTGGCCAATCCTCAGAACCGGGACCATCTAACTCTCTTCATGAAAACCCTTTCAAATCCAACGTCTTCAGAGGGATCTAAGTTCAAAACTCCTTCTATGAAATCTCCTGACAAATTCAACGGGGATCACCCCGACAGATTGCGACCCTTCTTGCAAACCTGAAAGCTACTGTTCCATAATGACCCTCGAACCTTTAACAGCGACCGATCAAAGGTTGTTTACGCTTCTTCATTCCTAGCTGGGAAAGCAGCAAGATGGTTTGAACCTTACCTACTCATGCTTTCTTCGACAGAAACCCACTTACTTATCAATAATTGGGAAAAGTTCGAGGACCAACTTTTTACGTTGTTTGGGGACCCTAATGAAACGGACAACGCGGAAATTGAACTTAATTTTCTTCGCATGAGTGATAATGGTAAAGCTTCTGAATATATCTCGAACTTCAGAGCACTTCAAACTCGAGTAGGTTGGAATGATGCTGCCCTTAAGTATCATTTCAAGAAAGGACTTCCTTTGAGGATTCTGGATCAATTAAATCTTCATGGTCAGAAGATGACTACTTTAACGGACTTAATGGATCGAACCCTCGAACTTGACGGCGTTTATCAAGGATGACTTCAACATCTTCGATATGCCAACAAATCTCAAGGCCTAAATATTAAATCGGGACCTTCTTCACACCCACGACCAAATAAATCCTCCTCGACTCAATCCAAACCCAATAAGGGAAAGGATAAACCTCGACCAAAAGGCTCGACCCCAGGCGATATCAGAAAAGTACTGGATCCTAAAGGGGAACTTAAAGAAGCTGAGAGGAAGAGACGAGCAGATAATGGGTTATGTATGTATTGTGGGGGTAAGCACAAGTTGGAAGACTGTGTAAAGTTGAAGGAAAGAGAAGGTACTAGTTCGAAGTCAAAAAACGAGTAGATAGTTTACTTGTGTGCAAAGCAAACTATCTTATCTCTCCCAGTGCACAGAACCTCCATGTCTTAAGGACTGGAGTTGCCTTAAACCGCTTGAGATTCATTCTTTTTAAGGAGGATATCCCCTTCAGTTGTCTTATAGACTCTGGAGCTTCAATTTCTTTTGTTAGTTTATCTTTTGCCGAGAAGCTTCAACTAACATTTACAGATATCGATCGAACTCCCATCTATTTGGTTGAATCAGAGGAACCCAAATATTGGGTAAGTAAGAAAGTTTTATGGGTTTTCAACTTTCCAAACTTTCCCCCTTCGAGTGGGAATTATCAGTCTTGGATGCCCCAAGGATGGACGATACCATTCTTGGCCATGACTTTTTAACGCATTGGAATCCCGAAATTGATTGGACTAGGGGATTGATCACCCCACGCTCTAAGTATATTTCTGATTCTTCAATGCAGGTCAATAGGGAGTTAAACAACCCGCCTGACAATGTCCTGCTAGAGGACAAGTCTCTGCCAGATGACTTGCAAGCATCTGATCCTTCTTTAAATGAGCAATTGGCTAACCCTTCTAGCTCAATGACTTCACTCGAAGAGGATTTAAATTGCCTCGAAGTAATCGAATTCTGCTCTCTCAATACAGGTATCCCCTCGACAGATTCTCTCGAAGATGAAGAGGACGACCAAATCAACGTTGAAGCCATCAAATCAACTCTACTGAAAATCTACCATGATTTCCTCGATGTTTTCTCAATCCGTAAGGCCGATAAGTTACCACCTCATCGACCCTACGACCATCAAATAGAGGTAAAAGGCCCAGTACCTCCGGCAGGTCCTGTCTATTCTTTATCGAAGGACGAATCTCAAGTTCTTCGAGACTACATTGCAGAGAATGTAGCCAAAGGTTTCATCAGAGCCAGTAAATCTCCAACCGGCTCCCCTGTCCTCTTTGTAAAAAAGAAAGACGGTAGTCTTAGGTTGTGTGTTGACTATAGAAAGCTCAACACAGTCACTAAGAAGAATTCATATCCTGTTCCTCCTATGTCATTACTTCTTACCCTTTTCAATGGTGCTAATTTCTTTTCTAAAATTGATCTTAGAGGCGCTTACAATCTTATTCGCATTGCGGAAGGTCATGAACCACTGACTGCAATGCGCACTAGATTTGATAGTATTGAATATTTAGTAATGCCTTTTGGATTATGTAACGCACCTTCAACTTTTCAAACTTTTGTAAATGATATCTTTCAAGATATTGTTGAACAATTTGTAGTCGTCTATTTAGATGATATTTTAATATTCTCGAAAACACTGGATGAACATATTCATCATGTTCGACAGGTCCTAAATCATCTTCCAGATCATGGTCTCTACACCAAGCATAATAAATGCGAATTCCACCTCAAATCAATTGATTTTTTTGGGCTTTACGTTGTCCACTGACGGTTTAGTTATGGATGGCAAAAAAGTCCAGAAAATCCTGGAATGGCCTGAGCCAGAAAACGTTAAATCACTCCAAGGATTTTTGGGTTTTGCAAACTTCTATAGAAGATTTATTAAAGATTACTCTAAAACTATTTCCAATCTTACTTCTCTTCTTAGAAAAGATATTCCTTTTGTTTTTACTTCTACAGCACGAAAGGAATTCGAAGCACTAAAAACGGCGTTCACCACAGTTCCAATTCTCAACATTTTGATCCTTCTGCCTCGACAATAGTTGAGACAGATGCAAGCGATTATGCTATTGCAGGGGTCATCTCCCAATTAAATCCTGAAACAAATTTGTTTGATCCTGTTGCTTTTGAGTCATGCAAACTCATAGCTGCAGAATTAAATTATGAAATTCATGACAAAGAGCTTTTAGCTATTATCCATTGTCTTAAAAAATGGCGTTCTTTTCTTCTCAGCCTAGATAGTCCTTTTCAAATTTTAACAGATCATAATGCTTTGAAATACTTCATGTCTTCTAAAGTGTTAACGAGGCATCAAGCCAGGTGTGCTGAATTTTTGTCTGAATTTTCTTTCTCTATTTCCTATCGCCCAGGAAAAAACTGCATTGTCCCAGATATCTTGTCATGTCGGGACGACGTTTACCCACAGCGGGGGGACGCATTTGCTGACAAGAACCCAGCAAATGTGCAATCAATCTTCAACAAATCAATGTTAATGACTCATCAACTTAATTCGATGACGACTCAATCTTTTCAAAATCCACTAACCAACATCCTCGAAGCTCAGTCAAAGGACGATTATTGTTTAGGGTTAAAAGACAAAATACTCTCGAAGCAAGGGGCCAAAAGATTTAGTATTGAATCAGGTCTATTAGTCTTTGAAGGTAGAGTAGTCATACCCGACAACAATGAGATAAAATTATGTATTTTCAACAGTCGACATGATTCTCCATTAGCTGGTCATTTTGGGGTTGATAAAACCTACCAGTTAATAGCAAGGGATTTCTTCTGGCCAGGTATGACCAGGGAAATCAAGGCCTATATAAAAGCTTGTTACGAATTTAATAGGAATAAGGCTCACCGTCACTGGAAGCATGGGTTGCTTCAACCACTTCCTATTCCCTCTAAACCTTGGGAATCTTTATCGATGGATTTCATTTCTCAACTTCCTTTTTCTAATGATTTTGATGCTATATTAGTAATAGTAGATAGACTTTCAAAAATGTCTATTTTTATTAAAACCACTACTACTGCTACAGCAGAAGATTTGTCAAAATTGTTTCTAGAATATGTATTTTCCAAACACAGCTTACCAAATGATATTATTTCAGATAGAGGCTCATTGTTTGTATCCACATTCTGGACCCAACTGTGTCGACAACTCAATATCACGAGGAATCTCTCCACGGCCTATCACCCCAAAACTGATGGTCAAACAGAAAGAGTTAACCAAATCCTCAAACAATATCTTCGAATGTATGTCAGTTACCAACAAGACGATTGGACCACATGGTTACCATTGGCCGAATTTGCTTATAATAACTCTACTCATTCTTTGACACGACAATCTCCCTTCAAAACCATTTATGGACGACATCCTCGATTCAACTCAATCCATGTAGGAACTAATCATCCTGCGGAACACTATCTTCGAACTATATCACGACTCAAAGAAGAACTTAAAACAAATTTGGAATCAGCGATTCGAAGATACAAGGAACAGGCTGACAAACATCGACAATCTGCTCCTTCCTTTAAACCAGGCGACAAAGTATGGCTTGACGCACGAAACATTCGAACAACAAGACCATCAAAGAAACTGGCTGAAAAGCGCTTAGGACCATTTGAAATCGACTCTGAAGTCTCTAAAACTGCATTTCGACTAAAGTTACCTCCTAAATGGCAGGCGATTCACCCTGTTTTCCATGTATCTCTCCTGGAACTGGGTCGAGAAATATACCCGGGCAAGAACCAACCCCCTCCGGAACCGGTTGAAGTAGAAGATCATCTAGAGTGGGAAGTAAGTCGTATCCTTGATTCAAGAATACGCAAGGGGAAACTTCAATACCTTGTGGAATGGGAAGGCTTCCTCAATGACTCAGACAAAACATCCTGGGAACCAGCCATCAATGTTTCTAACGCTCCTGAACTCCTAAAATCTTTTCATTCGAAACATCCTTTAAAACCAAAACCTTAAAATTTCTTTATTTAAAATTTTCTTTTCTTTTCTTTCTTTCTTTAAAATCTAAAACATCTCTTAAATTTCTTAGCCTTGTTTTCTTTTTTCTCTCTTCTTTTTCTTTCTTCTCCTTCTATAAAAATTTCCTCCAAAACCAACTAAAATTAAAATCAAAATTAAAATTAAATACAATAAAATAAAATAAAATAAAATCAAAATTAAAATTAAATAAAATAAAATAAAATAAAATAAAATTAAATAAAATTAAATTAAATAAAATAAAATAAAATAGAATAAACATAAATAATAAAATAAAATAAAAAACTCATAAATCTCTCTGAATATTTTCTTTCTTTTCTTTTTCAATTCTTTAAATACATTCTTTTCTTAAATTTAAAATTCTCTTCAAAAAATTTCTCTTCCAAAAAATTTATTTTCTCTTTTAAAAACTTTCTTTCCTTTGAATCATCAAATCTTGTACGACACGACCATTTCCTCAAACTTAACTTCAACCTCTAAATCTCCCTATAATAATTCTTCGAAACAAATAAATCTTCTTTTCAATTCTCTTAAATTCTAAATTCTGTTTTTTTCTTTTCTTTCTTCTTCCTCTCTTTTCAACTAAAATTTCTTAAAAAAAAAAAAAATTTTTTTTAAAATCCTCAATTTAACAAACTCATCTCAATCACAAAACCGTTTTTTTTTCTCTCTCTTTTCTTACATAAAAAAGTTTCCTTTTTAAAAACACTAAAACTTCCTTCAATTAAAACAACCTTTTTTCTTTCTTTAAAATTCTTCTTTCAAATTCTAAAATTTTTTATTTAAAACTTCTTTTTTCTTTTTTTCTCTTCTTTTTCTCTCTCTCTCAAATCTTATAAAATTAACAACATTCACCTACAATAAAAAAATAATACTAATAATAAAATAGAATAAAAATAAAATAAAACTAAAATACAATTTTTTTTTCTCTACTTCTTTACATCTCCTTTTCATTTCAAATCTTTTCTTTTAACTTCTCTCAAACCAATCTTTTCATTTTCTCCAAAAATACCCTTATTTCCTTCCTGCATTTCTCAAATACCTCCTCCTCTCCTACCGGAACCACCTCTCCCATCTCCAAGAGCTCCTCTGCCACGTCGAAGGAAGCAGCGTCAATAATAGTGTCGACCTCCCCACATAGTTCTTCCGCGAACCTTACTCGTCGACTTTGACGAGGTTTCTTCGACCACACCTGGTCCAGGGTGTCTTTGGGCTCTTCAACTACTTCTGTGGCTGGAGGGTTTGCCTCAGTTGGTATAACCGGCGCAGGCTCCGCAATCGGCTCTTCAAGGTTATTCCATGTCTAAAAACAAAAAAAAACTCATCAGTAACTTCATCCTTAAAATAAACAAATAAAACTTACCTCAAAGATGGGGTCAGGCTCTAGAAATAACCTGGGCGTCACTTCGACCTCTACCTCTCTCTCTTCCTCATCATCCTCGATGACCACCCGTCGTTTCTTGGGTGCCCGCCCTGGAACAGGGACTTCATCTTCATCCTCCTCCACCAATTTGTCGACCTCTTCCTTGACACCTCGCTTCGAACTCGTGACCTGGGTTACCCAGGTTGAGATCTCGTTGTTCAACTCCTTATCATTTTCCCCCACAGATTGTTCATCTTTGATTGAGACATCCCAAATGTCTTCGACCACCTCTTTGGTCTTCGGAACTACCCAAAACTTAGTTTTGGTAAATCGTTTTTCGATTTCCGCGTTCTTCGTCAACGCATCGCACGCCACTCGCCGCCAACAGCAAAACTCGCATTTCTGGAGAGGGCCTCGAGTTGCCGTACTTTCGACACAGAAATATTCCATGCTTTCACAAGCCGTGCAAGTCTGTGAAAACTGTCGTGTGATTATTCCCCCATCCGCTTTAGGGTGTGGAGGCGTAGGTGTGGGAGTAGGGCAGTTCATTATAAAAATAATTAATTAAGAGGTGAGGGAAAAAGTATTAGAAAAGGGAAATTAGTGTGGGAAGATGGCTCAAGCTCAACTGAGTTCGCATTTTTTATACCCGGGCATCTGTCACGCGCCACGTGACACTCGAGGCAAAATTAACTCAATAAATCAATAATATCAAGTCCTAAATCTATACTTGAAGCGCAGAAAGCAATTCTCCATAGCAACTGCGATTTTCCTTTGTGTACTTACTATTTAACTGCGCTAGCCTAAACTCTAAATCTAAATTAGTCAATCTCCCAATAGGGTACCTTGGTCCTTTTCAATAAGCGACGCGCAGCGCTAGGATCAACGAAATAGTATAGTAGTAGTTTTTTTCATTAAAGTTTTGTTAATTAATTAAAAAGGGGTAAATTGAGCATGGACGGATATTTAGTGGAGAGGGTCTAAGTGTATTTTAGTAATGGTCAATGGAATGGGAATGCTTCGATGGAAGGGAGGTCAATGCGAGGAGGAACAAAGGATATAAAAGGAGTTGGGTATTTGGTTCGATATTCCTTAGAATTAAATTATAATATCGTATTTACATTAATAGTGGTAAATCCTTAAAAGTTAAATCATTTTTATTGTATCTTTCTTTTACTTTCTCAATATTCATTTCTAAATCCTAAATCTTTGATTATTGAGTTTCCAACCCTTTGTGAGATTTTAAGAATTATTATTACCTTGGAACTAGTTTATAATTCTTCTCAAACGAATCTCGAACCTATAGCTATTACTTCGAGTGACCTTCGAATCATTTCCTCGAATCATTCCTCTGTGCTTCAAAGAAGTTTCTAAAATCCCTCATCTCACTTACAGGAACATCCTCGACCTTGTGCGTAGGTCGTCCGGTGACAAGATCTTGATTGGGGGAATATCAGAAAATATGTCTTTAATAAGAGATTTGAGATCCAAATTGCATCCTTCATACCACCACTAAGTGCCACATATTCAGCAGTGAATGATGAATCACTAACCTTCAATTGGTGTCTTGAGGTCCAAAAAATAGGGCAAGAATTGAGAAGCAGGAGATTTCCTATTTGAGACCTGGAGAATTCTTTGTTTTTCCAGGTGGAATCAGAAAAGAAAGGAGTTCAAGCAGAGAATTCTGGTCAGGATGAATGTGAAGACATAGGTTGGAAGTGTGTTGGAAATATCTGAGAAGGTGGTTTAGTGCAATCCAGTGAGTAGCAGTGGGTTTGGAGGAGAATTTTGCTAAAACACTGACAGGGAAAGACAGATCTGGCCTAATAGCCACCCCCACATAAATGAGAGCACCTAGAATAGAGAAATATTTAGTTTTATTGGTAGCTACCTCTTTATCCTTGGCTGTGGTAATCTCTAGATTGCTTGGTAGGGGGGATCATTTTGTTAATCCAGAGGGTTTATGTTTCCGCAGAATCTTTTGAGTGAGCTTAATGTTCTGCAGATAAAAACCTTCTTGAACTTCTTTGATATCAACACATGCAATACCATCCACATTATCATTCCACTTAACCTTCAAACTACCATTCAAACCATCCTCCAACTCCTTCAACACCTCCTCACTACTTCCAGTAACTATACCATCATCAACATGTATCCAAATCACACCCACACATCCCTTTTTTCTGAGAACATGGAAACTCTTATCATATTGACTTGCCTTATACCCTATATCATCAAATTTTCTGGAAATGTGCAGCCACCAACATCTTGTTGCTTTTTAGTGCCATAGAGGGCCTTTTTTAAATGTAGGGCTTTTCCAGTGTCATGTAGCTGGTAATCTTCAAGAGGACAGACCCAAGTTGCTTCATCAATTGGAATGTGAAGGTAAGAAGCAGTAACATCAAAAGATTTTACACGCAATTTGTGATAAGCTGCAAGTGTAAGAAGAATATTTTAAGAGGAAAATGTAGCAGTGGGAGCAAAATTGTCCTTGAAATTAATACCATACTTCTGTAAAAACCCTTTTGCCACATATCTTGCTTTGTAGGTTGGTGATTTATATGAAGGGCTGTTGATAGTGAAGACCCATTTTTCATTGGTAAGTTTGGCACCGGGAGGAAGTTTTTCTTAATACCACATATCCATATCTTTCATATTCAACAGTTCTCTCTTTCATGCTTGGTCCCACTTACAACTACCAGGTGAAAGAATAGCTTTCAAATGGGCTCTGGGTATAACAGTGTGGTCTTCCAAAATTGGCGGTGCCCTTTGTTGGTCTATTTGATGTTGTTTTGATATGTCTTAAATGGCATTATTTAATAATTGGGTGTTTTTCTAGAATTATTCAGCAAATATTGAGACTTCAAGGATGTGGTAGCTACCATTGGATAGCCCCAGGTTTTCTCTATATTTTATGTCTTGTTGACATTTGTCAGATTTTAAGTATTTAGGGGATTATTTCTCATTTTTCATTTAAAAAGATAGCTGTTTTGTTTTGTTTTTTATGTTTTACAATCTAAACTTAAGTCTTAGGTTTAAGTGCTTAGTAAAATTAGAATGAGTTAATTTTTCTCTACCTTTTATGTCTCATGGTTGTTATAGCTTAATTATGTGTTTTAAAGGCTTTAGTAGTTGTAGTAGATTATTCAAAGTATTTCAGGTATTTTTGGAGGTTTTTGGGGTTTTCTGGCTTCAGGGTGGTCCGGCTGCCTCAGGCGGGAGGACCACCTGCCTTGGTGCTAGAAGGCTGGGAAGCGTTTCTAGAGGGGTTTTATGCAATTTGGTGCTCAAGAACACCAAATTTGTTGGTGTGCATGGGCTTTTAGATAGTGGTCTGTGTGTACATAGTGAATAAGACAGTTTAGGGCAACTTTAACTATCATACAACCATCCAGAGGTGATATCATGGTTCCTCACTCAGTTTTCACTGTTTTTTGGCCACAATTGGCTGTGTTTGTTGCAAGGTGAGTTCTTCACTTAACTTAACTTGGCAACTGGCTTTTCTGGTATAGTCTTGTAAGCTATATCAAGTATTATTGCTGTCTCTGGTGTGGATTTGAAACCTACATCAAGTATCATTTCTATCTCTGGTGTGGGCATTAGTCTACATTTCAGTTCTTTGGTTTGGTAGTCCGTCTGGAGACTACTTTCTTGGCTGATCAGGCAGTCAAGTGTGTTGGAAAAGAAGCTTTAGCAAACAGAAACCAATCTACTGTAGCAGGTAAATCTCACTTTATTTTTCTAAACGGAAAGGTGATTTTCTCTCTGGGTTTTCCCCAACTCCCTTGGTCATGGCCTATAGCAAGTACTATAGAATTGTCTACATTTCTGGCCCCCAATGTGGTTTTTGAGCCTGCTAGTTTTTTGGAAACTCTGTTTTCTTTGAATGGCTTCTGGGTCTTCAATTTCTGTGGTGAATGTCAGTGGGGGGAAGGTCCTCCTGCTGTGATGGCTAGGGAAAGCGTTACGATTAAAACTTGAGATGGTACCAAGTTTAATGGTGAAGATTTGAAGTAGTTTCTGGAGAAGTATGAAACTGCTGCTGGTGTTGATGGTGCTTCTTACCTGGAAATGGTGAAGCAGATTACTTTCTTCATTGGTGATAAGGCAGTGAGAAGGAGGTGCTGGCCATTTCTGGCTACAAGAAGAGGGACTGGAAGTTACTTTGTAGGGTGACGGTGGATAGATGGGGTGTCAGGTTCACTATGGTGGATCTTAACAAGATTGTCAGTGAATTTCACTTTTATGGTGGTGCTGGTAACTTTCACAGTTACAAGAAGTTTCTGCTACAGTTTGCTCCTGTGGTGGAATATTTGGTGGAAGTGGAGGAGCTGGAACCTGAAAATGTTTCCAAGGATGTTTTTTGGTCTGCCTTGGCTAGAGATGTCAGGATGTATGTGTTGAAGGAGCTGTCAAGGAAGGACTTGATGAAGACTCTTTCCAATGCGTATCAGAAGTTTCTTGCCTTGGAAAAGGTGAAGGAAGCTGTGGAGGCCCATTTGAAGTTATTGGCTGTGGACACCTATCAGGAGGGGTGTGCAAAATATGTCAGCAAAGTCAGTGAGGCTTTGGCTGAAGAGGAGAATAGAGTGAAGAAGGAAGAGAAGAATATGGTGAAGTTTCCCAAACAGGAGAGGGACCCAGTGGTAGAGCAGTTGGCTGATCTAACAAAAAAGCTACATATTTTTGTTCAGGAGGCTAAGAAGGCCAATAAGGCTCCTTCTGAGCCTAGAGATTTTGACAGGAGGGCTGGTAGGAGTGATCCTTGGGTCTACTCTTATTGCAGCAGGAGGGGGCACAGGTCCAATGATTGTTGGGAATTGAACAGGGATGTGTCTGAAGGAAAGGTGGAATTAGATGGCAGGGTGTTCAAGTTCCCTGATGGTTCATTTGTGAAGCCCAGTGAGGGGCAGGTGCCTGTTGATTTGGTAAGGAGAAGGAGTGGTCTCAATCAGAGTAGGCCAATGTTTGAGGAGATTCTTGATCAGGGGAAGTCTTCTGGTAAGGAAGATGATGATGTCAAGGGAAAAGGGAAGGAGATAAATAAGGTCTCTTTTTCTACTTCCTTTGGTGAATTTGAGTTGTATTCTTGTGGTGGAAAGTCAAGTGGTGAATGCTTGTCCGGTGTTTATGATGTAGAAGAGGGAAAGGTGGGAATTCCTTAGAGTAGTTCTCAGGCCCAACCAAAGCCTGAGGTCTCTAAGGTGGATTCTAAGCTAAGTGCAGCTAGGAAGAAGTACAGAAAAGAGGAGCTGTACAAGATGCAGAAGGAGATTGCTGATATGGGCCCCCCTAGTTTTGAAGCATTGGAAATGAATGGTGAGCCAATACCTATGGATTTTTTTTCTGACTCTGAGAAGGATCTCCCTTTGGCTTCATTTCCAAATCCTGCTGGAGTTAGAGGTATTGGTTAGGGATCTGGTTTGATTCCTGTTGATGGAAAATCTGTTGGTGGCTCTGGTCCGCAGGAGATTTCTAGGACCAAGGTAGTGCAGCCAAGGACTCACTTTAAGAGGCCAGTAGTTTCTGGACAATCTAATGTTATGGACTTGGTTCTGGAAAGGATGAATCAGGGTCAGGTTTCCCTTTCTTATGGGGAGTTGTATATTATCAGTCCTGGTTTTTCTGATAGACTGAAAAAGTTGTTGACCAGGAGAAGGGTTTCTTCTGGGGAGGTGGAATACATTCTTGATTCTTCTGAAAAGCTTAATGAGTGGTTGGAGAGTCATTTTTCTGCACCTCTGGGTTATGAAAATGTCACTCTGAATGGCAGGGAGGCTAGGGTATTGGTTGATTCAGGTTCTCAGATTAACCTGATTTCTTTGTTTGAGGCTACTCATCTGGGCTTCCCCATCAAGACAGGAATTGGTGGAAATTTTAGAGGGATTAATGGCCATGTCACTGAGTTGATTGGAACAGCTGAATCTGTGAATCTGAATGTAGGTGGAGCCTCAGGAAAGGTTAATTTTTACATTTCCAAAGGTAATGTAAAAGCTGTTTTGGGTGGAGCACTCTTGATGGATTTCCAGGGAAGAATTAGTTTTCAGTTTGATATGGGAATCAGTTTGGAATCCACTTTTGAAGATGAAAAGAGACTTCACATGAGGCTTCCATCTCCTGGAAATGATGGTTGGGATACCAAGCCTGGCTTGTCTTCAATGTGCCAGTGCATGGATTTTTGTAGGAGAAGAAGGGAAGTGGGAGCTGCCTCTGGTTTTTTAGAGTGTGGCTCAGTCTCTAGAAAAAGTCAGTCTTTTTTAGAGTGATGAGGGCTTATTTCCTAAGTGCTACAACCTCTCCCCAAGATGAGGAAATCCCAGGCTGTAGTAGGTCAGCTCCCTTGGAGTTATATCAAGTGTATTTTAAAATTTATCTTTTAAATGTTTCTCTTCTCTGAAATTATTCTTCATTTTTTTTATCAAGTATCTTTTTTCAGTCAAGATTCTCAATTATTTTTAATTCAAGTTCAAAAAAGAAGATTGGTCATATATCTTTATTGAAAGATATGCAGAAAAGCTGTGGAGTGGTGAGATTGGGGTCTAAAAGTAAGTCCTCCCAATTGTGCACCTCTAGGATTTCTTCTACGCCTTTCAAAAAAATTACTTTGGCCCCATCTGTAAGCATTGGAGAAAAACCTGGTTATTTTTGTAGGATAGAAGAAAACTCAAGAAAAGAAAATTCATATTTCAAGATAATTGAAGAAAAGCAAGAAAAAAATCTGAAGATAATCAAGAAAGAAGAAAAGAATTGTTTTTGTAAAGATCATCAAGATAAATTTTTGGGCCTCAAGCATGAGGTTAAACTGTATGAAATTTTGAAGAAAGAAGATCAGCAAGATCAATTTTTAGGCCTCCAGAATGAGGTTAAACTGCACAAATTTTTAAAAAAGAAGATCATCAAGATCAATTTTTGGGCCTCCAGCATGAGGCTAAACTGCACAAATACTTAAAGAAAGAAGATTTGTGTCAGCCAGGCTACTAGACTTACCCAGTAAAATAATTAATTATCTTACTGAGATGAAGCCACAACTTTTAATCCTTATTAATAATTAATTATTTACTAACTACTTATGTATTACTTATGTCAGCCAGGCTACTAGACTTACCTAGTGAAATAATTAATTATTTACTGGATGAAGCCGCACCTTATCATTTTAATTATTATTTAATTATAAATTAGTTACATTAAAATTACTTATAATAAATTAACTAATTACATAATGATAAAATTAAATGAATAATTAAAATTAAAATATAAAATTGTCCCTTATATTTTTTCTCTCTAACACCATGCTCATTTGACAGGTTGGGAAAAAATAAAAATTTATATTAAAAAATAGATTTTAAGTTAAAATAAGATTTTAATATTCAAATAATATTAAATATATGCAAAAAATTCAAATTTCTTATTTAGAATTGACTTCTACAGTAAATATTAAATATATTGATGTATTTCTGACATACTCTGTAAATACATCTTTTTGACGCCTTCTTTTTAGAACAACTTTATTATATGAAAATAATCCTTCTGGAATATTCTTTTCTCTCTCTCATACTACTGTTTTTAGAATTTGATTGTCGTGCTTTGTCTCTCCTTTGCCTATATAAGGCCTCTCTTTTGGTTGTTTTTTAATCATTCCTTTACTACATTATTTTATTACAACAACAATCAATCAAAACTTATTCTTATATTCTCTATCATAAGTATATACAATAATGTAACTCTAATTTATAAATTATATCAATATTTTAATCCTACCTCTTTAATTTGAGTAAAATAATCATCCTTGATTTAAGAAATATGTACCAATTTGTTGAGACTCCATTTTAACCCTTAAAATCCTCGTAAAACTTCATACAAAATCTTCTAGACCAAAAGCGTACATTGACAATTGGGAACCTTTCCGAAATATTGACGGCGCAACTTTAATTGAGGCGTAATCAAAGGGACAATCGGTGTGCAAAGTACCTGTAAAGGACGAGAGAGGCGAGAAAACGACGAACGTCATACATCACGTGACAAAAGTTTTTGCTGCGAACGGGAATCAAACCGCGCTCCAAAACTTAGGTTCATATACTGACTAAATGTCGTATATATCGTGGTAATTATTGTTATTACTATTTGTGGGTTACTCTTCACTCTTCATTTGCTACGTATTTCCTTTTACTCAGCACTCTGTAAGTGGCATTAATTTGCTCATTTTGCAGGGGGAGGTGTCTGGTAATTTGGAATTTATTTTATTATTATATTTTTTTTTATTTTTCCTGGTTGACCATAATAGAGCAATAAGTGTTCTTAGTCCCAGAAGTAATAAAATATTTATATTTTAATATTAATTATTATAATTTTTCAGTTGACATTTGTCCTGATTAATTTAAATTTTAATTGTTCCAGTTGACAAATTGTCCTGAAAATAATATTCTTTTTTAATTAATAAATAGTTCATATTTAATTCCTTCAGTTGACTTTGAGTCCTGGTAGTTTAATAAATTTTTTTTAATTAATAAAACTCATATTTAAATACTTCAGTTGACATTAAGTCCTGGTAGTTAAGTGATCAGTTTAATAAAATTTTAAAATAAAAAATTTATATTTAATTACTTCTGTTGACATTAAGTCCTGGTAGTTAAGTTATCAGTTTAATAAAAAATTTTGTTAAATTAATAAAGTTTCATATTTGATTACTTCAGTTGACAATAAGTCCTGGTAATAAATTAGTTGATTTAAATCCTGAAAATAAATAATTAAAAATTATTAATAAAAATTTTAATTTATTTCTACAGTTGATTATATTATAATCCTGGTTTTAAATTTTTTTTTATTAATAAATTAATTTTATTTAAGTTGATTTTTATCCTAAAAAGATTTTTTTTTAATTTTTAATTTATTTCTGTTAAATAAAAATTAAAAATAAATACTAATTAATCATATTGTCTTTTATTTTTAATTTCAGTTAAATCTTAAAATTACTGACCAAAGTGGTTTTTCTGCAAGTGAAGAAGAACTAGACTTAATTGATTATGATGAGCCTACTTCTGTAAGTTCTCCTTTAACAAGAAGAATTTCTCAAACTAATAAATCCTTGCCCCAAACAGGATGTAGAGATGGAAGAAGTAGAAATCCTAGTGGACACAACTCAGGATAAGAAGCCCATAATAAACCCACCAGAAGATCTTCCAAAAGGCTTCAGGATAAAAAAGATGGCGTTGTCTCAGCAGGTAAAGAATCTGTCTACTCACATAAAGGAGTTAAGGACAGAAAGCTTGAGACTAAAGGTAAGGGTAGATGCCTTGGAAGAAAAGGTGAGAAGAACAGATACTTTTTTCCAAGAGAAGAAGAAACCTCTTCCTCCCAGGGATCAACAACAATTGGCTCCCCAGTCCCAAGAGAAGGTGGAAGTGTCCAAGTGGCAGTGGGACTGGCTCAACACTCAGTGGGACTACTTGGCTCAAAACCAGCATCAGTTACCTCAGGTAGGTCCATCAAGGCCTACCCAGGTCAACCCCACTCCTCCCCACCCTTATCAAGAAGGCAAAAGAAGAAGGAAGCCCAATATGGTGATACCCAGTAAACCCTGGTACGTCCCTCTATTGATTCTCAAGTGCCTTTTCTTGTGGCTGACTCTGTTCCTTCAGGTAAATCTGGAAGGGAGGATGAAACTTTGAGACCTATAGAGGCTGGGAATAGTAGACAGATATCTCATGTATCTAATACATTACTTTTAATTGCTACCTCAATGATTAATCCTGATATGGCTGTGATTGATGAAACTCTTGAACCTGAGTTCTATGAGAGTCTGGAAAGTTACTCAGTTTCCTTATTGAGAAACACTCCAGATGTAGCAAGAATTAATGATGAGCACTTGAGAGATATTATTGCCAAGAAAAATCATATAATGAACAATATGCAATTGACTCAGAAATATAATAGTTTGTTAACTGATCAGGGTTATCAAGCATTAAGAAGTGAAGCACAGAGAGTCTCTGATGAATTGTCTCATTACAAAGCAACCCATGAAAAGAAATTTGCTTTATGGAAAAATATAAAAAATGATTTGTCTAAACTAAAAGATACTGTATCCGCCTGTTGCCAGGAGGTAGAGATAGATAAGATAAATCTGAAAAGATTGAATGACCATTTGTCATCTTTTCAAAATAAAAATCAATTATCTTTTGCAACTATCAATGAGAGTTTATCTAGTCTTCCAAGAATGAAAACAAGACTAACAACCATTGAAGAAAAATTGAACTCATTGTTAAATGACCAAAAATATTCTGACATTTCTGTGAAGGAACATATAGTGCAGGATGCTCAAATAGTACCTGTGGCTAGTTCATCTAAAATAAAAATAGCTCCAGAAATACCTGTTGATAACACTGAGTTTCCATCAAAAACTGATGATGCGCCAGGATCTGCAACAGAAGGATTAAACAATGAGATTTCAGCACAATTAGAGAAATTACAGCTGCTTCTTACTCAGAAACAAGCTAGTACTAAGGAGACTCCTTCAAATCAAAAGAATTGGCCAAAAATTGACCAGTACCCAACATTTGATGGTGATTCTTCCTCTGATTGGCAGCAATTTATTTGCAGAATTGATAACTTAAAAAATTCTTACAAACTCCCAGATGAGGAAATTGTGTCCAAGTTAATTTCTTTGTTCACTAATGTTACCCTGATGTGGTATGAATCTGTTCTCCTGGATGGGAATGACTACTCATGGGAGGATTGGAAGAAATTAATTAAAGCACAATTTGGTGGCTCCAAGTTCAGAATGGATCAACAAAGGCAGTATGAGGAAACTAGATATAGCTCTTCTACTGATAAACCTATTGAGTTTTTAATGAAACTTGTAAAAATCTTAAGGGCAATGGACCCAAATATGGAGTTTGATTTATGGAAGGACAGGATCCTCTATAAATTACCAATGTCTCTGAGAGACTTGATAGTGGCTAGGACTGAGTTCTCCAAAGAACCCTCTTCTTTCATTAATACTTGCAATGAGATACTTCTAAAAAATAAGTATGATTCAAGAAGATTCATTCCTAGGACCCCTTTGGAGAAACCCTCCACTTACCAACAGAAACCTCTGGAAAAGGTTGGTAAACCTTCTGCCCCTGTTGCACCAAAGAAGTATGCAACAAACACTTTCTTCAAGTGCAACAAGCCTTGGCAGAAAGGCCATGTTTATGACAAGATGAATCTTGTTGAACAAAAGGAGGAGCAGGCTAATGACACAGTAGCTTTGGATGATACTTCAAGTGATTGTGCCAGCAATATTTCATATGAATCTCAACAAGAAATCTTGATCCTGGAAGAGGATAATATATTCATTATTTAAATACTATTGATATTGATAATAATGATTTATCTACAGTTGAGGAATCTGAGATAATAAGGAACATTGAGGATAGCTCAATTGTTATTGCCCCTCTCAAAGCACCAGTCTTGATCAATGGAACCAGCATTGAAGTTGTTCTAGATTCTGGAGCTGGAGGAAGTGTAGTATCTGAAAAAACACTTACTTCAGTGGATTAAGACTATAAATCAAAACTTATTCCTAGCATTTCTGAAAATTGGAGAGGGTATGGCTCTGTTTTGTCCCCCATTGGTAAATACAAAGCCACAGTGTTTTTTAAATATAACCATGGTCTTGTAAGAGCTATTTGTGATTTTGTTGTCATGAAAAATGATAACTTAAGCAATTGGTTTATTTTAGGGAATGATATTTTAACCAAGTATGGCATAAAATTGGATCCTTCAAACCAATGTTTCACAATGGGGATGAATGGGAAGAGAAAATTTAAGATTTCCTCCCCTAAAAAATTATTAAAACCAGAATTGAACACATGTAATTCTGTGGTTCAATATAAAGGAAGATCTACAAAGGAAATGCATGCCCTTATGTCTGAAATTGAAAATGCTTCTTTTGGAGAACAAATTTTTGGTGAGGATATAGATTCCATCATTAACTTGATAAAATCTCTTCCTATGGCCTTTGCTCATGGGTCACATGAACTGGGATTAGTCAAAGAGGAAATGAAACTTTAAATCTCTTTTCCATTAACTGATATACCACCTAGTTTAAAGAAGAAGCCTTATCCTGCTTCTCCCACAAAGAGAAAAGATATTGAAGACAATATCTCTACCCTTTTAAAAATGAATATTATTGAAAAGGTAGTTGAGACACTCAAATATTGTGTTATCTCACCCGTCCTAATTTCTTATGAGAAAGATAAAGCCAGGTTATGTGGTGATTATAGAGCACTAAACACTTATACTGTTGATGATATCTACCCTTTACCTAGAATCAGCTCTATACATGCTACTTTACAGGGTGCTAAATATATTAGCTGTTTGGATGGTAATAAAGGATATCAACAGGTACCTGTTGAGAAAAATTCTCAGAACTTTCTGATGATTGCCACTCATATGGGTATTTAAAAGTATATTAGGATGCCATTTGGCCTTAAAAATGCCCCTTCAGTTTTCCAAAAAGTAATGGATAACACATTCCATCAAGAAATAATTGAAGGATGGCTGATGGTTTATATTGATGATATCATTATATTCTCAAAAACATTTGAGGACCATCTTAAACACCTGTGTAAAGTATTTCAGAAAATGGATGAAATAAATATAAAATTTGCTTTGAAGAAAGTAAATTTGGTTTCCATTCTTTAAAAGTTCTTGGTGATGTTGTTTCAGGCTTACAGATATGTTTTGACCAGAACAAAGTGGCAGCCATACAACAGGTGAAAGCTCCAAAAACCGTGAGAGAGCTCCAAAGTTTTTGGGAATGTGTGGATACTATAGAAAGTATATTAAAAATTACCAAGTCATAGCTTTACCCCTTACCCAATTAACTAGAAAGGATGTTGCTTTTGTCTGGAATAGTGAAAGACAAAGAGCCTTTGACACTATGAAACACTGTTTGATGTCAGCACCAATTCTTGCTTTACCTGACTTTAATCAACCATTTGTTTTGTACACTGATGCCAGTTTCATTGGTCTTGGTGCTGCCCTCCATCAAAAACAAGTGATAAATGATAAAGTTTCAGAAGTAGTAATTTGTTATATTTCAAGAACCTTGAGAAATAGTGAATTGAAATGTGGTGCTACTCAATTAGAGTGTTTAGCTGTAGTATGGGCTCTAGAAAAGCTTCATTATTACCTAGATGACCAGAAATTTGAACTTGTCACTGACTGCAGAGCAGTTAAATCCCTTTTAAACTTGAAAACACCTAACAGACATATGTTCAGATGGCAGCTGGCTGTACAAGAGTAAAGAGGGAGAATGACAATTATTCATAGGGCTGGTATTGTTCACTCAAATGTGGATATTTTATCAAGGTTACCTTTACCAAATGATGACTCTAATCCTGCTTATGATCCTGAGGATGAAATTATTCATATTCATGGGATATATGTGGTTGATATGGAGGAAGAGCTATTACAGCATATTCTGGAATCATATGATAAGGACACTGACTTGAAAAATTTATGCACCATATTAAATGATCCAAAGAATGCTTCAATAAAAGCATTAATTAAAACCCTTCAACCAAAGTACCAAAAAGCTTTGGAAAAAGGTAAATTTTCAATTGATGAAGGATATCTATATTATAGAAGAAAGTTGAGTAATGTTATTGTTATTCCTCCTTCTATGAAAGAAATCATCTTTAGAATTTGTCATGATGACATATTAGCTAGACATTTTGATCTTGACAAAACAATGATCAGAATTAAGAACACTGCTTGGTGGGCTAATATGTCTGAAGACACAAAATTATATGTTGAATCTTGTGATTCTTGCCAAAAATCAAAAAGATTAACTAGTAAAAGAGCAGGATTAATGCAACATATTGAACCTCCTGATGCTCCATGGCAAATAATAAACATGGATTTTGAAACAGGATTACCTATTGCTGGTAAAGACAGTTATAACTCTTGTTGGGTTATTGTGGACAGATTCACAAAAATGTGTAAATTTATCCCTACCCACAAGGATGTTTCCACTAAAGAATTAGCTTTCTTATGGTGTTCTCATATGTTTAATACTGCTGGTTTTTTAAAGCCAAAATCTCTGACATAGACCCTAAATTTACTTCAGAATTTTGGATGTCTCTGATGGATGTTTGTGGTTGTGATCTGAAACTTTCTACTGCCCATCACCCTCAGACTGATGGTTTAGCTGAAAGAATGATTCAGACTTTAGAGGACATGATAATAAGATATTGTGCCTTTGGCCTTGAGTATAAAGATAATAACAGATTCACTCATGATTGGGTTACCTTACTTCCTGGGTTAGAATCTCCTTATAATATCACTGTTCATTCTGTTACTCAAAGAAAGCCTTTTGAGCTCTGGCTTGGATATGTTCAAAATACTCCTGCCCAAATTCTCAATAACAAAATACCTAAATTGGATATACATCCTGGTGTAAAATCTTTTCTTCAAATGCAACAACTATGTAGAAATCATGCTCAAAAATGTATTGAAAAATCATTTGAATATGAGAAGAAAAGATGGGACAAATCCCATAAAGAATACACTTTTAAAAAGGGTGATGAAGTGTTGATTTCTACAGTCCACTTCAACTTACAAGGTAATAACAAATTGAAAGATCCATTTGTTGGTCCATTTGTAGTCAGAAGAATGATTGGAGATAATGCAGTTGAAGTTATTCTGTATTCTCCATATGACAGAAAACATGCTGTTTTTCCAATATCTCTTTTGAAACCTTACACATCCAATAGTGATTTATTTCCAAAAAGGAGGGGTAGACCAAAGAAAACCCCAAATGAAATCACTGAAACAGCAGAAATTGAAAAAATTCTAAATGAAAGAATAGTTACTGCTGAAAAAGCTACAGAATACTTATTGAGATTCAAGAATAAATCATCTGAATATGATTCTTGGATACCTGGGAAGAAGATATCTAATCTTCCTACTCTACTAAAAAATTATAAAAAGAAAAAATCATAGCATTTTTTTGTTTTTGTTTTTTTTAGAGTGAGGGAGTGTCAGCCAGGCTACTAGACTTACCCAGTGAAATAATTAATTATTTACTGGATGAAGCCAAACCTTATCATTTTAATTATTATTTAATTATAATTTAGTTACATTAAAATTAGTTATAAAAAATTAACTAATTACAGAATGATAAAATTAAATGAATAATTAAAATTAAAATATAAAATTGTCCCTTATATTTTTTCTCTCTAACAGCATGCTCATTTGACAGGTTGGGAAAAAATATAAATTTATAATAAAAAATAGATTTTAAGTTAAAATAAGGTTTTAATATTCAAATAATATTAAATATATACAAAAAATTCAAATTTCTTATTTAGAATTGACTTCTACAGTAAATATTAAATAAATTGATGTATTTCTGACATACTCTGTAAATACATCTTTTTGACGCCTTCTTTTTAGAACAACTTTATTATATGAAAATACTCCTTCTGGAATATTCTTTTCTCTCTCTCATACTACTGTTTTTAGAATTTGATTGCCGTGCTTTGTCTCTCCTTTGCCTATATAAGGCCTCTCTTTTGGTTGTTTTTTAATCATTCCTTTACTACATTATTTTATTACAACAACAATCAATAAAAACTTATTCTTATATTCTATATCATTAGTATTTACAATAACGTAACTCTAATTTATAAATTATATCAATATTTTAATCCTACCTCTTTAATTTGAGTAAAATAATCATACTTGATTTAAGAAATATGTACCAATTTGTTGAGACTCCATTTTTACCCTTAAAATCCTCGTAAAACTTCATACCAAATCTTCTAGACCAAAAGCGTACATTGAAAACTTACAACTAACTAGCTAAGTACAATAAGTAATTTAAATAACTAATAAAAATTAGTAATTTTCACTCACATTTTTACTCCCTAACAACGTGCTCAAGAATACAGATGAGAGGGAATAATAATAGTATTAAAAATAGAAAAAATAGAAAAAGAAGAAACTTTTCAAACTCCTTTATTTATATTTTGTTGAATCACCATATTAAATCAAATATTTTGTACTAAATGTGATGGACCAAGGGATTCTAAGTTCTATTTCAAATAAAATGATACCATTTATTTACGCACTATTTAGTATATCTTTTTTTATTTCACATACACTCTTTATTTAGGTTATTTTTCTCACAACCTTGTATCAGGTAGTGTTAGCTCTTTGTCTTTATTTCTCACATCTTTGCCTATCAAAGGCCCTTTCTTTTTGTACTTTTCATTCATTACTTACTTATCTTACCAACTCACAATATATAAATTAGAACTCTTATTACTATATTTTATAACATTAGTACTTACATCCATGTAATTCTAAAATATAAATTATACTAGTATTTGTAATCACCTCTTATTATTTGAGTAAATGAATCAAAGATTAAGAAAATACGTACATTGTTTTTTGAGCCCAATAAATCCACTTAAAACCTCGTAGGACTTCCAGATTTATCTTCTAGACCAAGGGGACCACCAACAGTTGGCTGCCTTCTTGAATTGTCAAGGGCGCATCCTTATCTTGAGGACCGGAGACCGTGCGACCATTGCCATTGAGGACCTATAAGGACTAGTGGAAAACAAAAACAATGAATGTCATTTATCATGTGACTTTTTTTTGCTGCGAACGGGAATCGAACTGCGCTCCAAATCTTAGGCTTGTATATTAACTATAGTTATATATTTTGTGTTAATTATTGATTACTATTTGTGGGTCACTTTGCACTCTTCATACTCTATGTATTTCCTTTTACTCAGAACTCTGTAAGTGGCATTAATTTGCTCATTTTACAGGGGGAGGTGTCTGGTAATTTGAAATTTATTTATATTTTATTTATTTTCCTAGTTGACAAAAAAAGAGCAATTGTGTTCTTAGCCCTAGAAGTAATATTTTTTTTAAATTAATTATAATTTTCAGTTGACTTTGTTCTGATAAATGAATTTTTTTTTTTGCTCCAGTTGAAAAATTGTCCTGACAATAAAATTTTAATAATTAATAAAAATAATCTTTATTGAATTATTTCAATTGACATCAAGTCCTGGTAATTAAATATCTTTCAGTTGATTTAAATCCTGAAAATTATCATAAATTAATTTTTTAATTAAAATTTTATTTAATTTTTTCAGTTGATTTCTTTTAATCCTGGTTATAAGATTGTTTTAAATTAATAAATAATTTGTTATTATTTTCAGCTGATTTTTTTCCTGAAGAATTTTATATTCTTTTTATTATTATTTTTATTTTAAAAGCAAAAATAAAACTAATTCATCTTATTATTTCCTTCCCTCACTTCAGGTTAAATTTAAAACAATGACTGACCAAGGTTTCTCTGCTGCATGTGAAGATGAATTGGATCTGATTGATTAGGATGAGGATACTTCTGTGAGTTCTCCTTTAACTACAAAATTAGCTCAAATTAATAAATCATTCAACCAATCAGTATTTGGAAATGGAGAAAGTGGAGATTCTGGTAGAGACAAATGCCCAGTAACAAAAGCCTTCTATCAAACCCCCAGAAGAGCTTCTCAAAGGCTTCAAAATAAAAGAGATGCCCTTAAATTAGCAGGTAAAAAATCTCACCACTCACATTAAGGAGTTGAGGACAGAAAACCTCAAGCTGAGGTCAAGAATAGACTTTCTAGAAGACAAGGTAAGAAACATAGAGTCTTTTCTTCAAGAGAAGAAGTGTTGGTCAGTCGTCTAGAAGTAGGTAAGAAAAGGTGGAGAAATGGAGGAGGACAGAAGGAAAATAAAAGAAATAAAATATAAAAAGATTATTTAATTTATTGAGAGGAATCAATGACAGTTTTCTTGAGAGGTGACAAAAGTGAGTTTATTATTAATTAATAATATTATTATGATGTAAGGACTATGCGCAGCAGACACTATGATCACTATCAGACTAAAAGCAACCTTTAAATTGTTATATAGAATTTTAATTAGAATTTTATTACTAATAAAAAGAATATAAATGTAATATAAAAAGTGTATTTAATTTGTTGAGTGTATAATAAGTAATGAGGCTACAGGGGATTATCCAAGGCCCTTTTATAGGCAATGAGTCCTCTGAAGCACCACTATATTTGTAAATACAATAATTATAATAGAATAAAACAAGTATATCAAAGAGTAAGTGAAACATAACAATGTAGAGAAAAATATGAAACAAATAATTAAAAACCCCAATTAAGAATCCAATTTTCCCGTCATTAATTCCCAAATCAGTAAGTAAAAATAGTGAATAACTAAACAAGCCTGGAACATAGGAACTATGAGAAAAATCATTCAAAACAGATGGTACAGTCTGATTTAAGGATTTTTAAGTGAAACAAAAAATATTCTGACGCAACAAATATTTATTTCAATTCAGTATTAATTAGTTTTTCCTGAAACAATTATAGGTCAAAAGAAGCTTCATTATTTATTGTTTAATATTATAAGAAATGATATTTAATATATAAATATAATTAATTAATTTAATTATATTATAAGTAAATTTTACACTTATAATTATAATATATGTTTTTAATTAATTAAATATAAATTTATAACTATTAAATACATAAAAAATGCGCCATTATTTGTAGAATATATTATATTATGTTAAATTTAAATGTATATAAAAAATTTATATAACCAATAAAATTAATATAACACTTGTATGTAATAAAATACTTATATAATTTGATTATGCAATAAAATATTAATTTATATACATCAAATCCAATTCTTACCCCCTCTTTCAGGTCTTATAAGTTACATATCATTTACTGGACTCCTAGAATAGCCTGGCTGACACTCCCTCACTCTAAAAAAAACAATAAAAAATGCTAAGATTTTTTCTTTTTGTACTTTTTCAACAGAGTAGGCAGATTTGAAATCTCCTTGCCAGGTATCCATGCATCATGTTCAGATGATTTGTTCTTATATCTCAATAAATATTCAGTACCTCTTTCAGAAGTGATAATTCTATCATTGAGAATTTTATCAATTTCTGCTGTTTCTGTGACTTTCTGAGGGTTTTTCTTAGGTCTTCCTCTTCTTTTTTGAAATAAGTCACTGTTGGAAGTATAAGGCTTAAGCAAAGAAACGGGAAAGACAGGATGTTTCCTATCATATGGAGAATACAATACAACTTCTACTGCATTATCACCAACCATTCTTTTAACAACAAATGGTCCTACAAAAGGATATTTTAATTTGTGGTTACCTTGTAAATTGAAATGGACAGTAGAGATCAACACTTCATACCCTTGTTAAATGTGTATTCTTTATGGATTTATCCCATCTTTTCTTTTCATATTCAAATGCTTTATCAATACAACTCTGAGCATGTTTTCTGCATAGCTGTTGCATTTGCATAAAAGATTTTACACCAGGGTGTAGTTCCAACTTAGGTAATTTAGTATTGAGAATCTGAGCAGGAGTGTTTGGGACATAACCTAACCAAAGCTCAAAAGGCTTTTTCTTAGTGACAGAATGAACAGTGCTATTATATGCAAATTCAAGACCAGGCAAAAGAGTGACCCAATTATGAGTAAATCTGTCATTGTCTTTATATTCTAAACAAAAGGCACAATACCTTCTAATAATATCTTCCAGAGTTTGAATCATTCTTTCAGCTAGACCATCAGTCTGAGGATGGTGAGCTGTAGACAATTTTAACTCACAGCCACAAATATCCATCAAAGAGGTCCAAAACTCAGAAGTGAATTTTGGATCCCTATCAGAGATAATGGCTTTTGGAAAACCAATAATATTAAACATGTAAGACCACCATAAGAAAGCTAATTCTTTGGTGGATACATCTTTGTGGGTTGGAATAAATTTGCACACTTTTGTGAATCTATCTACTATTACCCAACAAGAGTTAAAGCTGTCTTTACCTGCAACAGGAAGACCAGTGACAAAATCCATATTAATGATTTACCAGGGAGCACTAGGTGCTTCAATATGTTGTAATAACCCTGCTCTTTTACCTGTTAACCTTTTAGATTTTTGGCAGGAATCACAAGATTCAACATATAAATATGTGTCTTCAGACATATTAGCCCACCATGCAGTGTTTTTGATTCTAATCAATGTTTTTTCAAGATCAAAATGACCAGCTAATATGTCATCATGACAAAGTTTGAGGATAGTTTCTTTCATTGAAGGAGGAATCAAAATTACATTGGTAAGCTTCCTTCTATAATATATATAACCATCTTCAATAGAGAACTTTCCTTTATTTAAAGCATTTTGGTACTTTGCAGGAAGAGTTTTTATTAATGCTTGAATTGAAGCATTCTTTGGATCATTTAAGATAGTAACCAATTTATTTAAATCAGAATCTTTATCATATGAATCCAGTATTAATTGTAATAACTCCTCTTCCATATCAACTATAAATATACCATGGATATGAACAGTATCATCTTCAGGTACATAAGCAGGATTTGAGTCATTATTTGGCAGAGGCAATCTGGAGAGCATATCAACATTAGAGTGAACATTTCCAGCTCTATGGATAATTGTCATCCTTCCTTTGTATTCTTGAACAGCAAGTTGCCACCTGAAAAAATGTCTGTTAGGTGTCTTTAGGTTTAAGAGAGACTTCACAGCACTACAGTCAGTTACCAACTCAAATTTTTGGTCATCCAAATAGTAATGAAGTTTCTCAAGAGCCCAAACAACTGCTAAGCACTCCAATTGAGTGGCACCATATTTCAATTCACTATTTCTTAAGGTTCTTGAAATATAACAAATTACAACCTCTGAGGATTTATCATTAATAATTTGCTTTTGGTGAAGGGCAGCACCCAGACCAATAAAGCTAGCATCTGTATAAAGGACAAATGGCTTGTTAAAATCTGGAAGAGCCAATATAGGGGCTGTCATTAAGCAACTTTTTAATGTATCAAACGCTTTTTGACAGTCATTATTCCAAAGAAAAGCAACATCTTTTCTGGTCAGTTTTGTAAGAGGCAAGGCTATGACCTGATAATTTTTAATATATTGTCTATAATAGCCACAAATACCCAAAAAACTTTGGATTTCTCTTACAGAAGTTGGTGCTTTCACATTTTGAATGGCAGCAACTTTATTATGGTCTACACAAATTTGTAAGCCTGACACAACATGGCCAAGGACTTTCAAAGATTGAAAACCAAATTTACACTTTTTTAAAGATAAGGTCATATTGATATCATCCATTTTTTGGAAAACTCTATTCAAGTGAATCATATGTTCATCAAAAGTTTTAGAAAAAACAATAATATCATCAATATAAACCATGAGCCAACCTTCAATAATTTCTTGATGGAAAGTGTTATCCATAACTTTCTGGAAAACTGAAGGAGCATTTTTAGGGCCAAATGGCATCCTAACATACTTATATATTCCCATATGAGTAGCAATAAGCAAAAAATTTTGAGAATTTTTCTCAACTGGAACTTGATGATAACCTTTATTACCATCCAGACAACTAATAAATTTTGCACCTTGCAAGGTAGCATGTGTTGAATTAATTCTGGGTAAAGGATAAATATCATCAACATTATAAGTATTTAAAGCTCTGTAATCTCCACATAATCTAGCTTTATCTTTTTCATAAGAAATCAAGACTGGGGAGATGACACAATATTTGGGGGTGACATCCACTTTCTCAATGATATTCATTTTCAATAATGTTTCAATATTATCTTCAATATCTTTTCTTTTTGATGGAGAAGCAGGATATGGTTTTTTCTTAAGGGTAGGAGGAATATCACTAAAATTACAGGATAAGGTAATTTTCATCTCTTCCTGAAAAATTCCCAAGACATGAGAACTGTCAGCCTAAATATCCTTAGGACTGAGTATTTCTTATGCTTAAAATAAGATAACCTTAACTAGATTAAGCTTATATCTTAAAAATAAGGTTAAAATAATAATATATATTATTTTATTATATATATATATAATTATTATTCTATTATATAATTTATAATAGTTTAAATAGCTTATCCATGGCCTAATAATACTTATTAAGGTGTTAATGGAGTCATAATATACTTATCTTAAGTGATATGAAGTAATTATTGACATACATAAGCTTATATGTATACATAAATCTCATATTCAGTGAAATATGCAGTATATTATGTATATTTAGGTATATAAGTGGGTTTTAGCCCCTTAATAGCCTATAACCTTTGTTTTTCTGCTTATTTTAGGTCGTATGGACGAAATCAATGGACTCACAACGCCTACAGAAGCATAGACACCTATATCAGGCGCATACACCCAGTTTGGACAACTAAAATTACTTCCTTGGATGGTTATTCAAGGATTTATGGGTTGGAAAGATGTTTTTGGGTTAATGTGGATGCTTGGGGATGTTATTGGGGGCTTGGACATTTTATTTGTTTCCTTTATATGCTTTTAGTTTCATTAAATCTCTTTTTGATCATTTATTTTACCTGTTTCTTTATGGTATCCGCTTTTATCTGGGTTTTCTATTTATGGTATGACTCTGTGTTATTATTAATAGTGATGGAGGGTCCTTACTGGAGGTCTGGGTTTTGAAACTGCTTGAAGTGGAAGCCATGGGGAGGTGATGGGCCCTCACAGTGCTGTAATTGCCGGGGATAGCAGTGACATCATCTGGATTGAAGGTCTGTGCACTCCAGTGGATTTGGGTATAAGTAAGGAGGGATTTTGACGGTTTATTATCATCATTCAATTACTACACTTCAAACAAACATTACACTACAATTATTAAAATTCAGAAATATATTATAAAGCCCTTATAAATTGATATTATCTTTATAAAAGCTATAACTATATTTTATTCTTCTATTTTCCACCACTAGCATGCATTTAAATCCAAGTATTGTGAGTTTTATTTGAGTATAACTATTCTATTGATCTTCCCCTGAGGTTTAATCACTAAATCATTTATTAATAAGTAGTAGGACCATAAAATAACACTATTATATCATACTTATATACTAGACTGTACTGACAAGAACCATGAGCAAAAGCCATAGGGAAAGAGGTAATAGAGGCAACAATAGAATCCTTTTGTTCACTAGTCAACTGATCACCAAAAGAAGCGGTATTTATTTCATGTAATAAATCATCCATTTCAGTTGTTGTTCTACCTTTACACTGGATCAGTGAGTTACAAGATTTCAACAAATGCCCAGAAGATCTAGGAGAGGAAATTTTGAATTTCCTTTTCCCATTCATTCCTAAGGTAAATCAATTATTGGCTGGGTCCAGTTTCACACCAAACATGGTTAAAATATCATTTCCCATAATAATACCCAATTGCTCAAATTATCATTTTTCATGACAACAAACTCACAAATAGCTCTGACAAAACCACCATTATATTTGAAGAATACAGAGGTTTTGTATTTGCCAATAGGAAATAAGGTAGAACCATACCCTCTCCATTTTTCAGAAGTTATAGGTAATAATTTACTCAAATATTCCTTATCCACTGAAGCCAAAGCTTTTTCAGATACTACACTTCCTCCAGCACCAGAATCAAGAACTACATCAACATTTTTACCATCAATGATAACAGGTGCCTTTAAAGGGGATATAGGAATAGAATTGTTAGTAATATCTTTAATTATCTCAGCATTTTCTACTGAAGATAAATTCAATACACAATCTTCAGATATATTATTTAAATAATGGACATCATGTTCAAACATTAAAACATCTTTAACAGATTCATTGTCATAGGAGATATTACTTTCACAGTCACTGGAAGAATTATTGACATCAAGTTCAACTTCATCAGTGTCTTCATTTTGTTCAACAAGATGAATTTTCTTGTCACAAACATGACCCTTTTGCCTCGGTTTGTTACACTTATAACAAGTATTTGTAGCATATTTTTTAGGTGCAACTGGGGCAGAGGGTTTACCAGATTTTTCTGGGAGCTTTGTAGAAGGTTTATTTTGATCAATATAAGATTTACCAAGGTAATTCTTTGGTTCATATCTATGGTTGAGCAGTACTTCATTACAGATATTAATGAAAGAAGAATTTTCCCTTACATGCTCAGTTCTAGCCACAATCAAATCCCTAAGAGAATTTGGTAATTTATACAAGATTTTATCTCTCCAAATATCATAATCCATCTTTGGATCAATTGCTCTAAGGATTTTTGTTATTTTCATCAGAAAAACAATGGGCTTTTCAACAGAGGAGGATACATATCTAGTATTTTCATACAGTCTCTGTTGAGCTAACCTGAATTTTGAACCACCAAACTGATTCTCAATCAAGGATTTCCAATCATTCCATGTATAATGATTGTTATCTAAAAGAACAGATTCATACCACATCAAGGCTACATTGGAAAATAAAGAAATTAGCTTAGAAACAATTTCCTCATCAGGTAGTTTATAAGATCTCTTTAAATTATCAATTCTTTGGATAAAGTGTTGCCAATCAGAGGAAGAATCACCATCAAAGGTAGGATATTGGTCTAACTTAGGCCAATTTTTCTGACTACTGGGATGGTCCACTTTTTGGTTTGAATTATTCATTATTAATAATTCCTGAAGTTTAGCCAGGTGTTCAGAAATTTCATTATTTACAGAAACAGCTGGTGCATGACCATCGCAAGATTTTTTGCTAGTAGCAAAAGATTTTACAGACTCATTGTCAGTTTTTTTAATGGTTGAAATATGAGGAAGAAAGGATGAACTTTGCTCAGGTTTTTTCCCTTTATTTTTAAGCAGCTTATTGACAGAAATCTCATTTAATTCATTATTGATTTTTAAGGTTGAGAACTTTTCCTGCAGGTCAGACACATAGTTTCTTATTCTTAAAATTTCAGACATCTGGTCATTTACTTTTGCAAGAGATAGAACATTTCTGTCCTCAGAAACTGAGTGTTTGGTACTTAGTGCATGGAAATCATTTTTTAGCTTTTTAAACTCATTTTGCAGAGATTTTATTTCATTTTTGAATGAATAATTTTCTTCAATAAGGGGTTTCAATTCACTCAAGGTCTTATGTAGACTGATATTTCTATCTGAGATAGCTCTATGGTCACTTCTTATTTGTTTTTGTTGACTAAGAACAATATTCAAGGTTTCTTTGATTTTTAAATAAGCTGTATCTTGTACAGAAGAACTCACTTTACATTGCAAGTGTAAATTATTTAATCTATCATTTTCATGGATTAACACATCTCTCAAATGTTTGTCTTTCACAACATTAAAATCAAGGGTATCTTTCAATATTTCCTCAGAAGTTCTTTCAATTAAGGTATAGATTTCAGGGGGAACAGAATCATTTTTAATTGCAAGAGAAGGATTAATTAGAGAAGTAGAAGTTAAATGTAAAGGTTCATCAAATGACAATTTGCTAATTACATCAATAGGGCTACTAGTTACAGGAAGCTGTCTTTTAATAGGTTTAACTGTTCTTTCACCATGTTCAATAATATTACCTGCAGAAGAAGTTTTATTAGAAAACATACCCAAGTGACTATCAACCAAATTACTTACCATGGCAGAGGAGGAAAGTTCCCCTGAGACTGGGTTTGGGATTGTGCTTGGGCCTTCTTTCTCCTGCCTTGTTGGTAGGAATGAGGAGGTGGATGGAAATTGGGTGTTCTGGATGGGCCAGGCTGATGATGAGGAGGGTGTTGCACATTCTGTTGGTAGTGACTCATTAGATAATCCCATTTCCATTGCTCTACTTCCATAGTATTTGGATTTTGGATGGTTGAGCTGGGTGGCTGTGAAGGTTGAGCCTGAAACTGAGGCTGATTGGGAGGCAACTGAGGAGGGGCCTGGGCCTGAATCTGGTTCCTGAGTTCTTGAACCTGATCCCACAAGGTGTCTACTTTTGCTTTGTATGTCATATTTTCTGTCTTCAACTCTTTTATATGACTGGAAAGGTTGCTGATTTGTTGTGGCAGAGGAAGCTTTTTTATTTTGAATCCTTTTAGAAGACCTTCTTGAGGTACTAGAGGCTTTACTTCCTTCTGTGGTGCTGGGGGAAGGGGGTTTGGTTTGTTTACATTTCCTGTCATTTGCACATCCTGAAGTATGTGAATTCTTTGTGTTAGCATAAGATTTTTTATGTCAAACTTTAGAAGAACTCACAGTATCAGCATCATAGTCAATTTCAATTTCATCCACTTGCATGTTATCCATTTTTTCAGCCAAATTGTTGGACATAATAGTGGGAAGATTTTAATTTACTTCTTATTTTTTTTTAAAAAAAATAATAAAAGTTAGTTAATAATTGCTCCAAATAAAAAAAAAATTTTATTAATTAAATTATAAAAAAAAAAATTTCAATATAAAGTAATAATTATAAAAAAATTAATTTTTAAAAAATGGATTGCAAGGTTAAATTGGGAATAAACAATCAAGTTAATTAAACCAATTAATTACCAATATTAAATATGGCAATATATTTGGGACTAAGCACAAAGTACTTTTAAGTCAACCAAAATTAACAATAATTAATAATAATAAAAAATTAAATTTATAATTCAATTTGTATTAATAAAAATGTCAATTCTTCTAGGACTAAGAGGATTTAACACTCTATAATGGTCAACTAGGAAAAAAAAATTTTAATAATTGAACACTTACACTCAGTGAATAAGCAATTAAGCCACAATCACTGTTATTGCAGTAAAAATATAGTAATATGAGTGAGAGGTGCAAAGGTGAACTTACTATAGTGATCGAAAAATCACTTCAAAATAATATATGAATTAATATAATATAAACCTAAGAAATCGAACCCAAGTTCGAAACACAGTCGCGGCAAAAGTTTTGTTTTTGCTAGGTGGTCCGTGCGTTTGTCGTTTGTCGCCAGGCTTGATCGTCGTTGTCGTTTGGAAAGGCCCTCAGTTGTCAGTCAGTTGTCTAGAAGTAGGTAAGAAAAGGTGTAGAAATGGAGGAGGACAAGAAGGAAAATATAAGAAATAAAATATAAAAAGATTATTTAATTTATTGAGAGGAATCAACAACGGTTTTCTTGAGAGGTGACAAAAGTGAGGTTATTATTAATTAATAATATTATTATGATGTAAGGACTATGCGCAGCAGACACTATGATCACTATCAGACTTAAAGCAACCTTTAAATTGTTATATAGAATTTTAATTAGAATTTTATTACTAATAAAAAGAATATAAATGTAATATAAAAAGTGTATTTAATTTGTTGAGTGTATAATAAGTGATGGGGCTACAGGGGATTATCCAAGGCCCTTTTATAGGCAATGGGTCCTCTGAAGCGCCACTATATTTGTAAATACAATAATTATAATAGAATAAAACAAGTATATCAAAGAGTAAGTGAAACATAACAATGTAGAGAAAAATATGAAACAAATAATTAAAAACCCCAATTAAGAATCCAATTTTCCCGCCATTAATTCCCAAATCAGTAAGTAAAAATAGTGAATAACTAAACAAGCCTGGAACATAGGAACTATGAGAAAAATCATTCAAAACAGATGGTACAGTCTGATTTAAGGATTTTTAAGTGAAACAAAAAATATTCTGACGCAACAAATATGTAATTTATTTCAATTCAGTATTAATTAGTTTTTCCTGACACAATTATAGGTCAAAAGAAGCGTCATTATTTGTTGTTTGATATTATAAGAAATGATATTTAATATATAAATATAATTAATTAATTTAATTATATTATAAGTAAATTTTACACTTATAATTGTAATATATGTTTTTAATTAATTAAATATAAATTTATAATTATTAAATACATAAAAAATGCGCCATTATTTGTAGAATATATTATATTATGTTAAATTTAAATGTATATAAAAAATTTATATAACCAATAAAATTAATATAACACTTGTATGTAATAAAATACTTATATAATTTGATTATGCAATAAAATATTAATTTATATACATCAAATACAATTCTTACCCCCTCTTTCAGGTCTTATAAGTTACATATCATTTAGTGGACTCCTGGAATAGCCTGGCTGACAAGAAGAAACCTCCTCCTCCAAAAGCCCTTACACAACTGGCCCCCCATCAACAAGAAAAGGTGGAAGTCTCAAAGTGGCAATGGTATTGGCTGAACACCCAGTGGGATTATCTGTCCCAAAAGCAACAGCAACAAGTACCTCAGGCAGGTCCTTCAAGAACAAATCAGTTCAATCCAACACCTCCTCATCCCTATCAAAGAGGAAGAAGGAGAAAGAAAACCCACATCCAAGTCTTTCCCAAGCCATGGTATGCCCCTCTATTGAATCTCAAGTACCATTTCTTGTAATTGATTCAGTACCTTCAGGTAATTCTGGAAGAGGAGATGAGACTGTGAGACCAGTAGAGGCTGAGAACAGTAGACAAATTGCTCAATTTTCAAATGTATCTAATCCTTTAGTTCTAATTGCTACTTCAATGATAAATCCTGATATGGCTATTATTGATGAAACACTTGAGCCTGAGTTTTATGAGAATCTGGAAAGTTACTCTGTCTCTTTATTGAGAAACACTCCAGATGTAGCAAAAATTAATGATGAATAATTGAGAGATATTATTGCTAAACAAAATCATATCATGAACAACATGGAATTAACTCAGAAATATAATAGTTTGTTAACTGAACAGGGTTATCAAGCATTAAAGAGTGAGATATAGAGAGTTTCTGATTATTTGTTTCATTACAAAGCAACCCATGAAAAGAAAGTTGATTTATGGCAAAATATCAAAAATGATTTGTCTAAACTACAAGATACTGCATCTGCCTGTGGCCAGGAGCTAGAGGTAGATAAGATGAACATGAAAAGATTGAGTGATCATTATTCATCTTTTCAAAATAAAACACAGTTATCTTTTGCAACAATCAATAAGAGTTTATCTAACCTTCCAAGAGTGAAAACCAGACTAACAACCATTGAAGAAATATTCAATTCATTGTTTAGTGATAAAAAATATTCTAAAACTTTTTTGAAGGAACATATGGTACAGAATGCTCCAAGTTTACCTGTTGCTAGTTCATCTAAAGTAAAATTAGATTCAGAAATGCCTGTTGCTACCACTGAGTTTCCATCAAAAATTGATGACAAACCAGGATCTTCAACAGAAGGATTCAACAATGAGATTACTGAAAAATTGGAGAAGTTACAGCTGCTTCTTACTCAGAAACAAGCTAATACTAAGGAGGCTCCTTCAAATCAAAATAATTGGCCAAAACTTGACCAGTACCCAACATTTGATGGTGATTCTTCCTCTGATTGGCAGCAATTCATTTGCAGAATTGATAACTTGAAAAATTCTTGCAAACTTACAGATGAGGAAATTGTGTCTAAGTTACTTTATTTGTTTACCAATGTAGCCCTAATGTGGTATGAATCTGTTCTCCTGGATAGGAATGACTACTCATGGGAAGATTGGAAAAAATTTATTAAAGCACAATTTGGTGGCTCCAAGTTTAGGATGGCTCAACAAAGTCAGTATGGGGAAACTAGATATAGCTCTTCTACTGATAAACCTATTGAGTTTTTAATGAAACTTGTAAAAATCTTAAGGGCAATGGACCCAAATATGGAGTTTGATTTATGGAAGGACAGGATCCTCTATAAATTACCAATGTCTCTGAGAGACTTGATAGTGGCTAGGACTGAGTTCTCCAAAGAACCCTCTTCTTTCATTAATACTTGCAATGAGATACTTCTAAAAAATAAGTATGATTCAAGAAGATTCATTCCTAGGACCCCTTTGGAGAAACCCTCCACTTACCAACAGAAACCTCTGGAAAAGGTTGGTAAACCTTCTGCCCCTGTTGCACCAAAGAAGTATGCAACAAACACTTTCTTCAAGTGCAACAAGCCTTGGCAGAAAGGCCATGTTTATGACAAGATGAATCTTTTTGAACAAAAGGAGGAGCAGGCTAATGACACAGTAGCTTTGGATGATACTTCAAGTGATTGTGCCAGCAATATTTCATATGAATCTCAACAAGAAATCTTGATCCTGGAAGAGGATAATATATTCATTATTTAAATACTATTGATATTGATAATAATGATTTATCTACAGTTGAGGAATCTGAGATAATAAGGAACATTGAGGATAGCTCAATTGTTATTGCCCCTCTCAAAGCACCAGTCTTGATCAATGGAACCAGCATTGAAGTTGTTCTAGATTCTGGAGCTGGAGGAAGTGTAGTATCTGAAAAAACACTTACTTCAGTGGATTAAGACTATAAATCAAAACTTATTCCTAGCATTTCTGATAATCGGAGAGTTTATGGCTCTGTTTTGTCCCCCATTGGTAAATACAAAGCCACCGTGTTTTTTAAATATAACCATGGTTTTGTAATAGCTATTTGTGATTTTGCTGTCATGAAAAATTGTAACTTAAGCAGTTGGTTTATTATAGGAAATGACATGTTAACCAAATATGGCATAAAATTAGATCCTTCAAACCAATTCTTCACAATGGGGATAAATGGGAAGAGAAAAATTAAGATTGCCTCCCCCAAAAAAATTTTAAAACCTGAATTGAACACATGTAATTCTGTGATTCAATATAAAGGAAGATCTAAAAAGGAAATGCATGCCCTTATGTTTGAAATTGACAATGCTTCTTTTGGAGAGCAACTTTCTTGTGAGGATAAAGATTCCATCATTAAATTGATAAACTCTTTTCCTATGGCTTTTGCTCATAGGTCACATGAACAAGGATTAGTTAAGGAATTAATGAAACATTCATTACCTTGTCCATTAACTGACATACTACCTAGTTTACAGAAGAAGCCTTACCCTGCTTCTCCCACAAAGAGAAAAATATTGAGGATAATTTCTCTACCCTTTTGAAAATGAATATTATTGAAAAGGTAGTTGAGACACCTAAATATTGTGTTATCTCACCTGTCCTAATTTCTTATGAGAAAGATAAAGCCAGGTTATTTGATGATTATAGAGCATTAAATACTTATACTGTTGAACCTTGAATTAGCTCTATACATGCTACCTTACAATGTGCTAAATATATAAGCTGTTTGGATGGTAAAAAGGGATATCTCCAGGTATCCGTTGATAAGAATTCCCAGAATTTTCTGATGATTGCTACTCATATGGGTGTTTATAAGTATGTTAGGATGCAATTTGGCCCAAAAAATGCCCCTTCAGTTTTTCGAAAAGTTATGGATAACACATTCCATCAAGAGATAATTGAAGGATGGCTGATGGTATATATTGATGATATCATTATATTCTCAAAAACATTTGAGGACCATCTCAACCACCTGTGTAAAGTGTTCCACAAAATGGATGAAATAAATATGACACTTGCTTTTAAGAAATGTAAATTTGGTTTTCATTCCTTAAAAGTGCTGGGTCATGTTGTTTCAGGGTTACAGATATGTGTTGACCAAATTAAGTGGCAGCCATACAGCAGTTGAAGTCCCCTACCATGGTTATAGAGCTCCAGAGTTTTTTGGGAATGTGTGGATACTACAGACAGTATATTAAAAATTACCAAGACATAGCTTTTCCCCTTACCCAACTGACTAGAAAGGATGTTGCTTTTTTCTGAAATAGTGAAAGACAGAGAGATTTTGACACTATGAAACACTGTTTGATGTCAGCACCAATTCTTGCTTTACCTGACTTTAATCAACCATTTATTTTTTACCCTGATGCCAGTTTTATTGGTCTTGGTGCTGCCCTCCATCAAAAACAAGTGATGAATGATAAAGTATCAGAAGTAGTAATTTGTTATATTTTAAGAACCTTGAGAAATAGTGAATTAAAATATGGTGCCACTCAGCTTGAATGTTTAGTCATAGTGTGGGCTCTAGAAAAGCTACATTATTACCTAGATGACCAAAAATTTGAACTTTTAACTGACTGCAGTGCAATTAAATCCCTTTTAAACTTAAAAACACCTAACAGACATAATTTCAGATGTCAGTTAGCTGTTCAGGAATACAGAGGGAGAATGAAAATTATTCTTAGGGCTGGTATTGTTCACTCAAATGTGGATATGTTATCAAGGTTACCTTTACCAAATGATTACTCTAATCCTGCTTATGATCCTGAGGATGAAATTATTCATATTCATGGGATATATGTGGTTGATATGGAGGATGAGCTATTACAGCTTATTCTGGATTCATATGATAAGGACACTGACTTAAAAAAGTTATGAACCATATTAAATGATCCAAAGAATGCTTCAATAAAAGCATTAATTAAAACCCTTCCAACAAAGTACCATAAGGCTTTGGAGAAAGTTAAATTTTCAATTGATGAAGGATATCTATATTGTATAAGAAAGTTGAGTAATGTCATTGTTATTCCTCCTTCTATGAAAGAAGTCATCTTGACAATTTGTCATGATGACATATTAGCTGGACATTTTTATCTTGAAAAAACAATGATCAGAATTAAAAACACTGCTTGGTGGGTTAATATTTCTGAAGACACCAAATTATATGTTAAATCTTGTGATTCTTGCCAAAAATTAAAAAGATAGACTGGTAAGAGAGCTGTTTTAATGCAACATTTTGAACCTCCTGCTGAACCATGGCAGATAATAAACATGGATTTTGTAACAGGATTACCTATTCTGGAAAAGACAGTTATAACTCTTGTTGGGTTATTGTGGACAGATTCACCAAAATGTGTAAGTTTATCCCTACTCACAAGGATGTTTCCACTAAGGAATTAGCTTTCTTATGGTGGTCTCATATGTTTAATACTGCTGGTCTCCCTAAAGCCATAATCTCTGACATAGACCCTAAATTTACTTCTGAATTTTGGATGTCTCTGATGGATTTTTGTGGTTGTGATCTGAAACTATCTGCTGCCTATCACCCTCAGACTGATGTATTAGCTGAAAGAATGATTCAGACTCTAGAGGACATGATAAGAAGGTATTGCGCCTTTGGCCTTGAGTATAAAGACAATGACAGATTCACTCATTATTGGGTTACCTTACTGCCTGGGTTAGAATTTTCTTATAATAGCACTGTTCATTCTGTTACTCAAAGAAAGATTTTTGAGCTCTGGCTTGGATATGTTCTAAATACTCCTGCCCAAATTCTCAAAAAAAAAAATACCTAAATTATTTAAATCCTGGTGTAAAATCTTTTCTTCAAATGCAACAACTTTGCAGAAGTCATGCTCAAAAATGTATTGAAAAATCATTTGATTATGAGAAGAAGAGATGAGACAAATCCCATAAAGAATACACTTTTAAAAAGGGTGATGAGGTGTTGATTTCTACAGTCCACTTCAGTTTACAAGGTAATAGAAAATTGAAAGACCCATTTGTTGGTCCATTTGTTGTAAGAAGAATGGTTGGTGATAATGCAGTTGAAGTTATTTTGTATTCTCCAGATGACAGAAAACATCCTGTTTTTCCAATATCTCTTTTGAAACCTTACACATCCAATAGTGATTTATTTCCAAAAAGGAGGGGAAGACCAAAGAAAACTCCTAATGAAATCACTGAAACAGCAGAAATTGATAAGATTCTAAATTACAGAATAGTCACTGCTGAAAAAGGTACAGAATAATTATTGAGATTCAAGAATAAATCATCTGAATACGATTCTTGGATACCTGGGAAGGAGATATCTAACCTTCCTATTCTACTAAAAAAGTATAAAAAGAAAAAATCATAGCATGTTTTTTAATTGATTTTTTTAGAGTAAGGGAGTGTCAGCCAGGCTACTAGACTTATACAGTAAAATAATTAATTATCTTACTGAGATGAAGCCACACCTTTTAATTATTATTAATAATTTATTATTTACTAACTACTAATGTATTAATTACAACTAACTAGCTAAGTACAATAAGTAATGTAAATAATTAATAAAAAAAAGTAATTGTCACACATTTTTACTCCCTAACACCGTGCTCAATAATAAAGATGAGAGGGAATAAAAATAGTATTAAAAAATATAAAAAATAGAAAAAGAAGAAACTTTTCAAATTTCTTTATTTATATTCTGTTGAATCACCATTTTAAATCAAATATTTTGTACTAAATGTGACGGACCAAGGGATTCTAAGTTTTATTTCAAATAAAATGATACCTTTTATTTAGCCACTATTTAGTATATCTTTTTTTATTTCACATACACTCTTTATTTAGTTTCTTTTTCTCACACCCTTGTATCAGGTGGTGTTAAATCTGTGTCTTAATTTCTCACATATTTGCCTATCAAAGGCCCTCTCTTATTGTACTTTTCATTCATTACTTACTTTTTTTTACCAACTCACAATATATAAATAAGAACTCTTATTACTATATTTTATAAAATTAGTATTTACATCCACATAATTTTAGAATATAAATTATAATATTATTTGAAATCACCTCTTATTATTTGAAAAAAAATAAAATCAAAAGATTATGAAAATACGTACATTGTTTTTTGAGCCCAATAAATCCACTTAAAACCTCATAGGACTTCCAGATTTATCTTCTAGACCAAGGGGACCACCGACAATTAGCAAGATCAATTTTTGGGTCTCAGGAATTAGGATAAACTGCACAATTTTTGAAGATTTGATTCAGATGATGAATGAAGATTTGAAGATTTAGAAGATGGAAGAGAGGATGAAGATGTGGAATTGCAGAAAAGTTGTGGAGTGGTGATATTTGGGGCTAAAATTAAGTCCTCCCAATTGTGCACCACTAGGGTTTCTTCTACACCTTTCAAAAACATTACCTTGGTCACACATGTGAGTAATGGGGAAACCCTTGGTTTTTGTTCCAGGTCTGGTGGTGAAGATGTCCTGAGATCCTTCAAGTTGAAGGCAGAGCAGCAAATTATAAGAAGGTAGCGCAGAAATTAGGCCTGTCAATGAGCCTATGCCTGTAGGTTTGAATCCTCCTTTGAAGAGACCTCCATTGTCGAGAGATCCATACTGTACTCCTCTGGTGAAAAATCCTCCTGATTTTAAGGAAACCACTAGGGTTACTGTGGAAAGTTTGAAGGTTGTTAATTTTGGTCCTGATGGGTAGTTGTCTGATGAGGAAAAGAAGTTATTTTTGCACATTATTGTGCTGAGGGAGAAAGCGGTGGCATTTGTTGAAGAGGAAAGGGGTGTTTTGAAACACTCATATGGGGAACCTTACCGGATTCCTGTGGTTTTTCATGAACCATTGCAAATCAAACCTATTCCATTAGAGATGATTTTGTAGAGATTGTTAGGGAATGAGTCAGGACTGGTTTATATAAACAATTGACATCTAGTTAATCAAGTCAGGTTTTCTGTGTAAAGAAGCATGATGGGAAGCTGAAGGTAGTTCATGATCTTAGAGCCTTGAATAGAGACACTATCAAGGATGTGGGAATGCCACCAAGTGCAGAAGACTTTTCGGATGCTTTTTCTGGAAGGGTATGTTATGGTTTGGGTGATATTATGGGTGGTTATGATGAAAGAGAACTTCACACCGATACACGGCCACTTACAATGTTTGAGACTCCTCTGTGAATATTTCAGCTCACTAGGTTGCCTCAAGGAGCAACTAATTCAGTAGCGATATATCAAGCACAGATAACTTTAATTTTACAGGATGAGGTTCCTACTTATGCTGGTATTTTTATTGATGATGTTGGAATCAAAGGACCCTCCACTGATTATGGAAATGAGGTGCTGAAGGAGAACCCAGTTATAAGGAGATTTGTTTGAGAATATGCAATTACTCTAGAGAGAGTATTGTTTAGGATTGAAGAGGCTGGTTTGAGAATTTCATGGTCAAAATTTTGTTGTTGTGTTCCTGCTCTGGAAATTCTGGGTCATGTTGTATGTAAGGAGCAAAGGATTATGGCAAAGAAGAAATTCAATAAAATTCAGTCATGGCCAAGTCCTCAATATACTACTGAATTCAGGGGATTTTTGGGGGTTTGAGTGTACCTCAGTATTTTTATTAAATATTCTTCATTGTTGGCTTCACCTTCAAGAAATTTGACCAGGAAAGATGCCGAGTGGAAATGGTCTGAAGAATGTGAAGAGGCTTTTCAGAAGTTGAAAAAGGTGGTTGGTGAGGATATTTTTCTTCACAAGTTGGATTATGGTGTTGGTTCTCAAAAAAAGTTTCTGTCAGATGACTCAAGTTATATTGCGGCTGGTGCTGTGTTGTCACAGGAAGATAAAACTGGGAGGTTCAGGCCAGTAAGGTATGAGTCTGTGCTATTTCATGAGGTTGAATCTAGATATTCTCAACCAAAGTTGGAATTGTGTGGTGTAACAAAAATTTTGAAGAAGCTACAAACTGTTTTGTGGGGGCGGAATTTTGAGCTGCAGGTGGATGCAAAATCTCTGGTTCAAATGATCAATACACCTAGTCTTCCAAATGCTTCAATGAGGAGGTGGGTGGATTTTATTCAGAATTTTTATTTTGGCATGGTTTACAAACCTAGAAAAACTTTTAAGATTTCAGATGGATTATCAAGGAGACTACCCACGGATGAGAATTCAGACTTTAAAGAATTTGATGAAGATGTTACATTGGTTAGGGCCAGCAAAAAGGGTGCTGAAGATTTTTCTCTCCTCCCCCATGACGCTAAACTGGAAGATTGTTCTATCCTTCACCTAGAGGTTAAACTGGCTGGTTCTGATCTTGATTCTGGTGATCAGGATGTTTTTGTTGATGAAGATGGGGCTGTTTTTTGGGATGGCTCAAAATTAAATAACTGTGCTTTTGTCGGTGAACTGAATTCTCTTAAGATTAAAGTGAAAGAAAATGATGTACCAAAGTTTAGGGATTGGTGTCCTAAATGGGCTGGTTGTGTTTCTCATGTGTACACTAGAGATTTTGAAAACAGGGTTGTACCCTTGGATGTTGTTTTGATGGATTTTGAAGATGAGACCTGGGGTCAGACTTGGTTTTATTTTATTATGGTTGAATATCTGTTAACCTTTTAGAGGACAGATATTTGTGATGATGATACTTTGGTGGCAATCAAGGAGAAGAATCCTGGCTTTTATGTGTCAGGAAGGAGTTTGATGAGGAGGAGGCATTCAAATCAAGGAGTTTGATGAGGAGGAGGCATTCAAATCCTCAAGTAGTGATGACTCAGAAGATGGGTTAAGTGTTGGTATTGAAGTCTTTGCATGAAGACCTAGGTCATAGAGGCTTTGAGGAGATTTATTGAAGAGTAGCAGATAGATTTTGGTGGCCAGGTTTGAAGTTGTCTGTGCAGGGCTGGGTTCAATCTTGTGAAGAATGTCAAAGAAGAAGTCATTTGAAACCTTAAGAGGTTTGCCGTCCTACTGGTGAAACAACTGTGTTTGGAAGAATTAGTTTGGATGCTGTCCATATCAAAGAGGGCAGGTATAAATATATGATTGTTACCAGGGATGATATTTCTGGTTGGGTTGAGGCAGTGCCTCTGGTTATTTTGACTGCCAAAAATGTGGCATAAATTTTTAACAAAGAATGGGTGATTAGATATGTGTTGAGGAAGTTGGTGACTGTTGATAGTGGGCCAGAGTTTGGAGCTGAATTCAAAGAAGCTGTGGCAAGTATTTGTTCTAAAGTCAGAGTGGCTACACCTTATCATCATGAAGCTGAACGCATGGTTGAAAGAGACCATTAATTTATCAAGAATTCTTTGGTGAAAATTTGTGGAGATAGTTCTGAAAAATGGAGGCATTATTTAATCTTGGTTTTAATTTCTGATAAGGTCACTGTGAAAAGGACAACTGGCTTTTTCCCTTATGAATATATTTTTGGGAAGAAAGCTGTTCTACCAGTAGATTTGGAAGCTGTCTCTTATCTTGGAATTGATTGGGATGATGTGTGCTCAACAGAAGATTTGCTCTGTTCCAAGATGCAACAGTTGGAAGGTAGAGAGGAATTTCAAGAGAATGAACACTCTAGAATTATCAAGAGAATAAATCAAGCAGTCAGATTCTGGGACAAGAAGTTGGCTTATAGACTAAGGAATCCCTTTAAACCTGGTTGTTTGGTTTTGGTGTAAAGTAGAAGTTTGGAGAGTCAGTGGGGGAAAATTTTTTCTGACAGATGGAGTGGACCTTACAGAGTCAGATCTCAGGTGTCTGGAGTTTTTTATTTTTTGGAGTAGTTAGATGGTGCAGTCTTAAAGAAGAGAGTGGCTGCTTATCCGGTGAAGATATTTAACCCAAAAGGCACTAGAAGTGAAGAAAATCAACTCCGCAACAAGGATAAACTATGGACCATTCTTGAATTTTTGATTTTGGTGATGATGTGCATCTTTTTTGTTAGAAACCTATTTTGTTAGAAGGTACCCATGGGCAGGGCTTCTAGATTTTATTTTGGCAAGTGTGAGGGTAACTGATGGGCTGGCTGCTCTACCAAAATTTGACCCAGATTGTTTGTTTCCAACCCCTTCTCTTAATTTGGTTGAAACCTAGTATTTGTTTTCCTTCACAGGTTTTAGTCCTTTATGACTTAAAGCTGGAAATTCTTTTGGTTTTCAAGCTCTGTACTCTTCACGCTTATTAGTTATGGTTTATTGTGTTGGATGTTGTGTTTTTTTTAGAAGGTACCAAGGGGGGCTTCTAGATATTATTTTGGCAAGTGTGAGGGTAACTGATGAGCTGGCTTCTCTGTAGAACAGTTACCTCATAATGTCTGTTTCAAGTTTTTGTTTTTGCTAGTTGAATTCTAGTTCAGGGTTTTTTATGTAGGTTTTAAGTCCACTATGACTTTAAACTGTCTTACTGGCTTGGTACTGGCTTTTTGGTCTATTTGGTGTGGTGGTGCATCTTTGGTGGCCTCATATCATTTTTACTTATTGGAGGGAGCTCACCCAGTGATCATTTCATTGGACTGGACTTTCTATGGAGCCAGACTTTTTATTTTGCTTTTCTTTAATTTTGTGTCTGTGGTTATGTTAGATAGTAGTTTTAGATTATTTTCTTTTTTCTCTTTTTTTCTTTTAATTATTTCATGGGGGTTATTAGGATATAAAAGTAGAAAAATCAAAAATTATATTATATGGTGTCACCACAACAGGATCACCTGGATGTGGGAAAGCATTGGTGGAGAAAGGCTCATCAATTGGCCGGGAAATGCTATTTTCTTTTTTATCTTTATCTCATTTTTATTATTTTCTTTGATTTCTATTTATTTCATATTTTCTTTATTTATATTATTTTTCTTAATTTATTTTATCTCAATTAGTATAAAAATTATTCAAAGGTGTATCCACATAAAGGTGCACTTGGTTGTTGGCAAGGTATCAGGGGATCAGCTCATCAATTGGCTGGGGAATACCATTTGTAATTATTATTTATCTCATTTTATTATTGTTATTCATTTCATTTTAATTTCTCAGCTCTCTTATTTTTTTGGGGTAATTTTGTCTATTTATTTTCATGTTTTTTTTAGTATGTTAGTAGTTTAAATAAAAAAATAATAATAACAAATAACAAATAACAAATTTTTTATATATATCTGTTAATTATCATTGTTCTCTCTAATTTGAGAATTATTAATTTCTTTCTTTTTTTTAATGTCTGGAAGAAAAGCCTCTTGTGGTTGGTCCAGATCATGGTGATGTTTTTGATTTTCGTTAGGATTGGAGGAAGAACTGTGTTCCTTGTGATGTAGGCGGCTGAAAAGTGTATATGGGTTGTAATGATCATGGACCAGAGTAGAAGATAAATTTTATGAAGAAGTGGAAGAAGGGGGGATAGAGTGTTGTAAGGTGTGCTTGATTATTCTAGACATCTTCCAGTGGCCATCAAGTAGCTGTTTTCTCATATTCTTTTCAAACTCATTAAATGGACTGTGGAGAGCAAAGGCCTTAAGCATTTTTGAACACATCATGCTTAGGTGTTGTTTCATGTTGGCGTTATCCAGTGCTAAAGTAGTTTCTAGAGGTTGGCCAATCCCAATTGTAGTTTCAGGAGGCAGGGTTCCAAATAAACAGAAGAATTGGATCAGTAATTGTTCTCTGTTAAAGAAATTGGAATTATTAATTTGGTACTTACAGATTAAGGGCTCATCAAATTTTTAAGCGTCCGGGATTTGAGCTTTTGAAAAATTCTGAATGCATGAGGTTGGAGGATCAACCAGATGGAGGTATGGATTCTCATGATCATTCTCTAAATGTTTTTGGGAAGATGGATTAGAAGAAGGAGGTTCCTGTGGCCTGGCTGAAGAAGGAGGGTTGCTGTTGTTGTTGTGGATATTATTGCTTGGTGCAGGTAGGTTAGATACTGGTGGAGGAGTGCCAGGTTGGTTGAAGGAAGGACCAGGAGAAGGTTACCTGGAAGCTGATTGTGATCTTCTAGATGAAGATCTAAAAGGAAGGGAACTATCAGAGGAAAAATTGGCCTCCAGAGGAGAGGTGTAGTTAGCTCTTCCTGGTTGAACAGGAGATTTTTTTTGGGAGCATTGTTGCGTGCTCTGGTGTTTTCAAGAGGTCCTCTGGAATGCCTTCTAGAGATGTTAGAATTTTTGGGGTTGTCTGATGAAGAATTTGTGCGTGTACGGATTGCTCTGGGAGCACTATGAGGTTTTTGTGTAGAGTTGTTGGTTTTTAATAGTGGATTTTGGCTGTTATCTGGCTGAATTTGGGAGTTTTGAGCCTGATTTTTGCTTTCTGGAAAGGTGGGCGGGCGGCCTGGACGCGGTCTAGCAACCTGGGAGCTAATTTTGAAGCTTTTTTGTCTAAATTTGCTGAGGTAAAAGCAGATTCTTAAGAAGATAAAGCAGGTCTTTTAGGGAGTGTTTTAGGAATAGAATGGCATGATCTTCTGGAAGTAGGAGAAGATATAGAAGAGGAAGCAGGTCAAAGCTCTGGTGACCTGGTAGGATATCTGGAAATATATTTATGAGAAGGTGAAGGCAGAGGTATTTGATAGTTGGGAACTCTGTCACATCTTTTCTTTTTAGGGCTGCAACAATCACAGGCTCTGTTATAAAATTTGGCCTGAGGATTAGGAAGAGTGAAAGTACAAGGCCTGCACATGTGGATGCACTGTTTACAAGCATAGTATTTTGAAGCAGTGAAGCAAGAAAGGTCTGATGGGTCAATGTATGGGGATTCAGCCATGATCTGTGAAAGAACAACAATAAAAAGAAAAGAGATCAAAGAAAATATTATCAGTGATGAGAGATGATGAAGGGAGAATGGAAGTTCAGCAGGTGGTTTGCAGAGCATTGTGCATGGAGCTGGCTCTGCCTTTTTATGAAAAATGTGTTTTAGTCCATCAAGACTTTAATCTGAACACTGTGGTAGTCTGTCAAGACTTCAAACTGAACACTGGGGTAGTCCGTAAAGACTTTAAACTGAACACTTAGGTAGTCTGTCAAGACTTTAAACTGAACACTGGGGTAGTCCGTCAAGACTTTAAACTGAACACTGTGGTAATTCTATCAAGACTTTAAACTGAAGAATGGTATAGTCCCCCAAGACTATAAACTGAAGATGTTTTAAAGGTTCGGTCCTTCAGGACTATAAAATTATAATGGGAATTGGTGTGATTCTGGAAGAGGGAATTCAGGGGGGAGTCTCTGAATTTTGGGGGGTAACTGATGAACTGGCTGCTCTGTAAAACAGTTACCCCAGAATTTTAGTTTGTTTCTTTGGTCTTTAATGTTTATATCTCTGGTTATGTCTTTTTAATTTAGGTTTTGGAGTCCCTCAAGACTATAAACTGAGGGTTTTAAGTCCCCCAAGACTATAAAATGAGGGCTGTTGGTCCCCCAAGACTTTAAACTGAGGAATTTTTTTTATTTATTTCTAAATCAATATTTTCAGGCAGGAAGCAATTACAGAAAAGAATCAAGAGATGTAAAAAAATGTTCAGCATTGGCTTTAAACTGGTGAATGAGGTTTTTCCTTTTCTCAAGCTCTTGTGGATTCCTGGCAGGAGTGGATTGGAAGCAATTTAGAATGAGATGCTTCTGTTGAGAAGAATGTTGTTGGAATTTGTCTTTGATGGTCGGAAATGGATTAGGTGGGGGTGCTTTAATGGTTCCCACATTGTCATCATCACTGTCTGGATGGAAATGAACTTGAAATTTTTCAGATTTAAATGCAGTATGAAGAAGTATTGGGCTTACCATCAGAAGGACCAGGGATGGTGGAGGTAGTGGTTTTAGCAGGGTTGGCACTCTTTTTTGAAGGGTTTAATTTGCTGACCAGTCTGTGGATCAGGATGGATGGTCTAGATCTTTTGGTGCTGATGGAAGGTGGATCAGGATGTGGAGAAAGAGAAGATGTTGAAGAGGAAAATGGACCAGGTCTGAAATAAGTCTTCTTCCTAGAGTGACAGGCATCACATAAGGTTCTGTAGGGATGAGCCGGAGGTCTGATGGTACAGATGAGATTGTTGTCAATGCAGAATTGGAAAGGATCCATTTCATTAGCAGATTTGGAAAGAAAGCTGAACATGGTGGCTCTGATGAAGGAGAATGTGGACATTCTCTATTGTAGGGAAGATGTCGTCTTCCAACATTGGAGGAGGCCTTTGTTTGTCTATCTGGAGTTGTTTTGATATGTCTTAAATGGCATTATAAAATAATTGGGTGTTTTTCTGGAATTATTCAGCAAATATTGGGACTGCAGGTATGTGGTAACTACCATTGGATAGCCCCAGGTCTCTCTATATTTTATGTCTTGATGACCTTTTTCACATTCTAAGTATTAAGGGAATAATTTCTCATTTTTCATTTAAAAAGATAGCTATTTAATTTTGTTTTTTGTTTTTACTGACTAACCTTAAGTCTTAAGTTTAAGCCTTTAGTACTATTAGAATGAGCTAATTTTTCTCTACATTTTACGTCTCAATGTTGTTATAGACTAACTATGTGTTTTAAAAGTTTTAGTAGTTGTAGTAGAATTTTCTAAGTATTTTGGGAATTTTTGGAGGTTTTTGGTGGTTTTCTGGCTTCAGGGTGGTCCGGCTGCCTCAGGAATGCCTCCCAACATTGGGCGGACCACCTGCCTTGGTGCTAGAAGGCTGGGAAGTGTTTCTAGGGGGGTTTTATGCAATTTGGCATTCATTAACACCAAATTTGTTGGTGTGCATGGGCTCTTAGATAGTGGTCTGTGTGTACATAGTGAATAAGACAGTTTGGGGAAACCTTAATTATCATACAACCATCCGTAGGTGATATCCTTGTTCCTCACTCAGTTTTCACTGTTTTCTGGCCACAATTGGCTGTGTTTGTTGCAAGTTTAGTTCTTCATTTAACTCAACTTTGGAAACTGTTTTCTCTGGTGTAGTCTTGAAAGCTATATCAAGTATTATTGCTGTCTCTGGTGTGGATTTGCAACCTACATCAAGTATCATTTCTTTCTCTGGTGTGGACATTGGTCTACATTTCAGTTCTATGGTTTGGTAGTCTGTCTGGAGACTGCTTTCTTGGCTGATCAGGCAGTCAAGTGTGTTGGAAAAGGGGCTATAGCAAACAGGAACCAATTTACTGTAGCAGGTAAATCTCACTTTATTTTTCTAAAGGGGAAGGGGATTTTCTCTCTGGGTTTTCTCCAACTCCCTTGGTCAAGGCCTATAGCAAGTACTATAGGATTCTCTACAACAGATGATTGGGATAAACCTTTCTTCACAGTTTCATTTACAGAGTCTTCTTGGGAAAGAAGTGTTACCTCATCCTTGAAATCACCAAGTTTCATATTGTTGAGGATGTGACCCAGAGAGCCCTTGGATGGTGGTGGTTGATAAGTAGCTGTATGAGCAGGAAGTTGGTCATCAGGGAAAACAGCCATAGCAGACTCAAAAAATGTGTTTGATTCTTTGTGCCAAAAGAACCAACCAGCGTTATTAAAGGAATAACATACACATTTACAAATCAAGGCACATTTACCACGGAAATTTGGGGGTGAATTGCTATCAGTTCTCACTCTTTGAACTCCTTTGTGACCCTAATTTATGCCATGTATCAGACCTTCCATAAATGTCACATTTAGTCTGAGATTTGTCCTTTATTAAGGCCCGATGTGCCCTACATTCAGCACAAGTTGATCCAACAAAACTGTAATTTGATCCTTAGTTTAGCAACAACTGAGCACACATTGATCTAACATACACATTATGCATGTGTACTCAAAATACATTATTGATGCATATTAAAAATTCATACATATTCATTACCAATTATGCATGCATACTCAATATGCAATTTTCATTATGCATAATGCATAATGCATATTGTATATTAAATATTGAATAATTCATGTTGCATATTGCATAAATCATAATGCATAATGCATATTGTATATTGAATATTGCATATTGCATATTGAAATATGCATAATTTATAATGCATAATGCGTATTGAATATTGAATATTGAATAATGCATGTTGCATAATACATAATTCATAATACATAATTCATATTGTATATTGCATATTGCATATTTCAAAATTCATATTGCATAATTCATATTGCATATTGTATAATTCACATTGTATATTGCATAGTGCATATAGCATATTGTATATTTCATATTGCATATGGATGAATAATGCATATGCAACATGAAATATTAAGGCATACAGAATGTGATATTAACCTTCTACCGAGAAAAGTGAAAAATAAGTCATGTGACATATAATTTTGAAAAGGGAAGAGAGGAAAGATGATTTAAGCTTTTTTTACAATAGCCTTAGTTTCCATTATATTGTTAGAAAATATGCCTTAAAAAACTATATTCAAAAAACCCATATCCTTGGTGAGAAATTCTTCATCAAGTTTAAAAAGCAAATTTTAAGTGTTAGCATTATCTATTTAGCTTCAAATATGGAAGACTCTATGTAAAAAATTAATATCCTCAGTAGTTTACTTATTTATTTTCCATCTCATTTTTATTCTCTGCATAAAGCTTTTGAGAAAAAAAATATATAAGAGAAATGTATATTTTATCATGTCTATGTGCCCCTAATTCAATGTGCCAAATTGTGTTGAATAATCATTTGTTGTATTTGATTTGTGTATGTTGGGTTGAATGCAAAATGAGATTGCCAACTGGGATGTGAAAAAGTTGACATGCAATATGAAAATGAATATTGCATAATTAACAGTGGTATTCAAAACTTGCATATTCACTGATAGGTTTTCATACTCGGTTAGTGGTGTGGGGGGACTGAGATGCAAAAAAGTTGGAATGCAATATGAAAACAGTGGCAAGCAAAATTTGCAATTCCACTCATGGATTTTCATTCTTGACTAGTGGTATGGGGGTTGGCAGTTGTGGTCAAGCAACCACTAAAAAAATTTGTGCACTCATTTTTGAACAGAGGGTATCATGAGTGTAGAATTATGGAAGGTGCCCATAATTTATTATTATTCCTTAATTTTATTGAATAATTTTGAATATTGAAAATGACTTTTGGTTAGTTAGTATTTGATCTAGCTGTGCTAGAGCCTTTCTTAGAATAAATGTTACTCTATAAAATTATTGAATATTTTTCATTATGAGAATTTGGTTCCAGCGCAAGTTAATGTTGGCTCTATATTATAACCATTGAAAAACAGATTTACCTGATTAAAATTAATTACAGTCAGGAAAAAATGTAGTAATGGTATCTGTTCACTTTGATTATAAGTGAAGGTTGGTTTAATTGTCATATTGACCTTATGACTGAAAATTGTGGTTCACAAACGTTCAAGTAACTCACTCTTTCAATAATATTAAGAGTTGATAATAGGCATGGATAGTGCTCTAAAGTGAATGTTGGCTTGTGGGATCTGTTTATCACTGGAAATACTTTACATATTTTTTAATCATGTAATGATCATTTAACCAATGGTGTGAACACCAGGAAAAATATGTGTTGTGAATTAACATCATATTTAAATTTGATGGATGGATATTTGATCAACTCAGTAGCTCATGACATCTAGTAAAATATGTCAAAAACTATAGATGGTGCTGATTATTTTTCTTTCACAAGTTGATAGTAGGGAAATGATGAAGCAATGTTTTGGAGATGAAAATGCTGGTATTATCAAGTCTTGTGGGTCAGAGATAGCATTTTTGGGTGATTTGTGTAATAAACTATATTTACAAAGTCTGTGCATTCAATGTAATGCCCTATGATTTATATATTTATATGTGATCCATCTGCAAAAGGTATAAATAATGCAGATTTCAGGTTAACTCTGACTACTATTTTTGATGGAACACAACAACTTATATAAAATAGGCCTAGACATCTAGTGCAAATTTTTTCCCCTACGCATTTATCTTTATCAAACTAGTAATTGCTAGGAATATTATGAGTCATATCATTTCTCACCACATCAAATATTGTGTGGACTGGTTAACAAGATACTTGATTAATGCTTTAATTCTAGAATATTGGCTTCCAGGAAGTACTTAACTTATGGCCAAACACCCTTTTGTGCAAGTGGGTGACATAAAGCATAAACAAGGCTGTAGCAGGTCAAATTTATACATTAATAGGTTTATTAAATTTTTTGTCCCACCTATATGTCACTGGACAACCTACGCACAAGGTCGAGGATGTTCCTGTAAGTGAGATGAGGAGTTTAGAGACTTCTTCGAAGTACAGAGGAATGATTCGAGGAAGTGATTCAAAGATGACTCGAAGGAAAAACTACTGCTTCGAATTATGTTTGAGAAGGATTCTAATATTATTGAAAGGTAATATTAAAATTTTTAAGATCTCACGAAGGGTTGAAAACTCAGCAATCAAAGATTTAGGATTTAGAAATGATTTTTGAGAAAATAAAGAAAGATACAATAATAATGATTTAACTAAAAGCTTTTACCACTATTAACTATAAATATGTTTTATAATTTAATTCTAAGGAATATCGAACCAAAAACCCAACCCCTTTTATATCCTTTACTCCTCCTCGCATTGACCTCATACCCATCCACTATTTCGCACACCACAGACCATTAAAATACATCCATTACACCTGGAACCTCCTCACTAACATTCGTTAACCCCTTAATCCTCCACTATCCATTCCGTTCATGCTCACTACCCCTTTTAATAATTCACAGACATTTAATAAACCTTTTAGTGCACCATTACATTGACTATTGCACTGTGCGTCGCTTATTGAAGAAAAGACTGAGACAAACTATTGAGATATTGACTAATTTAGATTTAGAGTTTAGTCTAGCGTGGTTGAATAGCGAGTACACAAAGGAAAGTTGCAGTTGCTATGGAGAATTGCATTCTGTGCTACAAGTATGGATTTGAGCCTCTTATTATTGATTTAATGAGCTACTTTTGCCTCGAGTGTCACGTGGCGCGTGACAGATGCCCGAGTATAAGAACGTAAGCTCCGTTGAGCGTAAGACATACTTCCCACACTAATTTCCCTTCCTCCTTTATTTAATTATTATTATTATTTTTTAACTCACTATGATGGATTTCCCCACACCAACTCCCACGCCTCCACACCCTAAAGCGGATGGGGGTATTGTTACACAACAGTTTTCCAAGACTTGCACGGCCTGCTAGTCAATTAAATATTTTTGCATGGAAAGCATGGCTACACGAGGGCCTTGCCAGAAGTGCGAATTTTGCCAATGGAGAAGGGTGGCGTGTAACACCTTGTCTAAGAATGCCGATATCGAGAGTCGGTTCACTAAAACAAAATACTGGGTAATCCCTAAGACAAGGAAGTAGACGAAGACATTTGGGACGTCTCAATTGGGGACAATCAATCGGTGGGGGAGAGTAAGGAGGAGGTTGAGGATGATGTGGCAACCAGGGTGACTCGGGCTGTGAGCAAAAAGCGAGTAGTAGAAGAGGAAGTCAACGAGTTGGTCGAGGAGGAAGAGGAGATTCACATCTCAAGGAGGACTCTGAAAAAACAACGGGTGGTCATTGAAGATGAAAAAGAGGAGAGGGATATGGCGGTGGAGGTTACTCTGAAATTATTTTTGGAGGTTGACCCTATTTTCGAAGTAAGTCTATTCCCTGATAATTTAGAAATTTAGGTACTGATGGTCTTGTTTTGGAATTCAGACGTCATTGTTGAAGTCCCTACGGCAGAAGCTTCAAATGTAGAAGCAACCCTTGTGGAACCCACTGCTGTGGAAGTGGCAGTGTCGGTCGAAGATAGATTACCGGCGGTTACCTTGAGGGAGGAACACGAAGAAACCCTCGATCAGGTATGGTCAAAGAAGCCTCGTCAGGTTCGACGAGCAAGATTTATTGAAGACTTGAGTGGCGAAATCAATAAGATTGTCGATACCGCTTCCTTCGACGTAGCCAAGGAACTACTGGAACTTGGAGAATTGATTCCAGTAGGAGAGGGGGAGAATTTTGAAAAATGTAGAAAGGAGATGAGGACAATTTCGGAGAAGATGAAGGGATTGGTTCGGGAGAAGATAAAAGAGAAAATTTAAAATGAAAAGAGAAAAGTAAAAGTAAAAAAAACAATTTGTATTTAGTTATTTTATTTTGTTGTTTTATGAAAATTTTAATATTTTTATTTTTTATAAGATTTTGAGAGAAAAAAGAAAAAACAGAAAAAAGATTTAAATAGAATTTTTTTTTTTTTAAATTTTGAAAGAAGAAGTTTAAATGAGAGAGGAAAAGACGGAATATTTGATTGAAGGAGTTTTAGTTTTAAAGTTTGAAAAGAAAAAGAATTAAGTAAGAAGAAAGAGAGAAAGAAAAAAATAATAATTGATTGAAATAATTGTGTTGTAAAATAAAATTTAATGAAAAGAAAAAATTTGTTATTTAAGTTTATTAATTAAATATTTGAGGGATTTTAGTTATTTGAAAAAATAAAAGAAATAAAAGAAGAGAAGAAATAAAAATTTAAAAGAATTTTGAAAGAAAAAGTAATTTGATCGAAGAATTTAAAAGAGTGATTTAGATTTTAAAGTGAAGTTCAAGAAAAGATGGTCATGTAATGTTTGTGTAAAATTTTGATAGTTCGAGGAAAAGAAAATTTTAAAGAAAGAATGTATATAGAAAATTGAGAAGGAAAAAAGAAAAAGAAGTAAATTTTTCAAGAAAAAGATTTTAATTTTATTTGTTTTATTTTATTTTGGTTTTATTTTTTTTAAAGAAGGTTGAAAAATTTTGAAAAGAAAAAGAATAAAGAAGAAAACAAAATTAAGGAATTTTTTAGAAGTAAAGATGTTTTATATTTTTTTTAAAAAAAAAGAAAAGAAAAGAGAAGAAAGAAATAAAAAATAAAAAGAAAAAATAAAAAGAGTTTTTAAGGTTTTGGTTTTAAAGGATATTTAAGATGAAAAGATTTTAGGAGTTCAGGGGCGTTAGAAACATTGATGGCTGGTTCCCAGGATGATTTGTCTAAGTCATCGAGGAAGACTTCCCATTCCACGAGGTATTGAAGTTTCCCCTTGCGCATTCTTGAATCAAGGATACGGCTTACTTCCCACTCTAGATGGTCTTCTACTTCGACCGGTTCTGGAGGAGGTTGGTTCTTGCCCAGGTATATTTCTCGAGCCAGTTCCAGAAGAGATACGTGAAAAACAGGGTGAATGGCCTGCCATTTAGGAGGTAGCTTGAGTCGAAATGCAGTTTTAGAGACTTCAGAGTGGATTTCAAATGGCCCCAAGCGTTTTTCAGCCAGTTTCTTTGATGGTCAAGTCGTTCGAATGTTTCGTGCATCGAGACATACTTTGTTGCCTGGTTTAAAAGAAGGAGCAGTTTGTCGATGTTTTTCGGCCTGTTCCTTGTACCTTCGAACCGCTAATTCCAAATTTGATTTAAGTTCTTCTTGGAGTCGTGATATGGTTCGAAGATAATGTTCTGCAAGATGATTAGTTCCTACGTGAATTGAGTTGAATCGAGGATGTCTTCCATAAACAGTTTCGAAAGGATATTGTTGTGTCGAAGAATGAGTCCAGTTATTATAAGCAAATTCCGCCAATGGTAACCATGTGGTCCAATTGTCTTGTTGGTAACTGACATACATTCGAAGATATTGTTTGAGGATTTGGTTGACCCTTTCCATTTGCCCATTGGTTTCAGGGTGATAAGCTGTGGAGAGGTTCCTCGTGATATTGAGTTGTCAACACTGTTGAGTCCAGAATGTGGATACAAACAATGAGCCTCTATCTGAAATAATATCATTAGGTAAGCCATGTTTGGAAAATACATACTCTAGAAACAATTTCGACAAATCTTCTGCAGTAGCAGTAGTAGTGGTTTTATTGAAAATAGACATTTTTGAAAATCTATCTACTATTACTAATATAGCATCAAAATTATTAGAAAGAGGAAGTTGAGAAATAAAATCCATCAATAAAAATTCCCAAGGTTTAGAGGGAATAGGAAGTGGTTGAAGCAACCCATACTTCTGGTGACGGGGAGCCTTATTCCTATTACATTTGTAACAAGCTTTTATATAGGCCTTGATTTCCCTGGTCATTCCTGGCCAAAAGAAATCCCTCGCTATTAACTGGTAGGTTTTATCAACCCCATAATGAGCAGCTAATGGAGAATCATGTTGACTATTGAAAATCCATAATTTTATTTTCATTGTTGTTGGGTATGAATACTCTACACTTGAAAGCTAAGAGACCTGATTCAATACTAAATTGTTTGGCCCCTTGCTTTAAGAGTATTGTGTCTTTTAACCCTAAACAATAATTGTCCTTTGACTGAGCTTCGAGGATGTTGGATAGTGGATTTTGAAAGGATTGAATTGTCATCAAATTAAGTTGATGAGTCGTTAACATTGATTTGTTGAAAATTGATTTCACATTTGCTGGGTTCTTGTCAGCAAATGCGTCCCCCCGCTGTGGGTAAACGTTGTCCCAACGTGACAAGATATCTGGGACAATGCAGTTCTTACCTGGGCAATAGGAAATAGAAAAAGGAAATTCAGGCAGAAATTCAGCCCACCTGGCTTGATGGCTGGTTAACACTTTGGAAGACATGAAGTATTTCAAAGCATTATGGTCAGTTAAAATTTGAAAAGGACTATCCAAGCTGAGAAGAAAAGAGCGCCATTTTTTAAGACCATGAATAATAGCTAAAAGCTCTTTGTCATGAATTTCATAATTTAATTCTGCTGCAATGAGTTTGCGTGACTCAAAAGCAACAGGATGAAACAATTTTGTTTCAGGATTTAATTGAGAAATGACCCCTGCGATAGCATAGTCGCTCGCACCTGTCTTGACTATTGTCAAAGCAGAAGGATCAAAGTGTCAAAGAATTGGAGCTGTGGTGAACGCCATCTTCAATGCTTCGAATTGAATATGTTCATCTAGTGTCTTAAAGAAAGTTAAAATATCATCTAAATAGACGACAACATCTTGAAAGATGTCTTTGATAAAAGTTTGAAAAGTTGATGGTGTGTTACACAATCCAAAAGGCATAACTAAATATTCAAAACTACCAAATCTAGTGCACATTGCAGTCAGTGGTTCATGACCTTCCGCAATGCGAATAAGATTGTAAGCACCTCTAAAATCAATTTTAGAAAAGAAATTAGCACCATTAAAAAGGGTAAGAAGCAATGACATAGGAGAAACAGGATATGCATTCTTCTTAGTGACTGTGTTGAGCTTTCTATAGTCAACACACAACCTAAGACTTCCATCTTTCTTTTTTACAAAGAGTACAGGGGAGCCGGTTGGAGATTTACTGGCTCTGATAAAACCTTTGGATACATTATCTGCAATTTAGTCTCCAAGAACTTGAGATTCGTCCTTCAATAAAGAATAGACAGGACCTGCCGGAGGTACTGGTCCTATTAACTCTATCTGATAGACGTAGGGTCGATGAGGTGGTAACTTATCGGCCTTGCAGATTGGAAAAACATCGAGGAAATCATGATAGATTTCTAATAGAGTTGTTTTAATGGCTTCAACATTGATTTGGTTGTCCTCATCATCTTCAAGAGAATCTGTCAAGGGAAGACCAGAATTGAGAAAGCATAATTCGATTGCTTCGAGGCAATTTAAATCCTCTTTGAGTGAAGTCATTGAGCTAGAAACTAACAAAAGAAATTGAAGCTCCAGAGTCTATAAGAAAACTGAAGGGGATATCCTCAAAAAGAATGAATCTCAAGCGATTTAAGGTAACTCCAGTCCTTAAGACATGGAGGTTCTGTGCACTGGGAGAGATAAGATAGTTTGCTTTTCACACTAGTAAACTATCTACAAGTTTTTTGACTTCAAACTAGTACTTTCTCTTTCCTTCAATTTCACACAATCTTCTAGCTTGTGCTTACCATCACAATACATATATAACCCATTATCTCCTTGCCTCTTCCTCTCAGCTTCTTTAAGTTCCCCTTTAGAATCCAGTACTTTACTGATATCGCCTGGGGTCGAGCTTTTCAGTCGAGGTTTGTCCTTTTCTTTTTTGGGTTTGGATTGAATCAAGGAGGATTGAGTTGTCCATGGGTGTGAAGAAGGTCCTGATTTGAAATTTAGGCCTTGAGATTTATTAGTGTATCGACGATGTTGAAGTCGTCCTTGGTAAATGCCGTCGAGTTTGAGGGTTCGATCTATTAAATCCGTTAAAGTAGTCATCTTCTGACCGTGAAGATTTAACTGATCCAGAATCCTCAAAGGAAGTCCTTTTTTGAAATGATACTTGAGGGCAGCATCGTGCCAACCTACTTGAGTTTGAAGCGCTCTGAAGTTTGAGATATATTCAGTGGCTTTACCATTATCACTCATGCGAAGAAAATCAAGTTCAATTTCTGCGTTGTCAATTTTATTAGGGTCACTGAACAATGTGAAGAGTTGGTCTTTGAACTTTTCCCAATTATTAATAAGTACATGGGCTTCGGTCGAAGAGAGCATGCGAAGATAAGGTTCGAAACATCTTGCTGCTTTTCTGGCCAGAAATGAAGAAGCATAAACAACCTTTGATTGGTCGTTATTGAAGGTTCGAGGGTCATTATGGAACAGGAGCTTGCAGGTTTTCAAGAAGGGGGGCAATCTGTCTGGATGTTCTCCATCAAATTTATCAGAAGATTTAATAGAAGGAGTTTTGAGTTTAGATCCTTCTGAAGATGTTGAATTTGAAAGAGTCTTCATGAAAAGTCTCATGAAATCTTGCAGAGCATTAGATGGTCCATGTTCTGAAGGTTGACCAGAAGGGTGATTAGCAGGGGTGGATGGTGCCTTGTGCATTGTATCCTCTCCTTCTTCATCATCACTAGAATCATCAAAATCTTGTGGGATGTCTTCTACAGATTTGACTGAATTTTGCCGTTCCCTAAGGTCAAGTGGCTCCAAGGAGTGAGTGCGGGAAACAGGCCAAGTGGCTGTTGGCCTGCCTCTGGCGTGAGCTCTAGTAGTAGCGCCTGTAGGAGGAGTGCGTTGAACAGGTGCCATTTTAAGAATTTAGAGAAAACACCTGAAAAGGGACGTAGTAGTGCAAAGAATGAGAACTACGGAGAATTAAATTATACTGTCACCGGACAACCTACGCACAAGGTAGAGGATGTTCCTGTAAGTGAGATGAGGAGTTTAGAGACTTCTTCGAAGTACAAAGGAATGATTCGAGGAAGTGATTCAAAGATGACTCAAAGGAAGAACTACTGCTTTGAATTATGTTCTAGAAGGATTCTAATAAAATTGAAAGGTAATATTAAAATTTTTAAGATCTCACGAAGGGTTGAAAACTCAGCAATCAAAGATTTAGGATTTAAAAATGATTATTGAGAAAATAAAGAAAGATACAATAATAATGATTTAACTAAAATCTTTTAACACTATTAACTATAAATTTGTTTTATAATTTAATTCTAAGGAATATCGAACCAAAAACCCAACCCCTTTTATATCCTTTACTCCTCCTCGCATTGACCTCATACCCATCCACTATTCCGCACACCACAGACCATTAAAATACATCCATTACACCTGGAACCTCCTCACTAACATTCGTTAACCCCTTAATCCTCCACTATCCATTCCGTTCATGCTCACTACCCCTTTTAATAATTCACAGACATTTAATAAACCTTTTAGTGCACCATTACATTGACTATTGCACTGTGCGTCGCTTATTGAAGAAAAGACTGAGACAAACTATTGAGATATTGACTAATTTAGATTTAGAGTTTAGTCTAGCGTGGTTGAATAGCAAGTACACAAAGGAAAGTTGCAGTTGCTATGGAGAATTGCATTCTGTGCTACAAGTATGGATTTGAGCCTCTTATTATTGATTCAATGAGCTACTTTTGCCTCAAGTGTCACGTGCCACGTGACACTATATTTGTGCTAAAGTATGTATTGATTAAAAAATAAATCTTTTACTTAGGAAAAATTATTTAAAGTGCAAATGTGAAGAATGTTGAAGAATTATTATTTTAAAACTCCTATGATTTTCCTAAATCATTTCATTAAATGGCCTAAGTGAAGAAAATTTAGATATCACAGTTTTCATATATGTATGAGATAATATTTATCTTCTCATAATAAGATTATAATGAACTATCTTTGCCAGTTTATTATCTATGATTGGGGTATTGTTGAATCTTGTGCGTCAAATGCAACTGGCAGAATGCTATACTTTGATCATAATAATGGAGGATATTTGGAAGTTAGATATATTTGTTATATGTTAAGAAAATATTATTGTTTGCTTTTCAAAAACTCAATGGCTTAATGCTATGTCTTTAATAATAACTGTGTGTTGGAATATGCTTTCCATTATATTATTATTATTGAGGTAGTAACATTTTGTGTTCCAAAGAAATTGGCAAGAATTTTTTACCTTGAATAATGATAATGTAATTAAATGCATTTTTTAAATATAGGATTAATATCTTAAATAAAATTAACCAAACAGTGTTATCCAGCTTTACATGGCACCAAGTGTCCTTCTGAGCATTAGAAGATGCTGAAAAATATACTTTTATAAAGCATATCAGTAAGGATATAAGTCTGTGAAGTTGAGTTGCTGTAATTATTAAAGTGTCCTTCTCAGAAATGGATCATTACTCAGGTGGACACTTTAGTTTCTGTGCAATAGAATGGCAAGGGTTTTGCAAATGTCCATAGTATTTGATTGTTGGCTAACCATAAAAGTGAAGGTGTTATAGACTGGGTAAAAAGTGTCTTTCTGAGTGTCAGACCTTTGTTCAGAAAGACACTCTTGACCAAGTCTGTAACACAATCATTTTAATGTTTAACCAATGTTCTAGTACGAAGACTATTAAAAGAGCTCATGTCATTTAAAGTACTTAAAGTGTTCACATAAACAATGGTTCATCACAGAGAAAGACAGTTTTGTAAACTTTAAAGATAAAATGGTTATATATAATACCTATATGATATGAATTAAAAAGTGTCCTTCTGAGAGTTGGATAATCATTCAGAAGGACACTTTTGACCAAGTTTGTAACACCTTCACTTTAATGGTTAGCCAAAAATCTAATACCATGGACACTAGCAAAACCCTTGTCATCTACTTGAACATCACTTAAAGTTTCCTCCTGAACAATAGTCCATAGCTGAGAAGGACACTTTTAAATTGCAGATAATCTAGGTATTACATATATACCAGTGTATCTCTTATGCATTATGAAAAATTTTTGTGCACACAATTAAATATTTTATGGACTGGTTAAGAGGACACTTGTTTAAAACTTTTATTCTTTATTTGTAGCTTCCAGAAAGTACTTGAATGATGGTCAGAAACATGTTTGTGCCAGTGGGTGACATAAACCATTAAAAAAGCTGTAGCAGGTTCAAATATTACATTAATTGGTTTTTAAACCTTTGAAAAGCAAGGGTATCAATTTTTTTGTCCCACCTATATTCTTACTGGAGTACATATTGAGTAATTAATCAATCTTTTACTTAAGAAAAATTATTTAAAATACAAATTTGAAGAAAGTTGAAGCCTTATGGTTTTAAAAATCATTAGATTTTCCTAAATTTTATACATGTTAAGGCCCTTAGTGAAGAAAATTCAGATATCACAGTTTTTACATATGTATAGTAAAATATTTTATTTTTCATAATAATAATAAAATGTACTTTCCCTTACCAGTTTGTTATCTATGATTAGGGTATCGTTGAATCTTGTGCTCCAAATACATCTGGAAGAATGCTATACTTTGATCATAATAATAAAAAGATATTTGGAAGTTGAATAGATTTATTATATTTTAGGAAAAAATAATTCTTTACTTTTCATATATTCAATGGCTTAATGCTATTTTTTTAATAAAAGTTATGTGTTCCAATATACTTTCCATCATATTATTATTTTTTAATGTAGAATTATTTTGTGTTCTAAAATATTTGGACAGCTTTTTTTACCATGAATAATAATAATTCAATAAAAGGCATTTTTTAAATATGAGATTAATTTTTTAAATAAAATTAAAAAACAGTGGTATCTGGCTTTACATGGCACCAAGTGTCCTTCTGAGAATTTGCTGATGCTGAGGAAGACTCTTTTATAAAGCATATCAGTGAGTGTATAAGTCTGTAGATCATGAGTAGCTCAAATTATTAATGTGTGCTTTGCAGAAATAGACCATTACTCAGGTGCACACTATAGGTTCTGTGCAATAGGATAACAAGGTTTTCTCTAATGTCAATGGTATTTGATTTTTGGATAGCCATAAAAGTGAAGGTGATACAGACTTGGTCAAATTGTTCTTCTGAACAATGGTCCAATGCTCAGAAGGACACTTTTATAATGCATATCATCATAGATGTTATGCATATACATATCTTTCTTTTATGCATTATAAAAGTGTCCTTCTGAGCTTCAGACCATCGTTCAGAAGGACACTTTTGACCAAGTCTGTAACACCTTCATTTTTATGTTTAACCAATTTTCCAGTACCAAAACTATTAAAAGAGCTCATTTCATTAACAGTACTTAAAGTATTCACCTGAACAACAGTTTATCACTAGACAGTTTTATAAACTTTAAAGATAAAATGGTTATATATAATACCTATATGACACGCATTATAAAAGTGTCCTTCTGAGCTTTGGACCGTCAATTAGAAGGACACTTTCGACCAAGTCTTTAACACCTTCACAATAATGGTTAGCCAACAATCAAATACCAAGGACATTAGTGAAACCTTTATCATCAACTTACACATTGTGGTCTTCCAACATTGGCGGAGCCCTTTTGTTGGTCTGTTTGGCGTTTTTTTATATGTCTTAAATGGCATTGTTTAATAATGGGGTGTTTTTCTGAAATTATTTGACAATTATTGGGACTGCGGGGATGTGGTTATTACAATTTGATAGCCCTGATTTTTCTCTATATTTTATGTCCCGTTGACATTTTTTATATTCTAAGTATTTGGGGGATTAATTCTCATTTTTCATTTCAAAAGATAGCTGTTTAATTTTGTTTTTCACGTTTTACAGGCTAACATTAAGTCTTAGGGTTAAGTGCTTAGTACCATTATAATGGTACTAAGCACTTTACGTTTCATTCATCAATTTTGTTGTAGCTTAATTATGTGTTTTAAAGGTTTTTAGTAGTTGTAGTTTATTTTTCTAAGTATTTTGGGTGTTTTTGGTGGTTTTCTGGCTTCAGGATGGGCCTCCCCGCTTCAGGATGGGCCTCCCGACGTCAGGAGGACCTCCAGCCTCAGTGCTAGAAGGCTGAGAAGCGTTTTGAGGGGTTTTATGCAATTTGGCGCTCAGAAACGCCAGATTTGTGGGTGTGCATGGGCTCTTAGATAGTGGTCTGTGTGTATATAGTGAATAAGACAGTTTGGGGCAACCTTAATTATCATACAACCATCTGGAGTTGATATCCTTGTTCCTCACTCAGTTTTCACTGTTTTCTGTCCACAATTGACTGTGTTTGTTGCAAGGTTAGTTCTTCATTTAACTGAACTTTGGCAACTGTTTTCTCTGGTGTAGTCTTGAAAGCTATATCAAGTATAATTGCTGTCTCTGGTGTGAATTTGCAACCTACATCAAGTCTCATTGCTTTCTCTGGTGTGGACATTGGTCTAAATTTCAAATCTTTGGTTTGGTAGTCTGTCTGGAGACTACTTTCTTGGCTGATCAGGCAGTCAAGTTTATTGGAAAAGGGCTTTAAACCACAGGAACAAGTTTACTGTAGCAGGTAAATCTCACTTATATTTTTTTAAAGGGACAGGGGATTTTCTCTCTGGTTTTTCTCCAACTCCCTTAGTCAAGGCCTATAGCTAGTACTATAGGATTGTCTACATTTCTTGCGCCCAACCTGGGGGTAGGACCTGCTAGTTCCTTGGAATCTCTGTTGTCTTTGGTGGGTCTTTTCTGGTGATTTTGTTCTGGAAGAATGGCTTCTGGTTCATCTGTTCCTGTGGTGACTTTCAGTGGGGGGGAAGGTCCTCCTGCTGTGAAGGTTAGGGAATTTGTGAGGATTAAAACTTGGGATGGTACCAAGTTTAATGGAGATGATGTGAAGTGGTTTCTCAAGAAATATGAAACTGCTGCTGGTGTGGATGGTGCTTCTTACCTGGACATGGTTAAGCAGATCATTTTCTTCATTGGTGATAGGTCAGTGGAGAAGGAGATTGTGGCCATGTCTGGCTACAAGAAGAGGGATTGGAAGCTGTTGTGTAGGGAGACGGTGGATAGATGGGGTGTCAGGTTCACTATGGTGGATCTGAACAAGGTTGTCAGTGAATGGAAGCCTTATGGTGGTGTTGGTAATTTATTCAGTTACAGGAAGTTTTTACTACAGTTTGATCCTGTGGTGGAATATTTGGTGGAAGTAGAGGATCTGACACATGAAAAAGCTGCCAAAGATGTTTTTTGGTCTGCCCTGGCTAGAGATGTCAGGATTGATGTGATGAAGGAGTTGTCAAGGAAGGACTTGATGAAGACTCTTTCTAATGGGGACCAGAAGTTACCTGCCTTGGACAAGGTGAATAAGGCTGTGGAGGCCCATTTGAAGCTGTTGGCTGTGGACACCTATCAAAAGGGGTGTGCCAAGTATGTCAGAAAATTCAGTGAGTCTTTGGCTGAAGAGGAGAGTAGGGTTAAGAAGGAAGAGAAGAATATGATGGAGGCTCCCAAGCAGGAGAGGGACCCAGTGGTGTAGCAGTTGCCTGATCTGACAAAACAGCTACATATCTTTGTGCAGGAGGCTAAGAAGGTCAATAAAGCTCCTTCTCAGCATAGAGATTTTGACAGCAGGGCTGGTAGGAGTGACCCTTGGGTCTTCTCTTATTGCAGTAGGAGGGGGCACAAATTCAATGATTGTTGGGCTCTGAACAGAGATGTGTCACAAGGAAAGGTGGAGTTTGACATCACGGTGTTCAAATTCCCTGATGGTTCATTTGTAAAGCCCAATGAGGGGCAGGCTCCTGTTGATTTGGTCAGGAGATAAAATGGTCTCAATCAGAGGAGGCCAAGATTTGAGGAGATCCCTGATCAGGGGAAGTCTTCTGCTAAGGCAGATGAAGATTTCAAGGGAAAAGGAAATGAGGTGAATAAAGTCTCTTTTTCTACTTCCTTTGGTGGGTTGGAGTTGTATTCTTGTGGAGGACAGTCAAGTGGTGAATGCTTGGCTGGTGTCTATGATGTTGAAGCAGGAAAGGTGGGAATGCCTAAGAGTAGTTCTCAGGCCCAACCAAAGCCTAAGGCTTCAAAGGTAGATCCTAAGCTGAGTGCAGCCAGGAGGAAGTACAGCAAAGAGGAGCTGTACAAGATGCAGAAGGGGATTGCTGATATGGCCCCCCCCCAGTTTTGGTGCATTGGACATGAATGGTGACCCAATGCCAATGGATGTTGATTCTGACTCAGAGGAGGATGTCCCTTTGGCTTCATTGCCAAAGCCTGCTGGAGTTAGAGGTGCTGGTGAGGGATCTGGTTTGATTCCTGTTGATGGAAAATCTGTTGGTGGCTCTGGTCCTCAGGAGATTCCCAGGACCCAGGTAGTGAAGCCAAGGGCTCACTTTGAGAAGCAAGTAGTTTTTGGCCAATCTAGTTTTATGGACTCGGTTCTAGAAAGAATGAATCAGGGTCAGGTTTCCCTTACTTATGGGGAATTGTATGCTATCAGTCCTGGGTTGGCTGATAGACAAAAAAATTGTTTACCAGGAGAAGGGTTTCTTCTGGGGGGGTGGAATACATTTGTGATTCTTCTGAGAAGTTTGGTGAGGGTTTGGAAACTCATTTTTCTGCTCCTCTAGGTTATGTCAATGTCACTCTGAATGGCAGGGAGGCTAGGGCATTGGTGGATTCAGGTTCTCAGATTAACCTGATTTCTTTGTTTGAGGCTACTAATCTGGGCCTCCCCATAAAGACAGGAATTGGTGGGAATTTACGAGGGATTGGTGGCCATGTCACTTAGTTAATTGAGACAGCTGAATTTGTAAAGCTGGATGTCAGTGGAGCCTCTGGAAAGGTTCATTTTTACATTGCCAAAGGTAATGTGAAAGCTGTTTTGGGTGGACCATTCTTGATGAATTTTCAAGCAAGAATTGGTTATCAGTTTGACATGGGAATCAGTTTGGAGTTGACCGTTGAAGATGAGAGAAGGCTTCACATGAGGTTATCATCTCCTGGAGATGATGGTTGGGAGACCAGGACTGGCTTGTCTTCAATGTGCCAGTACATGGATTTTTGCAGGAGAAGAAAAGAAGTGGGTTCTGCCTCTGGTTTTTTGGAGTGTGTGTCAGGCTCTAGTGAGAGTCTGTCTTTTTTGAGTAATGAGGGCTGATCGCCCTAGTGCTACAACCTCTCCCCAAGATGAGTAAATCCCAGGTTGTAGTAGGTCAGCTCCCTTGGAGATATACCAAGTGGATTTTCAACTTTCTCTTTTTAATGTTTCTCTTCTCTGAAAGTATTCTTCATGTTTTTTATCAAGTATCTGTTCTCTCTCAAGATTTTCAATTATTTTTAATTCAAGTTCAAAACAGAAGATTAGTTATATATCTTTACTGAAAGATATGCGGAAAACCTGTGGAGCGGTGAGATTGGGTACTAAAAGTAAGTCCTTCCAATTGTGCACCGCTAGGGTTTCTTCAAAACCTTTCAAAAACATTACCTTGGCCACGTCTGTGAGCATTGGGGAAACCCCTGATTATTTTTGTAAGATGGAAGAAAATTCAAGTAAAGAAGATAAAAATTTCAAGATAGCGGAGAAAAAGCAAGAAAAAAATCTGAAGATAATTAAAAAAGAAGAAAAATATTATTTTTGTGAAGATCATCAATATCAATTTTTGGGTATCCAGCATGGGGTTAAACTGCACGAATTTTTGAAGAAAGAAGATTGTCAAGATCAATTTTTGGGCCTCCAGCCTGAGGTTAAAGTGCACAAATTTTTGAAGAAAGAAGATCATCAAGATCAATTTTTGGGCCTCCGGCATGAGGATAAACTGCATAATTTTAAAAGATGTGATTCAGAAGGTAAATCTAGATATGAAGATTTGGATGATGGAAGTGAGAATGAAGATGTGGAATTGCCAAAAGGTTGTGGAGTGGTGAGATTGGGGTCTAAAAGTAGGTCCTCGCAATTGTGTACCGCTAGGGTTTCTTCTACACCTTTAAAAAACATTAGCTGGTCCACACATGTGAGCAATGGGGAAACCCTTGGTTTTTGTTCCAGGTCTGAAGGTGAAGACATCCTAAAGATCTCTCAAGTTGATGGTGGAGCCGCAAAGTACAAGAAGGTAGCGCAGAAGATTAGGCCTGTCAATGAGCCTATGCCTGTGGGTTTGAATCCTCCTTTGAAGAGGCCTTTGTTATCAAGAGATCTGTACTGTACTCCTCTGGTGAAGAAGCCTCCTGATTTTGTGGAAACCTCTCGAGTGACTGTGGAGGGGTTGAGAGTTGTTAATTTTGGTACTGATGGGTGGTATTCTGATGAGGAAAAGAAGTTGTTGTTGCATGTTATTGTGCTCAGAGAGAAAGCAGTGGCATTTGTTGAAGAGGAAAGGTATGTGTTAAAACACTCTTATGGGGAACCTTGCTTGATTCCTGTGGTTTGTCATGAACCTTGGCAAATCAAACCTATTCCAATTCCAGCTGCTATTAGGGAAGATTTTGTGGAGATTGTTAGGGAAAGTGTCAGGACAGGATTGTGTGAAAAATCAACTTCTAGATACTCAGGTCTGTTTTTCTGTGTTAATAAACAGAATGGGAAGTTGAGGGTCGTGCATGATCTTAGGGCTTTGAATAGAGTTACTATCAAAGATGCGGGGATGCCTCCAAGTGCAAAGGACTTTGTGGAAGCTTTTGCTGGAAGGGTATGATATGGTTTGGGAGATATTATGGGCGGTTATGATGAAAGGGAACTTCACACTAATTCACAGCCACTCACAATGTTTGAGACTCCTCTGGGAAGATTTCAGCTCACTTGGTTGCCTCAAGGAGCAACTAATTCAGTAGCAGTATATCAAGCTCAAATGGCTTGGATTTTAAAGGATGAGTTTCTGACTCATGCTGGTATTTTTATTGATGATGGTGGAATTGAAGGACCCTCCACTGATTATGGAAATGAAGTGCTGAAGGAGAACCCAGGTATAAGGAGATTTGTTTGGGAATTCGAAATTACCCTAGAGAGGGTATTTTTTAGGATTGAAGAGGCTGGTTTGACCATTTCTGGGTCAAAGTTTTGTTGTTGTGTTCCTGCTCTGGAAATTCTGGGTCATGTCGTATGTAAGGAGGGAAGGATTATGGCAATGAAAGTTAAAAAAATTCAGTCATGACCAAGGCCCAAAAATACTACTGAAGTTAGGGGATTTTTGTGAGTATGTGTGTATGTCAGGATTTTTATTAAAGATTTCTCTTTGTTGGCTTCACCCTTGAGAAAGTTGACCAGGAAAGATGCAGAGTGAGAATGGTCTGAAGAGTGTGAAGAGGCTCTTCAGAAATTGAAGAAGGTGGTAGGTGAAGATATTATTCTTCACAAGTTGGATTATGGAAGGGAAGCTGGAAAAATTTATCTGGTGGTGGACTCAAGTTATATTGCTGCTGGTGCTGTTTTGTCTCAGGAAGATAAAGCTGTGAAGGATAGGCCATTAAGGTATGAGTCTGTAGTTTTTAATGTGGAATACAGGTATTCTCAGCCAAAGTTTGAATTTTGTGGTGTAGCAAAAATTTTGAAGAAGCTATAAACTGGTTTGTGGGGGCAGCATTTTGAGCTGCAGGTGGATGCTAAATCTCTGGTTCAAATGATCAACACACCTAGTCTTCCAAATGCTCCAATGACTAGGTGGGTGGCATTTCTTCAACATTTTTCTTTTGACCTTGTGCACAAGCCAGGTAAGACGTTTACAATGCTAGATGGATTATCAAGAAGACCACCCACAGATGAAGATTCTGATTCTGAAAAATTCAATGAAGATGTTCCAGTGGTTATGGCCAGTGCAAAGAGGGCTGAAGATTTTTCTCTCCTCCCCCAAGAGGCTAAACTGGATGATTGTTCTAGCCTCCACCAAGAGGTTAAACTGGTTGGTTCTGATCTTGATTCTGGTGATCAGGATGTTTTTGTTGATGAAGATGGGGCTGTTGTTTGGGATGGCTCAAAATTGGAGAATGGTGTTTTTTTGGTGAACTGGATTTACTTAAGATTCAGTGGAGAAAGAGAAGGTGCCATGGTTTAGGGATTGGTGTCCTGGACTCGCCGGCTGTGTTGCTCATGTGTACACTGGAGATTTTGATGACAGGGTTGTACCCTTCGATATTGTTTTTTTGGATTTTGAAGATGAGACCTGGGGTCAGATTAGGTTTTATTTTATTATGGTTGAATATCTGTTAACCTCAGATAGGCCAGATATTTGTGATGAAAATACTTGGATGGCAATTAAAAAGAAGAGTCCTGGATTTTATGTGTCAGGAAGGAGGTTGATGAGGAGGAGACATCCAAATCCTCAAGTGGTGGTGACTCAGAAGAATGGTCAAGAATTGGTTTTGAAGTATTTGCATGAAGACCTTGGTCATAGAGGCTTTGGGGATACTTATAGAAGAGTAGCAGATAGATTTTGGTGGCCAGGTATGAATTTGGCTGTGCAGGGTTGGGTTCAATCTTGTGAAGAATTTCAAAGAAAAAGTCACTTGAAACCTAAGGAGGTTGGCTGTGCTACTGGTGAAACAACTGTGTTTTGAAGAGTCAGTTTGGATGCCATCCATATCAAAGAGGGAAGGTATATATACTTGATTGTTGCTTGGGATGATTTGTCTGGTTGGGTTGAGGCAGTGCCTCTGGTTAATTTGACTGCCAAAAATGTGGCAGAATTTTTAAAGAAGGAATGGGTATTTAGGTATGGATTGATGAATTTGGTGACTTTTGATGGTGGGCCAGAGTTTGGAGCTGAATTCAAAGAAGCTGTGGCCAGTATTGGTTCTAAAGTAAGGGTAGCTACACCTTATTATCCTGAAGCTGAAGGCATGGTTGAAAGAGGCCATCAAATTATCAAAAATGCTTTGGTGAAAATGTGTGGAGATAGTGCTGAAAAATGGAGGCATTATTTACCCTTGGTATTTTTTACTGAAAGGGTCACTGTGAAAATGACAACTGGCTATTCCCCTTATGAATTAAAGTTGGGGCAGAAAACTGTTCTATCAGTGGATTTGGAAGCCGTTTCTTATCTTCAAATTGATTGGGATGATGTATTTTCAACAGAAGATTTGCTCTGTTCCAGGATGCAACAGTTGGAATGTAGAGAGGAATGTCAAGAGAAGGCATAATCTAGAATGATGAAGATAAGAAATCAATTAGTCAGATACTGGGACAAGATGTTGGCTCATAGACTCAGGAATCCCTTGAAACCTGGATGTTTGGTTTTGATGTATAATAGAAGTTTGGAGAGTCAGTGGGGAAAGATGTTTGCTGAAAGTTGTAATGGACCTTACAGAGTCATATCTCAGGTTTCTGGAAGTTCTTATGTTTTGGAGGAGTTAGAAGGCACAGTCTTAAAGAAGAGAGTGACTGCAGATCAGGTGACAAGATTTTACCCTAGAGGCACAAAAAGTGAAGAAGATTGACTCTGCAATGAGGATAAACTATGGACCATTATTTAATTTTGGATTTTGGTGATGCTGTTCATTTGTTTTGTTGGAAACTTTTTGTTAGAAGGTACCCATGGGTGGGGCTACTAAATTTTATTTTGGCAAGTGTGGGGTGACTGATAGGCTGGCTGCTCTAACAACAGTTACCCCAGATTGTCTGTTTCCAACCCCTTCTCTTTATTTGGTTGAACCCTAGTATTGGTTTTTCTTCACAGGTTTAAGTCCTCTATGACTTTAAGCTGGAAATTCTTTTGGTTTTCAAGTGCCAGACTCTTCATGCTTATTGGTTTTGGTTTAATGTGTTGGATTTTGTGTTTTGTTACAAGGTACCCAGGGGGGGCTTCTAGATTTAAGTTTGGCAAGTGTGGCGGTAACTGAAGAGCTGGCTGCTCTGTAAACAGTTACCCCAGAATGTCTGTTTCAAGTATTTTTGTTTTTCCTAGTTGAATCCTAGTTCTGGTTTTTGTTATTCAGGTTTCAAGTCCACTATGACTTTAAACTGGCTTAATGGCTTGGGACAGGCTTATTTCGTCTATTTGGTTTAGTGGGGGATCACTGGTGGTCTCCCATTAATTTTACTTATTGGAGGGAGCCCACCCAGTGATAATATCATTGGAATGGACTTTCTATGGAGCTGTATTTTTTTCATTTCTTTAATTTTTGTGTCTATGCTTAGATAGTAGTTTTAGATTATTTTCTTTTTTCACTTTTTTTCTTTTAATTTTTTATGGGAGTTATTAGGATATAAAGTGGGAAAAATCATGAAATTATATTATATGGTGTTACCACATCAGGGTCACCTGGATGTGGGAAAGGCTCATCAATTGGCTGGGCAATGCTATTTTCATTCTTTTTTTATTATTCTCTCCATTTCAATTTATTTTATCTTTGTTTTTTTTAATATATTTTTTCAATTCATTTAAAAATTATCAAACAGTGTATCCACATCAAGGTGCACTTGGATGTGGGCAAGGTATCAGGGGATCAGCTCATCAATTGGCTGGGGGATACCATTAGTAACTATTATTTGTCTCATTTTATTATTATTGTCAGGCTGAGGTCAAGTACAAAGACATGAACTAGCTTGAATGGTCAGTTGTCTAGAAGATTTTAATGGTCCTATATGAATACTGTAGTACTACTCCAATAAGTAGTAAAACATAATAAAAATTTAAAGGTCCCAGTAATATAATTCTCACTATTTATATATATGGCTTACAATCTTTGTAGTTGGTAGAAAAATAGATTTTATAATTCAGATACTATTCAAAAGTCTTATAAAAGTACTAATTGATATTTATTGTAATTTATTTGGTTATATTGGTAAATTGTAAATGATAAAGAATGTAGAAACAAGACCCAAAAACCTCCTCCTTTTATACACACTGAGTTCTCCAATGATTCCCATGATTTACCACCCAATACACAGTTAATGACGCCTCCAAACCACTAATAGACATGCCCATCAACATTCCCAGTAACCCATGACATGATTAGAAGAGTAACAACTGTCAAAATCTTGTATTAATAAGGAAAATCCATCAAAATTAAAGAATAAGATGAAAAGTGAGTATATGCGTATTAAACAATGATATAAAAGACTATTGAGAAAATTTTTAGGTTAATAATAGCTTAATAATAAGGGAGATTCACTGTAGAAATAATGGGGCTAATCCTGACATTATACTACATGAAATTCCCATTCAAAAATACCCAATATTGACTGAGAAACCACCCAAAAACCCAAAAAAGAGCATGAGATGTGGGGTAACTACATGCAGTCCTTGGCAGGCGCTTGCACTGGTAAATCCTTATCTAAATTTAGGCGAATTTAAGCGTGGTGATGAAGTAAGACGCCAAGAGTAAGGTTATTAATGAAATTAGTGCATATAATTAAGCTAGGACAATAAATGAGTGCCTGTCACCTATTTTAGTGTGTTTCCCCAAAGTGGGCATAGAAAGTGGGGTAATTTTAGTGTGAAAAAGCTAACTTTGCTAAAAATGAAGCTATTCACATGGGAAAAAAGCAGGCAGTATGTGGCCAGTACACAGAAGCCATTTCTGGCATAAAAAACACCAAATTTGAAAAGTGTTATTTTTATGCATTTAAATAGCCAAATCAATAGTCCTAAATGAGACATATTGATCTGTCAAAGTGAATTTTTGATATTCTCGAATTTATAGTGCATATAGTCAACTTTTAAGTGAAATAAAGCGCATTTCTTGTTTTTTGCATAAAACAGTGAAAATAACAGCTTTAAGTGTACTTAAAAATTATGTAGCCTTATAATTAAGGTTTTTAAGATTACCCTAAAATATTCAAACTTAATATTAAGTACATAAGACCTATAAAAGGTGGATATATGCGTGTATATAAGGTGTTATGATGGCATATTTTGTATATTATCATAATTTTACTTATGTATACTGTTTGTGTACTCTTAATTATTATTCCCATGTATAGTTCATGTGTTTGACATAACTTATAAGTACTTTTTACTCAGTCCTGGGGATATTCAGGCTGACAATTATTATTCATTTCATTTTAATTTTTCAACTCTCATATTTTTGGTTAATTTTGTTATTTATTTTCAAGTTTTTTTTAGTATTTTAGTAGTATAAAATAAAAATAAAAATAAATTAAATTAAATGAAAATAAAATAAAACAAATTATATATATATATATTTCTGTTAATTATTATTGTTCTCTCTATTTATTAATTTATTAATTTCTCTCTTGTTTATTTTTAATGTCTGGAAGAAGAAGCCTCTGGAAGTTGGTCTGGGTTATAGTGGTGTTTTTACTTTTTTTTAGGATTGGAAGAAGAACTGTGTTCTTTGTGGTGTAGGCAGCTGGAAAGAGTATATGGATTGTAATGGTCAGGTACCAGAGTAGAAGGTAATTTTTGGGAAGAAGTGGAAGAAGCGGGGATCAAGTGTTGGAAAGTGTGCTTTATTATTCTAGACATCTTCCAGTGGTCATCAAGGAGCTGTTTTCTCAAAAAAAAATTTAAAGTCATTCAACAGACCGTGGAGGGAAAAGGCCTTAAGCATGTTTGAACACATCATGCTTAGGTGTTGTTTCATGTCAGCGTAATCCAGCGTTAAGGTAGTTTCTAGCGGTTGGCAAATCCCAATTGTAGTTACAAGAGGTGGGGTTCCAACTACCCAGAAGAATTAGATCAGTAATTGGTCTCTTTTAAAGAAATTGGATTTATTTATTTGGTACTTACAGAATGGAAGCTCATCAAATTTGTAAGAGGCCAGGATTTGAGTTTTTGATGAAAGCTGAATGGATGTTGAAGGAGGATCAACCAGATAGAGGTATGGATTCTCATGATCATTCTCTAAATGTTGTTGAGAAGATGATGGAGAAGAAGGGTGTTCCTGTAGACTGGTTGGAGCAGCAGGGCTGCTGTTGTTGTTGTGGATATTATTATTGCTTGGCCCAGTTGGGTTAGACACTGGTGGTGGAGAACCAGGGTTGTTGAAAGAAGGATCAGGAGAAGGTGACCTGGAAGCAGATTGTGAATTGCTAGATGAAGATCTAGAAGAAAGTGAATCATCAGAGTAATAATTGGTGGCCAGAGGAGAGGTGTAGTTAGTTCTTCTTAAAGTAACCAGTGTAGAAAATCCTATAGTACTAGCTATAGGCCTTGACCAAGGGAGTTGGAGTAAAACCAGAAATAATAAACCCTGTCCCTTTAGAAAAACAAGTGAGATTTACCTGTTGCAGCAAATAGGAGATCTGTTTGCTAGACCCACTATGTCAGTATAGTCTAGTATATAAGTATGATATAATAGTGTTTATTTATGGTCCTACTACTTATTGATAAAGGATTTAGTGATTAAACCTGAGGGGAAGACTAATAAAATAGTTATACTCAAATAAAACTCACAATACTTGGATTTAAATGCGTGCTAGTGGTGGAAAATAGATGTATAAAATATAGTTATAGCTTATATAAAGATAATATCAATTTATAATGGCTTTTATAATATATTTCTGAATTCTAACAATTGTATAGTAGTGTTTGTTTGAATTTTAGTAGTTGAATGATGATAAATAACCGTCAAAATCCCTCCTTACTTATACCCAAATCCACTGGAGTGCACAGACCTTCAATCCAGATGATGTCACTGCTATCCCCGTCAATTACAGAACTGTGAGGGCCCATCACCTCCCCATGGCGTCCACTTCAAGCAGTTTAAACACCCAGACCTCCAGTAAGACCCTCCATCACTATTAATGATAACAAAGATCTATACCATAAATAGAAAATCCAGATAAAAGTGGATACCATAAAGAAACAGGTAAAATAAACAATCAAAAAGAGATTTAATGAAACCAAAAGCATATAAAGGAAACAAAAAAAATGTCCAAGCCCCCAATAACATCTCCAAGCATCCACATTAACCCAGAAATGTCCTTCCAACCCATAAATCCGTGAATAACCATCTAAGGAAGTAATTTAAGTTGTCCAAACTGGGTGTATGCGCCTGATATAGGTTTCTATGCTTCTGTAGGCGTTTTGAGTCCACTGATTTTGTCCATATGACCTAAAATAAGCAGAAAAACAAAGGTTTTAGGCTATTAAGGGGCTAAACTCTACTTATATACCTAAATATACATAATATACTGCATATTTCACTGAATATGAGATTTATGTATACATATAAGCTTATGTATGTCAATAATTACTTCATATCACTTAAGATAAGTATATTATGACTCCATTAACACCTTAATAAGTATTATTAGGCTATGGATAAGCTATTTAAACTACTATAAGTTATATAATAGAATAATAATTATATATATATATAATAAAATAATATATATTATTATTTTAACCTTATTTTTAAGATATAAGCTTAATTTACTTAATTTTATCTTATTTTAAGCATAAGAAATACTCAGTCCTAGAGATATCTAGGCTGACACTCTAATTAAAAACACTTGACCCCTTTAAAAGTGAAGATAATAGTCCCAGACAGAATACCAGAAAGAGTTGAAATGAACAGTAATATATGCCAACAAAAAAACAAGCCAATGAGACAGTGAGGAACAGAGAGGCGATGAGTAAAGAGATAAGATGATTCCCCTAAAAATCTTCCCACACACGCTATGGTAAGGTAAATTCTTACAGTCGCCTTGCTTTCATCCATAGAAAATTGAATTTGTGCAAAATTTTGTGTGGATTTTCAAGAGAAGCAGACAAACGGTATGGTAAGGTAAACTCTTACAGTCGCCTTGCTGTAAGCAGAATCCGGAGGAGATGTGTGGATTTAGCTGAAAACCCCGTCCTTCCAGTAAAAAATAACAAAATGGGAATTCTAAATCACTAAGCTACCCAGTCTACTTGGATCTGATTGATAAAAATAATAAAACTCTGATATGTTTAACGCTTATTGAGATTTAAGTAAAAGTGGCTGTTGAGAAAGAAATACTGATAACAACAATTAAGGTGTACCAGTGAAAGATCTGAAAAGATTGACTTTTATGTTTTTATAATAATTTGAATTTTTATGAGACAGCAATAATCAAGTCCCAGTGATGAATACCTTTCTAAAGATACCCTGTATGAAGTGTTATTTAAATTGTTGAATAGTATTTCTAAAATGTTATATATAAGATAAAAAGTTATAAGGGTATTACAAATTTATTTAATTTGTTGAGTAATAAAAAATGAGACCGTGGTGGTTAAAGATTAAGCTGTATGTTGTATCCCCCCCCTCAATTTCAAGTCTGAGAGACTCTTAAGTATTCCTAGTCACATGCCTAAGTTTTCCCCTCCAGAGCTCTCCCAGAGTCAATCCGGAGCTCGTACGGAGTCCGAAGCGGAGTCCGTACGGAGTCCAAATGGAGTCCAAGCGGAGTCCGCCCGGACTCAATTAGAACCTTTAAAACTATAATAAAAAATCTAGAAAAATTACACATAATAGATCCACTTCCCCTTTACATTCCAAATTAATTTTCGTAGTCTGCGCAGCTCTAATCACCCTGTGAAAAATCACCAAAGTTAAGTAATTTCTAAAAACGTAAGTATTTCTATAAAACTTTAAAATTCATTTAAAAAATATAAGAAAAATAGTAAAAATTCTGGGAAATTTTCCCAAGGTTCTTGAGTGACTCGACTTGATACTTATAAATTCTTCAGACCGTAAAAATAAGTTTTCTCCGTAAAATAAATTGTTTTCGCGTAGGCATTTGCTCTTGACCAATTTCTTCATATTTAAAACTCAAATAAATTAAATAAAACCCTTTTATATATAAAAAAATAATAACGCCAATCTTGCACGCTGTAATAACTCCATTTACGTACTTATGTGCCATACTAAACTTTAGGCTACCACATCCTCCCTCCAATTGAGAATGTCCCCATTCTTATAACTTTGCATAAGTGGTTGAGCAATTCCAAAAGAATTATCTTTTCTAATAAAATAATTTGATAAATTTGTTTTAGCTGGTCTTCTTTTAATTCTTTATAATAAAAATGTTGTTTCTTCTTCTCTGGCTTGATATAACATAAAATAAAATAATATAAAACTTGTGATGATTCCACTACTGAGAGCAAGTTTTGAATCCCTTCAGACTCCCATATACCAGCCTTCCTTCTTGTCACAGCATTGAGAGAGTGGATCTTCCTATGAGCCGAATACTCCTGATTCCAACCTCATAGGGCCCCCCACTGAGCCGAATTCTATGATTCCAATCTCGCCATAAGGTCCTCCAAGCTTCACACCAAAAATGGCCTAACACTGAGGCACTAAAAAAATCATTCCCTAAAATCCAACTACCATCCTAACTTCTGATTCCTTCATCACAATTTTCAAACTTTGCTATACAGCAAACCCATAAAATACTTTTGCCAGGCTTCCAATAATAATATTAACTTTAGACCATGTTAAAGCGCCACAAATTTCACCTAATTAACAATTATGCTTTCCTTAGCATCATCACCACCTAAAATTTTAACCTCCTAAAGCTTATCAGCACCCAATTCCAGAAATGATTGAATAACCAGTTTAGAGTCTTAGTGGACAGTGATAAATTAAAAGATTGAATTGAGTTATCCAAACAAGATTGACATTCCAGTTTAAAGTCTTGGTGGACCAAACATGTAATAGATTGCCAGTTTATGGTCTTGGTGGACCAAAGATCGTTTAAGTGCATAAATAACTTGAAATATTCCTAAGTAAGGCCTAGGCTTGACCAAAGATTGAATAAATTTGATAATCCAGTTTAATGTCATAGTGGACCAAACAATGAATGAACTACCAGTTTAAAGTCATGGTGGACCAAACATTTGATCAATAAGAAATCCAGTTTAAGGTCATGGTGGACCCAACAGCTTGATAATAGTCCAGTTTAAGGTCTTGGTGGACCTAACATTTGATAACACTCCAGTTTAAGGTCTTGGTGGACCTAACATTTGATTTATATAAAAAAAATCCATCTCCGAAAATATCCATAAAATCTTAATCATCCTTTAAATTCAGTTTAAAGTCTTGAAGGACTAACAGCTCCAATATAAAATCTTTAATGACAGTCTTGAAAATTAGCCAGTTTATAGTCTTGGAGGACTAACAGATTCAAAATACGTGTAAAAAACCTTAAAGAATGTCTTGAAGAGTAGCCAGTTTAAAGTCTTGGAGGACTAACAAATCCAAAATACGTATAAAAAAAACTTAAAGAATGTCTTGAACAGTAGCCAGTTTAAAGTCATGGAGGACTAACAGATCCAAAATACGTGTAAAAAACCTTAAAGAACGTCTTGAAGAGTAGCCAGTTTAAAGTCTTGGAGGACTAACAGCTCCAAAATTTGTATAAAAAACCTTAAAGAACGTCTTGAACAGTAGCCAGTTTAAAGTCTTGGAGGACTAACAGATGTCTTGAAGTAAAATCCCATAGGTATTGAGTTTCCCTAGACCCTGTTTCCTGTCTAAACTATATGAATAAACTAAAATGAATGATGACTGAAATATAAAACTAAGAAATATAATAATAATTTTGATTTAATTAATTAATTTTTTTATTATTATTATTTTATTTTATTTTTATTTTTATTTATTTTTTTATTTTTTTATTTTATTTTTTTTTATTTTTATTTTATTTTTATTTATTTTTTAATTTAATTTTTTTTTTTTTTTTTTTAATAAAACATTTTTAGAAAAAGATAGTTTTGTAATAAAAGTTAAAATTTAATTTTTAAAGAAAGATAAACAAATGTAAAAGAAAGATAAAAAAGGTAATAAAATAAAATTTTAAAAGATGCCCCCGGCCATTTGATGAGCCGTACCCTCGACATCATACCCACATCCAAGTGCAACTTGATGTGGTAACACAATTTTGAAAAATTGAAAAGAAAAGAAAATAAATGAAAGTTTTTAGAAGATAATTTTTATAATGATGATCACTGGGTGGGCTCCCTCCAATTTATAAAAATGATTAGAGACCACCAGTGAGCATCACCTTTACAATAATTCATAATATATATTAAAGAAAAGAAATCACAATCTAACATAAAAGAATAAAAAACAAAATAAAATAAAAAAAATCTTGAATCCGGCGTTGAGAGCGGTGTCTCTTGATTCGTTCCAGTTTATAGTCTTAGTGGACTTCCTATAATTAAAAGACAAAGCCAGGATTCAACTAGAAACAGGGAAAATTTTGGAAACAAACATTATGTGGTAATTGTGTATAGAGCAGCCAGCCCATCAATTACCCCCACACTTGCCAATATTAAATTAAGAAGGTTCCCCTGTGAACACTTCTTCCAATAAATTTTTTTTTAAATTTTCCAACACTATCTTCACCCATATTTTAAGAATTTTAAATTTCGAAAATTTCAAAGAAGATTTTCTTGCATTTCGTTAAGTTTCATCAAGGTTTTGTCGCACATATGCAGTGTAACGACAGTAAAGTATTTTTGATAAAAAAAGAAGATAGTTTATCCTCCTTGCGGAGGTCAATAAAATTTGATAAATGTCATAGTTTATACTCATTGCGGAGGTCGATAAGATTTTTTTTTTTTTTTAAAAAAAAAACATCATAGTTTATCCTCATTGCGGAGGTATCCATAAAATTTTATAAATGTCATAGTTTATCCTCATTGCGGAGGAATCTTTGGGCACTCCTGGTGCCTCTAGGATAGAACTGTTTGACTTGATTGGCCGCTACCCTCTTCTTCAATACTACTCCATCCAACTCTTCTAACACATATGAACCGCCGGAAACTTGCTCCTTGATTTTATACGGTCCATTCCACCTATCTGCAAACATCTTTCCCCAACGACTCTCTAGACTTCTATTATACACCAGGACCATATCACCTGGGTTCAAAGGTTTCCTTAATCGATGTGCCAACCACTCATCCCAATATCTGACTGATTGATTTCGGATCTTCATCATCCGCGAATATGCCTTTTCTAAATATTCTTCTTTCTTTTCTAGCTGCATCATTCTTGCACACAATAATTCTTCAGTAGTTTTGACCGTATCCCAGTCAACTCCAAGATATGATTCAGCTTCCAAATCAACCGGTAAAACTGCTTTCTGTTCAAAAACAAGTTCATAAGGTGAAAATCCGGTTGTCCTTTTGGCAGTGATTTGATCAGCAAATAAAACTAAAGGTAAATAGTGCCTCCACTTTTCGGCACTTGTCCCACACATTTTAACTAAAGCATCCTTGATAACTTGATGCCCTCTTTCAACCATGCCTTCAGATTCAGGATAATATGGGGTTGCTACCCTAACCTTTGATCCAACTTTCAATACGGCCTCTTTAAACTCTGTCCCAAATTCAGGACCTCCATCTACCGTCACCAATTTCATCACTCCATATCGATACACCCAATTATTTAACAAAAATTCTGCCACATTTTTGGCAGTCAAATTAATAAGAGGCGCTGCCTCTACCCAACCAGATAAGTCGTCTCTGGCTACAATGAAATATTTATACCGTCCCTCTTTGATATGAACGGCATCTAAACTAACTCTCCCAAAGAGCGTATATTCACCGGTCGTGCGTCCAGGTTCTTTTGGCCTTAAATAACTTCGTCTTTGACATTCTTCGCATGACTGAACCCACTGTTTAACAGCCATCTTCATGCCAGGCCACCAAAATTGATCAGAAATTCTTCTAAACGTTTCTCCAATACCTCTATGCCCGAGATCTTCATGCAGTGATTTCAAAACTAATTCTTGCCCCTTCTGTTGAGTTATAACTACTTGAGGATTTGGATACCTTCTCCTCATTAAACATCGACCAGATAGGTAAAACGTAGATGACTTCCTCTTTATAGCCACCCATTCATTGTCTTCACACTCTTCTGGCCTCTCTAAAGTCAACAAATATTTGACTAACAAAAAATAAAAACCAGTCTGACCCCAGACTTCATCTTGAAAATCGATTAATATAACATCAATAGGGACTTCTCTATCACCAATATCACCTGCACATGAATGAGCCAATAATTGTTGACCCCTAAATAAATCTTTAATCGAGCTATGTTGACGTTTTTCTTCTGAACCTTTGGATCCTTCGAAAACCGTATTTGAAAATACCTCTTTCTCTTTATCCTCCTTTTTATTTAAATTCTCTAATTCTCCAACATATAAACCATTCCTTAACTTACTACTATCCCACACTACCAATCCATCTTCCTCTACATACACCACATCTTCTTCTACCTCCTTTCTACTGAATTTATCTACACCTTTTCCAACACCTTTATTAACATAAAAACTATTTTCCAGTTTATCCTCTTGGTGGAGGTCATCATCACCATAATCTAAACACAATAGTCCTGCCAGTTTAACCTCATGGGGGTGGTATGGAAAGTCTTCAGCTCCTTTAGTGCTGGCTTTGATAATAGGTATATCTTCATCGAACTCTTCTGAGTCTGAATTTTCTTCAGTGGGTGGTCTCCTTGATAAACCATCTGGCATAGTAAAAGTTTTGCCAGGCTTATGAACTAAATCAAACGAAAAATGTTGAATAAAAGCTACCCATCTCGTCATGGGTGCGTTCGGTAAACATGGGGAATTAATCATCTGGATTAACGATTTCGCATCCACTTGCAACTCAAAATGTTGCCCCCACAAAATATGCTGAAGTTTCTTCAGTATTTTTGCCACACCACATAATTCCAATTTTGGTTGAGAATATCTTGATTGGACCTCAGTAAATACTGCAGATTCATACCTAACTGGCCTGATGTAACCAGCTTTATCCATCTGAGACAAGACCGCCCCAGCTGCAACCTGACTTGAATCAACTGCTAAATAAATTTTGCCAGCATCTTTTCCATAATCCAACTTGTGCAGGACTAAATCCTTCCCCACAACCTCCTTCAACTTCACAAACGCCTTCTCACACTCTTCATCCCACTCCCAGTCTGCATCCTTTCTCGTTAACCATCTCAATGGAGCTGCCAATGAAGAAAAGTCCTTAATAAACATTCTAACATATACGCAAACGCCTAAAAACCCTCTAACTTCGGTCGTATTCCTGGGTCTTGGCCAGGACTGAATTTTGTTAACTTTCTTCTTTGACATAATCCTACCCTCTCTACATACCACATGGCCTAATATTTCTAAGGCTGGAACACAACATGAAAATTTTGAACCTGAAATAGTTAAACCAGCCTCTTCAATTCGAAACAAGATTCTTTCTAATGTAATTGCAAACTCCCAAATGAATTTGCGTATCCCGGGATTCTCTTCCAACACCTGGTTATCATAGTCGTTTGTTGGTCCCTTAATTCCTCCATCATCTATAAAGATTCCAGCATATTGTGGAATTTCGTCTTGAAGGATCCAAGCCATCTGGGCTTGATAAACTGCAACCGAATTTGTTGCTCCTTGAGGTAATCTTGTTAACTGTAAACGTCCTAGTGGCTTATCAAATGTAGTGAGAGGCCTTGAGTCCGGATGTAACTCTCTCTCATCATATCCACCCATAATATCTCCCAAACCATAACACACTCTCCTTGCAAACGCTTCAACAAACTCCTCAGCACTAGGTGGTATCCCAGCATCCTTTATTGTAACCCTATTTAATTCCCTAAGATCATGAACAACTCTAAGCTTGCCATTTGGTTTCTTGATACAAAATACCGGACTAGAATAACTTGACGTTGATTGCTCATACAGTCCAGTGCGTATCCGTTCTCTGACAACTTCAATATAGGCTTCTTTTAATGCAGCCGGAATAGGAATTGGTTTCTTCTGCCACGGTTCATGACATACCACAGGAATCTTGTAAGGCTCCCCATAGGAATGCTTCAACACACCCCTCTCCTCTTCTACAAAAGCAATGGCCTTCTCTCGCTTGACCATCACATCCAACAACAACTTCTTCTCTTCTCCAGACAACCAAACATCAGGTCCAAAATTAACAACACCCAGTCTCTCAAAAGTGATTCTTGACGTCTCAGAAAATTCAGGCGGATTCTTTACCAAGGGACTTTCATAAGGATCTCTTGATAACCTTGGTCTTCTCAAAGGTGGATTTAATTCAGCAGGTAGCGGTTCATTAATAGGTCGAACTTTATTTGCTACCTTCTTATATTTGGCTGCGTCCACATCTAAATAAACTTGAGGTAAAACATTTACTTTTGTATCGCCATTACATATTTCATCAAATGAATCTTCTTCATCACCAGAATCGGAATAAGAAAAATTAGAAAAATATTTTATTTCATTATTAAATTTTACCCTTTTCTCCTTTCCCTCGTCTATTTTATAAACAGATTTTCCAACACCTTTGCTTCCCTTATCCAACAGTAAATCACCTGTAAAGAAAGTTGTCATTTTATCCTCTTGATGGAGGACCGGAATTGAATTTTCACAAAAATTATTTTTTTGAGTTTTAATTATACTGAGATTTTTTATTGGATTTTGATGTGATTTTTGCAGTTTACCCTCTTGCTGGAGGTCCAGAATAGAAGGAGATACTTGCAGTTTAGCCTCTTGCTGGAGGTCAGGAATTGAATTTTCACAAAAATTATTTTTTTGAGTTTTAATTATACTGAGATTTTTTATTGGATTTTGATAAGATTTTCGCAGTTTACCCTCTTGCTGGAGGTCCATAATAGAAGGAGATAATTGCAGTTTAACCTCTTGCTGGAGGTCATAAAACATACCCTTCCAATTTTTATCCAACCTAATTTGGCCCATTTTGCCTTTTTCACCATTTTTAAATTTAATAGAAAAACAGGGTAAATCCAATAAACATATAGAAAAGTCCATAAGGTATTTGCACTCCAAAGTAATATTAACAGAAAAAAATTGAGAATCCACTTGAATTATCTCCAAGTGAGCTGACCTATTTCAATCTGGGATCTCATCCTGAGGAGAGATTACAACATTAGAGTGATCAGCCCCAGCTACCCCAAAAAATGAGGGCTTCCATAATAATTTGAATCCTGAATAAATTGAAGACATAAAAATAAAAGAAAATTTCAGCCGAGTTTAGGTAGTTTATCCTCATTTCGGAGGAATTAAATTCTTGATATCCCCTGGAGATAATCCATAATTTTGCCCCAAGGGCTTATCCACCAATTCCATAAAACCCAAAAATAAACCCCCATAATTTGTCCTACCATTGGACATTAAAAATAAACAACCATTTTCCAAAATATGAGTGCATCCAATTTATGCACTCTATTATCAAATGCCACTACACTCTTTATTAGTGCAGGGAAAACCATATCCTCCTTAACAATCTCTCCCTGAGATTGTAACAAATCCACCATATCCATATCTTCATTGCAGACAGTCTCTGCTTCTGAAGACACAACCTGAGGCAAAAAATCCTCTAAATCCGATTTCAAATCATTCAACACAAAATTATCCCCATCATCCAAAATTTTGTCATTAATGACAACAATATCTTCATCTTCAGAAACCTCTTCTTTCCAAACAGAAGAGTCAACAAAAATAATATCTTCAGGCTGGACAAAATCTTCAGGAATGGCTGAATCCAAAATTTCATCAGTAACTAGTTCTTTTAAACCATCCTCTTCTATCTCTTGAGCGACCTCAGTGTCTTCTCCAGAGTCCAAATCAACAGAGTTATGAGTATCCAGATGTTCCAAAATAACCTTCTTTAGCACCTCCATACCAGGAATCCTAGTTTCTCCATCTGGAAGATCCTTCATTAAATTCGCATTAATAAGCACCATCAAAACATCTTTCTTAACCTTTTCCCCCATAGCATCCCAAAAAACATACTTTGATGCATTATCATGAAATAAAATTTCATACTCCAACAAATAATCCAGAACCACCTGAAAATCAACCATAAACTGATGATACTGATGCAGAGATGTTACACCACCTTTTGATTCCCATTTCCTAGCTATATCCTTTAGATCCTCCAATGAATAAACTTTTGGCCACCTTTTTTCCATTTCCATCTTGAGCTTTCTCCAATATTGATCTTTATAACCATCCATAGAAATAACCTCCTTTTCCACCTCTCTGTCCAAAATAAAAAACCTAATCTGCTTCATCATATCCAAAGGTAAAGCACCATCAATTGCAGCTGCAGTTTCATACCTATGTAAAAATCCTTCTAAATCATCTCCAGAAAACTTGGGCCCAACCCAAGATACAATCCTTACTGATGCCCTAACAGGTACACCAGCAGCCAACACAGCAGTTCCACTAGTAGAAGACATCCCAAAACATAAGAAAAGCGTTAACAACCGTTAAAATAACAAGCCTCTTGCAGGCCAATAACAAAAGAATCCAATTAGAGTTCCAGAGAATAAGCCTCTTGCAGGCTATTAACAAAGTCCTGACCCAAAAAAAAGTCCTAGAAAAAGCTAGAGATTTCGAACCCCACGTTGGGCGCCAACTATGGTAAGGTAAACTCTTACAGTCGCCTTGCTGTAAGCAGAATCCGGAGGAGATGTGTGGATTTAGCTGAAAACCCCGTCCTTCCAGTAAAAAATAACAAAATGGGAATTCTAAATCACTAAGCTACCCAGTCTACTTGGATCTGATTGATAAAAATAATAAAACTCTGATATGTTTAACGCTTATTGAGATTTAAGTAAAAGTGGCTGTTGAGAAAGAAATACTGATAACAACAATTAAGGTGTACCAGTGAAAGATCTGAAAAGATTGACTTTTATGTTTTTATAATAATTTGAATTTTTATGAGACAGCAATAGTCAAGTCCCAGTGATGAATACCTTTCTAAAGATACCCTGTATGAAGTGTTTTTTAAATTGTTGAATAGTATTTCTAAAATGTTATATATAAGATAAAAAGTTATAAGGGTATTACAAATTTATTTAATTTGTTGAGTAATAAAAAATGAGACCGTGGTGGTTAAAGATTAAGCTGTATGTTGTATCCCCCCCCCCTCAATTTCGAGTCTGAGAGACTCTTAAGTATTCCTAGTCACATGCCTAAGTTTTCCCCTCCAGAGCTCTCCCAGAGTCAATCCGGAGCTCGTACGGAGTCCAAAGCGGAGTCCGTACGGAGTCCAAATGGAGTCCAAGCGGAGTCCGCCCGGACTCAATTAGAACCTTTAAAACTATAATAAAAAATCTAGAAAAATTACACATACTAGATCCACTTCCCCTTTACATTCCAAATTAATTTTCGTAGTCTGCGCAGCTCTAATCACCCTGTGAAAAATCACCAAAGTTAAGTAATTTCTAAAAACGTAAGTATTTCTATAAAACTTTAAAATTCATTTAAAAAATATAAGAAAAATAGTAAAAATTCTGGGAAATTTTCCCAAGGTTCTTGAGTGACTCGACTTGATACTTATAAATTCTTCAGACCGTAAAAATAAGTTTTCTCCGTAAAATAAATTGTTTTCGCGTAGGCATTTGCTCTTGACCAATTTCTTCATATTTAAAACTCAAATAAATTAAATAAAACCCTTTTATATATAAAAAAACAATAACGCCAATCTTGCACGCTGTAATAACTCCATTTACCTACTTAGATGCCATACTAAACTTTAGGCTACCACAATGCATCATACAGCCAGTGCACAGACCACCCTGACCGATTCCCCACCCAAAATCCAGCTTTCCCAGCCTTTTTTATGCATAAAAGTGCATTTTAGCACCTCCCTAGCGCCCAGGTGGGCAGGCCGCTTGGAGGCCGCTCCGCTTAGGAGTGGGAGGGCCGCTTCTAGGCCTTAAAACACCCATACATCCAATAAAAACCCTAAAAACCCTAAAACCCATAACTTCACTAATAAACAAGATAAACACACATAAGACATACCAAAATGAAAAGAAAATAAAGGATAATAAGCTGAGACATAATAAGTGATCCTAGATCAAGCCTACATAAGTACCACTAAGCAATAAACATTCAATAAATACCAATAACAACACCATAACTACCCTATAAAAAAGGTAACCACCCATAAGGGATAATAAAATGAAGAGAAAAGAAAGGACATTAAGCTGAGACATAATAAGTGACCCTAGCTTAAGCCTCCATAAAAACTACTAACTACCACCTAAAGATGAAAAAATCCACTAATAACACCATAACCCCAATAACACCCTACATACCAAATACCCCCAAAAATGCTCTCCAAAGGCCTACCCAGGTTTGGATCACCACATCCTCCCTCCAATCAAGAATGTCCCCATTCTTCCTTTTCCAAAAACCATGTTCAAACACCTCTTCAGAATCTTTACAAACAGCCCATTTCTCTCTTCCATCAGATCTGATTCCATCCTAAGTGAACTTCTGAACCAGCATTCCAAGCTTCTTCTTGAAAACTTCTCTTGCACCATGCCTTTAAGTTAAATCTATCTCTGTGAAAAGAATCTCTTTCTTCTGCTCCTGAATTCCAAATCTGGCTGTACCAGCTTCCAAAAATGAAAAGTGATATCCAGTTGACAAGTCTTCCTGACTATAACCTTCTACCAGCATAAAAATTTTGTCATTTTATAGTCTTGGGGGACTCACAACCCTCAGTTTAAAGTCTTGGGGGACTAACAGCCCTCAGTTTATAGTCTTGGGGGACTCCAAAAAATCTACAGTTTATAGTCTTGGGGGACTGCAAAAACCTGAATCACAGAACCCAGAACCAGAGATCTACCAGAAAAAGATTAAGAGAAGTAACTAACTTTCTGGGGTAACTGTATATAGAGCTGCCAGCCCATCAGTCACCCCCAAACTTGCCTTTACAAAATTCAGAAGTTCCCCCTTGGATCCTTCTGCCTTTAAAACTTCCACCTCACACTGCCTCCCATTCCTCAGTTTATAGTCTTGGGGGACTTCACCATCAACAATCCTCAGTTTAAAGTCTTGGGGGACTAACACAGTGTTCAGTTTAGAGTCTTAAAGGACTACTTCTTGACAAAATCTTTAAACCAGCCAGATTAAAGTCTTGGAGGACTACTAGATCCACAGTAGTAGAATTAAATTCTTGAATAAATCTTTAACAACCAGCCAGTTTTAAGTCTTGGAGGACTAACAGAATTTTCAGTTTAAAGTCTTGATGGACGTCAAAAAATCTTGAGCCCGTAATTAAAAGATCATTTTAAAGTCTTGAAGGACTTTCCAAAAAAGAATCTTGAAGATATATCCCATAAATCCCCAAACCAAAAACCATCAAAGCCAAAACATTTAATCTCCTTTAACAAATAAAACAAAATAAAATGGTATCCCCCACCCAATTGATGAGCTGATCCCCTGATACCTTACCCACATCTAAGTGCATCTTGATGTGGTCACACCTAAATTTTTTTTTTATTTTGACTCCTCCTCTTCTACCAAAAACATTGCCAGAGCCCTATCTTGAGCCTTTGAACAAACATAGCCTCCATAAAAAAATTAAAAGAAAAAAAAGAGAAAAAAAGAAAATAATCTTGAATCCACCACTTTCACATCCAAAACCCTAGAACCACATAGAAAAGCCAGCTCCAGGTCAACAGAAGAGATCACTGGGTGGGCTCCCTCCAATAAGTAAAAATGATGGGAGACCACCAGTGATCCACCACCAATCCAAAAGCACCAAAAGACATCCAAGGCAATCCAGTTTAAAGTCATAGAGGACTAAAAACCTGAATCAAAAAAAACAATACTAGAATTCAACTAGAAAAAAAACCAAAGTCTTGAAACAGACATTCTGGGGTAACTGTTCTACAGAGCATCCAGCTCATCAGTTACCCCCACACTTGCCAAAATAAAGTCTAGAAGCCCCCCCCCCTGGGTAACTTCTAACAAAAACACAACATCTAAAAAAATTAAACAAAACCAATAAACATGAGGGGTCCAGCACTTGAATACCAAAAGAATTTTCAGTTTAAAGTCATGGTGGACTAAAAACCTGTTAAAGAAAAAAAACCAATACTAGAATTTAACAAAATTAAGAGAAGGGGTTGGAAACAGACAATCTGGGGTAACTGTTAATAGAGCAGCCAGCCCATCAGTCACCCCCACACTTGCCAAAATAAAATCTAGAAGCCGCACCCCTGGGTGCCTTCTAACAAAAAGGATTTTCCCACACAAATCTTCTCCCATAAAAAACCAAAACCATTAAAAAATCATTAAAATTCTTGAAATCCAAAAAAATCCAATTTAGAAATAAAATTTTGCATTTTAACCTCATGCTGGAGATGAAATAAAACCAATAATCTTCATTTTTATCTTCATTTTATTTTAAATAAAATATCCATCTTCACTTCAATTTTTCTTTTCTTCCATCTTCATTATACTAAGATTTTTTTTTTATTACGGGCGAGCTGCCCAACGTCGGAGGTGCCGCCTGAAGCGGCCAAGCTTCCCTTTTTTTATATAGAGACAAATACATAGAGGCCAAATTAAGAAAAACCAAAACAAATTAAGTAGTTTATCCTCATTTTGGAGGAATCAGATTCTTGAAATCCCAAGTTTTAAACCAATAAGTTTCCCCCTAGGGCCTGAACACACTAAGCTCCTCTTCTGATTCTGATATCCCAAAATCAGACCTCCAAACAAATCGTCCATCCTCCTCCATACACTGAGTCTACCATAGTTCACATTACCAGAATCCATAAATTCTCCACCCTGTGAAACATCTGGAACCTCCACCACATCTTTAAAATCAACCTCCATACCAGTGACATCCAAAACATCACAATTTTCTCCTTCCCTACAGGAATCTTGCTTAGAATCTGCAAAATCCTCCAGAATAACATCCATAACATCAAAAAAAAAATCCTCCTCCAAGCAGAGAGCTTCAGCCTGAGAGAACCACCTGAAAATAATCTTCCTCTATGAGAAAAAGATCCAAGACAGAATCTTTCTGTCCATCCAAAAATTCAACTGATACATCTTCCTCTAATAAGCCATTATCCGAACTTGAGAAAGAAAAATAATCATCCCACAGCTACCATTCATCCACCACAGATTCCTTCTCAATGTCCCAAAATCCTTCTTCATGACCAGACAAGTCCTCCTTCCCACATAATTCACCCAAACTTGAGGAACTACACTGATCCTCCAGTGTGTACATTTCCAAAACATCCAGTGAAGCACATTCCTGAGATCCCATGGCATCCTTTGGAAAAGAAAAATTAGTTTCACAAACATCATCAGAGTACCCATCTTCTAAAATTGATGGCTCCAACACCTCCCCAGAAATTGAATTTTCCACCACAGTCTCCTGAACTTCTCCATCCAACAGGATTTCCTCTCCATATTCCACATCCCTATCCATCATAACATCCAAAAATCCCAAAATAACCTCCTTCAGAATAGCCATACCAGGAATCCTATTTTCCCCATTTGGAAGAGTCTTCATCAAGTCAGCCTTGAAAAGAATCTCCAAAACCTCCACCTTTACATTCCTACCCATGGCACTCCAAAATACATACTTGGACCCATCTTCATGTGGTAATATATTATTATATACCAGATAATCCAGAGCCTCCCCAAACTCCTCCATAAATTCCCCATACTGAGAAAGAGAAGTTACACCACCTTCCAATTTAAACCTCCTAGCAATCCCATGAAGATCCAACATTGAGAAAGTAGTAGGCCACCTTTTAACCATTTCAATCTTCAACTTTCCCCATTCCTGACTCCTATATCCTGCCATGCCAGAAACTTCCTTCTCCACCTCTCTATCACCAATGAAAAAGATTACTTGCCTAACCATGTCCAACAGTGAGGCCCCATCAATCTCAGAAGCAACCTCAAACCTATCCAAAAACCCCTTTGCATCCTCTCCCAAAAACCTTGAACCATCCCAAGACTGAATCCTAACCATCCTAGGAATTCCAAGTTACAGCCTCCAATATCCACCAAAGATAGCCAAAGTCCCCCCCAAGAGCCTTAGAGACCTAGGAGGGACCAAATCCAACAGAAAAGAAGACTCCTAGACCAACCACAAAGAGATATAGAACCAAATCCAAAATCCACCAAAGGAGATCCACCAAAGAGAGAAGCCTAGATCAACAGAGATTCCAAAAAGCCAACAGATTTGTTCTTCACGTTGGGAGCCAGAAATGTAGACAATCCTATAGTACTAGCTATAGGCCTTGACCAAGGGAGTTGGAGTAAAACCAGAAAGAATAACCCCTGTCCCTTTAGAAAAACAAGTGAGATTTACCTGTTGCAGCAAATTGGAGATCTTTTTGCTAGACCCTCTAATTAAACACGCTTGACCCCTTTAACAGTGAAGATAATAGTCCCAGACAGACTACCAGAAAGAGTTGAAATGAACAGTAATATATGCCAACAAAAAACAAGCCAATGAGACAGTGAGGAACAGAGAGGCGATGAGTAAAGATATAAGATGATTCCACTAAAAATCTTCCCACACACGCATCATACAGCCAGTGCACAGACCACCCTGACCGATTCCCCACCCAAAATCCAGCTTTCCCAGACTTTTTTATGCAAAAAGTGCATTTTAGCACCTCCCCAGTGCCCAGGAGGGCAGGCTGCTTGGAGGCGGCTCCGCTTAGGAGCGGGCGGGCTGCTTCTAGGCCCTAAAACACCCATACAACCAATAAAAACCCATAACTTCACTAATAAACAAGATAAACACACATAAGACATACCAAAATGAAAAGAAAATAAAGGATAATAATCTGAGACATAATAAGTGACCCTAGCTTAAGCCTACATAAGCACCACTAAGCAATAAACATCCGATAAATACCAATAACAACACCATAACTACCCTATAAAACAAGGTAACCACCCATAAGGGATACCAAAATGAAGAGAAAAGAAAGGACATTAAGCTGAGACATAATAAGTGACCCTAGCTTAAGCCTCCATAAAAACTACTAACTACCACCTAAAGATGAAAAAATCCACTAATAACACCATAACCCCAATAACACCCTACATACCAAATACCCCCAAAAATGCACTCCAAAGGCCTACCCAGGTTTGGATCACCACACCAGAGATTTTTTTTTGGAAGCAGAATTGTGTGCTCTGGTGTTTTCAGAAGGTCCTCTGGTAGGTTTTCTAGAGTTTTTGGAATTTTTGGGGATGTCTGGGGAAGAAATTTGGTGTATATGCATTGCTCTGGGAGCACTAGGAGGTGGTTGCGTAGAGTTGTTTCTGTTTAATGGTGTATTTTGGCTGTTATCTGGCTGAATTTAGGATTTTTGGGCCTGATTTTTGTTTCTGGCAAGGCAGGCGGGCTGCCCGACGTCAGGATGGCCGCCTGGGAGCTGATTTTGAAGCTGATTTGGCCAAATTTGCTGAGATAAAAGCAGATTCTTGAGAAAAAGAAGCAAGTTTTTTAGGGAGTGATTTGGGAATATAATGTCGTGATCTTCTGGAAGGAGCAGAAGATAAAGAAGAAGAAGCAGGTCCAAGTTCTGGGGATCTGGTAGGAGATCTGGAAATATTTTTGTGTGAAGGTAAAGGTTGAGGTATTGGATAGTTGGGGTCTCTGTCACATCATTACTTTTTAGAGTTGCAAGAATCACAGGCTCTGTTATAGAATTTGGCTTGAGGAGTAGTAAGAGTGAAGGTACAAGGCCTGCACATTTGGATGCACTGTTTACAAGCAAAGTCCTTTGGAGCAGTGAAACAGGGAAGCTCTGATGGGTCAAAGTCTGGAGATTCAGGCATGATCTGTGAAGGAAAAATAATGAAGAGAAAAGAGATGAATAAAAATTTTTTAAGTGATGTGTTGATAATGAAGAAAGAGTGGAAGCTCAGCAGGTTTTCTGTGGAGAACTGTGCATGGAGGTGGCTCCGCCCTTATATGCAAAATGAGGGCTGTTAGTCCGTCAAGACTTTAAACTGAACACTGTCAGTCTATCAAGACTTTAAACTGAGAAATGGTATAGTCCCCCAAGACTATAAACTGAGGATGGTTGTTGGTTGAGTCCTTCAGGACTATAAACTGATAATGTGGATTTGGTGTGATTCTGGAAGAGGGCATCCAAGGGAGAGTCTCTGAATTTTGTTAAGGCAAGTGTGGGGGTAACTGATGAGCTGGCTGCTCTGTAGAACAGTTACCCAGAATGTTAGTTTGTTTCTTTGGTCTTTAATGTTTTGATCTCTGGTTCTGTCTTTTTAATTCAGGTTTTGAGTCCCCCAAGTCTATAAACTGAGGGTTTTGAGTCCCCCAAGACTATAAAATGAGGGCTGTTAGTCCCCCAAGACTTAAAACTGAGGATTAGTCCCCCAAGACTTTAAAATGAAGAGTTTTTTTATTTTTTTTATTTCTAAATCAAGATTTTCAGGCAAGAAGTAATTACAGAAAAGAATCAAGAGATGTAACAAAGTGTTCAGCATTATCTTTGAACTGGTGGATGAGGTTCTTCCTTTTTTAAGTTCCTGTAGGTTCCTGGCAGGTGTGGATTGGAAGTAATCTAGGATAAGATGCTTCTGTTGAGAAGAATGTTGTTGGAAGTTGTTTTTGATGGTTGGCAATGGATTAGGTGGGGGTTCTTCAAGGGTTCCCACATTGTCATCATCACTTTCTGGATTAGAATGAACTGGAAATTGGTCAGATTGAATTTCAGTATGAAGAAGTATTGAGCTTACCATTAGAAGGACCAGGGATGGAAGAGCTAGTGTTTGTAGCAGGGTTGGCACTCTTTTTTGAAGGGTGTAATTTGTTGACCAGTCTGGGGATCAGGATGGATGGTCTGGATCTTTTGGTGCTGATGGAAGGTGGATCAGGTTGTGGAGGAGAAGAAGATGTTGAAGAGGATAATGGACCAGGTCTGAAATAAGTCTTCTTCCTAGAGTGACAGGCATCACAAGAGGTTCTGTATGGATGAGCTGGAGGTGTTATGGTACAGATGAGATTGTTTTCAATGCAGTATTGGCAAGGACCCATGTCAGTAGCAGATTTGGAGAGGAAGATGAACATGGTGGTTGTGATGAAGGAGAATGTGGAAATTCTCTATTGTAGGGAGGATGTGGTCCTCCAACATTGGCAGAGCCCTTTGTTAGTCTGTTTGGCGTTGTTTTGATATGTCTTAAATGGCATTGTTTAATAATGGGGTGTTTTTCTGGAATTATTTGATGAAGATTGGGACTGCAGGGATGTGGGTATTACTATTGGATAGCCCTGGGTTTTCTCTATATTTTATGTCTTGATGTCATTTTTTATATTCTAAGTAATTGAGGGATTATTTCTCATTTTTCATTTCAAAAGATAGCTGTTTAATTTTTTTTCCCGTTTTACGGGCTAACCTTAAGTCTTAGGGTTAAGTGCTTAGTACCATTAGAGCAGGCTAATTTTTCTCTACATTTCATGTCCCAATTTTGTTGTAGCTTAATTATGTGTTTTAAAGATTTTTAGTAATTGTAGTTTATTTTTCTAAGTATTTTGGGTGTTTTTGGTGGTTTTTGGTGGTTTTCTGGCTTCAGGGCGGTTCTGCCGCTTCAGGTGGGCCTCCCGACGTCAGGCTGACCACCCGCTTTAGTGCTAGAAGGCTGGGAAGCTTTTCTAGAGGGGATTTATGCAATTTGGCACTCAGAAACGCCAGATTTGTGGGTGTGCATGGGCTCTTAGATAGTGGTATGTGTGTAAATAGTGAATAAGACAGTTTGGGGCAACCTTAATTATCATAAAACCATCTGGAGGTGATATCATTGTTCCTCACTCAGTTTTCACTGTTTTCTGGCCACAATTGGATTTGTTTGTTGCAAGTTTAGTTCTTCATTTAACTCAACTTTGGCAAATGTTTTCTCTGGTGTAGTCTTGTAAGTTATATCAAGTATTATTGCTGTCTCTGGTGTGGATTTGCAACCTACATCTAGTATCATTTCTTTCTCTGGTGTGGACATTGGTCTAAATTTCAGTTCTTTGGTTTGGTAGTCTTTCTGGAGACTACTTTCTTGGCCTATCAGGCTGTCAAGTGTATTGGAAAAGGGCTTTAAACAACAGGAACCAATTTACTGTAGCAGGTAAATCTCACTTATATTTTTTCTAAAGGGACAGGGGATTTTCTCTCTGGTTTTTCTCCAACTCCCTTGGTCAAGGACTATATATAGTACTATAGGATTGTCTACAAAATCACTTAAGGTGTCTTCCTGAAAAATGGTCCATATCTGAGAAGACACTTGTAATTGTAAATCATCTAGGAATTATATATATACCATTGTATCTTTTAAGAATTATAAAAAATTATTGTGCACACTATCAAATATTGTGTGAACTGGTTAAGAAGATACTTTTTGAACCCTTTAAATTTTAATTTTAAGTTTTCAGAAAGTACTTGACTGATGGTCAAAAACATATTTGTGCCAGTGGGTGACATAAAGTATCAAAAAGACTGTAACAGGGTCAATTTTTACATTAATAGGTTTTTGAACCTTTCAAAAGTAAGGGTATTATTTTTGTATCCCACCTATATTTATGCTAGAGTATGTATTGATTTATCCACCAATATGCTACTTTAGAAAAATTATTTAAAATACAAATGTGATGAATGTTGAAGCATTACTTTTTTACAACTCCTATGATTTTTCTAAATCATCTCATTAAATGGCCTAATTGAAGAAAATTCAGATATCACACTTTCCACATATGTATGGGATAATATTTATCTTTTCTTAATTATAATATAATGAACTTGTTTTTACAAGTTTATTATCTATGATTGGGGTATTGTTGAATCTGGTGTGCCAACTGCATCCATCAGAATGCTATACTTTGATCATAATAATAAAGGATATTTGGCAGGTTTAATATATTTATTATATGTTAAGAAAATATTATTCTTTCTTTTCATATATTCAATGGCTTAATGCTTTTTTAATGATAATTGTGTGTTGCAATATAGTTTCAAATTTATTATGAATTTTAAGGTAGTATTATTTTGTGTTTCAAAAGAATTGGAAGGATTTTTTCACCATGAATAACAATAATTCAATAAAATGCATTTTTACAAAAATGAGATTAATTTTTTAAATAAAATTAAAAAATCAGTGGTATCTGGATTTACATGGCACCAAGTGTCAGCCAGGCTGCTAGACTTACCTGGTGAAATAATTAATTAATTACTGGATGAAGCCATGCCTTATTATTTTAATTATTTAATTATAAATTAGTTACATTAAAATTACTTATAATGAATTAACTAATTACAGAATGATAAAATTAAATAAATAATTAAAATTAAATATAAAATTGTCCCTTGTATTGTTATTCTCTAACACTGTGCTCATTTGACAGGTTAGAAGAAATAAAGGTTTATATTAAAAAACAGACTTTAAATTAAAATAAAAATTTAATATTCAAATAAAAATAAATATATACAAAAAATTCAAATTTCTTATTTAGAATTGACCTCTACAGTAAATATTAAATAAATTGATGTATTTCTGACATACTCTGAAAATACATCTTTTTGACGCCTTCTTTTTAGAACAACTTTTTTATTTGACATACTCCTTCTGGAATATTATTTTTCTCTCTCTCTCATACTACTGTTTTTAGAATTTCATTGCCGTGGTTTGTCCCTCCTTTGCCTATATAAGGCCTCTCTCTTGGTTGTTTTTTATTCATTCATTACTTATTTATATTATTAAAACAATTACTACATTTAAATATTTATTACTATTTATTATTGTTTTTAGTACTTACAATTAAGTAGTTCTAACTCATTAATTATAATAATAATTAAAACTTTACCTCTTATTATTGAGTAAATAATCTTTAAGATAGGAAAATACGTACCTGAGTTTGAATCCCTAAAAAATTGTTGTTACTGCCATTGGACCTCCCTATAAAACCTTCTAGACTTGAAAGAGACCTTGACACCAAGTGTCTTTCTGAGCATTAGCTAATGCTGAGGAAGACTCTTTGATAAAGCATATCAGTGAGTGTATAAGTATGTAGAACATGAGTAGCTCAATCTATCAAAGTGTCCTTCTCAGTAATGGACCATTTCTCAGAAGTATACTATAGGTTCTGTTCAATAGGATGGCTACGTTTATTCTAATGTCAATGATACTTGATTGTTGGCTAGCCATAAAAGTGAAGGTGTTACAGACTTTATCAAAAGTTTCCTTCTGAAGGACATTCCAACGCTCAGAAGGACACTTTTATAATGCATATCATCTAGATGTTATATGTATTCATAGTTTTTTATGAATTATAAAAGGTTCCTTCTGAGAATTGGACCTGTTTTCAGAAGGACATTTTTAACCAAGTCTGTAGCACCTTTAATTTAATGTTTAACCAATATACCAGTACCAAGGCTATTAAAAGAGCTCATACCATTTAAAGTACATAAAGTGCTCACCTGAACAATTTCCCATTACTGAGAAAGACAGATTTACAATTTTTGGAGATAAAATGGTTATATATAATACCTATATGATATGCATTATAAAAGTGTCCTTCTGAGTGTTGGACTGTTTTTCAGAAGGACACTTTTGACCAAGTATGTAACACTTTTACTTTAATGTTTAGCCAAAAATCAAATACCATGGACATTAGCAAAACCCTTTCCATCTACTTATACATTTCCTAAATTGTCCTTCTGAAAAATGGTCCGCTTCTGAGAAGGACACTCAAAAAAATATGATCTAGGTGTTATATTTCTACCTGTTTATATTTTATACATTATAAAAACTTATTATTTTTTAACCACATCAAATTTTTCATGGACAGGTTAACAAGATACTTAGTTAACCCTTTAATTCTATATTATCAGCTTCTAGGAATTCTCTCACTGATGGTCAGAAACATGTTTGTGCCAGTGGGTGAAATGTAGAATAAACAAGGCTGTAACAGTTTCAATTTGTATTTTAATAGGTTTTTGAACCTATTAAAAGCAAGGTTTTTTTTTTATTTATCCCACCTATATTTACACTAGAGTATGTATTAATTAATCCATCAATATGCTACTTGGGAAAAACTATTTAAAATACAAATGTGATGAATGTTGAAGAATTATATTTTACAATTTGTTATATTTATCTAAATTATATTTATGTTTATAGCCTACATTATAGAACATCCAATATCATACTTTCCACATATTTGTGAGATAATATTAATTTTTTTACATAATAATAATATAATGAACTTATCTTTACCAGTTTATTATCTATTTTTGGAGTATTGTTGAATTTCATGTGTTAAATACATGTGGCAGAATGCTATACTTTGATCATAATAATAAAAGGATATTTGGAAGTTCAATATATTAATTATATTTTAAGAAAATATTATTCTTTCTATTCATTTATTCAATGGCTAAATGCTATGTTTTTAATAATAACTGTGTGTTGCAATATAATTTCCATTTAATTACAAATTTTGATGTGGTAATATTTTGTACTCCAAATAAATTGTCCAGAATGTTTTACCTTGAATAATAATAATTAAATAAAATGCATTTTTCAAATATGGGATTAATATTTTAAATAAAATTAAAAAAAGTGCCATCTGGCTTTACATGGCGCCAAGTGTCCTTTTAAGAATTGACTGATTATGAGGAAGACATTTTAAAAAAGCATATAAGTAGGTGTATAAGTCTGTAGAAAATGTGTAGCTCAAATTATCAAAGTGTTCTTCTCTGCAATGGACAACTCCTCAGGTGGACACTATAGGTTCTGTGCAATATGATGGAAAGTGATTTGCTAATGTCAATGGTATTTGATTGTTGGATAACCATAAGAGTTAAGGTGTTACAGACTTGATAAAAGTTTCATTCTGAACAACGGTCTGATGATTATAAGAACTCTTTTATAATTCATATCATCTAGGTGTTATATATATACACATATATCTTTTTTCATTATAAAAGTGTCCTTCTGAGCATTGGACTGTCCTTCAGAAGGACAATTTTGACCAAGTATGTCAGCCTGTATATCTCCAGGACTGAGTAAAAAGTAACTATAAGTTATGTTAAACACATGAACTATACATGGGAATAATAAATGAGAGTACACAAATAGTATACATAAGTAAAATTATGATAATACACAAAAAATGCCATTATAACACCTTATATACACGCATATATCCACCTTTTATAGGTCTTATGTACTTAATATTAAGTTGGAGTATGTTAGGGTAATCTTAAGAACCTTAAGTATAAGGCTACATAATTTTTAAGTACACTTAAAGCTGTTATATTCATTGTTTTATGCAAAAAACAAGAAATGCGCTTTATTTCACTTAAAAGTTGACTATATGCGCTATAAAATTGAGAATATCAAAATTGCGCTTTGACAGATCAATTGGGCTCATTTAGAACTATTGATTTGGCTATTTAAATGCATAAAAATAACACTTTTTAAATTTGGTGTTTTTTATGCCAGAAATGGCTTCTGTGTACTGGCCACATACTGCCTGCTTTTTTCCCGTGTGAATAGCTTCATTTTTAGCAAAGTTAGCTTTTTCACACTATAATTACCCCACATTCTACGCCCACTGTGGGGAATTACACTAAAATAGGCGACAGGCGCTTATTCAGTGTCCTAGCTTAATTAATAATGCACTGACCCTGTTTATATGCACTAATTTCATTAATAACCTCACTCTTGGCACTTTATTTCATCACCACGCTTAAATTCGCCTAATTTTAGTCAAGGATTTACCCGTGCAAGTGCCTGCCAAGAACTGCATGTAGTTACCCCACATCTCACACTCTTTTTTAAGTTTTTGGGTGGTTTCTCAATCAATTTTGGTTATTTTTGAATGGGAATTTCACGTAGTATAATGTCAGGATTAGCCCCATTATTTCTACAGTCAATCCCCCTTATTATTAAGCTATTATTAACCTTAAAAAGTCTCCTTTAGTCCTTAATATTATTGTTTTATACGCATATACTCTCTTTTTGTCTTTTTCTTTAATTTTGATGGATTTCCCTTATTATTTCAGGATTTTGGCGGTTATTACTCTTCTAATTATGTCATGGGTTACTGGGAATGTTGATGGGAATGTCTATTAGTTGTTTAGAGGCGTGATTAACTGTGTATTGGGTGGTACATCAAGGGAATCATTGGAGAACTCAGTGTGTATAAAAGGAGGAGGTTTTTGGGTTGTATTTCTTCATTCTTTATCATTACAATTTAACCAATATAACCAAACCAATTACAATACATATCAATTAGTACTTTTATAAGACTTTTGAATAGTATCTGAATTTATATAATCTATTTTTCTACCAACTATAAAGATTGTAAGCCATATATAAGAATAGTGAGAATTATATTACTAAGACCTTTATATTTGATTATATTTTACAACTTAGTGGATTAGAACTACAGTATTCATATAGGACCATTAAAATCTTCTAGACAACTGACCATTCAAGCTAGTTCACGTCCTTGTACTTGATCTTAGCCTGACAAAGTATCTAACACCTTTAATTTAATGTTTAACAAATATTCCAGTACAAAGGCTATTAAAAGAGCTCATGTCATTTATGTTACTTAAAGTTTTCAACTTGAAAATGGTCCATCACTGAGAAAGATAGTTTTGTAAACTTTAAAAATAAAATTGTTATATATAATACCTATATGGTATGCATTATAAAAGTGTCATTCTGAGTGTTGGACTGTCTTTCAGAAGGACACTTTTGAACAAGTGTGTAACACCTTCACTTTAATGGTTAGCCAACAATGAAATACCATGGACATTAGCAAAACTCTTTCCATCTACTTAAACATCACTTGAAGTGTCCTACTAAACAATGGTCATTTTCTAAGAATGAAACTATTAAATTTCAAATAAACTAGGCATTATATATATACCTCTGTATCTTTTATAAATTATAAAATATTATTTTGAAAACAATCAAATATTGTGTGGACTGGTTAACAAGATACTTTTTTAAATATTTAACTCTTTATTTTAAGTTTCCAGAAAGTATTTGACTGATTATTAGAAAAATTTTTGTGCAAATAAGTGACATAAAGCATCAACAAGGCTGTAAAAGATCTATTTTAAAATTATTAGATTTTAAAACCTTTGATAAGAAAGGGTATTAATTTTTTTGTTCCACCTATATTTGTGCTAGAGCAGTTTTTTAGTAGTTAATCAATGCTTTACTTAAGAAAAAAAGATTTAAAAAACAAATGTGAAGTATGTTGAAGAATTTTTATTTTACAACTCCTAATATTCTCCTAAATTTTATACGTGCTAATGGCCTTAGTGAAGAAAGTTCCAATATCACAGTTTTCACATATGTATAAGATAATATTTTCCTTTTCTTTATAATAATATTACAAATTTTTTCTTACCAGGTTATTATCTATGATTGGGCTATTGTTAAATCTTTTGTTCCAAATGCATCTGGAAGAATCTTCTACTTTGATCATAATAATAAAAGGATATTTGGAAGTTCAATATATTTATTATATGTTAAGAAAATATTACTCTTTGCTTTTAATATATTAAATGACTTGATGTTTTTTTTCATAATAATTGTGGGTTTCAATATGCTTTCCATTATATTATTATTTTTAAAGGTAGTATTATTTTTTTTACCAAAGGAATGAGACTGATTTTTTTACCATGAATGATAATAAATCACTAAAATGCATTTTTCAAATATGAGATTAATTTTTTAAATACAATTAAAAAAATAGTGGTATCTGGCTTTACATGGAAACAAGTACCCTTCTGAGCATTGGCTGATTCTAAGGAAGACACTTTTATAAAGCACATCAGTAAATGTATAAGTCTGTAGAGAATGGGTAGCTCAAAATATCAAAGTGTTTTTTTCAGAAAAGGACCATTTCTCAGGTGGAAACTAAAGGTTCTGTGCAATAGGATGAAAAATGTTTTGCTAATGTCCATGGTATTTTTTTGTTGGCTAACCAGAAAAGTGAAGGTGTTACAGACTTAGTCAAAAGTGTCTTTCTGAATGACGGTCCAACACTCAGAAGGACACATTTATAATGTATATTATCTAGGTGTTATATGTATACATATCTGTATTTTATGCATTATAAAAGGGTCCTTCAGAAGGACACTTTTGAGAAAGTCTGTAACACCTTAAATTTAATGTTTAACTAATGTTCATGTACAAAGGCTAAAAAACAATCTCATGTAATTTACAGTACTTAATTTTTTCACCTGAACCATTTGTCCATCAATAAGAAAGAAAAATTTATAAACTTTAATGATAAAATGGTTATATATAATACCTATATGATATGCAATATAAAAGCGTCCTTCTGCATGTCAGACAATCGTTCAGAAGGACAATTTTGACCAAGTCTGAAATGCCTTCACTTTAATGATAAGCCAAAAATAAAATACTATGGTCATTGGAAAAATTCTTACCATCCTATTGCAAGGAACCTAAAGGGTAACCACACAATATGGGGGGCGGACTTGCTAGAAAGTCTGCAACCTTGGACCCAAACTCACCATAGATTGAACACACATTGAGCAATTAATAAAGGAACCATACAATCAGGGATGAATACCACTCAGAAGAAAAGTTTTAGTTGGGTGTTCAAGTGGATTTAAGTATGGATTCAGTATGAGTTCAGGTTGAGGACTTTATAGCAAGTTCACCCCCTATATTGTGTAGTGTATCCACCTGTGAAATGGTCAGTTGCTATGAAGGAAAATTTTGAAATGCATATCATCTTGGTATTAAATGTATATATGTGTATCTTTTATGCATTATAAAAAATCATTTTACACCACATAAATATTGTGTGGACTGGTTAATAAGATGCTTGTTTAACCCCTTCAATTTTAGATTTTTGGCTTGCATAAAGTACTTGAAAAAGTTTCAGAAAATAATTTGTGCCAGTGTGTGACATGAAGCATCAAAAAGGCTGTGAAAGGTCCAATTTGTACATTAATAGGTTTTCAAACCTTTGAAAAGCAAGGGCAATAATATTTTTCCGCACCTATATTTGTGCTTGAGTATGTATTGATTAATCAACCAATCTGTTGCTTTGAAATAATTTTTTTAAATAGAAATTTGATGAAATTTGGAGCATTATTATTTAATAAATTTTTTGATTTTCCTAAATCAAATTCACTTTAATGGCCTCAGTGAAGAAAATTCACATATCACACTTTTAACAAATGTATGGGATAATATTCTTCTTTTCATAATAATAATATAATGAGCTTGTCCTTACCAGTTTATTATCTATAATTGAAGTATTTTTGAATCTTGTGTGCTAAATGCATCCGGCAGAATGCTATACTTTGATCATAATAATAAAAAGATATTTGGCAGTTCAATATATCTATTATATGTTAAAAAAATATTATTCTTGGTTATTATATATTTCAATGGCTTAATGCTTTGTTTTTAACTATAATTGTGTGTTGAAATATTTTTTCAATTATATTATTTCTTTTTCAGTTAGTATTTTTTTGACATCCAAAGTCATTTTTCAGAATGTCCTCCCTTGAAGAATGATAATTCAATAAAATGCATTTTTCAAATATGAAATCAATTTTTTAAATACAATTTAAAAAACAGTGGTATCTGGATTCACATGGAACCCATTGTCTGTCTGCAAATCGGCTGATGATGGGGAAGACACTTTTATTAAGCTTATCAGTAAGGGTATAAGTCTTTGAAAGTTGGTTAGTTGTAATTATTTAAGTGTCATTCTCAAAAATTGACTATTGCTCAGGTGAACCCTTTAGGTTCTGTGCAATAGGATGGAAAGGGTTTTTCTAATTTCCATGGTATCTGAGTGTTGGCTAAAAATAAAAGTGAAGGTGTTACAGACTTGGTTAATAGTGTCCTTCTGAAGGACGGTCTGACACTCAGAGGGACATTCTTATAATGTATATCATCTAGGTATTATATGTATACATATCTGTCTTTTATGCATTATAAAATTTTTCTTTTGAGTGTTGGACCATCCTTCAGAAGGAAACTTTTGACCAAGTATTTAGCGCCTTCAATTTAATGATTAACCAATTTTCAAGTACCAAGGTTATTAAAAAAGCTCATTTCATTTAAAGTACCTAAACTTTCCTCCTTAAAAATGGTCCTTCACTGAGAAAGACAATTTTATAAATTTTAAAGATAAAATATTTATATATAATACCAATTTAATATGCATCACAAAGGTGTCATTCTCAGATACAGACCATCCTTCAAGTGTATAATTTTGAACAAGTATTGTGCACCTTCAACTTTTTGTTTAAAAAATAATCAAATACCAGTGCCTTTAAAAAATTTCATGCAATATATTTACACATTTCCTATAGTGTCCTCCTGAAAAAAAGTCTTTTGCTGAGAAGGACACTTTGAAAATGCATATCATCTTGGTATTATATGTATACCTTATCATATTTCATCCATTATTAAAAATCATTTCTCACCACATCAAATATTGTGTGTACTTGTTAGCAAGATACTTTTTCAACACTTTAATTCTAGATTACTGGCTTCCAGAAAGTACTTGCAAGATAGTCAGAAACTTGTTTGTGCAACTGGGTGACATAAAGCATAAAAAGGCTGTGACAGGTCCGATTCATAAATTAATAAGTTTTTTAACCTTTGATTAGCAAGGGAATTAATTTTATTTTACCACCTATTTTTGTGCTAGAGTATGTATTGATTAATCAATCAATCTGTTACTTGGGAAAATTTATTAATATTATAAATGTCAAAAAATTTTGAGCATTATTATTTTAAAACTCCATATATTTTTCTAAATCATACTCATCTTAATGGCCTAAGTGAGGAAAATTCAGATATCACAGTTTCCACATATGTGTGGGAAAATATTTTTTTTCATAACAATAATATAATAAGCTTTCCCTTACTATTTTATTATCTATGATTGGGGTATTGTTGAATCTTATGAGCCAAATTTGTCTGGAAGAATTTTATACTTTTATTATAATAATAAAAGGATGTTTGGCAGTTCAATACACTATGCAATATAGGAGGTGGACCCACTAGAAAGTCCCCAATCTGAAATCAGATGGAACTCAGATGGAACTCAGACTGAACTCATATTAAACCCATACTGGACTCTACTTGAACACCCACCTAAAACTGTTCTGCTGAGTAGTGTTCATCCCTGATTGTATGGTTCCTATGTCAATAGCTCAATGTGTGTTCAATCTGTGGTGAGTTTGGGTCAAAGGTTGAGGACTCACTAGCAAGTCCGCCACCCATATTGTGTGGTGATATATTCATTATATTTTAAAAAATTGTTATTCTAGCTTTTTATACCTTCTCATGGCTTAATTCTATGCTTTCAATAATAATTGTGTGTGTGAAATATTCTTTCCATTATACTATTAGTTTTTGAGGTAGTATTATTTTTTGTTAAAAATGAATTGGACAGATTTATTTACCTTAAATAATAATAATTTAATAAGATTAATTTTTAATATATAGGATCAATATTTTAAACAAAATTAAAAAGAAACTGTGTTATCTGGAATTAAATAGCACCAAGTGTATTTCTGAGCATTGGCTTATGCACAGGAAGACACTTTTTTAAAGCATATCAGTAAGTTTATAAGTCTATGAAACATGTGCTTTTAGAATTAAAAGATTTCCTTCTCAGCAACACACCATTTCTTAGGTGGAAACTTTAGGTTCTGTGCAAGAAGATGGCAAGGTATTTGCTAATTTCAATAATATTTGATTTTTTTCTAACCATAACAGTGAAGGATTTACAGAATTGTTCAAAATTGTCCTTCTGAAGGATGGTCCAACACTCAGAAGGACACTTTTATAATTAATATCATCTAGGAATTATATGTATAAATATATATCATTTATTCATTATAAAAGTGTCCTTCTGAGTGTCAGACTGTCCTTCAGAAGGACACATTTGTCCAAGTCTGTAACACCTTCAATTTAATTTTGAACCAATGTTCAAGTATCAACACCATTAAAAGAGCTCATATCATTTACAGTACCTAAAGCTTTCATCTGAAGAGCAGTCCATCACTGAGAAAGACACTTTTATAATTTTTGATAGATATAATGGCTATATATAATACCTAGATGATATGCATAAGAAAAGTGTTAATCTAAGCAGAAAAATATACTTCAAGTGTATAATTTTGAACAAGTATGGTGCTACTTTAATTTTATGTAAAAACAATATTTAAATAATGTGGCCTTTAGAAAACCTCATGCCATCTACTTACACATTTCCTAGAGTTTCTCCCTGAATAATTTTCTATTGCTGAATAGCAAACTTTTCTAACTAATATCAACTAGGTATCATATGTACACATGTGTATCTTTTATGCAATATAAAAGTGTCCTTTTCATTAATGGACCATTGTTCAGGAGGACACTTTAGGCAATGTGTAAATAGATGGAATGAAGTTTTCTAAAGACCATGGTATTTGTTTATTTTTTAAATATAAAAGTGAAGGTACATTAGAATTATTCAAAATTGTTATCTTAAAGGATAGTCTGTTGCTGAGAAGGACAATTTTTTATTACCTATTGTATAGGTATTATAAATAATCAGTGCTACTTTTGTGCTTTTTAAAAGTGTTCTTCTCAGTTTTGGACCATATTTCAAGTGGAAAATTTAGGTACGGTGTATAACCTGAGCACTTTTACTTGTCTTGTTACTCAAAAGTTTACTAACCCTAAAGGTGAAGGTGTTAAAGACTTTTGAAAATGTGTACTTCTGAAGGATGGTCCATTTTTGAGAAGGAAATTTTTATAATGCATATATTTTAGGTATTTTATGTATACCTACCTATCTTTTATGAATTAGAAAAGTGGCCTTCTCATATATAGACTGTCCTTCAGAAGGTCACCTTTGACCAAGTCTGTGATACCATTTATTTCATGCTTAGAAAATATTGAAGTACCATGGCTAGTAAAAGAGATCATGTCATACACAGTACATAAAGTTTCAGCTTGAAGGGAACTTTTATAACTGATACAAGCTATTTTGCACAGATATACATCCAGACCAACATTTATTCTAAAATTATCCTCCTTACCAATGAAAAAAAAATTTGCATTAAACTTTTTGCTATTATTAGATAGATCTCATGAGTTCTTTATATTCAACTTATCACTGAACTCAAGTCATCCTTTCATTGGGTGCCCCTAAATATGACATGATGTATCATCATTGAATGTGTTTGTTACTAATGAAGGAATTTTTTTAATGAATACTACACACAATTTAACTATATATGTAAATTAGCAGCTTGAATAATATGGCACATTAAACTCAATGCTTAACCTTTCATAAACCTGGTTTAAAATTATTTTCAATGTAACTTCATTGCTCTTATCAAGATGACTTCAAGTAAGGGTAAATCTGGTATCAATCATTGACCAATTTTTTTTCAAGTTATTTTAATCAGATTTCCCAAAAGTTTGCCAACCTACTACCAACCATTTCCCGACCATTTCCTAACTATTTCAAAGGGGGAGAATAGCTAGCAGCTCACCCCCAAATTTCCTGTGGTGATTGATCTAATTTTTGGCATGTTTACTTGTTAATGTGAACAAATGCTGTTTCACCAAAAGTCCAAAAGTTGGAGTAGTTTGGGGTCACATTGTACATTAGCTGAATAGGGGCTTTGTTACCTGATTTAACATTAGGAATATGGTTGTGAACATGAGCAGCCCACTTGTATGCCAAACCCCAGAATGATTTGGGTAGTTGGCTTTCAAGGAGTATTGTTTGTGCAATGTCACAAAGTGTTCTGTTGAACCTTTCAGCTGTTCCATATTGCTTTTGATGGTGAGGGAAGGTGATTTCATGAGTAGCACCAATATCAGCCAAAATCTGAGCCATCTTATTTCTGTGAATATCACCTCCATCAGTGGGTAAAACTTGAAGCTTCCTCCCAATTATATTTTCTAACTTTTTATAGAAAGAGACAAAACAAGAAGTTGCCTCAGATTCGGCATTAAGTAAAATTACCTCACCATAGGAAGTTGAGCTTTCCCTGAACCTTTCTTCCCACCTAGCTCCATGGATAGTGGGATCCACTGGGCCAGCAGGATATCCAAAAATTAAGCTCATTAGAGATTCTGGCTTTGACTCACAGGTGGCTGATGGTTCCCTAGTGCTCTTTTCAATTAAACAATGTTCACAATTAATCTTACCTGCAGGGATAGATAATGGTAAACCAGTGCCCATACCAGCATTGATTATTTTTCTGATTGTGTCCAGGCTTATATGTCCTAGTCTTCTATGCCAGTCTATAAGAGAACCTTTGGCTGCAGATGGATTCTTGATATGATGATTCTTTTTAACAGTGAAAAGTATCAAAGGGTGCAAGGAATAGCAATAAGAGGGAAAATCATTTAACATTAATTACATTCAAGACCCATCTTCTTCTGGTATTCTCTACCCAGCCAGTAATAATCAAATCTTCTTTCAAATAAATCCCTAAATTTTTATTTTCAGAGCACAAGCCAAAACATAAACCTCAGTTCACTAAATCAAATAAATAAATATGAGTATTCTAAACATCTGGACAATAGAAAACATTAGTAATTGTGATTATTTTGCCATCCCATTTTATTTTTTAATCTCCTATACCAGTTATGAAAGAAGAAGGACTGTTAGTGGCCAATTTGACTTGGATTTGTTTTTTAAGAAGTCTGAAGTTGTTGAGAAGGCTCAAATTGCCAGTGAAATGATGGGTTGCTCCACTGTTGATTATAGCATAATCATCAGAGATTGCCTCAGGGGACCATTCAGCACTATTCAGATCAATATGTTCAACCATTTAATACAGAACCTCAACATTTTGTTTAAAAATAGTGATTTCATTGGCTTCAATTTGAAAATCTCTAGCACAAAGGGGGCCATGTTGAGGGCTTTTGAAGGGAATATAGACCTTTTTTTTCTTGCATTGGGATCAGAAGCATAGTCATTTGCACATTCATGCATAATGTATAACTTGGGTGAGAAATTTGCTGAATGAGGGTTATATGGACAATGAGCCACAACATGTGCAGGGGATGGTATTCATGAAAGTTTTAATGTTGTGGAATTCCACATCTGGGTAGGCCACTTAGGTGAAAATTTGATTGAATATTGGTTGAAAGGAAATGATGGCATTGCCAGGTGTAAATTTTGTTATTATGGATTTTTGAGTTGATTGGTGGCATTTTTGAATGGTTATATGGTGGTATTTTTATTGTGATTTTCTATCTTTTGGGTATTTTTTGGGGCTCTTTTGGGTTTATTTTTTGAAGACTAGTAGCAATTTTTTGGATAATCAGGTTGGATATTTGGAATTTTGGAAGGTGATTATTATCATTGAATAGCTTAGATTTCTCTCTATCTTTTTTGTCTTGATGGTTTTTTATTATATTTTACTGTTTTCTTAGTGTTTTACTTGATTTAGTGTCTTTTAGAATTATTGGTGGATATGGTGTGCTGATGGAATGACCACTGAGCTCTGGTGCTCCGGTGCACTCCAGATTTCTCCGGTGATTTTCTGCTGAAAAATCAAAGTGTACTGGAAAAATTCTGTCATGGAGGCAAAATTATATCACTGTGGCAAATTTAGCTTAATTTGGAAAAATTAGCTTATTATGGCAAAAAGAACTCATTGTGGCAAAATTTTCTCACAATGGGAAAGTCTGGTCACTGGTTTAAAATTTGGTTGATGTGGCAAATTTTGGTTAGAAAGTTATTTTGCTTACTAGATCAATAGTTTATTGCACATCATATGCATGTAGCATATTATTGGAAAGGTATGTAGCAGCAGAATCAGGAGGAGAGAAGAAGAATCTTGGTCCTCTACATTTTTTTGACTACTTAGTTTCGATAATAAGGGTCTTTTTTGATAATTAACAATATTTAACAAAAAACAACAATTATAATAACATATATCAACATATAGGGTACCATTGGATAGCTATCATCTGAGTGACTCAAATTTATTAATTTTCTCATAAATTTGGTAAAATAAAAATTTAATAAAGTACACTCATTAGTTTTGGTGGGAAACTGGATAATCCTGGGGCAGTCCTTTAATAAGGCACCTTTGAACAGGTCATTCCAAGGGTAGTTTCTGGAGTACTTTACTGTATTTTTCAGTCTCTGGGGCAAGTGTTGTGGCTTGTTCTAAGTATTTGCTGTGACTGTTATAAGTTTAATCTGGTACTAGGTACTTTTTTGGCTGGTGTAACCATTGGTTGCATTTAGATTTGTCTTATTATAGGTTTTCAAGACATTTAAAGTCTAACTCTCAGAATTTCAACTCATTCAACTCTTCAAGCAGATTATTAAGCTTAGTTAATTGAATCTTACTTTTAATTAGAGGGAAAGGAATTTCTTTTTGTTTTTCAACTCCTTTGGATTCTTCTTACAGCAAGGCGACTTTAAGAGTCTTTCTACAATGTGCACCTGGAGGTTTTTAAGAATCAGTTAGTTTCTGAGGTTGAGTGGTGGCATGAAGAGAGGGTTCAACAGATAAAGTTGCAGTAGGTGATGATGAAATGCCTTCTCAATCAACTTTATTTTGGACTAGACTTGGCATGAGTTGGCAGAAATCTTCAAATGTGACAGACTGTCAGTCTAGGAAATTATCTAGAGCAACACACATATCAACATAAAGGTCCTTTAGAGTTGACGGTAGTAAAGCATGAGACATAAGAGCTTTAAAGACTTTCTGATCAAAAACAATTCCCTGCCATTTGATTGCCTCAAAATATTTGTTGAATGTGGTAAAATACTCACTGTGTGATTTGAATGGAGTTTTTTTTAGATTGAGGAAGTTGCAAATTGTTGTCATTACGGAGGTATGATTGGATCTGGTAAATTTTTTGCTGATATGGAGATAAGTTTGGTGTGCCTTCCAATCAGCTAATATTTCATGTCACAAACTTGGTGAGATGGAGTGCACAAGAATTAAGTGGGTGACTCTATCTTCAAATTCATCAGGTCGATTACTGTCATTTAGAGCATAGGCTCTTGTGCCAAGAAAAACTTTAATGAGGGCTAGTACATTACAATGCAAATCAGAGTAGTTACATCTACTTGAATCAAGGTTGGGAGTCGATTTAGTGAATTCAATGACATTACACAAAGTATGTTTTCTTTCAATCATGCTAACAGGAGGCTTATGTAGAGGTGGTGTCATGTGGGGTGGTAAGCGACATAAATTACTGGGGGGATCAGTCTGTCTAAAGGGGGAGACTGATCTCCCAGCCGGCATTGTAGTATTGGCCTTTCTCATATCTCTGGCGGTGGCTTGGAAGGGCATAGTAGGGAGGGGAGGATTAGGATTGATGGAAAGGCCCTCAATCACTTGAGTGAGGTGTTCTATAGGGGAGGGGGGGATTGCTAACAGCTTGCATGTATCTTCCAAGTCCATTGGGCTGTTATAGGTGCATGGTTTGCAAGGGGAGAAGGGGAGAGAGGTTACACAAGGGTGGAAGGGTGCATGTTAGGGAGAGGTAAATCTGAGCTTGCAAGGGGTAGAGTGGTGTCACTGGATGACCTACGCACAAGGCCAAAGGTGTTCCTAGAAAGTGAGATGGAAGAAAGAGTTTAGAGACTTCTTCAAAGTACAGAGGAAATATTCGAGGAAGTGATTCAAAGATGAGTCTAAGGAAGAGCTGCTTCTTTGAGATATGTTTGATAAGAATCTAAATATAGTTTAAAGGTAATATTAATATTCTTAGGATCTCACAAAGGGTTGGAAACTCAATAATCAAAGATATAAGTTTTTAGAAATGATTACTGAGAAAATAAGGAAATGTACAATAATAATGATTTAACCTGAAGCTTTACCACTATTAAATATACATACATTTAATAATTTAATTCTAAAGAATGTTGAACCAAAATCCAATCCCTTTTATATCCACTACCCCTCCTAGTATTGACCTCATGCCCATCCATCATTTTGCACACCACAGACCTCCGGAAAAACACTAATTACACCTGGACCTTCCTCACTAACATCCGTTAACCCTTTGACCCTCCACTAACCATCCTGTTCATGCTCACTACCCCTGTTAATAACCCACAGACACATAATAAACCTTTAGCAGAATATTGCATTGGCCATTGCGCTGTGCTTTGCCTATCGAAGAAAAGACTGAACACACTTTTGAGAGATTAACTAATTTAGATTTAAAGTTTTAGATTAGCACAGTAGAATAGTGAGTACACAAAGGAAAGTTGCAGTTGCTATGTAGAATTGCTTCTGCACTTCAAATATGGATTTAGACCTCTTTATTATTGATTTAATGAGCTGCTTTTGCCTCAAGTGTCATGTAGCGTGTGACAAGTGGGAAATTTATCAAGGGGTGAGGGAGGTAGTTTTTGTTGGTGTAAGGAAAGATGATGGAGAGCCCAATATGAGAGTGAGTGTAGGGGCAGGGGTGGTAGATAATGTGCACAAATTTTTAGAGGAGCGTGTTACACATGTGGAAGTATTGGAAGAGTCAAGGTTTATTGGATTAATTCCAAGGCTTCTTAGTTTCTGGTTAGAGATGGAGCAGGTTGTCACGTGCCACGTGACACTCGAGGCAAAATCAGCTCATTAAATCAATAATATCGAGCTCTATATCTATACTCGAAGCGCAGAAAGCAATTCTCCATAGCAACTGTGATTCCCCTTTGTGTACTTACTATTCAACTGCACTAGCCTAAACTCTAAATCTAAATTAGTCAATCTCTCAATAGTGTGTCTTAGTCTTAATTTCAATAAGCGACGCACAGCGCTATGATCAACGTAATAGTACATTAGTAGTTTTCATTAAAAAGTTTGTTAATTAATTAAAAGCGGTAAATTGAACATGGACGGATATTAGCGAAGAGGGTCTAAGTGTATGTTATTAATGGTCTGTGGTATGGGAATGGTGCGATGAGAGGGAGGTCAATGCAAGGAGGAATAAAGGATATAAAAGGGTTGGGTTTTTGGTTTGACATTCCTTAGAAATAAATTATAAAACGTATTTACATTTAATAGTGGTAAAATTACAAAATTAAATCATTGTTATTGTATTTTTCTTTAAACTTTCTCAGTAATCATTTCTAAAATTCTAAATCCTTGATTGTGGAGTTTCAACCCTTCGTGAGATCTTAAGAATTCCTATTACCTTTGAAACTATATTATAATTCTTCTTGAACATACCTCGAACCCATAGCTCTTACTTTGAGTGACCTTCGAATCACTTCCTCAAATCAATCCTCTGTGCTTCGAAGAAGTTTCTAAATCCCTCATCTCACTTTCAGGAACATCCTTGACCTTGTGCGTAGGTCGTCCGGTGACAGTATAATTTAATTTTCCGTAGTTCTCATTCTTTGCACTACTATGTCCTATTAGGTGTTTTTAAAATTTTAAAATGGCACCTGTTCAACGCACTCCTCCTACGGGCGCTACTACTAGAGCTCCCGCTAGAGGCAGGACAACAGCCACAAGGCCTGTTTCACACACTCACTCTTTGGAACCACTCAACCTTAGGGAACGGAAACATTCAGTTCAATCTGTAGAAGACATCCCACAAGATTTTGAGGATTCTAGTGATGAAGAAGAAGGAGAGGATACAATGCACGAGGCACCATCCGCCCCTGCTAATCACCCTTCTGGTCAATCCTCAGAACCTGGACCATCTAACTCTCTGGAAGATTTCATGAGACTTTTCATGAAAACCCTTTCAAATCCAACGTCTTTAGAGGGATCTAAGTTCAAAACTCCTTCTATGAAATCTCCTGAAAAATTTGACGGAGATCACCCCGACAGATTGCGACCCTTCTTGCAAACCTGCAAGCTACTGTTCCATAATGACCCTCAAACCTTTAATAGCAACTGATCAAAGGTTGTTTAAGCTTCTTCATTCCTAGCCGGGAAAGCAGCAAGATGGTTCGAACCTTATCTGCTGATGCTTTCATCGACAGAAACCCACTTACTTATCAATAATTGGGAAAAGTTCAAAGACCAACTCTTTACATTGTTTGGGGACCCTAATGAAACTGACAACGCAGAAATTGAACTTGATTTTCTTCTCATGAGTGATAATGGTAAAGCCTCTGAATATATCTCGAACTTCAGAGCACTTCAAACTCGAGTAGGTTGGAATGATGCTGCCCTTAAGTATCATTTCAAGAAAGGACTTCCTTCGAGGATTCTGGATCAATTAAACCTTCACGGTCAGAAGATGACTTCTTTGACGGATTTAATGGATCGAACCCTCGAACTTGACGGCATTTATCAAGGATGACTTCAACATCGTCGATATGCCAACAAATCTCAAGGCCTAAATTTTAAATCGGTATCTTCTTCACACCCACGACAAAATCAATCCTCCTCGACTCAATCCAAACCCAATAAGGGGAAGGATAAACCTCGACCAAAAGGCTCGGCTCCAGGCGATATCAGCAAAGTACTGGATCCTAAAGGGGAACTTAAAGAAGCTGAGAGGAAGAGACGAGAAGATAATGGGTTACGTATGTATTGTGGGAGTAAGCACAAGTTGGAAGACTGTGTAAAGTTGAAGGAAAGAGAAGGTACTAGTTCGAAGTCAAAAAACTAGTAGATAGTTTACTTGTCTGCAAAGCAAACTATCTTATCTCTCCCAGTGCACAGAACCTCCATGTCTTAAGGACTGGAGTTGCCTTAAACCGCTTGAGATTCATTCTTTTTAAGGAGGATATCCCCTTCAGTTGTCTTATAGACTCTGGAGCTTCAATTTCTTTTGTTAGTTTATCTTTTGCCGAGAAGCTTCAACTAACATTTACAGATGTTGATCGAACTCCAATCTATTTGGTCGAATCAGAGGAACCCAAATATTGGGTAAGTAAGAAAGTTTTATGGGTTTTCAACTTTCCGAAATTTCCCCCCTTCAAGTGGGAATTATCAGTCTTGGACGCCCCAAGGATGGACGATACCATTCTTGGCCATGACTTTTTAACGCATTGGAATCCCAAAATTGATTGGACTAGGGGATTGATCACCCCACGCTCTAAGTATATTTCTGATTCTTCAATGCAGGTCAATAGGGAGTTAAACAACCTGCCTGACAACGTCTTGCTAGAGGACGAATCTCTGCCAGATGACTTGCAAGCATCTGATCTTTTTCTAAATGAGCAATTGGCAACCCTTCTAGCTCGATGACTTCACTTGAAGAGGATTTTAATTGCCTCGAAGTAATCAAATTCTGCTCTCTCAATTCAGGTATCCCCTCAACAGATTCTCTCGAAGATGAAGAGGACGACCAAATCAACGTTGAAGCCATTAAATCAACTCTACCAGAAATCTACCATGATTTCCTTGATGTTTTCTCAATCCGCAAGGCCAATAAGTTACCACCTCATCGACCCTACAACCATCAAATAGAGTTATTAGGCCCAGTACCTCCGGCAGGTCCTGTCTATTCTTTGTCGAAGGACAAATCTCAAGTTCTTTGAGACTACATTGCAGAGAATGTAGCCAAAGTTTTCATCAGAGCCAGTAAATCTCCAACCGGCTCCCCTGTCCTATTTGTAAAAAAGAAGGACGGTAGTCTTAGGTTGTGTGTTGACTATAGAAATCTCAACACAGTCACTAAGAAGAATGCATATCCTGTTCCTCCTATGTCATTACTTCTTACCCTTTTCAATGGTGCTAATTTCTTTTCTAAAATTGATCTTAGAGGCGCTTACAATCTGATTTGCATTGCAGAAGGTCATGAACCACTGACTGCAATGCGCACTAGATTTGGTAGTTTTGAATATTTAGTTATGCCTTTTGGATTGTGTAACGCACCTTCAACTTTTCAAACTTTTGTTAATGACATCTTTCAAGATGTTGTTGAACAATTTGTAGTCGTCTATTTAGATGATATTTTAATATTCTCGAAAACACTAGATGAACATATTCATCATGTTCGACAGGTCCTAAATCGACTTCGAGATCATGGTCTCTACGCCAAGCATAATAAATGCCAATTCCACCTCAAATCAATTGATTTTTTGGGTTTTGCGTTGTCCACTGACGGTTTAGTCATGGATGACAAAAAATTCCAGAAAATCCTGGAATGGCCTGAGCCCAAAACCATTAAATCACTCCAAGTATTTTTGGGTTTTGCAAACTTCTATAGAAGATTTATTAAATATTACTCTAAAACTATTTCCAATCTTACTTCTCTTCTTAGAAAAGACATTCCTTTTGTTTTTACTTCTACAGCACGAAAGGAATTCGAAGCACTAAAAACGGCGTTCACCACAGCCCCAATTCTTCGACATTTTGATCCTTCTGCTTCGACAATAGTTGAGACAGATGCGAGCCATTATGCTATTGCAGGGGTCATCTCTCAATTAAATCCTGAAACAAATTTGTTTCGTCCTGTTGCTTTTGAGTCACGCAAACTCATAGCTGCAGAATTAAATTATGAAATTCATGACAAAGAGCTTTTAGCTATTATCCATTGTCTTAAAAAATGGCATTCTTTTCTTCTCAGCCTAGATAGTCCTTTTCAAATTTTAACAGATCATAATGCTTTAAAATACTTCATGTCTTCCAAAGTGTTAACCAGGCGTCAAGCCAGGTGGGCTGAATTTTTGTCTGAATTTCCCTTCTCTATTTCCTATTGCCCAGGTAAGAACTGCATTGTCCCAGATATCTTGTCACGTCGGGACGACGTTTACCCATAGCGGGGGGACGCATTTTCTGACAAGAACCCAGCAAATGTGCAATCCATTTTCAACAAATCAATGTTAACGACTCATCAACTTAATTCGATGAAAATTCAATCTTTTCAAAATCCACTATCCAACATCCTCGAAGCTCAGTCGAAGGATGATTATTGTTTAGGGTTAAAAGACAAAATACTCTTGAAGCAAGGGGCCGAAAGATTTAGTATTGAATCAGGTCTATTAGTCTTCGAAGGTAGAGTAGTCATACCCAACAACAATGAGATAAAATTATGTATTTTCAACAGTCGACATGATTCTCCATTAGCTGGTCATTTTGGAGTTGATAAAACCTACCAGTTAATAGCGAGGGATTTCTTCTGGCCAGGAATGACCAGAGAAATCAAGGCCTATATAAAAGCTTGTTACGAATGTAATAGGAATAAGGCTCCCCGTCACTGGAAGTATGGGTTGCTTCAACCACTTCCTATTCCCTCTAAACCTTGGGAATCTTTATCAATGGATTTCATTTCTCAACTTCCTTTTTCTAATGATTTTGATGCTATATTAGTAATAGTAGATAGATTTTCAAAAATTTCTATTTTCATTAAAACCACTACTAATTCTACAGCAGAAGATTTGTCAAAATTGTTTCTAGAATATGTATTTTCCAAACACGGCTTTCCAAATGATATTATTTCAGATAGAGGCTCATTGTTTGTATCCACATTCTGGACCCAACTGTGTCGAAAACTCAATATCACGAGGAACCTCTCCACGGCCTATCACCCTGAAACCGACGGTCAAACAGAAAGAGTTAACCAAATCCTCCAACAATATCTTCGAATGTATGTCAGTTACCAACAAGACGATTGGACCACATGGTTACCCCAGGCTGAATTTGCTTATAATAACTCGACTCATTCTTCGACACGACAATCTCCTTTCGAAACCATTTATGGAGGACATCCTCAATTCAACTCAATCCATGTAGGAACTAATCATCCTGCGGAACATTATCTTCGAACTATATCACGACTCCAAGAAGAACTTAAAACAAATTTGGAATTAGCGATTCGAAGATACAAGGAACAGGCCGAAAAACATCGACAATCTGCTCCTTCCTTTAAACCAGGCAACAAAGTATGTCTCAACGCACGAAACATTCGAACAACACAACCATCAAAGAAACTGGCTGAAAAGCGCTTGGGACCATTCGAAATTGACTCTGAAGTCTCTAAAACTGCATTTCGACTCAAGTTACCTCATAAATGGCAGGCAATTCACCCTGTTTTCCATGTTTCTCTCCTGGAACTGGCTCGAGAAACATACCCGGGCAAGAACCATTCCCCTCCGGAACCGGTCAAAGTAGAAGATCATCTAGAGTGGGAAGTAAGTCGTATCCTTGATTCAAGAATGTGCAAGGGGAAACTTCAATACCTCGTGGAATGGGAAGGCTTCCTCAATGACTCAGACAAAACATCCTGGGAACCAGCCATCAATGTTTCTAATGCCCCTGAACTTCTAAAATCTTTTCATTTGAAATATCCTTTAAAACCAAAACCTTAAAATTAATTTTATTTTTTCTTTTCTTTCTTTTTTCTCTTTCTCTTAAAATCTAAAACACCTTTTAAATTTTTTATCCTTGTTTTCTTTTTTTTTCTTTTTTTTTCTACTCCTTCTATAAAATTTTCTCCAAAACCAACTAAAATTAAAATCAAAATTTAAATTTAAATTTAAAATTTAAAATTAAAAATTAAATTAAATTAAAAAAAAAACAAAAAAAAAACCAAATAAATAGAATAAACATAAATAATAAAATAAAATAAAAAACTTTTAAATCTCTCTAAATGTTTTTTTTCTCTTCTTTTTTTCAATTCTCTAAATACATTCTTTTTTTAAATTTAAAATTCTCTTTAAAATTTTCTTTTCTAAAATTTATTCTCTCTTTAAACTTTCTTTCCTTTGAACCATCAAAATCCTGTACGAATAACGACACAACCATTTCCTCGAACTTAACTTCAACCTCTAAATCTCTTTATAAAATTCTTCGAACAAATGATTCTTCTTTTTCAAATTCTCTTTAAATTCTAATTCTGTTTTTTCTCTCTTTTCAACTATCTAAAATTCCTAAAACATCAATAAACAACTTTTCGCAAATAACAAATTCTTCTTTCATTAAATTTTCATTTCAACAAACTCATCTCAATAACCAACAATTTTTTTCTTCTTTCTCTCTTCTCTTACATAAATTTTTCTTTTAAACTTAAACTTCCTTCAATTAATAACTTCTTTCTTTTTCTTTCTTTATTTAAATTTCTTCTTTCAAATTCTAAAGCAAAATATTATTTAAAACTTTTTTTCTCTCTCTCCCAAATCTTATAAAAAATAATATTCACCTTAAATACAATAAAATAATACAAAAATAAAACTAAAATACAATTCTACTTTTCTACTTCTTTACATCTCTCCCTTTCATTTCAAATTTTCTCTTTTAATTTTTCTCGGACCAATCCTTTCATCTTCTCCAAAATTACCCTTATCTCCTTCCTGCATTTCTCAAATACCTCCTCCTCTCCTACCGGAAACACCTCTCCAATCTCCAACAGTTCCTCTGCCACGTCGAAGGAAGCAGCATCGATAATTGTATCAACCTTCCCACACAACTCTTCTGCGAACCTAACTTGTCGACCCTGACGAGGCTTCTTCGACCACACCTGGTCCAGCGTTTCCTCAGGTTCTTCGATTCCACCCGTGACCAGAGGGTTTGCCTCAGTTGGCAAAAGCGACGCAGGTTCCCCAATTGGGTCTTCAACAATGGCATTCGATGTCTAAACAATAACTCATCAGTAACCTCATCCCTAAAAAAGCAACAGATAAAACTTACTTCGAAGATGGGGTCAGGTTCTAAGAACAACCTTGGAGCCACCTCTACCTCTGCTTCTTCCTCCTCCTCGTCATCTTCAATGACCACCCATCATTTTTTGGGTGTCTGCCTTGGAACAGGGACTTCATCCTCATCTTCCTCCACCAATTCGTCGATCTCTTCTTTGACACCCCGTTTTGAACCTGTGGCCTGGGTTACCCAGGTTGTGATCTTGTTATCTAGTTTCTTATCGTTCTCCCCCACCAATTGATCTTCTCCAACCGAGACACCCCAAATGTCTTTGACAACCTCTTTAGTTTTAGGGATCACCCAAAACTTAGTCTTGGTGAATCGTCGTCCAATCTCTGTGTTCTTTGTCAACGCATCGCACGCCACTCATCGCCAACGGCAAAACTCGCACTTCTGGCGAGGGCCTCGAGTTGCCGTACTTTCAACACAAAAGTACTACATCGCTTCACAAGCCGTGCAAGCCTGGGAAAACTGTCGCATAACCATTCCCCCATCCGCTTTAGGGTGTGGAGGCGTAGGCGTTGGGGTAGGACAGTTCATTATATAATGAGGAAAGTAATAAACAAGAAAAGATATATATAGAGGAAAGGGAAACTAGTGTGAGAAGATGGCTCAAGCTCAACGGAGCTTGCGATTCTTATACCCGGGCATCTGTCACGCGCCACGTGACACTCGAGGCAAAAGCAGCTCATTAAATCAATAATATCGAGTTCTAAATCTATACTCGAAGCGCAGAAAGCAATTCTCCATAGCAACTGTGATTCCCCTTTGTGTACTTACTATTCAACTGCGCTAGCCTAAACTCTAAATCTAAATTAGTCAATCTCTCAATAGTGTGTCTTAGTCTTAATTTCAATAAGTGACGCACAGCGCTATGATCAACGTAATAGTACATTAGTAGTTTTCATTAAAAGGTTTGTTAATTAATTAAAAGCGGTAAATTGAACATGGACGGATATTAGCGAAGAGGGTCTAAGTGTATGTTATTAATGGTCTGTGGTATGGGAATGGTGCGATGAGAGGGAGGTCAATGCGAGGAGGAATAAAGGATATAAAAGGGTTGGGTTTTTGGTTTGACATTCCTTAGAATTAAATTATAAAACGTATTTACATTTAATAGTGGTAAAATTACAAAATTAAATCATTGTTATTGTATTTTTCTTTAAACTTTCTCAGTAATCATTTCTAAAATCCTAAATCCTTGATTGTTGAGTTTCAACCCTTCGTGAGATCTTAAGAATTCCTATTACCTTTGAAACTATATTATAGTTCTTCTCAAACATACCTCGAACCCGTAGCTCTTACTTCGAGTGACCTTCGAATCACTTCCTCGAGTCATTCCTCTGTGCTTTGAAGAAGTTTCTAAATCCCTCATCTCACTTTCAGGAACATCCTCGACCTTGTGCGTAGGTCGTCCGGTGACACAGGTGAGTTTCATTTTACCAGCACAGGATGTAGGTGCATCTTTTTCAGACATACGCTGGGGGTCTTTTGGCCACTAACGTTCCTAGTGTTGCTAACGTTGTGGAGTTTTTATGGCTAACATTTCAATGCCCGTGGGTATAGCCCATAACCTGTAGCATGGTGTCAGCCTGTAGAACTCTGGAAAGAACCATTATTGCCTTGCTTACCTGTAGCATGGTGTCAGCCAGTAGAACTCTGGAAAGAACCGGAGAACAGGGGACACCGCGACTACAGACTATATACACTTGTACACATAACTAAGTACATAGTTCTAGTGACTTAACAACTCCAACATTCTCCATGTCAATTTTTGCAATTGCAAACGACAATGGTGTGAACCTTGTGAACACCTTTAACAACGAACATATAGCTTCAATAATGCTGGACAAACCGTCAAGAATACTTCCGCCTCATACACTGGTGTATGAGTACAGCTATTTGGGAAAAGCTTGCTGTGTTTTTGCCTTCCACTTCCCGCCAAAAACATGATTTAAAACCGCTTTTGGCGGGGGATGAGGGGCAAAAAAAGAGCAAGGTTTTCCCAATTAGCTGTACATATTTTAGATATTCGAACAACCTGTTTTAAACGTCGACCCCTATAGGTTTCCGCTATACTGGAAAGGTAAAAATTAACTTGCGAGAATATTTACTTGGAATGGACTCGCTTCAATGTGCCATTTGCAAAACAAAACCCTTTAACGTATTAGTACAGCCAAGTCACAAAAGCTTGTGCAATTTTTGACGAAAAAATAAAAGTTTTGCCAATAAAAAAATGATATACCTATTCAAAAAGAAGTACCCCTGCCTGATCCTCGACACTTTTAAATAGGCAAATCATTTTTTGGTGAGAACGACTTTGGTTTTTTCGTCAACGTCGAAAATTCCGCAAGCTTTTGTGACTTGGCTGTATGATCTCAAGCTTTTTAAAAAATATACTTTTCCCACTATTTTGAGTCTTTGATGTTGATACAGCCAAGTCAAAAAAGCTTAAAAAGCTTGCGGATTTTTTGATGAAAAAATCAAAATTTATCTAACCTAAAAATGATTGGCCAATTCAAAAGGGTCGGGAGTAGGTCGACTAGTAAAGCTTTAAGTTTATTTATTTATTTCTTAGGATCACTCGCCCATAGGGCATGAAACAAGCTTTAAGTTGATTGTTCGAAAATTCCGCAAGCTTTTGTGACTTGACTGTATCTTTAGCAAGTATTGGCAAAAGAAGGTTAAACAAGTGTTATTGATTCATCACTTTACTCTCGTTTAACTAATTTCAAACACGAAAAGATTCCTTCGAAAAAAGGAGCGAAAGTGGAATTAATTGCATATCACATCAGTGAACTTTTGGAAGAAAGATACCTGTACAGCATCTAAAGGGAATTTTTGGGTAAAAATTTTCATTGCTTGTATATTATTTTTGTCGTTTGTGAGAGTACATACAAGGTGAAGCGGGTCCTACATGCGAATAGAGAGAAGAGAGTCGAAGGCATTGACTCCCTCGCGTCAGGGTAACTTCTAAGCAAGTGATCCTTTACCTTTAAAATGTCACGACTCACCTGGAGGAAAAGATATAAAACCCGTTCACCATTGGCCCAATTAAAATCCTACACCTCATTTGCATTTTAATATCAACTTTGCACATTCTAGTTCAACAACATAATGAAGTTCATTTCACTTGCCTTTCTTCTTTTCTCTTTAGGCATTTTGATTGCCGCCGCCCCTGTTCCTGCTGGTAACTCCGAACTGCACGCGAAGCCTGTTGGAGCCCATCCATCCTTCATTAGTCATCGTATTCCTATTAATTCAAGATTCATTCCGCCATACATCCCACCGGGCTTTTTCCCACCTTATATTTATCAGACCCAAGGCATCGTAACCGCATTGCTCCAATTCCTAATTGGATATAGCTACCTCCCATACTATTAATATATCATATTCAAAGGTGAGGTTATTTTCAATGTATTTTAAGAACGTTACTGACTCCATATCTGGTAGTGTGGAACAATGGAGTAGCCAACTTCACAACCTAGCAGCTTTTTATTTCACCTTGGTCTTTCATTCTTTTGCCTTCTTTGTAACTGAATTTACCAATTGCGAAAGTCTCTTATCTACACTATGAATAAACTTTTATATCCTAAGATTAATCTCAAAAAGTACTACTTACCTTCCCTTTACTTAATAGTGCTTGATCTACTTATAATATATAAATGAAATTAAAAACAGCATTTCATTTTGTTAGGTATATTAGAGAGTATACAAATACAGTCGGTAATTGTTGAGCCAAACTGAATAAAATTATTTTAAGTTCAAGTTGTGATGGCAGCTTTGGGTGGGAGAAGGTGGGAGTGTAGAGAATGATGCCTTGCAGAACCAGGGAAAGGTCTCCGATGTATTCGGAGGCTACACTATATACTGATGAGAGACTAGCTAAGTACATAGTATGGTAATACCATAACAGGGAGAAACTTAAATGAAATAAATGCGGATTTCGGTTCTGAAGTTAGTCCAAACTATCTCTCTCGTTGGTTGAGACTGTACAGAGAAACACAAGCTGTAGTGTGTCATCCAAGCTTATATCAACACATGGACTTAAACAATGAACATGGGAGTTTCTACGAGAAATAATTCACAACAATCTCGTCATTTATCAAGTTGAACTTCAGCAGTCATTGTTTGAAGCTCACAATGTTAGTGTATTATTGTCTACAATTGTGAATGAGCTCCATCTCCGCCTCAGCATGAACAAAAAAGTAGCTCAACATGTTCATCCTGCTCAAAATCCAATAAAGTGGGGAAAATATATTTCTCAGGTGGCAAAGTACAATGCTGAGCACCTTGTGTTTCCTGGTAAGTATTTTGCCTTTTATTATGTGCACCTTCTAATATTTTTATTCCATCATTCTGCAGATGAGTGTGGCCTCACTGTTAAAGGTGTTTCATGGTATCAAGGCTGGGCAACAGTTGGTGAATGAACACTCCGAGTTCCACAAGAAATATCAAAAAATCGCTTTAATGTCATTCCTGCAATAGCTCTCTCAGGTCTAATTGCAGTACTTGTTCAAAATGGCACAATAGGTTGCCATGACTTTGAATAATATTTAGAAAAAATCTTGGTTAGTCATTTCTGTTTTATTTCTTTTCTTTATATTTTGTGTCTTATAATTTTATTTTTGTTATTTCACAAGCTACTAATGATGAATCCGTATCCAGGATCGTCTAGTGTACTTATTAGGGGGTATCAATGTTCAGGGATCTGCAATTAGGGATCAGTAATTTTTTTTCCGGGATCAGACATTATTAATTGTGGAAGATTCTAATCCACTAGCCCCAGGGCTAGTGGATAAGAAATCCACGATAATGCATTATCCCGCCTCTTATACCCCAATTTCCATTCCTAATTCCTGATCCCAAACTCATCTCATCCATGATGGATTTGCAAGAAAGTCACATGACTCATAATTGCTGATGCCATCCTTAAGTCTTTCCTCACTCTATGATACTTAATTTTGGTGGCGAACACTTAAGTTTTTTTTCTATCTACACACCCCAACTGCACATTTGGCGGTGAATTACCACTTCCCTCATCACATAACCCTTCCACCGGCAACAATGAAACACCTCTCTACTAGACGGCTACTTCACTCCACTATTAATGCCATCACTTTACTTTTAGTTCTCTACTATAAATCTGACTCTGATTTGGAAGATGCTTTAGCTTATATGTGTTTACTTTCCAAAATGTGTTACATCATCACCAGGGGGCCAAATCTTTATCATGATCCCCGATATGATCTGGCCTCCATTCTCAACATTCCTCATTTAAACTTCACCCAACTTTTTAGAACTTCTCCCAATTCTTTCTTCAAACTTTATCAACTCATTTCTGAACATCCTATCTTCCATAACAATTCTCATAACAAACAGCGTAATCCTGCCATCCAACTTGCTGTTGCTCTATGTCGCTTTGGCTCAAATGGAAATGGTGCTGCCGTAAGACGTTTGGATAATCTCTTTAACATAGGATATGGTACTGTGATATTATACACCAAGCGCTGTATGATTGTTATCCTTTCCCTCAAGTCTTAAACTCTTGCTTGGCCAACTCCAGAACAGAGACTTGAATCCTCTCAAGTAATGCAAGCTGAAGGTTTCCCTGGCTGTGTAGGATTTGTTGATGGCACAACTATACCTTTGAGTCAAAAGCCTGCTCATGATGGCAACCATTATTTTGATCGCAAAAAAAGGTTTCTTCCAAATCTTCTCCAAGTTCTCATCTTTTACAATCTAACTTTTTATTTTCTTTCTAGATTCTCTATCGCCGTTCAACTTGTATGTGATGTCAATAAAAATTGATTGCTTTTCACAGTGGATGCCCTGGATCATGTCATGACTCTTCCCTCTTCCAAAGAATGAGGATTTCTCAATCCCCTGACTCATACTTTGACAAATCTCAGTACCTCCTTGCAGACTCAGCATATGCTAGTGGAAAGTACATTATACCTGCTTTCCGTGGTGCAACTTCAGAAAATGACCCCAAAACTGCCTTTAATTATCACCTTGCACAATCAAGAGTACAAATTGAACATGCTATAGGTATTTTAAAAGGACAATTTTCTAGTCTTTGGGAGCTCAGAATCCAATTTCAAAAAAAATTGGAGATCAAAACTGCAAATCATTGGATCTTGACTTGCGTAATACTCCACAATATTCTTGCTGATTTAAAGTATGAGTGGAATGATCTTTATGAAGAAGAGGATCCTGAACCACCACCGGCACTCCCCTCCCTTGATTCACAAATCATTCAATCAACTGGCATACGTTCCATTATAATGCCAATTACTCTCCAACATTTCACTTTGCAACGCTTTTAATTTTTAATTTTTAAGTTTTCATACTTTTTAAATGTCCTCTTTGTGTACTTTATTCACTTGGTTTTGTATTTTGGTTTGTTGCATATTCATTTTTTTTATGAATTTATGGTGAATATCTTTTTTTTGGATGGCTCATTGGTTTTCTTTCACCAGCTCAACATGAAATTGCATATTTTCTGAAATTGCATATTTTGTCAGTGATTTTTTTTTTCATTCATCCCTCATATCCTTTTCCTATTCTCCTCCAACATCCCTCAAACAATTTGGTTTCATTCATTTTGTCATCTCATCTCTCCAGGTAAGTCACTTTATTCTTTTTTTTTTGATTTTTTGATTACTAATTATAATTTTTTTTGTTTTTTTCTGTTTATTTTATTTTTTTTATCTAAATTTTTTTTGTAAGTGGTTATTTTGGATTTCAATGGTATAATTAACCTTTTTTTTCTCTCCCTCTTTACTTTATTTTTTAGCTCCATCACCCTACTCTTCATCCCTCCTTGGCATTGTCATTATCCCCCCTTTCCCTTATTTCACTTTTTTTTGGCTCCACTTCATTGAAACACATACATTGCACATTCTGTATGCATTTCACTTACTCCATATTCAATTTCCCCACAATTCCAACATCAATCTTTCTCACTCTATTTTTACTACTTTTCAATCAAGGTAAGTTTCATCTCCTTTTTTTCATGCCTATATAATATCTCATTCCTTTTATGAAAACTTCATACTTAAATATATGTATGACTCTTATCTGGATAACAGTGAACTTATAAAACTCCTTTTGATCTCATCTTCATTACCACTTTTCAAGTTTTTGTAAAATTTTGAAAATCAGACTCGGAATTAGGGTTAGGCTTATTCAAATCCAATGTTCTTTTTACTGAAGATTCTCCTGAAGGCTACCTTTCATTTCCCACAATCATATTTGAATTTGATTCAGTGGTTGCTGAGATATTGACCGTTAAAGTTGAGCCTTTTTTTCCCAATTTAAATTTTTATTTCATTTTTTTATGTAACAAATTAGGGTTAGGCTTATTTAAATCACATGTCCTTTAACTGAAGATTCTACTAAAGCATATCTTTCATTTTCAACAAACAGGTTTGAATTAGGTTCAGTGGTTGCTGAGATTTTGACCTTTGAAGTTGAGCCTTTTTTCCAAATTTCACTTGTCTTATTTCACATTTTTATATTGCATATTTAGAGGATAAGCATTCTGAAACTCTTATATGATTATTATCTAGGCATTTCAATTATATAGGCATATATTTGTTGGTCAAGAATATCACTAAAGCTCAAAAAGATGAAGATTTTTGCTTATGGGACACTCTACCTTCCTTTGACTCTTTTCTTGCTTTTCGACTCAAAAAGCTCTGTAATAAAGCATTTGAAGAAAATCATGAACTTGCAACCAAAGTTAGAATACCGAATTGGTGTGACTCCAAATGGGAAGATATCAGCCATGAATATCTTTTATTTTCTAATGTTATTATCACTCATTCTGGATTTCACAATAGGATTCATATCGATAGGAATGATGCCAATTTTCTTACTTTTGGAATATTATCATATATCAATCCGATAACTGGCCACCCAATACCATCTCCAGCTAAAATCAAAGGACATGGTTTATATTTTCCAGACCACCGGTGCATCATTGATTTTGGTTTGTGAAATGGTATCATCGAAACTATTTGGAATTCTTCTCAGGATAATCATCAAACGACCAAAGCTCCTCCTGGTTTGGAATCCTGTAAAGATTTCACACATTTTGGTTGCTCATTTCAAACCATTAATAAGTTTATACAAAGAATCAATAAGGTAAAGAAAGAAGGTAAAGTTATTCGATTTAAAAAAACTTTATCTAGATGCAAAAAGTATGGGGATTAGAGTTGTCATCGAAAATTTTATATTTTTTCATAAATTTTTAATAAATATTTTTTATATATCAATTTTCTCAAGTAATGTGATGAGCCATCAACCTTTGGTTGTATAACAGGTAATCATGATAACATTTATTTGTTTGATTTGTGAGGTTCCTCTTGCCTATACCTGTAGAAAGTCCCAAACATTTGTTTCTAGACTTGGTCTGCATTTTGGCTTGAGGAATTGTCATCACTATAAACTAGGGAAATTGATATATATTAGATATTTATTTAATAATTTATGTAATTATATTAAATTTAGATGACTTCCACCCCTTACTTCAATAAAATGCATGGGGGGGTATTGCCAAATTTTCAAATCTGACATGTGAAATTGATGACTTGGAAAAATTTTGGTGATACCCACCCCTTGCTTCAATAAAATGCAGGGGAGAGTATTGCCAATTTTTTAAAACAGATATAGAATTGTTTTGACTTGTAAATATTTTGGTGAAAATTTTTTGGTGATACCCGTCCCTTACTTCAATAAAATTCATGTGGGGTTTTGCCAAAATTTCTTTTAAGACTTGTGAAATTCTTGACATGTAAGAATTTTTGGGATACCAGTAAAATGCAGGAGGTAGTAAAGCCAAATTTTCATATAAGACTTTCAAGATTCATGATATGAAAGAATTTTTGTGATACCCACCCCTTACTTCAAAAAAATCCAGGGGTGGGGGATTGTCAAATTTTCAAAGGAGACATGAAAATTTTATTTAAAAAAAGTGGGAGAGTAATGAAATAAAGGAAATTATTGGAAATTTTATGTACAAATAAATATGAAAAGTTGAAGTGTGAGAGAAATAAAACAAACTAGTCATCCAACAATTTCTTTAAACGTTCAATTTCCTCAACAGATTTATTAGCTTTAACACATTCTATCAAGAAATCTTTCTTTTTGGAATTTTCTTCATGATCAAACTTATATTTCATCTGCTCTAATAGGTTTTGATGTTCGAGTGTTTTCTCCTCTTTTTTTGATTTTTCAATACTTAGAGTTAACTCAAACTTCTTCTCCTCCAAATCTTGGGCCCAATCATCCTTCCGTAAAGAGAGCTAGTACTTCCTCTCCTCCAAATCTTGGGCCCGATCATCCTTCCATAAATAGAACTCGTACTTTCTTTCTTCCAAATCTTGTAGCCTATCATCCCTCCTTAAAGAGAGCTCATATTTTTGCTTTTCAAACTTTAGAGTCTCTTAAGCAGCTTCCACTTGTTCTAGAGTGATAAGCAATGTTAACAATAAGTAGAAGAAAAGCAGAGTAAAGTATTAATAGGTATGATATCACTTACCAGCATCACGTTTCTCTAAAAACTGTTCCATCGAAGAAAAAGGGGTTTGTGATGAAGTATCACTTTTTCGTCTTCTTTGTGAGTGGAAATATAGACTACTTGAAGCCCTACACTTCTTTTTCAAGGTCATATTTTCCTCCTCATCATTGTCACTAGCTTCAGACTCAGTTGATTGTGGGTCCTGGGCTTGTTCATCAGCCTTTTAAGAAATAAGAAAATCTTAGTAAATAAAAAAAAGTATTGATAAGATAAAAGAAAAAAAAACAGACCTGAGTTAGATTGGGTTGGGTTAAATCCCCAATAGGATCAATAGCAAAGCTATCTAGATTCGTAGAATTTAGAAGAGGGGAGGCTTGAGTGGAGGAAGAGGATGGGAAAAGATTTGCTTCGACATCATGTTCGGAGATAGGATCTTCACCATCCAAAATGTTTACAGGATTAACATCGGCTCGCTCTCCAAAAATTGCATCCATCTCTTTAAAGTAAGTACATAAAGTTTCAAGTTTATTGTCTATGGATTTTATGCCCTTAGTTATATTGTTGTCGGTAACCCCAAAACCAGTGGAAGATGAAAGAGCCTTTGCCTTCTTGTATTTTGCTCGGTAATGCTTGAATTGTTCAGACATCTGTTTAGGCAAAAGATCAATCCTTCCCTTGGTCTTATTCCTTAATTCATTTGCCATTAGAAGATAGGCATTAACTTTTGATGCGGGGGGCCGTCCTACTTTAGTGGCATACTCAATACCAAAACAAGAATCATAGTTAGATTTGGTTTTCAGCCAGTTGATAAGAATGAGATCTTCATCTTTTTTTAATTGAACAGTCTTTGATTTCTCAGCTGAGCAGGGGAAAGAGGAGGTAGTGGGAATTGAAGAACAACTGGGTGATGGCTGACTTTGAGAAGATCTAGGATGACAAGGCATGTTATTATAAATGAAGATGAAAAGGAGCAGAAACAAGCAGATGAGATAGCAAGATGAAAAGGAGCAGAATCAAATAGATGAAATGGGGAGAAATTCTGAGTGGATAGAATGAACAGGATGGGATGAGAATGGAAGTGCACAGAAAGGTAGAAGGCTGGGATATCCAGAAAGTTGTCCAAGATGTGGTTATCAAATATTGAGGATAAAAATGTCAGATAAGAGGTGAACATTGACACGTAAAGTGTCTAATAACCCAATTATTAGCAAAAATAATTGCGGAAAATAATTGGGGTATGCAGATTATTTTCCGCAATTAATTTAATTGCGGATCGGTCAGCATTGATACCCCCTATTATGGATAATGCTTCTATACAACAAAATGGTTGAATTGCTGAAATAGTAGAACATAGGGGCTGTTGCCTCCTATACTTACCTCCATATTCCCCAGACTTCAATCCAATTGAAAAAGGTTTTGGTATTTTGAAAGCTTACATACGGGGTTTTGCAACCTTAACAGGTGGGGAGGAGGATGCCAATATTATTGATGAAAAAGTTAAACTTGTATCTACAAAAAAGGTGACTCATAAATTGTTCTATGGAAGTGGGTATATGGATAAAATTTGTGTGATTATTTTCTAAATTGTTATATGGGAGTGGGTATACTGATAAAATTTGACTGATTATTTTCTAATTAATTTTTAAACATGTATCCTAAAAACAAGGCAAAAATAAACATTATGAAGAGATTTTAAGGTCATTTTAGCTGTAAAATTAAATTATTATGTTGAGAATTTGCACTTCACACAATATTGTGCCTCTATCTTGGACAGTCATGTCAAAACTACACTTTTTTAATCAATCAAGATGTTTTGATGGAACATTCAACATTCATTACCATCTTACTAATGTTACATGCAACATATTTTTTTGTAATCTACAATAAATTGTGTATGAAAATTTCATTTTAATAAATATACAAATTATATTTATTTTTGGTTTGGCTTGTATTCTCAAAAACAAAAAAAAACTAAATTTTTTTATGAAGTTTGGGACAAGATGCAAAACTTTTAATCAAAGCAGACATGGATTTTGAAGGTGCTAGAGGCATCCCAGCCTTCATTAAGTCTTCTGCATCTAGGTGCTTAAGAAATATCAAATTAATGACACCAAAACTGTCAAGGGGTCTTTCAAGTCTAGAAGCTTTTTCAAGGAGGTCCAATGGCAGTAACAATGAGATTTATGGGCTCAAAATTAATGTACGTATTTTCTTAATCTTTTGATTTAATTACTCAAATAATAAGAGGTGGTTTCAGATACTAGTATAATTTATATTTTAGAATAACATAGATGTAAATACTAATGTTATAAAATATAGTAATAAAAGTTCTAATTTATATATTGTGAATTGGTAAAATAAGTTAGTAATGGAATGCATGAAAAACAACCAAAAGAGAGGCCATATATAGGCAAAAGAGGGACAAAACACGGCAATGAAATTCTAAAAACAGTAGTATGAGAGAGAGAAAAATAATATTCCAGAAAGAGTATTTTCAAAAAATAAAGTTGTTCTAAAAAGAAGGCGTCAAAAAATGTATTTACAGAGTATGTCAGAAATACATTAATTTATTTAATATTTACTGTAGAAGTCAATTCTAAATAAGAATTTTGAATTTTTTGTATATATTTATTTTTATTTGAATATTAAAATTTTATTTTAATTTAAATTCTATTTTTTAATATAAATTTTTATTTCTTCCAACCTGTCAATGAGCACAGTGTTAGAGAATAAAAATATAAGGGACATTTTTATATTTAATTTTAATTATTCATTTAATTTTACCGTTCTGTAATTAGTTAATTTATTATAGGTAATTTTAATGTAACTAATTTATAATTAAATAATTAAAATAATAAGGTGTAGCTTCATCCAGTAAATAATTAATTATTTTACTGGGTAAGTCTAGTAGCCTGGCTGACACTCCCTCACTCTATAAAACAATAAAAAAATGCTATGATTTTTTCTTTTTATATTTCTTTAGAAGAGTATGAAGATTAGATATCTCCTTCCCAGGTATCCAAGAATCATATTCAAAAGATTTATTCTTGAATCTCAATAAGTATTCTGTACCTTTTTCAGAAGTAACTATTCTGTCATTTAGAATCTTATCAATTTATGCTGTCTCATTGATTTCATTAGAAGTCTTTTTTAGTTTTTCCCCCCTTTTGGGAAATAAATCACTATTGGATGTGTAAGGCTTTAAAAGAGATATTGGAAAAACAGGATTTTTTCTGTCATATGGAGAATACAAAATAACTTCAACTGCATTATCATCAACCATTATTCTTACAAAAAATGGACCAACAAATGGGTCTTTCAATTTGCTATAACCTTGTAAATTAAAGTGGACTGTAGAAATCAACACCTCATCACCCTTTTTAAAAGTGTATTCTTTATGGGATTTGTCCCATCTCTTCTTCTCATATTCAAATTATTTTTCAATACATTTTTGAGAATGACTTCTGCAAAGTTGTTGCATTTGAAGAAAAGATTTTACACTAGGATGTAAATCCAATTTAGGTATTTTATTATTGAGAATTCAGGCAGGAGTATTTGGAACATATCCAAGCCAGAGCTCAAAAGACATTCTTTGAGTAACAGAATGAAAAGTGCTATTATAAGAAAATTCCAACCCAGGCAGTAAGGTAACCCTATCATCAGTGAATTTGTCATTGTCTTTATACTCAAGGCCAAAGGCACAGTACCTTCTTATCATGTCCTCTAGAGTATGAATCATTCTTTCAGCTAATCCATCAGTCTGAGGGTGATGGGCAGTAGATAGTTTCAGATCACAACCACAAACATCCATCAGAGACATCCAAAATTCAGAAGTGAATTTAGGGTCTCTGTCAGAGATTATGGCTTTAGGAAAAGCAGCAGTATTAAACATATGTGACCACCATAAGAAAGCTGATTCCTTAGTGGAAACATCCTTGTTAGTAGGGATAAATTTACACATTTTGGTGAATCTGTCCACAATAAACTAACAAGAGTTATAACTGTCTTTTCCAGAAATAGGTAATCCTGTTACAAAATCCATGTTTATTATCTGCCATGGTGAATCAGGAGGTTCAATATGTTGCATTAATCCAACTCTCTTACCAGTCAATCTTTTTGATTTTTGGCAAGAATCACAAGATTCAACATATAATTTGGTGTCTTCAGACATATTATCCCACCAAGCAGTGTTTTTAATTCTGATCATTGTTTTTTTAAGTTCAAAATGTCCAGCTAATATGTCATCATGACAAATTTTCAAGATGATTTCTTTCATAGAAGGAGGAATAACAATGACATTACTCAACTTTCTTCTATAATATAGATATCCTTCATCAATTGAAAATTTACCTTTCTCCAAAGCCTTCTGGTACTTTGTTGGAAGGGTCTTAATTAATGCTTGTATTGAAGCATTAGATGGATCATTTAATATGGTGCATAACTTTTTTAAGTCAGTGTCCTTATCATATGAATCCAGAATAAGCTGTAATAGCTCTTCCTCCATATCAACCACATAAATCCCATGAATATGAATAATTTCATCCTCAGGATCATAATCAGGATTAGAGTCATCATTTGGTAAAGGTAACCTTGATAACATATCCACATTTGAGTGAACAATACCAGCGCTATGAATAATTGTCATTCTCCCTCTGTATTCCTGAACAGCTAACTTCCATCTGAACATATGTCAGTTAGGTTTTTTCAAGTTTAAAAGGGATTTAACTGCACTTCAGTCAGTGACCAGTTCAAATTTCTGGTCATCTAGGTAATAATGTAGCTTTTCTAGAGCCCAAACTACAGCTAAACATTCAAGCTGAGTGGCACCATATTTCAATTCACTATTTCTCAAGGTTCATGATTTATAACAAATAACTACTTCTGATAATTTATCATTCATCACTTGTTTTTGATGGAGGGAAGCACCAAGACCAATAAAACTGGCATCAGTGTACAAAACAAATGGTTGATTAAAGTCAGGTAAAGCAAGAATTGGGGCTGACATTAAACAGTGTTTCATAGTGTCAAGAGCTCTCTGTCTTTCATTATTCCAGACAAAAGCAACTTCCTTTTTAGTCAGTTGGGTAAGGGGTAAAGCTATGACTTGGTAATTTTTAATATACTGTCTATAGTATCCACACATTCCCAAAAAACTCTGGAGCTCTCTAACTGTGGTAAAAGCCTTCACCTGCTGTATTGCTGCCACTTTATTTTGGTCAACACATATCTGTAACCCTGAAACAACATGACCCTGCAATTTTAAGGAGTGAAAACCAAATTTACATTTCTTTAAAGCAAGTGTCATATTTATTTCATCCATTTTGTGGAACACTTTACACAGGTGGTTGAGATGGTCCTCAAATGTTTTTGTGAATATAATGATATCATCAATATAAAGCATCAGCCATCCTTCAATTATATCTTGATGGAATGTGTTATCCATAACTTTTTGAAAAACTGAAGGGGAATTTTTAAGGCCAAATGGAATCCTAACATACTTATAAATACCCATATGAGTAGCAATCATCAGAAAATTCTGGGAATTCCTCTCAACAGGTACCTGGTGATATCCCTTGTTACCATCCAAGCAGCTTATATATTTAGCACCTTTTAAGGTAGCATGTATAGAGCTAATTCTAGGTAAAGGGTAGATATCATTAGCAGTATAAGTATTTAATGCTCTGTCATCACCACATAGCCTGGATTTATCTTTATCATAAGAAATTAGGACAGGTGAGATAACAAAATATTTAGGTGTTTCAACTACCATTTTAATAATATTCATTTTCAAAAGGGTAGAGATATTATCCTCAATATCTTTTCTCTTAGTGGGAGAAGCAGGGTAAGGCTTCTTCTACAAACTAGGTGGTATGTCAGTTAATAGACAAGATAATGAATGTTTCATTTCCTCTTTAACTAATCCTAGTTCATGTGACCCATGAGCAAAGGCCATAGGAAAAGATTTTATCAATTTAATGATGGAACCTTTATCCTCACCAGAAAGTTGTTCTCCAAAAGAAGCATTGTCAATTTCAGACATAAGAGCATGCATTTCCTTTGTAGAACTTCCTTCATATTGAATCACAGGATTGCATGTGTTCAATTCTGGTTTTAACAATTTTTTAGGGGAGGAGATATTAAATTATCTCTTCCCATTTATCCCCATTTTGAAGCATTTGTTTGAAGGATCTAATTTTATGCCATATTTGGTTAAAATGTCATCTCTTATAATAAACCAACTGCTTAAGTTATCATTTTTCATGACAACAAAATAACAAATAGCTCTTAAAAAACCATGGTTATATTTAAAAAACACTGTGGCTTTGTATTTACCAATGGGGGACAAAACAGATCCATAACCTCTCCAATATTCAGAAATGATAGGCATCAGCTTTGATTTATAGTTTTGATCCACTGAAGAAAGTGTCTTTTCAGATACTACACTTCCTCCAGCTCCAGAATCCAGAACAACTTCAATGCTTGTTCCATTGATCAAGACTGGTGCTTTGAGAGGGGCAATAAAAATTGAGCTATCCTCAATGTTCCTTATGATCTAAGAATCCTCAACTGTAGATAAATAATTTTTATTAATATCAATAGTATTTAAATAATGAATATCCTCTTCCAGAATCAAGATTTCTTGTTGAGATTCATATGAAATATTGCTGGCACAATCACTTGAAGTATCATCCAGTGCTATTGTGTCATCAGCCAGCTCCTCAGTTTGTTCAACAAGATTTATCCTCTTGTCACAAACATGGCATTTCTTCCAAGGCTTTTTGCACTTGAAGCAAGTGTTTTTTGCATACTTTTTTGGTGAAACAGGGGCAGAAGGTTTACCAACCTTTTACAGAGGTTTCTGTTGGTAAGTGGATTATTTCTCTAAAGGGGTCCTAGGAAGGAATCTTCTGGCATCATACTTGTTGTTTAGAGGGATCTCATTACAAGTATTAATGAAGGAAGAAGGTTCTCTGGAGAGCTCAGTCCTAGCCACTAACAAGTCTTTCAAAGACATTTGTAATTTATAAAGGATCCTGTCCTTCCATAACTCAAACTCCATATTTGGGTCAATTCCCCTCAATATTTTTACAAGATTCATTAAGAACTCAATAAGTTTATCAGTAGAAGAGCAATATCTAGTTTCTTCATACTGCCTTTGTTGAGCCATCCTAAACTTGGAGCCACCAACTTGTGCTTTAATAAATTTTTTCCAATCTTCCCATGAGTAGTCATTCCTATCCAGGAGAACAGATTCATACCACATAATGGATACATTGGTAAACAAAGAAATTATCTTAGACACAATTTCCTCATCTGGGATTTTGTAAGAATATTTTAAGTTATCAATTCTGCAAATGAATTGCTTCCAATCAAAAGAAGAATCACCATCAAATGTTGGGTACTGGTCAAGTTTTAGCCAATTATTTTTATTTGCAGGAGCCTCCTTAGTATTAGCTTGTTTCTGAGTAAGAAGCAGCTGTAACTTCTCCAATTTTGCAGTAATCTCATTGTTTAATCCTTCTGTTGAAGATCCTGGTGCATCATCAATTTTTGATGGAAACTCAGTGGTAGCAACAGGCATTTCTGAATCTTATTTTACTTTAGATGAACTAGCAACAGGTAAGCTTGGAGAATCCTGTACCATATGTTTCTTCAAAAATGTTTCAGAATATTTTTGATCATTAAACAATGAATTCAATTATTCTTCAATAGTTGTTAGTCTGGTTTTCACTCTTGGAAGACTAGATTAGCTCTCATTGATTGTTTCAAAAGATAACTGTGTTTTATTTTGAAAAGATGAATAATGATCACTTAATCTTCTCAGGTTCATCTTATCTACCTCTAGCTCCTGGCAACAGGCAGACGCAGTATCTTATAGTTTAGAAAAATCATTTTTTATATTTTGCCATAAAGCAACTTTCATTTCATGAGTTGCTTTGTAATGAAACAAATCATCAGAAACTCTCTGTAACTCACTCCTTAATGCTTGATAACCCTGTTAAGTAAAAAAACTATTATATTTCTGAGTTAATTCCATGTTGTTCATGATACGATTTTGTTTAGCAATAATATCTCTCAAATATTCATCATTAATGTTTGCTACATCTGGAGTGTTTCTCAATAAAGAAACAGAGTAACTTTCCAGATTCTCATAAAACTCAGGCTCAATTGTTTCATCAATAATAGCCATATCAGGATTTATCATTGAAGTAGCAATTAAAACTAAAGGATTAGATACATTAGAATATTGAGCAAATTTTCTACTGTTCCCACCCTATACTGGTCTCACAGTATCATCTCCTCTTCCAGAATTACCTGAAGGAACTGAATCAGTTACAAGAATTGGTACTTGAGATTCAATAGAGAGGCTTACCATGGCTTGGGCAAGACTTGGATGTAGTTTTTCTTTCTCCTTCTTCCTCTTTGATAGGGATGAGGAGGTGTTGGATTGAACTGATTTGTTCTTGAAAACCTGCCTGAGGTACTTTGTGCTGTTTTTGTTGGGACAGATAATCCCACTGGGTGTTCAGCCAATCACACTGCCACTTTGAGACTTCCAACTTTTCTTGTTGCTGGGGGGCCAGTTGTGGAAGGGCTTTTGGAGGAGGAGGTTTCTTCTTCTCTTGAAGAAAAGACTGTATGTTTCTCACCTTGTCTTTTAGACAGTCTATTCTTGATCTCAGCTTGAGGTTTTCTGTCCTCAACTCCTTGATGTGAGTGGAGAGATTTTTTACCTGCAGGTTTAAGGGCATCTTTTTTATCTTGAAGCCTTTGGTATGATCTACCGGGGGGCTTATAGTAGGCTTTTGTTCCTGGGAATTTGTCTCTACCAGAATCTCCACTTCCTCCATTTCCACATCCTGATTGATTCAATAATTTATTAATTTGAACTAATTTTGTAGTTAAAGGAGAAATCACAGAAGTAGCCCCATCATAATCAATCAGATCCAGTTCATCTTTACGTTGTGGCATTCCAAATCTGGGTAGGTTACTTATATGAAAATTAGATTGGACCTTTGTTGGAAGAAAATCATGGTGTTAGCAGGTGTTAATTTGGTGGAAGGGAGTTAACTGGATTTTTTTTGGGTGGATTTATGGTGATTTTTGGAGGATTTATGGTGATTTTTTGGAGGATTTATGGTGTTTTGGAATGGATATATGTTGGTATTCTTATTGTTATTTGATGGTTTCATGGATTGGGTATTAGTTTTACTGGATTTTCTAGGGCTCTCTTGATATTTTTGGTGGATGCAGTGTGCTCATGGAGTAGCAATTTTTTTTCCGGTGCGCTCCAGTGTGCTCTGGTTCGCTCTGATGATTTTCCGGTGCAAAAGCAAAGTCACTGTGGCAAAGTTGGTCATTGTGGAAAAGTTTTGTCATTGGTGCAAAAAGTCTGGGCACTGTGACAAAGTTTGCTCACTGCAGAAAAGTCTGGGCACTGTGGCAAATTTTGGTCACTGTAGAAAAGTCTGATCACCAGTGCAAAGTTTGGTCACTTCAGAAAAGTCTGGGCACTGTTACAAAGTTTGGTCACTGTAGAAAAGTCTGATCACCAGTGCAAAGTTTTGTCACTGTGCAAAGTTTGGTAACTGTGCCAAAAGTTTGGCTATTGTGGCAAAATTTGGTTAGAAAGTTATTATGCTTACTAGATCAATAGTTTATTGTAGATCATATGCATGTAGGGTATTGTTGGAAAGGTCTGGAGCAGGAGAATCATATGGGAATAGGAGAATCTTAGTTTTCTACATGTTTTTTGTCTTTTAGTTTCAATAATAAGGGTCTTTTTTGGATAATTAACAATATTTAACATATACAACAATTATAATAAAAAATATCAACATATAGGGTACCATTGGATAGCTCTCATCCAGGGTGACTCAAATTTATTTCTTTTCATATAAAATTTATAAAATATAAAATATAATAAAGAACACTCTTTAATTTTGGTGGGAAACTGGGTAAATCTGGGGCAGATCTTTAATAAGGCACCTTTGAACAGATCATCCCAAGGGTAGTTTCTGGGGTACTTTACTGTAATTTTCAGTCTCTGGGGCAAGTGTTGCGGCTTGTTCTAAGTATTTGCTGTGACTTTTATCAGTGTAATCTGGTATTAGGGATTTGTTTTGGGGGTGTAATCATTTATTGCACTTATTTTTTTTCTATATTATAGGTTTTCAACACTTTCAAAGTCTTTCTCTCAGATTTTCAACTTATCCAACTCTTCAAGCAGATCATCAAGCTTAGTTAATTGAATCTTACATTTACTTAGAGGGACAGGGATTTCTTTTTGTTTTTCCAACTCCCTTGGATTCTGCCTGCAGCAAGGGGACTGTAGGAGTCTACTCTACATGTTTGGCGCCCAACGTGGGGTTCAAATTCTCTAGCTTCTGAAGAAACTTACTTGTTGGACTTCTGGATTTTGGTTTTCTGGTTGTTGGATTTTGATTGGTTGGTTATTTGGTGATTCTGGTAACTGGCTGAATCAGTACAGGATCTGTGGTAGTAGGGATCTAGGTCTAGGGCTGAACCCTTGCTAGATCTGTTGTTTTTGATTTTGTTTGTTGTTTTATCCTAGTAAAGGGCTGAACCCTTGTAGGGTATTGTCGTTTGTCTGGTAAAGGGCTGAACCCTTGCAGATTTTATTGGTTTCTGGTGCTATTTGGGATGTCTTCTCCATCTGGTGTTGGTGTTATTGCTTCTGCTGCTGATGGTGTCAGGCCTTCAGTAAGGATTCAAACTTGGGATGGGCCCAAGTTTGTTGTTGATGATGTAAAGTGGTTTTTAGGCAGATATGAGGCTGCTGCTGGAATTGATGGGGCTTCTCATTTATATATGGTGAAGTAGGTTATCTTTTTCATTGGTGATAGGGAAGTTGAGAAGGAGATTACTAGTATGGAGGGTTATAAGACTAGGGATTGGAAAAGGCTTAGTAGGGAAATGGTAGACAGATGGGGAGTCAGATATTCAATGGTGGATTTAAATAAGGTTGTTGGAAAATGGCAAGTGCAGGGTGGAATAACTTCTTTGGTGAGTTATAAGAAATTTGTTGGTAGTTTTGAAACTGTGGTGGATTATCTGGTGGAGGTAGAGGAATTGACTCATGAAAATGCAGTCAAAGATTTATTTTGGTCCGCGTTTGGGAGGGATGTTTGTATGGATGTGTTAAAGGAGTTGTCTAGGAAGGGTTTTATGAAAAACTTACCTAATGGGTAGCAGAAGTTGCCTGCTCTTAAGGTGGTTAAAGAACTGGTGAAGTCTCACCTCAGGCTTTTGGCTGTGGACAGTTATCAAGAAACCTGTACACAGTATGTCAGCAAAATTAATGAAGTTTTGGCTGATAATAACAATATTATGAAGAAGGCTCAGGAGGCAGGAAAAGCCCATTTGGGGAAGCCGGTTCCTAAGGTGGATAAGAATGTCGATAAGGAGATGGTGGATCAATTGGCTGACTTGACGAAGCAATTGAAAATTTTTGTTCAAGAAACTCAGAAGGCCAGCAGTGTTTCAGCTTCTTCTTAATCATCTTATTCAAGTAGAGGTTATGATAGGAGGAATGGTGGTACTGTTGATGTTTGGATTTGTTCCTACTGTAACCGGAAGGGACATAAGTCTAATGATTGTTGGACTTTGAATAGGGATCAGGCTGCTGGTAGAGTAAAATTTGATGGAAAGGTATTTAGGTTTCCTGATGGATCTTTTATCAATCCCAGTGAAGATCAGGCTCCTTTGTATTTGGTGAGGAGGAATAGTATGGGTGAAAAGAGAGATTGGTTTGAGGAATTGCCTACTGAGGCTTCTTCTGGTACTGGAAAGAATTCTGGAGATAAGGGGAAGGAAAAAGAGGTTAGTAAGGCTACTTTTTCTACTTCATATGGTAGTTTGGAGTTAGTAAAGGTTGTTAAGTTGGATGGTGAGTGTATGGCTGGTGTATATGATGTGGAGGCTTCTAGGAGGGCGGCTGCTTCTAAAGATAGAAGCAGTATTTCTAATCAGTTAAGTTCAAGAGGTGGAAAGGCAGATTCTAAGTAGGCTGAAGATCCCAAGAAGATTTATAGATTACCTCAAGGTGCTAATAATTCTGTTGCTGTTTATCAAGTACAAATGGCTGGGATTCTTCAAGATGAAATTCCACATTATGCTGGTATATTTATTGATGATGGTGGAATTAAAGGTCCTTCAACTGATTATGATAATGAAGTGTTGGAGGAGAATCCAGGTATTAAGAGGTTTTTTTTGGAGTATGCAGTAACTTTGGAAAGGATGTTGTTTAGGGTTGAAGAAGCTGGTTTAACTATTTCTGGTTCTAAAATTTCTTTTTGTGTTCCAGCTTTAGAGATTCTTGGTAATGTGGTGTGTAGGAAAGGCCGAATTATGTCAAAGAAGAAAGTCAAAAAAATTAAATCTTGGCTGAGACCTAGAAACACTACTGAAGTGAGAGGATTTTTGGGAGTATGTGTTTATGTTAGGATGTTTATTAGGGATCTCTCATTATTGGCTGCTCCATTGAGAAGTTTAACTAGGAAGGATGCTGATTGGGATTGGGATGAAGCTTGTGAAGAAGCTTTTGTTAAGTTGAAGAAGGTGGTTGGTGAAGATATTATTCTTCATAAGTTGGATTATGGTGAAGGAGCTGGTAAGATTAATTTAGCTGTTGATTCTAGTCAGCTGGCTGCTGGTGCAGTGCTTTCTCAGATGGATAAGGGTGGTTATATTAGACTTGTTAGGTATGAATCTGTAGTTTTTACTGAGGTGGAATCAAGATATTCACAACCAAAGTTGGAACTCTGTGGTGTGGCAAAATATTTAAAGAGACTTCAAAATATCTTAAGGGGTCAACATTTTGAACTTCAAGTGGATGCTAAATCTTTAATTCAGATGATTAATTCACCTAGTTTACCTAATGCTCCAATGACTAGGTGGGTAGCTTTTATTCAACATTTTTCATTGGATTTAGTGCACAGGCCTGGAAAATCTTTCACTATGCCTGATGGATTGTCCAGAAGACCACCTACAGTAGATGATTCCGATTCAGAAGAGTTTGATGAAGATATAACTATAATCAAGGCCAGTACCAAGGGTTCTGAGGACTTTTCATACCTCCCCCATGAGGTTAAACTGGCTGTTTCTATTTTTGTTGAATTTGATGAAGTTGATGATCTAGTTGATCATGAGGTTTTTGTAGATAAGGATGGTGTGGCTGTTTGGGATAATTGGAAGTTGGTTAATGGTGTTTATGTTTGGGATCTGAAGGAGGATAGTGGTAGCATGGAAAAATGTTTGAATGAGGTGGATTATGTGAATTTCAGCAAACAGCTGAATGCTCAGAGAATGATTGCTCATTCACAAGTGGGAGATATTGGGGACAGGGAGGTTCCTTTGGATGTTATATTATTGGATTTTTCTTATGAAATTTGGGGCCAGACTGGGTTTTATTTTTTAATGGTGAAATATTTGTTGTCTCTGGGAAAACCAGAAGAATGTGATGAAGCTGAATGGGTGGCTATCAAAAAGAAGTCACCTGGTTTTTATTTGTCTGGTAGAAGGTTGATGAAAAGAAGACATCCGAATCCTCAAGTTGTTGTATCTCAAAGAAAAGGTCAAGAATTGGTGATGAAATCTCTTCATGAAGATTTAGGGCATAGGGGCTTTGGAGAAACTTATAAGCGGATTGCTGATAGATTTTAGTGGCCTGGAATGAAGATGGCTGTTAGATCTTGGGTTCAGTCATGTGATGAATGTCAGACTAGAAGTTATTTAAGGCCAAAAGAACCTAGAAAAGCTACTGGTGAAAATACAATCTTTGGAAGGGTTAGTTTGGATGCTGTTCACATCAAGGAAGGTAAATATAAGTACTTGATTGTGGCAAGGGATGATTGGTCTGGTTGGGTTGAGGCTTTCCCTCTTATTAGTTTATCTGCTGAAAATGTAACAGAATTTTTGATGAAGGAATGGGTGTATAGGTATGGTGTTATGAAGTTGGTAACTGTTGATGGCGGGCCCAAGCTTGGTGCAGACTTCAAGGAAGCTGTCTCAAAAATTGGCTCAAAGGTTAGGGTGGAAACCCCATATTATCCTGAAGCAGAAGGAATGGTTGAAAAGAAGCATCAAGCTATTAAGGATGCTTTGGTTAAAATGTGTGGAAAAAGTGCTGAAAAGTGGAGGCATTATTTACCCCTTGTTTTATTTGCTGACAGGATTACCACCAAGAGGACAACTGGTTATTTTCCTTATGAATTAGTTTCTGGTCAGAAAAGCTGTTTTACCAGTTGATCTTGAAGCTGAATCTTATCTTGGTGTTGATTGGGATGTAGTCAAAACTTCTGAAGATTTGCTCTGTGCTAGAATGCAACAGTTAGAAAAGAAGGAGGAATATTTGGAGAAGGCATACGATAGGATGATCAAGATCAGGGATCAGTCTGTCAGGTATTGGGATCAAAGGTTGGCTCATAGAGTCAGGAAGCCTTTGAGGCCTGGTGATATGGTGTTGGTGTATAATATAAGTTTGGAAAGTCAGTGGGGGAAAATGTTTGCTGATAGATGGAATGGACCATATAGGATTAGAGAACTAGTTTCTGGTGGATAATATGTTTTGGAAGAACTGGATGGTGTTGTCTTAAAGAAGAGGGTAGCTGCTGATCAAGTGAAGAAGTTTTACCCTAGGGGCACAAAGAGTGCTGAAGTTTGACTTGGAAATGAGGGTAAACTACAACATCAATCATTTAGGAAATCTCACAGTCTTTCGAAAAATCAATCATTACTTCAATTTTAAAATTTTATTATGTGGTGAAAATATGAGGGGGAAACAAATTTTGTTAGGATTGTTCACAGGGGAACCTTCTAGATTTTATATTGGCAAGTTTGGGGGTTATTGATGAGTTGGCAGCTCTATTCACAATTACCCCATAATGTTTGTTTCCAACCCTTCTCTGTTTCCAGTTGAATCCTGGTTTTTTTTTTGTTATATAGGTAGTCCTCTATGACTATAAAATGGAACCTTACGTCAACACAGCACAATTTTTTGGAAGTCTGGATTCAAGAATTTTGTTTTGTTTCATTTTTTTTGTTGTATTGGGGTGGATGATCACTTGTGGTCTCCAATAAATTTTACAAATTGGAGGGAGCCCACCCAGTGATCATTAGTTTGCTTCCTTGATTTTCATTAAATTATCATTTTTCAAATCTTCAAATTTTCAAAATTTAATTAAAAAAAAAAAATTATTTTTAAAAAAAAAGTTATTATTTTCAAAAATAATTTGTGTTAAAAAAATTTCATTTTATGTTATATTTTTAATTTTTCTTTCCTGTGTATCCACAATCAAGGTGCACTTGGATGTGGGTATGATGTCAGGGGTTCAGCTCATCAAAATGGCTGGGGGACATCTTTTATTTTTTTATTTATCTTTAATTTTATTTATCTTTTTCTTTTATTTATTCTGCTAGTCCATCAAGACTTAAAACTGAAATTCTTTTCAAGATCATTTATGATTGGTCCTAAACTTCAAGACTGTGGAAAACTGAAGATGTCCATAAAACTAGGAATTATAATGGTCAAGACTTGAGGAGGATTTCTTTTAGTTAGAAGTGTTCATTGGGGAACCTTCTAGATTTTATATTGGCAAGTTTGGGGGTAATTGATGAGTTGGCAAATCTATACACAATTACCCCACAAAGTTCATTTATATGCTTTATTTTTTATAGATTTATCTCTAGCATTGGTTTTGTGATGCAGGTGGAAGTCCTCTAAGACTATAAACTGGTGATTTTTGCGCTTGATGACCCAAGAAAATATAAGTGGAGGTCGTTTTTGGAAATTGGAGGACCTCATAGCAATGTCCAGATCATTGCAGCTCTGGCTCAGTGGAGATGAAAGCCCACTCTCTAAATTTCCTGTTCTGTAGTTGGTGATTTTGGAAATTGGAGGACCTCATGGCGATGTCCAGATCATTGCAGTTCTGGCTCAGTGGAGATGAAAACCCACTCTCTAAATATTCTTTTCTGTAGTTGGTGATTTTGGAAATTGGAGGACCTCATAACAATGTCCAGATCATTGAAGTTCTGGCTCAGTGGAGATGAAAGCCCACTCTCTTAATTTTCTTTTTTTTGTTGGAAATGAATGGTAGAGGAGTTTGGAGGACCTCATGGTGGTGTCTAGATCATTGCAGTTCTAGCTCAGTAGGGTTTGAAGCCTACTCTTTCATACTCAGCTGATTGAAGCATCAAAAATCAAGCGGAGTCAACTTTAGAAGCAAAAATTTTATTGAAATGATGGTGGAAAAGTTTTTCATGTGATTCAGAATGGAATGGGGTCATTCCATATTGGAGGGAGGATGTGGCATTCCAAATCTGGGTAGGCTATTTAGTTTAAAGTTTGATTGGACCTTGGTTGGAAGAAAATCATGGTGTTAGCAGGTGTTAATTTGGTTGAAGGGAGTTTACTGGATTTTTTTTGGGTGGATTTATGGTGATTTTTGGAGGATTTATGGTGATTTTTTGGAGGATTTATGGTGTTTTGGAATGGATATATGTTGGTATTCTTATTGTTATTTGATGGTTTCATGGATTGGGTATTGGTTTTAATGGATTTTCTAGGGCTCTCTTGGTATTTTTGGTGGCTGAAGTGTGCTCATGGAGTAGCCATTTTTTTTCCGGTGCGCTCTGGTGCGCTCCGGTTTGCTCCGGTGATATTCCGGTGAAAAAGTGAAGTCGCTGTGGCAAAGTTTGGTCATTGGTGCAAAAAGTCTGGGCACTGTGGCAAAGTTTGGTCACTGCAGAAAAGTCTGGGCACTGTGGAAAAGTTTGGTCACTGTAGAAAAGTCTGATCACCAGTGCAAAGTTTGGTCACTGCAGAAAAGTCTGGGCACTGTGGCAAAGTTTTGTCACTGTAGAAACGTCTGATCACCAGTGCAAAGTTTGGTCACTGTGCCAAAATTTTGGCTATTGTGGCAGAATTTGGTTAGAAAGTTATTATGCTTACTAGATCAATAGTTTATTGTAGATCATATGCATGTAGGGTATTGTTGGAAAGGTCTGGAGCAGGAGAATCATATGGGAATAGGAGAATCTTAGTTTTCTACATGTTTTTTGTCTTTTAGTTTCAATAATAAGGGTCTTTTTTGGATAATTAACAATATTTAACATATAACAACAATTATAAAAAAAATATCAACATATAGGGTACCATTGGATAGCTCTTATCCAGGGTGACTCAAATTTATTTCTTTTCATATAAAATTTATAAAATATAAAACATAATAAAGAACACTCTTTAATTTTGGTGGGAAACTGGGTAAATCTGGGGTAGAACTTTAATAAGGCACCTTTGAACAGATCATCCCAAGGGTAGTTTCTGGGGTACTTTACTGTACTTTTCAATCTCTGGGGCAAGTGTTGCGGCTTGTTCTAAGTATTTTCTGTGACTTGTATCAGTGTAATCTGGAATTAGGAATTTGTTTTGGGGGTATAATAATTTATTGCATTTATTTTTTTTCTATATTATAGGCTTCCAACACTTTCAAAGTCTTTCTCTCAGATTTTCAACTTATCCAACTCTTCAAGCAGATCATCAAGCTTAGTTAATTGTATCTTACGTTTACTTAGAGGGACAGGTATTTCTTTTTGTTTTTCCAACTCCCTTGGACTCTGCCTGCAGCAAGGTGACTGTAGGAGTCTACTCTACAACGTGCAGCAGAAAAACCTTGGTCAGTCATTGTTTTAAATCTAACCTAAAGTGAGGGAAGGAAACAATACGATGAATTAGTTTTATTTTTGCTTTTTAAAAGAAAAATAATAATAGGGGGTGTCAGTTCTGGCAAATCCGCACTTAACTTAAGTGTGGATTTCAAACCAAATCAGCACTTAAATTTTGCAAAAAAGTCACTTATTTCAAAAATGGGTGTCAGTTCTGACCTCAAATCAGCACTTTTTTCGTGATTTTTTTTTTCAAAACCACATGTTGGCCACATCATCCCTTTCCTTCCCATACCATTTTATACTCTCCAAATGTCCTCTTTGTGTACTTCATTCACTTGGGTTGGTATTTTGGTTTGTTGCATATTCATTTTTTTTTGAATTTACAGTGAAAATTTTTTTTTTGGATGGCTCATTGGTTTTCTTTCACCAGCTCAACATGAAATCGCATATTTTCTGAAATCGCATATTTTGTCAGTGATTTTTTTTTTCATTCATCCCTCATATCCTTTTCCTATTCTCCTCCAACATCCCTCAAACAATTTGGTTTCATTCATTTTGTCATCTCATCTCTCCAGGTAAGTCATTTTATTCTTTTTTTTTGATTTTTTGATTACTAATTATAATTTTTTTTGTTTTTTTCTGTTTATTTTATTTTTTTTATCTAAATTTTTTTTGTAAGTGGTTATTTTGGATTTCAATGGTATAATTAACATTTTTTTTCTCTCCCTCTTTACTTTCTTTTTTAGCTCCATCACCCTACTCTTCATCCCTCCTTGGCATGGTCATTATCCCCCCTTTCCCTTATTTCACTTTTTTTTGGCTCCATTTCATTGAAACACATACATTGCACATTCTTTATGCATTTCACTTACTCCATATTCAATTTCCCCACAATTCCAATATCAATCTTTCTCACTCTATTTTTCCTACTTTTCAATCAAGGTAAGTTTCATCTCCTTTTTTTCATGCCTATATGATATCTCATTCCTTTTATGAAAAGTTCATACTTAAATATATGTATGACTCTTATCTGGATAACAGTGAACTCATAAAACTCCTTTTGATCTCATCTTCATTACCACTTTTCAAGTTTTTGTAAAATTTTGAAAATCAGACTCGGAATTAGGGTTAGGTTTATTCAAATCTAATGTTCTTTTTACTGAAGATTCTCCTGAAGGCTACCTTTCATTTCCCACAAACATATTTGAATTTGATTCAGTGGTTGCTGAGATATTGACCATTAAAGTTGAGCCTTTTTTTTCCCAATTTAAATTTTTATTTCATTTTTTTATGTAAAAAATTAGGGTTAGTTTTATTTAAATCACATGTCCTTTAACTGAAAACTCTACTAAAGCATATCTTTCATTTCCCTCAAACAAGTTTGAATTAGGTTCAGTGGTTGCTGAGATTTTGACCTTTGAAGTTGAGCCTTTTTTCCAAATTTCACTTGTCTTATTTCACATTTTTATATTGCATATTTAGAGGATAAGGATTCTGAAACTCTTATATGATTATTATCTAGGCATATATTTGTTGCTCAAGAATATCACTAAAGCTCAAAAAGATGAAGATTTTTGCTTATGGGACACTCTACCTTCCTTTAACTCTTTTCTTGCTCTTTGACTCAAAAAGCACTGTAATAAAGCATTTGAAAAAAATCATGAACTTGCAACCAAAGTTGGAATAACGAATTGGTGTGACTCCAAATGGGAAGATATCAGCCACAAATATCTTTTATTTTCTAATGTTATTATCACTCATTCTGGATTTCACAATAAAATTCACACCGATTCCAATGACACCAATTTTCTTACTTTTGGTATATTCTCATATATCAAACTGATTACTGGCAAACCAATACCAATTTCAGCTAAAATCAAATGACATGGTTTATATTTTCCAGACCACCGGTGCATCATTGATTTTGGTTTGGGAAATGGTATCATCAAAACTATTTGGAATTCTTCTAAGGATAATCATCAAACGACCAAAGCTCCTCCTGGTTTTGAATCCTGTCAAGATTTAACACATTTTGATTGCTCATTTCAAATCAGTCATAAGTTGATTCAAAGAATCAATAAGGTAATGAAAGAAGGTAAAGTTTATTGATTTAAAAAAACTTTATCTAGATCCAAAAAGTATGGGGATTAGAGTTGTCATCAAAAATTTTATATTTTTTTGTAAATTTTTAATAAATATTTTTTATGTATCAATTTCCTCAACAAAAGTAATGGGCCAACGACCTTGTGTTGTATAAATGGTAATCATGATAACATTTCTTTGTTTCATGGGGCTCCTCTAGCCTATACCTGTGGAAAGTCCCAAACTTTTGTTTCTAGCATTGGTCTGCATTTTGGCTTGAGGGATTGTCATTACTTTAAACTAGGGAAATTGATATATATTAGATATTTATTTAATAATTTACGTAATTATATTAAATTTAGATGACTTCCACCACTTACTTCAATAAAATGCAGGGGGTGGTATTTCCAAATTTTCAAATCTGACATGTGAAATTGATGACTTAGAAAATTTTTGGTGATATCCACCCCTTGCTTCAATAAAATGCAGGGGAGAGTATTGCCAATTTTTTAAAACAGATGTAGAATTTTTTTGACTAGTAAATATTTTGGTGAAAATTTTTGACGAGAATGTAAAAGTAATTGTTTCCACCTTGAGCAGGTTTCTGGCTCAAAGGAATAGCAGTACCATCAACAAAACCAATACATCCTGTGAAGCCCTCTGCTTGCATAACCTGAGATGATTCAAGTCGCTCTTCTTTTGTTGGCCAGGTGAGAAGTTGAGATTACAAGGAGCTGATGGCAGTGATACATTGTTTGGTGTAAGTGTTAACTGAACCATACCCTAAATCAAAGACATTTTCTAAACGTTTCAAAGTGGCTCCATTACCATTTGAACCCAAATGACATAGTGTGATGGCCAATTGAATTGAAGGATGTTGTTGTTCTTTTTGAGAATTATTGTGAAATATGGGATGATCCTGAATAAGCTCAAGCAATTTAAGGAAACATTCCTGAGAAGTCCTGAACAGCTGTCTGAAACTGGGTGTAGATAGTTTAAGAAGTGTTTGGATGGTGTACTTGGGGGTATGAAGTACTTGAGGCTTTCTGTGAAGAAGGTAACATTTTGTGGCCATTTTTGATAAAAAGACATAATCTTATTCTAGATCAGAATAAGAATCACAATCAGAGTCCAAGATTAGTTCAAGAGCCATGAAAGTCATTGCTTTATGTAATTTATCATGATTTGAAAGTGAGGAAGGCATAACTCTTATATGATATGATATGAAGATGTAAGTGATGTACGATGTTTTGAGTTATGAAGTGTTATGCTGCAGAGTGCTGCGTATGAATGGGATGATGCTGACAAATCAGTGAAATGGGACTTGATGGTGAAATCAGCACTTTTGGTTGAGAAAGTGGGGATTTGAGTGAAATAAGTGACTTATTTCATTTTGAAATCCACCAGTATTTGGGCTAGTGTGTTTTGGAAATCCGCACTTATTTAAGTGCGGATTTGTAAGTGCGGATTTGCCAGAACTGACACCCCCTAATAAAAAGAATATAAAATTCTTCAGGAAAAAAATCAACTGAAAATAATAATCAATTATTTATTAACTCAAAATAATCTTATAACCAGGATTTAAAAGAAATCAACTGAAGAGATAAAAATAAATTTTAATTTAACAAATTAATTTATGATAATTATTGGGATTTGTATCAACTGAAAGATATTTAGTTACCAGGACTCAATGTCAACTGAAATACTTTAATATAGTTTAATTTTTATTAATTATTAAATTTTATTTTCAGGACAATTTGTCAACTGGAACAAAAAACATTTTTTTAATTTATCAGGACAAGGTCAACTGAAAATTATAATTAATTAAAAAAAATTATTACTTCTAGGACTAAGAACACAATTGCTCTATCTTTGTCAACTAGGATAATAAATAAAAATAAATAAATTTCAATTTACCAGAAACCCCCCCCTGTAAAATGAGCTAATTAATGCCACTTACAGAGTGCTGAGTAAAAGGAAATACATAGAGTATGAAGAGTGCAACGTGACGCACAAATAGTAATCAATAATTACCACAAAATATTTAACTATAGTTAATATATAAGCCTAAGTTTTTAGCATGGTTCAATTCCCATTTGCAGCAAAAAAATAAGTCATGGGATATATGTCGTTTGTCATTTTTTTTGTCCACTTGTCCTTATAGGTACCTCAATGGTGATGGCTCCACGGTCTCTGGTCCTCAAGATAACAATGTGCAGTCAACAATTTGGAAAGTTTTCCAACTGTCAAGGGGCCTTTCAAGTCTAGAAGGTTTTTCAAGGAGGTTTAAATTGCAGTAACAACAGGATTTATGGGCTCAAAATTAATGCAAGTATTTTCTTAATCTTTTTATTTAATTACTCAAATAATAATAGGTGGTTTCAGATACTAGTATAACTTATATTTTAGAATTACGTAGATGTAAATACTAATGTTATTCATTTAATTTTACCATTCTGTAATTAGTTAATTTATTATAGGTAATTTTAATTTAACTAATTTATAATTAAGCAATTAAAATAATAAGGCGTGGCTTCATCCAGTAAATAATTAATTACTTTACTGGGTAAGTCTAGTAGCCTGGCTGACAAAAACTATTCAAAGCATCAGTTATTTGAGAGTTGTCTTTGTCAAGATGAGAGTACTCAAAAAAATCAGAAAGAGTTCTCTCATAATCAGAATCATCTTCTTCATAAGGATGCAAAGCTAACATGGTATTTTGGGAGACAATTTGAGATAGAGGGACAGAAACATTCATATCATTCATTTCAACTACTGTTTGATTTGCTGCATATGAAACTGGGACTTGAGTATTTCCTCCCGTATTTTTCATCTGTGAAATTGAAGAATCAGGTGCTGATGAAGTGTTCTTGGGAGTTTTAAAATTAAAGAAAGGAGATTAATGTGGCAAAAGGAGTGTCACTTCATTTGGGTTTGATTTCTAAAAAGCCAATAAAATAAAAAAAGAACATCAGCTAAACATAATTGTTGCATACCATTAAATTATCATAACATAGCCCTTGCCCAGATTTCAGCTTTTGAGGGAATTATTTCAAAAAACTCAAGTGATTTCTCAGCATTAATGTAAACATGTCCTTCAGGTGTTCCTGTAAGATCTTTGTGAGGTCCATGTGCATCATGAATCAAATTGATAGTTTCATAGTGTCACAAAGTAGCCTGGGCACCAGCTGAAGGTTGAGGGGTATCAATATTTGTATTTGCACAATTTTTTTCCCAGATATAAACAGTGACAAATCCCCATAAAGATATTCTTTCTTTTATTCATTACAAACAAAAAATAAGTAAGAAAAAAATAAAATAAAATGAAGGCACCAAAAAAACTTACATGAGCAATGGCTTTAGGATCTTTGTTCACAAAACAGCAAATTATTTTACAAGACTTATTGGTATTTTTTGCAGTTTTTAAGAACTTTTGAAATGTAGATTTTGAATTTAATTGTTGTTTGTTGCTTGAGGCAAAAAAACCACCATGTGGGATCATCACATGCCACATGAGTTTGATTTCTTCTTCTTAAATTTCAGCAAATTTACCAAAAGTGTTGTTTTTATGGTCATTAATAACCACCAGTAAAGTTTGCTCAAACATATCTAAATCATGGTTTTCAACTTCCCAACATAAATTTAGACAATCAGGATCTGAAACCATCTTACCAGTGATTGGAAGAGAATCTTTGCCATTTTTTTCACTTTTTGGCTACCTGAAGTGACTTGAGGAATTTTTTTTGTCATGTACAGGGAAAACTGAGCTGATATTGTCACCCATCTTATTTCATCCAGACCTTCTTTACTTTCAGATTGAGTGATTGTGCTTTTTTTTTGGGGGGGGGGTGCAGAAGAATCTTGAGAAGATGAGTTTTAAAAATTGTAACTGTTCAGGTCAGTGTGGTTAGAGAAGCTGTTGTTTGAAATTGGGGGCAGATGTGAGAGTGGGTAGATATTAACATAGCCATCAGGCATTGTGGGGGGGGTTAACATTTAAATTGTATGAGCTGAACATTTTTTGTGTAAATTAAAATACTAAAAAAAGAAAATTAATAAAAATAGAAGAGATCAGAGGAAAAAAAACTTATGGGTTACAGAAAACAATGAGGCAGAAGTAAAAGGATGTGAAAGAGTACCACACTTGGTCATTGGTGAGAGGCAAGAAAGGCTATTGAGAAAGTTCCTGCAAAAAATAAAAGTAAAATTAAAAGAAAAGAATGTCGAAATTCAGGAAAAAAATAGAAGAAAAAGAGAAAACTTACAAATTTGAAAATAACAGAAGAACAAAAAAGAGGAAAGAGAAATGGAAAAGGGAATTGAGAGAAGAAATAAAAGAGGAAACAGAGGGGAAGAAAAAAGGAGAAAAAAAAGAAAATAATGATTGAGAAGAGAAGAAAAAAGGGAGGAAATGTTGAGGTGATTGGGGGCTGAAGTGGTGAGGATGAGAGGGCAAGACACATGATGAAAAAAAGGATAAGCAATAAATTGCTTTTTTTTTCACCAATTTTCTTTAAAAAAAATTTTTTTTTTGTGCAAAATCACCAAGAAATTTTGTTTTTGCTCTAAGAAATGACTATAGCTAAGTATAATGAATGGATAGAGCTGGAGAGACTATAATATAAAGAGAGAAAAGAGTTTGACAAAGAGTAAATCAAAAATTAATATATGAATGTAAAATACTGAAATTGATAAAATCATATACCTTCTTCCAGAATTACTGGCTCTGCTGGTTCATATCAATATTACTTTTTTAAACTTTCATATTGATTATAATTTTTTATTAAGTTCCTCAAGTTGTTTGTTGGTTATACACTTATTGAGATCATTAATTACATACATATCTACACACTTATACATATATATATATACAGCTATTTGGGAAAACCTTGCTCTTTTTTAGCCCCTCATTACCCACCAATAGCAGCTTAAATTCATGTTTTTGGCGGAGAGTTGAATACAAAAACACAGCAAGCTTTTCTAAAATAGCTGTATATATTTAATGCTTTGTGTCATCTTTTCAACAACTGCTAACATCATATTTAGACCTAGTCTCATCCTAAACTATCCTGATGATAATTGTAAAGTATATAATGATGAAACACTCACTTTTATCACCATCCTTGTTTCTTTCTTTTAATTATCAGGTAATGTCTTTATTTAAATCTAGTAGCCTTTTATTCTAATACTACACTCACCATAGTGATGGACTAATATTGAAATAATGATCCTTGTTGCTTTATTTTAACCATCAGCCCTGAGATCCTTTGCCTTACCTTGTGTTGTAATAATATCTTAAAGCTGGGTAGAGTCATTTCCCGCCTCCTTGTTAAAGTTGAGTAGATTTTTTCCTCACCTCAATCTCAAGTTGGGAAAACTTTTTCCCTGCCTCCTCATCTTACCAGGTAGAGCTATTCCTTGTGTCTTATCAATTTATTGGGTAGAGTTATTCCCCATATCTTATCATATTATTTGGTTGAGTTATTCCCTGTTTTGTCACTATCTTCATCTTCACCCATGTTGAGTTAGTCCTTGCAGTCTTCTTATTGCTTCTCTCATTTTAAAAGTTAAAACTTTCCCCCCATCTACATAGCTAAATACTGTCTAGTACTAAGAGAAAACCAAAACAAAAAATCCAGTACTAGATTAAAAGAAGAAAAATCTATGAGATTCTAGGAAAAATGGCATGCAAGATTTTAAGAAATGAGACATATGTTGAAATGTTTAGAAAAAGCCAATTTGGGAGATGGAAAAATGAAATGAAGGCCACAGAGGAATCCAAATTGCTCATAATTTCTGTTTGAGGTGTTTTAGAAGTGAGAAGACATGGAAGGAAGAGGTAGATGAAGGTGGAGCCAAGATAGAGAGGATTAGAATAATAGAAAGCTGATTAGGCCCCCAGAAAACGAAAATTGAGATGAGGAGGGTTAGGATGACTAAAAGCTTGTTAGTCACCCAGAAGCGAAAATTGAAATTTTGAAAATCTGCTTAGGCCCCCAAAGATGAGATAAGTGGGAATGGTGGCAAATTAAGCCCCCAGAAAAGTGAGTCAGGAAGGAAGGCAGGAAAGAAAGGCAAGCAAAATAAGCAGCCAAGATACATATGGTTGAGACAGAAAGAATGGCAAGCCAATCAGATAGCCCAGAAAATTGTAAATGTAGAATTGAGGAGGACCTGCCATAAAATAACAAACAGGGTTCCATTCAGGGCTCTCCAACAAGCAGGATGGCCTATAACCTGTGGAGAATGATGCCTTTGCGGAACCAAGGAAAGTAATCCAGAGGGGCCAGAAGCTAGACTCTATACATGATAAGAGCCTAGCTAAGTATCTAATTGTGGTTAAACCATAACAATACTGCCCATTGTATCATACTTATCACTTCTTAAACATTTTAATCTCACAGTCATGACTCTAATGTAATGTGGCTAGGAATAATGGGGTTTTTCCAGTAATAGGTTATTCCTCTATAAATATCTCATTATGCTGTAAATTCACTTAGGGTTACTGCAGCCCTGTAGAGTATAACCCAAAAAAATGACTTCAAAAATGTATATGTGATAAATTCATATCTCTTGATTTATAATATCATATAAAAGTATAAAATATTGTTTATTTTTTCAGTGATAAATTTCATTTTAAATTAAAAAATTGAACTGAAAAAATAGTGGTTGAGCAAACTGAGACTGGCACCATTTTATGGATTTAATGGAATATAATAATTTTCAAAAAAGAATTTATAAAAGAAAAGTTTAATTTTGGTCAAAAAATTGAAATCGTGATAAGCTATGAGTTACTAAACCAAAAATTCACAAATATGTTTAAAAAAGCTTTACACAATATCAATGTTTGTGATTTTTTCACGCGCCACATGAAACTCAAAGTGAAATTCAATCTTTTAGTCAATATTTATTATGGACTAAAAGGTTGAAATCCATATGCAAAGTGCAGAGGTAACATTTACTTAACAAATGCTTTTTCCTTTGTGTACCTCAATTTGACAGCACTATCTAGATCTTATGTTCTAAATTAGTCAATCACATGCTTAAATTTTTCAATATTAAGTGCAGTGCATTAGTGCTATGGTTGATGTAATATTTTAAATGTGGGTTATTGTGTATCTGAGGGTAATAAAGTGTCTGTGAGTAGGGGTAGATAGTACAGTTAAAGGGTCTGTGATAGGGTAATGATGGCTTATTAAAGACGTCAATGCAAAGTGGAGTTTCTTATATGAATGGGTTTCATGGCTTTGACATTACTTATAATTAAATTATAATTTTTTTGTGATATTAGTTGAAATTATATTAAGCTATTATTGATTCCTATCATTCTTAATAATCAATTTTAATCAAACTAAAATACTAAAACCTTTCTTTGATTATTAAGTTCCAAACCCTCATGAGATTAGCCAAAATAATAAGTGTCACTTTAAAAAATTCATTAATATTCCTCTTGAAACTATCTTAAAGAAACATCAGCTCCTTTTAAATCTCTTCTAAACACTTCCTCAGAGTAATTCTTTGTGCTTCAAAGTAGTTTTCAATTTTCCTTTTCCAATTTCACTTACTCAGGAACACCCTAAAACTTCTGCATAGTTTGTCCTGTGTGGTACAAAACTTGAAGTAATGCAGAAAATGTCTCAGTTAGCAGAAAGCACAACAAATAGCTCTTCAAAAATGCAGAAAAGTAGACTCTCCACATACAGTATTTTTGTGGGTACTATAGATATATGAGCTGCAATGAGTAGAAATTAGAGGAAAGTGCACACAGGACTATAAGACAAGAAGGTATGGCATGTACTTGTAGAATTCATGGTTAGTGCTAGAGGCATAATAGAGATTTAAAAAGCAGCAACAAGCAAGGCGATGAGTTTCACACTTAGAGAGATGAAATGGGCTTTAGATGTAAGCTAAAAGCACTTATATCTGATAGAAAATTGTTGGAAAAAAAGGTAGAACTAGAAAAACAAGTGGGTCAATGAGCAGCTCTCAACAATAGAAGAAAAAGAAGTATGACTTGAAGGAAGGGCACTTAGTTAGTGTGAAGGGTGTCACAATCAGTGCATACTCACATTGCAAGTACCAGTTATTACAATAGGTAGGAAAGGTGTCACAGTACCTATTATTTAGTCAGGGATCTCAAGATGCGTATGTTATGTACAAAAGGTGGTGTTTCAGGCACTAATAGCTTTACTTGCATATATGTTTCAGTCACTATTATGACCAAGACTTATTCTAAACATTTTACAGAGACTATTGAGATACTTAGGTACTGTTTGATATTCTTTTATTAGCGCTTAACTTGTGCAGGAAAGCCTGTAGGGAAAAAGAGCATAGGGAAAGAGAGCTGAAAATAAAGGTTTATAAAAGAGCACTCAATTTTAAAAGAGGGGTGTGGAAAGAAGAAAATAAGAAAGTGAAGTAGATTTTTTTAAATAAGTAAGAGATTATAAATATATTTATTTTGTACATAACAGGTGTGCATACTAGAGGTAGCACTGTAGAGTTATTTTATTGCCACAGTAAGAATAGTAAAACCAAGAGCACTTAAAGAGGGAGTGACTGCAAATACTAGTGCTTACTGAGAATAGATCTAGCCAAAAAAATTGATTACTTATATTAAAATATATTACTCTTTCATTAAAGATCTATACAAAATTTCATTCTTCTTTCTTCCCCAAAGAAATTTAACCACACCTACAATATGTTCTTTCACTGTCTTTAAATATTAGAGTGGAAGTCACTTTTTTAAAATTTAGTTTTAGAAAGGAGAACCAACCCATCTCTGATTTTGTGTCAATAGCTAAGTATTATAGAACCATCTTTAGGCAACACCTACTTGTCATTACTGCAGTAAAAAGGGTCACATAGCTTCTAAATGCTATTTGAGGAAAAGAGATGAAGAAGCCATTAAATTTACTCAAAATTTTAAAAACAAATCTTCAGCTAAAAATTCCACTATTGAAGATACTTACAAACCACCTACAGCTATTGTTTCTACCATTTTTGGCTTTTTGAAATTTTTGAATGAAAACAAAGACATGATTTTATGGGATTCTGGTGCATCATTTAATATGGAAAAAATAAATCTGTACTTTTTGATTACCATCCTATCTACCCACCAGAAAAATTTTTTGTGACAAACAATAATGCATCACACATCTTAGGCAGTATGCACTCTTATTTAATTTATTGTACTATTGGAATTACTAAAATTATTGACAATGTATATTTTTGTCTGGATTGAGGAAGAACCTTACTTTCAGGATTCAACCTCTTCTCTGTTGAGGATAGTCTTTTAATACAGACTTACTGTGTCATTCATAATACATTTGATTCTTACTATCGGATACAGAACTATACATCACTTTTAAGGTTATTTCTTATTTTATTATATAAATGTCTTGTATCAGATAGATCATATTCTTACCAAAGGTATTTGGTAAATGGAAAAAAAATTTATAGTTTTTTCAATGTTTAAGCATATTGTAAATTTTAAAAAAGACATAATATATGTTCCATACACCATATGAAATAGTCAAAATTCATGTATACTGCATATAAATCATGCACACTAAATGAGTATTCAATATATTTTTAAAAGAAATAATAGAACTGGATGTATATTTCATAAACAATAATTATTTATCATGTGCATCCAAAATTAATTTATGATTCAAATTCATTATATTTGAAATTAATTTTGAATATGTATTTATTGGGAACATGGAGAGCTGTGAAAAAAAATTATAGCTCTGGTCATGAATTTTTAACTTATAAATATATACTCATATATTTTCTGCAACTATACTCCAGTTATATCTGCTATTGTAGAGATAGGAAAAAAAAAGAAAGCTTTGATATCCCCAAAAGGGGATTTTTTTAAAACACTATAGTTTTTCTTCATGATTTTATATCTATTCTAAGTCAAATTATACAAAAAGAAATTCCTGTGACCTGAATAATAATTTTTTTAACAGAAGAGGCATATTAATTTTAATTTTTGAAAAATGAGAAAAATAAACTTACTTAGTCCCTAGATAATTCAGAAAAGTTTTTTTCTTTTCAAATTATTCTGAAAAATAACAGAGGAGAAAACTACAATCTCATAGCACATTTAATTCTTTAAATTTCATGGAATATTTGAAGAAGATTTTTTTAAGTTAATAGATATCATTAGCCATTTACATTTTTTTTATTAAATTTTTTTTCTCTTTTTGTCATCTCAAATTTTTAATTCTTTAACTAAAATCAGTATGAGACATGCTTTTGATACCAATATTTTTTGTGAAATTAATATTACAAGTGATTTTGAGAATTTAATTGTAAAAAATTGATTTATTCAAATTTCTTTCCCATTGTTTGGAGTTCTTGAGATGGTAATCATCAATTTTTTGCCACATTTCTTTTCTTTTTTTCCCTTAAGATTATTAAGGAGATAACCCACACACAAAGATGTCTCAGTGGTTTGGGCCAGCACCAAGGGTGCTGAAGATTTTTCTCTCCTCCCCCAGAGGTTGAACTGGCTGGATCTGATCTTGATTCTGATAATCAGGATGTTTTTATGGATGAAGATGGAGTTGTTTTTTGGGATAGCTCAAATTTAAAGAATGGTGTTTTTGTTATTGAACTGGATTCTCTTAGGATTCAGTGGAAAGAAAAGGATTTACCAAAATTTTGGGATTGGTGTCCTGTTTGGGCTGGTCAAGTAGCTCATGTGCACACCTGTTATTGAAATGAAAAGGTTGTACCCTTGGATGTTGTTTTGTTGTATTTTTAAGATGAGGCCTGGGGTAATTCCGGGTTTTATTTTACTATGGTTGAATATCTGTTAACCTTGGAAAGGCCAGATAGTTGTGTTGGTGATACTTGGGTGGCAACCAAGAAGAAGAGTCCTGGCTTCTATTTGTCAGGAAGGAGGTTGATGAGGAGGAGACATCCAAATCCTCAAGTAGTGGTGACTCTGAAGAAGGGTCAAGAAGTTTTGATTAAGTCTTTGCATGAAGAACTTGTTCATAGAGGCCTTGGGGAGACTTATGGAAGAATTGCAGTCAGATCTTGGTGGCCAGGTATGAAGTTGGCTGTGCAGAGCTGGGTTAAATCTTGTGAAGAATGTCAATGAAGAAATCACTTGAAACATAAAGAGTTTGACTGTGCTACTGGTGAATTAAATGTGTTTGGAAGAGTTAGTCTGGTTTCTGTCCATATTAAAGTGGGCAGGTATAGATACTTGATTGTTGCCAGGGATGATTTGTCTGGTTGGGTTGAGTCAGTGCCTCTGGTTGATTTGACTTCCAAAAATGTGGAAGAGTTTTTGAAGAAGGAATGGGTGTTTAGATATGGGTTGATGAAGTTTGTGACTGTTGATGGTGAGCCAGAGGTTGGAGCTGAATTCAAAGAAGCTGTGGCAAGTATTGGTTCTAAAGTCAGAGTAGCTACCCTTTATTATCCTGAAACTGAAAGCATGGTTGAAAGAGGCCATCAAGTTATCAAGAATGATTTGGTAAAGATGTGTGGAGATAGTGCAGAAAATTGAAGGCATTATTTACCCTTGGTGTTATTTGCTGATAGGGTCACTGTAAAAAGGACAACTGGATATTCCCCTATGAGTTAATGTTTGTGAAGAAAGCTGTTCTACCAGTGGATTTGGAAGCTTTCTCTTATCTTAGAATTGATTGGGATAATATGTGCTCAACAGAAGATTTTCTCTGTGCCAGGATGCAACTGTTGAAGTGTAGAGAGGAATGTCAAGAAAAGGCATACTCTTGAATGATGAAGATAAGAAATCAATCAGTCAGATACTGGGACTAGAAGTTGGCTCATAGACTCAGGAATCCCTTGAAACCTGGTTGTTTAGTTTTGGTGTATATTAGAAGTTTGGAGAGTCAGTGGGGAAGGATGTTTTCTGATAGATGGAACAGGCCTTACAGAGTCAGATCTCAGGTGTATGGAGGTTCTTATGTTTTGGAGGAGTTAGATGGTGCAGTCTTAATGAAGAGAGCTGCTTCTAACCAAGTGAAGAGATTTTATTCAAGAGGTACTAGAAGTGAAGAAGATTGACTCCACAAGGAGGATAAACTATGGATGATTCTTTAAATTTTGGATTTTTTTGATGCTGTGCATCTATTTTGTTGGAAATTGTTTGTTACAGCGTACACATGGGTGGGGCTTCTAGATTTGATCTTGAAAAGTGTAGGAGTAACTGATGAGATGTATTCTCTGTAGAACAGTTACCCAAGATTGTCTGTTTCCAACCCTTTCTCTTAATTTGGTTGAACCCTAGTATTGGTTTCTCTTCACATATTTCAGTCCTCTATGACCCTAAACTGGAAATTATTTTTGTCTTCATCTGCTGGACTCTTCACACTTATTGGTTTTGGTTTATTGTGTTGGATGTTGTGTTTTTTGTTAGAAGGTACCGAGGGGGGGCTTTTAGATTTTATTTTAGCAAGTGTGGGATGTAACTGATGAGCTGGCTGCTATGTAGAACAGTTACCCAATAATGTATGTGTCAAGTATTTTGTTTTTCCTAGTTGAATCCTAGTTCTGGTTTTTGTTATTCAGGTTTCATGTCCACTATGACTTTAAACTAGCTTTGGACTGGCTTCTTTATCTTTAGTCTATTTGGATTGGTGGTGGATCACTGGTGGTCTCCCATAATTTCTACCTATTGGAGGGAGCCCACCCGGTGATCATTTCCTTGGACTGGACCTTCTATAGAGCTTAAATTTTTTCTTTCTTTCTTTGATTTTGTGGCTAGGTTTGTGTTAGATAGAAGTTTTACAATATTTTTTCTTTTCTCTTTTCTTATTTTAATTTTTTTTGGGGTTATTAGGATATAAAGAGGTGGAAAAATAACAAAAAACAAAATTATATGGTGTCACCACATCAGGGTCACCTCATTGTGGGTAAGAATTGATGGGGAAAGGCTCATCAATTGGCTGGGCAATTCTATTTTCTTTTTTATCTATATTTCATTTTATTACTTTTTATTTTTATTTCATTTTTATTATTTACTTTAATTTCTATTCATTTCATTTTATCTTTATATTTTTATTCTTAATTGATTTTTATCTCAAATGATTTAAAAATTACTTAAAGGTGTATTCACATCAAGGTGCACTTAGATGTGGGTAAGGTATCAGGGGATCAGTTCATCAATTGGCTGGGGGATACCATTTGTAATTATTATTTTTTTATCTTATAATTATTCATTTCATTTTATTTCCTCAGCTCTCATACTTTTTGGAGCAACTTTGTTTAATTATTTTCAAGGTTTTTTTAATATGTTAGTAGTTTTAAGTAGTAATCTGTGTTATAAATAAAAAAAGAATAATAATAAAAGAAAAAAATAAAAAAAATATAAAAATATAAAAAAAAAAATATTTATATAATTTCTGATTCTTATAGTTTTCTCTTTTTACTGATTTTTTTTGTAATTAATATCTGGAAGAAGAAGCTTCTGAAGGTTGTTGGGGATTATGTTGGAATTTTTGTTTCATTTTGGGATTTTAGTAAGTACTGTTTTCCTTGTGGTGTAGTCTGCATGAGAGATTGTAGGGATTGTAATGTTCAGGAACTGGATTTGAAGGTAAATTTTTGGTGGAAGCATAAGAGGCTGGGATGGAGTGTTGAAATGTGTGATTAATTATTCTGGAAATCTTCCAGTAGTAATCAAGATGTTACTTTCTCAGGTTATTCTCAAATTTATTCAGTAGCCCATGAAGAGCAAAGGCCTTAAGCATGTTGGAACACATCATACTTAAGCTTTGCTTCATATCTGCATAATCCAGTGTTAACGTGGTTTCCAGAGGTTGGCCAATCCCAATAAAAGTTTCAGGAGGAGGGGTGCCAAATAAAAAAGAATTGGATCAGTAATTTTTTTCTGTTGAAGAAGTTGGATTAATTAATTTTGTACTTAATTAATGAAAGCTCATCAAATTTTTAAGCAGCCAGAATTTGGACTGCTGAAGGGTTTTGAATGGAGGTAGTAGGAGGATCAATCAGGTGGAGATATGGATTCTCTTTGTCATCCTCTAAATGGAGTTTAGAAAAAAAACTAGGAAAAGGATGTTCCTGTGGCCTAGTTTAAACAGTAGGGCTTTTGTTTTTATTTTTGATATTTTTGCTTAGCTCAGTTAGATAGGATGCTGGTGGTGGCGTACCAGGGTTGTTGTTGGATGGAGCAGGAGAAGAAAACTTGAAAGCTTATTGGTCTCTTCTGGATGAAGTTCTTGAAGAAATTGAACTTTCAGATGAAAAATTGGCTGGCAGAGGAGAGGTGTAGTTTCTTCTTCTTGGTTGAGAGGGAAACTTTTGTCTTGGAGCAGTGTTTGGTGCTCTGGTGTCTTCTTGGGGTCCTCTGGCAGGTCTTCAAGAAGTTTTAGAATTTTTGGAATTTTTGGACATAGGAAATTTTGAAAGAATTTCTCTGGGAGCACTAGAAGGTTTTTGTGTGGAGTTATTGGTGTTTTTTGGCAGAATTTGGCAGTTTTCTGGCAGAATTTGAAGGTTTTGAGCCTGATTTTTGTGTCCTAGTGAGAGGGGTGGGCTGCCTTAACGCATTCTAGCAGCCTGAGAGCTGATTTTGAAGCTGTTTAAGCTTAATTCACAGAGATAAACTCTTTTTCTTGAGTGTATAAAGCAGGTTATTTGTAGAGTGTTCTGGGAACTGATCTCCAGGATCTTCTGGATGGGGCTGAAGATAAATAGGAAGAAGCAAGACCAAGTTCTGGGGATCTAGTAGGGGATCTGGAGATTAATTTATGTGAAGGTGAAGGTGGAGGTATAGGATAATTGGGGTCTCTGTCACATTATTTTGTTTTGGAGTTTCAAGAATAACAGGCCCTGTTGTAGAGTTTGGGCTCAGGGGTTGGAAGAGTAAAAGTGCAAGGTCTGCACATGTGGATGCACCGTTTTCAAGCATAGTCCTTGCGAGCAGTGAAGCAAGGAAGATCTTATTGGTCAAAATCAGGAGTTTCAGCCATGATCTGTGATGAGAGAAAAATGAAGAGAAAAAAGATAAGAAGAAATCTTTTCCATCAGTTATGGGTAGATTATGAAGAAAAGTGGAAGTTCAGTTGGTTGGATGTGAGGTATTGCGCGAGGAATTGGTTTTGTCTTTTTATGAAAAGTGTGGAAATTCCGTCAAGACTTTAAACTAAACACTGTGGAAGGTACATCAAGACTTTAAACTGAAAAATGGTATAGTCCCCCAAGACCATAAACTGAGGATGGTTTGATGGTTGAGTCCTTCAAGAATATAAACTTATAATGTGGTGTTGGTGTTTTTCTGGCAGAGGGCATCCAAAGGGGGAGTCTCTGAATTTAGTTAAGGCAAGTTTGGGGGTAACTGATGATCTGGAGGCTCTGTAGAACAGTTACCCCAGAATTTTTGTTTATTTCTATAGTCATTAATGGTTTGATCTCTGGTTCTGTCTTTATAATTTAGGTTTTGAGTCCTTCAAGACTATAAACTGAGGGTTTTGAGTCCCCCAAGACTATAAAATGAGGGCTTTTAGTACCCCAAGATTTAAAACTGAGAATGAGTCCCCCAAGACTGTAAACTAAAGAATTTCTCATTATTGGCTAAATTCAGGAAGTCTGGAGGGTGGTCAAGAATTTATATTTCTAAGTCAAAAGTTCATTCAAGAGTCAAGTTGAAGAAGAGCATCAAGAGATGAAACAAATTGTTCAGCATTAGCCTTGAAATGGTGTATGAGGTGTTTAATTTTCTCAAGGTCCTGTGGATTTCTAGCAGGAGTGGATTGGAAGTAGCTTAGTAGAAGGTGTTTTTGTTCTGAGAAGTGGTGTTGGAGCTTAGCGTTAATGGTGGTAAAGTGGTTAGGTGTTGGTGGTTCAATGGAACCTACATTGTCATAATCACTTTCAAAAGATGGAGGAGCTGAGATGTCATCAGCTTTAAATGTAGAAGGAAGGAATAAAAATTTTTACCATCAGATGGACCAAGCATGGTGAAATTTTTTGTTGTAGTGGTGTTGGAACTCTTTTTTTAAGGATGTAGTTTGTTGACTAATCTAGGTATCAGGATGGATGGCCTGGATCTTTTGGTGCTGGTGGAAGATGGACAAGGTTGAGGTGGAGGTGAAGCTTTTGGAGATGATAAACGACTAGGTCTGTAGAAAGTCTTCTTTCTGGATTGGCAGATATCACAGGAGGTACTTTATAAATTAGCTTGTGGTGTGATGGCACACATCAGATTGTTTTCAATGCAGTATTGGCAAAGACCTATTTCAGAGGAAGATTTTGAAAGAAAGCTGAACATGGTGGATCAGATGAAGAAGAATGGGGAAATTCAAAACTGGAGGGAGGATGTGGTCTTCCAGCATTGGCAGAGGCCTTTGATGGGTTATTTGGTGCTGTTTGTGTATGCCTTAATTGACATTGGTAAAAGCATTAAGTGTTGTTTTAATTTTATTCAGTGAATATTGGGACTATGGATATGTGGGTATTACCATTGGATAACCCTGGGTTTCTCTATATTTGATGTCTTAATGATATTTTTCATATTCCATGTTTTAAGGGGTCATTTTCTCATTTTTCATTTTGTAAAGATAGCTGTTTAATTTTGTTTTTTGTGTTTTACAGGCTAATCTTAAGTCTCAGGGTTAAGTGCTTAGTACCTTTAAGTAGAGCTAATTTGGCTCTATATTTTATGTCACAATGTTTTCATAGCTGAATTTTGTGTTTTAAGGGTTTTAGTAGTCCTGGTGGATTTTTCTAAGTATTTGGGGGTTTATTAGATGTTTCACCACGGGAAATCTGGGGGTGAACTGCTAGCAGTTCCCTCTTTTTGAAACTATTAGGAATTTTTCAGGAAACTGTTGGGAAACCATCCTGAAACTGTCAGAAAGATGTTTTTTAATCTGATGAAAAAACATTGAAAAAATAAACTGTCACAGATTGAATCCAGAACAATCCCTCCTTGAGCAGAGCTTAAGAACCACATTGAACATCAGTTAATCTCAGGTTTGGCAAAAGGTTGAACAACATCACTTAGCATACCTTAATATTCAAATATTAAACTTGAATATATGTTGCGTGTATGATATAGATGCATATGCATTTGAATTTGCATGGTGGATACTTATTGCATGCTAAAAATTGATGTGAATTGCCTATCCAAAGTGTATGCATAATGACTATGAAGAATAAATATGCATAAAAAATATGCATAAAAATATGCATAAAAAATATGCATATTGAATATGCATTAAAAATATGCATATTGAATATGCAAAAAAAAGGTGCATATACATATATGAATAAAATATATTAATATGCATATAAATCTTTATAATGAATATGCATAAATATGCATAATGATTGAAAAATGCAAAAAATGATGCTTAACGAGTATATTTTATGCATAAATAGAAATATGCAATATGAATTCATATTGCATACAGATAACACTGGCAAACCATTTTGACCAAAACTCATACTAAATTTTCATTCTGGACTAAAGGTGTGAGGGAAGGAAGAAAAACAGTCCGACGTTAGAAAAATGCTACATGCACTCATTTTGTAGCAGAGCAAATGAGAAGTGCTGAATTATGGTTGGTGCCCATAATTTAGTATGATATCATAATTTTATTTAATTGTTTTCAATATTGAAAAGACTTTAGGTCGGTTGGTATGGATCTAGCTGTGCCAGGGTCTAATCTAATTATTTTAACAATTTCTTAATAATTAACGGGCTTTAATACAAAAACAGGTTGTATTTTTTGTGGGATATTGGATATGATAAGGTCTTTTTTAAAAAAAACTTATATTGTTTAAAAATATTCCTGAATCAGATGTGGGATAATCACTACAAAAAATTGTAGTACTGTGGGCAATAAAATATATGCACAAGCAGTAAAGAAAGGACCAAGTGAACCCTTTTTGTGCAGTGGGAATCATTAGAGTGGAATTGTGGATGAGAAATATAATTCATTATTACCATTTTATTTAATCAAAAAATTTATAATATTAAAAAGAACTATTGATTAATTGGTATTTGACCTTTTTGCCTCACTCATATTTATCATTTGATTGATTTTTGTCACCATTATGTTATTAATATTATAAGTATAGCAAAAACTCGTGTGCCAAATGCATACCAGGTGATGTTACACCTTTTATAATATTATTAAATAAAGGTAAAAAAATATGAAAATGATTTGTTTTACAAAAAATAAATTGATATACAAAAGCAATATGAGGGATAAAAAGGTAAAGTTAAAGGGATCAAATATGAAATAAAAAATTAAAGTGAAATTCCTCCCATCAAGAGCAAGTAGACATGATGGGGTGAACGCCCACCAGTGGCACTAAACTAGGACTATAATTTCTTTTTTTAAAAAATAAAAAAAAATCCACTGTAGCTTTACCAAAACTTCCGGATGACAATTTTGCCATATCAAACAACTTCTAGTGCAATTATTGAAGAAAAATTCACCTTTATTGCAATAGAGAGAATTGATCACATCAGACTGCATGTGACCAAAAGTGTCCAGCACAAGTTCGGCCGAACTTGTGCTGGACACTTTTATGATGGAGGTTAGCTAGGGTGGAATTTTTCTTCAGTTCATCTGGTATTTCTTATAAACATGTCCACTGGTATTTGATCTTTGTGCCTCACTCATATTTATCATTTGATTGATTTTTTGTCACCATTATGTTTTAATATTATAAGTATAGCAAAAACTTGTGTGCCAAATGCATACCGGGTGATGTTACACCTTTTATAATATTATTAAATAAAGGTAAAAAAATATGAAAATGATTTGTTTTACAAAAAATAAATTGATATACAAAAGCAATATGAGGGATAAAAAGGTAAAATTAAAGGAATAAAATATGAAATAAAAAATTAAAATAAATATACTTCCATCAAGAGCAAGTAGACATGTTGGGGCAAATGTCCACCAGTGAGGCTAAACTTGGACTATAATTGCTTTTTTTGAAAAACAAAAAAGTGCCAATCTGAGGTTTAAAAAAACTTCAGCATAACCATTTAGCCATATCAAACAACTTCTAGTTCAATGATTGAGAGAGAATTGATCACACCAGACTGCATGTGACAAAAAGTGTCAGCACAAGTTTGGCGGAACTTGTGCTGGACACATTTATGACGGAGAGTAGCTAGGGTAGAATTTTTCTTCAGTTAATCTGGTATTTCTTATAAACATTTCCATTGGTACTTGATCTTTGTGCCTCACTCATATATATCATTTGATTAATTTATTGTCACCATTATATTATTAATATTATAAGTATAGCAAAAACTCGTGTGCCAAATGCATACCAGGTGATGTTATACCTTTTATAATATTATTAAATAAAGGTAAAAAAATATGAAAATGATTTTTTTTACAAAAAATAAATTGATATACAAAAGCTATATGAGGGATAAAAAGGTAAAAATAATCTCAAAGAGATCAATTATGAAAAATGAAATACTAGTAAAATTCTTTCTCTCAAGAGCCAGTAGAAGCGTTGAAAAAAATGGGAGCCATCAGGGCTAAATTGTAATAAGTGACCTTTTTTTTAAAGATAAAAAATTATACACCTGAGGTTGGGAAGAACAACAGGTGGATGATTCAGCTAAACAAAACTGCTTGTAGTGAAGTTTAATAAAAAAATGTTTTTTTGTTGCCATATAGAGAATCAATCCCATCTGACTGCACGTGACTAAAAGTGTCCAGCACAAGTTTGGCCGAACTTGTGCTGGACACTTTTATGATGGAGAGTAGCTTGGGTGGAAATTTTCTTCAGTTTGTTCATCTTGTATTTCTCATAAACATGTCTACTGGTATTTGATCAGTCTGTATCTTTCATATTTATCATCAGATTAATATTTTATCACCATAATATTATTAATGTTATTAGTATAGCAAAAACTTGTGTGCCAAATGCATACCATGTGAAGTTATACCTTCAATAATTTTTTAAAATAGATGTAAATAAATATGGAAAGGAATAGTTTTACAAAAATTAAATTGAAATTTAAAAGTAAAAAGAGGAATAAAATAGTAAAATAAAAGTCAAAGAGTTAAAATATAAAAAAAATACTGGTAAAATTCCTGCTATCAAGAGCCAGTAGAGGTGTTAAAGCAAATGGGATCCATCAGGGCTTAATTGTAATAAGTGACCTTTTCTTTAAAGATAAAAAATTATACACCTGATATTGGGCAGAACAGCAGGTGGATGATTCAGCTAAACCAAACTACTTCTAGTGAAATTTGATAAAAAATTATTTTGTTTCCATACAGAGAATTGATCCCATCTGACTGCACATGACCAAAAGTGTCCAGCACAAGTTCGGCCGAACTTTTGATGGACACTTCTATGATGGAGAGTGGCTGGGGTAGAATTTTTCTTCAGTTCATCTTGTATTTCTTACAAACATGTCTACTGGTATTTTATCTTTGTGCCTCACTCATACATATTGTTTGATTAATTTTTTGTCTTAATTATATTATTAATTATATAAGTATAGCAAAAAATTGTGTGCCAAATGCATACTGAGTGATGTTACACATTTTATAATATTATTAAAAAAATGTATAAAAATATTAAAATAATTTATTTTAAAATTTATTAATTGATATCCAAGAGCAATATGAGGAATAAAAAATTAATTTAAAGTGATCAAATATGAAAAAAGAAATCCAAGTATTATTGCTAATATCAAAGGCCAGTAGAGATGTTGAAGCAAATGAGAGCCGTCAGGGATAAATTCTACTTAATTGATTGTTTTTTAAAGATAAAAAATTGTGTACCTGTGGTTTGGATGAACTCTAGGTGGATGATTCAGCTATATCAAACTACATCTAGTGAAGTTTCTTATCAAATAATTTTTTTTCATTTCCATAGAGAGAATTGATCCCATCTGACTGCACCTGACCAAAAGTGTCCAGCACAAGTTCGGCCAAACTTGTGCTGGACACTTTTATGATGGAGAGTAGCTAGGGTACAGGTCTTCTTCAGTGCAACTGTTATTTTTTTAAAACATGTCAAATGGTATTTGATCTTTCTGTGTTATTCATATTTTATTATCTGATTAATTTTTTGTCATTAGAATTTTATTAATTTTATTAGTACAGAAAAAACTTGTGCGCCAAATGCATGCCATGTTATATTACACCTTTTATAATACTATTAAAAAATGTTAAAAAAATATGAAAATGATTTCTTTTCCAAAATTATAAATTAATATCCAAATGTAACATGAGTGATAAAAAAGTAAAGTAAAAGAGATCAAAAATGAAAAAGAAAAATTCAAGAAAAATTCCTGCCTTCAAGAGCCAGTAGAGGTGTTGAAACAAATGGGTGCCACCAGGGCTAAATTTGATAAAATTTAATTTTTTTTAAAGATAAAAAATATTTCACCTGAGGTTTGGAAAAACTCAAGGTGGATAATTCAGCCATACCAAACTACTTCTAATGTAATTTTTTAGAATTTTTTTTAATTTAATTTCCACAGAGAGAATTGATCCCATCTGACTGCACCTGAACAAAAGTGTCCAGCACAAGTTCGGCCGAACTTGTGCTGGACACTTTTATGATGGAGAGTAGCTAGGGTGGAAGTGTTTCTCAGTACATCAGTTTTTTGTTTTTCACATTTCTATTGGTTTTTTAACTTTTTTTTATCATTCATATTTATCTTATAATTAATTTTTTGTCACCATATATATTATTAATGTTTCTAGTATAGCAAAAACCTGCATGCCAAATGCAAAATTGGTGATGTTACAAATTTAATAATATTATTATATAAAGTTAAAAAAATATGAATATGTTTAGTTTTTGAAAAAATAAATTGATATTTAAAATTAAAAAGAGTAATAGAAAAGTAAAATGAAAATAAATGGGATCAAATACAAAATACAAAATACAAGTAAAATTTTTACTATCAAGAGCCAGAAGTGGTGTTGGGACAGTTGGGGACCCCTAGGTCAAGACTTGGTCTAAACTTACGTTTATGTATAGCTAACAAATTTTGAACTGAGGTTTGGACAGACATCCAGGGGACAATTTTACAATATTAAACATTCTTTACTTCAATAATTGATTGAAATATCATTTTTTATTGCCATAGAGAGAATTTATCTCATATGACTTCATGCAACCAAAAGTGTCCAGCACAAGTTCGGCCAAACTTGTGCTGGACACTTTTATAATTGAGAGTAGGCATACAGAAAATCTTCTTAAACTCAAAAGGGATTTCTTATAAACATTTCCACTGGAATTTGATCTTTCTGTGTCATTTAAATTTACCATTTGATTAATTTTTTGTCATCATTATATTAGGGGGTATCAATGTTCAGGGATCCGCAATTAGGGATCAGGAATTTTTTTTCCCGGGATCAGACATTATTAATTGCGGAAGATTCTTATCCACTAGCCCCAGGGCTAGTGGATAAGAAATCCACGATAATGCATTATCCCGCCTCTTATACCCCAATTTCCATTCCTAATTCCTGATCCCAAACTCATCTCATCCATGATGGATTTGCAAGAAAGTCACATGACTCATAATTGCTAATGCCATCCTTAAGTCTTTCCTCACTCTATGCTACTTAATTTTGGTGGCGAACACTTAAGTTTTTTTTCTATCTACACACCCCAACTGCACATTTGGCGGTGAATTCCCACTTCCCTCATCACTTAACCCTTCCACCGGCAACAATGAAACACCTCTCTACTAGGAAGCTACTTCACTCAACAATGAATGCTATTACTTTTCTTTTAGTTCTTTACTATAAATCTGACTCTGATTTGGAAGATGCTTTAGCTTATATGTGTTTTCTTTCCAAAAAGCGTTACATCATCACCAGGGGGCCAAATCTTTATCATGATCCCCGATATGATCTGGCCTCCATCCTCAACCTTCCTCATTTAAACTTCACACAACTTTTTAGAACTTCTCCCAATTCTTTCTTCAAACTTTATCAACTCATCTCCAATCATCCTATCTTCCATAACAATTCTCATAACAAACAGCGTAATCCTGCCATCCAACTTGCTGTTGCTCTATGTCGCTTTGGCTCAAATGGAAATGGTGCTGCCATAAGACATTTGGATAATCTCTTTAACATAGGATATGGTACCGTGATATTATACACCAAGCGCTGTATGATTGCTATCCTTTCCCTCAAGTCTCAAACTCTTGCTTGGCCAACTCCAGAACAGCGACTTGAATCCTCTCAAGTAATGCAAGCTGAAGGTTTCCCTGGCTGTATAGGTTTTGTTGATGGCACAACCATCCCTTTGAGTCAAAAGCCTGCTCATGATGGCAACCATTATTTTGATCGCAAAAAAAGGTTTCTTCAAAATCTCCTCCAAGTTCTCATCTTTCACAATCTAACTTTTTATCTTCTTTCTAGATACTCTATTGCCGTTCAACTTGTATGCGATGTCAATAAAAAATTTATTGCATTTTCACAGTGGCTGCCCTGGATCATGTCATGACTCTTCCGTCTTCCAAAGAATGAGAATTTCTCAATCCCCTGACTCATACTTTGACGAATCTCAGTACCTCCTTGCAGACTCAGCATATGCAAGTGGAAAGTACATTATAACTGCTTTCCGTGGTGCAAATTCAGAAAATGACCCCAAAACTAAATTTAATTATCACCTTGCACAATCAAGAGTACAAATTGAACATGCTATAGGTATTTTAATGGGACAATTTTCTAGTCTTTGGGAGCTCAGAATCCAATTTCAAAAAAAATTGGAGATCAAAACTGCAAATCATTGGATCTTGACTTGTGTAATACTCCACAATATTCTAGCTGATTTAAAGGATGAGTGGAATGATATTTATGAAGAAGAGGATCCTGAACCACCACTGGCACTCCCCTCCCTTGATTCACAAATCATTCAATCAACCGGCATACGCCCCATTATAATGCCAATTACTCTCCAACATTTCTCTTCGCCCTTTTAATTTTTTATTTTTATGTTTTCATACTTTCCAAATGTCCTCTTTGTGTACTTTAAACACTTGGTTTTGTATTTTGGTTTGTTGCATATTCATTTTTTTTTGAATTTACGGTGAATATCTTTTTTTTGGATGGCTCATTGGTTTTCTTTCACCAGCTCAACATGAAATCGCATATTTTCTGACATTGCATATTTTGTCAGTGATTTTTTTTTTCATTCATCCCTCATATCCTTTTCCTATTCTCCTCCAACATCCCTCAAACAATTTGGTTTCATTCATTTTGTCATCTCATCTCTCCAGGTAAGTCATTTTATTCTTTTTTTTTGATTTTTTGATTACTAATTATAATTTTTTTTGTTTTTTTCTGTTTATTTTATTTTTTTTATCTAAATATTTTTTGTAAGTGGTTATTTTGGATTTCAATGGTATAATTAACCTTTTTTTTTCTCTCCCTCTTTACTTTCTTTTTTAGCTCCATCACCCTACTCTTCATCCCTCCTTGGCATTGTCATTATCCCCCCTTTCCCTTATTTCACTTTTTTTTGGCTCCATTTCATTGAAACACATACATTGCACATTCTTTATGCATTTCACTTACTCCATATTCAATTTCCCCACCATTCCAACATCAATCTTTCTCACTCTATTTTTCCTACTTTTCAATCAAGGTAAGTTTCATCTCCTTTTTTTCATGCCTATATGATATCTCATTCCTTTTATGAAAACTTCATACTTAAATATATGTATGACTCTTATCTGGATAACAGTGAACTCATAAAACTCCTTTTGATCTCATCTTCATTACCACTTTTCAAGTTTTTGTAAAATTTTGAAAATCAGACTCAGAATTAGGGTTAGGCTTATTCAAATCTAATGTTCTTTTTACTGAAGATTCTCCTGAAGGCTACCTTTCATTTCCTGCAAACAGATTTGAATTTGATCCAGTGGTTGCTGAGATATTGACCGTTAAAGTTGAGCCTTTTTTTCCCAATTTAAATTTTTATTTCATTTTTTTATGTAACAAATTAGGGTTAGGTTTATTTAAATCGCATGTCCTTTAACTGAAGATTCTACTAAAGCATATCTTTCATTTTCCACAAACAGGTTTGAATTAGGTTCAGTGGTTGCTGAGATTTTGACCTTTGAAGTTGAGTCTTTTTTCCAAATTTCACTTGTCTTATTTCACATTTTTATATTGCATATTTAGAGGATAAGGATTCTGAAACTCTTATATGATTATTATCTAGGCATTTCAATTATATAGGCATATATTTGTTGGTCAAGAATATCACTAAAGCTCAAAAAGATGAAGATTTTTGCTTATGGGACACTCTACCTTCCTTTGACTCTTTTCTTGCTTTTCAACTCAAAAAGCTCTGTAATAAAGCATTTGAAGAAAATCATGAACTTGCAACCAAAGTTGGAATACCGAATTGGTGTGACTCCAAATGGGAAGATATCAGCCACGAATATCTTTTATTTTCTAATGTTATTATCACTCATTCTGGATTTCACAATAGGATTCATATCGATAGGAATGATGCCAATTTTCTTACTTTTGGAATATTATCATATATCAATCCGATAACTGGCCACCCAATACCATCTCCAGCTAAAATCAAAGGACATGGTTTATATTTTCCAGACCACCGGTGCATCATTGATTTTGGTTTGTGAAATGGTATCATCAAAACTATTTGGAATTCTTCTAAGGATAATCATCAAACAACCAAAGCTCCTCCTGGTTTGGAATCCTGTCAAGATTTCACTCATTTCGGTTGCTCATTTCAAATCAGTAATAAGTTGATACAAAGAATCAATAAGGTAATGAAAGAAGGTAAAGTTTATTTATTTAAAAAAACTTTATCTAGATCCAAAAAGTATGGGGATTAGAGTAGTCATCGAAAATTTTATATTTTTTCATAAATTTTTAATAAATATTTTTTATATATCAATTTTCTCAAGTAATGTGATGAGCCATCGACCTTGTGTTGTATAACAGGTAATCATGATAACATTTATTTGTTTCATGGGGTTCCTCTTGCCTATACCTGTGGAAAGTCCCAAACTTTTGTTTCTAGAATTGGTCTGCATTTTGGCTTGAGGGATTGTCATTACTTTAAACTAGGGAAATTGATATATATTAGATATTTATTTAATAATTTACGTAATTATATTAAATTTAGATGACTTCCACCCCTTACTTCAATAAAATGCAGGGGGGGGTATTGCCAAATTTTCAAAACTGACATGTGAAATTGATGACTTAGAAAACTTTTGGTGATACCCACCCCTTGCTTCAATAAAATGCAGGGGAGAGTATTGCCAATTTTTTTAAACAGATATAGAATTTTTTTGACTTGTAAATATTTTTGTGATACCCATCCCTTACTTCAATAAAATCCATGGGGGGTTGTGCCAAAATTTCTTATAAGACTTGTGAAATTCTTGACATGTAAGAATTTTTGGGATACCGGTAAAATGCAGGGGGTAGTAAAGCCAAATTTTCATATAAAACTTTCAAGATTCATGACATGAAAGAATTTTTGTGATACCCACCCCTTACTTCAAAAAATTCCAGGGGTGGGGGATTGTCAAATTTTCAAAGGAGACTTGAAAATTTTATTTAAAAAAAGAATATTTAACATTAAAATACGATATTTCAAGAAATACAGAAAATAATTGTAAAATTTATGTACAAATAAATATGAACACATGAAGTGAGAAAGAAATAAAAGAAACTAGTCAACAAAAAATTTCATTAAACGTTCTATTTCTTCAACAGATTTGTTTGCTTTAATGCATTCGATCAAGAAATCTTTCTTTTTAGAACTTTCTTGGAGATCATGCTTATACTTCATCTGTTCCATTAAGTTTTGATGCTCGAGTGTTTTTTACTTATTTTTGGATTTTTCAATACGAAGAGTTAACTCAAACTTCTTCTCCTCCAAATCTTGGGCCCTACCATCCTTCTGTAAAGAGAGCTCAAACTTCTTCTCCTCCAAATCTTGGATCCGATCATCCTTCTGTAAGGAGAGCTCATACTTCCTCTCTTCCAAATCTTGTACTCTGTCATCCCTCCTTAAAGAGAGCTCGTATTTCTTCTTTTCAAAGCCCAGAGTCTCTTTAGCAGTTTCCACTTGTTATAGAGTGTGAATAAAAATTAACATAAAGTAGAAGAAAAGCAGAGTAAAGTAATAAGAGGTATGATATCACTTACCAGCATCACATTTCTCTAAAAACTGTTCCATCAAAGAAAAAGGTGTTTGTGATGAAGTATCACTTTTTCGCCTTCTTTGGGAGAGGAAATTTAGACTAGTTGAAGCCCTTCTCTTTTTGTTCAACGTAGCATTTTCCTCCTCATCATTGTCACTAGCTTCAGACTCAGTTGATTGAGGATCCTGGGTTTGTTCATCAGCCTTTTAAGAAATAAGAAATAGATAAGTAAATAAAAAATAGAATTGATAAGATAAAAGAAAAAAGAAACAGACCTGAGTTAGATTTGGTTGGGTTAAATCACCTATAGGTTCTACAGAAAAGCTATTTAGATATTTCTCATTCAAATGAGGGGAGGCTTGAGTGGAGGAAGAGGATGGGAAAAGATTTGCTTCGACATCATGTTCGGAGATAGGATCTTCTCCATCCAACATGTTAACAGGATTAACATTGGCTCGCTCTCCAAAAATTGCATCCATCTCTTTAAAGTAAGGACATAAAGAATCAAGTTTATTGTCTATGGATTTTATGCCCTTAGTTATATCATTGTCAGTAATCCCAAAACCAGTGGAAGATGAAAGAGCCTTTGCCTTCTTGTATTGTGCTCGGTAATGCTTGAAGCATTCAGACATCTGTTTAGGCAAAAGATCAATCCTTCCCTTGGTCTTATTGCGTAATTCATTTGCCATTAGAAGATAGCCATTAACTTTTGATGCGGGGGGCTGTCCTACTTTAGTGGCATACTCAGTACCAAAACAAGAATCATAGTTAGATTTGGTTTTCAGCCAGTTGATAAGAATGAGATGTTCATCTTTTTTTAATTGAACAATCTTTGATTTCTCAGCTGAGCGGGGGAAAGAGGAAGTAGTGGGAATTGAAGAACAACTGGGTGATGGCTGCCTTTGAGAAGATCTAGGATGATGAGGCATGTTATTATAAATTAAGATGAAAAGGAGCAGAAACAAGCAGATGAGATAGCAAGATGAAAAGGAGAAGAATCAAATAGATGAAATGGGGAGAAATTCTGAGCGGATAGAATGAACAGGATGGGATGAGAATGGAAGTGCGCAGCAAGGTAGAAGGCTGGGATATCCAGAAAGTTGTCCAAGATGTGGTTATGGAAAATTGAGTAAAAAAATGTCGGATAAGAGGTGAAAATTGACACGTAAAGTGTCTAATAACCCAATTATTAGCAAAAATAATTGCGGAAGATAATTGGGGTATGCAGATTATTTTCCGCAATTAATTTAATTGTGGATCGGTCAACATTGATACCCCCTATTGTTAACATTATTACTATACTAATAACTTGTGTGAAAAATGCATACCAGGTGGTGTTCCACCTTTAATCATATATTATTAAATAAAGGTATAAGAGTATGAAAATTATTTAATTTAAAAATAAAAAATTGATATCCAAAGCAATATGAGCAATAAAAAAGTAAAATAAAAGGGATAAAATAAGAAAAAAAAATCTAAGGAAAATTCCCACTATCAATAACAAGTAGAGGTTTTAGATCAAATGTGCACCACCAGGGCTAAACTTGCACTATATTTTCTTTTTTGTTAAACCAAAGAAAGTGTCCTGATGAGTTTTGAAAATTCATCAGGAGGACATTTTGGCAATATCAAACTACTTATTGTGCAATGATTGAGCAAAATGTCATTTTCATTTCCATAGGGTAAATTTATCCCATCTGACTGCATGCAACCAAAAGTGTCCAGCACAAGTTCGGCCGAATTTATGCTGGACACTTTTATGATGGTGAGTATCTAGGGTGCAGGTCTTCTTCAGTTCATCAGGTATTCCTTATAAACAAATCCACTTGTATATGATCTTTCTGTGTCATTCATATTTATCATTTGATTCATTGTTTTTCACCATTATAATTTTAATGTTATTAGTATTGAAAAAATTTGTAAGCCAAATGCATACTGGGAGATGCTACATCTTTCATAATCTTATTAAATAAAAGTAAAAAAAATATGAAAATTATTAGTTTTACAATAAATAAATTGATATTTGAAAGCAAAAACAGGAATAAAAAAGTAAAATAAAAGTGATTAAATATGAAATTAAACATTCAAATAAAATTTCTGCCATCAAAGATAATTTGAGTTTTCAGACTAAATTTGTACCACCAGTTCTAGATTTGGAATATTTTTTCTTTTTTTAAAAATTAATAAAAGTGTCCACCTGATGTTTTCCAAAAAATCAGGAGTATAGTATAGCAGTATAAAGCTACTTCTTGTGCAATGATTGAGCAAAAATTCATTTTAACTTCCATTGAGTAAATTTATCCCATCTGACTGCATGCAACCAAAAGTGTCCAGCACAAGCTCAGCTGAAATTGTGCTGGACACTTTTATGATGGAGAGTATCTAGGGTGCAAGTCTTCTTCAGTTAATCTTATATTCATTTTAAAAATGTCTATGGGTATTTGATCTTTCTGTGTCATCCATATTTATTATTTGATTATTTTTTAGTCACCATTATATTATTAATGTTTTTAGTATAGCAAAAAATGTGTAATGAATGTACACTGGATGATTTTACAACTTTAATAATATAATATAATAAATATAAAAAAATTTGAAAGTTATCAGTTTTACCAAAATAAAATTGATATTTAAAAGCTAAAGGATAAATAAAAGGGTAAAATTAAGATTAAAGATATCAAACATGAAATAAAGATATTAAGTATAATTTCTGCTATCATGAGCCAGTAGAGGCTTCAGAAAAAATGGGCACCATCATAGATTAACATGGATCAAATTTACTTTTTACCAAAGGAAAAAATTGTCTACCTAAGGTTTGGACAAACTTCCAGGGGACAATTTGTCTATCTAAAACTACTTTCAGTGCAATGATGGAGTGATAATTCAGTCTCATTTCCATAAAAAGAATTGATTGCGTCTGACAGCATGCAACCAAAAGTGTCCATCACAAGCTTGGCCAAACTTGTGCTGGACACTTTTATCATGAAGAGTATCCAGGGTGCAAGTCATTTTTAATCATCTGAAATTTCTTATAAACATTTCCACTGTTATTAAATCTTTGTGCCTCACTCATATTTATCAATTGATTAATTTTTTCTCACCATTATATTATTAATATTATCAGTATAGCAAAAAATTGTGTGCCAAATGAATACTGGGTGATGTTACACCTTTTATAATATTATTAAATAAAGGTAAAAAAATATGAAAATGATTTATTTTACAAAAAATAAACTTCTATCCAAAAGCAATATGAGAGGAATAAAGTAAAATAAAAGAAATCAAAGATGAAAATTAAAATCCAAGTTAAATTCCTGCCATAAACAGAAAAAAGAGATGTTGAATTAAATTAGAACAATCAGGGCTAAACTTGCACTAAATTTTCTTTTTTGTAAAAAAAAAAAATAAATCCACTTGAGCTTTACCAGAACTTCAGCATGAAACTTTTGCCATATCAAACTACTTCTAGTGTAATTTTATATCAAAAATTTATCTTCATTTCCATAGAGAGAATTGCTCCCATCTGACTGCACCTGACCATAAGTGTCCAGCACAAGTTTGGCCGAACTTGTGCTGGACACTTTTTTAATGTAGAGTAGCTAGGGTAGAATTTTTCTTCAGTTCATCTAGTATTTCTTACAAACATGTCTACTGGTATTTTATATTTGTTCCTCACTCATTAATATCATTTGATTAATTTTTGGTCGCCATTATATTATTAATTTTATAAGTATAGAAAAAACTCATGTGCCAAATGCATACCAGGTGATGTTATGCCATTTATAATATTATTAAATAAATGTATAAAAATATGAAAATAGTTTATTTTAAAAATTATTAATTGATATCCAAAAGCAATATTAGGAGTAAAAAATTAAGTTAAAGGGATCAAATATGAAAAAAGAAATCAAAGTAATATTCCTACTATCAAAGGCCAGTAGAGGTGTTGAAGCGAATGAGAGCCATCAGGTATAAATTGTACTTAATTGATTGTTTTTTAAAGATAAAAAATTGTGTACCTGTGGTTTGGATGAACTCTAGGTGGATAATTCAGCTATATCAAACTACATCTAGTGAAGTTTCTTATCAAATAATTTTTTTCACTTCCATAGAGAGAATTGATCCCATCTGACTGCACCTGACCAAAAGTGTCCAGCACAAGTTCGGCCGAACTTGTGCTGGACACTTTTGGTCACATGCAGTCTGATGTGATCAATTCTCTCTATTGCAATGAAGATGAATATTTCTTCAATAATTGCACTAGAAGTTGTTTGATATGGCAAAATTGTCATCCTGAAGTTTTGGTAAAGCTCCAGTGGATTTTTTTTTATTTTTACAAAAAAGAAATTATAGTCCAAGTTTAGTGCCACTGGTGGGTGTTCACCCCATCATGTCTACTTGCTCTTGATGGGAGGAATTTCACTTTAATTTTTTATTTCATATTTGATCCCTTTAATTTTACCTTTTTATCCCTCATATTGCTTTTGGATTATTAAATTGATTGTTTTTAAAATTAAATATATTTATCAAATATCATATATATACACAGAATATGAATTTATTATCTACCAAAAATTAATTATTATTCTACTTAATGCCCTACATCCTCCTCCTTATATATATGTCCGTCGTCAAATGTCTATGCTTATGCAAGTATGCTTTTACTCTAACGCATTTCATAGTTTGAGAATGCAGTGTTACTATTGGGTCATCTATTACTTTACTTTCTGCTTTCTGTCTTTTAAATACACTTTCTCGCTGATGTGTTACTTTTCTCTTTAATAATCTCTCACCTCTTTTAACTATCCTAAAGTGGATCTTATCCATGAAATGTAGATAGTACTTTATTTTTCTCCCTCTCCTTTTCTTTCTATAGTCTCTTATCGCCTTACATAGTCTGTTATGTTTGTCTTTTATCTTCCCATGCCACCTTATAACTTTTACCTTTTTATCTATGATTTTTTCTATTCTCTTAATGATTATGTCTTGCTTAAAATTTAATTGTTCTTCTCTTGAGTTGCTTGAGTTGTGAATGTCATTTGTTGCACCAATCTCGCATTGAGATACTAAGTGGATATGTGCAAGGTTTGCCATCACAAAGTTAACATCCCCCCTTCCACTGAGTATCTCATAGTCTTCCATTCCCATCTTTCGCATGAATTTAAAGTGTTTGACTCGATCTAAGGGTTTGGTAAAAATATCAGCTACCATCTCTCTTGTTGGAATATAATCGATAAATATTTCTTTGTTCTTAATTAGATCCATTACATAGTTGTAGTGAGTTTCAATGTGTTTAGTTCGTGAATGAAAAACAGGGTTCTTGGACTTTTTCATTGCACTTTGGTTATCAGATTCAATTATTGTTGGTCTTTTAATTTCTTTGCCAATTTCACTGAACATTTTCCTCCACCATATTGCCTCCTGTCCAGCTGCTAAATACGCTCTATATTTAGCTTCAGCTGAGGACATACTTACAGCTCCTAATTTTTTACTTCGCCATGATACCGTCCCATTGTTAATCATGAACACGTATCCACTAGTGGACTTCCTCATTTCATTCTCTGCCCATCCAGAATCCACGTAACCTTTTAAAGCATCTTCCTCATTTGAATATTTAATTCCCCAACTTTGGGTGCCTTTCAAATATCTTAATACTCTTTTAAACGCCATCCAGTGATTTATATTAGGTTTTTCCAAAAATTGTGAGAGTATTCCTACGGTATAGGAGATATCCGGTCGTGTACATTGAGACAAATAATTTAGTGACCCTATGGCAGATCTATAGTCTTTTCCTTCTTGTTTAAATTCATTGTGTTCTTTGTCTGTGGCTGTTTCTAACTTCAAATTGGACTGCATAGGTGTTCCACTAATCTTTGCGTCTTCTAGCCCATATTCTTGTACCAGAGTTTTAATATAATGTTCCTGAGATAGGAAAATTCCGCCATTTTCTTCTAAAACAACTTTTATCCCTAGGACATGCTGTACTACGCCTAGGTCTTTTATTTTAAAGTTATTTTTCATTTGGTTGATCACACGATCACTGTTAGGTCCTACTAGTATCAAGTCATCTACCCATGCAAACGCCAGATCTCCTTCTGTATGGACAAACAGGCAGGGCGTCACTGATCCGATATCCGTTTTGAGTGAACCAGCTGGTCATGGTTAAATACCACCCCCTCGCTGCCTGTTTTAGTCCATACAGTGTTTTCTTTAGTTTTATAATGTATTTACTTGGGTTTTCTATTAGGTCATCTTTATATTGGTTGTTATACGTTTCCTGTTTTGTTTCCTTTAGCCATTCACTGAATCCCTCTGGTATACTAATGTATACGGCTTCTTCATCACTTAGTTTGGAATTCAAGTATGCAGTGACAAAGTCTGCCTGCCTAGGTTTTTGTTTCGTGTGTGCCGCATAGTTTAACATGAATCTCATGGTGCTGAGTCTTCCTGTTGGTGAAAATGTCTCTTCAAAATCGATGCCTTCTTTTTGTTTGAAGCCTCTCGCTACACATCTTGCCTTGTACCTTTGCAGTTCACCTTCAGCATTGAATTTTTTATTTAGCACCCACCTTGTGGTGATCGTAGTTTTATTTTTATCTTTATTTTCTTTAGGCATGATCTCAAAAACTCCATTTTCAACTATTGAGTCGAATTCATCAAATATTGCTCCCTTCCATTTAACCCATTCCCCCGATTTCTTTGCTTCCTGATAGCTGTCAGGGATAATTACATTCTCTCTGATAAATGTTTCTAAGACTAATGCTTCTAGATTTATTCCTTCATCAGTTATTTCCTCAATATTCGACTCTTGCGGTACTTGTTTGGCAATATGGGTTTGATAGCTGCCATATCTCTCGGGGGCTTTCCTTTCCCTTATCATCTTTCTTCTCTCCTGCGTTTCATCTCTTATTCTTTCTTCTTTTTCATCATTTTTCTCTTGGGAATCAACTGGCTCAATTTGATTTAACGGTATGAATCTATTTACTTCTCTTTTATCCCCTACGGTTGATATATCTCTTGATCTGATCACGATTCTTTTCTCTTTGTCCCAAATCCTGTATACACTCCTTTCTCCCTCATCCATTCCTACTACCAGTCCTTTTCTGCATCTCGCATCAAGCTTTCCTATTGTTTTATAATGATGTATACTGTAGTACACTTCACTTCCGAATTCCCTAATGTTTTCTGTTCTAGGTTCTTCTCCCCACAGGGTTTTAAATGCATTGTGTTTATTTGTTTGGTTGTAAACATGTTCTGCCATTGTTATGGCCTCTGCCCATAATTCCTTTGGCAGTTTATGCTCAAGTATCATCGTTCTGGCTTTCTCAATGACTGTCCTGTTCATCCTTTCCGCGGTTCCGTTATTTTGGGGGGTGTTTGGTGTTGTGACTAAATGTATGATTCCTAGTTCCTGTAACCACTGATCCATATTTTTATTTACAAACTCTCCTCCTCCGTCACTAATGATCCTTTTAACTGTTATGTTTTTCTGTCTTTTTAATAGATTCACTATTCCTTTCAGTGCTATCTCGGTTTGACTCTTATACTTTAGACACTTCACCCATACATATCTTGAGGCTGTATCCACTACTGTTAACACAAATCTTGATCTCCCTAATGATTCTGGGGTAATTGGACCCATTATATCCATTGATAATTCCTCCCCCGGGTTGTCTGTACGGGTTCTTTCTTTTTTAAATGGTCTCCTAGTCATCTTCCCTTGCTTGCAGGTGTCACACTCAACTTCGTTCCCATTATGCCCCAACCTTCTGTGCTCCTCTATGGTAACTTGTGCGTGTATATCTCTTCTCTCAAGATGTAAGAAAGGTAAGTTGTTTCTCATTTCTCCGCTCATTACTTTTCTGTCTTTTATTTGCACATGGAACTTATTATTCTCACTCTTAACTACTTGTGCGCCTCTCTTCCACAATAACCCTTGTGAAATCAAGCAATAGGGTAAATCAGGGACATAGTATACATTTCTGAACACCATTTTACTCTTGTCTGGACAATATAACTCTACTTCACCTTTCCCTTTAATACTCACGCTCCTCCCAACTTCACCAATATTTACAGAACCCTCGCACTCTTGGAACCTACTAAAATCTTCTCTTTGATTGGACATGTGATCCGATGCTCCAGAATCAAGCAACAACGCATTACTGGAATTCAGACATATATTAGTCTCAATAGTACCTACACAGCTAAAGATAGGTATTTCTTGATTACTAACAAAGAAGTCGGCATCACTGTCATCACCTTTACCATACAGATATTCTTCATCACTGTCACCAAAGATCTCTCGCTCGTAGTCCACCGCTACTCGTTTATTTGGCGACTCTTTGAAAGTTTCAACGACCCTTTTGCCTATAAATGCCACATTTTTATGTTCGCCTTCCTCCTCCTTATTTTCGGCGACTGATACGTTTCTCGGTGGGGCAAATTTATATTTAGTCCATGGCTTCTTGCATTCACGAGCCGAATGCCCCATGTTCCCACAATTGTAGCACTTGATGCTTCTCTTGACGGTGGTTATGGTGTTCATGGCCACATTCTCTTCCTTTTTTACAGTGAATTGCTTACTATCTTTCTCTAGCCTTTTTAACACCTAATCTAAACCTAGGACCTCTTCCCCTTGGATCAATATACGGATAAAGGACTTGTACTCCTTGGGCAACTTGTGCATTACTTGAAGGGAAAGAACTTCATCGTCGATTTTCAAACCAGTAAGCTTTATCTTGCTGTTGATGGCTCTAATATCCTTGACATATTGGGCTACATTGGTGAATTCGGTGGTGAGTAATTCATTGAACGCCATTCGTCTGCCTTGAGCATCACCCCCAGCATACTTATCTTTAAGCAAATCCCAGGCGATCTTTCCATCTCCCTTTTTTTCGCCAAACAACTCGCTCGCTACCATAGCTACATGGTCATCATTCAAACTTCGAATGATTAGGTTGTACGCCTTCCTCTTTCTTTCTTCTATTTTGTCGGTGGGTTTTCCAAGAATGAAATCCAAGCATTTGATATTATCTAACTCGGCTTCCATTATTGTTGACCAGACGAAATAGTTTTTTTCATTAAGAAGGCAACGAGGATTGTTACTACCGGTGCTGTGATTGTTCAGTTCGGACATCTTGTTTTCGCGAATTAGTAGTAGGTAATATGGGGTTTATGATGTAGTGAGAACTTGATAGTAATATAGTGGATACTCTTTGTTATTTAAACGATTGATTACTTATTGGTACTGATAATGTATTAAATTGATTGTTTTTAAAATTAAATATATTTATCAAATATCATATATATACACAGAATATGAATTTATTATCTACCAAAAATTAATTATTATTCTACTTAATGCCCTACATCCTCCTCCTTATATATATGTCCGTCGTCAAATGTCTATGCTTATGCAAGTATGCTTTCACTCTAACGCATTTCATAGTTTGAGAATGCAGTGTTACTATTGGGTCATCTATTACTTTACTTTCTGCTTTCTGTCTTTTAAATACACTTTCTCGCTGATGTGTTACTTTTCTCTTTAATAATCTCTCACCTCTTTTAACTATCCTAAAGTGGATCTTATCCATGAAATGTAGATAGTACTTTATTTTTCTCCCTCTCCTTTTCTTTCTATAGTCTCTTATCGCCTTACATTGTCTGTTATGTTTGTCTTTTATCTTCCCATGCCACCTTATAACTTTTACCTTTTTATCTATGATTTTTTCTATTCTCTTAATGATTATGTCTTGCTTAAAATTTAATTGTTCTTCTCTTGAGTTGCTTGAGTTGTGAATGTCATTTGTTGCACCAATCTCGCATTGAGATACTAAGTGGATATGTGCAAGGTTTGCCGTCACAAAGTTAACATGGATATCAATTTATTTTTTGTAAAACAAATCATTTTCATATTTTTTTACCTTTATTTAATAATATTATAAAAGGTGTAACATCACCTGGTATGCATTTGGCACACGAGTTTTTGCTATACTTATAATATTAATAACATAATGGTGACAAAAATCAATCAAATAATAAATATGAGTGAGGCACAAAGGTCAAATACCAATTAATCAATAGTTCTTTTTAATATTATAAATTTTTTGATTAAATAAAATGGTAATAATGAATTATATTTTTCATCCACAATTCCACTCTAATGATTCCCACTGCACAAAAAGGGTTCACTTGGTCTTTTCTTTACTGCTTGTGCATATATTTTATTGCCCACAGTACTACAATTTTTTGTAGTGATTATCCACATCTGATTCAGGAATATTTTTAAACAATATAAGTTTTTTTTACAAAAGACCTTATCATATCCAATATCCCACAAAAAATACAACCTGTTTTTGTATTAAAGCCCGTTAATTATTAACACTACGCACATGGTAAGATATCCCTGATGGGGATATCCAACGCGAGTTAGGGATATTTTAGGGAGGGACATAAGGTCAGAAAAATAAATGTAAGAAAAGTAAGTGCAAGAAAAATACGTGTAAGGAAAATATGTGGAAAAAAAATATGTGAGAAAAGTAAGTGTAAGAAAAATATCGTGCAACCATGGGAAAAAAAAAATTAACTTTTTTTTTTTCCCAAAAAAATGAACTTTTTTTTTTCCAAAAAAATTAACTTTTTTTTTCCCAAAAAAATTAACTTTTTTTTTTTCCAAAAAAATGATTATTTATTTCATTTTTTTATCTTTTTCTGTTTTTTTACAATTTTTTTTTGAAAAAAAAAACATTCTCATGGTCGCAAATGATTTTTCTTACATTTACTTTTCTCACACTTATTTTTCTCGCACTTAATTTTCTTACATTTATTTTTCTGACCTTTTGTCCCTCCCTAAAATATCCCTAACTCGGGCTGGATATCCCCATCAGGGATATCTTACTTGCCACGTAGTGTAAGAAATTGTTAAAATAATTAGATTAGACCCTGGCACAGCTAGATCCATACCAACCAACCTAAAGTCTTTTCAATATTGAAAACAATTAAATAAAATTATGATATCATACTAAATTATGGGCACCAACCATAATTCAGCACTTCTCATTTGCTCTGCTACAAAATGAGTGCATGTAGCATTTTTCTAACGTCAGACTGTTTTTCTTCCTTCCCTCACACCTTTAGTCCAGAATGAAAATTTAGTATGAGTTTTGGTCAAAATGGTTTGCCAGTGTTATCTGTATGCAATATGAATTCATATTGCATATTTCTATTTATGCATAAAATATACTCGTTAAGCATCATTTTTTTTGCATTTTTCAATCATTAAGCATATTTATGCATATTCATATGCATATTCATTATACAGATTTATATGCATATTAATATATTTTATACATATACGTATATGCACCATTTTTTGCATATTCAATATGCATATTTTTAATGCATATTCAATATGCATATTTTTAATGCATATTCAATATGCATATTTTTATGCATATTTTTATGCATATATCAATATGCATATTTTTTATGCATAATCACTATGCATATTTTTTATGCATATTTTTATGCATATTTTTTATGCATGTTTATTCTTCATAGTCATTATGCATACACTTTGGATAGGCAATTCACATCAATTTTTAGCATGCAATAAGTATCCACCATGCAAATTCAAATGCATATGCATCTATATCATACACGCAACATATATTCAAGTTTAATGTTTGAATATTAAGGTATGCTAAGTGATGTTGTTCAACCTTTTGCCAAACCTGAGATTAACTGATGTTCAATGTGGTTCTTAAGCTCTGCTCAAGGAGGGATTGTTCTGGATTCAATCTGTGACAGTTTATTTTTTCAATGTTTTTTCATCAGATTTAAAAACATCTTTCTGACAGTTTTAGGATGGTTTCCCAACAGTTTCCTGACAAATTCCTAATAGTTTCAAAAAGAGGGAACTGCTAGCAGTTCACCCCCAGATTTCCCGTGGTGATGATGACAATGTAAAAAGTTTTATTGATCACCAGGATAATACTATTGATATTAAAATAGAACAAAATGAAATTAATCTTGAGCATGATGATGAGTCTTCTGAATTGGACAGAAAAAAAAATGAATATTTTCTAAAAGAAAATCCAATGGAATCAAAAATCATTAGCAAATTATTATTAAGAATTGAAAAATTAGAAGAATTATCTAGAGAGTCAAACAAAAATACAGAAATTGTATTATTAAACCTTGCATAATCATTAAGTACCACAGCCAAAAGTTTAAAAATTATTTGAAATTCAAATAATGAATCAAACAATAAAAATTAAAGATTAAACTCTGAGATTAAGAATTTTCAAAATAAATTAGAACATTCTCAAAATATTATGTCTACCATAGAGGGACGTGTAAAATGGTCTTTTTTAAATGTGAATGATACCTTAACACATGTACCTGTAGCAAATGATAGGTTATGAAGGGTAGAAATTGAAATAGCTAACATATTGAAAAATACTGAGAAAATAAAATATAATAACTGCTATGTGGAAAGAGTACTAGTTTTAATGAAACACTGAGATAATAAACCAATGATTGCACATGAAAATAGTGTCATGGGCTCTGAGAATATAAAATCAGTAAAGGATGAAATATATGATCATCTTTCTAAAGTAAGTGAATTACTTAATATTCCTCAGGTTAGGGAAGCAAAAACTAACCAAAAGAACTGGCCTAAGTTAGATCAGTATCCTTCTTTTGACAGAGATTCAAAGTCTGATTGGCAACAATTCATTCAGAGAATTGATAACTTTAAATTTTTATACAAATTACCTGATGAAGAAATTTCATCAAAATTGGTATCTTTATTTACAGATGTGGCCTTATTATGGTTTGAATCTGTATTGAGTGAGGGAATTAACTACTCCTGGAATGAATGGAAGGCACTAATTGAAAGGCAATTTGGTGGCCCAAAATTTAGAATTACTCAACAAAGATTGTATGAGAAAGCCAGTTATAATCCAAATGCTGGTTATAAACCCATGGTATTTTAATCGAATTTAATAAAAATCATGAAAGTCACGGATCCAAAAATGGATTATGATGAGTGGAAGGAAAAAACAATACATAAATTGCCTATATCAGTCAGAGAAATTATTGTAGCTAGAAATTAAATCATCAGAGATATTTCTGGGTTTATTAATATATGCAATGAAATATTATTGAACCACAAATATGAAACCAGGTATAATAATTACAAGAAAAGTGTTGAGGTAGTAAAACCTACTACAAATAGGTTACCAGTGGAGAAGAAAAAACCTTCATCTCCCCTTGTCCTTAAAAGACAAGAAAATAACACTTGCTACAAATGTAATGAACCTTGGGCTAAAGGTCATACTTGTAAGAAAATAATAAATGTTATTGAAAACTCACAAGATTCTGATCAAAGTAACCACAAAGATGAAAAGGAGGAATCTAGTGAGGATTTTAAAAGTAACATTTCATACAGTGATGATGAGAATGAGATATATGTATTAGAACAGGATATTATGTTCCTGAATGATGCAATACCTCATACAGATACATCTTTAACTTCAATTGAAGAAGCTGAAATTATCAAAGATGTATCTCATGATACTTACAAAATAACACCTATTAGAGAGCCTGTTATTATATTTGGAAAAGAAATGAATTCCATTCTTGAAACTGGGCCTGCAGAAGGTGGTGAGTTTCTATTAATACTTTAATGAAACTAGATAGTAAGTATTAAGTGAAACTAGAACCTGTACAGACAAAGACTGGAGGGGTTTTGTTCAGTATTAAATCTAATTGAAAAATACAAAACTGCTTTATTCTTTACATATAATAACGGATATGTAAGAGAAGTGTGTGAATTTGTAGTAATAGATAATAATAATTAAAGTGACTTGTTTATTATTGGCGATGACTAATTGACCATATTTGGCATTAAACTGGATTCTGTAAATAGTTGCTTCACTATAGGCATAAATGGGTAACAAAAATTCAAAATTATCTCTGAAAATTCAGTTTCTTTCATAGCTTCTAAAGAAGAACAACTGCAAGGTGGAAGAAGCACCTCTGAAGTGGTAGAATTGGAAAATAAAATCCAAAAAGCCTCTTTCAGTCCTCAACTCCCAAAAATTGAAGAAAACAATATTTTGAGATTGATAAAATCTTATCCTATGGCATTTGCTCAAGTTTCAAATGAACTAGGATTGGTCAAAGACCATTAGATGAAAATATCTTTAAGTTATGATTTGGATAATATTCCTGGCAGCTTGAAAAAGAAACCTTACCCAGATTCTCCTGCAAAAAGGTAAGACATTGAAGACAACATTAAAATATTGTTAGAAATGGGTATTGTTGAAAAATTAGACACAAAAGCTAAGTATTGTGGGTTTTCACCAGTTTTAATCTCTTATGAAAAAGATAAGGTAAGATTATATGGTGATTAAAGAGCTCTGAATACATTCACTGTGGATGATATTTACCCTCTACCAAGGATAGCTTCTATCCTTGCTACCTTACAAGGAGCAAAATATATTTCCTGTCTGGATGGAAACAAAGGTTACAACCAGATTCCTGTGGAAAATAACTCTCAGAATTTCTTACTCATAACCACACACATAGGTATATATAAATTTGTGAGAATGCATTTTGGCCCAAAAAATGTGCCTTCAGTCTTCCAAAAATTGATGGATAGTATTTTTCATCAGAAGATGATTGAAGGGTGGCTTTTAATTTATATTAAAGACATCATAGTGTTCTCAAAAACATATGATGAACATTTAAATCACCTGAAAAGAGTATTTCAAAATATTGATGAAATTAATATGAGAATTTCATTTAAGAAATGTAAGTTTCGGTTTCAATACTTGAAGGTAATTCGATATGTTGTATCTGGATTACAAATTTGTGTTGGCCAGAATAAAGTGGCAGCAATAAAAAACATTTGTATACCTAAGAATGTGAAAGATTTTTAAATTTTTTTAGGTATGTGTGGATATTATAGGCATTTTATAAAAAACTACCAATCAATTGAAGCCCCTTTAACAACATTTATCAGGAAAAATGAAGCTTTCATTGGGAATAATGAACTGAAAAACTCCTTTGATAAATTAAAGGAGTGTCTAATGTCAGCTCAAATATTGGGATTGCCAGATTTTAACCTACCTTTTATCTTGTATACTGATGCAAGTTTCACAGTGTTAGGTGCTGTCTTACAGCAAAAACAAATAATAAATGGAAAATTATCTGAAGTAGTTATCTGTTAAATATCCAGAACCTTAAGAAAGACAGAATTAAGGTATGGTGCCACCCAACTTGAATGTTTAGCCATTGTGTGGGCCTTGGAGAAACTTCATTACTATCTGGAAGACCAGAAGTTTGAATTAATACCAGATTGCAGTGCAGTAAAATCATTACTAAACATGAAAACACCTAATAGGCACATTTTTAGATGGCAACTAGCTGTACAAGAGAACAGAGGAAGAATTAAAATCACTCATAGAGAAGGAAAATTGCATTCTAATGTGGATTGGTATCCAGAATCCATTTTCCAAATGATACTGACAACTCAGAATATGTACCTGAAAATGAGGTTATACATATCATTGGGATTTATATAGCGGATTAAGAGGAAGAGTTTATGAAAACTATATTGGAAAATTATTCATCTGATAAATATTTGGCTAAATTATCTACCATTTTAAATGATCCAAATAATGCTTCCATGAGTTCATTAATTAAATCCTTGCCTCCAAAGTATAAAAATGTGTTGGAAAAAAGTAAACTGTCAATTGAAGATGGATATATATATTACAGTAAAAAGCTAAGTAATGTAATAGTTATACCACTATCTATGAAAGAGTTAATGTTGAGTACTTGTCATGATGAAATCTTAGCTGGTCATTTTGATTTTGACAAAACATTAACCAGAGTTAAAATTAAAGCCTGGTGGATAAACATGAAGGAAAATGTACAAAAATACATTGAAACATGTGACTCTTGTCAAAAATCTAGAAGATTAACTGGGAAGAGAGCTGGGTTGTTACAACAAATAGAGAAGCCAAAAGCTCCATGGGAAATTATAAGCATGGATTTTGTCACTGGCTTGCCATTAGCAGGAAAAGAAAGTTTCAATTCATACTGGGTAATTGTAGGTAGATTAAAAAAAATGTGTAAATTTATCCCTAGCCATAAAGAGGTATCTGCAAAAGACTTGGCATTACTATGGTGGACTCAAATGATGAATACTGCTGGGCTCCCTGAAGCAAAATCTCTGACAGAGACCCTAAATTTACTTCAGAGTTCTGGAAATCTTTGATGGAAGTATCAGATTGTAAATTGAAATTTTCTACAGCACACCATCCACAAACTGATGGGCTGGCTGAGAGAATGATACAGAATCTAGAAGATATGATCAGAAGATATTGTGCCTTTGGATTGGAATACAAAGACAATGAGAAATTTACACATGACTGGGTAACATTTATTCCTGGCCTTCAATTTGCTTATAATAGCACAACTCATTCTGTAACAGAGAAAAAACCATTCGAAATCTGGCTGGGATATGTACCAAATACCCCAGTAAATCATTAAAATAAATTACCAAGTTTAGATATACAGCCTGGTACTAAATTTTTTATTCATATGAAACAAATGTGTAGAAAGCATGCAAAGGAATGCATCCAAAAAGCATTTGAATATGAAAAAAAGGTGGGATAAATCTCATAAAGAATTTGAATTCAAAAAAGGAGATGAAGTCCTAATTTCAAAACTACATTTTAACTTACAAGGTAATGTTAAATTGAAGGATCCTTTTGTAGGACCTTTTTTAGTATGCAAAATGGTTGGTAATAATGCTGTGGAAGTCATATTATATGCCCAATATGATAGGAAACATCCAGTTTTCCCTATCTCATTATTAAAACCTTACCATGCAAATGATCCTGAATTAATTCCAAAAAGAAGAGGAAGGCATAAAAATCCACCTGAAGAAATTGTGGAAAAGGCAGAGATTGAAAAAATACTAAAGAAAAGAATTCTTACTAAAGAGAAAGGAACTGAGTATTTATTAAGATTTAAGGGGAAATCAAATGAATTTGATATATGGATACCTGAAAAAGAAATCTAAAATCTCTCCTACCGTCTTAAAAAATTTAAACAGAAATAAATTTCTGTTCAACCAGCTGAGGGGTTAAAAAACTAGTACTCATAATATTTTTTATGTTTTATTTCTTTAAGGAATTAATCTTTAATGCTACAGAATTTTCTGAATACCTGAAAAATAATATAAAATAAAAAAAAGTGTATAACTTATCATTTTTTTATTTTTTTTTTGGGTGGGAAACTTTCAGCCTGGATATCCCCAGGACTGAGTAAAAAGTACTTATAAGTTATGTTAATCACATGTACTATACATGGGAGAAATAAATTAGAGTACACAAATAGTATACATAAGTAAAATTATGATAATATACAATATATGCCATTATAACACCCTATATACACGCATATATCCACCTTTCATAAGTCTTATGTACTTAATATTAAGTTTTAATTTTTTAGGGTAATATTAAAAGCCTTAAATATAAGGCTACATAATTTTTAAGTACAGTTAAAGCTATTGTTTTCATTGTTTTATGTAAAAAAAAAGAAATGCGCTTTAAATCACTTAAAATTTGATTATATGAACTATAAATTTAATAATATTCATAATGTGCTTTGACAGATCAATTTTTTTAATTATATCTATTGATTGGGCTACTCAAATTCATGAAAATAACACTTTTCAAATTTGGTGTTTTTTATGCCAGAAATGGCTTCTGTGTACTGGCCACATACTGCCTGCATTTTTCCTGTGTGAATAGCTTCATTTTTAGCAAACTTAGATTTTTCAAACTATAAATACCCCACACTCTACACCCACTGTGGGGAAACATAATAAAATAGGCAACAGGCGCTTATTTAGTGTCCTAGCTTAATTATAAATGCATTGACCCTCTTTTTATGCACTAATTTCATTAATCAACTCATTCTTTGTGCCTTAATTCACTACCACGTGTAAATTTTTCTAAATTATTCAAGGATTTACCTGTGAAAGCACCTGTCAAGGACTGCATGTAGTTACCCCACATCTCACGCCCTTTTTTGGGTTTTTCTGTGGTTTCTCAGTCAATTTTGGTTATTTTTGAATGGGGATTTCATGTAGTATAATGTCATGATTAGCCCCAATATTTCTACAGTTAATCCTTTGTATTATTAAGTATTAATTAGTCTTAATTTTCCCTTTTTAGATTTTTTTATCAATATATAATACGCATATACTCTCTTTTTTGCTTATTCATTATTTTTGATGGATTATCCCTATTACTACAGGATTTTTGCGGGTGTTATCATTCTAATTATGTTATTAGTCACTCTTTATGGTTCCAAAAATTCCACTGGCTAGAATGAGGCGTCATTAAGTGTGTTTTGAGCTGGTAAATCATAGGGGGAATTGGGGAAGTAATTGTGTATAAAAGGAAGAGGTTTTTGGTCTTATTTTCTTCATTATTTATCATTACAATTAAACATATAACCAATACAATTACAATACATATCAATGTACTTATAAAGTCTTTAATTAGTATCTGAATTTATTTAATCTATTTTTCTACCAACTATAAGATTGTAAGCTATATATAATAAGTGAGATTAAAATAACCGAGACCCTTATATTGAGTTTTATTTTAATACTTATTGGATTTGTACTAAATTATTCATTTAGGAACACTAAAATCTTCTAGAAAACTGACCATTCAAGCTATTTCACCTCTTTGTACTTGACCTCAGCCTGACAGAAAGCATACCATTAAGCCATAAGAATGTATAAAAAGCTAGAATAACAATTTCTTAAAATATAATGAATATATTGAACTTCCAAACATCCTTTTACTATTGTAATAAAAGTATAGAATTCTTTCAGATGCCTTTGGCTCACAAGATTTTAAAATACCCCAATCATAGATAAGAAACTGGTAAGGACAAGCTTATTATATTATTGTTATGAAAAGAAAAATGTTTTCCCATACACACCACACAATATGGGGAGAGGACTTGCTAGCAAGTCTGCAACCTTGGACTAAAACTCACCACAGATTGAACACACATTGAAATATTGAAAAAGGAAAAATACCATCAGGACTGAAAACCACTCAGCAGAGCAGTTCTAGGTGGGTGCTCAAGTAGAGTTCAGTATGGGTTCAGTAAGAGTTCAGTCTGAGTTCCATCTGAGTTCAGATTGGGGACTTGCTATTGAATCCACCCCCTATATTGCATAGTGACATATGTGGAAACTGTGATATCTGAATTTTCTTCATTTAGGCTTTTAAAATGAATATGATTTAGAAAAATCTTTGTAGTTTTAAAATAATAATGCTCAAAATGTCTTAACATTTAAAATTTAAATATATTTTTCCAAGTAACAGATTGATTTATTAATCAATACATACTCTAGCACAAATATAGGTGGTAAAATAAAATTAATACCCTTGATTTTCAAAGGTAAAAAACTCATTAATGTATGAATTGGACCTGTTACAGCCTTTTTTATTCTTTATATCACCCAGCTGCACAAACATGTTTCTGACTATCAGTCAAGTAATTCTTGGAAGCAAATAATCTAGAATTAAGGTGTTAAAAAGTATCTTGTTAACCAGTACACACAATACTTTATGTAGTGAGAAATGATTGTTAATAATGCATGAAAGATGAAAAGGTATACATATAATACCACAATCACCACACAATATGGGGGGCAGACTTGCTAGCAAGTCCGCAACCTTGGACTAAAACTCACCACAGATTGAACACACATTGAGCTATTTATAAAGGGACCATACATTCAGGGATGAAAACCACTCAGCAGAACAGTTTTAGGTGGGTGTTCAAGTAGAGTTCAGCATGGGTTCAGTAAGAGTTCAGTCTGAGTTCCATCTGAGTTCAGGTTGAGGACTTTCTAGCAAGTCCACCCCCTATATTGTGTAGTGGATGATATGCATTTTTAAAGTGTCCTTCTGAGAAACAGACTTTTTTTAAGGGGGACACTATAGGAAATGTGTAGGTATATGGCATGAAATTTTTTGAAAGCACTGGTATTTGATTTTTTTTAAAAAAATAGTTGAAGGGGATCAATACTTGTTCAAAATTATACACTTGAAGGATGGTCTGTATCTAAAAATGACACCATTGTGATGCATATTATCTAGGCATTATATATAACTATTTTATCTTTAAAATTTATAAAATTGTATTTCTCAGTGATGGACCATTTTTAAGGAGGACAGTCTAGGTACTTTAAATGAAATGAGCTCTTTTAATAGCCTTGGTACTTGGAAATTGGTTAAACATTAAATTGAAGGTTCTAAAGACTTGGTCAAAAGTGTCCTTCTGAAGGATGGTCCAAAACTCAGAAGAACACTTTTAAAATGAATAAAAGAAAGATATGTATACATATAATACCTAAATGATATAAATTATAAAAATTTCCCTCTGAGTGTTGGACCATCCTTCAGAAAGACACTTTTGACAAGTCTATAACACCTTTACTTTTATTGTTAGCCAACACTCAGATACCATGGAAATTAGCAAAACCTTTTCCATCTTATTGCACAAAACCTAAAGTATTTACCTGAGCAATATTCAATTTTTGAGTGTGACACTTTAATAATTAAAAATACTCAACTTTCACAGACTTATACCCTTACTGATAGGCTTTTTAAAAGTGTCTTCCTCAGCATCAGCCAATTCTCAGAAGGACAATGGGTTCCATGTAAAGCCAGATACCACTGATTTCTTTAATTGTATTTATAAAATCAATCTCATATTTGAAAAATGCATTTTTTTGGATTATTATTCTTCAAGTTACAACATAGTGGCCAATGCCATTGGATTTCAAAAGAATACTAACTCAAAAAATAATAATATAATTTAAAAATTATTTCAACACACAATTATTGTTAAAAACAAAGCATAAAGCCATGGGAATATATAAAAACCAAGAAAAATATTTTCCTAACATATAATAGATATATTGAACTTCCAAATAAATTTTTATTATTATGATCAAAGTATAGCATTCTGCCAGATGCATTTAGCACACAAGATTCAAAAATACCCCAATTATAGATAATAAGCTTGTAAGGACAAGCTCATGATATTATTTTTATGAAAAGAAAAATATTTTCCCATACATTTATGGAAAGTGTGATATCTGAATTTTCTTCACTGAGGCCATTAACATGAATATGATTTAGGAAAATCAAAGAATTTATAAAATAATAATGCTCCATATTTCATCACATTTCTATTTAAAAAAACTATTCCCAAGAAGCATATTGGTTGATAAATCAATACATACTCAAGCAGATATATAGGTGGGGAAAAATATTATTGCCCTTGCTTTTCATAGTTTCAAAAACCTGTTAATGTATGAATTCGACCTTTCACAGCCTTGTTGATTCTTCATGTCACACACTGGCACAAATAATTTTCTGAACATCAGTCAAGTACTTTCTGCAAGCCAAAAATTTAAAATTAAAGGGGTTAAACAAGCATCCTATTAACCAGTCCACACAATATTTATGTGGTTTAAAATGATTTTTTTATTGTATAAAAGATACACATATATACATTTAATACCAAGATGATATGCCTTTAAAAATTTTCCTTCATAGAAACAGACCATTTTTTAGGTGGACACTTTAGGCTCTTTGCAATAGGCTTATAAGAATTTTTCTAATGACCATGGTATTTGATTGTTGGCTTATCATTAAAGTGAAGGTGCTAAAGACTTGGCCAGAAGTGTCCTTCTGAAGGACTGTACAATGCTCAGAAGGAGAATTTTATAATGCATAAAATAAAAATATGTATACATTTAACACCCAGATAATATGCATTATTAAAATGTCCTTCTAAGCATCAGATCACCATTCAGAAGGACACTTTTAACTCAGTCTGTAACACCTTCACTTTTATGATTGGACAGCACTCAGATACCATGGAAATTAGCAAAACACTTTCCATCCTATTGCACAGAGCCTTTAGTGTCCACCTGAGAAATGATCCATTTCTGAAAAGAACACTTTGATATTTTGAGCTACATATGCTATACAGACTTATACACTTATACTGATATGCTTTATAAAAGTGTCTTTCTAAGAATTAGTCAATGCTCAGAAGGGTACTTGGTGCCATGTAAATCCAGATACCACTGTTTTTTTAATTGTATTTAAAAAATTAATCTCATATTTGAAAAATGCATTTAATTGATTAATTATTATTCATGGTAAAAAAATCAATCCGATTTCTTTAATACACCAAATAATACTACATCAAAAAATAATAATATATTGGAAAAAATATTGAAACCCACATTTATTATGAAAAAAAGAGCATTGAGCCATTTAATATATGAAAAGAAAAGAGTAAAATTTTTTTAACATATAATAAGTATATTGAACTTCCAAATATCCTTTTATTATTATGATCAAAGTATTACATTCTTCCAGATGCATTTGGCACAAAAGATTCAACAATACCCCAATAATAGATAATAAACTGGTAAGAAAAAGCTCATAATAATATTATAAAGAAAAATAAAATATTATCTTATACATATGTGAAAACTGTGATTGGAATTTTCTTCACTAAGCCCATAAACATGTATAGAATATAGGAAAATCTGAGGAGTTGTAAAATAATAATACTTCAAAATTCTTCACATTTGTCTTTTAAATATTTTTCTTCTTAAGTAACACATTGATTAATTACTCAATAACTACTATAGCTCAAATATAGGTGGAAAAAAATAATACTCTTGCTTTTCAAAGGTTTTAAAATCTATTTATATTGAAATTGAATCTTTTACGCCCTTGTTGATGCTTAATATTGGCCAGAAGTCTTGAAGAAGGAGAAGAGGATGGAAAGAACAGAGAGGAGGAGGAGGAAAAATAGAAAAAGGTTTAGAAGGTAGAGAAATGAAGTAATAAATTAATATAATTAGTATTGAAAAAAGAAGGCAACAAGAATTTCCTGAGATTTGACACAACGGTGAGGCTTATTAAATTATGATATATTTATTTAAAATAGGTATTACTATCTCTGCGCAGAAAACACTCTTTTTATTAATAGACCTATTTCAACCTTAGTTATTTATATAGAATTTAGATTAGAATTGTAGTACTAATAAAAATAATAATAAATGTATTATATTAAAATAATATTGTTAAATGTTGAGTGTATAATAAGTGGTGAGGCTACAGGGGGTTACCCAAGGCCCTTATATAGGCATGGGGCCCTCTGATGCTTCATAATAAAGTATATATAAAAATTAATAAAAATATCAAAACAATTAAATGATTCTGAGTAAGTATAAGAGAAATATGACACAATTAACTAAAACACATGAGTTAGAGTCTAAATATCCACCAAGTTAATCCCAAACAGTTACCATAAAATTAGTGAGTAATTAAATAAGCTTAAGAGGCATTAAAATAATTAAATTAATTTAAAACATGTCTTATAATCTTTTTAAATAATAACCAATTTAAGTGAAACATGAAAATAACTTATTTTAACATGTGAAAAATAATTTACTTAATTAATTTAGTATAAACCATAAATAATTATATATTTTAATTACTTTTATTAGTGTAATAATTAATTTAATTTAAAACTAAGACTTATTATAACAACATTACAAATTTTTAGTACAAAACATTAATAATATATTTAAATAAGTGTTTTAACTTGTTTAATATTTTGATGACACAATTAGGGATCCAGAAGGAACCCAATATTATTGTTTAATATCATATGTAAGGTTTTATTTAATATATAAATTTAATTAATTAATTTAATTACATTATAAGTTAATTTTATACTTATAAATATAATATATGTTTATAATTAATTAATTAATTAATTATATTTATTAAATACATAAAAATGCAACATAATTTATAGAATATAATATTTATTATGCTTAATTTAAATGTATATAGAATTTATATAATAATGAAATTAATATAGAACTTATTTTATATATATTTAATAAAATACTTATATCATTTCATTATGCAATATAATATTAATTTAAATACATAATAAGCATACACCACAGAAAAAATGGGGGGGTATTGCTAGCAATACCCCTTGCTTGAACTCTGTTGAGCCACAAATCTATGCTTGAATTATGCACACATCATCACCATGTAGGAAATTGTTTGGCCTTACATTTAGTCAGAGATTTGTCACAAATTGAGCTCAAGATGAACCTACATTGATCACCGTTTGATCTTGTAAAATCCTAATTTGATCATCAGTTAAGCTCCCTTTGATCTCACTTTGATCTAACATAAGATTTTGCATATCCAATATGTCAACTATTCACTTTCAAAAAGATTCGTAATGAATTTCACATGGAATATTAGAAACGAAACCAGTAATTTTGAGTAAATGTCTCATCAAAATGATTAATCTACAACAAAATACCATCAAAATTCAATCTGATTACTGAAAACTTTTGTTAAAATGACTAATAGATATTTAAATTGGAAAATAATATTCCATTTCTCAATTTCAATTTCAAAATATAAATCCTTGTTTGAAATGTGAATTTTGTAGATTCCTTGCCTTCCTATATTATGAGTAATATTTGAGGTATTTTACACCTTTGTAAATATGGTGTTGTGCTGCTAGAAATTATCTCTGTTTCAATTCAACTTTATTGAAGCTTGATTCCAGAATGATACATATTTTATAACTATTTTGAGAAAAAAGTCACTAGTAATGAATTTAGCTTTTTATCTGTCCTTTATTAAACCTCACTTAATCCTACTTAAATCCAAATTGACCCACAAAAACCTTATTTGGGATATTTTTTAGCCCAGGATGATTCAAGATTGGAGCAAAATATTATTTTAAATATCCAATATGCCTATTGATTAAATTTCTTCAAGCTTACTTTAAATTCACATTAACATTAACTTTCACAGGAAATATTAAACACAAATCTTGAAAATATAGTATTTAAAATCATAATAAATATAATATAATATGCTTACAACAGAATTTTCTTTCTGGATTAATTGAAACAAAAAATTGTTCATTTGTGAAAATAGAAAAAAATACTATCCATCCTGAATTTAGAATTCATTTTTAAAAATTTAATGCCCCCTCACTTTCAAGTTTATCATGTATTTCGAAAATTATATTTTTAATAATTTTGTGAATAGTACACCTGAGATATAAACTTGGGGATATCAAAAACTAAAACATCAGCAAATTGAAATGTTTTTTATTGTTATGAATGGAAATAATGATTGAAAAACACCATTAGAGCAAGTTTGATTTTGAATAATAGGCATACTTTCTCATGTAAATTTCAATAAAAATAATTTTTATTCTTACTTAAGTTGCGGTGGATACATTTGAGCTCAAAAAGAATTAAAATTGATAAAATAAGACTTCTATAGTTCATATTCAAAAATGAAATCACCCTTCATTATCTACCTGTAAACTATTTTAAATTGAATAATTTCAAAGTCAGTATATACTGATGTTATTTTTTCTTCTAAAAAATTTATTATATAGATTAATAGTCATAAACAGTTGACATAGATGTTAAATTTATATAAGCAATCTTTAATTCATAAAATGATAAAACTATCTTTTATGTAAAAAGTGATGAAGGAAAAAAATATTATTAAATTTTTGATGCACTATCAATAAAATTGAAGATAGAGCATATCAAAAGTTTAAACTTAATTTCAATTTTGATATCATCATTTTATTTTTTTTTACTTGAGTAGAAAACAGATTTTAAATCTCAATATAATTTTAAATCCCATTAGTTTGTAGATTTCAACATTTGAAACTATGAAATAAATATTTATGAAAGAATTTTACAATATTTGCCCTTCTAAAAACTCATAAATCCAACTTCAAATCTTCTAACCTTCACAAGTAACCACAATGCATTCTGAAAATACTCTATATTTAAATAATTAAAGGTAAATAAAATTATGTTTTTATTCTTTATTTCAATTTTTGATAAATAATATATATATATACATATATATATATATATAATTTCTTAAAAAGTCTAAGAGGGAACTTAATAGTGGTTTTGGCATTAGATATATAGATTCAACTTTCAAAAAATTTGTTTGGAATAAATTACAAAGACAAAAAGGATATATTTTGATGAAAGAATACTGATTTAGGTTCTCTTAAAATATTATTAACCATTTTTATGGAATATTAATCCATGGTTATCATTCTTTATGATATTATCATAGAATTTTTTCCTTTTTTAATATAATTATTTTCTATTGTGTGGTATGTAGGCTAAGATAAGTTTAAAAGATTTATTGAAGATATATATACCAGAAACAGTATAATCTGTAGATTTATAACTATAACTTACTTTTCTGATGTTTTACATCATTGATAAGTAGCTCATGCATTACACAAGTAAATAATTATAGTCTCTGGAAATAATTCCTTGTGAATTTCAAATTTTTTGTTATTCTTAAAATCATTACTCAAATAAACTAAAAATTTCTTCAAATATTGATTGAAAGAAGGAGCTACAAAATCTTATTTTGTAGTTATAAAAGTTTGAGTTATTTTTCATATTATCAAGTATAATGAACATTTGTAAATTTTAACTTGAAAACTAGTGATCATAGCAAAGTAATACTGGAAGAATCAGATAAAAAGGGTGGAATAAAGTCATAGCACAACAGGAAATGATACAAAATTGTTGATTTTTATCTCATAAAATTCAACTTATTTTTAACATATTTTACCACCTTTAGATAATGTTTAGTGGATTTTAACATTATTATAACAAGCAAACTTAACAATGTTTTGATTTTTTTAACAAAAATAAATATTGTTAGATCATTTTTTTAAAAAATATGACTTATTTTTATGCTTTATCTACAATAGTTAGTAGTTTTTTTTGCAAAAATTACTTGTTTTGATATTCTATTTTTGAATTTTTTAAGAGACTTCATTGCATTAAAGTTTTGTAATAATTTTTCATTAAAGCATCATATTTTAAATCTAGAGAATTGGTTTTGAAATAATATATATTTTCATGTTAATTGACTCATTATTTTTGGATTGATAAATTATGTTAAAATTGGGATTGCTTATTTCTAGTGAGTGTACATCATAGTTTGTTTTCAAATCAAAGATTAATAAATGGTGAAATTTGGTAAAATTCTAAATATCTTTTAAACCTTTTTGATTTAAATAATGTTTAATGTTATGTAATCATTCTATAAGTAGAACACAGTTAAAATCTGATAATGGTACATTGCTTTCAATTTCTAACACTAAAATTCTATTCTACTTGAAACAATGTAAACTAAAGCTTGGTATCTCATAAGAAACTCACAATTTTCAAAAATCATATTTCCAACTTTTTAAACATGATACACATTAAAATATATTTTTAGAATAATTTCCTAATTAGTTTCAAATACTAGAAAATAATGACCTCAATTTATTTTAATACTTAAACCATTCTGATGAGTGAATTTCACAATCCTCTAAGTAACATATGGTTACCATTTATACACATATGCATGATTTCTCCTTTTGTTTAATTTTAGCTGAATCTAAAAAGTAAAATCACATGTTGAATATCATCTATAGATAAACTTCTTATATTAGAAGCTAATATTTCATATGAGAAATTTGTTATTGAGTTTGGGAAACATTAATAAGTGTTGGGTATTATAATTGAGCCATTTATTCAAGTAAATAAAAAAGGATGACGTTCTAAATATTTCATATATATATATATATATATATAATAAAAATTAATTATATAGTAGCATTTAACCATGTTTTTATACTAATGTCATATAAAAAAAGGGATTGAACTAAAACTTTCAGTAAAGAAAATAAAAATAAGATAAGTTAATATTCTTGTTTATATTCTCATATTTTTGAAATGGCTTACTTAAGGGAGAAAATTATTTGGTTTTAGAGTACAAGAATTTCTAGATAAAAATCTTCACAATATAGTTTGACCCTCTCAAAAAGAAAATTCCTCAAATTTTACTATCACATTTTATATATTTGTTAAGTAATAGAAAATGGAGTTGTGTCTTTGACAATGAAGCTTTAGAAAATGAAATAAATGATTTAAATTCATAATATAATTTTTGAAACAATAAATCATGTATTCAAAAAAAATTATATATTTTACAATCAAGATAACAGTATTAATTAAGCAACTCTAACAACTTTGGAAAGAAACAAGAAAAAAATAATTAGTAAAATGCATAAGTTATTTTTAGAATTTAAGGAAACTTAATAGCTCTACCTGTAAACTAGCCTTAAAGCAGGTTTGGATTTAACATGTGGAAATTCATACATAGTACCCTTCTATCATTAGAGCAGAATAAAATTTATGTAGTTTTATTTTTTTAATTTATAATAGTATTTTTATTTTTGGCTTTTTCATTAGTATAACTATATATTTTTTAACTTTTTTGTTTTTCATAACTTAAGTTCAAAGCTGCACATCACTACTTCAAGATGAAACTCCATATAATGTAATCAATGAATGATATATTATAATGAATTTTACTAGAGACTTTTCAAAAATGGTGATTAAGAATACTTATTATAATTTTTTAAATTTTTATTATTATTCTATCTCTTGAAAGGAGATGGCCATATCTCAATTTAATTAGTTTTTCCTCAGAAAAATTTATTCTTGATCTAAATAAAATTGCATCACTATTAACTAGATGTTATTATACAATTTTAACAATTTTTTTATCTGAACATAGTTGAAAGTATGTATAAATTAAAGTGTTTCCACATAGTCTTACTATTATCCCACCATTATTTTCACATTTAGATTTCATTATAACTGTAAAATAAGTTTTTCAATAATTTTAATAATACCTTAATATTTAATAATTTAGTTACATAGTAGATTTTTTATCCTTTTTTTATATGAGGCTTATTATATAAACACTACTTTTAGATTTTATCCATTTTGATGTCTGATAATTTAAATTTTCATTTAACTACCCAAATTATATCAAAAAAAATTCAAAAGTATATTTTTTTAATGTACTCTTTTTGATAAACTTATCATTTCTTATAGTTTATTCTTCAACTATTTATTGTAATTAATTACCCACTCATTTATGGTCTGTTATTGTTGTTCATTACATACAGACAAAATAAGGATACTCTCATATTATATTGGAGTTTTAAATTAAAAAGTAAATACTAGTGGCTGGTATTAAATATGAAGTTGTTATAACTAAGTTGAACATTAATTAATTATTAAATGGCATTTTATATTACAAATTTTATTGAATGTATATAAAAATAACACTCAAGAAATATATATAAGATATATATATAACCATTGTATATCAAAAATGAAGTACTTATCAACATGGTCTTTTTAAATGATTTTCAAATTTACTTAAAGAGACATTAATATTACCAATTCAAATTTTATATCAAATACAACAATATTATTATTTCATTTTTAATTATTTTACAAAAAATTTGAGTTTCAAAGTAATTTAATTCAGTATTTAATGAATGTTTTTGAAAAATATTTTTAAAAATAGAAATAACCCCTCACAAAAAAAATATAATTTTTCTTACTTACAATTTGCACCATATTTCTACCCTTAAAATATTTGTATTCTTCTAACAAAAATATTTTTTAAATAAATTTAAATTTTTTTTCATTATTCAATTACAAAATGTCAAATTTATAATTTATTTTACCTTACTAAAAAATTTAGTTGAAAATTTAATTTTGTATTTCCAAAAAATAAACTTAAATGTCAAAAATTAAAAAAACAAAATTATAAATATAATTATGAGAAAGAGGTAGATTAAATTTATTCTATTCATATAAAAAAAATTCATATATTTTATGGTGTTTGAATTTTAAATTTAATGTATTAAAAAATAATTATTAAATAACCAAGCCAAATGAAATTGGCTTGGATTTTTGGTATCACTAGAACTTATTTTTTTTCTTATATTCACATTTTAATTTTTAATTTTTTTTTTTCTACATTTCTCATTTTTTTTATGATTTTTAATGTTTTTAAGACCGAAGTTGCTTTGAAACAACTTCGGTCTAACGTTTCTCTCACTTTCCCACCAGATTTCACCTGTTAGGGAAAGTCGCTTGCATTTTAGAGACCAAAGTCCCTTGCAGGGACTTTGGTTTCTCTGTGTGCATTGCACAGCCAGAAAAAAACTGGCTGTGCAATGCACTGCATGCAGCACATGCAACACGCATCGCTGCTGCAAGTAATGCGCATTGCATGCAGCATAAATGCGCGTTGCATGCAGCACATGCAGCCTGCATTGCTGCTGCATGCAACGTGCGTTTCTGCTGCATGCAGCGCGCATTGCACATGCTGCGCATATCTCATGCAGCTGACTTGATATCAGCTGCATGAAATATGGTAGCGATTGTGCAACGCGTGTTACTTGCAGCAGCAACGCACGTTGCACACTGCTTTGGCCACCTCCCAGCCTAGTAAATTAGCTGGGAGGGTGGCAAACATTACAGCAAGCAATCGAAGTCGCTTTTAGCAACTTCGATTGCTTGAAAGAGACACTTCCAGCCAGGGGAAACCTGGCTGGAAGTACTAAATTGCAATGTAAGGGACCCAAGCCAATTTCAAAGGCTTGGGTCATAAATTAAGGTTTCTAAAAAGCAGCCAATATAAATCTGGCTGCAATAAAAAGTAAATTTTTTAAATAAAATACATAAAAAAATAAAAATTTGTTCAAATAAAATATACAACATTCTTCAGCCAGTAAGAAACAGCCTTCCATTGTTACACATAGAAACAAAATCAAATGTTTCTTTCATCAACATTGGCCATGTTTCAATATTTTGAACCAAGTAAGATCAGGAAAAAGGTCACGGCAAAAAAATTGCATAATTAAAAGTCTCCCAATTTAATATGGTGTGGAGGTTCATATTTTAGAAATAGGTGGTGCACATTATAGTTTCCTTTAAAAAAATTCAAAAATGAATTAACTTTGGCGCAATGTAAATTTAAATGTGATGAGTGTATGTTTTTTAGCTACGTGAAACATGGTAGCTAGAATTATCACCACGCAATATAGGGGGAGGACTTGCTAGCAAGTCCGCAACTTGAAGTCAGATGGAAATCAGATGGAACTCAGACTGAAGTAATACTGAACTTTCACTTGAAGTATCACACAAATAACAATGGATCTATATTGAAAACATAGTGAAAGTGTGAGGATAACTGAATGGAAGCCAGAAAAAATCATTCCATGAGTCTACTCAATGCAAAGTATTTTTTGAAACAGCTTATTAAAATAATACTTTATTAAATTAATTTGATCAATAAAAATTGATTGACAATATTGCAATTCTTAAATACAATAATTTTATTAAAAAATTTCAGATTACATATAAAAAAAATCAGTGACTTTTTCTATTACTTACAACTGTTTTTACAGAATTGAAAACTATGTTTCAGCTAATATTTTATGGAAGTGAACTCTGTTCTTCGCCCGAAGAACAGAGTTCATCCTCCTATTTTCACACTCTGTTTGCACCAATCTCCATCCCTTTCAATTCTATCAACACATGCTTGTCTTCCCTTCCCATGCCTTTCGCTATCCTCCCAGCCCCATTGTATGCCATCCTCTTTTGATCCCCATTTCACCCCTCTCAACCTCTCCCAGACCCTTTTCTTCATTTAAAATGCCTCGGAACCCTTAATCTTCCCTTCCAACTCTTTCCCAACCTTTTCGCTACCCCATACACCCTTCCTCACCCCTCTCTCCAGCCTTTCCAGCCCTTGTAGCCCCATTTGTGTTCACATGAGCTTCAAGGTGTGTTCAAAGTAAATTCAATACTTCTTCATGATGGTTTCATCACTTCCTCAATGTGTGCTCAAAAAGATATGAATTAGGGTTCAAGGTTGCGGACTTGCTAGCAAGTCCGCCCCCCATATTGCGTGGTGTATGTGGCATCAATTTTTTTTAGATGTGAAATTCAGTGTTCCACAAATGTGCATCTGTACAACATGCAGCCAAGTAAATTCTAGCTGGAATTAGTATATGCATAGGAGAAAATGATCATGCTGTGTACAGTGCCTTGGCAACATCATTCTTGGAATTTAGATGAAGTTTATCATATGACTTGGAGAGCTGCATTTTTTTGAAAATGTGATCAGTGAAAATTCATGATATATACATCTGTTTGCCACCCAATTTATTTTTCCTTTCTCTTTCTCACTTACCTTTTTCAAAAATTATCAATCATATTTTTGCTTTATCATTTTGAATTATTGGTACTATTTTCTTGACCTTATCTGATTACCGGTAAGCAAATTTTTCTTGCTATTGCATTTCATATCATTTTGGTTTGTTACACTTTTTTACACTTTTTACAAGTTAATCTAATGATTCTAATTCTGAATTTATTTTTATGGTATCTTTTACTGTACCCTTTTGATTCATTATAAAATAATTCTTTTTCAGTTAACTTAAAGTTTTTTTATTTGTTTGTCAATTTACTTTTCTTTATTCCTTATCGAAAATGTTCAATTTATTTATCTAACCATTTATTTTTTAAAACAGTGATTATAAAATAAACTTTATAATTAATTTTGATCAATCAGCTACAAATGGAAGAAGATTTTATAGACATGTAAGTTCATGTTTTGCTTATCATTTTTCTATATTTCTTTAATACTTTCTCAACCATTATATTATTAATATGAAAAGTAAAACATCATCTTGTACTTGCTGAAAGCATACAGGATAATGTTTTGCTTTTCATAATAATAATTAGATTGTTTGTACTTTACCTTTAATTTATTGATTTTTAAGTTGTTTCAAAGTCTCTTACTTGCCGAAAGCATACAGGACAATGATACAATTTAAAAATTAATAATTTATTGAAGTATAACTTTCTAAGTCAATATATTGATCAGAGCAAGATTTTTCATTTTATATATGTGGATATCATAATTCCGTAAATTTTTTAATATTACTAGTGTATTGGAGTTATACTTTCATTATATTATTAATATTAAGTGTAGAGCCAAATCTCGTACTTGCTGAATGCATACAGGATAAAGCTATACTCTTTATATGTATAATTTAATAAAGTATACCTTTGAAACGCTTTCTTAATATTTGAAATAAAGAAAAAGTATATAAATTTACTAATATGTAGATATGCTAACTTTTGTATTTCTAATATTGAAGATATGATAAAGTTAAAGGTATCATTGACTGATAATTGAAATTATGTTACTATTTTCTAATTTTTGATTTTTTTCTATTTTAAATCAAAATTGAATTCTCTTAGGATTGAACCATCAATGAGTAACAATTTGAAAAAAAAAACGGCCAGGGAAGAACTCTAACAATAGGTGGGCAAAAGACATTGCTACTGGAATGAAACTTGTAAACGCTCTTGGAATGGATACAAACGGGAAGAAGCCACATTTCTATGCACCATCTTATGCAAATAATATGACAGATTGCAATAATTATTACAATTTTTTTCCTGGATGTAGTATTTATAAACCAAAAGGTGTCTTAATACCTAATGTTCTTGTGCAGACTTTTGAAATTCATGAGCTCAAAGAACTAGATATGTTAGAAGCTACGGTGCGATGCATTAAGGATCTTTCTTACTGCGAACATGAAATTAAAAATAATGGTTATCATCAAAGAGCTGGTGGTTTTGGAAAAATGTTTGGTGGTGGCTTTATTTTAGATAGAAAGAAATCTTTACATATTTGTAAGTATCACTTTTTTTAATTTAAATACTGAATTTTTGAATGCTTTTCCTTGCAGATGAATACACTGATGATATTGTAAAAACGGATGAATATAAAAAACAAATGAAGAGGATTGCAATGTACTTTGAATATTTTTTTAAAAAAAATATCATATGTAAAGTACAATGAGGCAACTAATCTTTGCGCAAAACTTGGTATTCCTGGATTTTCAAAAGTTTCTAGTGAAGAAGAGGGTGTACCGTTTGCTAGTAATTTAACTTGGACATCTGGAGGGAATGGTAATGGGTTCTCTAATGAGGTTCATCTCGATAAGGATGCAAGTGAGTATACTTTAGGAATATTTTTTCCTAAAGATACAGAAAAAAACACCATTCATATGAAGTATGATAAGACCCAACCACGACAAATAGGTGGAGAACTTATGTTTCCCGAAATTCGAAGTAAAATCAACTTTGAAGCAACTAATGGAATAACAGTGACATTATGGCCTGCCAATCAACTAAGGCATTTTACCTCAAGATGTCATGAAATTCCTGGCTTCACTAGGATAGGTTCTTCTATTCAAATCAGCACTAGACTTTTTCATGCTATAGAAAAGCTTAATGTTTTTGATATTGATATTTCAGAATACTTAGAAATTAAAAAAGAAAAATTTAGGTTAGAATATTTGATTAGTGCTTTGAGAGTTTTTTTGAAAAGAGATGACTTAATAGAGGAAGAAATAGAATCAGCAAAGTATTATTTATCTAATGTTAAGACAAATCTAAAAAATCTAGATATATAAATATTAAAAATTTATATTATATATACACAACTTAATGCAAATTTAAACATGATAAATACTGGGAGTAGCTGTAACATTTTCAGTTTTGATAATTATAGTATTATCTATTTTTTTTATTTGTGAAATAAAATATTTTTTTTTCATAATCTTATAAGAAAATTTGATTTACTTTTGAGGAAATATATAAGTTGTGAAATCTTTAAATGTCATTTTTATTAAATTGGTACCAAAGGTTCTAAAATAAAAAAACTATAATAAAGAATTTGAAATATATTAGCCATAAAAATGTGCTTTTAATGCTACCAAATTAACTGTATAGTATTTTAGGTCAAACAGGCTTATTAATAAAAAAGGTAATAATAAAGAGTTGAAGAAAGAATTTTGAATCAATAATAGATTAAATTGTATTTTTTTAAGAATGTACTCATTTAATTATTTAAATTGTTCTACTTCTGATTAAAAATGTTACAATCAACGAAAATATTTGTAATAATTAATAGATTATATAATATTAAAGGTAAAGTAACAAAAATAGAGCAGTTATCATATTTTTATATAAACAATAAAATATTTAAGAATTTAATACAAGTATTTGAAATCATATAAGTAGATTTTAAAATCTTTGTTATTGCTGGACTTACAATAATTTTTTTTAATAATTAATTTAGAAAATCATGTCAAAGGTTACTTAATAAATTTCAAAGATGGTCACATTTTTGACGTATTTGAAGGAAAATAACTTGAATTATACAAGATATATCATATAGACAGAACTTTATCTATTTACATGTTGGAATATTAATTTATTGAAAGGCTATGTTTAGCAAAAAAAGGTGATACTGGCTGAATGGAGCTCCAGTGATTAAGAAAATCTGCAGAAATAGCCTTAGCAATTCCCGGAGGATTTGGGGTATCAAATTTTAAAGGAAATGGATCACACTTGCCTATAAAAGGTTTTATTAATGTTAAAATATAGTTATTTAAATTTTTCCAAATTATTTCTTCCATCAAATGATTTTTTTTTCATGTAAATTAAGAAACTTAACTTCTGATATTACCTCCAAGCAATCAGCTGCTGAAGCCAATCTATGATCTTGAGAGCTCAGAAATAAACCACGGACACCATCAATTATATAGAATGTGAAAGATTGATATCGGTGGTGGGAGTATTCAGAATTTATTTTGTTTAGTGCAGCCTTTTGTTTCTCTCTCATTATAGTCAGTTCAGTATTTTCCTTTTTTTCACTTGATTGTTGAGCTTCACTAGTCTTGCCACTTGATATTGTTGCAGCACAATTTTTTGATTTAAGAATGATAATTGACATAATTATATCAATGATAATATTGCTGATTTGAAGAAGAGTTGACATTGATATATCACGGGTTTGAAGTGCAGTGGGACCAACTTCTAAGCCATCAGAAATCGGACTCTTCAGATTTGAAAGGTGAGCTAGAAGCTGAAGACCACGTTCAATTGGACAATCTGAGTTAATGTTTTGATGTGATGGAAGCTGGCTGAATTCATGTGCGGTCAGATAAAGTGAAGATGATATAAGAGATACCCATGAAGAATGGCAGTGGTCACTTGGGATCATTAATCTCATGAGCATTCGGATAAGATTGGATTCAGGGTGATCCGTTTTCTTTGTTGAGGAAAGAATTTCAGTATTTAAACCATCAGGATCACATAAATCTTCCATTTTTTTGAAATCAATATTATCGAGTACCCATAGCTGTGAGCTATCAATCTCTAAAAAAATATTTGCTACAAAAGGAAAAAAAAATAAGTAAAAGAACAAAAGTCAAGACTAAAAATTATGGTAACTTACATAACTCAGTAAGTTTTGAAAGCCAATCTTCTCCACAAGATTTTTCCCAATGAAAAGTAAACATTGGAATATTTGACATGGGTTCTTGGGAAGAAGTAGAAGAGCGTAATTCGAGGAGAGTAACAATTTCCAACCACGACCTGAGGACCTTTGCCGTGCTGATTCTACCTTTATAAAAATTATGAATTTTACAGAATTCCTCCTGCAAATCAGATTCTTTTAGAACTGAGGGTGAATAAGTTAGAGGTTTTTTCAATATCTTGATTGGAGTTGATTTCATTGGTAGAGAAGCTTTCAAAGAGGTAAAAGTAGGTAATTTAGGAGGTGATGGGTATTGCTTCTTAGAAATGAAGGAATTTGGTGATGAGCTGTTTGAATCATCATCTTTATCAAACATATCAACATGTCTTGAAGAAGATTTTAAACTTTGCTTTTTTTGATGAACAAGCATAGCTTTATATTCTGACAGTTGATCATCGCTATTTTCATTGCTCTTTTCATCATCTTCATCAGGGAGAGGGCGTTTATGGATGGAACAATCTACAGCAGGTGAGTTTCTGGTACAAAATATCAAAAGAAAGATAAAAAGTACAATATGTAAGCAATAAAAGAGATATATGATTGAATTTTAAAGATAAAAGAATAACAATAAAAAAAAAGGAAACAAGAATATACTCATTATCAAAACCTTTGCTTTTTTTTTGAGATTTATTATTTGATACATCAGAAAATTCATTAGCAGAAGCCGGTTTAATACGTTGAACAAAAGAGGAGCCTTGGGATAATCTCTTTTTCTTGGAGCGGATAACAGGTGTTTCAAGATTTTCCTTAGAAGTTGAAGCATGAGTTGAAGCTGATGGTTCATCTGTCTCATTATCATCCCTAATGACAATGACTTCATCAGGAGGAATCATACCCTCCTCATAAGCTACAAATATATATGAAGAAAAAAAAATATTAATAATCTTATCTACTAATTTAAAAGGAGACAAAAAAGGTGATGAACATACATTTTTCAAGGCTTTTCACATATTGGAGTAATTCATTACAAGGGTTAGATAAATATGAAGGAGAAGGATTATTTTTAAGGATCTTGACAAGCTCTTCTGTTTTATCTCTAGCCAATTCAAGTAAATTGAAATACTGAACTCTTGTTATTTCCTGCCTCTCATTGCTAAGTACAGGAGGGTTAGGTGCCATGCCATGTGGCAGACATGGTGCAAGCTCAAAAGCTTCAAAGCAAGTATCAATCAGAGAGTGGGATGAAACACATTTGGGTGCTGGAAAATCAAATTTTTGAAAAAAAAAGATATAGAACATAAGTGAAATATATAAATTAAGAGAGAGGAACATGATATACATACAAAGTGGAGGTGTAGGATTTTGTATACTAGACATATTGATTAATGAATATTAAAAAAAAGTATTCGATATCAAAAAATTATGATGTAATATGATGAATAATTATAAGAAACTATATTCTAGAAAATTGAAGTTGATATTTTAATAGGATAAAAAATTGAATAAGATTAAAATTAAAGTGAGGATGAAAGAAACAGAAAACATAAAGAGGGGGATGTTATATTATTTGAGCTTTTTTTAACATGTATTATTCATAGTGGGGTAAACTGAGTAACATGCTAAATCACAATCTGTTTATATTGAAGCGAAATTTGATGTAGCTAACAGAAAATACTAGTAATTCTTTGGGGACTTTTAGTGTGAAAAACAAATAATAACAAATTTATATCCCATATTCAAATTTCCACGGGTAAATACAAAATTTTTTAAATTAGAATTTACTCCTAAACAATGGAGATACACTTAATTAGTATATTATATGAAAAAAAAGGATAATCCTTTATGAATATTTGTTAAATTTAATTTCAGATGACAATGCGAGATTCACATATATACTGATATGCCTCATCAAACAAGAAATGAATTATAAATATAAAATTGGTAACATTAGAATTTAAGATAAGAATTTGTTTTTTAAGTGACAGGAGGAGTGTCAGGCTAGGGTGTGGGCACCGTGACCAAAACTTTGATAAACTTGGATACAACTAAGGGAAAAAAAAATTGAATAGTTTTATTTTGCAATATATCTTAGTCTGCACAAGATATTGCATTGTTGTCCCTAACTATACCAAAATTGTTACTTTTCAAAAGTTATAGGACTACTAAGTTGATAAAATATTATTATGAATCACCCAATGAAATACCTTAAGCAACATTCAAAATTATTAAAATATTAATATTCAATTTGAGATTTGGATTAGCTAATTTTTCACAACTTACCACAGTTTTGATTAATATAATAAAACTTGAAAAAAATTGTTGAGATAACCTAGAAATGGGTGCAAGAAAATGATGAAACATATGACTTGAAACTTAACTCATACACTATTGATAAACTTCATGGATCCTGATTAATTTCTATCATAATTAATTTTGAGACTAGCATATTGAATTTTAGCTATGACCAAGTACTGTAAGTGCCATGGTTTGTTGGTGTTGAAATTAATTTTGATAGGAAACAACAAGTATCAGATGGCACCATGCATGAAACACTGACAGAAACCATCAAATTTATGAGGCAATGAACCTCATAATTTTGATCGAAATTAATATAGACCCCTGCATATTGAATACAAGCCATTTCACATGGACTACACAGACATAGATAAAATTCAACATGCATGGCTTAAAATTAATTTTGATCGAAATTAACCAAGGCATTAAAACATCAATTTTTATATGGTGTACTTGATCAAACCAGTTTATCTAACTGCTTAGCTTACCTATACTTATAGGAATTTTATGCATAGTCCATGTCCATATTAATTTCGATCGAAATTAATGTTGACTAATATATAATGAATACATGCTATGCCACTTACACTTGCCAGGCATAGCTACCATTAAATATGCCAGTATCAAAAATTAATTTCGATCGAAATTAATGAGCATGATAATCATGAATTTCTGGAGTCAACTGCTTATTTTTATGCATGGTGCCTTGCCAACATTAATTTCGATCGAAATTACTTTTGATACTGGCATATTGCATGTATATATGCCTGGAAAGTGTAAGTGGCATAGTGTGTATTCATTATGTATTGGTCAACATTAATTTCGATCGAATTTAATGTTGACATTTGCATATTGAACCCAAGCCAGAAAACAACCCAGAAGATTCTTCATAAAACTTCCCATTAATTTCGATCGAAATTAAGGCTGACCATATACATATTGAATGGTAGTTATATCTGGTCTGAGTAAGTGGAGATTACTTATATTCAATATGTATTGGTCAACATTAATTTTGATCAAAATTAATGAGCATTTTGATCATGAACTTTTTCAGTCAGTTAGTTGTTTCAATGCATAATGGCATTCCAACATTAATTTTGATCAAAATTAATGTTGAAATGATATAATGCTTTTTTGCATGACATGTAAAGGACGGCAAGTATTTTTAAGTATTGAAATTTACTATACATGTTGAGGGTAAATATAAAATTTACATATCCATATTAATTTCTATAAAAATTAATGTTGACCAATAAATAATAAATAGTAAATATGCCTGGCTAGTGTAAGTGGCATAGCTTTTTTTCAATCTGCACTTGGCAACATTAATTTCGATCGAAATTAAGGTTCATGATTATCATCAATTTATTCAGTCAGTTGCTTACTGTTATGCGTGGTAACATGTCAACATTAATTTTAATAAAAATTGAATTTGACATGCTACCAAGCATTTTTATGTAAGATGAAAAGTAGGGCACTCTATTGTTAAGTAAACACATTACAATGCATATTGAGCATGTAAATATCATTTACACATTAATATTAATTTCAATCAAAATTAATGTTGACCAATAAACATTGAACACAAGCTTTACAACTTACACACACCAGATATAACTACCATTCAATATGTATATGGTGCTCACTAATTTTGATCGAAATTAATGAGCAGTTTTATGAAGAATTTTTTGGGTCGTTTGCTGGTTTGGGTTCAATATGAAAATGTCAATATTAAATTCTATTGAAACTAATGTTGACCAATACGTAATGAATACACACTATGCCACTTACACTTTCCAGGAATAGACACCATGCAATATGCCAGTATCAAAAGTAATTTCGATCGAAATTAATGTTGGCAAGGCACCATGCATAAAAATAAGCAGTTGACTCCAGAAATTCATGATTATCATGCTCATTAATTTCGATCGAAATTAATTTTTGATACTGGCATATTTAATGGTAGCAATGCCTGGCAAGTATAAGTGGCATAGCGTGTATTCACTATGTATTGGTCAACATTAAATTCGATTGAAATTAATATGGATACATAAATGTGACATAAAGAGGTATGGACCATCAATTTGTTGAAAATACATTTTTATATCTCATACATTATTTGTTTTTCTTAAATAAAATGTTACTCTCTCTCAATATCACTTTATAACATTTACCAAGCTGCTTTGAAAAAAAACAGAATACATAAAATTCAATATAAGATAGCTATATTACACAGAAGATTACCGTTATACCTAAGTTATGATGATGTTGATGCTCTATTAATTGATTCCCAAATCTTTACCAGATCAATATCAGCTCCAACCCCAAGTGACTCACTTTCATTCACAGATAATCCTTGCAAAAATGTTGCTGAATAGCAATTCTTGGGGAGGTATTTGGGAACATTGAATATACCATTTTGTGCAACTGTCCTTTCTGATGACCGTGAATATGTTTTTAATGCTGATTTTTTTTGAGCTGGTGTATGGGCTAAGTCCTTTGTCATCTTATCCATTTTTTTAAACAAATCATTGAGTTCAGGATTTCGCCATCCAGGAATAGCTCGGATAGGTGCAGTTGGGGCTGGTGCTGGGCCTTCCTCAATATCAGAGATGCACCTAGTATCATGAAAAAGCACAACAAAACCTGGCACATCACTGCAGAGATCTCTTGCTAACTTTTAGCGTGCACTAGCAATATGAATTCCAACTAAATCAGCTTCATAATAACAAAAAGAAAAGTAAAATAAAAAACTTACCTTGGTCCGATAACGTTTTACTTGTGCCCTTGCCCTCTTTTCAATCTTTCCTCTTGCTACCCTTTACTCTTCTTGCCCAAACAACCTTATCATCTCCTTCCCCTTATTAACTACCCATTTCTCAATAACACATTGAGTGAACTGAAGCTTTGACTGATCAATTGTATTCAAGGTGGTGAGCCATCTGGTACAGTGGTCGCATACTATGCTTCCCATGACTTGATTCCAAGTTGATTCTGAAAAATCAGGGCAAGTCCAATCAAACGCGAATTTCCGAAAACCTTTTTCTTGAAATTCACGCTCTAAGTTTCTTTTGACAGAAAGTGGGATCGGTGCTCCTCCTTTTAGTCTTCGAGGCTCAGGTGCTGGAAAAAATTCGGGTAGTTGAATTTTGGATCGCAAGAAGGCTATAGAATTGGTAATCAGAAATTGTCAATCAGCTGCAGAATTGGCACGGTTAGAAGATTGGTCTTGGGTTAGGACAGTTTGAATTGGCTCCAATCTTTCCAATTTTCAATCTCCAAAGGTGTTGGGCTCGCAGGATATTTTGATATTTGTCTTGGTCCCCCAAGACAATACTTCAGAAAGTGGTAAATATTTCTATTTAGACTGTCCGAGCTCCTGGGAACATCATTCCTTCTAACTAAGCCTCTAACAGCCCTTAACCCCCATTCTCGCTCATGAGACTCTGCTGAATTGAGTCTGTGGTAATCACTGATACCCATAATGATTGAGGGATTCACTAACAATTCAAATAAGTTAATTAAATTGGTTATTTTTCAATAAAAGAATACACTACAAATTTGACTTACCTGCTCCACTTGTGCTTGCTCCTTGGTTAGGCTGAGCAGATGATGATTGGTCTCCGAAAAATTCCCTCAATACTTCACTAGCCCAATCTCTTCCTTGCTGATCAGCACTTTCAGAAGCAGAAGGATGATTGGGATTAAAATTTCTCGGTTCTGAATGAGACTCTTGGCCTGGATTGGGATTAGGTGGTGGGTTAGGATTAGGTGGTACAGATTGAGATGCATCTGGAGGTGGATCAGCAGAGGGTGGTGGAGGAGTATTTCCAGTATTAGTATGTTGAGGCGGAAAACAATCAGAATTGGTTGGGTCAACAGACATCCCTTCAAAATTATCATCCATAATGAACTGTAATAAAATAAAATAAAATAAAAATAATCAGTTGTTAAAATTTATACCTATCAAAGCTAAAGTAAAAAAAGATACTATGTATATAGTCTTGTAAAGGTGTATGTTCTCTTGTCGAAAAATAAAGTGAATAATATATAGCTATCAGCTAAAGTTGGAAGGTCAAACTATTTATAGTAGATGAATGAGCAAGAAGATCATTCATTAAGTAAAAATTTTATCATATTTCTCATTATCATGATTTTATTTCTTTCATTCTTACATTTAAGATAAAAATGACTCATTGAAAGCATGGGTTCTCTCGCAATAAAAGCAACCAAAGTAATTGTTCACTGATTTATGATAAGGTAAGTTGGATGCATTGCATTTTTTAATCGAGCATTGAATTATTTCTTTCACCATTTACAAATATCACCAATCCTACAAATTTCCCCAATCCCAAATTAACACAAAGATGTTAGTCAACAGAAAATAAATTTGATTAATTTTTTCACTCACTACTGTCTGCAGTCCAATGGCAGTGACAACCTCGTCTTTGATTCCAAACATTCCTTTTTTGTGCTCGAAATTAGCTGCATGTCCAATTATTGCATCTTTCTTAATCACAATTTGAGTTGCTTTGGCTACTCTTACTAACCAACAATGCACTTGTGGGAAAAGCTCATAGGGATCCTTTGATGTTTCTTCTGGACGGAGCTCTTTGAAAGGACTTACTATTAAATATATTTGATCAATCTCTTCCTTTGATCTGAAAAGATCATCAATTTGCCCAAACTGGCTATCTTTTCCATAGTAGAATTCAATTGTTGAATTAGCAATGTGTCTATGGTAACTAGTAAACCTCTTTCCATGTATCAATATGCTTGCTACATTTTCAACTACCCGATCCCCACTTTTCTCCGATGGTGTCAAAGCCCGTCTTGAAGTTTCTTTTCCCATTTGTGCCCTTACCCATTTAGTAAATAATGCCATACTTAGATGGATCCATTTGTTTTGTTTATCGAGATCAATATGGATTTTTTTAGTCTCACATTGATCATTATCTTCAGCTTCACCAAGATCTAATACCCTAGACTTCCGATACCAATGTTTGAGCATTGTTAGCGGTATCTCTCCTGTGGTAAATATTAATAAATTAGCACAGCTGAGTTTTTAAATCATTGCTTACAAACATTACATACGTGGATGGTGATTGTTTGGAATTTCAGATAATATATGATTCACCCGCTCTCCAGACCAAGTAGCTGTACCTGATGGTGGACCAAGACGCTTTATCATTTCAGGATAATGTTGAGTGATATGCAGATTTGGCTTTGCATTAATATTCTTCCAACCCTCTTCAAGGCACTCACGATACTCTAACAGAAATTGATCTAGATCTTTAAGCTCATTAGTCTGTATATTTTTTAATGTCAAAAAATTGGTGATCGAGCATAATGTTACAAGTGACTTGAGAAGATAATATTCTCTTGGTTTATCAGTTGAGGAAGCTGAAGATTCAGATTCTTTAAATTTTTCAAACCAAAGGGGTATAAGTGACAAAGGGAAGTAGAGAGTATACAGCATGTGCCATTCTGCTGCCTTGAGGGATCCTGCCTTTTTAGATCCTACTGATTTTGGAACTCGTGTTAGCCAGGAAGGTCTTCTTACTTGATCAATCATCTTCCATACAACCTGTAGCTCTGCTGCTGTGATTCGTGGATTACTACTACCTTCATTTTCTTTCTCCTTACCTTTCCTTTTATTTTCTTCATCTCTAGCTGTCTCATTTGATGAGTGAGATCCTTCACTCTGTGATATGCTAATGCTTCTTTGCCTTAAGTTATACAATGAATTCCTACTGTCACTGCTGTGAGACTGTATTGAGGCCACATCGCTATATGGAGGAATAAATTTGGAGCTGGATGACCTACTCTGGCTTCTTGATCGATTTGTTCCCAATCCTTCATTATCTAGTCCATGATGACTTGATGACTGTCTTGAACTCGTACGTCTTTGCCGCTTGTGCTGTCTCGTGTGTCCTGAATCATCATCATCATTATTCGTGGTGCTTAAGCTACTTCTACGTTTTTTCGAATGTTTGTGCAGTGAAGTATCAGAAAAGAAATCATCATCTTCTTCTCTTACATGCCAATTTTTATCCTTTTCCAGCTTTCTTTCTAGATCTTTTGCTGCATTTTGGATTTGAAAATAGCTTAGACTGTGATCTTTTAGGTTGCCAAGCATATGTGAATGCATAACATCAATTGAGCAATATTCAAGGTTATTCAGCTCACTCCATCGTACCCCATGATTTTGAACAATTGATACACGCTCCCAATGTGACTTAGAATTTTTCCACTTTGTTGCCCAGCACATATGATCCTCATGATTCCGTAATGAAAAATTTCCCACATTCTTTTCACTAATTTCATCTTTAGGGATATTACAGAAAGAGCAGAACATTTTTGCAGAGTGACTCGAAAAGCCAGCCAATTTTCGTATTGCAGGAATGTCACTGTCAGTATAGTCTAGTATATAAGTATGATATAATAGTATTATTTTATGATCCTTCTACTTATTAATAAATGATTTAGTGATTAAACCTCAGGGGAAGACTAATAAAATAGTTATACTCAAATTAAACTCACAATACTTGGATTTAAAAGCGTGCTAGTGGTGGAAAATAGAAGAATAAAATATAGTTATAGCTTTTATAAAGATAATATCAATTTATAAGGGCTTTATAATATATTTCTGAATGTTAATAATTGTAGTGTAATGTTTGTTTGAAGTGTAGTAATTGAATGATGATAATAAACCGTCAAAATCCCTTCTTACTTATACCCAAATCCACTGGAGTGCACAGACCTTCAATCCAGATGATGTCACTGCTATCCCCGGCAATTACAGCACTGTGAGGGCCCATCACCTCCCCATGGCGTCCACTTCAAGCAGTTTCAACACCCAGACCTCCAGTAAGGACCCTCCATCACTATTAATAATAACACAGAGTCATACCATAAATAGAAATCCCAGATAAAAGCGGATACCATAAAGAAACAGGTAAAATAAATGATCAAAAAGAGATTTAATGAAACTAAAAGCATATAAAGGAAACAAATAAAATGTCCAAGCCCCCAATAACATCCCCAAGCATCCACATTAACCCAAAAACATCCTTCCAACCCATAAATCCGTGAATAACCATCCAAGGAAGTAATTTTAGTTGTCCAAACTGGGTGTATGCGCCTGATATAGGTGTCTATGCTTCTGTAGGCGTTGTGAATCCACTGATTTCGTCCATATGACCTAAAATAAGCAGAAAAACAAAGGTTATAGGCTATTAAGGGGCTAAAACCCACTTATATACCTAAATATACATAATATACTGCATATTTCACTGAATATGAGATTTATGTATACATATAAGCTTATGTATGTCAATAATTACTTCATATCACTTAAGATAAGTATATTATGACTCCATTAACACCTTAATAAGTATTATTAGGCCATGGATAAGCTATTTAAACTATTATAAATTATATAATAGAATAATAATTATATATATATATAATAAAATAATATATATTATTATTTTAACCTTATTTTTAAGATATAAGCTTAATCTAGTTAAGGTTATCTTATTTTAAGCATAAGAAATACTCAGTCCTAAGGATATTTAGGCTGACAGTCACCTATCAAAGAGAACAATGCAACTCTTAATTTCCGGCCTCGTGGATAAAGATGTGTCTTTTCAATCAATATACCATCCCATAGAGTTTGTAGATCATTAACCAGTGGTTTTTGAAGGTGATTAAGCTGTTCACTTGTGGGTTCTGTTGGTCCAGGTATAATAGAATACAAAAAAAGATTTTCCATTTTGTATCAATCTTCTTGAGGTAGGTTCATACACACCATCATAATATTGCCTACAGACTTCTGATGACCTCCAATCCTATTACCACCAGGCCTAAACCAGTCGACATATAAAGTAAACATTAAGTTGCCTGAAGTTATCGTATATTCATCATCATTGCTATCCAGAGCTGGAGTGGTTATGGGAAAGTTTTTCTAAATTGAACCATCACAAAAATCCTTCATCAAATCACACTCTACACGTTCTGCCACAGGGGTTTTCTTCTCAATCAGAAGCTCAAATTTGAACAGTTTTATCTTTTCCTTAAGCCAGTCGATAAAAGAATGGTGATGAAATGTTTTAAGAGATAAGTATTTTACATGTTCTTGATGTTCCTCCATCAAATACAGCCTTTCATCACATTTAACTGCAATTTGTCCTGCTCCAAACATTTTTACATAGCGCTTTGATGATGAAAGAAACGGTTGATTGCAACATAGTATAGATGGTTGAGATTCAGAGTTATACTCATAAAGAGCAAAGCATTTAGGACAGCATGTTTTAGTGAAAAATGATTGATTGAGCTTTAATCGACTAAAAACTGTATCTATCGAGCGTGGGACCAGGCGGACAATGCTATCAGAATCCAGTATTCCACTATCACCTAGAAGTTTGAGCTTCTTAATTTCTTCATCCAAAAATTGAGTACAACCTTCTTTGCTCAAATGATGAATCAGAGAAAGCTTTGCTGCCTGCCACATAATTATTTGGCTATACCGTTCCCCAAGATTTGAGTTTCTAGAGACTGTTGAAGATACTTATGCCCCCAATAGCAACTGCCCCTATGTAATAAATCATTGAAACATCATAAAGACTTTAATTCTCACATTGAACTATAGATATACAGCTTACTGTTTCTGTGGAGCGGGAACTTCCAATGTTAAGTGGATTGTTGGAAGATATAACCATCTGGGCCTTCCTATTTCTTTCCTCTTGATGTTTTGCATAAGATTTAGAGCTTTTGAAAGCCATACCAACTTCAAAGGACCCAGAAGAAGTTTGATACTTTCTATTGACACATCCAAGATCTTGACATTGACATACATGAAAAAATGGAGGCATTGTAATTGTGATAATTGTAGGAATAAGTTAGCTATTCGAAGTTACCAATTGAAGGTATTCCTTTTTTTGAAAGGCACTAGCTAATATAAGCTACATTTTTTTATCAAAAGAATATGATGGAATATGTGTTGAAATTATTTAAGTTTAAATGTTTAATTTTTAATTGGATAAATTATATATTAATTTAAAGTTATGCAGTCTACTTTATTTGTATTCTGTATACTCTCTGCATTTGTACAACAATGCATGCATGTTTATCAGAATATTTTCTATCATAGAAAAAATTCTGTTGTACCCACAAGCATCTTAATTATTTTTCTATTTAATGCCTTCTGAGTTATATCTAACTACCCTATAATTATTTGATTTTGATAAAAATTCTTAGTTATGGACTATAAGAAAAGTAATCCATATTTTTAACATAATTATTTAAAAAATTACCCCAAAAATCAAAGTTAAACCAAAAAATAAGTTTAATATTTTGTAAAAAACAATCACAAACATATTTCTTTCAATTTGAAAATTGGTCTGTACTAGGTAGAATTTTCTATAAAGAAAAAATCAAAAATACTCAAATAATAGATGCTACAAAAGTGTAAACCTTAAAGAATTACATAAAAGCTGAAACCTTGTATAACTTTTCATACATAAATGTGATGAAGTGACACTCTAGTCTATTTATTCAGGTTGAAAAAAATTACTCAAAAGAATATGTATTACTATCATATTGGACCAAAAATAATTTTTTGGTAATCAAAAAATGAACATAGCCTCACATTTAACAAATTATTTTTGTGGAAGAATTTTTTGAAAAGAAAAAAAAATCCGTTTCTTAAATGAGTCTGCTTTTATCACATAATCATTCTCTTTATTTTATACCATTCCTTTTGAGTTCAAGTTGCATATAAAAATATAATTTATGCATATTATAATTCCATAAAGTCGAAATATTTCTTATTCTTAATTTTTGTGATATTTCTCCTTAAATCAACTTTGATCATAAAGTTTTGGAGCTCAACAATTTATCCTTCCTCTTTGTTTAATTTAATTGAACACTTTCTTAATCTAATTATTTATGAACCCTAGTAGCTCTTACTTTCCTCATGGAAACCTGCCCACAAACACAAGAACACTTAATAGAATTTTTAATGAGACTTTGCCTCCATTCAATTCTCACTTTTGTAGATCTATACACAATTTTTGTCGTTCACTTTTGGATATGTCACCAGAATCAAATGGATGGAAACAAAACCCTACTGAAGAGCAATTAGACAGATTTTCATCATTCGACATGAATTCTTGCACCATTGCCTTTGAACTACCTCATCCAGAATCAAATTCAGCGGTTTCAGAAAAGTTTCCACCAATTTTCCGTGAATCTTTTATTGAGCACCTTCGCATGTGTGGTTTCCCAGGATCAACTTTCGCTTGGAACCTAGATTGGTTTGACAAATGGAACCAGGTCTTGGCAAATATTCTCATTAAACACTGGAACAATGCCTTAAAAACCAATAATTTGATTGCATATCCAATTAACTCAACTCAAATTAGCTTCTCAAATCAAATAGGAGTTCTTCACCGTTGGTTTTTAGGTCATGCTGATAGATTAAGACTTGGGAAGGATTCTCATAGCTCTCAAGAAATAATCAAAGTGAGAAAGCATAAATATAGAATAAAAAAAAAAAGTATGAAAATCCCTTTTTTTTCAACCGTTTTTATTTATGATCTTTATTTCAAATAACAAAGATTCTTAGAATTCAGTTAACCGAACTAAACTTCTTAAACAACTTCCACATTGTGAAACTTATCACAACCTTTTCACAAACATCAAGTGTTTTTCAGACACCGAAATTGATAATGATGGATCGTTAAGACGTATCTTAATGCAATGGAGGTCTGAAGATTTTTCTAAAGTTGCACAATATCTTGACCAACAACACTTTGATATTCGAGATAATTCAACCTACTCTGGCAGTGTGCTAAAGGACTTGGCCTTGTACAAAAGAATCAGTTTGGTTTCAACATTATCCCCTAACCTTAATCCTTCTCATGTCCCCCGGGGTTTACCGAATGACTGTTATTCTCCCTTATATCTTGCATCTCTAAATCCTCAACAACTCAGACTTTTAAATCCTCAAAATCCCATAAATTTACCTGCTCTCCTTGAAATTCTTTCTTCCTCTAATGTGAGTGATTGATAAACTCCCTTAATAATAGGTTTGCACACTCATACTCCTCATTTCCACTGTTTGGGACACTTAGCCTTGAAAACAAAAACATAATTTTAATGATTACTATTATCATTAAAATTTATAGAAATGAAATTTGGCTTACATTGTTAGCTCCATTTTTTTCCTTTGAATCTTATACATGCTGAATTCTATACTTCCTTGTACAAAATAATTCAAAACATTTACTTCATTTTGCTGCCCCATTCTATACAGCCGATCAACAGCCTGTTGCTCAACTTCTGGATTCCAATTTGGCTCCTATTTCAACATTGAACATATAAAAAATTTAATATTTTTGTTCTTAATATGAAATAAAAGACATTGAGCTCACCATTATATATACATTTTGAGCACACCTGAGATCTATACCCACTCCTGCAGCCTGAATCATTCCAACCAAAACTTGGCAATTTTTATTAAAATGGAATTCATGCATATTTTTGTCTCGCTTTGTCCGGCTGAGTTCACCCGTAAGCTGGGTATACCCAATATTGTGGTCATCTAAAGCCATTTTTATTCTATTTTGAAATATTAGAAAATTGTTTTTAATAAGCCAACACAATTTTGTAAAACAATTCATTATAGAATCACTTACATCTGCAAAAAGTCTGCAAAGTTGGAGAATATAACAGCTTTTGGAAAATTTATATCCCTTTCACCAGACAAAAAGTTTTTTAAGTGGCCTATAAGATGACAAATCTTTGCGGAATGCTGCCAGGTGAAATCAAATGTTGGAGTTTCATCCAGATTTTCGTAGATTGGATGGTTGCAGAATTTTCTTAAAATCATCAGCTCTCTTAGAAACTCAGATGAGTCCCAAGGGAAGTCAGTGCTTCTGGAGGGCCCATATCGCTCAGTGAATCCTTCTTGAAGCACATCAAGTTTAGACCTCCATGGATCTGCTAATTGAACCGATATCCCCCTTTGAATCTTTTTTGGAAGAGACAAAATTGCATCCTTTGTTCTACGTAGGCTTATGACTTTCATTAAGTGATTGATTGATTTAATAGAATTAGCCTTTCCTTTTTGCAAACCTGGAAAAAGGAAATTCTTCCATAACCAGTCTTCTTGCCACTTTTCGATTCTAAGAAAAAATATGAGACTTTGAAGGTCAGTGGGCCTGTTCTGAAGTGGAGTTCCAGTCAAGCATAGTCGGTGTTGGGATTCCAAGTCAAATATTGTTTGAGCCCTCTGAGAGTAAGGATTTTTAATGTAACTAAAAGAATATTTATAAAAATTGATTATAAAAATTAAGTTTTAAGTTTTAGATATAGAAATGGGCACTAACTGAGCTTCATCTAAAACAACTCTATACCAAAAGAGCATTTGAGTCACCGGTATCTTTTTTTGGCTTTGATTTTTTGACATTTTTGGGCTAGCTATTTCATAGGTTGTTAAAACAATAGCAGTGTCCTGTAGCTCATTGACATTAGTATTTTGACAATCCTTCCCATAAAGAACCTTTAAAGGAAGTGCATTATCTTCAAAGTGCACACTTATTTCATTGATCCAATTCGATAGTGTTGCCAGGGGGCATATAATCAGTGTGGCTGAACTCCGATAAATACCTTCTTGATTTTCTGATACCTGGAATTATCTTGCTTCACCTTGAGTTGCACTTATAAGAGAAAGAGTTGAAAGTGTCTTTCCCAAACCCATATCATCAGCAAGTATTGACCCGTTTCCTTCAGGCGTTAATTGATTGTTAGGAAACTGATCTTTATAGTCATCGAATCCAGTTCTAAGCCAATGGTTGTCCTGGTGCCTCCACATGATATCCAACTTTTCCTTTAACATTCGTTCATTGTCAATCATAAAATTTATTGCTTGAAGTTGATGTGTTTTGAGAACTGTTTTGATTCCTCGGATAAGTTGATCAGCTTTCCAATCTTGAGTACTCTGAGATATTTGGAAAGAGCCTTCAAAAATTACATGCGGGATATTAAAAAAGATAGTGGAGTCCTAGTTCAGGATTGGACATAAATCAATTTTTGCAGAAGAAAATGCTTCTTTAGCAATACTGATTAGTGTACTTGAAGAAAAGAGGCATCCCCAAAGTTGATACTGATTACCAAAAACTGGAACCAAGTAAGCATGAAAATAGAAAGGCTTCATAGGATTCAAGGCACTTCTTTGGTTTAAATGGTGAGATCCAGAGTCAATGTCACCCAATAGTGGTCCAATGTGCTGACTCTGCACTTGAGAAAGATTACCAACAAGGGTTGGTTTTCTTTCTTCAAATAGTCCAAAAATATGAACATTCGAATGGCCTCGCTGTAAAATTGTGGGGGTCGGTGAGTTTTGAAATCTTGAAATTACATTCATATAAATTTGATCGATTGTTATTGAGAACTGTCCAACACATCTGAGACTTGACATATTAAGTAAGAATAGTATCTGAAGATAGTGGTTGTTAAAAGATGAATTGAAGCAAAAAATGAAGAATCAGTTTTGAATAAAACGACAAAATAACTTTTTAGCATATGCTATGCTAAGCTCATAATTCTTTCACATGTATTATTATTATCTTTTTAATAAATATTGGAAGTAAATCAATGATAACTGAAATGAATAATATGGCTTAAAATAAATCTTGAGCCTATAGAGTAAATTTTGGTTTGTGGATGAAGAAAAATTTTCTCAATAAAAATGTGCTTTATTGTTACATTATAATCACAAAATAGAATAATTTCACTCTTATTACACTTATTTATGTTTCTGTCTAATAGTAAAATGCTTTAGATGTCAGTTCATAATCCAAATTGAAACTACTACCTAGAACGATATCTTGATACTAACATACTTTTTGTAAGTCTTTGGAAAGACACTTATGGTGATCTAAATAATATTAAAATTGATTTGAATTGTATGTTTTATCAAATATCTATGTAGTCTAGTGTAATAATTGAGATACTACAGTTTAACCTTCTGTTACCAACTTGGCAAGAAAATATATGTAGATATTCTTAGAACGAATATCAAATTTTGCTTTCCACAAGATGGGAAAGTGAATATTATGATATGTTAAGTGATATGTTCAAGCTTTGCTCAATCTGTGCTCAGCTCAAAATCAAAGTAATCACCAAGCTCCAAGAAACCTGTGATTGAGTTTGGTTGAACCTAGGTCTAACTGATTACCAAATCTTTGTCCAATTAATTTAAATCTGGTTTCACAATGAACTCCCAACAGCCTTCCAACAGCTTTCCAACCACTTCCCAACATTTTTAAATGAGGGGTATTGCTAGCAATACCCCCCCAAATTTTCTGTGGTGATATTTTTATGCCCTCTTTTTTGTTCCAGTAAATTGACATAACATTTACTCGGCACCTGGTATAGCCTGGCTGACACTCCTTCACTCTAAATAAACAATAAAAAAATGCTAAATTTTTTTCTTTTTATACTTTTTTAAAAGAGTAGGAAGATTTGAAATTTAATTACCAGGTATCCATGCATCATATTCAGATGATTTGTTCTTATATCTCAAAAAATATTCAGTACCTCTTTCAGAAGTGATGATTCTATCATTGAGAATTTTATCAATTTCTGCAGTTTCTGTGACTTCCTGAGGGTTTTACTTCGGTCTTCTCCTTCTTTTTGGAAATAAGTCAATGTTTGAAATATAAGGTTTAAGCACGGAAATGGGGAAAACAGGATGTTTCCTATCATATGGAGAATACAATTAAACTTCTACTGCATTATCTCCAATCATTCTTTTAACAAAAATAGTCCCACAAAAGGATATTTTAATTTTTTTTTACCTTGTAGATTGAAATGGACAGTAGACATCAACACTTTGTCACCCTTGTTAAATGTGTATTCTTTATGGAATTTATCCCATCTTTTCTTTTCATTTACAAATGCTTTTTCAATACAGGTTTGAGCATGTTTTGTGCATAGTTGTTGCATTTGCATAAAATATTTTACACCAGGGTGTAGTTCCAACTTAGATAATTAATTATTAATAATTTGAGCAGGAGTGTTTGGGAAATAACCTAAACAAAGCTCAAAAGGCTTTTTCTCAGTGACAGAATGAACAGTGCTATTATATGCAAATTCAAGACTAGGTAATAGAGTGACCCAGTCATGAGTAAATCTGTCATTGTTTTTATATTCTAATCCAAAGGCACAATACCTTCTAATCATATCTTCCAGTTTTTGAATCATTCTTTCAGCTAGACCATCAGTCTGAGGGTGGTGAGCTGTAGACAAATTTAACTCACAGCCAAAAATATCCATCAAAGAGGTCCAAAACTCAGATGTAAATTTAGGATCTCTATTAGAGATAATGGCATTTGGAAATCCAAAAATATTAAACATGTAAGTCCACCATAAGAAAGCTAATTCCTTTGTGGATACATCTTTGTGGGTGGGAATAAATTTGCACAATTTGGTGAATCTATCCACTTTTACCCAACAAGAGTTATAACTGTCTTTACCTGCTACAGGAAGACCAGTGACAAAATTTATGTTAATGATTTGCCAAGGAGCATCAGGTGCTTCAATATTTTTTAACAATCCTGCTCTTTTACCTGTCAATATTTTAGATTTTTAACAAGAATCACAAGATTTAACATAAAATTTAGTGTCTTCAGACATATTAGCTCACCAAGCAGTGTTTTTGATTCTGATAATGGGTTTTTCAAGATCAAAATGTCTTGCTAATATATCATCATGATATAGTTTTAAGATGGTTCCTTTCATGGAAGGAGGGATAACAATGACATTGGTCAGTTTTCTCCTGTAGTAAATATAACTATCTTCAATAGAAAACTTTCCTTAATTCAAAGCACTCTGGTACTTTGGAGGAAGAGTTTTTATCAACACTTGGATAAAAGCATTTTTTGGATCATTCAAGATAGTAACAAATTTATTCAAATCAGAATCTTGATCATATGAATCCAGAATTAATTGTAACAGTTCCTCTTCCATATCAACAATTTATATACCATGTATATGTACTGTATTATCTTCAGGTACATAGGCTGGATTTGATACATAATTTTGAAGAGGTAATCTGGACAACATATCAACATTTGAATGAACATTTCCAGCCCTGTGAATAATAGTCATTCTACCTTATAATTCTTGAACAGCTAGTAGCCACCTAAACATATGTCTATTTGGTGTTTTCAAGTTTAAGAGGGATTTCACAGCACTTCAATCAGTAACTAATTCAAACTTTTGATCATATAAATAATAATGAAGCTTTTCTAAAGCCCATACAACTGCTAAGCACTTTATTTGAGTGGCACCATATTTCAATTCACTTTTTCTTAAGGTTCTTGAAATATAACAGATTACTAATTCTGAAACTTTTTCATTAATAATTTGTATTTGATGAAGAGCAGCTCCAAGGCCAATAAAGATTGAATATGTATAAAGAGCAAAAGGCTTATTAAAATCTGGAAGAGCAAGGATTGGAGCTGACATTTAACATCTTTATAATGTATCAAAAGCTTTTTGACTGTACTCATTCCATATATAAGCTATATCTTTTCTTGTTAGTTTGGTAAGTGGTAAGGCTATGACTTGATAATTTTTATGTATTGTCTATAGTAGTGACACATCCCCAAAAAACCCTGTATTTCTTTAACAGAAGTTGATGCTGACACATTTTGGATAGCAGCAACTTTTCCTTGGTCTACACAGATCTGTAAGCCAGACACAACATGATACAGGACTTTTAAGGATTGAAACCCAAATTTACACTTTTTTAAGGATAAAGTCATGTTAATTTCATCCATTTTCTGGAAGACTTTATTCAAGTGTTGTAAATGTTCATCAAAAGTTTTAGAAAAAACTATGATGTCATCAATATAAACCATTAATCAACCTTCAATTATTTCTTGATGAAATGTCTTATCTGTCATCCTTTGGAATACTGAGGAGGCATTTTTAGGGCCAAATGGCATCCTAACATATTTGTAAATTCCCATATGGGTTGCAATTAGCAAAAGTTTTTGGGAAGACTGTTCAACAGGTATTTGATGATAAACTTTATTCCCATCCAGACAGCTTATGAATTTGGCACCTTTCAAGGTAGCATGTATAGAGCTAATTCTGAGTAATGGGTAAATATCATCCACAGTATAAGTATTTAATGCTCTATAATCTCCACAAAGTCTAGCTTTATCTTTTTCATAAGAGATCAAAAATGGAGAGATGACACAATATATTGGTGTAACATCTACTTTTTCAATATTGTTCATACTCAATTAAGTTGAGATATTGTCTTCTATATCTTTTCTCTTTGTGGGAGAAGCAGGGTAAGGTTTTTTTTTTAGGCTAGGAGGTATTTTGTCCAAATTGCAGGATAGAGAAATTTTCATTTCACCTTTAACCAAGCCTAACACATGGGAACCATGAGAAAAAGCCATTAGGAAAGATGTAGTTAAGGCTACTATTGAATCTTTTTGGTCATCAGTTAATTGATCACCAAATGAAGCTGTTTTAATTTCAGAAAATAATACATTTATTTCCTCTGTTTGTCTACTTTCAAATTGGATCAAAGAATGACAAGATTTTAAAAAGGGTGCAGAATGATTTTTAGAAGAAGAAATTTTAAATTTTCTTTTCCCATTTATTCCTAAAGTAAAACAATTATTTGAAGGATCCAATTTAATGCCAAACATGGTTAAAATATCATTTCCCATGATAAACCAATTGCTTAAATTTTCATTTTTCATCACAACAAATTCACCAATAGCTCTGACAAAACCACCATTATATTTAAAGAATACAGTGGTTTTGTATTTGCAAATTGGACATAAAACATAACAATAACCTTTCCATTTTTCAGATGTTACAGGTAATAATTTGCATTAATAATTCTTATCTAAAGAAGCAAGTGCTTTCTCAGACACTACACTTCCTCCAGCACCAGAGTCAAGAATAACATCAACATTTTTACCATTATTGATAACTGGTTCCCTTAAAGGTGATATTAAAATGGAACAGTCAGTAATATCTCTAATTACTTCAGAATTTTGTACAGAAGATAAGTCAACATCACAATTATCAGACCAATTATCTAAATATTGGATATCTTTTTCTAAAACCATATCTTCCTCAGAAGACTCATGGTCACAAGAGATATTGCTATTACAGTCACTGGAGGAATCATCAAGATCACCTTAAGTATTTTCAGATACCTCATTTTGTTCTACAAGATGAATTTTCATGTCACAAATTAGTCATTTTTGCCATGGTTTGTTACATTTAAAACAAGAATTAGTTGCATATTTCTTTGGAGCAACTGGGGCAGAGGGTCTACCAGTTTTTTCTGGAAGTTTTGTGGAGGGCTTTTGTTGGTCATTATAAGTTTCAGCAGGATAATTCCTTGGTTCATATCTACAATTTAGTATGACTTCATTACAGATAATAATAAAGGGAGAATTCTCTCTTACATGCTCAGTCCTTACCACAACCAAATCTCTAAGAGAATTTGGAAATTTATAGAGAATTTTATCTCTCCAAATATCATAAGCCATTTTAGGATCCATGGATCTAAGAATTTTTGTAATTTTCATAAGGAAAACAATAGGTTTTTCAGGAGAGGAGGACCAAATTTATCATTCTCATATGATCTCTGCTGGTCAACCTGAAATGGAACCACAAAATTGATTTTCAATCAAGGTTTTCTATTCTTTCAAAGTATAATGTTGATTGTCCAGGAAGACAGATTAATACCACATTAAGGCAAAATTGGAAAATAAAGAAATTAATTTAGAGAAAATTTCCTCATCTGGCAATTTATACTAGTTTTTCAGATTATCAATTCTCTGATAAAAGTGTTGCCAGTCATATGAAGAGTCACCATCAAAATTGGGATCTTGATCCAGTTTGGGCCAATTTTTTGGCTACTTGGATGGTCCATCATTTGGTTTTAATTGTTTAACATTAATAATTCTTGAATTTTATCCAGGTGTTCAGAGATTCCATTATATACAGAAACAGATGGTTCATGACTGTTAAAAGATTTTTTGCTAGTAGAAAAAGATTTTACAGACTCATTATCAGTTTGTTTAATGGCTGGAATATGGGGAATAAAGGAACTGCTCTGCTCAGGTTCCTTTCCCATATTCTTATGTAGATTATGGGCAGCACTCTCATCTACACCATAATGATTGATGGTTAAGGCTGAAAATTTTTCCTGCAGGTCAGACACATAGTTTCTTATCCTTGGAATTTCAGACATCTTGTCATTCATTTTTTCAAGGGATAAAACATTTCTGTCCTCAAAAACTGTGTGTTTGGTACTTAGTGCATGGAATTCATTTTTTAAATTTTTTAACTCATTGTGTATAGATTTAATTTCACCTTTTAATGAATAATTTTCCTCAATAAAGGGTTTCAATTCACTCAAAGTTTTATGCAGATTAATATTCTTATCTGAGATAGCTCTATGGTCACTTCTTACTTGTTATTGTTGGCTAAGAAGAAAATTCAAGGTTTCTTTGATTTCAAAATAAGCTGTATCTAGTACAGAAGAACTCACTTTACAATGCAAGTGAAAATTATTTAATCTATCACTCTCATTTATTAACACATCTCTCAAATTTTTGTCTTTCAAAACATTAAAATCAAGTGTATCTTTCAATATTTCTTCAGAAGTTTTCACAATTAAGGTATAGACTTCAGGGGAAACAGAATAATTCTTAATTGAAAGAGAAGGATTAATTAAAGAAGTAGAAGTCAAATGTAAAGGTCTATGAAATGATAATTTTCTAATTATATCATTGGGGCTACTCATTAAAGAAAGTTTTCTTCTTAAGGGTTTAAATGTTCTTTCACCATGATCCAAAATATTACCTGTGAAAGAAGATTTGTTATTATAGATACCAACATGTTTATCAAACAAATTACTTTATATGGCAAGGGAAGAAACTTACCCTGTGCCTTCTTTCTTCTGCCTCCCTGACAAGGATGGGGCTGATGAGATGGATGGTAGGTTGGTGTCCTAGATGGTCCAGGGTGTTGAGCTGTTGGTTGCTGAACATTCTGTTAGTGATGGTTCATCAAGTAATCTTATTTCCACTTCTCAACCTGCAGAGTGTTTTGGTTTTGAGTGAAGGAGCTGGGTGCCTGATGGGGCTGAGGTTGAGGCTGAGGCTGAGAGGCTTGGAAAAAAGGAGGTTGAGCTTGTTTGGGTTTAATAACTCCTGCATCTTTTGCCATTGTGTGTCTACTGTTGCCTTCTACTTCATACTTTCTGCCTTCAGTTCTTTTATGTGACTGGAAAGGTTGTTTACTTGATGAGTCAGAGGTATCTTTTTTATTTTTATACCCTTTAGTGAATTTTCCTGAATTATCAGAGGTTTTGATTCTATCAGAGGTGTTTAGTGAGGGGGGTTTGGCACTTCTCCTGCTGTTTCCATATCCTGAAGGTTTTTTGTCAGCTGAATAATTTTTTTAAGTTAATTTAGAAGAACCTACAGACTCAGTGTCAGCATCCACTTCAATTTCATCCACATTTAAGTTATCCATGCTGTTAGCCAAACCACTGGAAATTGAAACTGTGAAAAAAGATATAAAATGATTTTAATGATGCAAATTTGTATTTTCAAAAAAAAATATAATTAAATGATTTTTTTACAAAAAAAAAAAAATTGTTTTATTCAAAAATCAATTAATTAACAAAAAATTTAATACAAAATATATGTAATTACAATTGTTTATTAAGAAATACCAATAATTATGATGGGACCAACCAACAAAGGTTTAATAAGTCAACCAAAAAATATATTGGCAATATTGGGACCAAACACTGAGTACAATTGTTGTCAACCAATAAATCAAAAAATATTTTAATAAAAAGTAATTTAATAATTTATTAAAAATTTAATGATCTTGTAGGACTACAAGGATAACTCTATTATGGTCAAATAGGAATAAAAATTAAAAAATTAAAAAAATTTAAACACTTACATTTAGTGAATCAGCAATTTAGCCACAATCACTGTTATTGCAATAAAAATTTAATAATATAAGTGAGAGGTTCAAAGGTTAACTTACTATAATGATCAAGAAATCACTTCAAAATTATATATTATTTAATTTAATATAAACCTAAAAGGTCAAACCCAAGTTTGAAACACAGCCGCGGCAAAAAATTGTCTTTTTAGATTGGGTGGTCCTTGGGCAATGTCGTTTGTTGCAAGGTGGAATATATTTAATGTCATTTGGAAAGGCTCCCAATTATCAGCCGGACATCTAGAAGAAGAAGAAGAAGATGGAAAGAAAAGAGAGGAGGAAAAGGAAAAATAGGAAAAGGTTTATAAGGTAGAGAAATGAAGCAATAAATTAATATAATTATTTTAGAAAAAAGAAGGTGATGAGAATTTCCTGAGATGTGACACAACAGTGAGGCTTATTAAATTATGATATATTTATTTAAAATAATTATTAATATCTCTGCGCAGAAAACACTGTTATTATTAATGGACCTATTTCAATCTTAAATATTTATATAGAATTTGGATTAGAATTGTAGTACTAATAAAAATAATAATAAATGTTTTATATTAAAAAAATATGGTTAAATGGTGAGTGTATAATAAGTGGTGAGGCTACTGGGGGTTAAACAAGGCTCTTATATGGGCAAGGGGCCGGCTGAAGAGTCATAGTAAAGTATATAAAAAAAGTAATAAAAATATAAGAATAATTAAATGATTCTTATTAAGTATAAGGGGAAATATGACACAATTAACTAAAACACATGAGTTAGAGCCTAAATATCCACCAATTTCATCCCAAACAGTTACCATAAAATTATTGAGTAATTAAATAAGTTTGAGACAAATAAAAATAATTGACTTAATTTAAATTATATCTTATAATCTTTTTAAAAAATAACCAATTTAAGTGAAACATGAAAATAACTTATTTTAACACATGAAAAATAATGTAATTAATTAATTTAGTATAAAACATGAATAATTAATTATTCTAATTACTTTTATTAGTGTAATAATTAATTTAATTTAAAACAAAGACTTATTAAAACAACATTACTAATTCTTAGTATGAAACATTAATAATATATTTTAATAAGTGTTTTAACTAGTTTAATATTTTGATGACACAATTAGGGATCCAAAAGGCGCCCAATATTATTGTTTAATAAAATATGTAAGTTCTTATTTAATATATAAATTTAATTAATAAATTTAATTACATTATAAGTTATATTTATACTTATAATTATAATATATGTATATAATTAATTAATTGTTTATTTATATTTATTAAATACATAAAAATGCACCATAATTTATAGAATATAATATTTATTATGCTTAATTTAAATTTATATAGAATTTATATAAAAATGAAATTAATATCATACTTATTTTATATATAGTTAATAAAATACTTATATCATTTCAGTTTGCAATATAATTTTAATTTATATACATAATAAGCATTTTTCACGCCCTCTTTTGCTTCCAGTAAATTGACATAAAATTTACTGGGCTCCTGGTATAGCCTGGATGACACTTTATATCACCCCCTGGTGTAAACATGTTTCTGATCATCAGTCAATTACTTTCTCAAAACTTAAAACCAAGAGTTATAGGTTTAACAAAGTATCTTGTAAACAAGTTCACACAATATTTGATTGTGTCACAATAATATTTTATAATTTATAAAAGATAAAAACACTACGCAATATGGGGGGAAGACCTGTTAGCAATTCCGCAACCTTGGACTCAAATTCAACACAGATTGAACACACATTGAGCTATTGACAAAGGAATCATACAATCAGGGATGAACACCACTCAGAAAAAAAGTTTTAGGTGGGTGTTCAAGTAGAGTTAGTCTGATTTTAGTATGAGTTCAGTCTGAGTTCATTCTGAGTTTTGTGTGAGTTTGGGTTGGGTACTTGCTAGCAAGTTCACCCCCAATATTGTGTAGTGAAAGGTATATATATAATACCTAGCTTATTTAAAATTTAAAAGTGTCCTTCTCAGAAACAGACCATAGTTTAGGGGGACACTTCAAGTGATGTTTATGTAGATGGAAAGAGTTTTGCTAAAGTCCATGATGTTTGATTGTTGGATAACCATTAAAGTGAAGGTGTTACACATTTGGTCAAAAGTGTCCTTCTGAATGACAGGCCGAAGCTGAGAAAGACACCTTTATAATGCATATCATGTAGGTATTATATATAACCATTTTATCTTTAAAATTTATGAAAATATCTTTCTCAGTGGTGGACAATTTTCAAGCTAAAAACTTTCAGTACTGTAAATGACATGAGCTTTTTTTATAGCCTTTGTACTGGATATTTATTTTAAAATAAAATTGAAGGTGTTAGATACTTTGTCAGAAGTGTCCTTATGAAGGACAATCTGACGCTAAGAAGGACGCTTGTATAATGTATAAAAGATAGATATGTATACATATAACACCTAGATAATATGAATTATAAAAGTGTCCTTCTGAGTGTAGAACTTTTGTTTAGAAGGAAAATTTTGACCAATTCTGTAATACCTTCACTTTTATTGCTAGCCAACAATCAATTACCATTGACATTTAAAAAACCCTTGACATCCTTTTGCAAAGTACCTATATTTTCCACCTGAGAAATGGTTCATTTCTGATATTAATACTTTGATAATTTGAGCTACCCATGTCCTACAGACTTATACACTTACTGATATATTTTATAAAAGTTTCTTCCTCAGCATCAGGCAATGCTCTAAAAAGACACTTGGTGTCATTTAAAGCAAGATAGCACTGTTTTTTTATATTATTTCAGATATCAATCCCATATTTGAAAAAATAAATTGTATTAAATATCATTACTAAAGGTAAAACAGTGTGTCCAATTCATTTGGGAGGACAAAATAATACTACATCAAAATTCATAATAAATTGGTAAGTATATTTCAACACAAATTTATTATTAAAAACATAGCATTAAGCCATTGAATATATGAAAAGCAAGAATAATATTTTCCTATCATATAAATATTATATTGAACTTCCAAATATCCTATTATTATTATGATCAAAGTATAGCATTCTGCAAGATGTATTTAACTCATGAGATTCAAAAATACCTCAATAATAGATAATAAACTGGTAAAGATAAGCTCATTATATTATTATTATGCAAAAAAATTAATATTATCCCACAAATATGTGGAAAGTGTGATATTGGAATTTCTATAATGTAGGCTATCAACATAAATATTATTTAGGGAAATATAACAATTTATAAAATATAATTCCTCAACATTCATCACATTTATATTTTAAATAATTTTTCCCAAGTATCATATTGATGTATTTATCAATACATACTCTAGCATAAATACAGGTGGGATAAGAAATTAATACCCTTGCTTTTCAAAGGTTCAAAAAACTATTAACATACAAATTGAAACTGTTACAGCCCTGTTTATTCTACATGTAACCCACTGGAATAAATGTTGTAGACAACACTATAGTACTAGCTATAGGCCTTGACCAAGGCAGTAGGAGAAAACCCAGAGAGAAATTCAGTAGTGCCCACATCCCCGCAGTCTCAATATTTGCTGAATAAATTCAGAAAAACACCCAATTATTAAACAATGCCATTTAAGACATATCAAAACAACGCCAAAAAGACCAACAAAGGGCTCCACCAATGTTGGAAGACCAAATCCTCTCTCCAATAGAAAATGTCCACATTCTCCTTCATCACAACAATCATGTTCAGCTTTCTTTCCAAATCTTTTACTGACATGGGTCTTTTCCAATAATCCATTGACAAAAATTTCATCTGTACCATCACACCACCGGCTCATCCCTACAGAACTTTTTGTGATGCCTGTTACTCTAGGAAGAAGACTTGTCTCAGACCTGGTCCATTGTCCTCTTTGACATCTGCTCCTCCTTCACAACCTGATCCACCTTCTACCAGCACCAGAAGATCCAGACCATTTGTCCTGATCCCCAGACTTTTCAACAAATTACACCCTTTAAAAAAGAGTGCCAACCCCGCTACAAACACTAGCTCTACCATCCCTGGTCCTTCTGATGGTAAGCCCAATACTTCTTCATACTGAAATTCAATCTGAAAAATTTACAGTTCATTTCCATCCTGACAGTGATGATGAAAATGTGGGAACAATTGAAGCACCCCCACCTAATCCATTGCCCACCATCAAAGACAAATACCAACAACATTCTTCTCAACAGAAGCATCTCATTCTAAATTACCTCCAATCCACTCCTGCCAGGAATCCACAGGACCTTGAGAAAAGAAAGAACCTCATTCACCAGTTCAAAGCCAATTTTGAAATTTTTGATACATATCTTGATTCTATCCTGTAATCTCTTCTTGCCTGAAAATCTCAATTTAGAAATAAAGAAAATAAAATAGTTTCCTCAGTTTAAAGTCTTGGGGGACTAATCCTCAGTTTTAAGTCTTGAGGGACTAAAAGCCCTCATTTTATAGTCTTGGGGGACTCAAAACCCTTTGTTTATAGTCTTGGGAGACTCCAAACCTGAATCAAAAATAAAGAACCAGATATCAAAACATTAAAGACCAAAGAAACAAACTAAAATTCTGGGGTAACTGTTCTACAGAGCAACCAGATCATCAGTTACCCCACACTTCCCTTAACAAAATTCAGAGACCACCCCTTGGATTCCCTCTGCCAAAATCACACCAACACCCATTATCAGTTTATAGTCCTGAAGGAATCAACCATTAACCAACCTCAGTCTATAGTATTGGGGGTCTATACCATTTTTCAGTTTAAAGTCTTGATGGACTGACCATGGTGTTTAGTTTAAAGTCTTGACGGACTAACCCAGTGTTCAGTTTAAAGTCTTGACGGACTAAAACACATTTTGCATAAAAGGGCAGAGCCACCTTCATGCACCATTCTCCACAACCAACCTACTGAGCTTCCACTCTTTCTTCATCATCTACGCATCACAAAAAATATTTCATTCATCTCTTTTCTCTTCATTATTGTTCCTTCACAGATCATGGCTGGATACCCAGATTTTGACCCATCGGACCTTTCCTGTTTCACTGCTCCAGAGGACTATTCTTTTAAACAGTGCATCCACATGTGCAGACCTTGCACTTTCACTATTTCCACTCCTCAGGACAAATTATATAACAGAAACTGTGATTCTTGCATCTCTAAAAAGAAAAGATGTGCCAGATACCCCAGATATACAATACCTCTTCATTCACCTTCCCATAAAAAAATATCCAGATCTCCTACCATGTCACCAGAGCTTGGACCTTCTTTCTCTTCTTTATCTTCTGCTCCTTCTAGAAGATCACACCACTCTTGTCAAGGGGTCCTTTTGGCTCTAGAAGTTTATTCAAAGTTTTCACGGGATATTTAAGGGTTTTAAAGGTCTCTCAACAAAAGGTATGTATTTCTAAAATCAATTTGATTTATTTACTGAAATATAAGAGGTAGTTTTAAAATATTGATATAGATTATAAATTAGAATTAAGCTGTTGTAAATACTAAAGTTATAAAATATAGAAATAATTGTAGTGTTGTAATTGTAATAATAAAGTAAGTGATAAAAGAATGATCTGAAAAGCACAAATTAAGAGGCCTTTTATAGGCAAAACACAAGGGAATAAAAATATGGAATTTATACCATATATTGTAAGAATGTGAGAAAAAGAATGACTGAAAGAATTACATATATGACATAAGAATTAAATAAACTGGTACGTCAACAAGGACATCAAATTTATTAGCAATAAAGTTTGAGTTCCTTGGACTGTCACAATTAATTACACAATAATTAATTAATTATATTACTTTCACGGGATTCCAGATCTCTCACTGAGGTAATATAATTTTTTTATTATAATTTTATTATTAAATTCTATTCCCATTGACTTATACCATTGAGCATGGTGTTAGGGAGTAAATTTGTAAGGGACATTTTATTTATACTAATTAATTATACTACTTATTGTACTTAACTAGTTAATTGTAAGTAATAATTAAGTAGATAATTAATTATTAGTAAGAAGAAGGGGCGTGGCTTCAACTCAGTAAAATAATTAATTATTTTACTGGTTACGTCTTGTAGCCTGGCTGACAGTTCTATTCCCAAAACATTCCCTAAAAGACTTGCTTTATCTTCTCAATAATCTTCTTTTACCTCAGTAAACTTAGCCAAATCAGCTTCAAAATCAGATCCCAGGCTGCTAGACCTCGTCCAGGCGGACCTCCCAACGTTGGGCGGCCCATCTACCAATCCAGATAGCAAATATTAGACTCAAAACTCCCAATTTCAGCCAGATAACAGCCAAAATCCACCATTAAACACCAACAATTTTACACAACAACCTCCTAGTCCTCCCAGAGAAATGTGTACACAGAAAAAATTCTTTCTCAGAAAAACCCAAAAATTCCAACATCTCTAGAAGGCCTTCCAGAGTCCACCAATCCTAACAAAAAGTAAAAACACCACCATAATCTGGATTAACCCCCAGAGGCTTTTTCTTCCAGACATTAAAATTAAAAAACAAATTAATAATTTACTTACTATGAATAACAATAATAATTAACAGATATATAAAAAAATTTGTTTATTGTATTTTATTTATTTTTATTTTTACTTATTTTTTATTTTATTTTATTTTTATTTTTATTTTAAACTACTAACATACTAAAAAAACATAAAAAAAATAACCAAAATTAACCAAAAATATGAGAGCTGAAAAAAATTAAAATGAAATGAATAATAATAATAAGATGAGATAAATAATTGTTACAAATGGTATCCCCCCGCCAATTGATGAGCTGATCCCCCGATACCTTACCCACATCAAAGTGCACCTTGATGTGGATACACATTTAAATAATTTTTAAATTAATTTATATAAAATAAATTAAGAAAAAGAATATCAATAAAGAAAATATGAAATAAATAAAAATCAAAGAAAATAATAAAAAAATGAGATAAAGATAAAAAACAAATAGCATTTCCCGGCCAATTGATGAGCCTTTCTCCACCAATGCTTTCCCAAATCCCGTTGGCCCTGATGTGGTAAAACCATAAATTATAATTTTGTGATTTTTCCCTCTTTATATCATAATAGCCCCCATCAAAAGATTAAAAGAAAAAAAAGAGAAAAAAAAGAAAATAATCTAAAACTACCATCAAACACAACCATAGACACAAAAATTAAAGAAAAGAAAAATTCAGGATCAATAGAAAGTCCAGTCCAAGAAAATGATCAATTGGTGGGCTCCCTCCAATAAGTAAAAATGATGAGAAACCAGCAGTGATCCACCACCAAAACCAAAGAAGCCATTACTGTACAAGTAAGCCAGTTTAAAGTCACAGTGGACTTGAAAGCTGAATAACAAAAACCAGAACTAGTATTCAACAAGGACAAACAAAAAAACTTGAAACAGACATTATGGGGTAACTATTCTATAGAGAAGCAAGCTCATCAGTTACCCTCACACACCACACAATATGGGGGGTGGACTTTCTAGCCAGTCCGCAACCTTGGACCCAAACTCACCACAGATTGAACACACATTGTGCTATTGATAAAGGAACCATACAATCAGGGATGAACACCACTCAGCAGAACAGTTGTAGGTGGGTGTTCAAGTAGAGTTCAGTATGGGTTCAGTCTGAGTTCAGTCTGAGTTCCACCTGAGTTCCATCTGAGTTCAGGTTGAGGACTTGCTAGCAAGTCCACCCCCTATATTGGGTAGTGACACTTGCCAAAAAAAAATCTAGAAGCCCATCCTGGGTACCTTTTAACAAAAACACAATATCTAACACATTAAACAAAAATTAATAAGAGTGAAGAGCTCGGCACTTGAAGACTAAAAGAGTTTCCAGTTTAAAGTCATAAAGGACTAAAACCTGTGAAACAAAACCAATACTAGGGTTGAACAAAACTAAGAGAAGTGGTTGGAAACAGACAATCTGAGGTAACTGTTGTTAGAGCATCCAGCCCATCAGTTACCCCCACACTTGCCAAAAAAATATCAAGTAGCCCCATCCATGGGTACCTTCTAACAAAAAAAGTTTTCTACAAAACAGATGCACAGCATAACCAAAATCCAAAATTAAAGAATGGTCCATAGTTTATCCTCATCGCAGAGTCAATCTTCTTCACTTCTAGTGCCTCTAGGGTAACAGCTCTTCTCCTGATCAGAAGCCACTCTTTTATTAAATACTGAGCCATCTTACTCCTCCAAAGAATAAGAACCTCCAGACACCTGAGATCTGACTCTGTAAGGTCCATTCAATCTTTCAGCAAACATCTTTCCCCACTGACTCTCCAAACTTCTATTATACACCAAAACCAAACAGCCAGGTTTCAAGGGATTCCTGAGTGTATGAGCCAGCTTCTTGTTGCAATATCAGACTGATTTATTTCTTATCTTCATCATTCTAGAGTATGCCTTCTCTTGACATTCCTCTCTACATTCCAACTGTTGCATCCTGGCACAGAGCAAATCTTCAGTTGAGCATACATCATCCAAATAAATTCCAAGATAAGAGACAGCCTCCGAATCCACTGTTAGAACAGCTTTTTACCCAAAAATTAATTCGTAAGGGGAATAGCCAGATGTCCTTTTCACAGTGACCCTATCAGCAAATAACACAAAGGGTAAATAATGCTTCCATTTTTCAGCACTATCTCCACACATTTTCACCAAAGCATTCTTAATAACTTGATGGCCTCTTTCATCAATGCCTTTAGCTTCAGGGTAATAAGGTGTAGCCACTCTAAATTTAAGACCAATACTTGCCATAGCTTCTTTAAATTCAGATCCAGACTCTGGCCCACCATCAACAGTCACCAACTTCATCAACCCATACTTAAACACCCATTCCTTCTTTAAACATTTTGCCACGTTTTTGGCATTCAAATCAACCAAAGGCACTGCCTGAACCTAAACTGACTAATAATCCCTGGAAACAATAAAGTATTTATACCTGCCCTCTTTAATATGGACAGCATCCAAACTTACTCTTCTAAACACAGTTGTTTCACCAGTAGCATGGCCAACCTCATTAGGTTTCAATTGAATTATTCTTTGACATTCTTCACAAAATTGAACCCAACCCTGCACAGCCAACTTCATATCTGGCCACCAAAATCTATCTTCCCTCTTCTATAAGTCTCCCCACAGCCTCTATGACCAAGGTCTTCATGCAAAGACTTCAACACCAACTCTTGAACCTTCTTCTGAGTCACAACTACTTGAGGATTTTGTTGACTCCTCCTCATCAACCTCCTTCCTAACACATAGAAGCCAGGAATCTTCTTCTTGATTGCCACCCAAGTATCATCATCACATATATCTGCCATATCCAAGGTCAACAGATATTCAACCATAGTAAAATAAAACCCAGTCTGACCCCAGGTCTCATCTTCAAAATCCAACAAATCAACATCTAAGGGTACAACCCTGTCATCAAACTCTCCATTGTTAACATGAGCAACATGACCAGCCTATTCAGGACAGCAATCCCTAAATTTTGGTACCTCCTTTTTCTTCCACTGAATCTTAAGAGAATCCAGTTCACCAACAAAAACACTATTTTCCAATTTTGAGCCATCCCTAAAAACGGCCCCATCTTCCTCAAGAAAAACATACTGATCACCAGAATCAAGATCAGAACCATCCAGTTTAACCTCTTGATGGAGGAGTGAACAATCTTCCAGTTTAGTCCCATGGGGGAGGAAAGAATGATCATCCAGTTTAGCCTCATGGGAGAGGAGAGAATAGTCTTCAGCACACTTTGTGATGGACCTAACTACTAGGACATCTTCATATAATTCTTAAGAGTCTGAATCTTCATCTGTGTGTGGTCTTCTTGATAATACATCTGTCATTGTAAAAGTTTTACCTGGCTTGTGCACCAGATCAAAAGAAAAATGTTGAATAAATGCCACCCACCTAGTCATTGGAGCATTTGGTAGACTAGGTGTGTTAATCATTTGTACCAGATATTTTTCTACCCCCACAAAACCGTTTGTAGCTTCTTCAAAATTTTTGCTACACCACACAATTCCAAATTTGGCTGAAAATACCTAGATTCTACCTCATTAAAAACCAAAGACTCATACCTTACTGGCCTGACTTTCTTAGATTTATCTTCCTGAGAGAAAACAGCACCAGCAGCAATATAACTTAAGTCCATTTCCAGATAAATTTTTCCAGCACCAACTACATAATACAACTTATGAAGAATAATATCTTTACCTACCACCTTCAACATCTGAAAGCCTCTTCACACTCTTCAGTCCATTCCCACTCCACATCTTTCCTGGTCAACCCTCTTAAAGGTGAATCCAACAAAGAAAAATCTTTAATAAAAATCCTGATGTACACACAAACTCCCAAAAATCCCCTGACTTCAGTAGTATTTTTGGGCCTTGGTCATGACTGAATTTTATTAACTTTCTTTTTTGCCATAATCCTTCCCTACTTACATACAACATGACCCGAAATTTCCAGAGCAGGAACACTACAAAAAAACTTTGACCCAGAAATGGTCAAACCAGCCTCTTTAATTATAAAAATTACTCTCTCTACAGTAATTGCATAATCCCAGACAAATCTCCTTATACCTGGGTTCTCCTTCAGCACCTCATTTCCATAATCAGTGGAGGGTGCTTTAATTTCACTGTCATCAATAAAAGTACCAGCATGAGTCGGAACCTCATCCTGTAAAATCCAAGCCATTTGAGCTTTATATACTACTACCTAATTAGTTTCTCCTTGAGGAAACATAGTGAGCTAAAATCTTTCCAGAGGAGTCTCAAACGTTTTAAGTGGCTGTGGATTGGCGTAAAGTTCCCTTTCATCATAACCACCCATAATACCACCCAAACCATAACACACCCTTCCAGCAAAAGCTTCCACAAAGTCTTCTGCACTTGGCAGAATCCCTGCATCCTTGATAGTGACTATATTCAAGGCCCTATGATCATGCAACACCCTCAATATCCCATTCTTCTTCTTAACACAGAAAACCAGACTTGAGTAACTAGATGTTGATTTTTCACACAATCCTGTCCTTACTCTTTCCCTACTAATCTCTATAAAATCATTCCTAATAGCAGCTGGAATTGGAATAGGTTTGATTTGCCAAGGGTTGTGACAAACCAAAGGAATCAAGTAAGGCTCCCAATAGGAGTGCATCAACACACCCCTTTCCTCTTCAACAAATGCCACTGCTTTCTCCCTTAGCCCAATAACATGCAACAACAACTTCTTTTCCTCATCAGACTAACACCTATCAGAACCAAAATTAACAACTTTCAACCTTTCCACAGTCACTTAAGTGGTTTCCACTAAATCTGGAGGATTCTTCACAAGAGGAGTACTGTACAGATCTCTTGATAAAGGAGGTATCTTCAAAGGAGGATTTAAACCTACAGATATAGCCTCATTGACAGGCCTAATCTTCCGCCCTACCTTCTTATACTTTGCAGCTCGGCCTTCAACTTGAGGGATCTTCAGGACGCTTTAACCACAAGACCTGGATAAAAAACTAAGGGTTTCTCCATTGCTCACATATGTGGCCCTGATTATGCTTATAAAAGGTGTAGAAGCAAAACTAGAAGTTTAAAATTGGGAGGACTTACTTTTAGACCCCAATCTCACCACTCCACAACTTTTCCTCAATTCCAAATCTTCATCCTCACTTTCATCTTCTATATTTTCAAATCTTGATTCATCTTCTAAATCACATCTTCTAAAATTGTGCAGTTTATCCTCATGCTGGAGGCCCAAAAATTGACCTTGATGATCTTCTTTTGAAAAATTGTGCAGTTTAACCCTTTGCTGGAGTCCCGAAAATTGACCTTGCTGATCTTAACAAAAATATTTCTTTTCTTCTTTTTTGATTATCTTCAGATTTTTTTCTTGCTTTTCTTCAGTTATCTTGAAATTTTTATTTTCTTTTCTTGATTTCTCTTCCATCCTACATAAATTACCAGGGGTCTCCCCAATGATTACAGACATGGCCAAGGTAATGTTTTTGAAAGGTGTAGAAGAAGCCCTAGTGGTGCAAAATTTGGAGGACTTACTTTTAGACCCCATACTCACCACACCACAGCTTTTCCCCATATCTTTCAATTAAGTTATATAGCCAATCTTCTTTTTTTAACTTGAATTAAAAATAATTGAAAATCTTGAGAGAGAACAGAAGCTTGATAAAAAACATGAAGAATACTTCCACAGGAGATAAACATTTAAATGAGAAAGTTGAAAATCCACTTGGTATATCTCCAAGAAAGCTGACATACTACAACCTGGGATTTCCTCATTTTGGGGAGAGGTTGTAGCACTTGGATGATCAGCCCTCATCACTCTAAAAAAGACAGACTCTCACTAGAGCCTGAGCCACACTCCAAAAAATCAGAGGCAGTACACACTTCCCTTATTCTCCTACAAAAATCCATGAAATGGTACATTGAAGACAATGCAGGCCTGGTCTTCTAAAAATCATCTCCAGGAGATGAAAACCTCATGTGAATTCTCTTTTCATATTCACCAGTAAACTCCAAACTGATTCTCATATCAAACTGACAACCAATTCTTGCTTGAAAATCCATCAAGAATGGTCCACCCAAAACAGCTTTTACATTAACTTTGGCAATGTAAAAATGAACCTTAATTAAGTCTCCACAAACATCCATATTCACAAATTCAGTTGTTTCAATCAACTCAGTAACATGTCCACCAATCATTCTTAAATTTCCACCAATTCCTGTCTTGATGGGGAAGCTGAGATGTGTAGCCTCAAAAAAATAAATAAGGTTAATCTGAGAACCTGAATCAACCAATTCGCTAGCCTCCCTGCTATTCAGAGTGACATTGAAATAACCCAGAGGTGCAGAAAAATGAGTCTCCAACCCCTCATCAAGCTTCTCAGCAGTATCACAAATGTATTCCACCTCCCCAGAAGAAACCCTTCTCCTGGTCAACAACTTTTTCTTTCTATCAGCCAACCCAGGACTGATAGCATATAACTCACCATAAGAAAGAGAAACCTGACCCTGATTCATCCTTTCCAGAACAGAGTCCATAACATCAGATTGTCCAGAAACTACTGGCCTCTCAAAGTGAGCTCTTTGCTTCACTATCTTGGTCCTAGAAGATTCTTGAGGACCAGAACCACCAACAGGTTTACCATCAACAGGAATTAAACCAGATCCCTCACCAGAACCTCTAACTCCAGCAGGCTTTGGCAATGAAGCAAAAGGGACATCCCGCTTAGAATCAGAATCAAAATCCATGGGCATTGGCTCACTATTCATGTCCAAGTCACCAAAGCAAGGGGAGCCCATATCAGCGATCCCCTTCGGCATCTTTACAGCTCCTCTTTGCTGTACTTCCACCTAGATGCACCCAGCTTAGGATCCACCTTTAAAGCCTTAGGCTTTGGTTTGGCCTGAGAACTGCTCTTAGGCCTTCCCACCTTTCCAGATTCAACATCACAATTACCAGGCAAGCATTCACCGCTTGACTGTCCACCACAAGAATACAACTCCAATCCACCAAAGATAGTAGAAATAAAGACCTTGTTAATCTCCTTCCCTTTTCCCTTGGCATAATCATCTTGCTTACCAGAAGACTTCACCTGATCAGGAATCTCCCAAAACCTGGGCCTTCTCTGATTGAGACCACTCTTTCTCCTTACCAAATCAACAGGTGCCTGCCCCTCACTGGGCTTTACAAATGAAAAATTAGGGAACTTTAACACCCTGCCATCAAACTCCACCTTTCCCTCTGATACATCTCTGTTCAGAGCCCAACAATCATTGAACTTGTGCCCCCTCCTGCTTTAATATAAGCAGACCCAAGGATCACTCCTACCGGCCCTCCTATCAAAATCTGTAGGCTGAGAAGGAGATTTATTGGCCTTCTTAGCCTCCTGAACAAAAATATGTAGCTGTTTTGTCAGATAAGCCAGCTGCTCCACCACTGGGTCCCTCTCCTGTTTGGGAACCTTCACCATATTGTTCTCTTCCATCTTCACTCTATTCTCCTCTTCAGCCAAAGCCTCACTGACTTTGCTGACATATTTGGCACACCCCTCCTGATAGTTGTCCACAGCCAATAACTTCAAAGGGGCCTATACAGCCTCCTTCACCTTGTCCAAGGAAGGCAACTTCTGATCCCCATTGGAAAAATTCTTCATCAAGTCCATCCTTGAAAGCTCCTTCAACACATTTATCCTGACATCTCTAGCCAAGGCAGACCAAAAAACATCCTTGGAAGCATTTTCATGTGCCAGCTCCTCCACTTCCACCAAATATTCCACCACAGAATCAAACTGTAGCAAAAACTTCCTGTAACTGTGCAAGTTACCAACACCACCATAAGACTGCCATTCACTTACAACCTTGTTATGATCCACCATAGTGAGCCTGACACCCCATATGTCCGCCATATCCCTACAAAATAACTTCCAGTCCCTCTTCTTGTAGCCAGACATGGCCACAACCTCCTTCTCCATTCCCCTATCACCAATTAAGAAAATAATCTGCTTCACCATGTCCAGGTAAGAAGCAACATCAACACCAGAAGAAGTTTCAAACTTCTCCATAAACCACTTCAAATCTTCACCATTAAACTTGGTATCATCCCAAGTTTTAATCCTAACACACTCCCAAAACATCACAGCAGGAGGACCTTCCCCCCCACTAACAGTCACCACAGGAATAGAAGACCCAGAAGCCATTCAAAGACAACAGAGATTCAAAAGAACCAGCAGGTAACTCTCCACGTTGGGTGCCAGACATGTAGATAATCCTATAGTACTAGCTATAGGCCTTGACCAAGGGAGTTATAAAAAATCCAGAGAGAAAATCCCCTGTCACTTTAGAAAAATAAAGTGAGATCTACCTGCTACAGTGAATTGGTGCCTGTTTGCTTAATCTCCTTTTCCAACACACTTGACTGCCTGATCAGCCAAGAAAGTAGTCTCCAGAGAGACTACCAAACCAATGAAATGAAATGTAGACCAATGTCCACACCATAGAAAGCAATGATACTTAATTTAGGTTGAAAATTGACACCAGAGACAGCTATAATACTTGATATAACTTGCAAGACTACACCAGAGAAACCAGTTGCCGAGTTAAGTTAATTGAAGAACTCACCTTGCAACAAACACAGCCAATTGTGGTTAAAAAACAGTGAAAACTTAGTGAGTAACAAGGATATTACCTCTGGATGGTTTTATGATAATTAAAGTTGCCCCAAACTGTCTTATTCACTATGTACACACAGACAACTATATAAAAGCTCATGCACACCAATAAATTTGGTGTTCTTGAGCGCCAAATTGCATAAAACCCCTCTAGAAGCGCTTCCCAGCCTTCTAGAACCAAGACAGGCCGTCCACCTAATGTTGGGAGGCCCACCTGAGGCTTCCAGACCACTCTGAGGCCAGAAAACCACCAAAAACCCCCAAAAATTCTCAAAATACTTAGAAAAGTATACTATGACTAAAACCTTTAAAACACATAACTAGGCTATAACAACATTGGACATAAAATGTAGAGAAAAATTAGCTCATCCTAATGGGGCTAAGCACTTAACACTAAGGCTTAAGGTTAGCCCATAAAACAAAAAAACAAAATTAAGCGGCCATCATTTTAAATGAAAAATGAGAAATTATCCCTTTAATACTTAAAATCTGAAAAAGGTCATCACAACATAAAATATAGAGAAAACCCAGGGCTATCTAATGGTAGTACCCAAATACCCGCAGTTCCAACATTTGCTGAAAAAATCTAGAAAAAACCCAATTATTAAACAATGCCATCAAAGACATATCAAAACAATGCCAAATAGACCAACAAAGGGCTCCACCAATATTGGAAGATCACAACATGTTTCTGACCATCTGTGAAAGAATTTCAAGAAGCTAATAATATAGAATTAAAGGGTTAACTAGGTATTGTTTAAAAATGTCCACAAAATATTTGATGTGGTTGAAAATGATTTTTATAAAATATTAAATATACACAGGTATAAATATAATACCTAAATCATATATTTTTTGAGTGTCCTTCTCAGAAAATGACCGGTTTTCAGGAGGACACTTTAGGAAAGGTATAAGTAGATTGAAAGAGTTTTGCTAATGTCCATGGTATTTAATTTTGGCTAACCATTAAAGTGAAGGTCTTACTGACTTGGTCAAAAGTGTCCTTCTGAATGATGGTCCAATGCTCAGAAGGAAAATTTCGTAATGCATATCATATAGGTATTATATATAACCATTTTATCTCCAAAATGTCTAAATTTGTCTTTCTCAGTGATGGAAAATTGTTCATTTGAGAACTTTATGTACTGTAAATTGTATGAGCTCTTATAATAGTCTTGGTACTGGAACATTGATTAAAAATTAAATTGAAGGTGCAACAGACTTGGTCAAAAGTGTCCTTCTGAAAAATGGTCTGATTCTCAGAAGGACCCTTTTATAATGCATTAAAAATATGTATACATGTAACATATAGATGATCTGCATTATAAAAGTGTCCTTCAGAAGGACACTTTTGACAAAGTCTGTAACACCTTCACTTATATGGCTAGCCAACAATCAAGTACCATTGACATTATAAAAACTCTTTCGATCCTATTTCACAGAACTTATAGTATCCTTCTTAGAAATTTTCCATTTCTGAGAAGGACACTTTGATAATTTGAGCTACACATGTTCTACAGACTTATACACTCACCAATAAAATTTATAAAAGAGTCTTTCTTAGCATCAACCAATTCTCAGAAAGACACTTGTCGCCGTTGTGGTCTTCCAACATTGAAAGGGGCCTTTGTTGTGTGGTTTGGCGCTGTTTGTGCATGTCTTAATTGACATCTGTTGAAGAATTGGGTATATTTCTGGTTTTATTCCGTGAATATTTGGACTGCGGGTATGTGGGTACTATCATTGGATAGCCCCAGTTTTTCTATATATTTCATGTCTTGATAATATTTTTCATATTCTAAGTTTTAAGGGGTCATTTCCTCATTCTTCAGTTACAAAGATAGTTGTTTAATTTTATTTTTTGTGTTTTAAGGTGTAGACAATCCTATAGTACTAGCTATAGGCCTTGAACAAGGGAGTTGGAGAAAAACCAGAGAGAAAATCCCCTTTCCCTTTAGAAAAATAGAGTGAGATTTACTTGCTAAAGTAAGTTGGTTCCTGTTTTGCTAAAGCCCCTTTTCAACACACTTGACTGCTTGATGAGCCAAGAAAGTAGTCACCAGACAGACTACCAGACCAAAGAACTGAAATGTAGAACAATGTCCACACCAGAGACAGAAAAGATACTTGATGTAGGCTGCAAATCCACACCAGAGACAGCAATAATACTTGCTATAGCTTGCAAGACTATAACAGAGAAAACAGTTGCCCAATTTAAGTTAAATGAAGAACTCATTTGCAACAAACACAGCCAAATTGTGGCCAGAAAACAGTGAAAACTGAGTGAGAAACAAGGATATCACCTCCGGATGGTTGTATGATAATTAAGGTTGCCCCAAACTGTCTTATTCACTATTTACACACAGACCACTATCTAGGAGCCCATGCACACCCACCAATCTGGTGCCTGTACCCATCAAAATGAATAAAAAACCCTCCTGAAGCGCTCCCCAACCTCCTAAAACAGATGCGGGCAGGCCACCCAAAGTCGGAGGTGCTGCCTGAAGCGGCCTGGCCTCCCTGAAGCCAGAAAACCAATAAAAAAACAACTAATCTACTTAGAAAAATTAGCTACAACTAGTAAAACCTTTAAAACACGGAATTTCACTATAACAACATTGTGACATGAAATATAGAGAAAAATTAGCTCTATCCAATGGTACTAAGCACTTAACCCTAAGACTTAAGGTTAGCCCATAACCTTAAAACACAAAAAACAAAATTAAACAGCTATCTTATATAAATGAAAAATGAGGAAATGACCCCTTAAAACTTAGAATATGAAAAATTTCTACAAGACATAAAATATAGAGAAAAACTGGGGCTATCCAATGATAGTACCCACATACCCGCAGACCCAATATCCACTGAATAAAACTAGAAAAATACCCAATTCCTTAACAGATGTCAATTAAGACATGCACAAACAGCGCCAAATCACGCAACAAAGGCCACTGACAATGTTGGAAGACCACATCCTCCCTCAAATTAAGAATTTCAACATTATTTCTTCATCAAACCACCATGTTCAACCTTCTTCCCAAATATGCCTCTGAAATGGGTCCTTGCCAATACTGCATTGACAATAATTTAATCTGCACCATGACACCACCTTTCTATCCCTACATAACGTCCTGCAATGTCTGCCAATCTAGAAAAAAACCTGCTTCAGACCTGGTCCATTATCTTCTGCAACAGATTAACCTCCCCCTCAACCTGGTCCATCTTCTGCCAGCACCAAAAGATCTAGGCCATCCATCCTGATACCCAGATTAATCAAAAAGCTTCACCCTTCCCAGAAGAGTGCCACAACCCATAAAACAACTAGTTCCACCATCCCTGGTCCATCTGATAGTAATGAACATTCATTTCTTCCTTCAACTTTAAAACTGATGACTTCTCAGTTCCTCCATCTTCTGATAGTGATGATAACAATCTAGGATCCATTGAACCACCAACACCAAACCACTTGCCCACTATCAAGGCCAAGTTCCAACAACACACATCTCAACAGAAACAACTTCTGCTTCACTACTTCCAATCCACTCCTGCTAGAGATCCACAGGACATTGAGAACAGAAGACACCTCATTCACCATTTCAAGGCTAATTCTGAACAATTCATTTCATCTCTTGATTCCCTCTGTAATTCCACTAGTACTTGAGTTTGATTCAGGAAAGAAAAATTGACCACACCCTCTATAGGATGTAACCACCAACAACCCTCAGTTTTAAGTCTTGGGGGACCATCCTCATTTTATAGTCTTGAGGGACTCAAAATCCCTCAGTTTAAAGTCTTGGGCGACTCAAAAACCTAAATCATAAACCCAGAACCAGAGATCAACCACATTAGGACACAGAGAAAAAACTAACATTCTGGGGTAATTGTAAATAGAGCTGCCAGCCCATCAATCACCCCCAAACTTGCCTTTGCTAAATTTGGAGGCTCCCCCTGTGGATACCCTCCACCAATCTTACAAAACCCACCCCAACAACAATACTCATTCCTCAGTTTATAGTCTTGGGGGACTCAACCAACAACAATCCTCAGTTTAAAGTCTTGAGGGACTAACACAGTTTTCGGTTTAAAGTCTTGACAGACTAATCTTGATAAAATCTTGAAACCAGCCAGTTTAAAGTCTTGGAGGACTGACAGAAACCAGATTTCAGTTTAAAGTCTTGATGGACTGACAGAATTTTGCATAAAATAGATGCAGCCAATTTCATACAGAACACCTCTACAGCCAACCTACTGAACTTCCACCTTCACTTCATCATCTACCCATTACTGACAAAAATCTCCTCCTATCCATTTCCATCATCTTTTCTCACCACAGATCATGGCTGGATCTCCTGATGTTAACCCTTCTACTCTCCCTTGCTTCACTGCTCCCAAGGAATATGCCTGCAAACAGTGCATCCACATGTGCAGACCTTGCACATTCACTCTTCCAACTCCTGAAGCCAAATTCTACAACAGGGCTTGTGAGTCTTGCTATTCCAAAAAGAAAAGATGTGACAGAGATGCCAACTACCCTATTCCTCCTCCTTCACCTACTCATAAATACATCTCCAGATCCCCTACCAGATCCCCAGAGCTTGGTCCTTCCTCTTCCTCTTTATCTTCAGCACCTTCCAGAAGATCCTGAAGCTCAGCTTCCAGAACTCTTCCCAAAAGACCAGCCTTAGCTTCCCAAGAAACTGCTTTTATCTCTGCCAAATTAGCTCCAAAAGCTTCAAGATCAGCTCCCAGGCTTCTAGATGGCGTCCAGGCAGCCCAGCCAACGTCGGGCGGCCCACCTGCCTCACTAGACAGTGAAAATCTGGCTCAAAACCTCCAAAAACAACGGGAAAACAGCCAAATTCAATCAATCAACAAAAACAACTCTACACAATCACCTCCCACTGCTCCCAGAGCAATGCAGCCAACTTTTCCAAGGTCTAAAAACTCCAAATTTTCACAAACTTCTAGGAGACCTGCCAGAGAACCCCAAACAGAAACCAGAACACCCAACACTGCACCCAAGCAACAACTTCGTCCCCAGCTAAGACAAAGAAAGTACACCTCTCCTCTGTCAGCCAACTATTCTTCTGACAGTTCCATCTCTTCAAAAGCTCCATCCAGAAGAGATCAATCTGCTTCCAAATCACCCTCACCACAGGAAATCAGGGGGTGAACTGCTAGCAGTTCCCTCTTTTTGAAACTTTCAGGAAGAGGTTGGGAAATCGTTGGGGAAATGTTTTGAAAGAATTATGAAACTGTTTTTAAATTATATGAAAAAATTTTGAAAAAAAAGTTGGCCCTAAATTGAGCCTCAATTTATCCCTTCATGAGCAGAGCTTTGGATTAAAGTTGAGCATCAGTTGGAACAAATTTGAGCAATGGTTGAGCCACAACACTTAACATACCATAATATTCAATTTTATATATAAATTCATTTAATGTTGGGAGGTCAGATTTGATATTAGTAGAAATATCTTAAATGAAACATAGTATACTAGGTCTGGAATATTATTTCAATTATCAATTTTATTTCCGCAAATATATAAAAAAGAATACTATTAAAGTCCTTTTTAAAAATTTTATTAATAAAAATATAACTCTGTAAAAATATTTGCACATAATTTTAAATTTTCTAGACAAAATTTGATATTGAGCCCTTATCAATATAAATTTCTCATTGTTCCTTGGAATAAAAAAGTATAAGACAATGTTCAAAAAATTTAATGTAGGAGAAAAAAAATATAAATTTTTTATAAGGGGAAAAAATAGTAATGTATTTTTTAAAAAATTTACACTATCAAAGAAACTAATTTTAATATATTGGCACAAAACTTAGGCTCTAAAATAATGCACTTTTTTTAATTATTTATCTGTATTTAGTTATTATTAAAATGTGAGTCAACATTAATTATTAACATACATGAAAAATTCAATTTTGAATATTAATCCAATATTATATATATTCTCTACTTTATTCTCTTTCAAAACTTTTCTCTCACCCTCTCTTTCTTTATACTACCACCATCACCATTAAATTCATTCAATTAAAATGTCAAATTTAAGATGCATTGGACAATTCTCTTTAAATTTTAAACCTATTTTTCCAATAGAAAGATCTGTATTTGATGAAGTATCCACTCCAGTTATTATGCAACGAGGAAGATCTTTAGTTCATGTTTTTGGATTATTCAAAGAAGGAGAAGCAAAACCTATTGGTGATTTTTCTAACGAACAGAGCAGCCAAATTGGACAACTACTTGGAGAAATTGGATCTGGATCTCAAATTTTAACTGAGGAAAGGGCTTTAAATCCCCAAATACCTTATTATTTTTTCTCTTACTTGGTTCTACTATTAAACAGGCAGTATAGAATTTGTGGCCTCCTTTTTTGTTTGACTGATTTTATTAGTCAGGCTAAAGAATTATTTCTAAATGCTCAAATTGATTTGACACCAATTCCACACTACAATCCAACCATCTTCTTCAATATTCCTCATTCTTGTATTCACAAAACTTCTGAAATTTCTGGGACAAGGGATAATCAAATGGCAAATCTATCTTTACATGGTATGAAAACAACTCTGAAAACGCATCAGATTCAAGCTATCAATTTTATGATAGACAATGAAAATAACTTATCCGAAAAGTTAGAAAACCTGTGGAGGCATGCAGACAACAGCTGCCTGAGAGTGCGTTTTAATAATTATTATGAACAATTTCTTGAAGAAAAGTTATCCTCTGCAGGAATTGGTTCAATTCTAGCTGATGATATGGGCTTGGGAAAGACCCTCTCAAATCTTGGCCTAATTACTGCAACTCAAAGTGAAGCCAGACAATTCCAACTCTTGAGTGGTGGATGAGAGAAAGATAGGACATCAGCAACTCTCATCATTTGTCCACTTGCAACATTATCAAACTGGGTCAATGAAATAAGAATTCACTTTGAAGATAATGCACTACCTTTCAAGGTTCTTTATGGGAAGGATTCAAAAAAATTAATTTTGAGGAGCTTCAGAACCAACTAGTTGTTTTGACTACCTATGAGACAGAAATTCCATCTTCTTCAAAGAAAACTCCTCAACCTATTCTGCCAGTAACTCATAAACTCATTTGGTACAGAATAGTTTTAGATGAGGCTCAGTAAGCATTCATTTGAATTACTAATAATTTTGAACATAATATTATAAAAGCTGATGAAATGTTTAACATAATTTAAAAGTTTAATCAAGAATCCCCAGTCGCACAAGAATCAGAATATATTGGTCTTGGAGGCTGAGTATCGACTATGCTTGACAGGTACACCACTTCAGAACCGGAAAACTGATCTTCAAAGCCTTATATCATTCCTCAGAATTGAAAGATGGCAAGAAAACTGGTTGTGGATTAATTTTCTTATGAATGGCTTAAACAGAGGATGCTCTATCTCAATAAAATCGATAAATACTCTCATGAATGTCATATGCCTGCTGAGGACAAAAGAAGCAATCTTATCACTTCCTCAAAAAATTGAACAAGGAATATCTGTAGAATTATCAGAACCTTGGCACTCAAAACTTACAAAGCTTCAAGAACGTTTTTCTGAGTATTATGGGCCTTCTCGAAACACCAACCTCCCTTGGGACTCAGCTGAGTTTCTCCGAGAACTGTAAATTTTACAGCAATTTTGTAACCACCCTGTCTACGAAAACCCAGATCAACCTCCAACATTTCCTTTTGCATGGAAACATTCAGCAAAGATTATACATCTAATCAGTAATTTAGAAATTTTCTTAAGGTGAGAATGGGGGATAATTTGTCCCAAGGCTGTAATATTTTCAGAATATGCGGACTTTTTGGAAATGTAAGGAATTCTATTAATTATCTCAATAACTTATTTTTAGCTTAAACAACATTTCAATATTCTATCCATTGAAACAGTATAAAAAAAGCTTTGGATGACCACGGAATTAGCTACACAGAGCTTGTAGGAAAGTTGAGCATGAAAAAAGGGATGAAAATCTGGACAAATTCAAAAATTATGAAAGATGTCAAGTTTTGCTTGGTACAATCAAGGCTGCAGGAGTTGAAATAGACTTGAGTTGTGCACAAAATGTATATGTAATGGTAAGTCAAAGAGTCTTATATTGAAATAGAAAAGGTTGAAAAGAGAATTTGTTTAAAATATTGAAACAGGAGCCTAATTGGAATCCAGCAGTTGAACAGCAAGCAGTTGATTGTCTGTATAGAATGGGCCAACAAAATGAAGTTCATGAATTCAAGTATTTTGTAAGCAGAAGTATTGAATTCTGCATTTATAAGATACAAAGAAAAAAGATTTAGCTTTCAATGTATGTGAAATTTTCTTTATATAAAGTTGCATCATAGCTAAAAATATTTATCTGTTCTAATTTTTTAAGGTTAAGTGTCCCAAACATTGGAAACAAGGAATATGAGTCTGCTAGATTATTGATTAGGGAATTCATCAATAACTCACATTAGAATTTGAAATTTGTTCAAGTATGTAGGAAATGTTTATTGGGGCTTGACAATTAAGAAGTCTTAATTGTTGAGGATTAAGAGAAGCAAGATATAATGAAGAATAGCAGTCACTTGGCAAACTGCTGGGGACTGGAAAAGAATTAAAGTGAGTCTCGATTGAGGATACCAAATTTAATCTATCATATAATGCCAAGTTCTTAAGTATTTCTCCTTAATAAGAGGAAGATTCTTGGATTTGAATGTGTTTCTGGTCAAGATTTCATGCAAGTCTTGAGAATTCTTCAGATCTCCATGGCACTAAAATCTGCTTAAAAGAACCTTCATCATCAATTTCGGTGTCTGAGCAACATTTGACGTTTTTGAAAAGATTCTCATAGGTTTCACCACTTGGAAGTTGTTTAAGAAGGTGAGTTCGGTTAAAAGAATTCTGAAAAAGATTGTCAAATTTATATAAGCTTGTGTAAAAAAAAAGATAAAAATATTAGTTCTTACTTTCTTTTTTATTTTATATTTATACTTTCTTATTTTAACTATTTCACGGAAACTATCAGAATCTTTTCCGAGTCGTAATTTATCAGCATAACCTATAAACCAGCGGTGAAGAACACCCATTTGATTTAGGTAGGGAATATGAGTAGAGTCCATTGAATAAGAAACCAAATAATTTTTTTCCAAAGCTTTATCCCAGTGCTTAATGATAATTTTTGCCAAAACTTGATTCCACTCGTGAAACCAATCAAGATTCCAAGAAAACGTTTTTCCAGGAAAGTTGCATTGAAGAAGAAAGTGGATAAAAGCATTGTGGAATATAGCAGGGATTTGTTCAGAAACATGGTAATTTCTTTCAGGATATGGCAAATTAATATCAATGTTGAGAGAGCTTATATTGAACAATGAAAACCTATGTAGTTGTTTTTTGGTGGGGTTCAGCTTCCATTCATTAGACTGAGGTGAAATATTCAAAAGCACACGACAGAAATTGTAAATAGACCTGCAAAAATGAGAAGTTGATTGAGGGAGTATCTCATTGAATCTTTTATTTAGTACACGGGTATTAGCAGGTATTTTTCCCTGAGGAAAATAAGAACAACTAGAGCTCATCATATACGTTATGAAAAGCAAAATGAACAAAAATATAAAATTTTGAAAGGATATGGCAACAAAAACACTACTATAATAAATTTTTTATTTTGAAAATAGTTAATAATGAAGAGTTGAGTGGACGGACAGATGAGCTTTCTCATGAATATCTTTCTCTATAAAATATGGATATCTATGTATGTTCATAATTAATTCAAAAGAAATAACTCAGCTGTAATAGAAAATTATTGCATGATAAACGGGTAAAAATATAATGCAGAATAATTTTGATTTTCCAACTTCTTTTGATAATATTTTAATGCAAATAATGACCTTATTTGAGCTTGTTGATTGTGCTGACAAACATATTTTAAAAATTAAGATTTACACCTTATTAGTATTTATATATTTTATTTACCAAGATTACTCGGAAACCATACCAATTTTTCAGAGTTTGGAATAAGCAACTTAATGTAAAAATTCTGTTTTATGAATTCTGGAAGCTTTACTTTGATGACCTCTTAGATTTGAAAATTTTAAAATAATATATTTTGTTGAAAAAATATTTATTTTTCAGACTGTAATTCTATATTGTGAAAAATAAATATTATAAATTTTTTTATATCTTATAGTGATTATTAGTGAAAACCTTTCTGTTACTTGGCAGAATTTTATTAATTCAGGTGATTGCAGAAAAAAAAAATGGCGACACTTAAATAACTTTATTATTATAAATTAAATGGTATTATTTTGATTCAAGTTATATCATAGTTTCTCCTATATTTAAAAATGTGATCAATTTGTATTCTCTTATAGTATTATGCTTTGTGAAAAATAAGCTGTTTGATAAACATGTATGCAACATTGTGAAATGTAGCAATTCTGAAACATTTTGCTGATGCACAGTATGGATACCTACTTAATGCATGGTTGATCTTCATGAAACAAACATTCAAAGAAATCCAAGGTAACAAACTTTTTGATTAACTTCTTGAGATGTAAAACTTAGCTTATTATAGTAAGTGCTTCACAATAAATAAATAGTTTGTTCAATTGCTACCATCCAGTAACATATTTCTTATATCCAGAAGTCTTAAAATGCCACCATTTTTTCGCGTTTGTAAATGTGAAGAGCTTGGATGTTCATCAAGAAAGCATCAGACCTCATTGGGAAGCTTTGAAGTTGGTGTAGCTTTCAAAACATCTCAGTCATACTCCAAAAATGAAGAGGAAAGAAATGGCAAAGCACAGATGGTTGGTACATCCAGCGCTTCACCTAACTTAGGATCCAACATCCCAGATCTTGTAAGACATCAATATTTGGTAAATAAAGAGAAATTATGTTTCAATTAATCTCTATTTTTTTCTTTGCTTAGGGGCAGCCTGTTTTGGAAACAATTCAATCTCTACCATGGTCAAACAATTTGAATTTGGAAGAGCCTTATAGCCAAAAGATAATGTGGCAAGCAGTGAAACTTTCTCTTATCCATCATTTAAGCAAAGAAGGTTGTGCTGAATTTTTGCATGATGAAGTCAACAAACTCAAACTTCTTAGTGACATAGGCAAACTAGATGCTAGCAGAATCATCAGCCTGATTCCCCTTTCTATAGAGACAGTTTTTAGTCGATTGCAACTCAATCCATTATTTGTCACCAAGACATGCTGTGCTAAGTGCTTTGCTCTTTATGAGTATATCCCCAAACACCAACCATCAATCTTATCTTGTACTCAACCTTTTTATTCATCCTCAGAGCGCTATTTGAAAGATTTAGGACAGAGAGAAGAAACTGTCAATTGTGATGAAAATTTTTATTTGGCCAAGTACAAACAAGAAGAAGCAATCTACCATCCTGGTAAAATATTTCATCATAACAGTTTGGTTGAATGGCTTTCAGGAAAGTTTAAACTAATCAAATTTGAGAGGCTTATTGAGAAAAAAAATGATTTTCTAGAAAACATGGAAAGGGATGTCATGAAAGATGTATATGATGGTTTTGTATGGAAAAATTTTCAAGATATTTCTACGACTCGAAATAGAAGTGTCGATGGATATACAAAAACACGAGGCAATTTTATGTTTAGTTTATATGTTGACTGGTTTAGGCTGGGTGGCAATTGTATTGGAGGTCATCAGAAATTTGTTGGTAATATCTTGTTGGTGTGTATGAAATTTCCTACAGAAGATCAATACAAAACCAAAATCTATTTTTGTATGCTATTATTCCAAGTTCAACTGAGCCAACGAGTGAACAAATAAATCATCTTCTGAAGCCTCTTGTCAATGAACTAAAGACTCTATGGGATGGCATATTTATTGAAAAAACACCTCACAATCCACAAGGCCAAAAAATAAGGGCTGCATTATTCTCTTTAATAGGAGACATTCCAGCAATGCAAAAGATTGCTGGGTTCTCAAGTTACTCAGCCACTAAGTTCTGCTCTGTCTGTCATATTTCAAAAGATGAAATGGGTGAGCATCAAGTTGAAAAATTTTCCTTACGTACTCATGAGGATCATATGCACTGGGCAGAGAAGTGGAAAAAGTGCCAGTCACATTGGGAGCAGGTATCTATTGTTAGGAGTCATGAGGTTCAATTGAGCGAGATAAATAACCTTGTATATTGGCAAACTACGGAATATTGCTCAATTGACTTGATGCATTTACACATGCTTGGAAATCTTAAAGATCACAGTCTAACTTTTTATCTAATACAAAATGCCCCAATTGACCTAGAAAAAAAGCTGACAAAGGAAAAAAATTGGCATGTAAGAAGAGAAGATGATTATGCACGTTCTGATATATTTCTAAATTAGCAATATAAAAAACGTAGAATCAGCTTAATCAGCACTGATGCCGATAATATTGAACCAGTGGGACGGCAAAAAAGACTATGATATACAAGTACAATGAGATGGTCACAAACATATCTTAGAATAGATAGTGGAGGAGCTGAATCGGAAAGATCAAACAGCCGGACAAAGTCATCAAGTTCTGAACATCACTTTCAAACCTTAGCGTTTGGCTCCGAACATGCTTCTGAAAGTGGAAGTCAGAATTCAACCTATATCTTAAGGCAAAAAAGTATCAGTATATCCAAAAGTGAAAGATCTAATTCATCCGTTGAGACTATTAGAAGTAAGGAAGATAAAAAGAAGGGCAAAGAGAAAGAAAGTGAAAGAACTAGGAATCCATGATTGTCAGCCACTGAGCTAGAGGCAGTGTGGAATGTGATAGAGCAAAAAAACCTTCCTGGATTTCACGAGTGCCAAAAAAAAGTAGGATCTAAAAAGTCAGCTTCCCTCAAAGCTGCGGAGTGGCATGTAATTTATACTGTTTACTTTCTTTGTCACTTATCCCCCTTTGGGTAGAAAAATTAAATCAAGCCGAGACATCTGTGACGTCAGACCACAAACCTAGAGAATATTATCTTCTCAAATCACTCACCACTTTAAGTTCAATTACCAACTTTTTGACTTTAAAAAATGTGTCTGCCGATGAAGTTGATGAATTAAAACAACTGCTATTGGAGTATCGTAACTGCTTGGAAGAAGGTTGGAAAAATATCAGCTTTAAGCCAAATCTTCATTTCACTCAAAATTTTCCAGAAATGATTAAACGTTTTGGTCCACCCGTAGGTATAGCTACTTGGGCTGCTGAAAGATTTAATGGTATATTATCGGAAATTCCAAAAAATCATCATCCAGGTATTTAGTTTGGTAATTGGGTGCTTAAAAATGCAAATGAGCTAATTTATTTTTATTGAACATAGATTAAATACCACGGACCATGCTCAAGCACTGGCATTGGAAGTCTAGGGTATTGGAACTAGGTGAAGCTGAAGATGATGCTCAGTATGGATCTAATATTATAAAAATTGAGTATGATAAAAAAAAAGACATTTCCATTTAACTGAGGCATTATTTACAAAATGGGTAAGGGCACGCTTAAGAAAATAGACATCTAAACGTGCTTTGTTACCATCAGAGAAGGTAGGAGACAGGGTAGTTGAAAATATAGAAAGAATATTGGTCCATGGAAAGCGTAATACGACTCATGACCAGAATCCTGGGAATTCTACCATTGAATTCTACTTTAGAAAAGATAGTCAGTTTAGGCATATTGATCAGCTTTTTAGTTCAAAGGACAATAATGAAAAAGTCTTTCTAATCGTTAGTCCATTTAAAGAGCTTATATTAGAAGATACAAAAAAGGATCCCTGTGAGGCGTTTCCACAAGTGCATTTCCGTTTAGTAAGAGTAGAAAAAGTGACACAAATTGTGATAAATCAAGATTCAATTATTGGACATGCCGCCACTTTACAGCACCAAAGGGGAATGTTTGGAATAAGGTACAATGTTATCACTGCTGTTGGACTTCAGACACTAGTAAGTACAAAATTAAACAACATGGACATTTTATTTTCGTTAATATGGTTGAAATTATTTAGGATTGGTAAGAATTTGGAGGATTTGGAAAGTTTGTAATAGATCTTCCAAACAGCTAGATGCAAGATTAATAAATAAAACTTTTTGAGATGTTGCCTAAATGTTTAAGAAAACAATAACAAGTGCATTCATTACGGTTTAGAAACCCTGCTTTTAATGAGTGACATTTTTTTTGTAAATGTAATTCCAACTAAAAGTAATTCAATTTACTATACAAAGTCTACCTATACTTGAAAAATATTATAAATAGTTCAGAACCACGGTTGAAAAATCTAAGGACCATATTTTTCAAGCCAATAAAACTGAGTTTTCCACTAATTTTTTTGCTTCAATATTTTATTCATAAAACTCACAATTAAAATGTATAACTAATTTCTCTTTAATATTATCTTGTCTATATTCTGAAAGTCAATAATTTTTTTTTATAAAGCACAGAATGTCTAATACTGGTGATGTCATGCAGGTTGATCCTCCATTAGAAAGTAATGTTGGAGTGAAAAATAATCCTCCCCCTCAAAATCCTAGAATGCCTCCATCGGGTCCTGCTCCCCCTGAAAGACCTAGTGAAAATCCAGGTAAACTCTAACCTCCTCCTCAGTCTTCATCAGATCCCCAAATTTGATCAACTGATTGCTCTTCTAATATCACAAATACAGATGGTCGATCCGCACCTGGTAATTTTCAGCAGGAAGCAGAAAGTGTAGGTAATGATTGGGCTAGTATGTTGTTGAATCAGTTTCTTGGAAGCGGTGGGGGATCCACTTCTACTAACCCAGCCGCCAGTACCAGTGGACCTGGTGAGTAAACTTTTTCAACATGCTTTTATGTTTTAAAATAGGTGTACCAATTTTTATTTTTAAAAATTTGAAGTTAATCCCTCTCTTATAATTTGAGCTACTGATCAGCTCAGAATACTTGATGCTGAGTCACTTCAAAATGACTGAAACTTGCAAATGGTTAGAAGCATAGTTACGAGGTGTGATGTACCAAGGAGCTCAGATTCTATTAACTAAAACATCTATCACTTTTTGAAGTTCTGTCTTGGTGGACCCATTAATGTATCTGAGTTTCCTATAGGCCCAACAAATGAAGAACTTACAGATTGGAAAAATTGGCATGAGTACAAGCTATTGACAATTGAAACAGCATTAAAACAGGTTCAAAACGCACCACAGGCAACTTCAGCTGCTGATTGTCAATTTATTTTAACAAATACTGCTATATTCTTACGTTACAAAATTCATCTACCAACTTTTATTTCAACACCTGAGCCCCGAGGACTAAAGGGAGGAGCTGCTGTACCAATGTCTGTAAAACAGCATTTGGAACAAGAGCTTCAAGAGAAAGGATTTTGTCAACTCGCTTTTGATTGGAACTGTCAAAATTTTTCTGAGTCACTATGGAATCGAGTAATGGGCAGCGTAGTATCAGACCATTGTACTAAGTGGCTCTCAACATTGAAAAATATTGATTCAGCAAAACTCAGGTTTACATCAATCATCTTCGAGCAATGGGTGGTCAACAAGGGAAAGGAGATTTGAAAGGTGGCTGGTCAAAACTGTGAGGTGATTGAGGCAAGTAGAAAGGAAAAGAGATCAAGAGCACAGATAAAGCGTTATCAAACAAAGGTATTTATTCAAAGCATAATAACTAAAGAATGTCTATTACTAATTTGATTTGATTTTAGATTTCAAAAAACCGCTACAACATTGCAAGAAAAAAGTGCTTTGATCAGCCAGGCTTTGCAGCACTTTTTCATGATACAAGTCTCATGTATGATTTAGAAGAAGCCCCACCCGATACAGAATAGAATCCTCCTAAACGAGTAGTTCCTGGATGGAGAAATCCAAAACTCAGAGAAATTTTAGATAAAATGGACAACTTGACCAAAAAGACGGCCCATTCAAATGTTGAAAAGGCTTCAATGAAGAAACTTTATGATTGCTCAACTAAAAAGACAGCTTCAACAGATGGTATCTTGAATGTGCCCAAATTTCTGCCAAATAACTGCTATTCACATGGATATTTAGAAAATTTGTCGGTTAATGAGAGGGAGTTACTTGACATTCGAGAAGATATAGATTTCTCCAAAGTTAATGAAGCACTAGATTGAGCAGCCGCACCTTAAATTTTTTACCCCACTGGTAACCATGTATATAGAGTGATAGTAATCATTTTTTTAATATAAAATTATTATTCTTTCTTATAAAAAATTCCAATTAATGTATAAGATAAACGAGAGCAAAAGAATTAACGATTTTAAAATTATTGAGGATAGAAAAACAGATATATATATTTGTAAAACTTTAAGACATGATAAATGTTTTGATTAAATAAATGTGAAATTCTTTTATGCACAATAAATGAACTTAAAATAAATTAAATTGAATCTCTACTCAGATACTTACAACAAGATCAAATTAAAGCCTAAAACAAGAATAGAATTAGATTATAAATTTCAATTTAAAATAGCTGTTTTTCAATAATTATAACTGCTTTTCTATTGGCTAAACGCAACCAATGATTAGTATAAAAATGCACATGTGAAAAAAAAAATGAAAGTGAACACCATCCCTCACCAAAAAAGAAAGATCATTAAAGGCACTCAAAAATCCATTACCATAGTTAATAAACAAAATATATACAAAAAACTAAAGCATTCAAACAATGAGAATTTGTTTACACAAGGATCTTAAGAAATTTTTTTTTAAACTTCACTTTTGGCAACAATAATTGAAAATTATTAATCATTAAAAACCAAAAAATCATCAATTTATATTTGGTTTTCATGCCTTAAATAAAAAAGAGGCTTTAATAACATGTAATTGATAAACATACTTCAGTAGAATTTAAGTATTGTGCTATGTGTCCAGTACAAGTTCGGCCAAACTTGTGCTGGACACTTTGGCCAAGACCAGTGACTAAAAATTGCAAGGAAAACCAAAAATCAATAGGCTATAAAAGGAAGTTAATTGATGGCATCAAATTGTTTTTTGGTAAAAGTGTCCAGCACAAGCTCGGCCAAACTTATGCTGGACACTTTTCCAATTTGAAGTTGGTAAGGTGTATGTTTTTTTAAGAGAAGTGAGGTGTTCCTCATAAAAGTGTCCAGCACAAGTTTGGCCGAACTTGTGATGGACACTTTTACCAAAACAAAAAATAGATGCCATAAAATATGTTCATTTTATAGACTAATTTTCTTTAATTTCCTTGAAGTAATAAGTTACTGTCCATGACCAAAGTGTCCAGCACAAGTTTGGCCAAACTTATGCTAGACACTTTGGCCAAGACCAGTGACTAAAAATTGCAAGGAAAACCAAATATCAATAGGCTATAAAAGGAAGTTAATTGATGGCATCAATATTTTTTTTGGTAAAAGTGTCCAGCACAAGCTCGGCCGAACTTATGCTGGACCCTTTTCCAATTTGAAGTTGGTAAGGTGTATATTTTTCTAAGAGAAGTGAGGTGTTCCTCATAAAAGTGTCCAGCACAAGTTCGGCCGAACTTGTGATGGACACTTTTACCAAAAAAAAAAATAGATGCCATCAAATATGTTCATGTTATAGCCTAATTTTTTTTAATTTCCTTGAAGTAATAAGTTACTTTCCATGACCAAAGTGTGCAGCACAAGTTCAGCCAAACTTATGCTGGACACTTTTATAATTTGAAGTTGGTAAGGTGCATGTTTTTTTAAGAGAAGTGAGGTTTTCCTTATAAAAGTGTCCAGCACAAGTTCTGCCGAACTTGTGCTGGACACTTTTACCAATGACATTAGATAGCATCAATTATCTTCATTATATGGGCTATTTTTATTGGCTTTCCTTGCAATTTTTAGTCACTGTTCTTGGCCAAAGTGTCCAGCACAAGTTTGGCCGAACTTATGCTGGACACTTTTATAATTTGAAGTTGGTGAGGTGTATGTTTTTTTAAGAGAAGTGAGGTGTTCCTCATAAAAGTGTCCAGCACAAGTTTGGCCGAACTTGTGCTGGACACTTTTACCAAAAAAAAAAAAAGATGCCATCAAATATGTTCATGTTATAGCCTAATTTTTTTTAATTTCCTTGAAGTAATAAGTTACTGTCCATGACCAAAGTGTCCAGCACAAGTTTGGCCAAACTTATGCTGGACACTTTTATAAGGAAAACCTCACTTCTCCTAAAAAAACATACACCTTACCAACTTCAAATTATAAAAGTGTCCAGCATAAGTTCGGCCAAACTTGTGCTGGACAATTTGGTCATGGACAGTTACTTATTACTTCAAGGAAATAAAAAAAAATTAGGCTATAACATGAACATATTTGATGGCATCTATTTTTTTTTTTTGGTAAAATTGTCCATCACAAGTTCGGCCCAACTTGTGCTGGACACTTTTATGAGGAACATCTCACTTCTCTTAAGAAAACATGCACCTTACCAACTTCAAATTATAAAAGTGTCCAGCATAAGTTCGGACGAACTTGTGCTGGACATATTTACCAAAAAAAAATTTGATGCCATCAATTAAATTCCTTTTATAGCCTATTTATTTTTGGTTTTCCTTGCAATTTTTAGTCACTGTTCATGGCCAAAGTGTCCAGCACAAGTTCGGCCGAACTTATGCTGGACACTTTTCCAATTTGAAGTTGGTAAGGTGCATGTTTTTTTAAGAGAAGTGAGGTTTTCCTTATAAAAGTGTCAAGCATAAGTTCAGCCGAACTTGTTCTGGACACTTTGGTCATGGACAGTAACTTATTACTTCAAGGAAATTAAAAAAAATTAGGCTATAACATGAACATATTTGATGGCATCTATTTTTTTTTTTTGGTAAAAGTGTCCTGCACAAGTTCAACCAAACTTGTGCTGGACACTTTTATGAGGAAAACCTCACTTCTCTTAAAAAAACATACACCTCACCAACTTCAAATTATAAAAGTGTCCAGCATAAGTTAGGCCGAACTTGTTCTGGACACTTTGGCCAAGAACAGTGACTAAAAATTGCAAGGAAAACCAATAAAAATAGCCCATATAATGAAGATAATTGATGCTATCTAATGTCATTGGTAAAAGTGTCCAGCACAAGTTCGGCAGAACTAGTGCTGGACACTTTTAAAAGGAAAACCTCACTTCTCTTAAAAAAACATGCACCTTACCAACTTCAAATTATAAAAGTGTCCAGCATAAGTTCGGCCAAACTTGTGCTGGACACTTTGGTCATGGACAGTAACTTATTACTTCAAGGATATTAAAAAAAATTAGGCTATAACATGAACATATTTGATAGCATCATTTTTTTTTTTTTGTAAAAGTGTCCATCACAAGTTTGGCCGAACTTGTGCTGGACACTTTTATGAGGAACACCTCACTTCTCTTAAAAAAACATGCACCTCACCAACTTCAAATTGGAAAAGTGTCCAGCATAAGTTCGTCCGAACTTGTGCTAGACACGTTTACCAAAAAAAATATTGATGCCATCAATTAACTTCCTTTTATAGCCTATTGATTTTTGGTTTTCCTTGCAATTTTTAGTCACTGGTCTTGGCCAAAGTGTCCAGCACAAGTTAGGCCGAACTTGTGCTGGACACTTTTTCAATTTGAATTTGGTAAGGTGCATGTTTTTTTAAGAGAAGTGAGGTGTTCCTCATAAAAGTGTCCAGCACAATTTTGGCTGAACTTGTGCTGGACACTTTTACTAAAAAACAATTTGATGCCATCAATTAACTTCCTTTTATAGCCTATTGATTTTTGGTTTTCCTTGCAATTTTTAGTCACTGGTCTTGGCCAAAGTGTCCAGCACAAGTTCGGCCAAACTTATGCTGGACACTTTTATAATTTGAAGTTGGTAAGGTGTATGTTTTTTTAAGAGAAATGAGGTTTTCCTCATAAAAGTGTCCAGCACAAGTTCAGCTGAACTTGTGCTGGACACTTTACTCAAAACAGTTTGATGGATTCAATTATCTACATATTCCTTACCATGGTATTTTGGTAAAGAGGGAAACCTTTAGCTATTGGTAGTTGTTTTGAGTATATTATGAGTAGTTGATATTTCCATTTTAAGGTAAAAGAGTACAATATTTTTTGTGATTACCAGTAATTTATTTCCCTCAATATTTCTAAGATATTGGTTATAATTTTTATAACACCTATTTCTAATATTCCTCTTTGATTTGATTATTTTTTAGTCCTGATTTAAAGGTTTTTACTATTTTATCAACCAAGCTTTACATCAATGTAAAAAATACCCTGATTAATCCTGCTATATTTATTTTGACTGTTCCTATTCAATAATAGCTCAAGTTAGAAACATATATCCATTATCTATTTTCTTTTTCAACTTAGTTATCTCAGTGGAAAGTGCTCATCAATTACTATTGAATGATTTTTACAGTACGTAACCTTGTACAAATCTGTAAAATACTTGAAAAAAATTGTGACTTTGGTAGTTGGTTATTGGATTTTATATGGCAATAATTTCAAATAATTTTATACTTTATTCATATGCTAAGATTCTTAAGCGTTTCTATTTCCGATTTATTATATCAATTTAACTTTAACTAAGTTTAGACTAGGTTTGTGCCACGGGTGTCAGCGCAGCCCAAACGAGCTCCTATCATAGAATAAATTAATTTTTTTTAATAATTTTATATAATACTATTTAGTGTTATCTTTTTTTATCCCCTTTTTTTAAATTATCTTTTTCCTTTGTTTTTGTCCCCTATTTTTTATAACACATAAATATGCAAAAATTTCCAATAATAGATCCCTTTGTCATATTGCATGATGTTGATATTGAAAAATTAAGTTAAATATTTAAATTAGTTAAACTTATATTCTCAACTATTTACCCTTTGCAATTATTGAATTGTAAATTGGACATTTTCTTTGTTTGTCATCCTTTTAAGCCCCCAATGTTTATGTTGAGTTACTTCCCTTTTACTATTAACCCCATTATTATCATCAGACTATTTTACAATATGCTCGCTAGCTTGATGCCATTGTAAAAGAACCCCTATCAAAAACCTGCTTCTGGTAATATATAAACCCTCTTGTTTAGTACCACATTTCTCAATTCGTTTATTTCTCTCAATTTTACTACTATTATCTTTTGGTTATCACATTTATCTGTGTTAGTACAGCTTGAAAATACAAGTAGAAATATATATTTTTTATCTCTTTATTACCTTGATATAAGAATTTTTCATTTTTTTCAAGTAATAAGTCATTAAAATGCCTCATGATAAACAGACACCTCTTTTATGTAAGATCTATTGCTTTATCTCTTATATCTTCTTAGACTAACTTTTCTTTTCAATTAATATATTTGATATATTAGCACCAAGTAGTTATTTGACAAAATCTCATCAGCATCCTCGATTCGAATCCTTCAAACTCAAGAAACAACCATCTCTAGGCATGTCTCCAAACCCCCCTTCTCTTGCCAATGAAAGGACTGAAATAACCCGATCTCAATATGGCAAGATACTAGAGTTTGCTAAAAGTAAAACTGAAGAACTACTGTCAACTCTTAGCGAGAAGCCTTTTCCATCTTATCTTTTGAATGCCTACAACAAGGTGCTTTAATACATTGATGACCTAGAAAAATGTAAGTAATTATTTTATATTAAATTCTTTAAACTCAGAACAATAAATTATCAACACTTTTTCTTTAAAACTTATTCAAATTCAGCTTATGAAAAAGGTATCATTTCTCCTGATGATGATAATGAAATACCTGAAGATGAAGGCTATGCATCAACATCTCGAGGGGGAGATAAGACTATTCTTTGACGTTCAAAAAGAATGAGACTTCTAGAGGCTCTAGTTTTGTCAGTGCTACTAAAACTCCTCCTGCCAAGGATTCCTCTTACTCAGCATCTCAAAAATCTAAACAAACTAGACAAAATGTGTCAAAAGGGTATGTCATTTCTTTCATGAGTAATATAGCAATCAATTTTATATTAGTGTTTAAAGCTATCTCCAAATTGTTTACTTTCTTATTTATTATTTCTTGTCCTTTTCTTATCTTTTAATCCAGCTCTAAAAACGACAATCACTCCAAAGCGTCAACTAATAGCGAATCTTGCTCTAATGAAGAAGAAGTAGAAGAAGAAGATGATGATGAAGTTTCAAAATATGAAGCTTCTCTAACTCAAAAAGATGATGAAGCTACTTCTGCTGATGAGGTTGAGAAAACACCAAATGAAGAAATTGATCCACCTAGCCAGCCACAAAAAAATACTTCAAGTTCAAAGAAACAGCTTATAGTTGCCGTATCTTCAAAATCTAAAATTGAAATTCCCCAAATCCTACGGTCTCTATCATCATCAATAAAAATTTCTAATAACTCCCTTCCTTATACTCCAACAATGATTGGAAACTCAAAATTACAGAAGCAAATAGCTGAAATTCATCGATTTTTTGAAGGTAGAATCAATGGTCAAAAGGTACTTAGGGCATGGCCAGAAATGGTTCAGTTATTTGAAATCCGTTGTGGTAGCCTAAAGTTTAGTATAGCACCTAAGTACCTAAATAGAGTTATTATGGCGTGCAAGATTGGTGTTATTATTTTTTATAACAGGGTTTTATTTAATTTATTTGAGTTTTAAATATGAAGAAATTGGTCAAGAGCGAATGCCTACACAAAAACAGTTTATTTTACGGAGAAAACTTATTTTTACGGTCTGAAGAGTTTATAAGTATCAAGTCGAGTCACTCAAGAACCTTGGAAGTTTTCCCAGAATTTTTACTATTTTTCTTATATTTTTAAATGAATTTAAAAGTTTTATAGAAATATTTACGTTTTTAGAAATTAATTAACTTTGATGAGTTTTCACGGGGTGATTAGAGCTGCGCAGACTAAGAAAATTAGTTTGGAATGTAAAGGGGAATCGGCTCTATTATGTGTAATTTTTCTAGATTTTTTATTATAGTTTTAAAGGTTGTAGTTGAGTCCGGACAAACTCCGTTTGGACTCTGTACGGACTCTGCTTTGACTCCGTACGGGCTCCGGATTGACTCTGGCTGAGCTCTGGAGGGGAAACTTAGGCACATGACTAGGTATACTTAAGAGCCTCTCAGACTCAAAATTGGGCATCATCATACAATCATCTTAGAATCATCAGACATCATACAGCTTAATCTTTAACCACCACAGTCTCATTTTTTATTACTCAACAAATTAAATAAATTGTAATACCCTTATAACTTTATATTTTATATATAACATTTTAGAAATACTACTCAACAATTTAAATCACACTTCATACAGGGTATCTTTAGAAAGGTCTTCATCACTGGGACTTGATTATTGCTGTCTCATAAAAATTCAAATTATTATAAAAACATAAAAGTCAATCTTTTCAGATCTTTCACTGGTACACCTTAATTGTTGTTATCAGTATTTCTTTCTCAACAGCCACTTTTACTTAAATCTCAATAAGCGTTAAATACTTTAGAGTTTCATTATTTTTATCAATCAGATCCAAGTAGACTGGTTAGCTTAGTGATTTAGAACTCCCATTTTGTTATTTTTGTTGGAAGGATGGGGTTTTCAGCTAAATCCACACATCTCCTCCGGATTCTGCTTACAGCAAGGCAACTGTAAGAGTTTACCTTACCATAGTTGGCGCCCAACGTGGGGTTCAATTTCTCTAGCTTTCTTTAAAGACTTACTTGGATCAAGAACGTTCTTAGCCTGCAAGAGGCTTATTTTATGGAACTCTAATTGGATTTCTGTTATTGGCCTGAAAGAGGCTTGTTATTTTATCAATTGTTAACGCTTTTCATTACTTATTGAGATGTATTCTGCTGTTGCTTCTGGATCTCCTCAAACTCTTACTCCCTCTGTTAGGATTGTTTCTTGGGATGGCCCAAAGTTTGATGGGGAGGAGGTTAAATGGTTCATTAGCAGGTATGAAGCTGCTGCTGCTGTTGATGGTGCTTCTCATGTGGATATGGTGAAGCAAGTTAGATTTTTTATTGCTGATAGGGAGGTGGAAAAAGAGGTTTTTGCTATGCAGGCATTTAAGGACAAGGATTGGGTTAAGCTTTCTAAAGCTATGGTTGATAGATGGGGTGTTAGGTTTACTATGATGGACCTCAATAAAATTTTTGGAGAGTGGCAAGCAAAAGGTGGAGTTTCTTCTATGGCTGACTTCAAAAAGCTCTGTGTTCAGTTTGATGAAGTGGTGGAATATCTCATACTGGTGGACGAGTTAGTGCATGAGAACCAGGCAAATATTGGTTTTGGTCAGCATGCAGTAGGGATATTCGAATGGACGTCTTGAAGGATCTTTCAAGAAAAGATTTGATGAAAGAACTGCCTAATGGTGAGCAGAAACTGCCGGCTCTGGAGGTTATCAAAGAGAACATTCAGGCCCATCTCAAGTTGTTAGCATTGGACAAATATCAAGAGTCCTGCACTCAATATGTTAGCAAGGTTAGCGAAGTTTTGGCCGAAAACACCGATATTATGGTCAAAGCCCAGGAGGCCAAGAAGGCTCAAATGGGACTACCGGCTGCAAAAGTTGAGGGCAATGTAGATAATAAGATGGTCGATCACCTGGTCAATTTAACTAAACAATTAAAAATATTTGTTAAAGAGACACAGAAGGCTAACAAGGCCCCAATCGCTTCTTTGTCAACGTCTACTTCTTATCAATCCAGAGGTTATGAACGTCAAAATTATAATAGAAATAACAACAGTAATAGCTTCCCAGGCAATGGGAGAAATGGTGGGAATGGTGGTAGTAGTTATAGAGGTGGCTACAATGAGCCAAAGGTGTGCTCCTATTGTAATAGGAGGGGGCACAGAGAAACTGTTTGTTTTGCTCTTGATAAGGATATGGATGCTGGGCGAGTTTTATTTGATGGTAAAGTTTATAAATCTCCTGATGGTTTGTTCATCAAGCCTAGTGATGGACAGCCTCCTTCTGATTTGGTCAGAAGAAGTTTAACAGCTGAAAGTAGAGCCAGATTTGAAGAGATGACGGATGAAGATGCTAATGCCAAGGGTGGCAAAAATGGTAATGGTAATGGTGGAAAAGCTGACAAAGGTAAAGAGAAAGAGGTCAGTAAAGCAACATTTTCTACTTCTTTTGGTGGTTTAGAGCTGGCGACGGTTGCCCAGGTGGAGGGTAGCTGTATGGCTGGCGAATACGATGTTAATGCTGCTAGAAGAGCAGCTGCTACTAAGGCCAAAAGTAGCATTCAAAGCCAACTGAGGGATTATCCTGGAAAGGCAAATAACAAAGTGAACCCTTACTCTAAGGACAAAAATTCAAGTGCTCAAACTGCCGCCAACAAATTGAACCCTTACTCTAAGGACGAATTATATAAAATGCAGAAGGGGATTGCTGATATGGGGCCCCCTAGTTATGGCAAGTTTGATTTAAATGGTGAGCCTACGCCAGAGGATGATTTGGATTCTGAGGAGGACGTACCATTGGCGTCTCTACCCAGACCAAGTTTTAGCGGTCCCATCCCAATGGAGGGTGTAAGAAGGACTAGCGATGGATCAGGATTAGTGCAAGAAGCTGGAGACGGAGTTAGGGTTATAGAAAGTGAAGATGTTATAATGGGGGGTGAAGATGGCTCGGTTGGACCTCAAGAGGTACCCAGGGCCAAGGTTGTTAAATCAAAGGTCCAATATGAGCGGCCAGTAGTTTCTGGTCAAGCTAATGCAATGGACGTAGTTTTGAATAGGGTGAATCAACTGCAGATTCCCTTATCTTTGGGGGAGTTATTTACAATTATTCTGGCTCTTTCTGAAAAGCAAAAGAAGCATTTGAAGAGGCATTGAGTTTCCACTGGAGAAGTGTAATATATTTGTGAAAATGTTGAAAAGTTTGGGGAAGATGTAGATACGCATTTTTCCGCTCCCCTGGGTTACCTGGTGGTAACTCTTAACGGTAAAGAAGTAAAGGCCTTGGTCGATTCAGGGTCTCAAATTAATTTAATTTCATTGGAGCAAGCGACAAGTATAGGCTTGCCAATTTAAAGTGGAACTGGGGGAAACCTCAGAGGCATTGGAGGGCATGCAACAGAGCTGATGGGCACAGCTGAGCATGTCAGGTTAGGAATTGGTGGATCTGTTGGTAAGGTTCACTTTTATGTGGCCAGAGGAGCAGTCAAAACTGTTCTTGGTGGTCCTTATTTGATGGATTTTGAGGCCAGGATAGGGTATCAAGCTGGCATGAGAATTAGTTTGTAGATTACTGGTGAAGATATGCGGAGGTTACATATGCGGTTAGCGCCTCCTGGAGATGAAGGTTGGGAAACACGGCCAGGGATTACTACTCTGTGCCAGTGTTTTGTTTGCACCAAGAAGCCGCATATAAAACGGACGGCTTCTGGCGAATTATATTTGTTGGAAAGGGATGAATGCCCTCATTTTTTGGGGTAGCTGGGGCTGATCACTCTAATGTTGCAATCTCTCCTCATGATGAGATCCTGGATTGCAATAGGTCAGCTCACTTGGAGATAATTCAAGTGGATTCTCAATTATTTTATGTTAATATTACTTTGGAGTGCAAATACGTTTTGGACTTTTCTATATGTTTATTGGATTTACCCTGTTTTTTTATTAAATTTAAAAATGGTGAAAAAGGCAAAATGGGCCAAATTAGGTTGGATAAAAATTGGAAGGGTATGTTTCCAGACCTCCAGAAAGAGGGTAAACTGCAAAAATCTTATCAAAATCCGATTAAAAATCTCAGTATAATTAAAACACAAAAAAATAATTTTTGTGAAAATTCAATTCCGGTCCTCCAGCAAGAGGTTAAACTGCCAACTTTCTTTACGGGTGATTTACTGTTGGATAAGCAAAGCAAAGGTGTTGGAAAATCTGTTTATAAATTAGACAAGGGAAAGGAGAAAAGGGTAAAATTTAAAAATGAAATAAAATATTTTTCTAATTTTTCTTATTCCGATTCTGGCAATGAAGAAGATTCATTTGATGAAATTTTTAATGGCGATACAAAAGTAAATGTTTTACATCAAGTTTATTTAGATGTGGACGCAGCCAAATATAAGAAAGTAGCAAATAAAGTTCAACTTATTAATGAACTGCTACCTGCTGAATTAAATCCACCCTTGAGAAGACCAAGGTTATCAAGAGATACTTAGGAAAGTCCCTTGGTAAAGAATCCGCCTGAATTTTCTGAGACGTCAAGAATCACTTTTGAGAGACTGGGTGTTGTTAATTTTGGACCTGATGGTTGGTTGTCTGGAGAAGAGAAGAAGTTGTTGTTGGATGTGATGGTCAAGCAAGAGAAGGCCATTGCTTTTGTAGAAGAGGAGAGGGGTGTGTTGAAGCATTCCTATGGGGAGCCTTACAAGATTCCTGTGGTATGTCATGAGCCGTGGCAGCAGAAACCGATTCCTATTCCGGCTGCATTAAAAGAAGCCTATATTGAAGTTGTCAGAGAACGGATACGCACTGGACTGTATGAGCAATCAACATCAAGTTATTCTAGTCCGGTATTTTGTATCAAGAAACCAAATGGCAAGCTTAGAGTTGTTCATGATCTTAGGGAATTAAATAGGGTTACAATAAAGGATGCTGGGATACCACCTAGTGCTGAGGAGTTTGTCGAAGCATTTGCAGGGAGAGTGTGTTATGGTTTGGGAGATATTATGGGTGGATATGATGAGAGAGAGTTACATCCGGACTCAAGGCCTCTCACTACATTCAATAAACCATTAGGACGTTTACAGTTAACAAGATTACCTCAAGGAGCAACAAATTTGGTTGCAGTTTATCAAGCTCAGATGGCTTGGATCTTTCAAGACGAAATTCCACAATATGCTGGAATCTTTATAGATGATGGATGAATTAAGGGACCAACAACCGACTATGATAACCAGGTGTTAGAAGAGAATCCCGGGATACGCAAATTCATTTGGGAGTTTGCAATTACTTTAGAAAGAATCTTGTTTTGAATTGAAGAGGCTGGTTTAACTATTTCAGGTTCAAAATTTTCATGTTGTGTGCCAGCCTTAGAGATATTAGGCCATGTGGTATGTAGAGAGGGTAGGATTATGTCCAAGAAGAAAGTTAACAAAATTCAGTCCTGGCCATGACCCAAGAATACGACCGAAGTCAGAGGGTTTTTAGGCGTTTGCATATATGTTAGAATGTTTATTAAGGACTTTTCTTCATTGGCAGCTCCATTGAGACGGTTAACGAGAAAGGATGCAGACTGGGAGTGGGATGAAGAGTGTGAGAAGGAGGTTGTGGGGAAGGATTTAGTCCTGCACAAGTTGGATTATGGAAAAAATGCTGGCAGAATTTATTTAGCAGTTGAATCAAGTCAGATTGCAGCTGGGGCGGTTTTGTCTCAGATGGATAAAGCTGGTTACATCAGGCCCGTTAGGTATGAATCTGTAGTATTTACTGAGGTCAAATCAAGATATTCTCAACCAAAATTGGAATTATGTCATGTGGCGAAAATACTGAAGAAACTTCAGCATATTTTGTGGGGGCAACATTTTGAGTTGCAATTGGATGCGAAATCGTTAATCCAGATGATTAACTCCCCAAGTTTACCAAACGCACCCATGACGAGATGGGTAGCTTTTATTCAACATTTTTCGTTTGATTTAGTTCATAAGCCTGGCAAAACTTTTACTATGCCAGATGGTTTATCAAGAAGACCACCCACTGAAGATGATTCAGACTCAGAAGAGTTCGATGAAGATATACCTATTATCAAAGCCAGCACTAAAGGAGCTGAAGACTTTCCATACCTCCCCCATGAGGTTAAACTGGCAGGACTGTTGTGTTTAGATTATGGTGATGATGACCTCCACCAAGAGGTTAAACTAGAAAACAGTTTTTATGTCAATAAAGGTGTTGGAAAAGGTGTAGATAAATTCGGTAGAAAGGAGGTAGAAGAAGATGTGGTGTATGTAGAGGAAGATAGATTGGTAGTGTGGGATAGTAGTAAATTAAGGAATGGTGTATATGTTGGAGAATTAGAGAATTTAAATAAAAGGGTGGATAAAGAGAAAGAGGTATTTTCGAATACGGTTTACGAAGGATCCAAAGGTTCAGAAGAAAAACATTGACATAGCTCGATTAAAGATTTATTTAGGGGTCAACAATTATTGGCTCATTCATTTGCAGGTGATATTGGTGATAGAGAAGTCCCTATTGATGTTATATTAATCGATTTTCAAAATGAAGTCTGGAGTCAGACTGGATTTTATTTTTTGTTAGTCAAATATTTGTTGACTTTAGAGAGGCCAGAAGAGTGTGAAGACAATGAATGGGTGGCTATCAAGAGGAAGTCATCTACGTTTTACCTATCTGGTCGAAGTTTAGTGAAGAGAAGGTATCCAAATCCTAAAGTAGTTATAACTCAACAGAAGGGGCAAGAATTAGTTTTGAAATCACTGCATGAAGATCTCGAGCATAGAGGCGTTGGAGAAACATTTAGAAGAATTTCTGATCGATTTTGGTGGCCTGGCATGAAGATGGCTGTTAAAAAGTGGGTTCATTCATGCGAAGAATGTCAAAGACGAAGTTATTTAAGGACAAAAGAACCTGGACGTGCGACCAGTGAATATACACTCTTTGGGAGATTTAGTTTAGATGCCGTTCATATAAAAGAGGGACGGTATAAATATTCAATTGTGGCCAGAGATGATTTATCTGTTTGGGTAGAGGCAGCGCCTGTTATTAATTTAACTGCCAAAAATGTGGCAGAATTTTTGTTGAATAATCGGGTATATAGGTATGGGGTGATGAAGTTGGTGACGGTAGATGGAGGTCCTGAATTTGGGACAGAGTTTAAAGAGGCCGTATTGAAAGTTGGATCAAAGGTTAGGGTAGAAACCCCATATTATCCTGAAGCTGAAGGCATGTTTGAAAGAGGGCATCAAGTTATTAAGGATGCTTTAGTTAAAATGTGTGGGACAAGTGCCGAAAAGTGGAGGCACTATTTACCTTTAGTTTTATTCGCTGATCAAATCACTGCCAAAAGGACAACCGGATTTTCACCTTATGAACTTGTTTTTGGACAGAAAGAAGTTTTACCAGTTGATTTAGAAGCTGAATCATATCTTGGAGTTGACTGGGATACGGTCAAAACTACTGAAGAATTATTGTGTGCAAGAATGATGCAGCTAGAAAAGAAAGAAGAATATTTAGAAAAGGCATATTCGCGGATGATGAAGATCCGAAATCAATCAGTCAGATATTGGGATGAGCGGTTGGCACATCGATTAAGGAAACCTTTGAACCCAGGTGATATGGTCCTGGTGTATAATAGGAGTTTGAAAAGTCAGTGGGGAAAGATGTTTGCAGATAGGTGGAATGGACCGTATAAAATTAAGGAGCAAGTTTCTGGCGGTTCATATGTGTTAGAAGAGTTGGATGGAGTTGAATTGAAGAAGAGGGTAGCGGCCAATCAAGTGAAGCGGTTCTATCCTAGAGGCACCAGGAATGCCGAAGTCTACCTCCGCAATGAGGATAAACTATGATGTCAATGAAATTTTATGGATACCTCCGCAATGAGGATAAACTATGATATAGACAAAATTTTATGGATCCCTCCGCAATGAGGATAAACTATGACATTTATAAAATTTTATTAACCTCCGCAACGAGGATAAACTATCTTCTTTTTATCAAAATACTTTACTGTTGTTACACTTCATATGAGCGACAAAACTGTGATGAAAATTAACGAAATGCAAGAAAACCTTCTTTGAAATTTTCGAAATTTAAAATTCTTAAAATATGGGTGAAGATAGTGTTGGAAAATTTTAAAAATTTATTGGAAGAAGTGTTCACAGGGGAACCTTCTTAATTTAATATTGGCAAGTGTGGGGGTAATTGATGGGCTGGCTGCTCTATACACAATTACCCCATAATGTTCGTTTCCAAAATTTTCCCTGTTTCTAGTTGAATCCTGTCTTTGTCTTTTAATTATAGGAAGTCCACTAAGACTATAAACTGGAACAAATCAAGAGACACCGCTCTCAACGCCGGATTCAAGATTCTTTTTATTTTATTTTGTTTTTGATTTTTTTTATGTTAGATTGTGATTTCTTTTCTTTAATATATATTATGAATTATTGTAAAGGTGATGCTCACTGGTGGTCTCTAATCATTTTTATAAATTGGAGGGAGCCCACCCAGTGATCATCATAATAAAAATTATCTTCTAAAAACTTTCATTTATTTTCTTTTCTTTTCAATTTCTCAAAATTGTGTAACCACATCAAGTTGCGCTTGGATGTGGGTATGATGTCGAGGGTACGGCTCATCAAATGGCGGGGGGGCATCTTTTAAAATTTTATTTTGAAATTTTATTTATTACTTTTTTATCTTTCTTTTCACATTTGTTTATCTTTCTTTAAAAATTAAATTTTAACTTTTATTTCAAAACTATCTTTTCTAAAATCTTTTATTTTAAATTAAAAACAAAATTAAAATTAAAAATAAATAAAATAAAATAAATAATAAATAAATAAATAATAAAATAAAATATAAAATAAAAATATAAAATAAAAATATAAAAAAATAAAATAAAAATATAAAAAAATAAAATAATTAAAAAAAAAAAATATATATATAAAATAAAAATAAAAATAAAATAATAAAATAAAAAAAATTAATTAATTAAATCAAAATTATTATATTTCTTAGTTTTATTTTTTTTAGTTTTCATTCTTTTTAGTTTTTTTCATTTAGTTTAGACAGGAAACAGGGTCTAGGGGAGCTCAATACCTATGGGATTTTACTTCAAGATATCTGTTAGTCCTCCAAGACTTTAAACTGGCTACTGTTCAAGACGTTCTTTAAGGTTTTTTTTATACAAATTTTGGAGCTGTTAGTCCTCTAAGACTTTAAACTGGCTAATTTTCAAGACTGTCATTAAAGATTTTATATTGGAGCTGTTAGTCCTTCAAGACTTTAAACTGAATTTCAAGGATGTTCAAGATTTTATGGATATTTTTGGAGACGGATTTTTTTATTTTTTTGTCAATCAAATGTTAGGTCCACTAAGACCTTAAACTGGAGTGTTATCATATGTTAGGTCCACCAAGACCCTAAACTGGACTATTATCAAGCTGTTGGGTCCACCATGACCTTAAACTGGATTTCTTATCGATCAAATGTTTGGTCCACCATGACTTTAAACTGGTAGTTCATTCATTGTTTAGTCCACTATGACTTTAAACTGGAAAATTAATATCTACAGGATAATTCAACATTCATTGGTCCACTATGGCCTTATACTGGATTACTTATCGATCAAATGTTTGGTCCACTATGAAATTAAACTGGATTATCAAATTTATTCAATCTTTGGTCAAGCCTAGGCCTTACTTAGGAATATTTCAAGTTATTTATGCACTTAAACGATCTTTGGTCCACCAAGACCATAAACTGGCAATCGATTATATATTAGTCCACCAAGACTTTAAACTGGAATTTCAATCTTGTTTGGATAACTCAATTCAATCTTTTAATTTATCACTGTCCACTAAGACTCTAAACTGGTTATTCAATCATTTCTGGAATTTGGTGCTGATAAGCTTTAGGAGGTTAAAATTTTAGGCAGTGATGATGCTAAGGAAAGCATAATGGTGAATCAGGTGAAATTTGTGCGCTTTAACATGGTCTAAAAATTAATATTATTATTGGAAGCCTGGAAAAAGTATTTTATGGGTTTGCTGTATAGCAAAGTTTGAAAATTGTGATGAAGGAATCAGAAGTTAGGATGGTAGTTGGATTTTAGGAAATGATTTTTTTAGTGCCTCATAGTTAGGCCATTTTTTTTGGTGTGAAGCTTGGAGGACCTTATTGTGAGATTGGAATAATAGAATTTGGCTCAGTGGGGGGCCCTATGAGATTGGAATCAGGAGTATTCGGCTCATAGGAAGATCCACTCTCTCAATGCTGTGACAAGAAGGAAGACTGGTATATGGGAGTCTGAAGGGATTTAAACCTTTCTCTCAGTAGTGGAATCATCACAAGATTTATATTATTTTATTTTATGTTATATCAAGCCAGAGAAGAAGAAACAATGTTTTTATTATAAAGAATTAAAAGAAGACCAGCTAAAACAAATTTATCAAATTATTTTATTAGAAAAGATAATTCTTTTAGAATTGCTCAACCACTTATGCAAAGTTTTAAGAATGGGTACATTCTCAATTGGAGGGAGGATGTGGTAGCCTAAAGTTTAGTATGGCACCTAAGTACGTAAATGGAGTAAGTACGGCATGCAAGATTGGTGTTATTATTTTTTATAAAAGGGTTTTATTTAATTTATTTGAGTTTTAAATATGAAGAAATTGGTCAAGAGCGAATGCCTACGCAAAAACAATTTATTTTACGGAGAAAACTTATTTTTACGGTCTGAAGAGTTTATAAGTATCAAGTCGAATCACTCAAGAACCTTGGGAAATTTTCCCAGAATTTTTTACTATTTTTATTATATTTTTAAATGAATTTTAAAGTTTTATAGAAATATTTATGTTTTTAGAAATTACTTAACTTTGATGAATTTTCACGGGGTGATTAGGGCTGCGCAGACTACGAGAATTAGTTTGGAATGTAAAGGGGAAGTGGCTCTATCATGTGTAATTTTTCTAGATTTTTCATTATAGTTTTAAAGGTTCTAATTGAGTCCTGACGGACTCCGTACAGACTCCTCTTCGACTCCGTACGGGCTCCGGATTGACTCTGGCTGAGCTCTGGAGGGGAAACTTAGGCACATGACTAGGTATACTTAAGAGCCTCTCAGACTCAAAATTGGGCATCATCATAAAATCATCTTAGAATCATCAGACATCATACAGCTTAATCTTTAACCACCACAGTCTCATTTTTTATTACTCAACAAATTAAATAAATTGTAATACCCTTATAACTTTATATTTTATATATAACATTTTAGAAATACTACTCAACAATTTAAATTACACTTCATACAGGGTATCTTTAGAAAGGTCTTCATCACTGGGACTTGATTATTGCTGTCTCATAAAAATTCAAATTATTATAAAAACATAAAAGTCAATCTTTTCAGATCTTTCACTGGTACACCTTAATTGTTGTTATCAGTATTTCTTTCTCAACAGCCACTTTTAATTAAATCTCAATAAGCGTTAAATATTTTAGAGTTTCATTATTTTTATCAATCAGATCCAAGTAGACTGGTTAGCTTAGTGATTTAGAACTCCCATTTTGTTATTTTTGTTGGAAGGACAGGGTTTTCAGCTAAATCCACACATCTCCTCCGGATTCTGCTTACAGCAAGGCGACTGTAAGAGTTTACCTTACCATACCGTTTGTCTGCTTCTCTTGAAAAGCCACACAAAATTTTGCACAAATTCAATTTTCTATGGATGAAATCTGCTCATGACAAAATGCTTACAAAAATTAATGAACTCTGTATGTATCACTTACTTGAAGTTGGATAATTTATTTTATGATAACTAATTGTTTTGTTATTTTTTTAGCTTTGGATTTTCTTAATGTTTACACTTCGCAGACCTGGGTGGTCAATAATTTGAACTTTGAAAATTTGGAAAATTTTTGTAATTCTGAAGAACCAAACTCAAATAATCTTTCTACGTTTAAGAAGACTGATCACCCTGAATCATCGATGATACGCATGCTATCAAGACTAGTTAGCCCAAGTGCTCACCAGCGTTCTTTTTGGGCATCCCTCGTCGCATCATATCTTTATCTTGCTTCTCAAGAGTTTACCCTTCCTGCTGAAGAATCCGACTTCAATCCAGATTGTCCTATTGATCGTGCCCTACATATTCTAGCCCGCCTTACACATCTGAAAAGCAAAGGTCCCGATACATTCAACAGCTCAACATCACAGTTAATTGCTGCAAATTTTTCAATAACTCCCCTATGCCAATTTAGAAACATAATAATTGACGTCATAATTTCAATAATTATTTTAAAATCTAGAGAGGCTGCTGCAAATATAACTCAAGCTGAAAGCAAGAAACAACGACGTTTGAGGAATAAAAAAAAACAACAGATATGCAGCAATTTGATGAGTCTCATAATGATTCTATTCAGAAGATGAATCAAGAATATGCACACCATAAATATCAATTATTTACTTTTTACTTGGTTGATGGTGTTTGTGGATTATTTCTTTCCTCACAGGACCACCAGCTTGTGTCAGCTTCAGACTGCTTAGAATTCATAACACAACTCGGCCTCCTTAGAAAATACTGTGATAATAATAATCTGGGGGGTGAAAAAATCTGGAAAAACATTAATTTTTATATCTTTAATATTATCAAACCCTTAATAGATAATTCTGGGCCTATGCCATTTAATTTTAATACTCCCACCATGAGCAATATTGCTAAAGCAATGGCAGCTGATTTTCTTGATTATTGGAATCTTATTAAGCCGAATTCTTCATTTTTCTCTATTGTTGACGTAATTAATACATAATCCTACTTCATGTAAATATATACTTTATCCTATTGCTACATTTTTTGTGTAACTCAAATTATTTATTTATTTGAGATTTATTACCGAATCTGAATAAAGATGCTTAAACTATCAATAAATATTATTGTATAAATTTCTTACACCTTTTTTCTATTCAGTAAATATTATTGCAATAATCATAACTCAAAATCATGATGGATCAAAAATTTGAAGAAAAATTAAGAATACATTATAAGTCATTTTTCTCATAACACTATATATTTCTTTAAGATGGAAATACATCTAAGCATTTGTCGCAAATTTTAAGATAATTATTACAAAAAATTGGAACAGTTTTCTATCAATTCTTTTCAGCATGTTAAAAAGTTAAAAATATTAAGTGTAATGAATTTTTGCTCACAATTCATCAAAGCTTTTTCTTAAGTAGACTTTTCTTAATCTAATTTCTATAATTTCTAGGTGCATAATTATCTTAATTATACTAAGTATTCTCTATGAAAAACTCCTGGAAATAATATTAAATTCATTTAATAATAGTAACATATATACGTACCATGATAAAATAATATCTAGACATTTAAATAATGAGAAGCCATCATATTGGTATGAAATCATATTAAAGTGTCTTTGAAAAACTAGTTAAATTTAAAAAATATCTTTTTATCAGTGTCAATTATTTTGAAAAACAATATTTACTCTACATTTTGATGATCTATAATTTAGCTTGCTTTATTTTGATTCATATTTTATATTGATTATTTTTTACACTTACAGATTCATGTATAGATATCAAATTTCATTCAATAATTTGGTAAAAAAGATATTTAATTCTTTCTATGAAAGCAAAAAAATAAAAGAAAGCAACTAGGGTACTCCTTATTAAGAATTTAAAAATATTATTTCTATAAATATTAAAACAAACCCTTTTTAGATTGCCATCCTTCTTTGTCATCCTTAAATGTCAATAATAAGTTATTGAAATGTTATTTTTCTGTTAAAATTTCATATGAATCCAATTCTTCTTACATCTACCTTAATATATGAAGTTCAATAAAAATGTATCTACAATATTTTTCTCGGTTTTTAAGATTCATTCAACTCCAAGAAAAAAGAAATATTCTTCCAAAACTCTTAAAATTAATTCAATGGATAAATATTCAAACACTTTAAAATAAATTTCAATTTGATTGTGTTATATTTATCTTAAAATATATTGAGGTCCACTCTCTGACAAAAGTAAAAGCCCTTTTATAATTATTAATATTTTATTATAATATAATAAAATTCACTTAAAAATGATGTAGTAGTTTCTATTTTACATACTTGGTTTTATGAATTTAAAAAAAAAATTCAATTAGATATATAGAAATATCATCATATAATTCAGCTTTTGGAATTCTGCACCTTAATTAAAGATAGATGATGAAGGCTAGGTCAAGATATACAAGGAAATTGAAATTCATATTAATTAAATATTCCTCTTCTACAAGGTAAATTTAAAAATTAGAATTAATTTTTAATGGAGATCTAATTTGATTGATATATTCTTCATTATCAATATATCTCATTTCCTTTTATTGATTATTTCACTTCTACTTTTGAAGTTATATGCTTTACTAAAATATAATTATCTGATGAAAAATACTCAATTTATCAAAAAAAAAAATCTCAAGTCACAGTAGTGTACAAATTTCAGTAAATTTAAGATTGAATAATGCCACTAAATTAATTCAAGTTAGATATGAAAGTGAATAATGAATGACTCAATGAAAAAAATTAATATTTAATTGTCCATTAATTTTTTTTTATTTTTACTTAAATAAGAATAGAATAATACAAGGTTTTACTTTAGTTATTAATAAGAAAAAACTTATTTCAAAAATTAGCAAATTTTTAATATTTTTAAAAACAATATTAATAGAACAGATCTATTTATATTGTTGCATATGATCTTTTAGGATGGAAACTAAAAATATTATATATTTTTAGTTTCCATTTGCAATAATTAAGCAAGTTACAAAGCTATATTTTGTTTCTTATATTTTAATATATTATATTTTATTTTACATATAGCAATGATAATTTTTTATTGTAATATGATTTTTCAATTTTTACATCCATTTTTTTTCATACTTTTATTGTTTTAGGTTTTTCACTAGATTATACATAATCATCAGTTTCATAAAAAGGTTTTATAGACATGTGTTTAAATATATCATTCTACCACTAAACTAAAACTATACCTGTACAATAAAATCACATTTTCACTTATCACTACTTAATGGTCTTTTCCTTTTTTTATTAACATGTATATCAGAATCTTTTTCTTTATATAATTTTTTAATATCTTTAGTAACATTTAATATATAGTGATTCACTAACTTTTTTTTTTGTTAATTCAGTCTTTTCATTGTACTTAGAAAGTTTCATGATAAGAAATTTACATATTTCTAACTCTTCATCTATATTTAAGTACTCAGAAATATCTATTTCAAACTCTTGGAGTTTTTTAAATGTATTGAAAAGTCTTGTACTAACTTGAATAGAAGAGCCAATGCGAGTGAATCCATCAATTTTATAACATCGTGAAGTAAAATGATTAAGAAGGTTTGCTGGCCATAGAATTGCTGTGATGCCATTAGTGGCCTCCATGTCTCCTTTACAAGCTATTTCAGGAAAATGAAGTTCTCCACATTTTTGATGTGGTTAATTTGAGTCATTTGATTGATGAAGAGAATTTTTCTCAGTGCCTTTAGGCATGAAAAGTCCAAATGTATACTCGCTACGGTCTGAGTCACAGTGAGGACTATTCGAAAACCTGTTTCCATATGAGCCTGTTGTCCAAGTAACATTTCCAGAAAATGGTTCAAGTTCTTGATCATCAACATTTTCTCCAAATCCAGGAATCCGGAGCTTTTGACAGAGATTTACTGCTTCTTGATACTTAACATTAGATATATTTTGATAAAAAAAATTTAAGAATAACTCTATTCGCTTCATTAAACAAGCATACTCTGCCAAATTTAAGGGCTTAGAAGCATATTTACCTATAAAAGTAATTAAAATAATAGTAGATTAAAACTATTCATAAATAAAACTATATAATACTTAAGAATTAATAGAGACTTTTTCCTATCTAAACACCTACCACCAACAAACATATTACCAAATCCACCACCATTTTTATGAGCTTTATTTTGTAAAACTCCATGTTCACAATACAAAAAGTCTTTGATGCACTGAATTGTTGCTTCAAGCATGTTTAATCAAATGAGATCTTCAATAGAAAATTTTTTCACTATAACACTTGGAATTGAGGAGCGGATCGGATGGAAAATATAACAGCTAGAATTCGAAGTAAAATACCGTTCTGGATTAACTAAATATTTTACAAAACTCCTAGAAAAATATTTTGGCCTCTTTCCATCTGTCTCAATACCGTAATTTTCAACAATAAGTAATGCATTCTTGATGTTTTTTGCATGCTTGTTGTTTGATTTTTTTCCTCCGCGGTGATTTTTCTTTATAAAAAAGCTTTTTGAAGCCTGAATCTCATAGTGTAGTGGATAAGAATTTAATTTAATTCAAAAATAAATAAAAAAAAGTGAAAAAGAATGCAATTGTTAAAATTAACACCTCCAAAAATAATCATTATATATTCTTAATAATAAATAAAAAATCATCTCCAATGTGCATGTAGAAAACATGAGTATTAGCTGCATTTAAAATATTAATCAAGTATTTTGTATTAAAGCTTCATTTAATTGCTTACATGTATAGTATTCTGCCGTATACGTTGGGCACACAAGATTCAACTATACCCTAAACATAAACAATTAAATGTGAAGCTTAAATCCAACGCTCAATTATTACAATAAATACAGCAATAATACATAAGTATGTGTTGATTCTTTATTTAATTTTTCTCCATATATCAATAATATATCAAACCACCAGATATTCATAATTTATAATGTTGAAAGGTATAGTTTCCTTAAACAAGAATCAACTATACCTCTACCATTAATAGAATTACAGGAGGCCAATACAATAAAATACTGATATGTAGAAAAAAATTGATCCATACACATGTGGATACTATGATATTTTATTTTATTTTATTATTTAATATATAATGATTGAGAATAATAAAAAATTTAAAAATGAAATAGTGAAAAAAGATATTCTTACTTAAAATTTAAAAAAAAAAAATCCTTGGGTAGAAGTTGATTGATCGATAAATGGACAACTAATCTGTTGATTTAAATTTTTAGGAATAGATTATTGTAGAAAAATAAGTATAATTTTTATTGAATGAAAAAAATGAAAAGAGAAAGACAAACCAATATCAAATTTGGATGCTAACCAAAAATTAGCTTTTTGATTATACTATGACAAGTTAGAGACAAAGCTGCCAAGAGTTAAAAACAATAATCAGTTCTATTTTTTTTAATTTTTAAAGAGATTTAAAAGGAGACTAAAAGACCAAAAATCTAAGTTATTAATCTGCAAATAAGTTACTTTGGTGGAAAACCTAATGATTGAGAAAAATGGATTTTCTAAAAGTTGAACATATATTTAAAGTGAAATTAATATTTTTACTTAAGAAACAAGTATAAGAGTCAAACCAAAATAAAAAACTCTTAAGTGAAACAGATGGAAAGCTAATTATTTTAATAACCTGTCTCTTGTAAGTGGAAGGAGAGAAGTAGAAAATTTGCCACTTGGATGAAAATTTGCTTACAGTTATGCGTATAGAAACACGCAAATTACTGAAGCCGGTTGCAAGGCATGCAGTGACTTGCATAAGGCGTATATGCAACAGGTTTTTACACAGCAATATATTGTACAAATGAAGAAAAAACATTATCACATGCTTTTAATTAAAACTTACATATTGTTTTTACAGCTTATTTTTATAGGGTTTCACGATGTAGAATTCGAGGAACCTAAGCCTTGGCTTGTTTTACATGGTGTAGAGTAGACTCCTACAGTCACCTTGCTGCAGGCAGAATCCAAGGGAGTTAGAAAAACAAAAAGATATCCCTGTCCCTCTAAGTAAACGTAAGATTCAATTAACTAAGCTTGAAGATCTGCTTGAAGAAATGGATAAGTTGAAAATCTGAGAGAAAGAATTTGAAAGTGTTGGAAACCTATAATATAGAAAAAAATAAGTGCAATAAATGATTACACCCCCAAAAAAAATACCTTATACCATATTACACTGATACAAGTCACAGAAAATACTTAGAACAAGCGGCAACACTTGCCCCAGAGACTGAAAAGTACAGTAAAGTACCCCAGAAACTACCCTTGGGATGATCTGTTCAAAGGTTCCTTATTAAAGGTCTGCCCCAGATTTACCCAGTTTCCCACCAAAATTAAAGAGTGTTCTTTATTATATTTTTATTTTATAAATTTTATAAGAAAAGAAAAAAATTTGAGTCACCCAGGATGAGAGCTATCCAATGGTACCCTATATGTTGATATTTTTTTATTATAATTGTTGTTATATGTTAAATATTGTTAATTATCAAAAAAGACCCTTGTTATCGAAACTAAAAGACAAAAAACATGTAGAAGGCTAAGATTCCCTCCCCCCCCATATGATTCTCCTGCTCCAGAACTTTCCAACAATACCCTACATGCATATGATCTACAATAAACTATTGATCTAGTAAGCATAATAACTTTCTAACCAAATTTTGCCACAATAGCCAAACTTTTGGCACAGTGACCAAACTTTGCACAGTGACCAAACTTTGCACAGTGACCAAACTTTGCACTGGTGATCAGAATTTTCTACAGTGACCAAACTTTGCACTGGTGATCAGACTTTTCTACAGTGACCAAACTTTGCACTGGTGATCAGACTTTTCTACAGTGACCAAACTTTGCCACAGTGCCCAGACTTTTCTGCAGTGACCAAACTTTTCCACAGTGCCTAGACTTTTCTGAAGTGACCAAACTTTGCCACAGTGCCCAGAATTTTTGCACCAATGACCAAACTTTGCCACAATGACCAACTTTGCCACAGTGACTTCGCTTTTGCACCAGAAAATCACCGGCGTGAACCGGAGTGCACTGGAGCGCACCGGAAAAAAATGGCTACTCCATGAGCACACTTCATCCACCAAAAAATACCAAGAGAGCCCTTGAAAATCCAGTAAAACCAATACCCAATCCATGAAACCATCAAATAACAATAGGAATACCAACATATATCCATTCCAAAACACCATAAATCCTCCAAAAAATCACCATAAATCCTCCAAAAATCACCATAAATCCACCCAAAAAAAATCCATTTAACTCCCTTCAACCAAATTAACACCTGCTAACACCATGATTTTCTTCAAACCAAGGTCCAATCAAATTTCCACCTAAGTAGCCTACCCAGATTTGGAATGCCACAACGGATGCAATTAATATTTATTTTCACTTATTTTTCAAATTCAATCCACTTATCCATATCATTTGTTCACATAAGCTTGGAAACATAACCTTCAGCTGTTATGGACAGCTTTTTTATCACTTATTATTTTTTTTGCCATTAAGTTGAAATTTAGCTACAAAAGTGTTAACAACCAAGCGTATATTTCTGAAAAACAATATTCACACAAAATCAGTATTTTGATATTTTAAAGTTGTTATAACTGGGTATATATGTTTTGGCATTTAAAAATATCAAATACCACTTTTTCTAGCTTTAATTTTTTATTATGTACATATACATTTCACACTGTCAAAAAATTAATGCCAAATGGCATGTAAAAGAGTAGCGCAAATTTCAATATCTCATCTCATCTTATTTCTTATTAATTCAAACCAGCCAGTCTCCCCCTGGATGGTAGTTTATTTCCTATAGTAGCCAATGTTGCTTAAGGCAACATCGGCTGCTCAAATCTCACATTAAAACCTCCCAGCCAGTGTTATCTGGCTGGGAGATGAACAAAATATTATTGCAACCAAAGTCACTACAAGCGACTTTGGTTGCTTTAAAAAAAGACTTGCAGCCAGTTTTATACTGGCTGCAAGTCATTAATATATAATAAAAAAAGTGAGCAAAGTTGCTGCATGCAACTTCTTTCGCTTTTAAACACAAGATCTTTCAGGCAGTTTTGAACTGCCTGCAAGATGTATTATAAATTTGACCAAAGCCACTTTTAGTGGCTTTTGTCTTTTTTTTTATTTTTTTTAAACACTGCCAGCTTAAAGCTGGCAGCAATTTATTTATTTATTTATTTTTTCAATTCCAAGCCACTTCCTGTGGCTTGGGTTATTTTTTTTATAATTTATTTTAAATAATTACCAGCCAGGCTCCCCCTGGCTGGTAGTAAATATTTTAAGCAGGCAATGTTGCTTAAAGCAACATTGGCTGCACAATCACATTAATACCTCTCAGCCCGTGTTATCTGGCTGGGAGATGAATAAAATATTATTGCAACCAAAGTCGCTACAAGAGACTTTGGTTGCTTTAAAAAAAGACTTGCAGCCAGTTTTATACTGGCTTCAAGTTATTTATATATAAAAAATAAGCGAGCGAAGTTGCTGCATGCAACTTTGCTCGCTTTTAAACACAACATCTTGCAGGCAGTTTTAAACTGCCTGCAAGATGTATTATAAATTTGACCAAAGCCACTTTTAGTGGCTTTGGTCTTTTTTTTCATTTTTATTAAACGCTGCCAGCTTAAAGCTGGCAGAAATTTTTTTTATTTTTTTTATTTTTCAATCCCGAGCCACAGGAAGTGGCTTGGGTTATTTTTTTTCGTTTTTTTAAATTATTACCAGCCAGGCTCCCCCTGGCTCTTAGGTTATCTGACATTTGAAATCTTGTAAAAAAGTTTAGAGGAAATATAAAATGCATATTCTTTGATCCATTATGAATTATGAGTGGTAGAGGATTGATGAAGGGATTAATAGCTATAAAATAAAATGGGCCATTGCTGATAAGGAGAGTTCTAAAACAATAGATATTTTCTATGAAAATGAGATGGGATGGAGTAAATTAGGGGGTCTCAAAATTGATCAAATATTCCACATAATCACACCATAAAAAAATTACCAAACACCCCATCAGAAAATGAAATACACCTGCCCTAGACAAGTGTATTTTGATGGTGTGTTTGACCTCAAACACACCTTCTTTTGGGAAGAAAAAGACATTAAAACACTTCTCTCCTTCATCTTGATTAGTCAGCACTAGGTATAGACAAGCCATCTCCTTAGATTCTTTTTCACCTAATTTGTAAGGGCTTATTATTCAACATGTGAAAAAGGTGACTTCCCACCACTTAAGCATCCACTTCATCATACACTCACCCTTAGTCTTCATCACCATTCACAAAATTCCTCTTTCAGTCCATTGTAAACTAGAAATAACTGCTACCACTCTAGCCCTGGATCTATTTGTTAACTCAGATACCAACTCCAATGCTGAAATTAACTTGGCTTACATGTGTGACATGCTGAATAATCACTACTTCTATTCCAGAACACTTTCCATACAACACCCACCACAATTTAACCTTGATTTTCTTTAAAGCATTCCTGAAATTAGCTTTAAACAGATATTTGGCACAACCTTGCCTGGATTTCTCAGTTACTTGAACTGATAAAAGATCACTCAATTTTCAGAAATGATTCTTGTTGTCCATAAAGAGATCCTCTTATTCAAATCTGTGTTGCACTTTGTCATTTTAGTTCAAATTGAAATGGTGGCACATTTACCCATTTTGAAAACCTCTTCCAGATCAGAGATAGAAATATATATTTTGATTGTAAAAAAATGCTTTGAATCTCTCTTATATACATTGCATGTGTCTACTCTTGCTAATTTTTAGGATTTCAGTTGATTAAATGTTTTGTATTTAAATTATAAGTAATGTTTTTCTCCAAATCTACATGACTAAAATTCATTCTGGATTTCTATTAATAATTTGGTTAAATATGGTTTTTCAACAGCTTTATTAATCAACCCTTATGCACAAGATACATAAATTAACAAATTTTTTTTTACTAAATCTAGAATTTTGGCAATACCCACCCCTGCATTTCACTATATTAGGGGGTGGCAATTGCCATTTTTTTCATGTCAAAAAAATTTTTTATGTCTGAAAAAAAAAATGGCAATACCTCATACTGAATTTTACTGTGGGAAGGGGTGGAGATTGCCAATTTTTTCATTTCAAAAAAAATATTTATGTAAGAAAAAAAATTCACAATACCTCCCCCTGCAATTTACTGTGGGAGGGGGTAAAGATTACCAAATTTTCATTTTGATTTCATAAATTCTTAAATAAATCAATAAAAAATATAATCAGCCAAGTAAAAGTAATGGGATTCACAATTACACCTTCTAATGATTTCAGATGTGACCAAAGCCAAATAAATCATATGACAAGAAATGTATTGAAAATTCATCCATTCAATACAAATAAATAATTAAATGAACAAATTTATACAGAAGCGAGTCTCAATTGCACAAAAGTCTTATTTTATTGATTATATTTAATAATTGATAATTTAAAAATTTATGAAATAAAAACAAAAAAATGGAAAATCTTCTAATTACCCTATTTGGAACCCCTCCCTAAAGATTTACTATAAATAGGGCCCTTCCCCCTTGCTTTACTTACCTGGTTTATCAGACTTTGGTTGATCTGGAATGAAAAACAAAAATGATTAAGTGCTTCACAAGATTCCAAAAAAATGAGAGCACTTTTTACAAGATATCAAACAAGGAGTTTCCTTGGTAGTTTGATGATTATCTCATGGATTTTTGATTGATGATTATGCTGAGAAGAGTTCCAAATAGATTTGATGATGCCATCTCCTGAAAAAAACTCAAAACATCAACAAATCAGGGGAAAAAATGATTTATTAAGAATAAAAATTGAGGAAACAAATGATAAAAAACAGTTGACGAATAGACATACCTTGGGAGTGGTACAATGAAAAGTATCAGAAAAAACATGCATATTATGGAATATCAAAATTCAAAAATGTAAATTAGTTTACATAAAAAGACTCAACTTTAAAAGTAGATATCTCAGAAATTTCTGAGCCAAAATTGATTATGCTTTCTGGAAATGAAATTCATGCCTATAGAGAACCCGTAATCAAAATAATGTGAGATTTGAATGAACCAAAATCTAGCAAATGTTAATATTCATCCTCATAAAATAAAATTAAAAAATTAAAAGGACTCATCCAAAACTGACATTTAGCTGATCAAATCAGAGCCAAAAGCCTGAAGTAGTATTTGAAATAGATTGCATAAGACCTATATGCATATTATGCAACATTGAACTTAAAAAATGTAAATTAGTCCATGAAACAAGATTCAACTTTGAAAGCAGTTATCTCAGCAACCACTGGACCAAATTCAAAACCATTTGCTGGAAATAAAATCCATGATTCTTCATTTTCTTCCAACAAAAGGATATGTCATTTAAAAAACCCTAACCCTATTTCTGACCTTTTATTTCTGACTTAAAAGAAAATCAAAAAAGGGTAATAAAATTTAAAGCCAGGTATTATCAATGATCTAAAAAGATCTATTTTAGCTACCTATGTTTTTTATAAGTATTATATTTGTTTCAGAGTAAGACCTACTTGAGAAGATTAAAATAAAGTTGCTGGAAGTTTGAGCCAAGTGGATGATTAATATCTCAAAAACCAGTGAGCCAAATCAGATGTTGCGTGGTGAATATGAGAGCTAGGCTTCTGTAGAACCTTCTTAAAAGTGGAAATGTGATTTGAGAAAACAAAAAAATAAATAGAAACAATAACAAAAACAAATTCAGAAAAAGAACATCAGTTAAAATTGAAAAAAGATGGTGGGAGGATGACTTACCTGATGAGATGTCTTCAAAGATGTAAAAGGACCAGATAGAAGTTCAGGAAGTGATGGATAAAAGAAATAGAAGAAGAGTTAAGGAAGTGAGAGAAGATGAATAAAAGGATATGAGGGGTCATTGAAAAACAGAAAGAATGAATAATTATGTAATTTCTGAAATATCCATTTTCATGTTGAGATGATTAACCAAAATGAATCAGGAAGGGAAAAATTATGCTTTCAGTGAAAATTCAAAATAATAGTCAATATGCAAATATAAAACAAACCCAAGTGGAGAGTACATGCAACTTGATCATTTTGAGAGCATGAAAAAAGGATTTAAAAGGGTTGTGTTGAAAATTTTGTAGTGTTCTTGGAATGATGACTAAGTTTTGAGGATATAAATTTGTTCAGGAATTGTTGTTAATGAAAGTAATGAAAAGCTCAAAATTTACTGGGGCACCATGTGTAAAAAAATGTATCAAAAAAGTGGGAGGGGAAAAATGTGATGTGTGGTGAATTGGGAGGATCTGTAGATTGGTTGGCTGTGCTGTGGTTGGAAAATTTTCACTAAAGTACGACATATTTGACCCCATGTTTAAGATCTCATGTATAAAATCAGCCATTTTTCATGGTGTGTTTATGTGGTGGTTTTCAAATGAAATCCACCTGGCATATTTGTTCAAGTTTGAGACCCCCTATTAAAAATTAGATGGTTAGAGGAGGAGGAAGAGATCTTTAAGAAGATGAATAAAATATTGCTTTAAAAAAATTTTACAGATAAATATTAAATTGAAATAAATTTTGTAAATATTTTTGTCATTATATTGGTTTCCACTTTTAAATGCAGTTACTATTTCACATGTACTCATACCAAAACTTGGGAAAGTGATTTATATAAGCATTAAATATTTAAATTGGAAAACTTGCATATTAATTTCCATTACAACCATTCAAGTTATACACTTTAAGGACTATTTTTATTTTTATATAAATATAAATATTTCTTTTAGTTGAGTAACTGAAGATTTTATTTTCAAGAGCCTGTAGGTCTTATATTTTAGGTAAAATTTAAAAAATTATACAAAATTTAGTTTTGCAAAGACTTAATAGATTAGAAGTGAGAAGTGAATATAATCTTTTTAAAATTTGAAAATAGTAATGGCATTAGTTATTTCAATTCCTATAGCTATTAATATTTTTGATCAAAAATTTTGCTAAATTTATCTATTGTTACAATTATGTAGTAAAAGATATTATTATTGTAAATTAAATTTACTTTCATAATTTTATGGTTTATCTTTTGAATGCAAAGTAATGATTAGGTATGTTAAGGAATAATTTTCTTCCTCTAAATTGATAATAATATTGCATATTCAAAAGCTTATCTTGGATCAATGTGTGCTCAATTTGTGCTCAATGAAGGATAAAATCATGGTTATAGTTGATCAACTTATGCATAACTTGAGATCAATTGAGGTTCATTTTTGGACCAATCTGACAATAAATGTAAACCTAACTCTAATTTACTTATGTTTATAAAGTATTCATAAACCTGGCATAATTAAGGGACACTCTAAATTTCAAGAGAGGGAATTGCTAGAAATTCACCCCTAGATTTCCCGTGGTGCCTCTCCTGCTCCATCTTTTAACAACCCTATTACTCCATCACCAGCACCTCCTCCAGCTGAATCCAACAGAAATAACAACCACAACAACAAAAACAATCCCACTGCTCCAACTAAGCCCGAGGAATATCAGCCTCCTAGTTCACCTTCTCAAAATCTTTCAGGGGAGGACCAAGAGAATCCATATCTTTCCCTGGTTGATCCACCCACTATGACCATTACAAAATCTTCAGAGATCCAAATTCCAGCTGCTTAAAAATTTGATGAGCTTCCAATCTGTAAGTACCAAATTAATTCATCCCATTTCTTCCACAAAAATAATTACTGATCCAATTCTTCTTGTCTAGTTGGCACCCCTCCTCCTGAATCTATTATTGGAGTTGGCCAACCTCTTAAAACTTCTTTGACCCTGGATTATGGAAACATGAAGAAACACCTAAGCACCATGTGTTCCAACATGCTAAAAGCCTTTGCCCTCCATGGACCTTTGAATGAATTTGAAAAATCCCTGAGAAAGCGCCTGTTGGACAACCACTGGACAATTTCTAGGATCATCAAGCACACCGTCAAGCACTCCATTCCTGCCTCTTCTTCTTCCTCTTCTGAACTTCCCTTTAATCCAATTCCTGCCCATTACAATCCCTATAATCTCTCCAGCAGGATGCACTTCAAAGAACACAGTGCTTCCCACAATCCCAACAAAAAACAAAAACAACATCACAATTTGGACCAGCCTCCAGAAGCTTCATCATCCAGACAATGAGCTCCTGCAAAAAGATTAGAAACATAATAATAATATAAAACAATTAATAAAAATAATTTCAGAATTTTCTTTTTTTCTTTTCTTTTTTTTTTTAATTTATTTTTTATCTACTAATATACTAAAATTAATAATTAATAAATAAAATGAAATGAAATAGCATAAATGAAATAAAATAAAATATAAAAAATAATACAAATGGTATCCCCAGCCAATTGATGAGCTGATCCCCTGATACCTTACCCACATCCAAGTGCACCTTGATGTGGATACAAAATTAAATATTTTATATGATTAACAGAAAAAAAAAATCAAAAAATTTAGAAATTCAGAAGATAATAAAAATAATGAAACACAGAAACACATGAAATAAATAATAAATAAAAAAGAAAATCTCATTGCCCGGCCAATTGATGATCCTTTCACCACCAATGCTTGCCCACATCCAGGTGACCCTGATGTGGTAACACCCTGTATTTTTGATTTTATAATTTTAAACAACCCCCATAAAAAATTAAAAGAAAAAAAGAGAAAAAAGAAAATAATCTAAAACTGCTATCTAGCAAAAAACATAACTGCAAAATCAAAGAAAGTCCAGCTCCATAGATGGTCCAATAAGGGAAAGTCCAATCCATAGAAATGATCACTGGGTGGGCTCCCTCCAATAAGTAAAAATGATGGGAGACCACCAGTGATCCACCACCAATCTGAAAAAAACCAAAGATAAATAAGCCAGTCCCAAACCAGTTTAAAGTCATAGTGGACTTGAAACCTGAATAATAAACAACAGAACTAGAATTAAACTAGGAAAAACAAAAGACTTGAGACAGACATTCTGGGGTAACTGTTCTACAGAGCAGCCAGCTCATCAGTTACCCCCACACTTGCCAAAATAAAATCTAGAAGCACCCCCTGGGTACCTTCTAACAAAAACACAACATCCAACACAAAAAAACCAAAACCAATAAGAGTGAAGATTCCAGCACTTGAAAACCCAAGGAAGTTCCAGTTTAAAGTCATAAAGGACTAAAACCTGTGAAAAGAAACCAATACTAGGTTTCAACCAAATTAAGAGAAAGGGCTGGAAACAGACAATCTTGAGGAAACTGTTCTACAGAGCAGCCAGCCCATCAGCTACCCCTACACTATCCAAGATCAAATCTAGAAGCCCCACCCATGGGTAACTTCTAACAAAAAGTTTCCAAGACAAAAGTTGCTCTGCAACACCAAAAAATTCCAAAAATTAAAGAATTTTTCATAGTTTATCCTCATTGCGGAGTCAATCATCTTCATGCCTTGTGCCTGTGGGATAAAACCTCTTCACCTGATCTGCAGCCACTCTCTTCTTTAAGACTGCACCATCCAACTCTTCCAAAACATAAGAACCTCCAGACACCTGAGATTTGAGTTGGTAAGGTCCATTCCATCTGTCAGAAAACATTTTTCCCCACTGACTCTCCAAACTTCTATTATACACCAAAACCAAACAACAAGGCTTCAAGGGATTCCTGAGTCTATGAGATAACTTCTTGTCCCAGTACCTGACTTATTGATTCCTAATCTTCATCATTCTAGAGTATGCCTTCTCTTGGCATTCCTCTCAACATTCCAACTGTTGCATCCTGGCACAGAGCAATTCTTTGGTTGAGTGCACATCATCCCAATCAATTCCAAGATAAGAGACAGCTTCCAAGTCCACTGGTAGAACGGCTTTCTGACCAAACATTAACTCACAAGGAGAATAGCCAGTTGTCCTTTTCACAGTGACCCTATCAGCAAATAACACCAAGGGTAAAAAATGCTTCCAATTTTCAGCATTATCCCCACACATCTTTACCAAGGAATTCTTGATAACTTGATGGACTCTCTCAACAATGCCTTCAGCTTCAGGATAATAAGGTGTAGCCACTCTAACTTTAGAACTAACACTAGCCACAGATTCTTTAAATTCGGCACCAAACTCTGGCCCACCATCAACAGTTACCAACTTTATCAACCCATACCTATAAATCCACTCCTTCAAAAAGTCTGCCACATTCTTGGAAGTCAAATTAACCAGAGGCACTGCCTCAATTAAACCAGAAAAATTATCCCTAGCAACAATCAAGTATTTATACCTGCCCTCTTTAATATGGACAGCATCCAGACTGACCCTTCCAAAAACAGTTGATTCGCTAGTAGCACGGCCAACCTCTTTAGGTTTCAAATGACTTCTTCTTTTACATTCTTAACAAGATTGAACCCAACCCTGCACAGCCAACTTCATACCTGGCCACCAAAATCTGTCTGCTACTCTTCTATAAGTCTCCCCAAAGCCTCTATGACCAAGGTCTTCATGCAAAGACTTCAAAACCAATTCTTGACCCTTCTTCTGAGTCACCACCACTCTAGGGTTTGGATGTCTCCTCCACATCAACCGCCTTCCTGACACATAAAATCCAGGGCTCTTCTTCTTGATTGCCAACCAAGTATCATCATCACAACTATCTGGCCTCTCCAAGGTCAACAGATATTCCACCAAAATAAAATAAAACCCAGACTGACCACAGGTCTCATCTTCAAAATCCAACAAAACAACATCCAAGGGTACAATTCTTTAATCAAAATCACCAGTATGAACATGAGCCAATTGAACAGCCCAACCAGGACACCAATCCTTGAATTTTGGCATGTCCTTCTCTTTCCACTGAACCTTGTGAGAATCCAGTTCACTAACAAAAACACCCTTTACCAAATTTGAGCTGTCCCAAACAACAACTCCATCTTCATCAACAAAAACATCATGATCACCAGAATCAAGATCAGATCCAGCCAGTTTAGCCTCTTGCGGGAGTCCAAAGATTGATCTTGATGATCTTCTTTCTTAATAATTTTCTGCAGTTTAACCTCATGCTGGAGGCCCAAAAATTGATCTTGATGATCTTCTCTCTTCATAATTTTCTGCAGTTTAACCTCATGCTGGAGACCCAAAAATAGATCTTGATGATCTTCTTTCTTCATTATCTTCAGATTTGTTTCTTGATTTTCTTGAATTGTCTTGAAATTTTTATCTTCTTTTCTTGAGTTTCCTTCTGACCTAAAAAAATAACCAGTTGTTTCCCCAATGCTCACAGGTGTGGCCCAGGTAATGTTTTTGAAAGTTGTAGAAGAAACCCTAGCGGTGCACAATTGGGAGGACTTACTTTTAGACCACAATCTCACCACCCCAAAACTTTTCCACATATCTTTCAATAAAGATATATAACCAATCTTCTTCCTTGAACTTGAATTAAAAATAATTAAGAATCTTGAGAGAGAACAGAGACTTGATAAAAAACTTGATGAATACTTGCAGAGAAGAGAAACATTAAAAAGAGAAAGTTGAAAATCCACTTGGTATATCTCCAAGGGAGCTGACCTACTACAACCTGGGATTTCCTCATCTTGGGGAGAGGTTGTAGCACTAGGATGATCAGCGCTCATTACTCTAAAAAAGAAAGACTCTCAATAGAGCCTGAGCCACACTCCAAAAAACCAGAGGCAGCACCCACTTCCTTCCTTCTCCTGCAGCAGTCCATGCACTGGCACATTGAAGATAAAACAGGCCTGGTCTCCCAACCATCCTCTCCAGGGGATGATAACCTCATGTGAAGCCTCCTTTCATCTTCACCAGTCAACTCCAAACTTATTGCCAAATCAAATTGATAACCGATTCTTGCCTGAAAATCCATCAATAATGGCCCACCCAAAACTGCTTTTACATTACCTTTGGCAATGTAAAAATGAACCTTCCCTGAGGCTCCGCCAACATCTAACTTCGCAAACTATGAAGTTCCAACCAATTCAGTGACATGACTACCGATCCGTCTCAAATTTCCACCAATACCAGTTTTGATGGGGAGGCCCATATGAGTTGCCTCAAACAAAGAAATCAGGCTTATCTCAGAACCTGAATTCACCAATGCCCTTGCCTCCCTGCCATTCAGAGTGACATTGACATATCCCAGAGGAGCAGAAAAATGAGATTCCAACCCCTCACCAAACTTTTCAGAAAAATCACAAATGTATTCTACCTCCCCAGAAGAAACACTTCTCCTGGTCAACAACTTTTTCTGTCTATCAACCAACCCTGGACTTATAACATACAATTCCCCATAGGATAGGGAAACCTGACCCTGATTCATCCTTTCCAAGACAGAGTCCATTACATTAACTTGACCAGAAACTACTGGCCTCTCAAAGTGAGCTCTTTGCTTCACTACCTTGGTCCTAGAAGCTTCTTGAGGAGCAGCACCACCAACAGGTTTACCATTAAAAGGAACCAAACCAGATCCCTAATCTGAACATCTAACTCCAGGAGGCTTTGGCAATTAAACCAAAGGGACATCCTCCTCAGAGTCAGAATCCACCTCAATTGGCATTGGCTCACCTTTTATGTCCAATGCGCCAAAACTAGGGGGGCCCATGTCAGCCATACCCTTCTAAATCTTGTACAGCTCCACTTTTCTGTACCTCTTCCTAGCTGCACTCAGCTTAGGATCCACCTTTGAAGCATTTGGCTTTGGTTGGGCCCGAGAACTACTCTTAGGCTTTCCCACCTTCCCTGCTTCCACATTTTAAACACCAGCCAAGCATTCACCACTTGACTGCCCACCACAAGAATACAACTCCAAACCACCAAAGGAAGTAGAAAAAGAAACCTTATTGACCTCCTTCCCCTTTCCCTTAGTATCCTCATCCTCCTTACCAGAAGACCTCCCTTGATCAGAAATCTCCTCAAACCTTGGCCTCCTTTGATTGAGACCTCCCCTTCTCCTGACCAAATCAACAGGAGCCTGCCCCTCACTGGGCTTAACAAAAGAACCATCAGGGAACTTGAAAACCCTGCCATCAAATTCCACCTTTCCTTCAGACACATCCCTGTTCAATGCCCAACAATAATTGGACCTGTGCCCCCTCCTGCTGCAATAAGAGCAGACATAAGGATCACTCCTACCAGCCCTCCTATCAAAATCTCTATGCTGAGAAGGTGCCTTATTGACCTTCTTAGCCTCTTGAACAAAAATATGAAGCTGCTTTGTAAGATCAGCCAACTTCTTCACCATTGGGTACCTCTCCTGTTTGGGAAGCTGCACCAAATTCTTCTCCTCCTTTTTCTCCCTAACTTCCTCTTCAGCCAAAGCCTCACTGACTTTGCTGACATACTTGGCACACCTCTCCTGATAGGTGTCCACAGCCAATAACTTCAAATGGGCCTCAACAGCCTCCTTCACCTTATCCAAGGCAGGCAACTTCTGGTCCCCATTAGAAAGAGTCTTCATCAATTCCTTTCTTGAAAACTCCTTCAACACATCCATCCTGACATCTCTAGCCAGGGCAGACCAAAAAACATCCTTGGCGATATTTTCATGTGCCAGCTCCTCCACTTCCACCAAATATTTGACCACAGGATCAAACTGTAGCAGAAACTTCCTGTAACTATGCAAGTTACCAACACCACCATAAGATTGCCATTCACTGACAACCTTGTTCAGATCCACCATAGTGAACCTGACACCCCATCTATCAATCATCTCCCTACACAACAATTTCCAATCCCTCTTCTTGTAGCCAGACATGGCCACAATCTCCTTCTCCACTGACCTATCACCAATGAAGAAGATAATCTGCTTTACCATGTCCAGGTAGGAAGCACCATCCACTCCAGCAGCAGTTTCATACTTCTCTAGAAACCACTTGACATCCTCCCCATTAAACTTGGTACCATCCCAAGTTTGAATCCTTACACACTCCCTAACCATCACAGAAGGAGGACCATCTCCCCCACTGACAGTCACCACAGGATTAGCAGAACCAGAAGCCATTCCTCCAGACCAAAACACCAAAAAGAGCCAACCAAAGAAAACAGAGATTCCAAAGAAATAGCAAGTTCTACCCCATATTGGGGGCCAGAAATGTAGACAATCCTATAGTACTAGCTATGGGCCTTGACCAAGGGAGTTGGAGAAAACCCAGAGAGAAAATCCCCTTTCCCTTAAGAAAAATAGAGTGAGATTTACTTGCTAAAGTAAGTTGGTTCCTGTTTTGCTAAAGCCCCTTTTCAACACACTTGACTGCTTGATGAGCCAAGAAAGTAGTCACCAGACAGACTACCAGACCAAATAACTGAAATGTAGAACAATGTCCACACCAGAGACAGCAAAGATACTTGATGTAGGCTGCAAATTCACACCAGAGACAGAAATAATACTTGCTATAGCTTGCCAGACTATAACAGAGAAAACAGTTGCCAAAGTTAAGTTAAATGAAGAACTCACTTGCAACAAACACAGCCAAATTGTGGCCAGAAAACAGTGAAAACTGAGTGAGGAACAAGGATATCACCTCCAGAAGGTTGTATGATAATTAAGGTTGCCCCAAACTGTCTTATTCACTATTTACACACAGACCACTATCTAAGAGCCCATGCGCACCCACCAATCTGGTGCCTGTACCCACCAAATTGAATAAAAACCCTCCTGAAGCGCTCCCCAACCTCCTAAAACAGAGGTGGGCGGGCCGCCCGACGTCAAAGGTGCCGCCTGAAGCCAGAAAACCAATAAAAAAACAACTAATCTACTTAGAGAAATTAGCTACAACTACTAAAACCTTTAAAACACGGAATTTCACTTTAACAACATTGTGACATGAAATATAGAGAAAAATTAGCTCTATCCAATGGTACTAAGCACTTAACCCTAAGACTTAAGGTTAGCCCATAAAACACGAAAAACAAAATTAAACAGCTATCTTTTATAAATGAAAAATGAGGAAATGACCCCTTAAAACATAGAATATGAAAAATGTCTACAAGACATAAAATATAGAGAAAAACTAGGACTATCAAATGATAGTACCCACCTACCCGCAGATCCAATATCCACGGAATAAAACCAGAAAAATACCCAATTCCTTAACAGATGTCAATTAAGACATGCACAAACAGCCCCAAATCACGCAACAAAGGCCCCTGCCAGTGTTGGAAGACCACAACGGTGTGGTATGCGCCTCACAGGAAGAGTGAATTTAGACCAATCAGCGCGCGTAGTCCAGGAAGAATAAAGGGGAGTTAGCGCAGCAGGAAGTGTAAAAATATAATATGTATTTGTGTGTTTCAAGGAAAAAAGGAAATGGAAGCGCAGAAAAGGATTAAGCGTCGGTGCGCTCGGATATTGCAGCAAGATGTGCCGCACAATAGGGAATTGTGTATTATCAACTTAGGAATATTACGTGCTAAAGAAATATGGATTTGGGATTTCCAAAAAAAAAAAAAAAAAAAAGTATGTGTTACTCATTAAGGAAAAAGTCATGGATTAAGAACGACTCAAGTGCATAGTATGCTGTACTGCGGCCAGTTGGGAAACTTACTGAGACAAGTAATGAAGAAGGCTAACTAGTTAATCGAGCTGTCAGAAATATGAGCTTAGTATTAAAGCAAAAAGAGTGGGGAATCAATCATAAAACTACCCAAGAGTTAAGGCAACTAGATGCAGCATTAGGATAAGTCAAACCTGGAACTAGCGCTGAAACAAAACAAAGGTATAGTTAAAAGCGCATATGTGGAGTATCAGTGAAACAAGTTAATACTAGTGTTAGTAATTATAGGGTATGATTTAGGTGCTGTAGTTGTTACAAGCAGTGTATGTAGCTTACTAATAGATTATTTGTTGTTTTACTAATACGGCGCTAGAGCTAGCGCTGAAGATCCACTAGGGAACTGTGTCTTGAGTACCATAAAAATATAAAAAGGACGACCAGTGATAGAGTCTGGGAGAGTGATATACATATAAGATAGATATATATACACATATATAGTCTTTTAAGAGAGAGATTGATATATACAAAAAAAAATAGAGTAGTAAATTAGAGATTTGTCTGAATCCTTTAATTCGTGCGTCTGTGTGTGTATTTCAAAAAGCATAGTGAAAGAATCGCAACATAGAGAGGTTATATAGATTCAGTAGGATTAATTATTACTAGAGTCGTTTTATTGCTATAACAAGGCATATTCAAAGAGAGTGCTTAAAGAGGGAGTAGCTGTGGATATTAGCGCTTTTTAAGAATAGAAAAATCCAGATAGTAATACTTGTTTTTCCTGATCTCTAAAACTCATCTTTCATCTTATAAACTTTCTAATCAAAAATTAGTGTTACACATTATTAAGCTGTCTTTAAAATTAAGAGTGGCAGGTGCTTCTTTTTAGAAATTGAAAAGAAGAACCAACCCATCTCGCATTGTGTCTACTGCTTAGTACTTTAGAACAGTCAACAACGGGCTAACCTTAAGTCTTAGGGTTAAGTAATTAGTACCATTAGATAGGGCTAATTTAGCTCTATACTTCATTTCACAATGTTGTTACACCATAATTCCATGTTTTAAGGGTTTTAGTAGTTGTAGTTAATTTTTCTAAGTAGATTATGTGTTTTTATTGGTTTTCTGGCTTCAGGGAGGCCAGGCCGCTTCAGGGGGCACCTCCAACTTTGGGTGGCCCACCTGCCTCTGTTTTAGAAGGTTGGGGAGCGCTTCTGGAGGGTTTTTATTCAATTTGGCTGGTACAGGCACCAAATTTGCTGGTGTGCATGGGCTCTTAGATAGTGGTCTGTGTGTACATAGTGAATAAGACAGTTTGGGGCAACTTTAATTATCATACAACCATCCGGAGGTGATATCCTTTTTCCTCACTCAGTTTTCACTGTTTTTGGCCACAATTGGATGTGTTTGTTGCAAGGTTAGTTCTTCATTTAACTCAACTTTGGGAACAGGTTCTCTGGTATAGTCTTGCAAGCTATATCAAGTATTATTGCTTTCTCTGGTGTGGATTTGCAGCCTACATCAAGTATCATTGCTTTCTCTGGTGTGGAAATTGGTCTACATTTCAGCTCTTTGGTCTGGTAGTCTGACTGGGGACTACTTTCTTGGCTCATCAAGCAGTCAAGTGTGTTGAAAAGGGGGCTTTAGCAAACAGGAACCAACTTACTTTAGCAAGTAAATCTCACTCTATTTTTCTAATGGGACAGGGGGTTTTTTCTCTGGTTTTTCTCCAACTCCCTTGGTCAAGGCCTATAGCTAATACTATACAGTTGTCTACATTTCTGGCACCCAAAGTGGGGTAGAACTTGCTAGTTCCTTAGAATCTCTGCTTTCTTTGGTTGGCTCTTTTTGGTGTTTTGGTCTGGAGGAATGGCTTCTGGTTCCTCTATTCCTGTGGTGACTGTCAGTGGGGGTGATTGTCCTCCTGCTGTGATGGTCAAGGAGTGTGTTAGGATTAAAACTTGGGATGGTACCAAGTTTAATGTGGAGGATGTCAAGTGGTTTCTGGAGAAGTATAAAATTGCTGCTGGAGAGGATGGTGCATCTTACCTGGACATTGTGAAGCAGATTATCTTCTTTATTGGTGATAGGGCAGTGGAGAGGAGATTGTGCCCATGTCTGGCTACAAGAAGAGGGATTGGAAGTTATTGTGTAGGGAGATGGTAGATAGTTGGGGTGTCAGGTTCACTATGGTGAATCTAAACAAGGTTGTCAGTGAATGGCAATCTTATGGTGGTGTTAGTAACTTTCATAATTACAGAAAGTTTCTGCTACATTTTGATCCTGTGGTGGAATACTTGGTGTAAGTGGAGTAGCTGGCACATGAAAATGCTGCCAAGGATGTTTTTTGGTCTGCCCTGGCTAGAGATGTCAGGATGGATGTGTTGAAGGAGCTGTCAAGGAAGGACTTGATGAAGACTCTTTCTAATGGGAACCAGAAGTTGCCTGCCTTGGATAAGGTGAAGGAGGATTTTTAGGCCCATTTGAAGTTATTGGCTGTGGACAACTATCAGGAAAGGTGTGCCAAATATGTCAGCAAATTCAGTGAGGCTTTGGCTGAAGAGGAAGTTAGGGTGAAGAAGGAGGAGAAGAATTTGGTGCAGGTTCCCAAACAGGAGAGGGACCCAGTGGTGGAGCAGTTGGCTGATCTCACAAAGCAGCTGCATATTTTTGTTCAGGAGGCTAAGAAGGTCAATAAGGCACCTTCTCAGCCTAGAGATTTTGATAGGAGGGCTGGTAGGAGTGATCCTTATGTCTGCTCTTATTGCAGCAGGAGGGGGCACAGGTCCAATTATTGTTGGGCATTGAACAGGGATGTGTCTGAAGGAAAGGTGGAATTTGATGGCAGGGTTTTCAAGTTCCCTGACGGTTCATTTGTGAAGCTCAGTGAGGGGCAGGCTCCTGTTGATTTGGTCAGGAGAAGGGGTGGTCTCAATAAAAGGAGGCCAAGGTTTGAGGAGATTCCTGAGCAGGGGGTAGTCTTCTGGTAAAGAGGATGATGACTTCAAGGGAAAGGGGAAGGAGGTCAATAAGGTCTCTTTTTATACTTCCTTTGTTTGTTTGGAGTTGTATTCCTGTGGTGGACAGTCAAGTGAAGAATGCTTGGCTGGTGTTTAAAATGTGAAAGCAGGGAAGGTGGGAAGGCCTAAGAGCAGTTCTCAGGCCCAACCCAAGCCAAATGCTTCAAAGGTGGATCCTAAGCTGAGTGCAGCTAGGAATAGGTACAGAAAAGAGTAGCTGTACAAGATGCAGAAGGGTATGGCTGACATGGGCCCCCCTAGTTTTGGCGCATTGGAAATGAATGGTGAGCCAATGCCAATTGAGGTGGATTTGGATTCTGACTCTGAGGAGGATGTCCATTTGGCTTCATTGCCGAAGCCTGCTGGAATTAGAGGTTCTGGTGAGGGATCTGGTTTGGTTCCTGTTAATGTTAAATCTGTTGGTGGTGCTGGTCCTCAAGAAGCTTCTAGGACCAAGATAGTGAAGCAAAGAGCTCACTTTGAGAGGCAAGTAGTTTCTGGTCAAGTTAATGTTATGGACTCTATCCTAGAAAGGATGAATCAGGGTCAGGTTTCCCTTTCTTATGGGGAATTGTATGTTATAAGTCCAGGGTTGGCTGATAGACAGAAAAAGTTGTTTACCAGGAGAAGAGTTTCTTCTGGGGATGTGGAATACATCTGTGATTTTGCGGAAAAGTTTGTTGATAGGTTGGAAGCTCATTTTTCCGCTCCTCTGGGTTATGTTAATGTCACTCTGAATGGCAGAGAGGCAAGGGCATTGGTGGATTCAGGTTGTCAGATAAACCTTATTTCTTTGTTTGAGGCAACTCATTTGGGCCAACCCATCATAACTGGTATTGGTGAGAATTTGAGACGGATCGGTAGTCATGTCACTGAATTGGTTGGAACTTCATAGTTTGTGAAGTTAGATGTTGGCGGAGCCTCAGAGAAGGTTCATTTTTATATTGCTAAGGGAACCGTTAAAGCTGTTTTGGGTAGGCTATTCTTGATGGATTTTCAGGAAAGAATCGGTTATCATCTTTATTTGGGAATCAGCTTGGAGTTGACTGGTGAAGACAAAAGGAGGCTTCACATGAGGTTATCATCCCCTGGAGAGGATGGTTGGGAGACCAGGCCTGGTTTATCTTCAATGTGCCAGTGCATGGATTGTTGCAGGAGAAGGAAAGAAGTTGGTGCCGCCTCTGGTTTTCTGGAGTGTGGCTCAGGCTCTATTGAGAGCCTGTCTTTTTTAGAGTAATGAGGGCTGATCACCCTAGTGCTACAACCTCTCCCCAAGATGAGTAAATCCCAGTTTGTAGTAGGTCAGCTCCCTTGGAGATATACCAAGTGGATTTTCAACTTTCTCTTTTTAATGTTTTTCTTCTCTGCAAATATTCATCTAGTTTTTTATCAAGTCTCTTTTCTCTCTCAAGATTCTCAATTATTTTTAATTCAAGCTCAAGGAAGAAGATTGGTTATTTATCTTTATTGAAAGATATGGGAAAAGTTTTGGGTTGGTGAGATTGGGGTCTAAAAGTAAGTCCTCCCAATTGTGCACCACTAGGGTTTCTTCTACACCTTTCAAAAACATTACCTGGGCCACACCTGTGAGCATTGGGGAAACCCCTGGTTATTTTTGTAGGTCAGAAGAAAACTCAAGAAAAGAAGATAAAAATTTCAAGATAATTCAAGAAAATCAAGAAAAAAATCTGAAGATAATGAAGAAAGAAGATTCAATATATTTTTGTGAAGATCGTCAAGATCAAATTTTGAACCTCCCCCAAGAGGCTAAACTGGCTGGATCTGATCTTGATTCTGGTGATCAAGATGTTTTTTTTGATGAAGATGGAGTTGTTGTTTGGGACAGCTCAAATTTGGAAAAGGGTGTTTTCGTTAGTGAACTTGTCAGCCTAGATATCCCTAGGACTGAGTATTTATTATGCTTAAAATAAGATAACCTTAAGTAAATTAAGCTTATATCTTAAAAATAAGGTTAAAATAATGATATATATTATTATATTATATATATATATAATTATTATTCTATTATACAACTTATAGTAGTTTAAATAGCTTATCCATAGCCTAATAATACTTATTAAGGTTTTAATGGAGTCATAATATACTTATCTTAAGTGATATGAAGTAGTTATTGACATACATAAGCTTATATGTATACATAAATCTCATATTCAGTGAAATATGCAGTATATTATGTATATTTAGGTATATAAGTGGGTTTTAGCCCCTTAATAGCCTATAACCTTTGTTTTTCTGCTTATTTTAGGTCATATGGACAAAATCAGTGGACTCACAATGCCTACAGAAGCATAGACACCTATATCTGGAGTATACACCCAGTTTGGACAACTTAAATTACTTCCTTGGATGGTTATTCACGGATTTATGGGTTGGAAGGACATTTCTGGGTTAATTTGGATGCTTGGGGATGTTATTGGGGGCTTGGAAATTTTATTTGTTTCCTTTATATGCTTTTGGTTTCATTAAATCTCTTTTTGATTGTTTATTTTACCTGTTTCTTTATGGTATCCGCTTTTATCTGGATTTTCTATTTATGGTATAGATCTGTGTTATTATTAATAGTGATGCAGGGTCCTTACTGGAGGTCTGGGTGTTGAAACTGCTTGAAGTGGACTCCATGGGGAGGTGATGGGCCCTCACAGTGCTGTAATTTCCGGGGATAGCAGTGACATCATCTGGATTGAAGGTCTGTGCACTCCAGTGGATTTGGGTATAAGTAAGAGGGGATTTTGATGGTTATTTATCATCATTCAATGACTACAATTGAAACAACCACTACAATACAATTATTAACATTCAGAAATATATTATAAAGCCATTATAAATTGATATTATCTTTATATAAGCTATAACTATATTTTTATACATCTATTTTCCACCACTAGCACGCATTTAAATCCAAGTATTGTGAGTTTTATTTGAGTATAACTATTTTATTAGTCTTCCCCTGAGGTTTAATCACTAAATCATTTATCAAGAAGTAGTAGGACCATAAGTAAACACTTTTATATCATACTTATATACTAGACTATACTGACAATTGGGGGTCTTTCCTTATGTTTTACTTATTATTTAGTATAAGCCTTGGGACGTGATTTTTACCTTAGTACAACTCAAAATAACCAAATATTTGGGTCTGCTGCATATTAGTGGATCATTATTTCTCAGTGATTGCGGAAAAGAACCCTTATAATAATTGTACTAATTTTTTATCATAAAAATTAGATATTTACAGTAGTAACTGTACCCAATATAAACCCAATTTCACTTGGTATTTGGACACCAATATAACACCCAATTAAATTGGTATTTGGTTAAAGCTTGGTAAGCTACTTATACACCCTTATAAGGGTCTATTTGAACTTATTATTATATTTTTAACAGATTTTTTCGAATTTTTCTTATAATTTATGTAACTAAATAAAGATATAAATTCAGGGTAAGCTCCATTGCTTTTTTATTAGTAATAACATTGCTAATATCTTTTGTCTACTCACTACATAGAGTTTTTCCTTTTTGTAGAGGTAAAATATTGTCATTCTTAACAATATGAGTGCTCCCCAGGACAGTGTAAGTGAAAAGCCTGCTTATAATACCAGGTCTAAAGCTAACAAAAACTTTCCACGACATCACCATGGAGGGTCAACAATACCCCCAGGCAGAAAGCATGAGTATAGATGAAAAGGACGCCCTCTTAAAAAAGATAACTATAAAAAAGAGGTCTCCTCCTCTTCAGGATCAACTGTCCCACCTGGCCAAACAGTTTATGAAGTTGGAGGAATCAAAATCACTCATGTTCAAAGAGGTAGAGCAGTTGCAAAACAATTGCAAGGTAGGGTTTCAGCAGATGAATCAGGCATTGGCAGAGTTAAAGGGAGGCCAGCCCAGTAAGTCAAATAAGCAACCCCCTATCCAAGGCGGGTCAACTCACTCGCAGGAGAAAATCCTGGTAGACAAATGGAAATGGGACTGGTTTCATCAACAGTGGACAAGCCACAGTTGCAACAGGGATCCACCACCTCATCTGACTTCCTCAGCTCACCCTTACAAAGGAAAAAAGCGCCAAAAATCAGGACTGGAAACCATCCCATGGTAAGTAGATTACCCTCTCAGATTGAAAATAATACTGATAATTACAATATAGGTAATTCTATTGATGTTAAATCTGTACAAAAAATAGAGGAGGATTTAAGAAATTTAGGTTTTAGAGTAGATACACCTGACTTGTCTTTTGTCCACAATAACAGTACTATTTATAATGATAATACAGTTAACCCTCAGTTGCAACCACCTACTAGTGAGATGAGAAGTTCACAGGAGAGTGAGAGAATTGAAAAGGAGGACATGGAATAGTTTAACAATAATCCAACTGTCCATAGAATTGTTTCAGCATTGTGGAATAGAATGGCTGATTGTGAGGATCAGACAGTTAAGCTCACTAGTGATACAATTTCATCCTTGACATTAAACATTTCTCAATTAGCAACACGTAACAAAGAATTAGGGAAAGAACATTTGTCTCTAACTTATAAATATGATTCATTGAGTAATAAATATAATGAACTTTCAAACAAATTCTGTGAGTTAGAAAAATTATATGAAACACATTTATTGAAAACTGAATCAAGAACAAAGTTATCTTTTGCCCAGACAAATTAAAGTGTTTCTGAGTTGCTACAAAAATTAACTAAAGTTGAGATTGAAACTGCCAATCTACTAATGAACCAGGATAATCATAAGTATAATCAATATAATAATAATCCTTTCATTGGCAAAAGTGAATCTCATTCCTTCCCTATACCACCACAATTGAAACCATCTGGTGGTAGTGTCAAATCTGAAAATGTAAGTCACAAATACGTGCAGGAGGAAATACAAGACCATTTATCAAAAGTGAATGAGTTGTTGAATTTACCTAAGATTAGTGAGATAAAATCCAATCAGAAAAACTGGCCTAAGATAGATCAGTACCCAACTTATGATGGGGAAGCCAGCTCTGATTGGCAACATTTTATTCAAAGAATTGACAACTTGAAATTCTCATATAAGTTACCAGATGAAGAAATAACATCAAAATTAATTTCTTTATTTAAGGATGTTGCTTTATTATGGTTTGAAGCTGTCTTGAGTGATGGTAAAGATTACTCTTGGGCTGAATAAAAACAACTAATTGAAAAACAATTTGGAGGTTCTAAATTCAGGCTTACTCAGCAGAGACTTTATGAGAAGACTAGGTATAATCCGTTGAATGGTGACAAACCTATGGTATTTTTAATGAATTTAAATAAAATATTAAAAGCCATTGAGCCTCATATGGATTTTAACTCATGGAAAGATAAGATAATATATAAATTACCTATATCTGTCAGAGATATTGTTGTAGCTAGAACATTAAATGTTACTGAATATTCTGATTTTATTAATATTTGAAATTAAATATTATTAAACCATAAGTATGAATCAAGGTATTCCACTTATAAACAAAATGTTGAACCTGTAAAAATTCAGAATTAAAAAACACTTCAAGAGAAGCAGAAAAAACCTACTGCACCTGTAGTACCTAAAAAGTATGAAACAAATACTTGTTATAAGTGTAACAAACCTTGGGTAAAAGGTCACAAATGTGAGAAAAACATAAATATTGTTGAAAATCAACGTGAATCTGAAACTGAAACTGAAAAAAGTAAATAATCAAGTGATTATGACAGCAATATCTCATATAGTGATGAAAATGAAGTCTGTTTGTTGGAAGATGATTTGTCCATCTTTGAAAATCCAATATTAAATATGGACTCAAATGAATCTTTAATGAATTTTGAGGATGCTGAAATCATTAAGGATATACAAGCTGATAACTTTAGAATGACACCTATCACAGTTCCAGCTATCATTTCTGGTGAAATGTTAATATAGTACTGGACACAGGAGCTACTGGTTCTGTTGTTTCCACTAATACATTACAGAAAATTGATAGTGAATATAAGTTTAAGCTTGAACCACTTCAAAATAAAAATTGGAGAGGTTTTGGATCAGTGCTACACCCCATTGGTAAATACAAAGATGCTGTTTTCTTTAAACATCAACATGGTTATGTAAGGGTAACTTGTGACTTTGTAGTAATGGATAATACTAACTGTAGTAACTGTTTTATCATTGGAAATGATATTCTGACTAAATTTGGTGTGAAATTAGACCCTGCTAATAACAATTTTACAATTGGCATGAATGGTAAAAGGAAATTTAAAATAAATTCTTTTAACACAGTCTTACACATTGAGTCAGTAACAAATTCCCCGTGTAAAGGAAGAGAATCCAATGAGATGGAACTTCTGGGAACAGAAATTTCAAAAGCATCATTTGGCACTCAGATAAGTAAAGCTGAGAAAATTAATATTTTGGAATTAATTAAAGCATTTCCAATGGCTTTTGCACATGGTTCCAATGAACTTGGCCTTGTAAAAAATCATGAAATGAAGATTAGTTTAACCTGTGATATGGATAATATTCCTGCTAGTCTTAAAAAGAAACCATACCCTGCTTCACCAATGAAGAGGAATGACATAGAGGATGATATTAAGATGTTATTAAAAATGAACATTCTTGAGAAGGTTGAAACTACACCAAAATATTGTGTAATATCACCAGTGCTGATTTCTTATGAACAAGATAAAGCAAGACTGTGCGGTGATTATAGAGCATTAAATACATTTACAGTAGATGATATTTATCCCTTGCCAAGGATTGCCTCTATACATGCTACCCTTAAAGGTGCTAAATATATAAGTTGCCTAGTTGGAAATAAAGGGTACCATCAAATTCCTGTTGAAAAGAATTCACAGAACTTTTTGTTGATAACAACACACATGGGAATTTATAAGTATGTCAGAATGCCATTTGGACCAAAAAATGCTCCATCAGTATTTCAAAAGTTAATGGATATAACATTCCATAATGAAATGATTGAGGGATGGTTAATGGTATACATTGATGACATCATAGTGTTCTCTAAAACTTATGATGAACACTTAATCCATTTAAGGAAAGTATTTCAAAAAATGGATGAAATAAAAATGACCCTTGCATTGAAAAAATGTAAATTTGGGTTTGAATCTTTAAAAGTGCTTGGTAATATTGTATCTGGCTTACAAATATGTGTAGACCAAAATAAAGTGGCTGCAAATAAAGAATATTGGTATTCCTCAAAATTTAAAGGATGTACAATCTTTTCTTGGAATGTGTGGTTATTATAGACAATATATAAAAAACTACCAATCAATTGCTGCACCATTGACCACACTGATAATGAAATCAGAAGCTTTCATTTGGAATAATGAAAGAAAACAGGCTTTTGATAAGTTGAAAGAATGTTTAATGACAGCTCCTATCTTGGGATTACCAGATTTCCAATTACCTTTTGTTTTATATACAGATGCAAGTTTTATTGGTCTGGGTGCTGCTTTACATCAAAAACAACTTATTGAAGGGAAAATGTCAGAAGTAGTAATCTTCTATATTTCACGTACTCTGTGAAGTAGTGAATTGAAATATGGGGCTACTCAACTTGAATGTTTGGCAGTAGTATGGGCTCTTGAGAAGCTACATTATTACCTTGAAGACCAAAAATTTGAGTTAATAACTGACTGTAGTGCAGTTAAGTCACTCTTAAACATGAAAACTCCTAATAGACACATGTTTAGATGGCAATTAGCTGTACAAGAATACAGAGGACGTATGACTATTACACATAGAGCAGGAACCTTGCACTCTAATGTAGATCTGTTATCTAGAGTACCTCTGCCTATTAATGATGATAATCCTGCTTATGTTCCTGAGTCAGAGATTATTAACATTTATGGCATTTATATTGTAGATCTTGAGGATGAATTTATGCAATCAATTCTTGATAATTATAATTCAGATCCTGACTTAAGTAAATTAACTACAATATTAAATGATCCATCTAATGCTTCAATGAATGTTTTAATAAAAACATTACCAAAAAAGTATAAAGAGGCATTAGAGAAAGGAAAATTTTCCATTGAGGATGGTTTTATATATTACAGGAAAAAATTAAGTAATGTAATTGTAATTCCCCCTTCAATGAAGGAGTTAATGTTAAGTATATGTCATGATGATATATTAGCAGGTCATTTTCACTACCATAAAACATTAAACAGAGTAAAAAACACAGCTTGGTGGATTAACATGTCTGAGGATGTTCAGAAATATGTTGAAACATGTGATTCTTGTCAAAAATCTAAAAGATTAACAGGAAAAAGAGCTGGTTTATTACAACAAATTGAGCAACCAAAAGCTCCATGGGAAATCATTAACATGGACTTTGTAACAGGTTTGCCAATAGCAGGGCATAAGAGTTATAACTCCTGCTGGGTAATTGTAGATAGATTTACAAAGATGTGTAAATTTATTCCTACCCACAAAGAGGTTTCTGCAAAGGACTTAGCTTTTTTATGGTGGACACAAATGTTAAATACAGCAGGTTTCCCCAAAGCAATAGTTTCTGACAGAGATCCTAAATTTACTTCTGAGTTCTGGACGTCACTTATGGATGTTTCAGGGTGTCAATTAAAACTTTCTACAGCACACCATCCACAAACTGATGGGCTAGCAGAAAGAATGATACAAACCTTAGAAGATATGATAAGAAGATACTGTGCTTTTGGTCTTAATTTTAAAGACAATTACAAATTCACGCATGATTGGGTAACCCTTATCCCAGGTTTAGAATTTGCATATAATAGTACAGTACATTCTGTCACTGGCAAAAAGCCATTTGAGTTATGGTTGGGTTATGTACCTAATACCCCTGCTAAAACTCTTAATAAGTTACCTAGATTGGATATTCATCCAGGTACTAAATCTTTTCTTCAGATGCAGGAATTATGCAGAAAACATGCTCAAGAATGTATAAATAAGGCTTTTGAGTATGAAAAGAAAAGATGGGATAAAGCCCATAAAGAACAAATGTTCAAAGAGGGTGATGAAGTCCTTATTTCAACGCTACATTTCAATTTAAATGGTAATGTTAAATTGAAGGATCCATTCATTGGACCATTTGTAGTTAAAAAGATGGTTGGTAATAATGCTGTTGAGGTTATTCTATATGCACCTTATGATAGAAAACATCCAGTATTTCCTATTTCTCTTATAAAACCATACCATTCTAATGATACTGCTCTATTTCCAAGAAGATCAGGAAGGCATAAACAGCAACCTGAAGAAATAGTGGAAAAAGCAGAAATTGAAAAGATACTTAAAAAGAGACACCTTACTAAAGAAAAGGGAGTTGAGTATCTATTAAGATTTAAAAATAAATCAAGTGAATATGACCAGTGGATTCTGGAAAATGAAATCTCTGATCTTAAAAATCGCTTGAAAAAATTTAAATCTAAATAATACTGTTCATTCAGTATATGTATTATAAAAATTATTATTTTTTTATTATTTCATTCCTTAAGATTAATTAAAATGTCTTAACATTTTTTTTATTGTTTTTTTTGGGGTGAGGGAGTGTCAGCCTAAATATCCTTAGGACTGAGTATTTATTATGCTTAAAATAAGATAACCTTAACTAGATTAAGCTTATATCTTAAAAATAAGGTTAAAATAATAATATATATTATTTTATTATATATATATATAATTATTATTCTATTATATAATTTATAATAGTTTAAATAGCTTATCCATGGCCTAATAATACTTATTAAGGTGTTAATGGAGTCATAATATACTTATCTTAAGTGATATGAAGTAATTATTGACATACATAAGCTTATATGTATACATAAATCTCATATTCAATGAAATATGCAGTATATTATGTATATTTAGGTATATAAGTGGGTTTTAGCCCCTTAATAGCCTATAACCTTTGTTTTTCTGCTTATTTTAGGTCATATGGACAAAATCAGTGGACTCACAATGCCTACAGAAGCATAGACACCTATATCTGGCGCATACACCCAGTTTGGACAACTTAAATTACTTCCTTGGATGGTTATTCATGGATTTATGGGTTGGAAGGACATTTCTGGGTTAATTTGGATGCTTGGGGATGTTATTGGGGGATTGGACATTTTATTTGTTTCATTATATGCTTTTGGTTTCATTAAATCTCTTTTTGATTGTTTATTTTACCTGTTTCTTTATGGTATCCGCTTTTATCTGGATTTTCTATTTATGGTATAGATCTGTGTTATTATTAATAGTGATGGAGGGTACTTACTGGAGGTTTGGGTGTTGAAACTGCTTGAAGTGGACGCCATGGGGAGTTGATGGGCCCTCACAGTGCTGTAATTGCCGGGGATAGCAGTGACATCATCTGGATTGAAGGTCTGTGCACTCCAGTGGATTTGGGTATAAGTAAGAAGGGATTTTGACGGTTATTTATCATCATTCAATGACTACAATTCAAACAACCACTACAATACAATTATTAACATTCATAAATATATTATAAAGCCATTATAAATTGATATTATCTTTATATAAGCTATAACTATATTTTTATACATCTATTTTCCACCACTAGCACGCATTTAAATCCAAGTATTGTGAGTTTTATTTGAGTATAACTATTTTATTAGTCTTCGCCTGAGGTTTAATCACTAAATCATTTATCAATAAGTAGTAGGACCATAAATAAACACTATTATATCATACTTATATACTAGACTATACTGACAGAACTGGATTCTCACAAGATTCAGTGGAAAGAGAAGGATGTGCCAAAATTTAAGGATTGGTATCCTGGTTGGTCTGCTCAATTGGCTCATATTCACACTGGTGATTTTGTTGACAGAATTGTACCCTTGGTTGTTGTTTTGTTGGATTTTGAAGATGAGACCTGGGGTCATACTGGGTTTTATTTTTTTTGGTGGAATATCTGTTTACCTTGTAGAGGCCAGATAGTTGTGATGATGATACTTGGTTAGCAATTAAGAAGAAGAGTACTGGATTTTATGTGTCAGGAAGAAGGTTGATAAGGAGGAGACATCCTGATCCTCAAGTTGTGGTGACTCAGAAGAAGGGTCAAGAAGTTGTGTTGAGGTCTTTGCATGAAGACCTTGGTCATAGAGGCTTTGGGGAGACTTATAGAAGAGTAGCTGACAGATTTTGGTGGCCAGGTATGAAGTTGGCTGTGCAGGGTTGGGTTCAATCTTGTGAAGAATGTCAAAGAAGAAGTCACTTGAAACCTAAAGAGGTGGGTGTGCTACTGGTGAATCAACTGTTTTTGGAAGGGTCAGTCTGGATGCTGTCCATATTAAAGAGGGCAGGTATAAATACTTGATTGTTGCTAGGGATAATTTTTCTGGTTTAATTGAGGCAGTGCCTCTGGTTAATTTGACTTCCAAGAATGTGGCAGACTTTTTGAAGGAGTGGATTTATAGGTATGGTTTGATGAAGTTGGTGACTGTTGATGGCGGGCCAGAGTTTGGTGCCAAATTTAAAGAATCTGTGGCTAGTGTTGGTTCTAAAGTTAGAGTGGCTACACCTTATTATCCTGAAGCTGAAGGCATTGTTGAGAGAGTCCATCAAGTTATCAAGAATGCCTTGGTAAAGATGTGTGGGGATAGTGCTGAAAATTGGAAGCATTTTTTACCCTTGGTGTTATTTGCTGATAGGGTCACTGTGAAAAGTACAGCTGGCTATTCTCCTTATGAGTTAATGTTTGGTCAGAAAGCTTTTCTACCAGTGGACTTGGAAGCTGTCTCTTATCTTGGAATTGATTGGGATGACTTGCACTCAACAGAAGAATTTCTCTGTGCCAGGATGCAACAGTTGGAATGTAGAGAGGAATGTCAAGTGAAGGCATACTCTAGAATGATGAAGATTAGGAATCAATCAGTCAGATACTGGGACAAGAAGTTGGCTCATAGACTCAGGAATCCCTTGAAACCTTGTCGTTTGTTTTTTGGTTTATAATAGAAGTTTTGAGAGTCAGTGGGGAAAAATGTTTGCTGACAGATGGAAAAGACCTTACAGAGTCAAATCTCAGGCATCTGGAGGTTGTTATGTTTTGGAAGAGTTGGATGGTGCAGTCTTAAAGAAGAGAGTGGCTGCAGACCTGGTGAAGAGGTTCTATCCCAGAGGCACTAGACATGAAGAAGATTGACTCCGCAATGAGGATATACTATGGAATGTTCTTTAAATGTTGGAATTTTTGGTGTTGCAGAGCAACTTTTGTGTTGGAAACTTTTTGTTAGAAGGTACCCATGAGTGGGGCTTCTAGATTTGATCTTGGAAGTTGTAGGGGTAACTGATGGGCTGGCTGCTCTGTAGAACAGTTACCCCAGATTGTCGGTTTCCAACCCTTTCTCTTAATTTGGTTGAACCCTAGTATTGGTTTCTTTCCACAGGTTTTAGTCCTCTATGACTTTAAACTTGAATTTCCTTTGGTTTTCATGTGCTGGACTCTTCACTCTTATTGGTTTTGGTTTATTGTGTTGGATGTTGTGTTTTTGTTAGAAGGTACCCAGGGGGTTCTTCTAGATTTTATTTTGGCAAGTGTGGGGGTAACTGATGAGCTGGCTGGTCTGTAGAACAGTTACCCCAGAATGTCTGTCTCAAGTCTTTTGTTTTTTCTAGTTGAATTCTAGTTCTGTTGTTTATTATTCAGGTTTCAAGTCCACTATGAATTTAAACTAGTTTTTGGCTGGCTTCTTTATTGTTGGTTTTTTTTGGGTTGGTGGTGGATCACTGGTGGTCTCTCATCATTTTTACTTATTGTAGGGAGCCCACCTAGTGATCATTTCTATGGACTGGACTTTCTCTTACTGGACCTTCTCTTAATCTGGACTATCCATGGAGCTGGACTTTCTTTGATTTTAGTTATGATTTTGCTAGATAGTAGTTTCAGATTATTTTCTTTTTTTCTCTTTTTTTTCTCTTAATTTTTTATGGGAGTTGTTAAAATTATAAAATCAAAAATATAGGGTTTTACCACATCAGGGTCACCTGGATGTGGGCAAGCATTGGTGAGGAAAGGCTCATTGATTGTCCGGGCAATGCTATATTATCATTTTATTTTATTTTATTTTTATTTTCATTAATGTCATTTTTTTATTTTTTTAATCTCATTATTACCCTTAATTTCTGTTTCTTATTTCAAATCATTTAAATTATTTAAGGTGTATCCACATCAAGGTGCACTTGGATGTGGGCAAGGTATCAGGGGATCAGCTAATCAATTGGCTGTGGAATACCATTTGTATTATTTTTTATCTTTTATTTTATTTCATTTATTTTTTATTTTATTTATTAATTTTTAATTTTAGTATGTTAGTAGCCTTGAAAAAAAAAAATTTAGAATTTATAGTTATTAATTTTTATTATTTATTTATTATTATGTTTTTAATCTTTTTTCAGGAGCTCATTGTCTGGATGATGAAGTTTCTGGAGGCTGGTCTGGATTATGATGTCGTTTTTGTTTTTTTTAGGTAGTGGGAAGCACTGTGTTCTTTGAAGTGCATCCTGCTGGAAAGATTATATGGATTATATTGGGCAGGAATGGGTTTGGATGGAAGTTTAGAAGAGGAAGAAGAAGAGGTAGGAATGGATTTTTGGAAGGTGTGTTTAATGATCCTAGACATCTTCCAGTGGTCATCCTGTAGCTGTTTCCTCAAGGTTTTCTCAAAGTCATTTAATGGTCCATGGAGGGCAAAGGCTTTCAGCATGTTTGAACACATGGTGCTGAGGTGTTATTTCATTTCTCCATAATCCAGGGTCAAAGAAGTTTCTAGAGGTTGGCCAACTCCAATAATAGATTCAGGAGGAGTGGTGCCAACTAGACAAGAAGAATTGGATCAGTAATTATTTTTGTTGAAGAATTGGGATGAATTTATCTGGTACTTACAGATTGGAAGCTCATCAAATTTGTAAGCAGCTGGAATTTGGACTTCTGAAGATTTTGGAATGGTCATAGTAGGTGGATCAATCAGGGAAAGATATGGATTCTCTTGGTCTTCCTCTGAAAGATTTTGAGAAGGTGAACTAGGAGGCTGATTTTTCTGGGGCCTTGTTGGAGCAGCGGGATTGTTGTTGTTGTTGTGGTAGATATTTCTGTTGGATTCAACTGGAAGAGGTGCTGGTGATGGAGTACCAGGGTTGTTAAAAGATGGAGCAGGAGAGGGTGATTTGGAAGTAGATTTATCTCTTCTGGATGGAGCTTTTGAGGGAATGGAACTGTCAGAAGAATAGTTGGCTGACAGAGGAGAGGTGTAGTTTTGTTGTCTTAACTGGGGACAAAGTTGTTGCTTTGGTGCAGTGTTGGGTGCTCTGGTTTCTTCCTGGGGTCCTCTGGCAGGTCGCCTAGAAGTTTGGGAAAATTTGGAGTTTTTGGACATTGGAAGGGTTGGCTGCATTGCTCTGGGAGCACTGGAAGGTAATTGTGTGGAGTTGTTTTTGTTGATTGGTTGAATTTGGCTGTTTTCTGGTTGTTTTTGGAGGTTTTGAGCCTGATTTTCACTGTCTAGTGAGGCGGGCGGGCCGTCGGGACGCGGTCTAGAAGCCTTGGAGCTAATTTAGCAGAGATAAAAGCTGTTTCTTGGGAAGCTAAGGCTGGTCTTTTGGGAAGAGTTCTGGAAGCTGAGCTTCTGGATCTTCTGGAGGGTGCTGAAGATAAAGAGGAAGATGAAGGACCAAGCTCTGGGGGTCTGGTAGGGGATCTGGAGATGTGTTTATGAGAAGGTGAAGGAGGAGGAATAGGGTAGTTGGCATCTCTGTCACATTTTTTCTTTTTGGAGTAGCAAGAATCACAAGCTCTGTTGTAGAATTTGGCTTCAGGAGTTGGAAGAGTGAATGTGCAAGGTCTGCACATGTGGATGCACTGTTTGCAGGCATAGTCCTTGGGAGCAGTGAAGCAAGGAAGAGTAGAGGGTTCAACATCAGGGGATCCAGCCATGATCTGTGGTGAGAAAAGATGATGGAAAGAGATAAGAAGGAGATTTTTGTCAGTGATGGGTAGATGATGAAGTGAAGGTGGAAGTTCAGCAGTTTGGCTATAGAGGTATTCTGTATGAAATTGGCTGCATCTATTTTATGCAAAATTCCATCAGTCCATCAAGACTTTAAACTGAAATCTGGTATCTAGTAGTCCTCCAAGACTTTAAACTGGCTGGTTTCAAGTTTTTTTCAAGAAGTAGTCCGTCAAGACTTTAAACTGAACACTGTGTTAGTCCCCCAAGACTTTAAACTGAGGATTGTTTGATGGTGTAGTCCCCTAAGACCATAAACTGAGGAATGGGTTTTTGTTGTTGGGATGGGTTTGAAAGATTGGCGGAGGGTATCCACAGGGGGAGCCTCTGAATTTAGCAAAGGCAAGTTTGGGGGTAATTGATTAGCTGGCAGCTCTATTCACAATTACCCCAGAATGTTAGTTTTTTCTCTGTGTCTTGATGAGGTTGATCTCTGGTTCTGGATTTATGATTTAGGTTTTTGAGTCCCCCAAGACTTAAAACTGAGGGTTGTTTGTGGTTGCATCCTATAGAGGGTGTGGTCAATTTTTCTTTTCTGAATCAAACTCAAGTACTAGTGTAATTACAGAGGGAATCAAGAGATGAAATGAAGTGTTCAGAATTAGCCTTGAACTGGTGAATGAGGTGTCTTCTGTTCTCAATGTCCTGTGGATCTCTAGCAGGAGTGGATTGGAAGTAGTTTAGCAGAAGGTGTTTCTATTGAGATGTGTGTTGTTGGAATATGGTCTTAATTGTGAAAAAGTGGTTTGGTGTTGTTGGTTCAATGGATCCTACATTGTTGTCATCACTGTCAGAAGATGAAGGAACTGAGAAGTCGTCAGTTTTATAAAGTGGAAAGGAGAAATAGAAGTTTTTACCATCAGATGGACCAGGGATGGTGGAACTTGTTGTTTTAGTGGTTTTGGCACTCTTCTGAGAAGGGTGCAGCTTTTTGATTAATCTGGGAATCAAGATGGATGGCCCAGATCTTTTGGTGCTGGTAGAAGATGGACCAGGTTGAGGTGGAGGTGAAGCTGTTGCAGAAGATAATGGACCAGGTCTGTAGCAGGTCTTCTTTCTGGATTGGCAGACATTGCAGGATGTTCTGTATGGATGGACAGGAGGTGTGATGATGCAGATTAGATTATTGTCAATGCAGTATTGGAAAGGACCCATTTCAGAGGTAGATTTGTGTCACCGGAAGACCTACACACAAGGTCGAGGATGTTCCTGAAAGTGAGATGAGGGATTTAGAAACTTCTTCAAAGCACAGAGGAATGATTCGAGGAAATGATTCGAAGGTCACTCGAAGTAATCGCTACAGGTTCGAGGTTCGTTCGAGAAGAATTATAGACTTAGTTTCAATGGTAATAGTGATTCTTAAAATCTCAAGAAGGGTTGGAAACTCAATAATCAAAGATTTAGGATTTAGAAATGAATATTGAGAAAATAAAAGAAAGATACAATAACAATGATTTTAACTTTAAAGATTTACCACTATTAATGTAAATACGATTTTATAATTTAATTCTAAGGAATATCGAACCAAATACCCAACCCCTTTTATATCCTTTGTTCCTCCTCGCATTGACCTCCCTTTATTGCACCATTCCCATTCCATTGACCATTACTAACATACACTTAGACCCTCTTTGCTAAATATCCGTCCATGCTCAATTTACCCCTTTTTAATTAATTAACAAAACTTTAATGAAAACTACTACTGTACTATTTTGTTGAACCTAGCGCTGTGCGTCGCTTATTGAAAAGGGCTAAGGTACCCTATTGGGAGATTGACTAATTCAGATTTAGAGTTTAGGCTAGCGCAGTTAAATAGTAAGTACACAAAGGAAAATCGCAGTTGCTATGGAGAATTTTTTTCTGCGCTTTGAGTATAGATTTAGGACTCAATATTATTGATTTAATGAGCTGATTTCGCCTCGAGTGTCACGTGGCACGTGACAGATGCCCGGGTATAAAAATTGTGAACTCCGTTGAGCTTGAGCCATCTTCCCACACTAGTTCCCCTTCTTCTAATAATTTTTTCCTCACTTCTTAATTACTCTTTTTTTTTTATAATGAACTGCCCCACTCCCACACCTACGCCTCCACACCCTAAAGTGGATGGGGGAATGATCACGCGACAGTTTTCACAAACTTGCACGGCTTGTGAAAGCATGGAGTATTTCTGTGTCAAAAGTACGGCGACTCGAGGCCCTTGCCAGAAATGCGAGTTTTGCCGTTGGCGACGAGTGGCATGCGATGCGTTGACAAAGAACGCAGAAATCAAAAAGCGATTTACCAAGACTAAGTTTTGGGTAATTCCTAAAACCAAAGAGGTGGTCGAAGACATTTGGGATGTCTCAATTGAAGATGAACAATTGGTGGGGGAAAATGATAAGGAATTAAACAATGAGATCTCAACCTGGGTAACCCAGGCCACGAGTTCAAAGCGAGGTGTCGAGGAAGAGGTCGACGAGTTGGTGGAGGAAGATGAAGATGAAGTCCCTGTTCCAGGGCGGGCACCCAAGAAACGATGGGTGGTCATCGAGGACGACGAGGAAGAGAGAGAGGTAGAGGTCGAAGTGGCACCAAGGTTATTTTTAGAGCCTGACCCCATCTTCGAGGTAAGTTTTAATTGTTTATTTTAAGGATGAAGTTACTGATGAGTTTTGTTTTAGACATCGAATAACCTTGAAGAGCCGATTGGGGAGCCTGCGCCGATTATACCAACTGAGGCAAACCCTCCGGCCACGGAAGTAGTTGAAGAGCCTGAAGACACCCTGGACCAGGTGTGGTCGAAGAAAACTCATCAAGGTTGACGAGTAAGGTTTGCGGAAGAATTATGTGGGGAGGTCGACACAATTATCGACGCTGCTTCCTTTGACGTGGCAGATGAGCTCTTGGAGATGGGAGAGGTGGTTCCGGTAGGAGAGGAGGAGGTATTTGAGAAATGCAGGAAGGAGATAAGGGTAGTTTTGGAGAAAATGAAAAGATTGGTTTGAGAGAAATTAAAAGAAAAGATTTGAAATGAAAAGGAGATGTAAAGAAGTAGAAAAAAATTGTATTTTAGTTTTATTTTATTTTATTTTACTTTATTTATTTTTTTATTGTAGGTGAATATTATTAATTTTATAAGATTTGGAAGAGAGAGAGAAAGAAAAAAGAAGTTTAAAATAAAAAAATTTAGAATTTGAAAGAAGAAATTTAAAGAAAGAAAAAGGTTGTTTAATTGAAGAAAGTTTTAATGTTTTAAAAGGAAAATTTTATGTGAAAAAAGAGAGAGAAAAGGAAACGGTTTTGTGATTGAGATGAGTTTGTTAAATTGAGGATTTTAATTTTTTTTTTTTTTTTTTTTAAAAAAAAGAAATTTTAGTTGAAAAGAGAGGAAGAAGAAAGAAAAGAAAAAAAACAGAATTTAGAATTTAAGAGAATTTGAAAAGAAGAATTATTATAGGGAGATTTAGAGGTTGAAGTTACGTTTGAGGAAATTGTCGTGTCGTACAAGATTTGATGATTCGAAGGAAAGAAAGTTTTTTAAAGAGAGAATAAATTTTTGGAAGAGAAATTTTTGAAGAGAATTTTAAATTTAAGAAGATAATGTATTTAAAGAATTGAAAAAGAAAAGAAAGAAAATATTTAGAGAGATTTAATAGTTTTTTTTTATTTTAATATTTATGTTTATTCTATTTATTTTATTTTATTTAATTTTTTTATTTATATTTATTCTATTTATTTTATTTTATTTTATTTTATTTTATTTTATTTTATTTTATTTTATTTTATTTTATTTTATTTTATTTTATTTTATTTTATTTTATTTTATTTTATTTAATTTTAATTTTGATTTTATTTTTAGTTGGTTTTGGAGGAAATTTTATAGAAGGAGAAGAAAGAAAAAAGAAGAGAGAAAAAAAAAACAAGGCTAAGAAATTTAAGAGGTGTTTTTAGATTTTAAAGAAAGAAAGAAAAAGAAAAGAAAATTTTAAAATAAAGAAATTTTTTAAGGTTTTGGTTTTAAAGGATATTTCAAATGAAAAGATTTTAGGAGTTCAGGAGCGTTAGAAACATTGATGGCTGGTTCCCAGGATGTTTTGTCTGAGTCATTGAGGAAGCCTTCCCATTCCACGAGGTATTGAAGTTTCCCCTTGCGTATTCTTGAATCAAGGATACGACTTACTTCCCACTCTAGATGATCTTCTACTTCGACCGGTTCCGGAGGGGGTTGGTTCTTGCCTGGGTATATTTCTTGAGCCAGTTCCAGGAGAGATACATGGAAAACAGGGTGAATCGCCTGCCATTTAGGAGGTAACTTGAGTCAAAATGCAGTTTTAGAGACTTCAGAGTCGATTTCGAATGGTCCCAAGCACATTTCAGCCAGTTTCTTTGATGGTCTTGTTGTTAGAATGTTTCGTGCGTCGAGCCATACTTTGTCGCCTGGTTTAAAGGAAGGAGCAGATTGTCGATGTTTGTCGGCCTGTTCCTTGTATCTTTGAATCACTGATTCCAAATTTGTTTTAAGTTCTTCTTGGAGTCGTGATATAGTTTGAAGATAATGTTCCGCAGGATGATTAGTTCCTACATGGATTGAGTTGAATCGAGGATGTCGTCCATAAATGGTTTCAAAGGGAGATTGTCGTGTCGAAGAATGAGTCGAGTTATTATAAGCAAATTCGGCCAATGGTAATCATGTGGTCCAATCGTCTTGTTGGTAACTGACATACATTCAAAGATATTGTTCGAGGATTTGGTTAACTCTTTCTGTTTGACCATTGGTTTCAGGGTGATAGGCCGTGGAGAGGTTCCTCGTAATATTGAGTTGTCGACACAGTTGGGTCCAGAATGTGGATATAAACAATGTGCCTCTATCTGAAATAATATCATTTGGTAAGCCGTGTTTAGAAAATACATATTCTAGAAACAATTTTGACAAATCTTCTGCTGTAGCAGTAGTAGTGGTTTTAATAAAAATAGACATTTTTGAAAATCTATCTACTATTACTAATATAGCATCAAAATCATTAGAAAAAGGAAGTTGAGAAATGAAATCCATCAATAAAGATTCCCAAATTTAGAGGGAATAGGAAGTGGTTGAAGCAACCCATGCTTCCGGTGACGGGGAGCCTTATTCCTATTACATTCGTAACAAGCTTTTATATAGGCCTTGATTTCCCTGGTCATACCTGGCCAGAAGAAATCCCTCGCTATTAACTGGTAGGTTTTATCAACCCCAAAATGACCAGCTAATGGAGAATCATGTCGACTGTTGAAAATCCATAATTTTATCTCATTGTTGTCAGGTATGACTACTCTACCTTCGAAGACTAATAGACCTGATTCAATACTAAATCTTTTGGCCCCTTGCTTCGAGAGTATTTTGTCTTTTAACCCTAAACAATATTCATCCTTCGACTGAGCTTCGAGGATGTTGGATAGTGGATTTCGAAAAGATTGAATTGTCATCGAATTAAGTTGATGATTCGTTAACATTGATTCGTTGAAGATTGATTGCACATTTGCTGGGTTCTTGTCAGCAAATGTGTCCCCCGCTGTGGGTAAACGTCGTCCCGACGTGACAAGATATCTGGGACAATGCAGTTTTTTTCCTGGGCGATAGGAAATAGAGAAAGAAAATTCAGACAAAAATTCAGCCCACCTGGCTTGAGGCCTGGTTAACACTTTAGAAGACATGAAGTATTTCAAAGCATTATGATCTGTTAAAATTTGAAAAGGACTATCTAGGCTGAGAAGAAAAGAACGCCATTTTTTAAGACAATGGATGATAGCTAAAAGCTCTTTGTCATGAATTTCATAATTTAATTCTGCGGCTATGAGTTTGCGTGACTCAAAAGCAACAGGATGAAACAAATTTGTTTCAGGATATAATTGGGAGATGACCCCTGCAATAGCATAATCGCTCGCATCCGTCTCAGCTATTGTCGAGGCAGAAGGATCAAAATGTCAAAGAATTGGGGCTGTGGTGAACGCCGTTTTTAGTGCTTCGAATTCCTTTCGTGCTGTAGAAGTGAAAACAAAAGGAATGTCTTTTCTAAGAAGAGAAGTAAGATTGGAAATAGTTTTAGAGTAATCTTTAATAAATCTTCTATAGAAGTTTGCAAAACCCAAAAATCCTTGGAGCAATTTAATGTTTTTGGGCTCAGGCCATTCCAGGATTTTCTGGACTTTTTTGTCATCCATGACTAAACCGTCAGTGGACAATGTAAAACCCAAAAAGTCAATTTATTTGAGGTGGAATTTGCATTTATTATGCTTGGCGTAGAGACCATGATCTCGAAGACGATTTAGGACCTGTCGAAAATGATGAATATGTTCATCTAGTGTTTTCGAGAATATTAAAATATCATCTAAATAGACGACTACAAATTGTTCAACAACATCTTGAAAGATATCATTAACAAAAGTTTGAAAAGTTGAAGGTGCGTTACATAATCCAAAAGGCATAACTAAATATTCAAAACTACCAAATCTAGTGCGCATTGCAGTCAGTGGTTCATGACCTTCCGCAATGCGAATCAGATTGTAAGCGCCTCTAAGATCAATTTTAGAAAAGAAATTAGCACCATTGAAAAGGGTAAGAAGTAATGACATAGGAGGAACAGGATATGCATTCTTCTTCGTGACTGTGTTGAGCTTTCTATAGTCAACACACAACCTAAGACTACCATCCTTCTTTTTTACAAAGAGGACAGGGGAGCCAGTTGGAGATTTACTGGCTCTGATGAAACCTTTGGCTACATTCTCTGCAATTTAGTCTCGAAGAACTTGAGATTTGTCCTTCGATAAAGAATAGACAGGACCTGCCAGAGGTACTGGACCTATTAACTCTATTTGATGGTCGTAGGGTTGATGAGGTGGTAGCTTATTGGCCTTGCGGATTGAGAAAACATTGAGGAAATCATGGTAGATTTCCGGTAGAGTTGATTTAATGGCTTCAACGTTGATTTGGTCGTCCTCTTCATCTTCGAGAGAATCTGTCGAGGGGATACCTGTATTGAGAGAGCAGAATTCAATTACTTCGAGGCAATTTAAATCCTCTTCGAGTGAAGTCATTGAGCTAGAAGGGTTAGCCAATTGCTCATTTAGAGAAGGATCAGATGCTTGCAAGTCATCTGGCAGAGACTTGTCCTCTAGCAGGACGTTGTCAGGCGGGTTGTTTAACTCCCTATTGACCTGCATTGAAGAATCAGAAATATACTAAGAGCGTGGGGTGATCAATCCCTTAGTCCAATCAATTTGGGGATTCCAATGCGTTAAAAAGTCATGGCCAAGAATGGTATCGTCCATCCTTGGGGCGTCCAACACTGATAATTCCCACTCAAAGGGGGAAAGTTCGGAAAGTTGAAAACCCATAAAACATTTTTACTTACCCAATATTTGGGTTCCTCTGATTCGACCAAATAGATGGGAGTTCGATTGATATCTGTAAATGTTAGTTGAAGCTTCTCAGCAAAAGATTAACTAACAAAAGAAATTGAAGCTCCAGAGTCTATAAGACAACTGAAGGGGATATCCTCCTTAAAAAGAATGAATCTCAAGCGGTTTAAGGCAACTCCAGTCCTTAAGACATGGAGGTTTTGTGCACTGGGAGAGATAAGATAGTTTGCTTTGCACACAAGTAAACTATCTACTAGTTTTTTGACTTCAAACTAGTACCTTCTCTTTCCTTCAACTTTACACAGTCTTACAACTTGTGCTTACCCCCACAATACATACATAACCCATTATCTGCTCTTCTCTTCCTCTCAGCTTCTTTAAGTTCCCCTTTAGGATCCAGTACTTTGCTGATATCGCCTGGGGTCTAGCCTTTTTGTCGAGGTTTATCTTTTCCCTTATTGGGTTTGGATTGAGTTGAGGAGGATTGATTTGGTCGTGGGTGTGAAGAAGGTCCCGATTTAAAATTTAGGCCTTGAGATTTGTTGGCATATTGACGATGTTGAAGTCATTCTTGAGAAACGCCGTCAAGTTCGAGGGTTCGATCCATTAAGTCCATTAAAGTAGTCATCTTCTGACCGTGAAGATTTAATTGATCTAGAATCCTCGAAGGAAGTCCTTTCTTGAAATGATACTTAAGGGCAGCATCATTCCAACCTACTCGAGTTTGAAGTGCTCTGAAGTTTGAGATATATTCAGAAGCTTTACCATTATCACTCATGCGAAGAAAATCAAGTTCAATTTCCGTGTTGTCCGTTTCATTAGGGTCCCCAAACAACGTAAAAAGTTGGTCCTCGAATTTTTCTCAATTATTGATAAGTAAGTGGGTTTATGTCGAATAAAGCATGAGTAGATAAGGTTCGAACCATCTTGCTGCTTTTCCGGCTAGGAATGAAGAAGCATAAACAACCTTTGATCGGTCGCTGTTAAAGGTTCGAGGTTCATTATGGAACAGTAGCTTGCAGGTTTGAAAGAAGGGTCACAATCTGTCGGGGTGATCTCCGTCGAATTTGTCAGGAGATTTCATAGAAGGAGTTTTGAACTTAGATCCCTCTGAAGACGTTGGATTTGAAAGGGTTTTCATGAAAAGTATCATGAAATCTTCCAGAGAGTTAGATGGTCCAGGTTCTGAGGATTGACCAGAAGGGTGATTGGCTGGGGCGGATGGTGCCTCGTGCATTGTATCCTCTCCTTCTTCTTCATCGCTAGAATCCTCAAAATCTTGTGGGATGTCTTCTACAGATTTAACTGAATGTTGCTGTTCCCTAAGGTGGAGTGGTTCCAAAGAGTGAGTGCGGGAAACAGACCTTGTGGCTGTTGGCCTGCCCTTAGCACGAGCTCTAGTAGTAGCGCCCGTAGGAGGAGTGCGTTGAACAGGTGCCATTTTAAAACTTTAAAAACACCTAAAAGGACGTAGTAGTGCAAAGAATGAGAACTACGGAGAATTAAATTATACTGTCACCAGACGACCTACGCACAAGGTCGAGGATGTTCCTGAAAGTGAGATGAGAGGTTTAGAAACTTCTTCGAAGCACAGAGGAATGATTCCAGGAAGTGATTCGAAGGTCACTCGAAGTAAGAGCTACAGTTCGAGGTTTGTTCGAGAAGAATTATAAAATAGTTTTAAAGGTAATAGGAATTCTTAAGATCTCACAAAGGGTTGGAAACTCAATAATCAAAGATTTAGGATTTAGAAATGAATATTGAGAAAATAAAAGAAAGATACAATAACAATGATTTAACTTTTAAAGATTTACCACTATTAATGTCGGTACAGTCTAGTATATAAGTATGATATAATAGTGTTATTTTATGGTCCTACTACTTATTAATAAATGATTTAGTGATTAAACCTCAGGGGAAGACTAATAGAATAGTTATACTCAAATAAAACTCACAATACTTGGATTTAAATGCGTGCTAGTGGTGGAAAATAGAAGAATAAAATATAGTTATAGATTTTATAAAGATAATATCAATTTATAAGGGCTTTATAATATATTTCTGAATGTTAATAATTGTAGTGTAATGTTTGTTTGAAGTGTAGTAATTGAATGATGATAATAAACCGTCAAAATCCCTCCTTACTTATACCCAAATCCACTGGAGTGCACAGACCTTCAATCCAGATGATGTCACTGCTATCCCCGGCAATTACAGCACTGTGAGGGCCCATCACCTCCCCATGGCGTCCACTTCAAGCAGTTTCAACACCCAGACCTCCAGTAAGGACCCTCCATCACTATTAATAATAACACAGAGTCATACCATAAATAGAAATCCCAGATAAAAGCGGATACCATAAAGAAACAGGTAAAATAAATGATCAAAAAGAGATTTAATGAAACTAAAAGCATATAAAGGAAACAAATAAAATGTCCAAGCCCCCAATAACATCCCCAAGCATCCACATTAACCCAAAAACATATTTCCAACCCATAAATCCGTGAATAACCATCCAAGGAAGTAATTTTAGTTGTCCAAACTGGGTGTATGCGCCTGATATAGGTGTCTATGCTTCTGTAGGCGTTGTGAGTCCACTGATTTCGTCCATATGACCTAAAATAAGCAGAAAAACAAAGGTTATAGGCTATTAAGGGGCTAAAACCCACTTATATACCTAAATATACATAATATACTGCATATTTCACTGAATATGAGATTTATGTATACATATAAGCTTATGTATGTCAATAATTACTTCATATCACTTAAGATAAGTATATTATGACTCCATTAACACCTTAATAAGTATTATTAGGCCATGGATAAGCTATTTAAACTATTATAAATTATATAATAGAATAATAATTATATATATATATAATAAAATAATATATATTATTATTTTAACCTTATTTTTAAGATATAAGCTTAATCTAGTTAAGGTTATCTTATTTTAAGCATAATAAATACTCAGTCCTAAGGATATTTAGGCTGACACTCCCTCACCCCAAAAAAAACAATAAAAAAAATGTTAAGACATTTTAATTAATCTTAAGGAATGAAATAATAAAAAAATAATAATTTTTATAATACATATACTGAATGAACAGTATTATTTAGATTTAAATTTTTTCAAGCGATTTTTAAGATCAGAGATTTCATTTTCCAGAATCCACTGGTCATATTCACTTGATTTATTTTTAAATCTTAATAGATACTCAACTCCCTTTTCTTTAGTAAGGTGTCTCTTTTTAAGTATCTTTTCAATTTCTGCTTTTTCCACTATTTCTTCAGGTTGCTGTTTATGCCTTCCTGATCTTCTTGGAAATAGAGCAGTATCATTAGAATGGTATGGTTTTATAAGAGAAATAGGAAATACTGGATGTTTTCTATCATAAGGTGCATATAGAATAACCTCAACAGCATTATTACCAACCATCTTTTTAACTACAAATGGTCCAATGAATGGATCCTTCAATTTAACATTACCATTTAAATTGAAATGTAGCGTTGAAATAAGGACTTCATCACCCTCTTTGAACATTTGTTCTTTATGGGCTTTATCCCATCTTTTCTTTTCATACTCAAAAGCCTTATTTATACATTCTTGAGCATGTTTTCTGCATAATTCCTGCATCTGAAGAAAAGATTTAGTACCTGGATGAATATCCAATCTAGGTAACTTATTAAGAGTTTTAGCAGGGGTATTAGGTACATAACCCAACCATAACTCAAATGGCTTTTTGCCAGTGACAGAATGTACTGTACTATTATATGCAAATTCTAAACCTGGGATAAGGGTTACCCAATCATGCGTGAATTTGTAATTGTCTTTAAAATTAAGACCAAAAGCACAGTATCTTCTTATCATATCTTCTAAGGTTTGTATCATTCTTTCTGCTAGCCCATCAGTTTGTGGATGGTGTGCTGTAGAAAGTTTTAATTGACACCCTGAAACATCCATAAGTGACGTCCAGAACTCAGAAGTAAATTTAGGATCTCTGTCAGAAACTATTGCTTTGGGGAAACCTGCTGTATTTAACATTTGTTTCCACCATAAAAAAGCTAAGTCCTTTGCAGAAACCTCTTTGTGGGTAGGAATAAATTTACACATCTTTGTAAATCTATCTACAATTACCCAGCAGGAGTTATAACTCTTATGCCCTGCTATTGGCAAACCTGTTACAAAGTCCATGTTAATGATTTCCCATGGAGCTTTTGGTTGCTCAATTTGTTGTAATAAACCAGCTCTTTTTCCTGTTAATCTTTTAGATTTTTGACAAGAATCACATGTTTCAACATATTTCTGAACATCCTCAGACATGTTAATCCACCAAGCTGTGTTTTTTACTCTGTTTAATGTTTTATGGTAGTCAAAATGACCTGCTAATATATCATCATGACATATACTTAACATTAACTCCTTCATTGAAGGGGGAATTACAATTACATTACTTAATTTTTTCCTGTAATATATAAAACCATCCTCAATGGAAAATTTTCCTTTCTCTAATGCCTCTTTATACTTATTTGGTAATGTTTTTATTAAAACATTCATTGAAGCATTAGATGGATCATATAATATTGTAGTTAATTTACTTAAGTCAGGATCTGAATTATAATTATCAAGAATTGATTGCATAAATTCATCCTCAAGATCTACAATATAAATTCCATAAATGTTAATAATCTCTGACTCAGGAACATAAGCAGGATTATCATCATTAATAGGCAGAGGTACTCTAGATAACAGATCTACATTAGAGTGCAAGGTTCCTGCTCTATGTGTAATAGTCATCCGTCCTCTGTATTCTTGTACAGCTAATTGCCATCTAAACATGTGTCTATTAGGAGTTTTCATGTTTAAGAGTGACTTAACTGCACTACAGTCAGTTATTAACTCAAATTTTTGGTCTTCCAGGTAATAATGTAGCTTTTCAAGAGCCCATACTACTGCCAAACATTCAAGTTGAGTAGCACCATATTTCAATTCACCACTTCTCAGAGTACATGAAATATAGCAGATTACTACTTCTGACATTTTCCCTTCAATAAGTTGTTTTTGATGTAAAGCAGCACCCAGACCAATAAAACTTGCATCTGTATATAAAACAAAAGGTAATTGGAAATCTGGTAATCCCAAGATAGGAGCTGTCATTAAACATTCTTTCAACTTATCAAAAGCCTGTTTTCTTTCATTATTCCAAATGAAAGCTTCTGATTTCATTATCAGTGTGGTCAATGGTGCAGCAATTGATTGGTAGTTTTTTATATATTGTCTATAATAACCACACATTCCAAGAAAAGATTGTACATCCTTCACATTTTGAGGAATGCCAATATTCTTTATTGCAGCCACTTTATTTTGGTCTACACATATTTGTAAGCCAGATACAATATGACCAAGCACTTTTAAAGATTCAAACCCAAATTTACATATTTTCAATGCAAGGGTCATTTTTATTTCATCCATTTTCTGAAATACTTTCCTTAAATGGATTAAGTGTTCATCAAAAGTTTTAGAGAACACTATGATGTCATCAATGTATACCATTAACCATCACTCAATCATTTCATTATGGAATGTTATATCCATTAACTTTTGAAATACTGATGGAGCATTCTTTGGTCCAAATGGCATTCTGACATACTTATAAATTCCCATGTGTGTTGTTATTAACAAAAAGTTCTGTGAATTCTTTTCAACAGGAATTTGATGGTACCCTTTATTTCCATCTAGGCAACTTATATATTTAGCACCTTTAAGGGTAGCATGTATAGAGGCAATCCTTGGAAAGGGATAAATATCATCTATTGTAAATGTATTTAATGCTCTATAATCACCGCACAGTATTGCTTTATCTTGTTCATAAGAAATCAGCACTGGTGATATTACACAATATTTTGGTGTAGTTTCAACCTTCTCAAGAATGTTCATTTTTAATAACATCTTAATATTATCCTCTATGTCTTTCCTCTTCATTGGTGAAGCAGGGTATGGTTTCTTTTTAAGACTAGCAGGAATATTATCCATGTCACAGGTTAAACTAATTTTCATTTCATGATCTTTTACAAGGCCAAGTTCATTTGTACCATGTGCAAAAGCCATTGGAAAAGCTTTAATTAATTCCAAAATATTATCTTTCTCAGTTTCACTTATCTGAGTGCCAAATGATGCTTTTGAAATTTCTGTTTCCAGAAGTTCCATCTCATTGGATTCTCTTCCTTTAGACGGGGAATTTGTTACTTACTCAATGTGTAAGACTGTGTTAAAAGAATTTATTTTAAATTTCCTTTTACCATTCATGCCAATTGTAAAATTGTTATTAGCAGGGTCTAATTTTACACCAAATTTAGTCAGAATATCATTTCCAATGATAAAACAGTTACTACAATTTGTATCATCCATTACTACAAAGTCACAAGTTACCCTTACATAACCATGTTGGTGTTTAAAGAAAACAGCAGCTTTGTATTTACCAATGGGGTGTAGTACTGATCCAAAACCTCTCCAATTTTTATTCTGAAGTGGTTCAAGCTTAAACTTATATTCACTATCAATTTTCTGTAATGTATTAGTGGAAACAACTGAACCAGCAGCTCCTGTGTCCAATACTATATTAACATTTTCACCAGAAATGATAGCTGGAACCGTGATAGGTGTCATTCTAAAGTTATCAGCTTGTATATCCTTAATGATTTCAGCATCCTCAAAATTCATTAAAGATTCATTTGAGTCCATATTTAATATTGGATTTTCAAAGATGGACAAATCATCTTCCAACATACAGACTTCATTTTCATCACTATATGAGATATTGCTGTCATAATCACTTGATTATTTACTTTTTTCAGTTTCAGTTTCAGATTCACGTTGATTTTCAACAATATTTATGTTTTTCTCACATTTGTGACCTTTTACCCAAGGTTTATTACACTTATAACAAGTATTTGTTTCATACTTTTTAGGTACTACAGGTGCAGTAGGTTTTTTCTGCATCTCCTGAAGTGTTTTTGAATTCTGAGTTTTTACAGGTTCAACATTTTGCTTATAAGTGGAATACCTTGATTCATACTTACGGTTTAATAATATTTCATTGCAAATATTAATAAAGTCAGAATATTCAGTAACATTTAATGTTCTAGCTACAACAATGTCTCTGACAGATATAGGTAATTTGTATATTATCTTATCTTTCCATAAGTTAAAATCCATATGAGGCTCAATGGCTTTTAATATTTTGTTTAAATTCATTAAAAATACCATAGGTTTGTCACCATTCAACGGATTATACCTAGTCTTCTCATACAGTCTCTGCTGAGTAAGCCTGAATTTAGAACCTCCAAATTGTTTTTCAATAAGTTGTTTCCATTCAGCCCAAGAGTAGTCTCTACCCTCACTTAAGACAGCTTCAAACCATAATAAAGCAACATCCTTAAATAAAGAAATTAATTTTGATGTTATCTCTTCATCTGGTAACTTATATGAGAATTTCAAGTTGTCAATTCTTTGAATAAAATGTTGCCAATCAGAGCTGGCTTCCCCATCATAAGTTGGGTACTGATCTATCTTAGGCCAGTTCTTCTGATTGGATTTTATCTCACTAATCTTAGGTAAATTCAACAACTCATTCACTTTTGATAAATGGTCTTGTATTTCTTCCTGCACAGATTTGTGACTTACATTTTCAGATTTGACACTACCACCAGATGGTTTTAATTGTGGTGGTACAGGGAAGGAATGAGATTCACTTTTGCCAATGAAAGGATTATTATTATATTGATTATACTTATGATTATCCTGGTTCATTAGTAGATTGGCAGTTTCAATCTCAACTTTAGTTAATCTTTGTAGCAACTCAGAGACACATTGATTTGTCTGGGCAAAAGATAACTTTCTTCTTGATTCAGTTTTTAATAAGTGTGTTTCATATAATTTTTCTAACTCACAAAATTTGTTTGAAAGGTCATTATATTTATTACTCAATGAATCATATTTAAGAGTTAGAGACAAATGTTCTTTCTCTAATTCTTTATTACGTGTTGCTAATTGAGAAATGTTCAATGTCAAGGATGAAATTGTATCACTAGTGAGCTTAACTGTCTGTTCCTCACAATCAGTCATTCTATTCCACAATGCTGAAACAATTCTATGGACAGTTGGATTATTGTTAAAATATTCCATGTCCTCCTTTTCAATTCTCTCACTCTCCTGTGAACTTCTCATCTCACTAGTAGGTGGTTGCAACTGAGGATTAACTGTATTATCATTGTATATAGTACTGTTATTATGGACAAAAGACAAGTCAGGTGTATCTACTCTAAAACCTAAATTTCTTAAATCCTCCTCTATTTTTTGTACAGATTTAACATCAATAGAATTACCTATATTGTAATTATCAGTATTATGTCTAATCTGAGAGGGTAAGTTACTTACCAAGGGATGGTTGCCAGTCCTGATTTTTGGCGCTTTTTTCCCTTGTAAGGGTGAGCTGAGGAAGTCAGATGAGGGGGTGGATCCCTGTTGCAACTGTGGCTTGTCCACTGTTGGTGAAACCAGTCCAATTTCCATTTGTCTACCAGGATTTTCTCCTGGGAGTGAGTGGACCCTCCTTGTGTAGGGGGTTGCTGATTTGATTGACTGGGCTGGCCTCCCTTTAATTCTGCCATTGCCTGATTCATCTGCTGAAATCCTACCTTGCAATTGTTTTGCAACTGCTCTACCTCTTTGAACATGAGAGATTTTGATTCCTCTAGCTTCAGAACCTGTTTGGCCAGGTGGGACAGTTGATCCTGAAGAGGAGGAGACGTCTTTTTGATAGTTATCTTTTTTAAGAGGGCGTCCTTTTCCTCTATACTCATGCTTTCTGGCTGGGGGTACTGTTGTCCCTCCATGGTGATGTCCTGGAAAGTTTTTATTAGCTTTAGACCTGGTATTATAAGCAGGCTGTTCACTTACACTATCCTGGGGAGCACTCATATTGTTCAGAATAACAATATTTTACGTCTACAAAAGGAAAAAACTCTGTGGAATTAGTAGACAAATAATATTAGCAATTATATTACTAATAAAAAAGGAATGGAGCTTACCCTGAATTTATATCTTTATTCATTTAAATAAAATTTAAAAAAATTCGAAAAAATCTGTTAAAAATATAATAATAAGTTTAACTAGACCTCTATAAGGGTGAATAATTAGCTTACCAAGCTTTAGCCAAATACCAATTTTATTGGGTGTTATATTGGTGTCCAAATATCAAGTGAAATTGGGTTTATATTGGGTACAGTTACTACTGTAAATATCTAATTTTTATGATAAAAAATTAGTACAATTATTATAAGGGTTCTTTTCCGCAATCAATGAGTTATGATGACCCACTAATATGCAGCAGACACAAATATTTGGTTAATTTTGAGTTGTACTAAGGTAAAAATCACGTCCCAAGGCTTATACTAAATAATAAGTAAAATATAAGGAAAGACCCCCAATTGTCAGTACAGTCTAGTATATAAGTATGATATAATAGTGTTATTTTATGGTCCTACTACTTATTAATAAATGATTTAGTGATTAAACCTCAGGGGAAGACTAATAGAATAGTTATACTCAAATAAAACTCACAATACTTGGATTTAAATGCGTGCTAGTGGTGGAAAATAGAAGAATAAAATATAGTTATAGCTTTTATAAAGATAATATCAATTTATAAGGGCTTTATAATATATTTCTGAATGTTAATAATTGTATTGTAATGTTTGTTTGAAGTGTAGTAATTGAATGATGATAATAAACCGTCAAAATCCCTCCTTACTTATACCCAAATCCACTGGAGTGCACAGACCTTCAATCCAGATGATGTCACTGCTATCCCCGGCAATTACAGCACTGTGAGGGCCCATCACCTCCCCATGGCGTCCACTTCAAGCAGTTTCAACACCCAGACCTCCAGTAAGGACCCTCCATCACTATTAATAATAACACAGAGTCATACCATAAATAGAAATCCCAGATAAAAGCGGATACCATAAAGAAACAGGTAAAATAAATGATCAAAAAGAGATTTAATGAAACTAAAAGCATATAAAGGAAACAAATAAAATGTCCAAGCCCCCAATAACATCCCCAAGCATCCACATTAACCCAAAAACATATTTCCAACCCATAAATCCGTGAATAACCATCCAAGGAAGTAATTTTAGTTGTCCAAACTGGGTGTATGCGCCTGATATAGGTGTCTATGCTTCTGTAGGCGTTGTGAGTCCACTGATTTCGTCCATATGACCTAAAATAAGCAGAAAAACAAAGGTTATAGGCTATTAAGGGGCTAAAACCCACTTATATACCTAAATATACATAATATACTGCATATTTCACTGAATATGAGATTTATGTATACATATAAGCTTATGTATGTCAATAATTACTTCATATCACTTAAGATAAGTATATTATGACTCCATTAACACCTTAATAAGTATTATTAGGCCATGGATAAGCTATTTAAACTATTATAAATTATATAATAGAATAATAATTATATATATATATAATAAAATAATATATATTATTATTTTAACCTTATTTTTAAGATATAAGCTTAATCTAGTTAAGGTTATCTTATTTTAAGCATAAGAAATACTCAGTCCTAAGGATATTTAGGCTGACAATTAATGTAAATATGATTTGTGATTTAATTCTAAGGAATATCGAACCAAATAGCCAACCCTTTTATATCCTTTGTTCCTCCTTGCATTGACCTCCCTTCCATTGCACCATTCCCATACCATTGACCATTACTAACATACACTTAGACCCTCTTTGCTAAATATCCATTCATGCTCAATTTACCCCTTTTTAATTAATTTACAAAACTTTAATGAAAACTACTACTGTACTATTAAGTTGAACCTAGCGCTGTGCGTCGCTTATTGAAAAGGAGACTAAGGCACCCTATTGGGAGATTGACTAATTTAGATTTAGAGTTTAGGCTAGCGCAGTTAAATAGTAATTACACAAAGGGGAATCGCAGTTGCTATGGAGAATTGCTTTCTGCGCTTCGAGTATAGATTTAGGACTCAATATTATTGATTTAATGAGCTGCTTTCGCCTCGAGTGTCACGTGGCGCGTGACACTTCATGTCACAATTTTGTTATAGTGTAATTCCATGTTTTAAGGGTTTTAGTAGTTGTATCTAATTTTTCTAAGTAGATTAGGTGTTTTTATTGGTTTTCTGGCTTCAAGGAGGCTGGGCCGCTTCAGGTGGCACCTCCGACATTGGGCGGCCTGCCCGCCTCTGTTTTAGAAGGTTGGGGAGCGCTTCTGGAGGGTTTTATTCAATTTGGCTGGTACAGGCACCAAATTTGTTGGTGTGCATGGGCTCTTAGATAGTGGTCTGTGTGTACATAGTGAATAAGACAGTTTGGGGCAACTTTAATTATCATACAACTATCCAGAGGTGATATCCTTGTTCCTCACTCAGTTTTCACTGTTTTTGGCCACAATTGGCTGTGTTTGTTGCAAGGTTAGTTCTTCATTTAACTCAACTTTGGCAACAGGTTCTCTGGTATAGTCTTGCAAGCTATATCAAGTATTATTGCTGTCTCTGGTGTTGATTTGCAGCCTACATCAAGTATCTTTGCTTTCTCTGGTGTGGACATTGGTCTACATTTCAGTTCTTTTGTCTGGTAGTCTGTCTGGGGACTACTTTCTTGGCTCATCAAGCAGTCAAGTGTGTTGAAAACGGGGCTTTAGCAAACAGGAACCAATTTACTTTAGCAAGTAAATCTCACTCTATTTATCTAAAGGGACAGTGGATTTTCTCTCTGGTTTTTCTCCAACTCCCTTGGTCAAGGCCTATAGCTAGTACTATAGGATTGTCTACACCATAAAACACAAAAAACAAAATTAAACAGCTATCTTTTGTAACTGAAGAATGAGGAAATGACCCCTTAAAACTTAGAATATGAAAAATATTAACAGGACATGAAATATATAGAAAACCCGGGGCTATCCAATGATAGTACCCACATACCCGCAGTCCCAATATTCACGGAATAAAACCAGAAAAACACCCAAATCTTTAACAGATGCCAATTAAGACATGCACAAACAGCGCCAAACCACACAACAAATGCCCCTGCCAATGTTGGAAGACCACAGTGTGAGGGGAGATAACTTAATAGAGGTGCCTGGACTGGTTTCAAAAGATAAAGGTTGAAAATAGTGTGAAGGATGAAAAAATGGTGCAGAGAAGAAGAGGAGAAAGAAATTTCATATGGGGCAGATGAAATTGGAGGAAATGGTATGTGAGAAAAAATGGACTATGAGAAAAAAAAGTGAAATGTGTCATGTTGAAGGGTAGATGTTAAATCTGAAAAAATAGATACAAAATGACATAAAGTAGAAAAAATCAAGAATTAAATACATAAGAACCTTAGGTCATGTAGTTTTAAGATCATACGGTGCTCAATTATCCTCCATTACCCTCAATTATGCAATTTGTAGTTATAAAGATAATTTTTTGATGAACATTAGTGCAAGTGATGATTGGAGCGAAAATGGCAAATTAATGCAAAAAAATAGCATAATTGGGCTAAATTGATGGACAATTGTACATGCTCTAACTAATGAATATTTGCTGGAATGGCTGGAGATGCTCTAATCCCATGTTGCATGTCATGTGGAAAGTACTCAGATCTGCCATTAATGTGTGAGTTTCTCCCAAAGGAGTTTTAATTTGATCATGATTGTATAGAGAAACGCATCTTAAGAAAACAGAGAATGATGGTTTTTGTCAGTGAGGCTACTAGACTTATCCAGTAAAATAATTAATTATCTTACTGAGATGAAGCCACACCTTTTTTTTTAATTCTTATTAATAATTAATTATCTATTATTTACTTATGTATTACTTACAATTAACTAGCTAAGTACAATAAGTCAATTTAGTAATTAATAAAAATTAATAAATGTCCTATATATTTTTACTCCCTAACACTGTGCTCAATAATAAAGTTGAAAAGGGAATAAAAATATTATTAAAATATTATAAATCTAAAAAAATTCAAATTTCTTTATTAAGAAATTTAAAATTCAGTTAAAACAACATTTTAAACCAAATGTTCTATACTAAGTGTGACAATCTAAGGGAACTCAAGATTTATATCAAATAAATATGATGCCTTTTATTGACGCATCATTTTAGTATATCTTTTTTATATTCACATACTCTCTTTTTACTAAGTTTTTTCTCTCACACTCTCTTATTGGATGTAGTTAACTCCGTGTGTTATCTCTTACCATTTGCCTATAAAAGGCCCTCTCCTTTTGTACTTTTTAAACTCATTCTTTTACTTGCCATTTTTATAACATATCTATTAGATACTACTATTTGTTATAGGTTTAGTATTTACATTACCGTAATTCTAAAATATAAATCATAATAATATTTTAAACCCCTACCTCTTATATATTGAGTAAATTAATCAAAAGAAATAAAACTACGTACCTTGACTTTAAAAGTCCAATATTCCACTTAAACGCCCCGTTGGACCTCCACTTGAACCTTCTAGACCAAAAGACCCATCGACAGTTGTTGCTAAAAAGGATGGATAGCTAGACAGCACTTAGAAGCAACTAACTATGCCCCCCAACATGATGTGTTGAATGGAGTGGAGCGTGTCTTTGAAGACAGCTTACCCAACTGACATGAAGTTGGTCGTGTGTTGATGTATTGTGTGGTCTTGACCGTTGTTGTGATGTCGACGGGCGATGGAAGTCGCTTGGCTCTAGCTGGCTGGGTTGCGTGTTGGACCAGTGCGAAGGGCGGGGCAGGTGATCCGTGCGAGTGGCTGAGCGCTGTCTTCGCAACGAGGCACCGGCTGTCACTTGCTGTCACTTAATAAGCCGATCTTCTTTATCTCTCCGTTCCTTTCCATCCATCCATCCATCGATCTGCCATGTTTAGCCGCAAGAAGGAGCCTCTCATCCCCCCCGTCACTCAGAAACCCCCTCAAAGTGCACGCAACTTGCTCTCCAGTCGAACATCCTCGGCCGTCTCTGCCAACTCAAACTCTCCACATCTTCCCAACTCATTCTCTTCCACGGAAGATGCCCGAAAGGAACTCTTCAAAGGGGCTAGACCTCCCAATCGCTCGTTTGTAGAGCGCGATTTGGATCGTCCTGCCCATCATGCATCTGGCTCTCAGCTCCAGGATGACGAGGATGAAGACGTCGAGGCTATCAAGCAACAAATGCGTTTCACCAAGCAAGAAACTCTTGGAAGTACCCGTAATGCTCTCCGTATTGCTCGCGAAGCCGAGGAAACTGCTCGAAATACATTGAACAAATTGGGTGATCAATCTGGTGGGTGACGACTGGTCTTTGTCTTGCGCACACACACTCACAAACTGATCCAAACTTCTTTCCACTTTTTCTCTCGCTTATTCGCTACCCCAGATCGCTTGGCAAATGCCGACAATCATCTTGACATGGCAAAGTCTCACACTTCCCGTGCTGACGATGAAGCAAAACAAATTGTAGCTTTGAATCGTTCCATCTTCCGACCTACTTTTACTTGGAATAAAAAGGGCAAGCGTGATGCGGAGGAACAGCGTATGCTGGATCGTCATCTTGAAGAGAAGGCTGAACGTGAGGAAATTCGTCGTCAGCAAAATGAAAGTCGCGAACGAACCAGTGGGGCTCTGAGGTCTCTTGATGATCAAATTGGTCAACCACCATCTAATAAGCCTGGTGGGTTGAGAAGCCGATTGGCTGAAAAAAGTAAATATCAATTTGAAAATACTGCCAGTGACGATGAATTGGAAGACGAACTGGATGGAAACTTGGACGAAATTTCCGCATTGACAGGTAGATTGAAAGTCATGAGTTCAACAATGGGGGCCGAAATTGAATCTCAAAACAGGAGATTGGATAACATGGCTCAAAAGACTGACAGACTTGATACCAAAATTTATGGTCAAACTGAAAAACTCAAGCGTATCAAGTAAATGGAATGGGTGGATGAGGATTTTGCTTCGTGGTAATCACTCTAAGCAAGTAAACCTTTCTCTTTCCTTTTCTACTTGAGTTTTAGAGAAAATATGTGGCCATTCGATGTCCGATCATATTCAACTCCAACAAATCTTTGTGGTTTTTATTTCTCTCTCTCTCTCAGCTTCTAATAATAGCCTCATTGTTTAGCTGGTACTTAGCTAGCTAGCCTTTTATTCATGCTCTAAGCTTGTACTAATGCCTGACAAGTCGGCTTAGCATGTACTTTGAATATTTATCGCCATGTACCGTTTTCCTTTTTCTTCGTCTTGCAGATTTCATTATATTCTACTTTGTGGATTAATTTTTTGTTGGATATTCTTCAATTCAAGTGGCGTGTTTTGTCTATGAATTGCATCGTTTTTTCTTTCTTTTTGCATTTGAAAAACCAGGCATAAAAATGTTTTTTTTGATTGAATTTTGAAGCCTTGGTAATAGATCAATTTTTTTTTCTCACTGTTTGGATTTAATAGGCAATTATACTTGATTAGATTGATGTTGCTTGTCCTTGTTTTTTTTATAAACAATTGTTGTCCTTATGCTATCTAATATTAATAAAAAGAAATTAATGATAAAGTGAAATTGATGTACATGGTGTTAAGAAACATGCAGACTGTTCATAAGGTTAAAATACTGTTTTACAGGAATAATACACATGTAATTTGTGTAAGTAATTTATCCAGGAATATAAACCAAGAAAGAGGATAAGAAGGAAACTTATATGAGAGAGGTGTGGTTGGGTAAGGATTGTCAGTGATACATTCATTCATTCATTAGGAGGTGTCAGTTCTGGCAAATCTGCACTTAAATTTGACCAAATGCACACTTATCAAAGTGTGGATTTATGAAACACACTAGCCCCAACACTGGTGGATTTCAAAAGTGAAATAAGTCACTTACTTCACTCAAATCTGCACTTTCTCAACCAAAAGTGCTGATTCCACTATAACATCTCATTTCACTGATTTGTCAGCATTATCCCATTCATATACAGTACTCTGCAGCATAACACTTTATAACTCAAAACATCATACATCATTTACATTTTTATACTTTATAAGAGTCATGCCTCCCTCACTCTCAAATCATGATAAGCTACATCAAGCAGTGACTTTCATAGCTCTTGATCTCCTCTTGGACTCTGATTGTGATTCTGATTCTGATCTTGAAGAAGATTTTCTTTTTTTTTTCAAAAATGGCCAGGAAACATTACCTTCTTCCTAGAAAACCTCAAGTACTTCATACCCCCAAGTACACCATTCAAACACTTCTTAACCTATCTGTACCCAGTTTTAGACAGTTGTTCAGGACTTCTCAGGAATGTCTCTTTAAATTGCTTGAGCTTACTCAGGACCACCCAGTCTTTCACAATAATTCTCAAACACCACAATGTGATCCTTCAATTCAATTGGCCATCACACTATGCCATTTGGGCTCCAATGGTAACAGAGCTGCCTTGAAACATTTGGATAATGTGTTTGATTTAGGGTATAGCTCTGTTAATACTTATACAAAACAATTCATCATTGCTATTAACTCCTTGGAATCTAAACTTCTCACCTGGCCAACTAAAGAAGAGCAAATTGAATCATCTCAGGTAATGCAAGCAGAGGGCTTCCCAGGATGTATTGGTTTTGTTGATGGTACTACTATTCCTTTGAGTCAGAAACCTGCTCAAGGTGGAAACAATTACTTTGACTGTAAAAAGAGGTAGATTATTTTTAATTTCTTTCATTCTTTTTGAAACCAACGCAAACAACTATATCTTCTCTATAGATATTCAATTTCCATTCAGCTTATATATGACATCAACAAAAAAAATTATATCTTTCTTTTCTGGCTATCCTTAATCATGTCATGATTCCTATGTCTTTCAGAGAACAAAAATTTCAAAAGAACCTAATAAATTCTTTGATGAAGATCACTATCTTCTGGAAGATTCTGCTTATGTGAATCAAAATTCCAATTTGAACAATTATTTGGCAAAGTCAAGAGTCCATATTGAACATTCTATTGGAATCTTGAAAGATTGTTTTTCCAGTTTAAGGGATTTAAGAAGTCCTCTTAGAAATAAATCTGAAATGGAGGCAGTGATCAACTGGATTCTGTGTTGAACTATACTTCATAACCTACTTGCTTACCTCAAAGATCAATGGTTAGGATTGTATGAAGATGAAGAAGTTGAAACACCTCCCACTATATCCAACACTCCTATTTCTCAAACCACTAGCATAAAGGAAAATATTCTTCCAATTAATCTAGCACATTGGGAGATTTAGCAATTTGTTCTTAAATTATTTTGAAATTCATTTCATTTTTATCCACTATTAATCTTACTTCCCACTGAGATATGCTCCATCATTATGCCAATAAGACTCCAGCTTTTCTTGACAAAGACCTTTTGATTTTTTTTTTCATACTCTTCAAATGATAAACTTGCATGTAATATTCTGTTCCTTTTGTAATTTTTATTTTTGCATATTGACTTTTATTTTGAATATTAAGTGAAAGTCTCTTTTTCCCTCTCTCATTTGTTTTTGCTCACCACCTCAACATGAAATCACATATTGTATGCTATCACATAAGTTTTCAGTCATTTTTTTCTTTCATCCCTTATATACTTTTCCTCTTCTCCTCAAACATCTCTCAAACAATTTGGTTTTTTTTACTTTCTCATCTCATCTCTCCAGGTAACTCATTTTTTTCCTTTTTATTTCTTATATTTGCTAATTGTTATTTTTTCTTTATTTTTCTCTCGATTTTTTTTGGTATGTAGTTTTTGTTTTTTATTTCCAAGGTAAAATTAACCTTTTTTTTCTCTCCTTCTTTTCTCACTTTTTTTCCTCTCCATTCTACTCTTTATCCCACTAGGTCTGGTCATTTTCCCCACATTCTCTCCTCCTTAGCATGGACATATCCCCCCTATCCCTCCCTTTCCCTTTTCTTTTGCTGCCTCATTCTCCTCTCCTTGGTGTCACCGGACGACCTACGCACAAAGTCGAGGATGTTCCTGAAAGTGAGATGAGGGATTTAGAAACTTCTTCGAAGCACAGAGGAATGACTGGAGGAAATGATTCGAAGGTCACTCGAAGTAATAGCTATAGGTTCAAGGTTCGTTCGAGAAGAATTATAGACTAGTTTCAGAGGTAATAGTAATTCTTAAAATCTCACAAAGGGTTGGAAACTAAATAATCAAAGATTTAGGATTTAGAAATGAATATTGAGAAAATAAGAGAAAGATACAATAACAATGATTTTAACTTTAAAGATTTACCACTATTAATGTAAATACGATTTTATAATTTAATTCTAAGGAATATCGAACCAAATACCCAACCCCTTTTATATCCTTTGTTCCTCCTTGCATTGACCTCCCTTCCATCGCACCATTCCCATTCCATTGACCATTACTAACATACACTTAGACCCTCTTCGCTAAATATCCGTCCATGCTCAATTTACCCCTTTTTAATTAATTAAAAAAACTTTAATGAAAACTACTACTGTACTATTTCGTTGAACCTAGCGCTGTGCGTCGCTTATTGAAAAGGACTAATGTACCCTATTGGGAGATTGACTAATTTAGATTTAGAGTTTAGGCTAGCGCAGTTAAATAGTAAGTACACAAAGGAAAATCGCAGTTGCTATGGAGAATTGCTTTCTGCGCTTCGAGTATAGATTTAGGACTCGATATTATTGATTTAATGAGTTGATTTTGCCTCGAGTGTCACATGGCGCGTGACAGATGCCCGGGTATAAAAATTGCGAACTCCGTTGAGCTTGAGCCATCTTCCCACACTAGTTTCCCTTTTTCTAATAATTTTTTCCCTCACTTCTTAATTATTCTTTTTTATAATGAACTGCCCCACTCCCACACCTACGCCTCCACACCCTAAAGCGGATGGGGGAAAGATCACACGACAGTTTTCGCAGGCTTGCACGGCTTGTGAAAGCATGGAGTATTTCTGTGTCGAAAGTACGGCAACTCGAGGCCCTCGCCAGAAATGCAAATTTTGCCATTGGCGGCGAGTGGCGTGCGATGCGTTGACGAAGAACGCGGAAATCGAAAAGCGATTTACCAAGACTAAGTTTTGGGTAATTCCTAAAACCAAAGAGGTGGTCGAAGACATTTGGGATGTCTTGATCGAAGATAAACAATCGGTGGGGGAAAATGATAAGGAATTAAACAATGATATCTCAACCTGGGTAACCCAGGCCACGAGTTCGAAGCGAGGTGTCAAGGAAGAGGTCGACGAGTTGGTGGAGGAAGATGAAGATGAAGTCCCTGTTCCAGGGCGGGCACCCAAGAAACGACAGGTGGTCATCGAGGACGACGAGGAGGAGAGAGAGGTAGAGGTCGAAGTGGCGCCAAGGTTATTTTTAGAGCCTGACCCCATCTTTGAGGTAAGTTTTAATTGTTTATTTTAGGGATGAAGTTACTGATGAGTTTTTGTTTAAGACATCAAATAACCTTGAAGAGCCGATTGGGGAGCCTGCGCCGACTATACCAACTGAGGCAAACCCTCCAGCCACGGAAGTAGTTGAAGAGCCCGAAGACACCCTGGACCAGGTGTGGTCAAAGAAACGTCGTCAAGGTCGACGAGTAAGGTTCGCGGAAGAACTATGTGGGAAGGTCGACACAATTATCGAGGCTGCTTCCTTTGACGTGGCAGAGGAACTCTTGGAGATGGGAGAGGTGGTTCCGGTAGGAGAGGAGGAGGTATTTGAGAAATGCAGGAAGGAGATAAGGGTAGTTTTGGAGAAAATGAAAAGATTGGTTCGAGAGAAGTTAAAAGAAAAGATTTGAAATGAAAAGGAGATGTAAAGAAGTAGAAAAAAAAATTGTATTTTAGTTTTATTTTATTTTATTTTATTTTTTTATTGTAGGTGAATCTTATTAATTTTATAAGATTTGAGAGAGAGAGAGAAAAAGAAAAAAAGAAGTTTTTTTTAAAATAAAAATTTTAGAATTTGAAAGAAGAAATTTAAAGAAAGAAAAAAGGTTGTTTAATTGAAAGAAGTTTTAATGTTTTAAAAGGAAATTTTTATGTAAGAAAAGAAAGAGAACAAAAAAGAAACGGTTTTGTGATTGAGATGAGTTTGTTAAATTGAGGATTTAATGAAAGAAAAATATATGTTTTTTTTTTTTTTTAAGAAATTTTAGTTGAAAAGAGAGGAAGAAGAAAGAAAAGAAAAAAAAACAGAATTTAGAATTAAAGAGAATTTGAAAAGAAGAATTATTTGTTTCGAAGAATTATTATAGGGAGATTTAGAGGTTGAAGTTAAGTTTGAGGAAATGGTCGTGTCGTACAAGATTTAATGATTTGAAGGAAAGAAAGTTTTTAAAAGAGAGAATAAATTTGTGGAAGAGAAATTTTTGAAGAGAATTTTAAATTTAAGAAAAGAATGTATTTAAAGAATTGAAAAAGAAAAGAAAGAAAATATTTAGAGAGATTTAAGAGTTTTTTATTTTATTTTATTATTTATGTTTATTCTATTTATTTTATTTTATTTTATTATTTATATTTATTCTATTTATTTTATTTTTATTTTATTTTATTTTATTTTATTTTATTTTATTTTAATTTAATTTAATTTAATTTTAATTTTAATTTTATTTTTAGTTGGTTTTGGAGGAAATTTTATAGAAGGAGAAGAAAGAAAAAAGAAGAGAGAAAAAAAAAACTAGGCTAAGAAATTTAAGAGATGTTTTAGATTTTAAAGAAATAAAGAAAAAGAAAAGAAAATTTTAAATAAAGAAATTTTAAGGTTTTGGTTTTAAAGGATATTTCAAATGAAAAGATTTTAGGAGTTCAGGAGCGTTAGAAACATTGATGGCTGGTTCCCAGGATGTTTTGTCTGAGTCATTGAGGAAGCCTTCCCATTCCACGAGGTATTGAAGTTTCCCCTTGCGTATTCTTGAATCAAGGATACAACTTACTTCCCACTCTAGATGATCTTCTACTTCGACCGGTTCCGGAGGGGGTTGGTTCTTGCCCAGGTATATTTCTCGAGCCAGTTCCAGGAGAGATACATGGAAAACAGGGTGAATCGCCTGCCATTTAGGAGGTAACTTGAGTCGAAATGCAGTTTTAGAGACTTCAGAGTCTATTTCCAATGGTCCCAAGCGCTTTTCAGCCAGTTTCTTTGATGGTCTTGTTGTTCAAATGTCTCGTGCATCGAGCCATACTTTGTCGCCTGGTTTAAAGGAAGGAGCAGATTGTCGATGTTTGTCGGCCTGTTCCTTGTATCTTTGAATTGCTGATTCCAAATTTGTTTTAAGTTCTTCTTGGATTCGTGATATAGTTCGAAGATAATGTTCCGCAGGATGATTAGTTCCTACATGGATTGAGTTGAATCGAGGATGTCGTCCATAAATGGTTTCGAAGGGAGATTTTCGTGTCGAAGAATGAGTTGAGTTATTATAAGCAAATTTGGCCAATGGTAACCATGTGGTCCAATTGTCTTGTTGGTAACTGACATACATTTGAAGATATTGTTCGAGGATTTGGTTAACTCTTTCTGTTTTACCATCGGTTTCAGGGTGATAGGCCGTGGAGAGATTCCTCGTGATATTGAGTTGTCGACAAAGTTGGGTCCAGAATGTGGATACAAACAATGAGCCTCTATCTGAAATAATATCATTCGGTAAGCCGTGTTTAGAAAATACATATTCTAGAAACAATTTTGAAAAATCTTCTGCTGTATCAGTAGTAGTGGTTTTAATAAAAATAGACATTTTTGAAAATCTATCTACTATTACTAATATAGCATCAAAATCATTAGAAATAGGAAGTTGAGAAATGAAATCCATCGATAAAGATTCCCAAGGTTTAGAGGGAATAGGAAGTGGTTGAAGCAACCCATGCTTCCGGTGACGGGGAGCCTTATTCCTATTACATTTGTAACAAGCTTTTATATAGGCCTTGATTTCCCTGGTCATACCTGGCCAGAAGAAATCCCTTGCTATTAACTGGTAGGTTTTATCAACCCCAAAATGACCAGCTAATGGAGAATCATGTTGACTGTTGAAAATCCATAATTTTATCTCATTGTTGTCGGGTATGACTACTCTACCTTCGAAGACTAATAGACCTGATTCAATACTAAATCTTTTGGCCCCTTGCTTCGAGAGTATTTTGTCTTTTAACCCTAAACAATAATTGTCCTTCGACTGAGCTTCGAGGATGTTGGATAGTGGATTTCAAAAAGATTGAATTGTCATCAAATTAAGTTGATGAGTTGTTAACATTGATTCGTTGAAGATTGATTGCGCATTTGCTGGGTTCTTGTCAGCAAATGCGTCCCCCCGCTGTGGGTAAACATTGTCCCGACGTGACAAGATATCTGGGACAATGCAGTTTCTTCCTGGGCGATAGGAAATAGAGAAAGAAAATTCAGAAAAATATTCAGCCCACCTGGCTTGACGCCTGGTTAACACTTTAGAAGACATGAAGTATTTCAAAGCATTATGATCTGTTAAAATTTGAAAAGGACTATCTAGGCTGAGAAGAAAAGAACACCATTTTTTAAGACAATGGATAATAGCTAAAAGCTCTTTGTCATGAATTTCATAATTTAATTCTGCGGCTATGAGTTTGCGTGACTCAAAAGCAACAGGATGAAACAAATTTGTTTCAGGATTTAATTGGGAGATGACCCCTGCAATAGCATAATCGCTCGCATCTGTCTCAACTATTGTCGAGGCAGAAGGATCAAAATGTCAAAGAATTGGGGCTGTGGTGAACGCTGTTTTTAGTGCTTTGAATTCCTTTTGTGCTGTAGAAGTAAAAACAAAAGGAATATCTTTTCTAAGAAGAGAAGTAAGATTGGAAATAGTTTTAGAGTAATCTTTAATAAATCTTCTATAGAAGTTTGCAAAACCCAAAAATCCTTGGAGTGATTTAATGTTTTTGGGCTCAGGCCATTCCAGGATTTTCTGGACTTTTTTGTCATCCATGACTAAACCGTCAGTGGACAATGTAAAACCCAAAAAGTCAATTTATTTGAGGTGGAATTCGCATTTATTATGCTTGGCGTAGAGACCATGATCTCGAAGACGATTTAGGACCTGTCGAACATGATGAATATGTTCATCCGGTGTTTTTGAGAATATTAAAATATCATCTAAATAGACAACTACAAGTTGTTCAACAACATCTTGAAAGATATCATTAACAAAAGTTTGAAAAGTTGAAGGTGCGTTACATAATCCAAAAGGCATAACTAAATATTCAAAACTACCAAATCTAGTGCGCATTGCAGTCAGTGGTTCATGACCTTCCGCAATGCGAATAAGATTGTAAGCGCCTCTAAGATCAATTTTAGAAAAGAAATTAGCACCATTGAAAAGGGTAAGAAGTAATGACATAGGAGGAACAGGATATGCATTCTTCTTCGTGACTGTGTTGAGCTTTCTATAGTCAACACACAACCTAAGACTACCATCCTTCTTTTTTACAAAGAGGACAGGGGAGCCGGTTGGAGATTTACTGGCTCTGATGAAACCTTTGGCTACATTCTCTGCAATGTAGTCTCGAAGAACTTGAGATTCGTCCTTCGATAAAGAATAGACAGGACCTGCCAGAGGTACTGGGCCTATTAACTCTATTTGATGGTCATAGGGACGATGAGTTGGTAACTTATCGGCCTTGCGGATTGAGAAAACATCGAGGAAATCGTGGTAGATTTCCGGTAGATTTGATTTGGTCGTCCTCTTCGTCTTCGAGAGAATCTGTCGAGGGGATACCTGTATTGAGAGAGCAGAATTCGATTACTTTGAGGAAATTTAAATCCTCTTCGAGTGAAGTCATTGAGCTAGAAGGGTTAGCCAATTGCTCATTTAAAGAAGGATCAGATGCTTGCAAGTCATCTGGCAGAGACTTGTCCTCTAGCAGGACGTTGTCAGGCGGGTTGTTTAACTCCCTATTGACCTGCATTGAAGAATCAGAAATATACTTAGAGCGTGGGGTGATCAATCCCCTAGTCCAATCAATTTCAGGATTTCAATGCGTTAAAAAGTCATGGCCAAGAATGGTATCGTCCATCCTTGGGGCGTCCAAGATTTATAATTCCCACTCGAAGGGGGGAAAGTTCGTAAAGTTGAAAACCCATAAAACTTTCTTACTTACCCAATATTTGGGTTCCTCTGATTCGACCAAATAGATTGGAGTTTGATCGATATCTGTAAATGTTAGTTGAAGCTTCTCGGCAAAAGATAAACTAACAAAAGAAATTGAAGCTCCAGAGTCTATAAGACAACTGAAGGGGATATCCTTCTTAAAAAGAATGAATCTCAAGCGGTTTAAGGCAACTCCAGTCCTTAAGACATGGAGGTTCTGTGCACTGGGAGAGATAAGATAGTTTGCTTTGCACACAAGTAAACTATCTACTAGTTTTTTGACTTCAAACTAGTACCTTCTCTTTCCTTCAACTTTACACAGTCTTCCAACTTGTGCTTACCCCCACAATACATACATAACCCATTATCTGCTCGTCTCTTCCTCTCAGCTTCTTTAAGTTCCCCTTTAGGATCCAGTACTTTGCTGATATCGCCTGGGGTCGAGCCTTTTTGTCGAGGTTTATCTTTTCCCGTATTGGGTTTGGATTGAGTCGAGGAGGATTGATTTGGTCGTGGGTGTGAAGAAGGTCCCAATTTAAAATTTAGGCCTTGAGATTTGTTGGCATATTGACGATGTTGAAGTTGTCCTTGATAAACGCCGTCAAGTTCAAGGGTTTGATCCATTAAATCAGTTAAGGTAGTCATCTTCTGACCGTGAAGATTTAATTGATCTAGAATCCTCGAAGGAAGTCTTTTCTTGAAATGATACTTAAGGGCAGCATCATTCCAACCTACTCGAGTTTGAAGTGCGCTGAAGTTCGAGATATATTCAGAAGCTTTACCATTATCACTCATGGGAAGAAAATCAAGTTCAATTTCCGCGTTGTCCGTTTCATTAGGGTCCCCAAACAACGTAAAAAGTTTGTCCTCGAACTTTTCCCAATTATTGATAAGTAAGTGGGTTTCTGTCAAAGAAAGCATGAGTAGATAAGGTTTGAACCATCTTGCTGCTTTACCGGCTAGGAATGAAGAAGCGTAAACAACCTTTGATCGGTTGCTGTTAAAGGTTTGAGGGTCATTATGGAACAGTAGCTTGCAGGTTTGCAAGAAGGGTCACAATCTGTCGGGGTGATCTCCGTCAAATTTGTCAGGAGATTTCATAGAAGGAGTTTTGAACTTAGATCCCTCTGAAGACGTTGGATTTGAAAGGGTTTTCATGAAAAGTCTCATGAAATCTTCCAGAGAGTTAGATGGTCCAGGTTCGGAGGATTGGCCAGAAGGGTGATTGGCAGGGGCGGATGGTGCCTCGTGCATTGTATCCTCTCCTTCTTCTTCATCACTAGAATCCTCAAAATCTTGTGGGATGTCTTCTACAGATTGAACTGAATGTTGCCACTCCCTAAGGTCGAGTGGTTCCAAAGAGTGAGTGCGGGAAACAGACCTTGTGGCTGTTGGCCTGCCTCTAGCGCGAGCTCTAGTAGTAGCGCCCGTAGGAGGAGTGCGTTGAACAGGTGCCATTTAAAATTTTAGAAACACCTAAAAGGACGTAGTAGTGCAAAGAATGAGAACTACAGAGAATTAAATTATACTGTCACCGGACAACCTACGCACAAGGTCAAGGATGTTCCTGAAAGTGAGATGAGGGATTTAGAAACTTCTTCAAAGCACAGAGGAATGACTCAACGAAATGCTTCGAAGGTCACTCGAATTAATTGCTACAGGTTCAAGGTTCGTTCGAGAAGAATTATAGACTAGTTTCAGAGGTAATAGTAATTCTTAAAATCTCACAAAGGGTTGGAAACTCAATAATCAAAGATTTAGGATTTAGAAATGAATATTGAGAAAATAAGAGAATGATACAATAACAATGATTTTAACTTTAAAGATTTACCACTATTAATGTAAATACGATTTTATAATTTAATTCTAAGGAATATCGAACCAAATACCCAACCCCTTTTATATCCTTTTTTCCTCCTTGCATTGACCTCCCTTCCATCGCACCATTCCCATTCCATTGAACATTACTAACATACACTTAGACCCTCTTCGCTAAATATCCGTCCATGCTCAATTTACCCCTTTTTAATTAATTAACAAAACTTTAATGAAAACTACTACTGTACTATTTTGTTGAACCTAGCGCTGTGCGTCGCTTATTGAAAAGGACTAATGTACCCTATTGGGAGATTGACTAATTTAGATTTAGAGTTTAGGCTAGCGCAGTTAAATAGTAAGTACACAAAGGAAAATTGCAGTTGCTATGGAGAATAGCTTTCTGCGCTTCGAGTATAGATTTAGGACTCGATATTATTGATTTAATGAGTTGATTTCGCCTTGAGTGTCACGTGGAGCGTGACACTTGGCTGCCTATAACCCCCCCTCTTAGCCCATAAAATCCCTTCCCCTCAATCCCCCCTACAACCACTTCAACCCCCCCTATAATCCCCTTATATCCCCCTTCAAACCCCCCCCATTGGTCCCCCTCATATCCTTCTTTTAATCCCCTCGATTCCCCCCCCTTGAACCCCCCTGGTCCCCCTCATATCCACCTCCAAATCCCCCCTTACCCCCCCCTTCTAATCCTTTGTTAATGAAGGAAGATCTAGGGGGGTAGGGAGGGAATCAGAGGGGGGTTTGAACTGGGTCTAGGGGGGGATTGAGGGGGGAGGGGGGTTAAGGGGTTTTGGTGAGTGTTTGGGGGGTGATTTGGGGTGTTTTGGTGAGGGGTTGGGAGGGTTTTGGAGTGGGATTTGGAGAAGTTTTACAAGAAGAGAAAGGGGATCAATGAGGGAGTAATTGAAAAATTGACAGATAAGCTTTACAGGGAACAATGAGGGAGCCACTAAAAAATTTACAGAAAAGTTTTTCAACTTCTTTTAACATTTTTATTTTTTTATTTTTTTTATTTTTTTTTTGTGCAGAATTAACCAAACAAATTTCTCAAATTAGAGTAAAGTAATATTTATTCTTATTAATTATTTGAAACAAACTTTTAAGGTCTTTTAATTTAAATTATGTGAGTTTTAATTTAATTGTTTTTGACCAGTAAAAAAATTTTTTTCACAAAAAAAAGTGTCTTGTTCTTTTGATTCATGCCTTACACCTTTATCTTCATCTTTATCATCTTTATCTTCTTCTTCAAAATCTACTTCATTTCAATTGTCAAAAATTTTTTCAAGAAAAAACAAAATCTATTTCTTCTGATTCAAGCTTTACACCTCTATCTTCATCTTCATCTTCTTTATCATCTTCTTCAACTTCTACTTCATTTCAATCTTCTTCAAAACCTTCAAACAAAAAAAATGATGACCAATCTTATCAAAATAAAAGAATTTATTAAAAATTACACTTGGATATTTTATTTGACCACATATCAAACATCAAGTATTATAAATCTAAAATTAATAAAAAATGAATATCCCAAGAATTTACCTGAAGATATCATATATTGAACCAAATTAGGAGTCAATGAAGTTAAGTCTGTAATCATTAATAATTTTAAATCTCAATTTATTTACAAAAATCATCCATTTGATGGAGTAAAAGATGAATCTTTATTCAACTATCCAATCTGATTACAACAATATATCTAATGGCTTTGATTTGCTTACCAATAATGAATAAGAATTTGTTTAGTGGTATTGTCAGGCTAAGGTCAAGTACAAGGACGTGAACTAGCTTGAATGGTCAGTTATCTAGAAGATTTTAATGGTCCTATATGAATACTGTAGTATTAATCCACTAAGTTGTAAAATAAAATCAAATATAAAGGTCTCAGTAATATAATTATCACTATTCTTATATATGGCTTACAATCTTTTTAGTTGGTAGAAAAATAGATTATATAATTCAGATACTATTCAAAAGTCTTATAAAAGTACTAATTGATATGTATTGTAATTTGTTTGGTTATATTGGTTAAATTGTAATGATAAAGAATGAAGAAACACATCCCAAAAACCTCCTCCTTTTATACACACTGAGTTCCCCAATGATTCCCTTGATGTACCACCCAATACACAGTTAATGACGCCTCTAAACAACTAATAGACATGCCCATCAAAATTTCCAGTAACCCATGATATAATTAGAAGAGTAACAACCGCCAAAATCCTGTAATAATAAGGGAAATCCATCAAAATTAAAGAAAAATACAAAAAGAGAGTATATGCGTATAAAACAATAATATTAAAGACTAAAGGAGACTTTTTAAGGTTAATAATAGCTTAATAATAAGGGGGATTTACTGTAGAAATAATGGGGCTAATCCTGACATTATACTATGTGAAATTCCCATTCAAAAATAACCAAAATTGACTGAGAAACCACCCAAAAACTTAAAAAAGAGCGTGAGATGTGGGGTAACTACATGCAGTTCTTGGCAGGCGCTTGCACGGGTAAATCCTTGACTAAAATTAGGCGAATTTAAGCGTGGTGATGAAATAAAGTGCCAAGAGTGAGGTTATTAATGAAATTAGTGCATATAAACAAGGTCAATGCATTATTAATTAAGCTAGGACACTAAATAAGTGCCTGTCGCCTATTTTAGTGTGTTTCCCCACAGTGGGCGTAGAATGTGGGGTAATTATAGTGTGAAAAAGCTAACTTTGCTAAAAATGAAGCTATTCACACGGGAAAAAAGCAGGCAGTATGTGGCCAGTACACAGAAGCCATTTCTGGCATAAAAAACACCAAATTTGAAAAGTGTTATTTTTATGCATTTAAATAGCCAAATCAATAGTTCTAAATGAGACCAATTGATCTGTCAAAGCGCAATTTTGATATTCTCAGTTTTATAGCACATATAGTCAACTTTTAAGTGAAATAAAGCACATTTCTTGTTTTTTGCATAAAACAATGAATATAACAGCTTTAAGTGTACTTAAAAATTATGTAGCCTTATACTTAAGGTTCTTAAGATTACCCTAACATATTACAACTTAATATTAAGTACATAAGACCTATAAAAGGTGGATATATGTGTGTATATAAGGTGTTATAATGGCATTTTTTTGTGTATTATCATAATTTTACTTATGTATACTATTTGTGTACTCTTATTTATTATTCCCATGTATAGTTCATGTGTTTAACATAACTTATAATTACTTTTTACTCAGTCCTGGAGATATACAGGCTGACACTTGCCCAACCAAAAAAAACAATAAAAAAATGATAAGTTATACATTTTATTTTATTAATTTGTAATTTTCAGGTATTCAGAATAAATCTGTAGCATTAAAGATTAAACTTTAAAGAAATAAAACGTAATAAAATATTATGAGTACTGGTTTTTTAACCCCTCAGCTGGTTGAACAGAAATTTATTTCTGTTTAAATTTTTTAAGAAGGGTGGATAAATTAGAAATTTCTTTTTCAGGTATCCATTTATCAAATTCATTTGATTTCCCTTTAAATCTTAGTAAATACTCAGTTCCTTTTTCTTTAGTAAGGATTCTTTTCTTGAGTATTTTTTCAATCTCTGCTTTTTCCACAATTTCTTCAGGTTGCTTTTTAGGCCTTCCCCTTCTTTTTGGAAATAAGTCAGGATCATTTGCATGGTAAGGTTTCAATAATGAGATAGGGAAAACTGGATGTTTCCTATCATATGGAGCATATAATATGACTTCCACTGCATTATTCCCAACCATTTTATTTACTACAAAAGGTCCTACAAAGTGATCCTTTAATTTAACATTACCTTGTAAGTTAAAATGTAGTATTGATATGAGGACTTCATCTCCCTTTTTGAATTCAAATTCCTTATGAGATTTGTCCCACCTTTTCTTTTCATATTCAAATGCTTTTTGGATGCATTCTTCTGCATGCTTTCTACACATTTGTTGCATATGAATAAAGGATTTAGTGCCAGGGTGTATATCCAACCTTGGTAGTTTATTTAAATGATTTACTGGGGTATTTGGTACGTATCCCAGCCAGAGTTCAAATGGTTTCTTCTCTGTTACAGAATGAGTTGTGCTGTTATAAGCAAATTCAAGGCCAGGAATTAATGTTACCCAGTCATGTGTGAATTTCTCATTGTCTTTGTATTCTAATCCAAAGGCACAATATCTTCTGATCATGTCTTCTAGAGTTTGTATCATCCTCTCAGCCAGCCCATCAGTTTGTGGATGGTGTGCTGTAGACAATTTTAATTGACAACCTGATACTTCCATCAAAGATGTCCAGAACTCTGAAGTAAATTTAGGATCTCTGTCAGAGATTATGGCTTTGGGGAACCCAGCAGTATTCATCATCTGAGTCCACCATAGTAATGCCAAGTCTTTTGCAGATACCTCTTTATGGGTAGGGATAAACTTACACATTTTTGTTAATCTATCCACTATTACCCAGCAAGAATTGAAACTTTCCTTTCCTGCTAATGGCAAGCCAGTTACAAAATCCATGTTTATAATTTCCCATGGAGCTTTTGGCTGCTCTATTTGTTGTAACAACCCAGCTCTCTTCCCAGTTAATCTTTTAGATTTCTGACAAGAGTCACATGTTTCAATGTATTTTTGTACATCCTCTTTCATGTTTATCCACCAGGCTGTATTTTTAACTCTGGTTAATGTTTTTTTAAAGTCAAAATGACCAGCTAAGATGTCATCATGACAAGTACTCAACATTAACTCTTTCATAGAAGGTGGTATTACTATTACATTGCTTAACTTTTTCCTGTAATATATATATCCATCTTCAATTGATAGTTTACCTTTTTCCAATGCATTTTTATACTTTGGAGGCAAGGTTTTAATTAATGCACTCATGGAGGCATTTGTTGGATCATTAAGAATGGTAGATAGTTTAGACAAATCTTTATCAGATGAATAATTTTCCAATATAGTTTGCATAAACTCTTCTTCTAAATCCACTATATAAATCACAAATATATGTATAACCTCATTTTCAGGTACATAAGCTGGGTTGTCAGCATCATTTGGCAAAGGACTTCTGGATAATAAATCCACATTTGAATGCAATGTTCCTGCTCTGTGAGTGATTGTCATTCTTCCTCTGTACTCTTGTACAGCTAGTTGCCATCTAAACATGTGCCTATTAGGTTTTTTCATGTTTAGTAATGATTTTACTGCACTGCAATCTGTTATAAGTTCAAACTTCTGGTCTTCCAGATAGTAATGAAGTTTCTCCAAAGCCCACACCATGGCTAAACATTCTAGCTGTGTGGCACCATACCTTAATTCTGTTTTTCTTAAGGTTCTGGATATATAACAGATAACTACTTCAGATAACTTTCCATTTATTATCTGTTTCTGCTGTAAAGAAGCATCTAAACCTATGAAACTTGCATCAGTGTACAAGATAAAAGGTAGGGTGAACTCTGGAAGTCCCAATATTGGAGCTGAAATTAAACATTCCTTTAATTTATTAAAGGCATGTTGTCTTTCATTATTCCAAATGAAAGCCTCATTCTTCCTGATTAATGTTGTTAAAGGGGCTGCAACGGATTGGTAATTTTTAATATATTGTCTATAATATCCACACATACCCAAAAAACTTTGAACCTCTTTTACATTCTTAGGTATCCCAATGTTTTTAATTGCTGCCACCTTATTCTGGTCAACACAAATTTGTAATCCAGATACAACATGTCCAAGTACTTTCAAGGATTGAAATCCAAATTTACATTTCTTTAATGCAATAGTCATATTAATTTCATCCATTTTTTGAAAGACTCTTTTCAGGTGATTTAAATGTTCATCATATGTTTTTGAAAACACTATGATGTCATCAATATAGACCAATAGCCATCCTTCAACCATTTCCTGATGAAAGACACTATCCATCAATTTTTGGAAGACTGAAGGCGCATTCTTTGGGCCAAATGGCATTCTCACATACTTATATATACCCATATGTGTGGTTATTAATAAGTAATTTTGAGAATTCCTTTCCACAGGAATCTGGTGGTAACCCTTGTTCCCATCCAGACAGGAAATATATTTTGCTCCTTGTAAGTTAGCATGGATAGAAGCTATCCTTGGTAGAGGGTAAATATCATCTACTGTGTATGTATTCAGAGCTCTATAATCACCGCATAATCTTGCCTTATCTTTTTCATAAGAGATTAATACTGGTGAAATGACACAATACTTAGGTGTTGTGTCCACTTTTTCAACAATACCCATTTCCAACAACAATTTTATATTGTCTTCAATGTCTTTCCTTTTTGCAGGAGATGCTGGGTAAGGTTTCTTTTTTAAGCTTCCAGGAATATTATCCAGATCACAGCTTAGAGAGATTTTCATCTCATGGTCTTTGACCGATCCTAGTTCATTTGAACCATGAGCAAATGCCATAGGATATGATTTAATCAATCTCAAAATATCTTCTTCTTCAATTTTTGAGAGTTGAGGACTGAAAGAGGCCTTTTGGATTTAATTTTCCAATTCACCCACTTCATTGGTGGTTCTTCCACCTTGCAGTTGTTCTTCTCTAGGAGAAATGGCATATACTGAATTTTCAGAACATATTTTGAATTTTCTTTTACCATTCACGCCTATGGTGAAACAACTGTTTGCAGGATCTAGTTTAATGCTAAATTTTGTCAATAAATCATTGCCAATAATAAACCAATCACTACAATTATTATTATCCATTACTAAAAATTCACAAACTGCTCTAACATATCCATTATTATATTTAAAGAATACAGCAGTTTTGTATTTGCCAATTGGATTTAATACTGAACCAAAACCCCTCCAGTTCTTTGTCTGAACAGGTTCTAGTTTTTCCTGGTACTTACTATCAAGTTTCATTAATGTATTAATTGAAACTACACTACCTGCAGCCCCAGTGTCAAGAATGGCATTCATTTCTTTTCCACATATGATAATAGGTGCTCTGATAGGTGTTATTTTGTAAGTATCATGAGATACATCTTTAATTATTTCAGCTTCCTCTATGGAAGTTAAAGATGTGTCTGTATGAGGTATAGCATCATTCAGGAACATTATATCCTGTTCTAATACATATATCTCATTTTCATCATCACTGTAAGATATGTTACTTTTGCAATCCTCACTAGATTCCACATTCTCATCTTCATGATTACTAGGTTCAGAATTCTGTGAGGTTTCAATAACATTTATTCTCTTCTTACACGTGTGACCCTTAAACCAAGGTTCATTACATTTGTAACAAGTGTTATTTTCTTGTCTCTTAGGGACAAGGGGAGCTGAAGGTTTTTTCTTTTCCACTGGTAACTTACTTGTAGTAGGTTTTACCACGTCAACACTTTGTCTGTAATTACTATACTTGGTTTCATACTTGTGGTTTAATAATATCTCATTGCATATATTAATGAATCCAGAGGTATCTCTGATAGTTTCAGTTCTAGCTACAATAATGTCTCTAACTGATATAGGCAACTTGTATATTATTTTTTCTTTCCACTCTTCATAATCCATTTTTGGATCCATAGCTTTCATGATTTTTATTAAATTCATTAAGAAGACCATGGGTTTATCTCCAGCATTTGGATTATATCTGGCCTTTTCATACAATCTTTGTTGAGTGATTCTAAATTTTGGGCCACCAAATTGCCTTTCAATTAGTGCCTTCCATTCATTCCAGGAGTAATTAATTCCCTCACTCAATACAGATTCAAACCATAATAAGGCCACATCTGTAAATAAAGATATTAACTTTGAAGTAATTTCTTCATCAGGTAGTTTGTATGAAAATTTTAAGTTATCAATTCTTTGTATGAATTGTTGCCAATCAGATTTTTAATCCCCGTCAATAGAAGGGTACTGATCTAACTTAGGCCAGTTCTTTTGGCTAGTTTTTGCTTCCCTAACCTGAGGAATATTGAGTAATTCACTTACTTTAGAAAGATGATCATTTATTTCATCTTTTACTGATTTTATATTCTCAGAGCCCATGACACTATGTTCATGTTCCATCATTGGTTTATCATCAGAGTGTTTCATAAAAACTGGTACTCTTCCTACATAAGAGGTATTATCCTTTATTGTTTCAGTATTTTTCAAAATGTTAGCTACTTCAATTTCTACTCTTTGTAACCTATCTTTTATCACAGGTACATGAGTTAAGGTATCATTTACATTTGAAAAAGACAATTTTACACGTCCCTCTATGGTGGCCATAATATTCTGAGAATGTTCTAATTTAATTTCTAAATTTTTAATCTCAGAATTTAATCTTTTTTTTTTATTGATCAATTCATTATTTGAATTCTCAATAACTTTTAACTTATTGGCTGTTGTACTCAATGATTGTGTGATGTTTAATAATACACTTTCCGTATTATTGTTGGACTCTCTAGAGAATTCTTCCAATTTTTCAATTCTTAATAATAATTTACTAATTATTTTTGATTCCATTGGATTTTCTTTTAGAAAATATTCAATTTTGTCTGTTTCCAATTCAGAAGATTCATCATCAGGGTCAATTTTTAATTCATTTGATTCCATTTTTATATTAATAGTATTTTCCTGGTGGTCAATAAAACTATGTACATTGTCTTCATTTAATGACAAGTCTAACATGTTATTTTCAAATGAATAATTTTTTAAATCCTTATAAATTATATCCAATGACTCTCTATCAATTTCATTACCTATAAGTAATTCATTGTTAGGATTATATAATTGATCTTGAGAAGATGGATGACTTACCACGGTCTTATTCCATTTCCCCTGCCTCTCCTTCGCTTTCCCCTGTAAGGGTGACTGCTGGATCCCTGTTGAGGAGGACTGTTGTAGTTTTGGGCATACCAATCCCACTTCCATTTTCTTACATTTATCTTTTGGTCCTCTTCTGGGACTGGAGGTGTTGCTGTGGTATTTGGTGCCACTGGTTGTTGATGAGACCTTATATCCACTAGAGCCTGGTTGACTTCTATAAAGCCCTGTGCCGCCCTTTTCTCCAGATTGTTGATCTGGTCTAACATATTGTTAACTCTTATTGTTAGTGTATTCAGTAGGGTTGAGAGGGAGTGAATTTGCTCTTGTAAGGTGTTTTTGGACTTCTTTATTGACATTTGTTTTAAGAGTTTTTCCTTTTCCTCCATGGACATTGGTGGGGTGTTGTTTATTGTTACTGGTGATTCTTGACCCTCCATTTGGATGTCCTGTAACAGGTCTTTCAGCTCTAGTTCTTAAGTTATAAGGTTTTGCCTTATTACTTACAATGTCATTGTTGTCACACATTTTTACGTGGAATTTTAGAGAATTGAAAGTTTAGATTTGAAAAACTTCAAAAAGGAGTTTAATCAGTATTTATTAATACCACTGAAGACAATTTTATTGCTTACTTATTGGTATTAAGTGAATCTTTAAGTGCCAAAAGTCAAATATGCTTTTATGTGGTCACTTTATTTAACTGGTCTACAATATGTAGCCGTGTATTTATATTTAAAAAAGAAAATTTGTTAGTAAGATTCTTTCCAAATATTAAATGAATTTTACAAACCAATAAAAAGGGATTAAGAGTCCTGTAAAAAGAAAACAATTAATCAGTTTAACTGGTTATCATCTGCAAAGATCACAAATTTAATTGGTCTATTGACAGACTTCCACTAAGAACAATTATATGTTAAATTAGTGGTAAAATTGATGATTCAATATCACAATTTTATTATATAACAGGGCATCTTTTTCTGAAATCACTATATAAGTGACCCCAACCTGTTGTAATTATCCAAATATTTTTATAGGGATATTATTTACGTGTACCTTCTTTGAAAATGTCACTTACTGGATTATAACAGAATTCTTGAGGAAAGGTCCCCAATTGTCAGGATAAGGTCAAGTACAAGGACGTGAACTAGCTTGAATGGTCAGTTGTCTAGAAGATTTTAATGGTCCTATATGAATACTGTAGTATTAATCCACTAAGTTGTAAAATAAAATCAAATATAAAGGTCTCAGTAATATAATTATCACTATTCTTATATATGGCTTACAATCTTTTTAGTTGGTAGAAAAATAGATTATATAATTCAGATACTATTCAAAAGTCTTATAAAAGTACTAATTGATATGAATTGTAATTTGTTTGGTTATATTGCTTAAATTGTAATGATAAAGAATGAAGAAACACAACCCAAAAACCTCCTCCTTTTATACACAATGAGTTCCCCAATGATTCCCTTGATGTACCACCCAATACACAGTTAATGACGCCTCTAAACAACTAATAGACATGCCCATCAACATTCCCAGTAACCCATCACATAATTAGAAGAGTAACAACCGCCAAAATCCTGTAATAATAAGGGAAATCCATCAAAATTAAAGAAAAATACAAAAAGAGAGTATATGCGTATAAAACAATAATATTAAAGAGTAAAGGAGACTTTTTAAGGTTAATAATAGATTAATAATAAGGTGGATTTACTGTAGAAATAATGGGGCTAATCCTGACATTATACTATGTGAAATTCCCATTCAAAAATAACCAAAATTGACTGAGAAACCACCCAAAAACTTAAAAAAGAGCGTGAGATGTGGGGTAACTACATGCAGTTCTTGGCAGGCGCTTGCACGGGTAAATCCTTGACTAAAATTAGGCGAATTTAAGCGTGGTGATGAAATAAAGTGCCAAGAGTGAGGTTATTAATGAAATTAGTGCATATAAACAAGGTCAATGCATTATTAATTAAGCTAGGACACTAAATAAGCGCCTGTCGCCTATTTTAGTGTGTTTCCCCACAGTGGGCGTAGAATGTGGGGTAATTATAGTGTGAAAAAGCTAACTTTGCTAAAAATGAAGCTATTCACACGGGAAAAAAGCAGGCAGTATGTGGCCAGTACACAGAAGCCATTTCTGGCATAAAAAACACCAAATTTGAAAAGTGTTATTTTTATGCATTTAAATAGCCAAATCAATAGTTCTAAATGAGACCAATTGATCTGTCAAAGCGCAATTTTGATATTCTCAATTTTATAGCACATATAGTCAACTTTTAAGTGAAATAAAGCACATTTCTTGTTTTTTGCATAAAACAATGAATATAACAGCTTTAAGTGTACTTAAAAATTATGTAGCCTTATACTTAAGGTTCTTAAGATTACCCTAACATATTACAACTTAATATTAAGTACATAAGACCTATAAAAGGTGGATATATGTGTGTATATAAGGTGTTATAATGGCATTTTTTTGTGTATTATCATAATTTTACTTATGTATACTATTTGTGTACTCTTATTTATTATTCCCATGTATAGTTCATGTGTTTAACATAACTTATAATTACTTTTTACTCAGTCCTGGAGATATACAGGCTGACAGGTATCATGATTGGTTTTGAATGGACATCAGGATCTATTAAAGGTTATTCTCTTGGTAAGTCTAATAGTTTTTATTGTTCCTTACTTAATATAATTCACTCATTTTAATTCTATAGGCATCTATTCTTTGATCAAAAAATTTATCTAAAGTGGAGATAGATAATGATTTTTGAAAATGAGACTCTTTATCTTCCTTTCATTCTTTTCTTGCTCTTTGCTTTAAAAAACTCTGTAATAAAGCCTTTCAAAAAAACACAAACTTGGAACTAAAGTAGGAATATCAAATTGGTGTGGTTCTGAAAGGGAAGAAATAAGCAATGAATATTTTTTTTGAATGTTATTGTCACTCATTCAGGATTTAATAACATGATACATACTGATTTTAATGATGCCAATTATTTTAATTTAGGGATATTCTCTTATATCATACCTATTACTGTAAAGCCTATTCTTTCACCTGATAAAATATAAGACATGGTTTATATTTCCTGGATCATAGGTGTATAATCAATTTCAGATTAGGAAATGGAATCATCAAATATTTTTGGAACCCTTCTCATGATAATCACTAGAATACAAAAACTCCTCCAGGATTGGAATCTTGTGACAACTTTTCTCATTTTGGCTGCTCCTTCCAAATAAGTCAAAATCTAATCCAAAGGATAAAAAAGGTAAAAAAAAGGTAAAAGTAATATATTTATAAACCTTTATGTAGATCAAAAAAGTATGGGGATTTGTAAAGCCATCAAATATTTATTATTCTTTCACAAATTTTTAATAATTAAATCTGATATTTCAGTTTACTAAACTATAGTAATAAGCCAACAAACTTGTGTTGTATAAACAGTAATCATGACATCATCAAATTTTTTCATGGGGTTCCTCTAGCCTATACCTGTGAAAAGTCCCAAACTTAGTTTCTAGACTTGATCTATATTTTGGCTTGAGGAATTGTCATTACTTTCAAACTAGTAAATTTAAACTATGTTATTTATTTATTTATGAATTTATGTAATTATATTAACTTTTGGTGATTTTCACCCCTTACTTCAATAAAATTCAGGGGAGGGTATTGCCAAATTTTTAAAACAGATGTAGAAAATTGTTAAATTAGCTTTATTTAAAAATGAAAATTGGTGGTGAGGTGATAAAATTATTTTTATGATGAGGATTTTTTCACAGGTGTCAGTATTATTTTACCATCTGGAATTCCAAAAATGCAATATTTTAGATTCCAGTAAGGACAAATGGTGTTATTGGAATCTCATGATATAACTATTATTCATAAGAATAAAAGTAACAATTAAAGTCATTCCCCAACCATTAAAAAAATAAACAAATAAAAAATTCTATGAAATTTTTTAATTTCCTCATAAGATTGGCCATTTTTTATACATTCTGTAGTGAATTCTTTTTTAAAAAAAATTCTTGTTTTTCCAATTCATGACTAGCCATTTCTCTTTTAAATTCACACTCTTTTGTTTTCTCCAAGTGAAGGTGAGCTCTTTCCATCTACTCAGCCTCAAATTTAGCCTTTTCAAAATATGATTGAAGCAAAAAAAATTTTCTTCAAATCTAAGGCCCATTATTCTTTCATTAGCATATGATCAAACTTCATCTTCTCAAAGTCAAGGGAGCTTTATGCAATCAAATATTTTTCTGAGAAAATTTAATGCAAAAAAAAATTGTTATTGAAGAAGGCATATTGTGACCAAATCTTACTTATATTTTTTTTCTCAAAATAATTGTCAAGGGAAGACAAAGAGGTGGTTGAAGTATTACCATGTTTTAAAAGATGATTTTAAGTTCATTGAAGTTGAGGACCAACACCTTAGTTTGGAGTTTGAGCTGGAGGGTTCAGGAAGTTCATCTAAAGCAGCTTGCAAAGCAGGTTTGTCATTACCCAAATTTTTAATATTTTTGAAAATTTGATTTTGAGTAGGAGGATACTAGAAAATAAAGAATGAGAAATTTAGAAAAGAATCAAAGAAAAAAAAGAAAGTAAACATACATTAAAGTTTTGGGGCTCTGAGGACTCAGATCTACTCCAAAATAATTGTTCTGCTTGATAGTCAGGATCATCTTCAGGTGAACTATGGTTAGAAGCTGGGGGGGGTTGATGTCCTTTATTTTCAGGTGTGTCCAGAGGATTATTGGCTTGTTGAGATCCAGAGGGCATATTTTTAGTAGTATTGTGTATAAACCAAGGGTTTATGTTAACTCAGGAACCAAAAAGATTGTCTATTTCCTCATAGAAAGGACACAAGACATTGAACTTTTCAGAAACAGTAGTAACTTCAATCTTCAAATCATCATCATCAAAACTAAAGCCAGTGAAAGTGAGAGAAAAGGAAGCCTTTTTATATTTGGATTTATAACTTTTGAACCTCTCCTTCATGTGATTAGCATTGATTTAAATTCTCCCTTTTTTTTCTTTTTTACTTCATTTGCCATTAAAAAGAAGCCATTGACCTTTGATGAAGGTGACCATCCAATTTGGGTGGACTTCTCACATCCATAAAAAACATAATAATTTGATTTAATTTTTAGGAAGTTGATGATGATGAGATAATCTTCCTTTTTTAGCTGTCCAGACTTTGATTTCTCAGGTGAGGGGCATGCATTATGGGAAGACTTTTGTTATGTAGCATTTTTTTGTGTTGCCTTTTGAGTGTTGTATTTTCTTGGAGGCATTATGAAATTGGTATGTTACAAGAAAAGAGATTAAGAGGTGGAAAAAATAAAATAAGAAAGATAAAAAAATGCCTGGTTAAAATTTTGCAAGAAAATGTTTTAAATCTCAGTGAGGAGTGTGTGCCAAGGATTGAAGAGAGAATTGAAGTCTGGGTATCACATGTGACAGGGATGATGTGGCCAACATGTGGTTGTGAAAAATAAATCAGGAAAAAAGTGCTGATTTGAGTTTATAACTGAAACCCATTTTTGAAATAAGTGACTTTTTACAAAATTTTAAGTGCTGATTTTCTTTGAAATCTACACTTAAATTAAGTGCATATTTTCCAGATCTGACACCCCCTATGACAGCTTTTTGTGAAAATCTTGCTCTTTTTTTGCTCCTTATCCCCTGCTAAAAATAGCTTAAACTCATGTTTTTGGGGGGAAGTTGAAGGCAAAAACACAGCAATTGTTTTCCAAATAGCTGTACTTTTTTTTATTTTCCTTCTTTTATATTATTATAATTAGTGGTAGTAGTAGTAGTAGTGGAATTTGAACAATCTTTTTTAATGGATCTAAAATTTTTGGGACCTCACATCCACTATATGCCAAGTAAAATATCAACCCTAATGGACAAAACACACACATATATATTTATATATATAGGGGTAAGATGGTCTATGTGGTTAGATCATTTCCCATATGGCCACTTTTCAGTCACCTTGACTTTTGTGTTGCTTGTTCAAATCCTTTTACCCTGCCCCCTTCATCCAAGGTTGGCACACTTTTTTTCATTCTGGTGTTAATGTCTTGTTCTCCCAATGATATCTCTATTATCCCTCAGAAACATATGGTGGATGGACACATGCGTGAAGGCTGAAGGGCTCACCCCACTTTGCCAACCCCCCATTATCTGGACAATTGTGCTTGGTCATTCACCTTGGGTCAACTGTAGAATTTCACTCTCCTTACATTCTTGAAAGCCCTTCCCATCAAACCACAACCCCTTGAGGATTAACCTCCACCCTTCCCCCCTATGGCGACCCCATCTGTGTCCTCAACAACACATAGCTCTGCCTTTTATCCTGTAAATTTCCCAGACAACTTACCCAATATGTTCATTACTCCTCACATGTACCTAGCCTATTAGTTTAAAATGTCTTCATGCCCCTAGCTGGGTGATACTTTAAGAAAAAAATAAATATATATATAGCCAGATGAAACAAAAGCTTGATGGGAAATTCAAATTTTCTTTAAATATTTTGAATTTCTCAAAATATTTTTTAAAATAATGTTGCACTAGAATGCATGCAATAATTCAGATTTGGTAATAATTAGAATTTTTTCAGCTCTCTCAATGATACATATGGACCAATAAAGCTTTGTGGTAGATGTCAAAAAATTTACAACTTTTGAATTTCCCTTTGCCTATTTAGGGACATGCAACCACCATTCAAAGATCCAGTTTTGTCCTGTAAAAAGCCATTGTGGAAATCTAGGGCTTCCATATTTCTTTAATGGGTGCCTTTCTCTCAAATTTGGGTCTCACTGGATTTATGGGGTTCTGGCTTTCAGAAGGAAAAATACAAAATATCCACCAAATCAGTCCCCCAATCCTTTTTTTGTTTCCCTCACTCACTTTCTTACGATCATTTATTCATTTTTATTTCTATTCCTTATCATTTATAATTAATAATTGAATACAGAATTCAAATCAATCCAAAACTTCTTTTATTTCTATTATTCTTGGAAAGTATTTAAACTTGTCCTTTTCTACTTCTTTTTTGTTGAAATGGTCACTTTGACATTTTATTTCAGGATGTAATAATATCCAAACTCCCACAATAGAAGATATATTTATTTTTTAACTTGATAAACTAACCTAAATTCATTTCTATTTTTATTTTTGAAATACTGACAATAATTTAAAGAGATATAATATTTAACAAAAGTATTTTGATCATGGAATCACCCTCTTTCCATTATTCAATAAATGGTGATTTTTCAGATATTCCAATAACAATAGTACACTAGGCTCAGCTGTTGAGGAGCATGGTCTTGATTTTGGAACTACCTTACCAGAGCTTTATTGTGGTTCCTACTGAATATATATATATAAATCATTCAAAGGATTAAAACTCAATTGGTCCAAATAGAAGGTGTCCATCCAGTGATTTTAGGACCCAAACACCACACAATACGGGGGTAAGACTTACTAGCATGTCCACAACCTTGTACCCATATTCACCACAGATTGAACACACATTGAGATATTGAAAAAGGAATCATACAATCAGGGATGAAAAACACTCAGAAAAACAATATTAGGTGGGTGTTCAAGTAGAGTTCAGTATGAGTTCAGTATGAGTATCATTGGAGTTCTTTCTGAGTTCAGGTTGGGGACTTGCTAGAAAGTCCACCCCCTATATTACATATTGTATGTGATTTAAAGTCAAAAAATTTTAAGTATACTGATTTCAAGTTAATTTTGACACCCATTTTAAAAGAAACATAAACATTTATAAACAAAAGTCATAGAAATTTGTTGTAAATTTTTTACCCTATGTTTTTATATTAATATAAATTTTTATTGCTATAAAAAGTATAAGTCTAATCATATTGTGTGGCTTCAAATATGGTGTATCCTGGTTAACAAGAAATCTGTTTAACCCTTTGAGTCTTGGTTACGGGCTTTTAAAAAGCACTTGAATGACCATCAGAAAACATTTTGTGCTAATGTGTCACATGGGGCATAAACACAATTGTAATGTGTATCAATTTATAAATCAGTAGCTTTTGGGAAATTTAAAAAACAAGTGTATTAATATGTATGTCCCACCTATATTTAGACTAGAGTATGTTTTGGTCAATAAGTCTATTTTTTACTTGGGAAAAATTAAATAAATTAAAAATATGAAAAACTTTTGAGAATTATTTTTTTACAAGTACTTGGATTTTTGCAAATAGGATTCATGTTAATGGTCTAGACAAAGAAAATTCAGATATCATAGTTTCTACATGTGTATAAGATAATATTGTTCTTTTTGAGTAATAATTGAATTCCCTTGTCCTTACCATTTTATTATAAATGTTTGAGGTATATTTAAGTCTTGTGTGCCAAATGAATCTGGAAGAATGCTATATTATTTTATCATAATAATTAAAGGATATTTGGAAGTTCATTATATTTATAGTATGTTTAGACATTTTTATTCTCAAATTCTATATATTCTTGTGGCTTAATGATATATTTTAAATAATAATTGTGTGCTATAATATGCTTTCCATTATATTGTTAATGTTTGAGGTAGTTTAATTTAATTTTCAAAATGCATCAGGTATAATATTTTACCTTTAATAGTAATAATTTAATGAATTTTATTCTTTAAATACAGAATTAAAACTTTAAGTCTTGTAAAAAGAAACTGTGGTATCTGAATAGACATGGAAGAAAAATTCCTTCTGAGAGTTGGAAGATACTGAGGAAGGAAATCTTACAAAGTATATAAGTGAAGGTATGAGTCTTTGAAACATCAGTAGTTAAAATCATAAAATTGTCCTTCTCAGCAAGAGACCATTTCTCAGGTGGACACTTTAGATACTGTGTAAGAATATGATGTAAGCTTTTTTAATGGTCATGGTATTGAATTTTTTGTTAACCATAAAAGTGAATGTGTCCCAGACTTGGTCAAAGGTGTCCAAATGAATGACAGTCAGATGTTGAGAGGGACATTTTTATAATGCATTAGAAAATGGTATATGTATCATAACTAAATTATATGCATTATAAAAGTCTTATTCTCAATGTTTGACCATCCTTCAAGTGAACACTTTTGATAATGTCTTAAGTAAGGGTATGATTCTATGATAAATAGGTAGTTAAAATTATAAAATTGTCCTTCTCAGAAATTTACCATTGCTCACATGGAAAATTTAGATACTGTGTAAGAAGATGGTGTAAGTTTTTCTAGTGGTCAAGGTATTAAATTTTTGGTTAACCATAAAATTAAAGGTTCCATAGACTTGGCCAAAGGTGTCCACCTGAACAATGGTCCAATTTTGAGAAGGACATTTTTAAGATGAATTGAAGATACACTGGTATATGTATCATACCTAAAATATATGCATTATAAAAGTGTCCTTTTCAACATCAGAATATCCTTCAAATAGCCTCTTTTCTCCATTTCTTTGATGCCATCACTTTAATGATCAGCCAATTTCAAAGTACCAAAGCTAGTAGAAAAGCTCATTTCATACCCAGTAGCTAACTTTTTCACCTGAAAAATGGTCCCTCACTGAGAGGGACACTTTTATAATTTTAAAAAAATTCAGTGATTACATATAATGCCTAGATGATGTGTATTATAAAATTATCCTTCTCAATGATGGACTGTCCTTCAAGTGGACAGTTTTTACCAAATATGGTGCACTTATATTTTCATAGTTAACCAAAAAAAATACTATGAGAATTAGAGTAACTCATGCCATCTGGTTACACATTACCCAAAGTGCCCATCTTAGTTATGGTCCATTTCTGAGAAGGACACTTTCATAATGTATATCATCTGGGTATCATGTGTATATATGTGTATACTTTATGCATTATGAAATTGTTCTTCTCAGAAATGGACCATCATTCAGGTTGACACTTTATGTCAGCCAGGCTATACCAGGAGCCCAGTAAATTTTATGTCAATTTACTGGAACTAAAAGAGGGCGTAAAAATATGCTTATTATGTATAAAAATTAATATTATATTGCATAATGAAATGATATAATTATTTTATTAAATCTATATAATAAGTATTATATTAATTTTATTATCATATAAATTATTTATACATTTAAATTAAGCATGATATATATTTTATAAATTATGGTGCATTTTTATGTATTTAATAAATATAAATTAATAATTAATTAATTATAAACATATATTATAAATTATAAGTGTAAAATAAACTTATAATGTAATCAAATTAATTAATTAAAATTATATATAAAATGAAGCCATACATATCTTATTAAACAATAATATTGGGTGCTTTTTTGACCTTTAATTGTGTCAGTAAAATTATTAAATAAATTAAAACACTTATTTAATAAGATGGTATTAAAATTCTCACTTTAAATTAGAAATATAATTAAATTAATTATTTGTTTCATTTAAACTAGTTATTGAATTAATTACATAGCTAAAACAATTAATTAAATTTGCTTTATACTGGATTAAATTGATTACATGGATTTTTGCATAAAAATAATTCTATTTGTTTTAATTGAACCCTTTACATCTCACTGTAATATCTGTTTTGGGTTATTTCACTCACTGTTCTTATTTTTCAGATTTACTTAGTTACTGATTATTTTTATTAATTGTTTTGGGAACTTATGGTGGGAAAATTGGTTACTTACTCACAGGTTTAGTTTATTGTTTCATGTTTTTCTCTCAATCTCTATGTTTTAGTTATATTCTTTTATATTCTTGTTTCACTTTATTACTACTTTGTAATTACTCATTTGTGGCGCTTCAGAGGATTATATGCCTATAAAAGGCTTTGTAAAATCCCCTGTAGCTGCATCACTTATTATACACTCACCATTTAAACATATTTTTTAAATATAATACATTTATTATTATTTTTATAGTACTATAATTCTAATCTAAATTCTATATAAATATCCAAGGTTTCAATAAGTCTATTAGTAATAAAAGTGTTTGCCACACAGAAATAGTAATACTTATTTTCAATAAATACATTATAATTTAATAAGACTCACCATTGTGTCAAAACCAAGGAATTTTTTTTGCCTTATTTTTTCTAAAATAATTATATTAACTTAACTGTTCATTTCCCTAAACCTTTTCCTGTTTTTCTCCTCCTCCTCTCTATTTTCTCTACCTTCTTCTCCTTCTTCTAGAAAACTGGCTTACAATTGAGGTACTGTGTATGAAATGAGCTCTTTTACTAGAGTTGGTACATAAAAATTAGCTAAATATAAAAGTGAAGGTTTTACAGACTTATTCCAAAGTGTTCACTTGAAGGAAAGTCTGTTGCTTAAAAGTTCACTTTTATGATGCATATCATTGAGGTATTATATGTATCCCAGTGTATTATTTTTGCAATAAAAAAGTGATCTTATCAGCATCAGACCATCTTTCAAAAGGACACCTTGGACCAATTCTTTGACATATTCACTCTTTAATAGTGAAGAAAATTTAAAATACCATGGCCATCAGTATGTGTGTTTATTTAAATAAATACCTAATTGAAATTAAATCTAGTCAGTAAACATGTAGTGATTGTATTTTTTCAAACTTATTGCAATTGAAGGATGGACTGATTGTGATCTTTCCCCTATGACTCAAAATTGTGGTTAAAAACTTTTCAAGTCACTGAATTTTTGAATAAAACAAAGATGATAATTGGTATGAGTGGTACTCTAAAGTAAATTTTATCTTGTGGGATATTTTTGTTGCTGAAAATACTTTAAATATTTTTTGATCATGTTATTGTCAGTGAACCAATGGTCTTCTCACTTGTAAAAGATATGTGTTTTTCTTTGACTTCATATTTACATTTGATGGACAAACAATTTTTAAACTCAGTGGACCATTGAATAGAATTATAGATTTTAAAAAATTAATTTGTTGCTGATTATTTTTCTTTTAAATTTGTTTTTGAAAAAAAAATTAACAAATATTTTTCAGATGAATATGCTGGTATTATAAAGTTTTGTCAGTGAGAGATAATTATTTTGTGAAGTTTTTATGATAAAATAGACTTAAAAAAATTTTGAATTTAAAATAATACATTATATTAGATATACCTACATTTAATTTGACACCAAAAATTATGAATAAACATAATCACACATATAAAAAAGTCCTAGAGAGCTCTTGCACATTTTTTTTACTCCTGTGAATGTATATTTGTCCAACAATATATTATTAAAAAAATTATTACTAAAATAATTTTTTGTCACCTTATATATGGTGCACAGGGGGAAAAGGTGGTCAACAAGATGTCTAGTTCAGTTTTGTGACCCTATTTCATTCCTAGGTGCATTTTTGTGACAAACCACTGAATATCACTTTTTGAGCCCACCTTATTTTTTGTCTTTTGAAGAAAATTAAGGTGGTGTGGTGTGGGTATGCTTTGAAGAGAAGGTAAGAGGAGGGTCAAATAGAATCTTTGTATGAATCCATGAAGATGAGAGGACATGAGCTATGGAGATGAAAATTTTATACAAGCAAAAAAAAATAAGGTGTGTTCAAGCAGGGTCACTCCACTAATAAAACCAAGGGTCAGACCCTGCAAAAAAATACTGAACTAGACATCTAGCTCAAGTATTTTTCCCCCTGTGGTGTATACTAGTTAACAAGACACTTTTTAAACCCTGTGATTCCTAGTTATGGGCATCCAGAAAGAATTTTAATTATGGTAAGATATTTTTTTTGCCAATGTGACTAATGCAGCATTAAAAATTTTTAATGGCTTTGAATTTACAAATAAGTATGTTTTTGAAAATGTAAATAGCAAGAATATTTATTTGTATTTATTTCCTATATTCATTCTAGGGTATGTATTGATCAATCATTACCTTTTTTCTTGGAAAATATTAAATGAATTACTACTATAAAGAGTCTTTGTGCATTATTTGTCTACAATTCCATGGCTTTTCCTAAATCATATTCATGTTAATGGTCTAGGTGAAGAGAATTAAGTTATCATATCTCACACATATGCATATGATTATAGTGTTCTTTTCAAAAATAATTTAATGAACTTGTGGTTGACATTTTATTATTAATTATTGAGGTATATTTGAATCTTGTGCAACAAATGTATCTTGCAGAATTCTATACTTTTTTATCATAATAATTTAAGGATGTTTAGCAGTTAATTATATTTATAATATGCTTGGAAATATATATTCTTCCATATGATATATTCTTGTGGCTCAATTTTATATTTTAAATAATAATTGTGTAATGGAATATGCTTTCCATTATATTGTTAATTTTTGAGGTAGTTGTATTTAATATTCAAAATTTATCAGGTAGAATTTTTTACACTTAATGACACTGATTTAGTGAAATTCAATTTTCAAATACATGATTAATATTTATATCATGTAAAAAGAAACATTAGTATCTGGCTAGACATGGTGAAAAATTTCCTTCCAAGCATTTACAGATGCTGAGGAAAACACTCTTACAATGCATGTAAGTTAGGTTATGAGTCTATGAAACATAGGTAGTTAAAATCATAAAAGTGTCATTCTCAGAAAAACACCTTTTCTCAGATGGTAAGTTAAGATGCTGTGTAAGAAGATGGAATAAGCTTTTCTTATGCTCACGGTATTGTATTTTTGTTTAATCATAAAAGTGAAGTTTTCCACTTGAACAACAGTCCACAGGGGAAAAAATTGGTGAACTAGATTTCTAGTTCAGTTTTGTGACCCTATTGCATTCCTAGGTGTGTTTTTTTGCCTTTGAAAGAGGATTAAAGTGGTGTGGTGTGGGTCTGCTTTTAATAGAAGGGAGGAGGAGGTGGTGCAAATTGAATTTCTGGATGAATACATGAAGATGAGAGGACATGATCCAAAGGAGTTCCAATGTCAGAAAAGCAAATAAATAAGGTGGGGTCAAACAGGGTCACTCCACAAATAAGACCCAGAGTCATACTCTGCAACCAAAAACTGAACTAGACATCTAGTTCAGGGAGTTTTCCACCTGTGGTCCAATGTTGAGAAGGAAAAATTAATAATGCATTAAAGATACACTGGTATAAATATAATACATAAATGATATGCATTACAAAAGTGTTCTTCTCAATGTTGAACCATAATTGAAGTGGACACTTTTGACCAAGTCTATAACACTATTACTTTTATTATCAGAAAATTTTCAAGTACCAAAGCTAGTAAAAGAGCTTATTTCATACTCATTACCCAAAGTGTCTACCTGAATGACAGTTTGTTTCTGAGAAGGAAACTTTTATAATTTATATAAAATACACTGATTTCATATAATAATTAGATTGTTTGGATTATAAAAGTTTCCTTCTCAACAACAGAACATCCTTCAAGTGGACACTTTTTACAAATTTTGGTGTACCTACATTTTTATGTTTAACCAAAAGAAAAAATATGGCCATCAGAGAAGCTCATGCCATCTGGTTGTGAATTACACAAAGTTTCCACCTGAATGATAGTCTTTTTCTGAGATGGACCATCATTCAGGTGGACAATTTAGCTACTGTATAAGAGCAACATGAGCTTCTCTAATTTCCATGATATTTGATTTTTGGTTAACCATAAAATTGAAGATACCCTAAACTTTTTCAAAAGTGTTACCTTGAAGAACTGTTATATTCTAAAAAAGAAACTTTTGTAAGAAATATCATCTAGATATTATATGTAACCAGTGTATATTTTATGAATTTTAAAACAAATTCTCAATTTATGACTATACTTCAGGTGGGCACTTTATGAACTGTATATAAAATGACCTCTTTTTCTAGCTTTTGTAGTTGAGAATCTACTAGCCATAAAAGTGAAGTTTTTCTTACTTTTGCAAAAAGAATTTACTTGAAGGACACTTTTATAATGAGTATTATCTAGGTATTATATGTGTAACAATGTATCTTTTAAGCATTATAAAATTTTTGTTCTAAGTAATAGACTGTCCTTCATGAAGAAGAATTTGGACAAGTCTGGGACATCTTAGCTCTCATGGTAGCCAATATTAAAGTACAAAGGCTGCTAAATGAGCTCATGTCACACAAGGCTCCTAAGTTTCCACCTGAATGATTTTATGCTACTGAGAAAGAAACTTTGTATATATATTTTACTCAAGATATGTTGCACAAACATTATGCCTGACTGATATTAATTTTAAAATTATTCTGCATTCCAATTAGCATTGCTCTGTTATAAATTGATGCCATTAATAGATACAAAACAGGAGCTCTTGATATGCAAATTCTTACTACACTTAACTTATTTTTATGTTGGAGGGACCTGTAAGTGAATCGAGGTGACATATTTAAAGCTTCTGTTGTTAAGGATGTCACTTTAATAATGAATACTATCCATGATTAAATTAGATATGTAAATTAGAGACTTATACAATATGTTTAAATCAATTCAGTGCTTAAAATGTGCTCAAATTGGGTCTTAATTATTAACAAAATAATGTTGATATTTTTCTCAAACTGAATTTAAGTCAGGGTACATTCTTATTCAATCTATGACTAATTTTTTTTTCAATCTCTTTTCAACTGATTCTTCAAAAGTGTCCTAACATATTCTTGGCCATTTCAAAGTCATTTCAAAGTGGGAACTGCTAGAAGTTCACCCCAAATTTCCCATGTTGTATAATTATTATTATTATTTTCCTAAGCTAATAATATTGATTACTTTATTTTTTTTCCTTTTTCATGAAATTGCCAGATTATTTTAATCAGCACATTGAAATATAAATTTTGTCCCGCAATCTCTTTATAAAAATCTTTATAGCCTTTAACCCTTCACTCAAAAATGAATTCTTCTAGTTACACTATGCAATATAGGGGGTGGACTCGCTAGCAAGTCCCCAACCTGAACTCAGATGGAACTCAGACTGAACTCATATTAAACCCATACTGAACTCTACTAGAACACCCACCTAAAACTGTTCTGCTGAGTGGTGTTCATCCCTGATTGTATGGTTCCTTTTTCAATAGCTCAATGTGTTCAATCTGTGGTGAGTTTGGGTCCAAGGTTGCAAACTCGCTAGCAAGTCTGCCCCCCATATTGTGTGGTGTTAAAACAAAAAAGTATTCTTCAAAAACTAAAAAAAAATTATAAAAATTATAAAAAAACGTTTAAAAATAAGTGAGGATGAAAGGGAGAAGAGTTGAAAAATAATAATTACAAAAATGAAAAAATGTAAATTGAACTGTTAATAAGTGGAAGAAAGTAAAATAAGCAGCAGATGTTTTTTGTAAAGGTATTTTCAATTGCATGGTATGTTTGCTGGGAGATTTTCAGTTTTGAATGGAACCAAGTGCAAACATCAGGGTGACACTAGCACTAGTAGCATCATCCAAGTATTTTAAGTGTGAGAAGTTAAATATATTTTAAGGAGTAAGGGAGGGAGGGAGGGACACATAAAATAAAAATGTCAGAAAAAATATTTGTGACATTATTAAATCCCACAATTCTTCAACAAGAGTGGTGAGGAGCCAAATGAGGTGATTTAATTAAACTCTTTTTTTAGGAAATTAGTTTGATGAGATACCAAGTTAAATTAGGCTGCAAAAATTCCCATACGTATTTATACATCTATATCTATATATAATTACCACTGCACACCTCTAATAAATAACCTATTCAATTCCAGATCCATGACCAACAAGACTTCACCCAACCCACAGCAGGTAACAAGAAAGAAAGTAAATATTACTATACATTTGATTTGACTATCCAAAAAATAATAATTAAAACATGATACTTATTAAAATCTTATACACATGAAAAAAAATATTGGCGCCTTCTAGAAGGTGCCTGCTCCCCATTTGAACTACTATAGTTCAGTAAGGGATGGGAACCCTCAAGCAGGTGCTAGCCTTTTTGTTCTGGTGTTCTCTACTTCATTATCAATTCCATTATATATATATATATATATATATATATATATATATGTGCATATTCAATATAATGGGCATATCAACATTAAGGGATCTTCAATTAGGGATCAGGAATTTTTTTCCCTGGATTGGACATCATTAATTACAGAAGATACTTATCCATAAGCCCAAGGGCTAGTGGATAAGAAATGCACAATAATGCAATATCCCACCTCTTATACCACAATTTCCATTCCTAATTCCCAATCCCAAACTCATAACATCCATGATTGATTTTTAAGAGACTCACATGACATATAATTGTAGATGCCATCCTTATGTCACTCTTCAGTCTAGCCCACATATTTTTGGTGGCAAAAACTTGAGATCTTTTTTCTATCTACACACCCCCTTTCTCATTTGGTGGAAAATTTCAGCTTCCCTCATCACCTAAACCTTCAACCAACCTCAATGAAGCACCTCTCTGCTAGGAAGCAGCTTTCATCAACTATGAATTTTATCACTTTATCTTTGATTGCTGACTGTGATTCTGAATCTGATTTTGGAAACCATTTTAGCTTATATGTTTATTCTTTAAAAAAAAATTTACATCAACCAAAGGGGGCCAAATCTTTTTCATGATCCTGGATAAAATCTTCACTCAATCATTTGGAATGGTTTTTTTTTTTTTACATATTGACTTTGATTTTGAATTTTCTGCTAAAATCTCTTGTTTTTCAAGTCTCTTTGTTTTCATTCTTCAACTCAACATAAAATCACACAATTTTCCACTCATTCTTTTTTTCTTTCATCACTCATATCTATTTCTGCCTCTCCTCTTGCATCCCTCAAAAAATTTGAAGTCAATTGTTTTTCCAACTCATCTCTCCAGGTAAGTCATTTTTTTCAATTTTACTTTTATGTTTTCTAATTATTATTTTTTTTTTTCTATTTTGTATCAAAATTATCTTTGGTTAGTGGTTTTTTTTTATTTTCAAGGTAAAATTAAACTTTTTTTTCTCTCTCCCTCTTTTATTTCTTTTTTTCTCTCCATCATCTTACTCTTCATCCCTCCTTTTCATGGTCATTATCCCCCCTTTCCCTTATTTCACTTTTTTTTGGTTTCATGTCATTGAAACACATACATTTTAAAATCTTTATACATTTCACTTGCTTTATATTCAATTCCCCCAAATTCCAACTTCACTCTTTCTAACTCTATCTTTCTTAACTTTCCATCAAGGTTAGTTTCATCTCCTTTTTTCATGCCTATATGATATATCTTTCTTTTTAAGAAAATTTCACACTAAAATATATGTAGGACTCATTTCTGGATAAAAGTGGACCTATTCAAATCCTCTTGTTATAATTTTCATTATCATTTTTCAAGTTTTTGTGAAATTTTGAAAATCAGAGTTAAAGTTAGATTTATTTTTATTCAAATCCAATTTCCATTCAATTAAAGATTCTTCTGAAAACTGTCTTTCCTTTCTCCAAAAAATATTTCAATTTGGATAAATGGTTTCTGTGATATTGATCTTTAAAGTTGAGCCCCTTTTTCCCAATGTCACTTTTTTTTATTTCATGTTTTTATATTTTAAATTAGGGTTAGGTTTATTTGAGTTAAAATTATTTTTAACTTAAGATTTTCTTATAAGCTAACTTTTATTTTCCACAAATGGTTTTGTATTTGGTTAAGTGGTTTCTGATATATTGGCCTTTAAAGTTGAGCCTTTTTTCACCAATTTCACTTTTATTTATTTCTTGTTTTTATATTATATAGTTAGAGAATATCTCACCCTGGATATTCCCAGAGCTCAGTAAAACAAGAATATAAAGCATTCTAGATATATGTATTAGACATGGGGAAAATAATTGAGTGTATACAATATGTATATGTAAGCTAGATAAGTCACATACTACAGCATATGCCATTAGAATACCTTAAATGCATGCATATAGCCACCTTTTATAGGCCTTATGTGCTTAATATTAATTCATAATATCTTAAGGTAACTTAAAGTACCTTATAAATAAGTTTATATAAACTCTAAGTGGTCTTAAAGTTATTTTTTCATTATTATAGTGAAGTAATTGATAAATGCACCTTAAATCACTTAAAAGCTGGATATATGTGCTATAAGTTTAATTATATTTAAATTGTTCTTTGAAATATCAATTCTTACTATTTAGTCTAATCTATTTAGCTACTTAAATTTCTTAAAAACAGACTTCTAAAAATTGATGATTTTATATGCTAGAAATGGCTTATGTGTACTGGCCTTATGCTGCCTGCATTTATCCCATGTGCATAGCTTCATTAATAAACAAGTTAGTAATTTCATGCTAAATTACCCACACAGTGTATGCTCTATATATTTAATCATGCTAAAATAAGCAAGAAGTGCTTATTTAGTGTCCTAATTGAATTAATAGTGCATTAACCTCATTATATGCACTAATTAATTTAGTAAACTTAAGATTAGCACCCACAACTCACAGCCATGCTTAAAATCACCTAATCAGTAAAAGATCTACCAATGCAAGCAACTTCCAAGACTCTGGATTCAGCCACCCCACATTTCACATCTGTTTTTGGTTTCTCAATGGGTTTTAAGGCTATTATTAGTTATTTTTAAATGGTATTTTCACAGGGAAAATTATTAAAATTAGTATTTTAATTTCTAATGGTTATCTTCCTGATTTAGAAGCTATTTCTGGCTCTTTTATTTCCTCTTTCATTTTTTATTTAAGAAATAAAACACATATATGTTGTTTTTGGGTTGTTTCTATATTTTGATGGATTATCTTGTGTTATGCTTGTATTTTTGGTAGTTACATGGCTCTTCATTTGTGAGGGGACATTCCTTTGTTTACTTAGGCCTTTAAAGCTTCTTGAAGTGAAAAATGAGGCACTTTTATGGTGTGTAGTGGGTCTTGGAAACAAGGGGTGGACACCAGGGATTTACAGGTATATAAAGAGGAGGTTTTTTGGCTATTATTCTACATTCTTTAAAATCACCTTTTAAACATATAACATATCAATTGCAGTACATATTTATTATTACTTTGAAAGTCTTTTAAACATTTTTTGAATCATTATTTCTATTTTTCTACCAACTGTAAGCTGTATACCATTTATAATAAGTGATATCAAATTACTGAGACCATTATATTGAATTATATTTTAATACTTAGCTGAATTTAGACAACACTATTCATACTGGGCCATTAAATTCTTCTAGAAAATTGACTAATCAATGTGTTCAAATATTTTTACTTGAACTCAGCCTGAAAGAATAAGGCTTCTGAAACTTTTATCTGATTATTATATAAGCTATTAGCTCCCTCTTGTTCTCATTTTCATCATCACTTTTAAGGTTTTGGTGCAATTTTTACAATCAGAGTCAGAATTAAGTTTATTTTTCTTTAAATCTAATTTCCTTTTAATTGAATATTTTTATTAAGCCTATATTTCATTTCCCATTAAAAGATTGGAATTTGGTTCAGTTGTTGCTGAGTTGTTGACCTTTAAAGTTAAGCCTTTTTTTCCCAATTCCACTTAAATTTACTTCATAATGCATTTCATAATACATTTCATAATTCTTACGTCATGCATTTATCCTTCCATATTCCTTCAAGTACTCTTCTACTTACTTATTATTCTGCCCTATCATCAAGGTGTGTTTTTTTCTTTTTCTTGCCATTTTCATATGTCTAACCCTTCACTCATTTTGACTCCTCTTTTCAGATAAGTCAAAATTAATTCAAAAAATCAACAATGTAAAAAACAAGGTATTAGTAATAAATTTAAAGGAACTTTAGGTATATCAAAAAATTAAGGGGATTTGTAAATTCATTAAATATTTATTATTCTTTCATAAATTTTTTAATAATAAATCTGATATTTCAATTTACTAAACTAAAGTAATGGGCCAATGAGCTTTTGTTGTATAACAGGTAATCATTACAAAATTAATTTTTTATAGGTTTCCTCTAGCCTATTATTTTGGAAAGTCCCAAAATTCTGTTTCTAGACTAAATCTGAATTTTGGCCTGAGGAATTGTCATTAACTTTAAATTTAGAAAACTGGCATGTATTTGTTATTAATTTAATAATTTATGTAATAATATTAAATTCTGATAAATTGAACCCCTTACTTCAATAAAGTGAAGGGGAGAGTTTTTTGCGAAATTTTTCAAAATAGATATATAAATTTTTTGACTTATCTCTATTCAGAAATTCAAATTTATTGACTTGAGTTGTAAATTTAAAAATTTTGATTTGAAAACATGAAGAAGAAAAAAAATAGTGTGTTGAAATTGCAATTACGACCATTTAAAATGAACTTTTCATATTTCTTGATAAGTTATTCAACTGATGATGGATAGAGTGATGAAATACAGAAAGCTATTAAATACTTTCATGTCCAAAAAATCATAAACAAATGAAATGGGAAAGAAAACTAAAAAACTAGTAATCAATCAATATTTTTCATTAACCATTCAATTTCATCAATAGATTTATTAGCTTTAAGACATTCTATTATGAAAACTTTCTTTTTGGAAACATCTTCAATTTAATACTTAAGTTTCATCAGTGTTAAGATTTGGGTTGAGGGGCAATGAGGGGGAGTGCTATGGGTGCTATGCATTGTAATAGGCAGAGGAAAGGGATATTGCATAAGGGGGTTTTATGGGGAAAGAGCTGTGGGGTGCACCTCATTGGAAAACTTATATAGTAATATACACCACAAAAAAACAGCCAGCACCTGCTAGCAGGTTCCAACCCCTCAATCCATTTGTAATTCAAGCATAACTTAGATTTAACACTGAGCAAGCTGGAATTCTCAGTGTTCAGTGCACAGTCTTCTCAGAAGAATTGAATCTGAGTTGAAACTGAATAAAATCAAAGATAGGATTTGGAACCTGCTATCATGGGCCAACATTTTTTTCTGGTGCTAGTTACTTCATAGTCTCACTTCTGTATCAGAATAGTCAGTCCTTCCTCACTGTGGGTAACACCAAAATAGTCAGTCTAGCTAGTCTCAATGCTGAGTAGAATATCCAGACCCATCTTAGGCTAGCATCAGTGCTAGTAGTAGTCTGCTTTCATTTGTCTAAAAATTTTTTCCAATCTATAAATGGCATACTACAAAAGAATCATGAACCCCCCAAGTCAATCTGATACAATGCTCCTCTCTGCAATGCAAGAGCAGATGACACGCTTGTAATAACAGAATTCTAGACTCATGGAACATCAAGCAGAAGAAAAACCTTCTTAAACTACAGCACATGTTTGTTTCACCATGGGGCACAACAATTATGCAACAGTTAAAAACATATTTTTTTGCACTTAAGAGCTACTTAAGGCCTTTGAGTGCTAAAAATAATTTTTTCTTAACTGTTGCATAACCCTTGTGGAATTGTTGGACCCCAAGACAAAACAAAAATTTGTTGCAGTGTTATTGAAGCCCCATAGAGGCAGAGTTAGATGCTTCTGAAACCAAAACACAGGTGCTTCCCACCACACTAGCACCACCCATCAAAGGCCCAAAGATTGAAGTTCCAGAAATATTCAATGGAAAGAAAGGCCCCTGGGAAGATCAATATGCATCAAAGGTAAACCTTTATGTCCTTCTAAATGGCCATCAGTTCCCAGACGAGTGATCAAAAATTAGATTCACAATATTTTACCTCATAGATGAGGCAAAATATTGGGCACAGCCATATACAAAAGAACTCCTTGAAGGTGCCAATTCCATGACAACTTTTTGCCAATTCATGGCAGAATTTGAGATAGCTTTTGGAAATCTTGATGCAGACACAACCTCAGAACACATGTTAAACCAATTATGTCAAAAACATTCAGTATCCAAGTATGTGTCAGAGTTCAGGGGCCTTTCCAGGTACATCACAACATGGGGGGAAGGGGCACTCATGTTCAATTTCAGGAATGGGATGTCACAGAAAATCAGAAACTCCCTAATAAGTAACCCTTTCCCAACCTCTCTCCAAGCACTCATGGACCTTGAAATACAAATCAATAATAAGTTTATGCATCAGTGAATGGATGGTTGGAGCGGTACTTTTCACTGTCACAATTATGCCTCATCAAGCAGGAAAAACTCCTAGGACCCATATTCCATGGATATTGACTCAGTAAACGCATGGGGAGCGAGTGGGAGTAAAAGGCTTTCAGATGAAGAATACTAAAGACGCATGAGAAAAGTCTTGTGTCTAAGGTGTGGAAGCCGTGGTCACTTTTTAAAGAAGTGTAGAGGTAAAATAAGGGTTAGCCAAGTGGAGGATAGTAAAGGAAAGGCACAGAAAAAAGACAGCTCTTGGGAGTGAAGGTTGTGCCCTCCTTGAACAGATTAGAGGGAAAGAATAAAAGGGATTTAGTATAATAATTATCAGCGTGTAAGCCACTGGAAGTGAATAATAATTGTGTTATACTGAACTTGCCTTTAATGACCCTTGATGCCACAATCAATTTATGTGACTTACTGGACTATGGAGACATAGACTGTTTTATTTCTAACAAGTTTTTACAGAGAAATAAAATGAAAAAAGAAAAATTGGACCCCCCTAGATATCTAAATATTTTTGACAGATCCCCAGGTGGGGCAGAAGAAGTAAGTGAGAAGGTTTTTTTCAGGCTCTGGTGTGATGGAAGGGAGTCTCAGTGCAAAGAATATGCAACAGACCTGAAAGGCCAATACTACATAACACTGGGGATGACATGGCTCAAACAATATAACCTTCAGATTGATTGGAAGGAAAAGAAAGTTCAGATGGTAAGGAAAGGGGATGAAGGCACTAAAGTATCAGCCCCCTTGCCCCTTCAGAGGTCAGGGGCCCATCGTGGAAAGTCTTCTTTTGTTTTGTTATCATTAGTTGACTTGCCGCCAGAACTGATGCTTCCTCTTTAGTTTAAGAAAGAGGCTGGGGATGGGTCACTAATGAAGAGGGCCAGAGAAAACCAGAGAGGGGATGAAGCACACCAAGAGGAGGAAAAGTCCCAACAGAGAAGGGGTGAGGCACAGAGAAAGGATTTTCCCCCTTGCCACCTCAGGGGTCAGGGGCCCCTCCCAGTGAAACTTCTGGTGGTTTAACATCATCAATCACCACACAATATGGGGGGCAGGCTTGCTAGCAAGCCCACAACCTTGAACCTAAATTCATATCTAATTGAGCACACATTGAGGTAGTGATGAAATAATAAGGAATAAAGTGTGAAAATACATTGAACCTCTGATGAAGCTAGCTTGATTATTTATTGAAGTACATTTAAATATATTTGAAACTATTTTCAAGCATTAAAAACACAATTTTGTAATGGTATATTGAAATCAGCCCTTCCCACAGCTGAGCCAGTTGGAAAGCTAAAAAATGTTTAAAATAATTTCATAATTTGTTGCATGTAAAACTAGACACATCCCAATTTAAATTGAAAGAAAAGTGATCTTAAATGTTCAAATAATTTTACTTAATTGTTAATATATGGTGAAATTATAAGGCACTATAGTAAATAATTAAAGAAAAATATTTTGGAAATTAATATCTTCCATTAAATTTCCTAAGTAGGAATTTTAAACAAAAAATTGAATTCTAATTATTCAAAATGATTTTACTAACCATTATTAATATTTAAAATATCTTAAAAATGTAAAAAACTTATAAAAATGGACGGAATAATATTTTGATGATAGAATTAAGCTCCAATATAAATATCTATTCAGTAAATAAAACAGATATACATTTAAAAGTTTTTTTTACAATATATTAACCCTTAATTTTTAAAATATGAAAATAGAAAGACATAAAATAATTTTTTTTTTGGAATGAATAGTATAAAAATGGTTTTTTTGATTTCCATTTGTTTTTTTGAATTGATTCTATTCCTTTTTCCATGCTATATAACATATTTCTCGCATTTTATTATTATTTTATTTTGTAGAACAATATTACTTACCTCTCCAACCCTACCTTCTGTCTTACATAAATAATTATCTTTAATACTATTCCCTTGTTAAAAATTTCTTTTCTTTTCTCTCAATAAAATTATTTCCATGATTTTAAACACTTTCTTATGCTATCAAAAGCTCTCTGACCCTTTAAAAGCATCCCTATCCCTTTTTACTTCTTTCCATCCATATTTATGACTTCCCCAGACCTTTATGCCTGTTATAGATCATAGAAACCAAGAGAAGTATTTTGAGAAGAAAATGAAATAGGATTGATTAGAGGTTACATGTAGCAAAAGTTAAAGGGTGATGTTAAAAATTGGAGATATAAGTTGAAAAAAAGGGGTAGAGAGAGAAGTAAAATAGGTTGAAAGTGGCCTTAAATATAATTGAGGATAGAAACAGGGATCAGAATGGGTTTGATTGTTGATTGAAGGGTATTGGAAGGAGTGGGGATCTTTTTTATGGCACAAGAAACAGGTTAAGATTTGTGGGATAGGGAGTGAAAGAAAAAGGAGGAGAGAAAAGTGAAAGGTGAAAGGAAGGTAGAAAAACATTTGTTGAGAACATATGATCACATATAAAGATGCTAGTTAGAGTGAGAAAATTAGAAAAAGTGGTTGAGAAAAATTGAAATAAGAAGTTTTAAAAATTAGAGCATGGATGCAATTGTATTACCAAACATCAGAACTCACTTTAATCTTATATTTCTTACTACAGAAGCAGCTTTATTTCAATCATATGAATACTGAGTTATGCTCTTAAATTCTTCACCCTGTTATACTAAAGTGGAGACCTTGGAGACCTTTATTTTACATTTTTCTGAAATTAAATTCTAGTTTAAGGATTTGTATAGATCTTCAGTAATTCAAGATACATAAGTTTTTACTACTTATATCAATAATAAAATTTAAAAAATCAAAAGTAATGAAATATTGAAATTGTCAGCCTGGATATTCCCAGCACTGAGTAAAAAGTACTTATAAGTTATTTTAAACACATGGACTATACATGGGAGCAATAAATTAGAGTGCACAAACAGTATATATAAGTAAAATTATGATAATATACAAAATATGCCATTATAACACCTTATGTACACACATATATCCACCTTTTATAAGTCTTATGTGCTTAATATTAAGTTTGAATATGTTAGTGTAATCCTAAGAGCCTTAAATATAAGGCTACATAATTTTAAAGTACACTTAAAGCTGTTATTTTCATTGTTTTATGTAAAAAACAAGAAATGTGCTTTAAATCACTTAAAAGTTGATTATATGCACTATAAATTTAATAATATTAAAAATTCTCTTTTACTGATTAATGTGTCTTAATTAGGACTATTTATTTGGCTACTCAAATGCATAAAAATAACACTTTTCAAATTTGGTGTTTTTTATGCCAGAAATGGCTTCTGTGTACCAGCCACATACTGCCTGCATTTTTCCTGTGTGAATAGCTTCATTTTTAGCAAAGTTACCTTTTTTACACTATAATTACCCCACATTCTATTCCCACTGTGGGGAAACAGGCCAAAATAGGGGACAGGCACTCATTTAGTGTCCTAGCTTAATTATAAATGCATTGACCCTCTTTATATGCACTAATTTCATTAATAACCTCATTCTTGGCGCTTTAATTCACTACCACGCTTAAATTAACCTAAAATTAGTCAAGTAATTACCTTTGCAAGCGCCTGCCAAGGACTGCATGTAGTTACCCTACATCTCACACCCTTTTTTGGGTTTCTAGGTGGTTTCTCAGTCGATTTTGGTCATTTTTGAATGGGAATTTCACGTAGTAAAATGTCAGGATTAGCCCCATCATTTCTACTGTGAATCCCCCTTATTATTAAGCTCTTATTAGCCTTAATTTTCCCTCTTTATTCTTTTATGTTAATGTATAATACACATATACTCTCTTTTTTGTTTATTCTTTATTTTTGATGGATTATCCCTATTACTAGAGGATTTTGGCAGGTGATATCATTCTAATTATGTTACTAGTCACTCTTTTTGGTTCTGAACATGTCTATTGGCTAGAATGAGGCATCATTAACTGTGTATTGAGCTGGTTAATTATAGGGGTCATTGGGGAAGTAATTGTGTATAAAAGGAGGAGGTTTTTGGTCCTATTTTCTTTATTCTTTATCATTACAATTTAAACATACACCACGGGAAATCTAGGGGTGAATTGCTAGCAATCCCCTCTCTTAAAATTTATAGTGTCCCTTAAATATGCCAGGTTTATGAATACTTCATAAGAATAAGTAAATTAGAGTTATATTTACATTTATTCTCAGATTGATTATAGACAGAATATCAACTGATTCCAAATTATGCACAAGTTGATCTTCCAGAACTTGATTTTGGTCCTCTGATGAGCCCAAATTGAGCACAAATTGATCTAACCTAAGCTTATGCATATATAATAATTCAGGATACTTGCTCTATTAAATTTGATAATAAAATAAAATATTGATGAATTTATATAAAAAAAATTATTATGTAAGATATTAAATTATAAATTTAGGCATCATAGGAGGGCACTTAATAGAACTTAATTATACTATGTGACACCTTAATACTGTATCACGCAGTTTGAAACATTTAAAACAAAATGTGTCATGATGGGCAATGAAATTGCTTGGACAGACACTTTCAAAATTAATACTGACCATAATACACAAGTATGAAACCTTGGCATCTATCCAATAAAAGATTTTCCTTCTGATAAATGGATTTTTCTCAGTTACTCCCTGCTAAAAAGTGTCCTTCTGAGGTTTGTCTGACCTTCAGGGGGTAATTTGGCCACATCACACTACTTCTATTTCCATGATTGACCAAAACATCATCCTCATTCCCATCTAAAGAGTTGATCTCATCTGACTGTGGCTGATCAAAGGGGTCCACCACAAGTTTAGCCAAAATTTTGGTGAACACTATTTTGATGGATAGTGACTAAATGGTGCTTTCCCAAATTGTCCACCTCAAGTTAGGATAAACTTCAGGAGGATAAATTTATTATGAATACCAAATTAACTGAAGAATACTTTTGCCCTAGCTACTCTTCATCATAAAAGTGTCCAACTGAGGTTTAGCCATAATTCAGGTAGACACTTTTGGAAAGGCACAGTCTGATGGGTTTAATATCTATATATGGCAATAAGTATCAGTTTTTTATCAACATGGAACTAGAATTAATTTAATATGGCCAAAGTGTCCACCTGAAGTTTGGCCAAAATACAGGTGGAAATTTTTATGAGGATTACTTGATGAAATGAAGAAGACTTGCAATTACTTTCCATCATAAAATTTTCAAACTTAAGTTTATCAAAAATTGTGGTGACACTTTTGCCAGAGCCAGTCATATGGGATCAACTCTCTATATGGCAATGAGAATCAATTTTTAGTCAATCATGGCATTAGAAGTAATTTTATATGGAAAAACTTTCCACCTGATTTTTGGCCAAAAATAAGTTGGAAATGTTTATGAGGAATACTAGATTAACTAAAGAAGACTTGCACCCTACTACTGTCCATCATAAAAGTGTCCACCAGAAGAATTCTCAAACTTGTGGTTGAAACCTTTGGCCTGGTCCAGCCATATGGGATCAATTCTGCATATGGAAATGAGGATTTAATTTGGTCAATCATGGTACTAGAAGTAATTTGATATAGATAAAGCGTTCAACTAAATATTGGAAAAAAATCAGTTGAAAACTTCATTTAGTTTTTCAAAAAATCAAATTAAGTAAAATTTTATTCCTGGTGATGCCCATTTTATCCAACACCTCTTCTGAGCCTTGAAAGTAGGCATTTAGCTTGAATTTTGAATTTCATATAAAATCCCTATTATTCAACCTATTTCTTTTTATCCCTTTTTTTCTTTTAGATATCAATTAATTTTATGTAAAACAAATCATTTTCATAATTTTTTACCTGTATTTAATAAAATTATTAAAGGTTTAACATCACCCTGTAAGCATTTGGCACATGTTTTACTGCTATACTAATAAAAATAATAATGTACTGGTAACAAAAAATTGATCAAATGATAAAATATTAATAAAACAGAAAGATCAAATACCAGTGGATATGTTTTAAAAAAATACCAGTTGCACTGAAGAAGAGCTGCACCCTAGATACTCACCATCAAAAAAGTGTCCAGCACAAGTTCGGCCGAACTTGTGCTGGACACTTTTGGTCAGTTGCAGTCATATGAGATCAATTCTTGCTATGGCAATGAAAAAAATTTTTTGGATAAAAAACTTCACTAGAAGTAGTTTTACATAGCCAAATTTTCTACCTAGATTTCATCCAAACCACAGGTTCACAATTTTTTATCTTTGAAAAAAAGTCAATTTAGTACAATTTATCCCTGATGCCTCTCATTTGCTTCAACACCTCTACTGGCCTTTGATAGTAGGAATATTACTTGGATTTCTTTTTTCTATTTGATCCCTTTAACTTAACTTTTTATTCCTAATATTGCTTTTGGATACCAATTAATAATTTTTAAAATAAACTATTTTCATATTTTTATACATTTATTTAATAATATTATAAATGGCATAACATCACCTGGTATGCATTTGGCACATGAGTTTTTTCTATACTTATAAAATTAATAATATAATGGCCACCAAAAATTAATCAAATGATATTAATGAGTGAGGAACAAATATAAAATACCAGTAGACATGTTTGTAAGAAATACTAGATGAACTGAAGAAAAATTCTACCCTAGCTACTCTCCATCATAAAAGTGTCCAGCACAAGTTCGGCCAAACTTGTGCTGGACACTTATGGTCAGGTGCAGTCAGATGGGAGCAATTCTCTCTATGGAAATGAAGATAAATTTTTGATATAAAATTACACTAGGAGTAGTTTGATATGGCAAAATTTTCATGCTGAAGTGTTGGTAAAGCTCAAGTGAATTTTTTTTTTATTTTTACAAAAAAGAAAATTTAGTGCAAGTTTAGCCCTGATTGTGCTAATTTAATTCAACATCTCTTTTTTCTGTTTATGGCAGGAATTTAACTTGGATTTTAATTTTCATCTTTGATTTCTTTTATTTTACTTTATTCCTCTCATATTGCTTTTGGATAGAAGTTTATTTTTTGTAAAATAAATCATTTTCATATTTTTTTACCTTTATTTAATAATATTATAAAAGGTGTAACATCACCCAGTATTCTTTTGGCACACAATTTTTTGCTATACTGATAATATTAATAATATAATGGTGACAAAAAATTAATCAATTGATAAATATGAGTGAGGCACAAAGATTTAATAACAGTGGAAATGTTTATAAGAAAGTTCAGATGATTAAAAATGACTTGCACCCTGGCTACTCTTCATGATAAAAGTGTCCAGCACAAGTTTGGCCAAACTTGTGCTGGACACTTTTGGTTGCATGCCGTCAGACGCAATCAATTCTTTTTATGGAAATGAGACTGAATTATCACTCCATCATTGCACTAAAAGTAGTTTTATATAGACAAATTGTCCCCTGGAAATTTGTCCAAACCTAAGATAGACAATTTTTTCCTTTGGTAAAAAGTAAATTTGATCCATGTTAATCTATGATGGTGCCCATTTTTTCTGAAGCCTCTACTGGCTCATGATAGCAGAAATTATACTTAATATCTTTATTTCATGTTTGATCTCTTTAATTTTAATCTTACCCTTTTATTTATCCTTTAGCTTTTAAATATCAATTTTATTTTGGTAAAACTGATAACTTTCTCATTTTTTTACATTTATTATATTATATTATTAAAGTTGTAAAATCATCCAGTGTACATTCATTACACATGTTTTTGCTATTCTAAAAACATTAATAATATAATGGTGACTAAAAAATAATCAACTAATAAATATCAATGACACAGAAAGATCAAATACCCATAGAAATTTTTAAAATGAATATAAGATTAACTGAAGAAGACTTGCACCCTAGCTACTCTCCATCATAAAAGTGTCCAGCACAATTTCATCTGAGTTTGTGCTGGACACTTTTGGTTGCATGCAGTCAGATGGGATAAATTTACTCCATGGAAGTTAAAATGAATTTTTGCTCAATCATTGCACAAGAAGTAGCTTTATACTGCTATACTATCCTCCTGATTTTTTGGAAAACCTCAGGTGGAAAATTTTATTAATTTTTAAAAAAAAACATATTCCAAATATAGAACTGGTGGTGCAAATTTGGTCTGAAAACTCAAATTATCTTTGATGGCAGAAATTTTATTTGAATGTTTAATTTCATATTTAATCACTTTTATTTTACTTTTTTATTCCTGTTTTTGCTTTCAAATATCAATTTATTTATTGTAAAACTAATACTTTTAATATTTTTTTTACTTTTATTTAATAAGGTTATGAAAGATGTAGCATCTCCCAGTATGCATTTGGCTTACAAATTTTTTCAATACTAATAACATTAATATTATAATGGTGAAAAACAATGAATCAAATGATAAATATTAATGACACAGAAATATCATATACAAGTGTATTTGTTTATAAGGAATACCTGATGAACTGAAGAAGACCTGCACCCTAGATACTCACCATCATAAAAGTGTCCAGCATAAGTTTGGCCGAACTTGTGCTGGACACTTTTGGTTGCATGCAGTCAGATGGGATAAATTTACTCTATGGAAATGAAAATGACATTTTGCTCAATCATTGCACAATAAGTAGTTTGATATTGCCGAAATGTCCTCATGATAATTTTTCAAAACTCATCAGGACACTTTCTTTGGTTTAAAAAAAAAGAAAATATAGTGCAAGTTTAGCCCTGGTGGTGCACATTTGATCTAACACCTCTACTTGTTATTGATAGTGGGAATTTTCCTTAGATTTTTTTTCTTATTTTATCCCTTTTATTTTACTTTTTTATTGCTCATATTGCTTTGGATATCAATTTTTAATTTTTAAAATAAAGAATTTTCATAATCTTATACCTTTATTTAATAATATATGATTAAAGGTGGAACACCACCTGGTATGCATTTTTCACACAAGTTATTACTATAGTAATAATGTTTACAATATAATGATGACAAAAAATTAATCAAATGGTAAATTTAAATGACACAGAAAGATCAAATTCCAGTGGAAATGTTTATAAGAGATCCCTTTTGAGTTAAAGAAGATTTGCTGTATGCCTACTCTCAATTATAAAAGTGTCCAGCACAAGTTCGGCTGAACTTGTGCTGGACACTTTTGGTTGCATGAAGTCATATGAGATAAATTCTCTCTATGGCAATAAAAATGATATTTCACTCAATTATTGAAGTAAAGAATGTTTAATATTGTAAAATTGTCCCCTAGAAGTCTGTCCAAACCTCAGGTCAAACTTTGTTAGCTATACATAAAAGTAAGTTTAGACCAAGTCTTGACCTAGTGGTCCCCAACTGTCCCAACACCACTTCTGGCTCTTGATAGTAGAAATTTTACTTGTATTTTTTATTTCGTATTTGATCCCATTTATTTTCATTTTACTTTTCTATTACTCTTTTTAATTTTAAATATCAATTTTTTTTTTAAAAAACTAAACATATTCATATTTTTTTAACTTTATATAATAATATTATTAAAGTTGTAACATCACCATTTTTGCATTTGGCATGCAGGTTTTTGCTATACTAGAAACATTAATAATATATATGGTGACAAAAAATTAATTATAAGATAAATATGAATGATAAAAAAAAGTTAAAAACCCAATAGAAATGTGAAAAACAAAAAACTGATGTACTGAGAAACACTTCCACCCTAGCTACTCTCCATCATAAAAGTGTCCAGCACAAGTTTGGCCAAACTTGTGCTGGACACTTTTGTTCAGGTGCAGTCAGATGGGATCAATTCTCTCTGTGGAAATTAAATTAAAAAAATGCTAAACAATTACATTAGAAGTAGTTTGGTATGGCTGAATTATCCACCTTGAGTTTTTCCAAACCTCAGGTGAAAAATTTTTTATCTTTAAAAAAAATTAAATTTTATCAAATTTAGCCCTCATGGCACCCATTTTTTCAACACCTCTACTGGCTCTTGAAGGCAGGAATTTTTCTTGAATTTTTCTTTTTCATATTTGATCTCTTTTACTTTAATTTTTTATCACTCATGTTACATTTGTATATTAATTTATAATTTTGGAAAGGAAATCATTTTCATATTTTTTTAACATTTTTTAATAATATTATAAAAGGTGTAATATAACATGGCATGCATTTGGAGCACAAGTTTTTTCTATACTAATAAAATTAATAATATTCTAATGACAAAAAATTAATCAGATAATAAAATATGAATAACACAGAAAGATCAAATACCATTTGACATGTTTTAAAAAAATAACAGTTGCACTGAAGAAGACCTGCACTCTAGCTACTCTCCATCATAAAAGTGTCCAGCACAAGTTTGGCCGAACTTGTGCTGGACACTTTTGGTCAGGTGCAGTCAGATGGGATCAATTCTCTCTATGGCAATGAAAAAAATTATTTGATAAGAAACTTCACTAGATGTAGTTTGATATAACTGAATTATCCACCTAGAGTTCATCCAAACCACAGGTACACAATTTTTTATCTTTAAAAAACAATCAATTTAGTACAATTTATCCCTGATGGCTCTCATTTGCTTCAACATCTCTACTGGCCTTTGATATTAGCAATAATACTTGGAGTTCGTTTTTCATATTTGATCGCTTTAACTTAATTTTTATTCCTCATATTGCTTTTGGATATCAATTAATAATCTTTAAAATAAATTATTTTAATATTTTTATGCATTTTTTTAATAATATTATAAAAGGTTTAACATCACTCAGTATGCATTTGGCACACGATTTTTTGCTATACTTATATAATTAATAATATAATTAAGACAAAAAATAAATCAAACAATATGTATGAGTGAGGCACAAAGATAAAATACCAGTAGACATGTTTGTAAGAAATACCAGATGAACTGAAGAAAAATTCTACCCCAGACGCTCTCCATCATAGAAGTGTCCAGCACAAGTTCGGCCGAACTTGTGCTGGACACTTTTGGTCATGTGCAGTTAGATGGGATCAATTCTCTGTATGGCAACAAAAACTTTTTTTTATCAAATTTCACTAGAAGTAGTTTGGTTTAGCTGAATCATCCAACTGCTGTTCTGCCCAATATCAGGTGTATAATTTTTTATCTTTAAAGAAAAGGTCACTTATTACAATTAAGCCCTGATGGCTCCCATTTGCTTTAACACCTCTACTGGCTCTTGATAGCAGAATTTTTACCAGTATTTTTTTCATATTTGAACTCTTTGACTTTTATTTTACTTTTTTATTCCTCTTATTACTTATAAATTTCTATTTAATTTTTGTAAAACTAATCCTTTCCATATTTATTTACGTCTATTTTAAAAAATTATTGAAGGTATAACTTCACATGGTATGCATTTGGCACACAAGTTTTTGCTATTCTAATAATATTAATAATATAATGGTAATAAAATATTAATCGGATGATAAATATGAAAGATACAGACTGATCAAATACCAGTAGACATGTTTATGAGAAATACAAGATGAAGGAACTGAAGAAAATTTCCACCCAAGCTACTCTCCATCATAAAAGTGCCCAGCACAAGTTTGGCCGAACTTTTTCTGGACACTTTTAGTCACGTGCAGTCGGATGGGATCAATTCTCTATATGGCAACAAAAAAACATTTTTTTATTAAATGTCACTACAAGTAGTTTTGTTTAGCTGAATCATCCACCTGTTGTTCTTCCCAACCTCAGGTGTATAATTTTTTATCTTTAAAAAAAAGTTCCCTTATTACAATTTAGCCCTGATGGCTCTTATTTTTTTCAACACTTCTACTGGTTCTTGAGAGCAAGAATTTTACTAGTATTTTGTTTTTCATAATATATCTCTTTGAGATTAATTTTACCTTTTTATCCCTCATATTGCTTTTGTATATCAATTTATTTTTGGTAAAACAAATTATTTTCATATTTTTTTACCTTTATTTAATAATATTATAAAAGGTGTAACATCACCTGGTATGCGTTGGGCACACGTGTTTTTGCTATACTTATAATATTAATAATATAATGGTGACAATAAATTAATCAAATGATATATATGAGTGAGGCACAAAGATCAAGTACCAATGGAAATGTTTATAAGAAATACCAGATTAACTGAAGAAAAATTCTACCCTAGCTACTCTCCGTCATAAATGTGTCCAGCACAAGTTCGGCCAAACTTGTGCTGGACACTTTTTGTCACATGCAGTCTGGTGTGATCAATTCTCTCTCAATCATTGAACTAGAAGTTGTTTGATATGGCTAAATGGTTCTGCTGAAGTTTTTTTAAACCTCAGATTGGCACTTTTTTGTTTTTCAAAAAAGCAATTATAGTCAAAGTTTAGCCTCACTGGTGGACATTTGCCCCAACATGTCTACTTGCTCTTGATGGCAGTAATTTTATTTTAATTTTTTATTTCATATTTGATTCCTTTAATTTTACCTTTTTATCCCTCATATTGCTTTTGTATATCAATCTATTTTTTGTAAAACAAATCATTTTCATATTTTTTTACCTTTATTTAATAATATTATAAAAGGTGTAACATCACCCGGTATGCATTTGGCACACGAGTTTTTGCTATACTTATATATTAAAACATAATGGTGACAAAAAATCAATCAAATGATAAATATGAGTGAGGCACAAAGATTAAATACCAGTGGACATGTTTATAAGAAATACCAGATGAACTGAAGAAAAATTCCACCCTAGCTAACCTCCATCATAAAAGTGTCCAGCACAAGTTCAGCCGAACTTGTGCTGGACACCTTTGGTCACATGCAGTCTGATGTGATCAATTCTCTCTATTGCAATGAAAATGAATTTTTCTTCAATAATTGCACTAGAAGTTGTTTGATATGGCAAAATTGTCATCCTGAAGTTTTGGTAAAGCTCCAGTGGATTTTTTATTATTTTTACAAAAAAGAAATTATAGTCCAAGTTTAGTGTCAGCCTAAATATCCTTAGGACTGAGTATTGCTTATGCTTAAAATAAGATAACCTTAAGTAGATTAAGCTTATATCTTAAAAATAAGGTTAAAATAATAATATATATTATTTTATTATATATATATAATTATTATTCTATTATATAACTTATAATAGTTTAAATAGCTTATCCATGGCCTAATAATATTTATTAAGTTGTTAATGGAGTCATAATATACTTATCTTAAGTGATATGAAGTAATTATTGACATACATAAGCTTATATGTATACATAAATCTCATATTCAGTGAAATATGCAGTATATTATGTATATTTAGGTATATAAGTGGGTTTTAGCCCCTTAATAGCCTATAACCTTTGTTTTTCTGCTTATTTTAGGTCATATGGACGAAATCAGTGGACTCACAATGCCTCCAGAAGCATAGACACCTATATCAGGCGCATACACCCAGTTTGGACAACTCAAATTACTTCCTTGGATGGTTATTCACGGATTTATGGGTTGGGAGGATGTTTCTGGGTTAATGTGGATGCTTGGGGATGTTATTGGGGGCTTGGACATTTTATTTTTTTCCTTTATATGCTTTTAGTTTCATTAAATCTCTTTTTGATTATTTATTTTACCTGTTTCTTTATGGTATCCGCTTTTATCTGGATTTTCTATTTATGGTATGGATCAGTGTTATTATTAATAGTGATGGAGGGTCCTTACTGGAGGTCTGGGTGTTGAAACTGCTTGAAGTGGACGCCATGGGGAGGTGATTGGCCCTCACAGTGCTGTAATTTCCAGGGATAGCAGTGACATCATCTGGATTGAAGGTCTGTGCACTCCAGTGGATTTGGGTATAAGTAAGGAGGGATTTTGAAGGTTATTTATCATCATTCAATTACTACAACTCCAATAAACACTACTATACAATTATTAAAATTTAGAAATATATTATAAATCCATTATAAATTGATATTATCTTTATATAAGCTATAACTATATTTTATTCATCTATTTTCCACCACTAGCACGCATTTAAATCCAAGTATTGTGAGTTTCATTTGAGTATAACTATTTTATTAGTCTTCCCCTGAGGTTTAATCACTAAATCATTTATCAATAAGTAGTAGGACCATAAATAAACACTAATATATCATACTTATATACTAGACTATACTGACATTTAGTGCCACTGGTGGGTGTTCACCCCATCATGTCTACTTGCTCTTGATGGGAGGAATTTCACTTTAATTTTTTATTTCATATTTGATCCCTTTAATTTTACCTTTTTATCCCTCATATTGCTTTTGGATATCAATTTATTTTTTGTAAAACAAATCATTTTCATATTTTTTTACCTTTATTTAATAATATTATAAAAGTTGTAACATCACCCGGTATGCATTTGGCACACAAGTTTTTGCTATACTTATAATATTAATAACATAATGGTGACAAAAATCAATCAAATGATAAATATGAGTGAGGCACAAAGGTCAAATACCAATTAATCAATAGTTCTTTTTAATATTATAAATTTTTTGATTAAATAAAATGGTAATAATGAATTATATTTTTCATCCACAATTCCACTCTAATGATTCCCACTGCACAAAAAGGGTTCACTTGGTCCTTTCTTTACTGCTTGTGCATATATTTTATTGCCCATAGTACTACAATTTTTTGTAGTGATTATCCCACATCTGATTCAGGAATATTTTTAAACAATATAAGTTTTTTTTACAAAAGACCTTATCATATCCAATATCCCACAAAAAATACAACCTTTTTTTGTATTAAAGCCCGTTAATTATTAAGAAATTGTTAAAATAATTATATTAGACCCTGGCACAGCTAGATCCATACCAACCGACCTAAAGTCTTTTCAATATTGAAAACAATTAAATAAAATTATGATATCATACTAAATTATGGGCACCAACCATAATTCAGTACTTCTCATTTTCTCCGCTACAAAATGAGTGCATGTAGCATTTTTCTAACGTTGGACTGTTTTTCTTCCTTCCCTCACACCTTTAGTCCAGAATGAAAATTTAGTATGAGTTTTGGTCAAAATGGTTTGCCAGTGTTATCTGTATGAAATATGAAGTCATATTGCATATTTCTATTTATGCATAAAATATACTCGTTAAGCATCATTTTTTTGCATTTTTCAATCATTATGCATATTTATGCATATTCATTATACAGATTTATATGCATATTAATATATTTTATTCATATACATATATGCACCTTTTTTTTGCATATTCAATATGCATATTTTTAATGCATATTTTTTATGCATAATCACTATGCATATTTTTTATGCATATTTATTCTTCATAGTCATTATGCATACACTTTGGATAGGCATTTCACATCAATTTTTAGCATGCAATAAGTATCCACGATGCAAATTCAAATGCATATGCATCTATATCATACACGCAACATATATTCAAGTTTATTATTTGAATATTAAGGTATGCTAAGTGATGTTGTTCAACCTTTTGCCAAACCTGAGATTAACTGATGTTCAATGTGGTTCTTAAGCTCTGCTCAAGGAGGGATTGTTCTGGATTCAATCTGTTACAGTTTATTTTTTCAATGTTTTTTCATCAGATTTAAAAAAATCTTTCTGACAGTTTCCTGACAAATTCCTGATAGTTTCAAAAAGAGGGAACTGCTAGCAGTTCACCCCCAATTTTCCCGTGGTGATATAACCAATACAATTACAATACATATCAATAGTACTTATAAAGTCTTTGAATAGTATCTGAATTTATTAAATCTATTTTTCTAACAACTATAAAGATTGTAAGCCATATATAATTAGTGAGATTAGAATTACTGAGACCCTTATATTGAGTTATATCTTAATACTTATTGGATTTGTACTACAGTATTCATATAGGACCATTAAAATCTTCTAGACAACTGACCATGCAAGCTAGTTCACGTCTTTGTACTTGACCTCAGCCTGACAGAAATTGATCAATACATAGTAATACATTCATTCTTTCCAATAATTTAATTTTATGAGGATAATAATTATAAATATCTTTAAAAAGTCAATCAAATTTTATTATCTATAAAATATTTATAGAAAAAAAACCTACAATAAAATTCAAAAATCTCAAAGATATTTAGTAACAATTAGAAGAAGGAATTTACATTAAATAAAATCTATAATTAAATATTATTCCAAAAAGTTAAACATGAGTTTTAGGACGAAGTTATTGAATTTTAATCTCCTATAGTCTACTGATTGTGAGTTACAGATGTTGTTCCTAATCTGCATGGAATTACACTTAAAACTTCATACAAGACCTTTTTACATGTCTTAAATTTGAAAATAAACTTTTAATTTTTATATAACCATCAACAAAAAATGTATTCATTTTATTTTCAATAAATTCAAATATATTTTTTTAATGTTCATCCTTCAATTGCCTAAGTAACTTTTTTAAAAAAACATTTAGTTAATAGAATCGTATCTTTATATATTTTTTAATATCTTATCACAAGGTTAATCTCAGTCTTGATGGATCTCTGATTGAACTCCCAATTCAAATCTCATCCTGAGAAATCTTCAAATTAACTTAAACATTAAACCTATTTAATGTCTTTGAAATTTCTAAAAAAAAATTTAATAATGAATATACTGTAGAAATTTCTGCATCTAATACCTGACTCACTCCTTCTCCAAGCTTCTCTCTACCTGTTTTCCTCATTCTCCAAGCTCATATTGTCTTTTTCTGGTCTTTCCTGCTGAGGAACTGTCAAGATACAAGCTCCAGCTTTGATGACACCTATTTCTTCCCACCGGCAGTCATATTCCTTGACCTGGACCTTGAGGACATGTTTCTGTACTTGGACTGTCAACCTGTCATTGTGTGGGAACTGTTTCTTTGGTTGTTTTGCTTTTTTTTCTGTTTCTGTATTGTAGTTTAGTAGTTTTTCTTGATGTCAAGCTGTTTTCTATTGTTTTGGATGGTGGACTCTGTCATATAATCAAGACTCTTCTTTCTGTTTCTGTTTTCCCCATCCAAATCTTTTTCTTTCTATTCTCTTTGCTCCCTCCACTGCTTCTTCCTGTCCACTGCTTCCCCTTTGGCTGCATCTGACTGTCATTTCACTGTGTGGGGAGAATAGAGTCTTTTGTTCAGGTTCTTTTCTTTTCTTCTCAGTTTCCTTTTCTACTAATATTGCTGATCATAATCACAGAATCTCACACTTGTGCCCCTTATTGTTTTAGCATGCGCTTTGTTGTAGTTACTTGTTTTTGTAAGGTGCACAGTTGCTGATTGACCTGTGTTTAGGTATGTTTTATTCTTGCAATAAATCCAAATCTTTTTATTTCTATTCTATTTGCTCCCTCCACTGCTCCCCCTTTGGCTGCTTCTGAAAGTCATTTCACTGTTTGGGGAGAATAGAGTCTTTTGTTCATCTTTAGAACATGCTTTGTTGTAGTTACTTGTTGTAATGTGCACAGTTGTTGATTGACCTGTGTTTAGCTTTCCCCTGTGCTAAAACCTCTACAGGATATGGGCCCAATTTCCTAAAGCACATCCTTCAAGTATAATTGCAACAAAACCGCTTACTGAACAATAAAACAGCCTTCCTCTCAGATTTTGGATCACTCCTTTCATCACATCCTGTTTTTCTCCAAATCTCTGCTGTTGACTTGATGTAATCATGGCCTCCAATATAATACTGTATCATAATATATTATATTTCATTTCATTTCACTTACTATTATTCTATTTAATTTAATTTTGTTTTGTTTTATTTTAGTATATTTTATTGCCTTACATCTTAATTTAATTTTTATTATGTCATTTTATTTCAAAAGGTGATACTACATGTACAAATAAAAGTCTTTGAATTCTCAAAATGAGCTGGTGAACTCTGATGTAAACCCATTGATCAGAGTTCACAACCCAATTTCATGCATGTGGTACTCTGATCTAGGACCATAGATCAGAGTAACACATCCAATTTTGAGCATGTGACCTCTGGTCTACAGCTTTAAATCAGATTTCACCAACCAATTTTATGCATGTGTACTCTGATCTATGGCCATACATCAGAGTACCACATCCAGTTTGATGCACGTTAACTCTGATCTACAGCTGTACATCAAAGTTTACCACCCATTTTTATCCATGTGGACTCTGATCTACAGCCATACATCAGAGTACCACATCCAATTTTTTGCCTGTGAACTCTGATCTATGTCTGTACATCAGAGCTCACCAGCCAATTTAACCAATTTAATGCTTCTACATGGCTATACAACAGCATCCACCAAATCTAATAAAATGAATTAAATGTAATTAAGACTTATTATAATGTAATTGAATATAAAAAAGGTAGATAGATTTGTATAATAGCTAGAATAAAAAAAAGATAAATACAAATGGTATAAAATGGGATAAAACAAAATAAATCATTATTATATATTTTGAAAAAGAAGGTAATAAAGTGCAATAAAATAAACAAAATTCTAATAAAATAAAATAAAATCATATAATATATAACCAAATACAATTAAATATAATATAAAAAAATACAATACAATACAATTTAATTTGATGTAATTTGAGGCAAAGAATTAAATAAAATGAGTGTTTTAAAATATAATAAAATAAAATAAATTTAAAAAATTACATAATATAACATAAAATCAATTTATACTGTTTTTTTTTAATATTTTATTCAATATAAATTTTAATATTTATATGCAATTTAATTTTTTGTATGAATATTCATTATTTCATTGCATATAAATATTCAATATTAACTTTGCATATGCATATTCAATATAATTTTTTATGCATAATTATTTTGGATGAATATTCAAAATTATTTTCATTATACATGTGAATTATTAATTTGCATTTAAATACTGAATACCACTCAGCAAGTGAATTTTCAATTTTATTTTTCTGACTCAAAATAATGTTACATGACTGAAAAATATCAAAAAGTGAATCAAAAAAAATCAATTTATCATAGTTCTCTGAAATGTGTAGTTTTGAAAATTCTGGTAATTTTTTTAAACAATATCAAATATTTAAATATGATTTTTAATATGTTTCAATCAATTTTAAATAAGTAATAAATAAGAGTAAAAATATCACTTGAAAAATTAAAATTTTAAATGAGTTTTCAACTCTATCTTGAACTATAATATAAAATACTGAGTTGAAATTATCACTAAGCAATATAGGGGGTGGACTTGCTAGCAAGTCCTAAACCTGAACTCAGACAGAACTCAGATTGAACTCAGACTGAACTCATACTGAACCCATACTGGATTCTACTTGAACACCCACCTCAAACTGTTCTGTTGAGTGGTGTTCATCCCTGACTGTATGGTTCCTTTTTCAATAGCTTAATGTGTGTTAAATCTATGGTGAATTTGAGTCCAAGGTTGTGGACTTGCTAACAAGTCCACCCCCCATATTGCGCAGTGTATGTGCTTAAGGTGTAGAGTGTTTGGAATGATTACTGAAACTCTTTTCATTCAAAATTTAAGATAAGTTCATTTTACTTTCATTATGAAACCACAAAAAATTCAGCTAGGTTTGTACCATGGTTTGTGTTAGTTTTCAAGCACAGTTCAGTGAGGGTTCCATCAAAGTTCAGTCTGAGTTCCATCTGAGCTCCATCTGACTTCAAGTTGAGGACTTTCTAGCAAGTCTCCCCCCCCAAATATTTCATGGTGAGTAGACTTGCTGCAAGAACTGACACATTCTCCTGTCACTATGTTTCAGAAATTGGAGGGGGAACTGGAGGAAGAGGAAGAACTGGAATGTGATGCAACAGCATGGAACATATCCCCCAAGATTTCAGCTAAGGTGCATTCCTCAAAGCCAACAAAAAGCCTCAAGGAAATGATCCCTGAAGTGTATTGGGAGATCTTACTACTGTTTGAAGCTAGAAGATTCCAAAACCTGACACCACATTGACCATAAAACTTTGCCTTTGATATGATGCCAGGTGCAACTCCTCAATTTAGCTGCATAATCCCATTTTCAACCTTGGAGTCAAAAGTGCCAAAAGAGATGATTGATAAAAATTTGAAGAATGGTTTCATCAGAGAATCAAAATGTCCCTTGGTGGCCCTTGTGATTTTTTCAGGTAAAAAGGATGGTTCATTGAGACCTTGCATGGATTTCAGAAGGTCAAATGTGCTGAAAGTTAAAAAACAGATACCCCCTTCCACTAACTAGTGAGCTTATTGATAGTTTCAAGGGTGCAGAAGTTTTCACATCCTTAGATCTTAGGGCTGGTTACCATAACATTTAATGAAAATAAGGTGATGAAGATAAAAGAGCCTTTTGAACTAAATTTGGTCATTTTGAATGGCTTGTAATGCCATTTAGTCCATGTAATGTACCTGCCACCTTGCAACACTTCACCAATAGTATCTTCAGAGATAGGATAGTAATTGATATGGCAGTGTATCTAGACAACATCTTAATTTACTCAAGATCAATGGAAGAACACTAGATACATTTAAAGGACTGTTTTCAGCACTTGAGAGATGCTCAAGTATGATTAAAAGTGGGAAAATGTGTCTTCTCAGTTAGTGAAATCCCCTATCTGGGTATGATTTTTTTAAAGAATAGGTTAAAAATGGACCAGGAGAAATTAAAGGCAGTTACAGAATGGTCAACAACAGCATCAGTAAAGGAGCTCTAGTCATATTTAGGATTTGAAAAAAAAATTATTTCAGCTTTATAGAAAATTGCTCCCACATTTTTGGACCACTGCATGACCTCAAAAAAAGGAAGCCAAATTCATTTTCACAAATAGACAACAAGATGTGTTTGACTACCTGAAAAAAAAGTTTGTGAAATCCCCTATTCTTGTAATTCCAGACTTACTAAAGCCATTATTTCTGGAATGCAACTGCTCAGAGTTTTCACTGGGTGTGATATTATCCCAACATGATTCTGAAAATGTCTGACATCCAGTATCATAATTGTCACATACACTTTTAGGCAATGACTTTAACTATGAAATATATGACAAGGAGTTATTGGCACTATTTAAATCTGTACGCACCTGGAACCACTATTTGGAAGGAGGTCCCCACCATTTACAAGTTTTTATTTTCATGAATTATAATAATTTTGGAAACCTTCCTAACCACAAAGAAGTTGACTTTCCAGAAAGCACATTAGGAAGAACTGCTAAGAAGCATTAATTTTTCTGTTCCATTCAGACCAGGGAAGAAAAGCAGAAATAAGGATGCACTTTTACAACATCCTGAATTTCACCCAGCTCCAGATCAGCTACATAATGTTGGCACAATGCTATTGAAGTGGAACCTTGAAAAGGGGGTAATCCTCAATGAAGTGGAATTGTCAGATGAGGATTTGATGGAATGGGTAAGAAGGGGTTAGGAAAAAAGATAAGATAGTGAAGGAGTTGGTGAAGGTGCTGTTATCAAAAGATTTATTGGTAAGGAAAGCATTGAAGGAGTATCACCTGGAGGAGAAAGTGCTGTATTAGAATGGGAGGATAGTGGTGCCAAATGATGAAGATCTCAAGAGGTAAGTGGTAAAATCAAGGCATTATTCCTCAATGGCAGGACACCCAGGACACTCTGAAGACTACAGAGCTGGTTAATTTCAACTTTTACTGTAATTCCATCAAGGCATACATCTAGAGCTATGTAGCAGCATGTGACTCTTTCCGGAGAGACAAGGTTAGTCCAACAACAACACCACTGAACCTACTAAAAATTTCCAAGCATCCATGGAAGGAACTCTTTTATGACTTGATAGTGGAGTTACCCTAGTCACAAGGAAAGAATTCCATTCTCTCAGTTGTTGACCACTTCACTAAGATGGTGCACTTTGTCCCCAATACTACAAAGGTTACATCAGAGGGTATTGCCAAATTAATGGTGGTGCATTTCTGGAAACTGCATGGATTACCTGAAAGTATAGTATCAGACAGGAGAAGTACTTTCAACTCTAAGTTGTTGAAGGAAATGTATGAGAAACTAAATATTAAGCCCATTTTTTCAATAGTGTAGCTTCCCCAGACTGATGGGCAATTGGAGATAGTGAACAAGACAATTGAACAATACCTGTGCCATTTCATTAACTATCAGCAAGATGATTAGATGCAACTGCTCCTATTGGCTGAACTCTCATAAAACAACCAGACACATGTGGCAACCAGAATTTCACCTTTCTATGCCAACTATGGATACCATCCAACATTCTCAATTGGTACCCCATCAACATTTCAAGTTCCAGAATCTGAAGAATGAATTCAGAAAATACTGAGTATATGGAAGGAACTAGAAGAAGAGCTCAGGCTATTCCAACAGTCAATGAAGCGCCATAATGATCAAGGAAAGGCTCAACATTTGGTGCTACATGCAAGTGAAAAATTCTGGTTAAGCTCAAGATTTCTTTCTACATGACACCCAAGTGCCAAGTTAGATCATCACAAGAAGGTGGACCTGTTTAAGATCAAGCACAGAATATATGACTCAGAATATGAATTGGAACTACCAATTTTGATGAGACAAGTGCACCCAGTGTTCAATATCTCCTTACTCACAAATGAATAAGAACACAAAATACCAGGGCTCCCAGAAGAGCCACTTACACCAGTATATGTTGGAAATGAAGAGGATTTTGAGGTAGAAACAATTATCACCAAGTGGGTGCAAAGAGTGAAGGTTCAGTACCTGGTGCACTGGAAAGTTTATGGAGTAGGAGATAGGTGTTGAGAGCCAGTAGGGAGCTTAGATATTTCTAAGGAGAAGGCAGAGGATTTTGAGAAGGAGCACAGGGGGAAAGAGGAGTAAAAGAGGCGGTAATATTAAGATTTGGGTTGAGGGGAAAGGAGGAGTGATATGGGTGCTATGTATTGTAATAGGCAGAGGTAAGGGATATTCCATAAGGGGGTTTTATGAGGTAAGTTCTGTGGAGTGCTCCTCATTGAAAAACTTATATTTTAATCTAGTTACTTCCTACTCTCACTGCTGTATCAGTAAATTCAGTCCTGCCTCACTGTTGGTAACCCCAACATAGTCAGTCTAGTTATTCTCACTGCTTAGTAGAATAGTCAGTACTGTTTTAGGCTAGCATTAGTGCTAGTAGTAGTCTGCCTTTTTAGGTCTTAACAATCAGATCCATTATGAAATTTTACTCAAGAGCTTTCTCCACTTTTTTTTTTAATTTTTCACTACTTAGAGTTGGCTCAATTTTCAGTCTTGTTTTCTATTTATCCCTCCAAGAAGAAAGCTCATATTATCTTTTCTCCAAGTCTTGTGCCCTATCATCCCTACATAAAGAGAGGACAAGTTTTTGCTTTTGAAAAGTAAGAGTTTCTTGTGAAACTTTGACTTTACCTAAAGTTTTATGAAATATGAACAAAAAAAAAAAAAAAAAAAAAAAAAAAAAAAAAAAGAAGACTAATCTCTCAAAAGGTATCCTGTCACTTATCAGCATCATGTTTCTCTAAAAAAATCTTCAATGGGAAGAAAGAGGGGTTTAAGAAGGACTATCTCTTTTTTTTTTTTTTTTTTTTTTTTTTTTTTTTTTTTTTTTTGATAGCTTAAATTTAGAGTAATTGAAGGTCTTTGCTTTTTTTTTTTTTTTTTTTTTGGTGGAATTTGGTATATTGTTTTGTCATCATCATCATTTTTTCTAGCTTCAGAGTCACTTGATTGTTGCTCCTGGGTTTGTTCATAGGCCTTTTTATAAAATAAGGAAAAAAAGAAGTAAATAAAAAAAATTTGGCTAGGGCATGTTAAGACATTTGATGATGATGAAAAGGAGAAGAAATGAGTAGATGAGATGGGGAGGGATCTGAATGAATGGAAGAACTAAGCAGGATGGGAGTGCACAGCAAGTTAGGGAGCCTTGCACATCAAGAAAGTTTTTCAAGATGTGGTTATGAAACATTCAGGATAAAAATGTGGGATAACAGGTGAATATTGATGCATAAAATGACTAATAACCCAATTATATTCAAAAATAATTGCAAAAGATCATTGGGGTACTATAAGGATTTTTATCTGCAATCAATTTAATTTAGGATTGGCTAAAATTGATACCACCTTATTATGTCATCCTCTCCTTCCCCAAATAAAAAAATGACACACCCTTTTTAACTGAGAATTAATTTCAAATGGGTGGCTTTCTTTTTGTGTTGTGAAAAATACCTTTTAAATCATTACAAAAATCAAAAAATTGATACCCCCTAATAGATACATACATACAATATTGAAATCCAGAAAAAAAAGTTCTAATAATGGCAACACCCTGAATTGTCAAGACACACTGTATTCTTCCCACCTGAGGATGTGATTCACCTGTCACAAATGACTTTACACTATAAGGGCATCTGACTTTATGTCAGTAAATAAATAAGTATATAGTTACATGTTATTTGAGTCATTTCATAATGTATTTCCAGATCTAACCACCCTATTCAGTATCTTTTACTATTCACTGCATTCTTTTGATGACACAAAGTAAGTATCTGTAAGTAAAAATACTCATGTACACCCCAACATTTACAGAAATAAAAAAAGTTAATGAGGAGAGATAATGCAACAGTCAATGAAGATAGCCCATATTGATTTATAAAGTATATGCATACCAACCCAACTTACAAACAATGGCAGGTAGATGCCCTAGCAACTCCCAATCAAGGTAAAAAAAAAATATAAAAAAAAGTCTCAATGTCATCAGAATACAAGAAACCTAAAATGTCTCACTTAAAGAAATCAATAACCTTTCATCAAAATATACACTCTAACTCATATATATATGTACAATATACTCTCTCCCATCTTAAAAAAAAAAAAAAGAAAATTATTGGGATTAAACTTACATTAAATTTACAAACCATATGGGGTCCCTAAAACTGAGAAATGTGAGTTAAGTAACAACATAAACCTGAGTTTCAGACCTATGAGGTAAGGTTTTTGATGTACTTTAAAAAAAATTTCAGATTTTTATCTCTTTACCTATAACCCAACCTAACCAGGCTGACAAACACTAACATCAGTATGAGTATTAGAATGAGTATGATTATGAGTATGATTATGTTTGTCAGGCTAATTTCAAGTACAGAGATGTGAAGAATAGCTTGATTTTCTAGTTGTCTATAATATTTTAATAGTCCAATATGAATAATGTAGTATAAATCTAATAAGTAGTAAAATATAGTTCAATATAAGGTTCTCAGTAATTTTAATCTCACTAATTATAAATCGGTTACAATCTTATAGTTGGTAGAAAAATAGAAAATATAATTCAAACACTATTCAAAAGACTTTAAAAGTACTAATGAAATGTATTGTAATTGTAATGATAAAGATGTTAGAAAACAAGACACAAAACCCCCACATTTTATACCCAATAATTCTCCAATGTATCCCCTTAATTTATCAGTCCTATAGACGGCTAATGACACCTCATCCTAGCTAATACATCTTTCCATCAACATAAAGAATGAAAAATAACATAATTAGAATGATATCACCTGCAAAAAATCCTGGAGTAATAAATAGGGATAATCCATCAAAATAAAAGAATAAGCAAAAATAAAAGTATATGCATGAAATATCTTAAAATAAAAGACTAAAAAAAAAAAAATACAAAAAAAAAAAACAAAAAAAAAAAAAGAATAACACTAAATAGATTACACAATATTAACAAGGATGAACAGGAGAAATGAAGGGGCTAATTATTCCAAAAATCACAATGTGACATCCCCATCCATCCAAAAATGACCAAAATTGACAGAGAAACCACTGAGAAGCCCAAAAAAAGGATATAAGATGTGTGGGTAAAACGACATGCAGTCCTTGGCAGGTGCCTGCACAGGTAAATCCTTGACTAATTGAGGCAAATTTAAGTGTGGTAGTGAATTAAAGGCACCAAAGCTTGAGGTTATTAATGAAATGAGTGCATATAAAGAGGGTCAATGCATTTGTAATTAAGCTAGGTCACTCAATAAGTGCCTGTTGGCTATTTGGGTGTGGTTCCCCACAGTGGGCATATAAAGTGGGGTCAAGAGGGTGTGAAAAAGCTAAATTTTTTTAAAAATGAAGCTATTCATTTGGGAATAATGCAGGAAGTATGTGGCCAGTACACAGAAGCCATTTCTAACATAAAAAACACCAAATTTGAAAACATGTATTTTTTATGCATTTAAGTAGCCAAATCAATGGTCCTAATAAAGACAAAATGATCTGCCAAGGTGCATTTTTAATATTATTAAACATATTCATTCAACTTTTAAGTGATTTAAAGCTCATTTCTTATTTTTCTCCATAACACACAATGAAAACAACAGCTTTAAATTTACTTAATAAATATGTAACCTTATGTTTAAGGTTCTTAAGATTGCACTAACATATTCCAACTTAATATTAAGTACCTAAGACCCATAAAATGTTGTATATAAGATATTATAATTGCATATATTGTATTAAATCATTAATTTCACTCATGTATCCATCTGTCACCGGACGACCTACGCACAAGGTCGAGGATGTTCCTGAAAGTGAGATGAGGGATTTAGAAACTTCTTCAAAGCACAGAGGAATGATTCGAGGAAGTGATTCAAAGGTCACTCAAAGTAAGAGCTACAGGTTCGAGGTATGTTCAAGAAGAATTATAAGATAGTTTCAAAGGTAATAGGAATTCTTAAGATCTCACAAAGGGTTGGAAACTCAATAATCAAAGATTTAGGATTTAGAAATAATTATTGAGAAAATAAAAGAAAGATACAATAACAATGATTTAACTTAAAGATTCTACCACTATTAAATGTAAATACGTTTTATAATTTAATTCTAAGGAATATCGAACCAAATACCCAACCCTTTTATATCCTTTATTCCTCCTTGCATTGACCTCCCTCTCATCGCACCATTCCCATACCACAGACCATTACTAACATACACTTAGACCCTCTTCGCTAATATCCGTCCATGCTCAATTTACCCCTTTTAATTAATTAACAAACTTTCAATGAAAACTACTAATGTACTATTACATTGATCATAGCGCTGTGTGTTGCTTATTGAAAATGAGACTAAGGCACACTATTGAGAGATTGACTAATTTAGATTTAGAGTTTAGGCTAGCGCAGTTGAATAGTAAGTACACAAAGGGGAATCACAGTTGCTATGGAGAATTGCTTTCTGCGCTTTGAGTATAGATTTAGAACTCAATATTATTGATTTAATGAGCTGCTTTTGCCTCGAGTGTCACATGGCACGTGACACCATCTTGTGTACCTTTACTTATTGTCCCCATGTGTAATAAATGTGTTTAACATAATTTTTTTTTAGCAATTTTTACTCACTCCTGGGAATATCTAGGCTGACAATGAGTATGATGATGACAATGAGTATGATGATGATGATAATGATGATGATGATGATGATGATGATTAGGATTATGAGTATGAGTATGAATATGAATACAAGTATATGAACACTCTAAATCAACAATAAATAAAATTTTCAAAAACCCCCAATCAGATACATAAAACATATACAATGCACAATGTCCATAAGTCAAATAATAATAATAATAATAATATGAATTAAAATGGCCATAAACCAAAAATCAAAAAAATTAAATTAAATTAATGAAAATAAAATTTCAATAAATCAAAAAATAAAACAAAGCTGAAATAACCTTGAATGAAAAATAAAATCAAATCAAATTGCTATGAATCAAAATGAAACAACATCAACCTAAATAATGCAATAAGGGAAAGGAAAAAATAACAACATAAACAATCCAGCAATGATATATATATATATATATATATAGATAAGAAACATAAGCTGAAACATTACATTATAATATATCTGCATCATAAAGTCAACCTAATCTGATTTCATACCATCACAGATACTTTGATTTTTTGCTCTAACAAATCAAGAACTAGGTCCCATCGCAGTACTAATAAACTGCCTCAACTTTCTCGTTCCCTTCACCGCCACCCCTGCATTTCCACCATTCCCACCAGATGTACTCTGTCTAGACCCTACCCCTCCACCTCTTAGTCTCGGTTTCCATTTATACGATAGTTCGTACAACATCTACAAAAAATATAAAAGGATTGAAACCCCGTCAAACTCTCCACTCCATTCTCTTCCCTCAAAAATAAAAACAAAAAACCCAAAAATGAAAAATGAAAATGGCCAACTAACATCTTCAGTTAAAACCGGCACCTTCATAATCAGCCACTCCACTCTCTCATCTATCACAATATCAGGTGCCATCGTATTACATTCCATCACTGTCGCAGCCGCTCGGCTGATTTGTGAAAATTTGGTCCAATTCACCTTCCCGTCTTTCATATCATCTTTTACTTCATTGACCGCTGTGATATCTTGTAGATATGTACCTCTACATGTATAAGCATTAGTGTAATATAATGAAGTAGGTTAGTACTTTGCATGTCCCATTGGTAGCACAAATACCACACATCCGTGTCACTTCATACAAAACTTTAACCAAAAAAGAAAAACAAAAAAAAAAACCAACAAGTAAGGAATGCACTGAGCACTAGCAGTCTGCCTAGCCAACCGATATGCCGAAAATGATTTTTGCGAACTCATCAACCTTTTCAAACTAAGATATCGTCTATGAGATTGAGGATCCATATTTTTGACGACCTCAAACGTCGCTTCAAGTCGATGAACAGGCTGAGATTCAATTCCAGCTAAAACACCCATCTAATATTATATGATGAAATATAAACATATATAAGAATAATAATAAAAAAAAAGGATATAATGGTGAGAGACAACAAGAAGAACTCAACTAAGGAATGAAAATCATCCATATCTCGAAGTTCATAAGCAACTTTCATCAACTTGTGTAAAATTCTAGCCCTAGATTTCATTTTCTCTTGAACTAAAATAATCGAACTCGTCCTACATACATGAAAGAAAATATCAATCAATTCTCACTGCAACGAAAGAACATATATAAAAATTCGCTCACCAAGCAGCTAAATGATTCAAATAATCAGTCGATCGAGCAATCGGACTATTAGGATCTCTCAAAGCAACTCTAGGATTCCTAGGATCTCTTGGAGCCAACACATGTCGAATAAGATCCCTTGGCTATATTCAAAAAATAATCATTCAACATCAAAATCAGACCCCCAACTCGACATTCAAAAAAAAAAAAACCCCCTGCTCCAAGCTAACCTTCATCTCACAAAAAATCTCCCACTGCAGCCTACAAATCTGAGACGCAATTAATTCATGGTCAATCCCACTTAACTGATTCGAGTAGTCCAACAACTGTTTGCCTTCTAACCGATGATCAATCTGAAACGACGATGACGCGTTACTCCTCAATCCGATACTTGAATGAGCGTCTGAATTTTTTCTGTTCCGATTATTATTAGCACTGGGATTGGGATTAGGATTAGAGACAGTAGTGGTCATGGCAGTAGTAGTAGGATTATGTGTAGTAGAAATATTAGTATTGGTTGTGCTTGTAGTGGCTGTAGTTGATGGTGTTGTTGCCGTTGTGGCTGAAGTTGTTGATTCGTTGAGATGCGTTAAACCATGAGGATGATGACTAACAACATTCCCAACCCCTGAATCCAACTGATCCATGTTAGATTTCTTAGACACCTGATCCACAGGCTCAACATCCGAACAAATCCCATTAGAATCCATACCACCATTCCGATTTTTGACAATCGATTCCACGTCCTGTCGTAACCCTATATCAAATTCTCCATGGTCCAATGTTCCAAATCTAACTCCACTCAATAATGATAATGATGATGAATCGCCACCACCACCATTATTAACATGACCATCATTGACATATTGAGAAAGACAAGTCAACTGAAGAACTTTCTCCACATCCGTCACTTCAGATGTATCAGGTAAAGCCCACCCAGCATCTTCGTCTTTCATATTAGGAATATCTTTGGATAAAGGAACCAATTCAATTGCATAATGTAAAAGCCAAGTAGTTGATAAAATCAAATTGATAAATGATTGAAGAACTGCATAAGTTGTTGGACGGACAAAATCCCCTGGATAAGTTTCAATCCAAGTCATCAACACATGACACATCCTGTACATAAGCAAAGAAAGGGGAAAAAAGTAACATAAACAAGAACCAAGAAGTTAAAAAGTTACTCCACAAAAACTTGATCAAACAAGTCTCTTACTTCATATGAGCATATTGCGTAAGCAAAGGATCCGGCGCCATATGATCCGAAGCAAACTCAAACCTCTGAATCAAACTAGTCAACACATCAAAAGGCGTAGCAAACCGTCGAAAGATAATCAAAAATTGATCCACAAAACTAGGATCTAAAAATGAATTATTGAAGAAGATATTAACCACAGCCACCACATCATTTTTCAAGTTAGTTAAATAGATGAGGAAACGTGAAGTATCATCATGACATGACCATAATTTTTTAAAAATAAGATAATAATAAAAAACAATCTTCACATACCATTTCCACTAACAGCGGCAAACACAAACTTGTCAATAATATCATGAGCCTTATAAAAAAGATCCACATCCGATACTCTTCTGTCAAAAAAAAAAAAAAAAAGAAAAAAAAAGAAAAAAAAAGAAACAGAAAAGGAAACATCAAAATGTTTGTCAAGTTTAATAAACAATTCCAACCAAATAAAATAAAATGAAACTTACTGATTAGTAGCTATAGGTGTCTGAGTAGCCTGCTTAACAGCAGCACTAGTGGCAACGTCTCCAAGACCAGCAGCCCTAACAGGAGTAGGAGAACCAACAACACCAGATGCGCTGGACACATCTACTTCTTCCTGCTGTCCACTTTCATGATGATGGTGATGGTGCTCTGTTTGAGACGAATCCAAAAAAAATTTCTCTCCAGAAATTTTCTTCAATGTAGTATCATGATCATCGCTAGTATCATGATCAACAACTTCAATACCTAATCCACGAGATTCAGATCCAATTCCAGATTCTTTCAAAGTTTGTTCGGTATTTAAAGAAGAACTTGACGTGAGAAGAGGAGGAGGAGGATGGGAATGAGGATGATGAGATAACAAAGCAGTCTTGCTAGTTAAAGAAATTTCTGATGAGGAAAAATCAAAACTTGGCTTGACTTTATTTGAATGAAGAATAAGTGGTGAATGATATTCTATCGGTAATGAAGTAGTTTCAGAAGAAGGGTATTTGGCAACAGGTGAACCTTCAGGATTGCAAGGTAATGAGTTAAGGTCATGATGGATGAGGGGTAACTCAGCGCTAGAAGATGATCGTGATCGAGTTGTTTCACTCGAACTCATCAATCCAGTGGAGGAACTACTATATGAACGTGGTTCGCCTATAGAAATGAATGATTGGATGGATATCGTAAATACATAATTATATCAATTATCAGTATAGATAGATAGATAGATGCGTATATTTATATATGTATATCAAATGAAGTTAAGACAAATCAATTCGGAAAATATATAGAAGAACAATCAATATGAGGAGAAATTTAGGCTTACCTCTACCTTCCCGAATAGCTCGCAATATCCAATTAAACGAGTTTCTCATTTTTTTACCAACATCTTCTAGACCTCCATCAAGTTGAATCATACCTACAAATAAACAATCCATCCAGTTGTTGCAACAGGAATGACGAGGAAGTTTTTATAGTGGTAATAGACACAAATAAGAAAAAACAGTTTCAAGGGACGATAGAAATATGCACAAATATATATATATATATATATATATATATATATATAATTAAGACGAACCAGTTCCGTAAACATTGACCAATTCGGCGGCTCGGAGAGGACTGGTGGCATTTTTCTGTTCATCTTTAGATGACTTACATGCCAACACGATAAGAGAGATTCCGCCTCTAGTCCAAAAAGAGTCTGATAATTGAAAATTGTTGATATATAATATGAAAACATATGTTGTAAACCAAACAAAATCGATAGTGATTTCAATAAAAAAGAAAAGAAAGACAAAAGGATGAGTTAAGTTTCAAAATGCTTTCAACATTCACAATATCACATTTATCACGATGATGACGATAGAAAAAATGGAAATAAAAGGATAAACTAACGTAAGAGAGGGCGTAAATGATCCAATGCGGTAGGATCCGTTGCATCGTAGCTTGAAGAACGATTCATTTTGGAAGGAAAATAAAAAAAATGGATTGGATTGGATTGAATGCGCACGTGGCTCACATCAGTATGAATTGTGAAACAAGCGCCTCATGCGCAAAACCCATATCAAATTATGTAACTTAGTGATGATAGTAGATCATGAATCATTTTTTTTTTTCAAATGAAGCAAAGACATCGATGGATATAGTAGAGAGGAGATATATTATATTATATATATATATATTGATATAGATATATATAACACACACATTATGTGTTTGGACGAAGACGATTCTGAAATGGATCAAAAACCTACCATAAAAGGACCCCGTCTAAACTAGGAAAGAATTTGGGCCATACAAGCCCTTCTGCACTTTCCTTGCTGAGCTCTTCCAAAACTGGTTGATCTACCTCCAAAACTTCTACGGTTTTAACTTGACCCGAATTGTTAACGTTTGACAAATACGATATAACTAAAAAAAACCGATGTGATGATATAAATGATTATGATGTCTTTTCAAGAGCAGGAGAAAAAAAAAAAAAAAAAAAAAAAAAAAAAACAGTTATCCATAAATTCGCACCTTTATTCCCAACTTGATCTTCAAACAAGATGGTAGGACTTGCCAAAGTTTTCTTCAATGCCCGCATGATGATGGTTGATTTTCCCACTCCTCTGGGTCCTGCAACACCGATTGTAAAGTCCGCTCTTTCTTTTTGAAGCGACTTTCGAACCGATTTCTAATTATGGAATACATAAAAATAAGGTAAAAGGAAAAGTGGTGAATTCATTGGAAGAAGAAGAAGAGAAGAAAAAAAAAAAAAAAAAAAAAAAAAAAAAAGGCTTACAATAAGTATATCAGGCTTTGGGTCGGTGGTTTGTAAACCTGAAGAACGCCTGTCACTCTCATGGGTACTAACGAGTGATCGGCTCAATCGATTGTTGGTGGAGTGGCCCCCATCATTATGAGGTAGTAGCCTAGAGGATGAAGGAGAACCAGAAGCAGAAGGAGGAAGATGTTGTTGTTCAGTGGAGGCACACTCCGAACCGGAGTGAGGTCGAATCACTGAATCGCTCAAACTTCTGCCTCTTATCGGTTCACTACCCTGTTCATCCTGCTGCCGATCGGCCTCGTTGGCAGCGATCAAGGGGTGAGGAGAATGCTTATCAAAAAACTGTTGTTGTTGAAAAGCAATTGAAAAATTGAGGGGCGCCGAATAAGGTTTGTTCCATGGGGAATCAGCCAGGCTTCCCGAACTATAGGGTGTAACGAAAATAGGCTGAGGGATGGACCTATTTGGAAGATGATGAGATTTATGACTGCCAGAAGATTGTTTCGATTTGGAGAAGGCTCTGTCATTTTGTTCGTGGGGAAAAGAAGAACCACTTTCTGAATTGGCGATTTCGTGATCGTTTTGGGAAGAGAAGATTGGAAAATTTGGTGGGAGCTGCGACTGCTTTGAAGAAGAAAAAGTAGGGTGTGAAGGAGAAGGGTGATGGGAACCAGAACCACTGGCCAGAGAAGATTTGGACTTGGTAGCAGGATGAGAATGAGGATGATGAGGTAGAGAATGTAATGAAGAAGAAGTGGAAGAAGTAGGCCCATATTCAGGATAAGGCAATCGGGCAGATGAAGAGGAGTGCGGAGTATAGAGAGATGATTGGCCGGGTTCATTGGCTGTTTGAGATGTGAAGATTGGGCCCGGATGATAATGAGATTGATAGTCACTCTCGTCATCATAGAGATCTCGATGGGTATCAGCACGATCGAGTTTAATCTCCAATTCGTTGCCTGAGTGAAGATCATCAACATCCTCATCCTCCTCGTCGTCATCGATTTCATCATCGTCCATTTCATCATCATCATATAGAAGATGATGACCTTTACCCTTCCTTCGTCGACCTCTGTGTGGCCTGAGATCGTGAGTGAATTTCTCTCGATGAGGCCAGGGCATTTCTTCTATACCCTCTTCATCTTCAGTGCCACTACCCGTCCAATCGCCTGGTCTTGAATGACTGAACGGACCTTGACTATTGGAATGGTCAGATTGCAGTTTCAAGGCTTTGAAGACATGGGAACTAAGAGTGGATGACCTAGACCTGATAGCGTCTCGGGAGATGGCGGTGCGTAAAGGAAGATGATGATCGGAATGTTTGGACTCATAAGGAAGACTTTGCACGTGATGATAATGAGGCATGCCAGGATGGTGTGCAAAGTCATCTTCAGATGAAGAGATTCGCTTAGAATGCGTCGAGGCAGCATATTTTTCGACTGATTGTGAGCGAGTTCTCATTTTATCAAATGAAGTGCTGAGTCGAGAACGGGAGGGAGTTGAAAGATCGGTAGCGATATTGAGGGGGGCGAGGTCGATGGGCTTCTGATGACTAGTACTGTGACTGCCATGATCATCACTGGACAACGTATGCTTGGACGATTTTTTAGAAGCCATCGTAAAGTGAGAGGGACGAATTTTCTGGAGGAGATGATGCATTGATTTATGGTTTCCAGAAAGAGAGTGATCGTCATTGGAGTGAGTATGGAAAGATTCGGGAAGGGAAGTGGTATGGATGAGGGATTTTGAAGGTTGTTGAGTCGGTGTAAGTTTGGTTGAAGATGAGGTGGCGAGCAAGTCAGGATGAGAAGCGAGATCATAGGGCTGGGTGGAAGGAAGGAAGGTGGGAGAATGTTGAGAAGAAGGATGATGATGATGATGATGATGATGAAAAGAATCGAGGGGATGAGAAGAGGAAGGAGAAAAGATAGATTTCGTCTTTGGACGAAGGAAACGAGAAGCGCTAGGGAGGAGAGGAGCAGTAGGAGGACGAGGAGGGTTTGGAGGGTTTGGAGAAGGAGGAGAGATGTGAGAGGGTTGTGAGAGGGATAAATGATGAGAGAAAGAGAGCTGATTGGTTGGGGGAGGCAAGGTATCTGGGAGGGAAGGATGAGTGGGAGAAGAAGGGATAATAGTGGTATGAGGGAGCTGAGGGGAAAGATCGAGGGATATAGGACAGATAGGGATTTGAGGCAAGAAAGCGAGAGATCTGTAAGGAGGATTGGAGGAGAGAGAAGAGTCGACGGATGAGAAGGAAGAAGCGGAAAGAGTAGCGGAGTTGGGGGTATTGCGATTGAGAGAGGCGACTGCAGGAGAGGGCGAAGGATGGACAGCAGCGGCCATAGCAGAGCCGATACGGGTGAGCTTTGAGCGTACGGGATGTCTTGGCTTGTGTGTCGGGGGAGAATGAGACATGTTCTGCTGGGACAGAGTGTCTGGCTGGGCTCTGTTGAGGGCGTGCTGCAGTTCAGTGGGGATGACAGGAAGGGGCGAAGGCGACATGGCGATGGGTGAGAAGAGGAGCCAAGAAGTCAGTTTTGTTGGCTCTTCATTCACTTGCTTGGGATTTCTCATCAGCGGTCTACTCCCATCTTTGGCCAACATTAACACTATACTATTGATCCAAGCAGTAATCCACCACTCATTTGCTTAAGGTTGAAAAGTATAAGCTGATCTTTGACTCCTTTAGGTTGTTTTAAGGTATTGATGCAGTAAATACATAGATGGAAAGACAATTTATAAGCCAAGGTCCAGTCCTCAAAGCCAACAAAAATATTCAAGAAAATCTATTGGGAGCTCTTACCACTGTTTGAAAATAGAGGAGTCAAAAAAAAACTTCTGCCTCATTGACCATAACACTTTGCCACCAATCTGATGCCAGGAACAATTCCTCAATTTAGTCACATAATCCCATTTTCAACATGGCAGTCAACTGCAATAAACATAATGAATGATTAAAACTTGAAGAATGGCTTCATCAGAGAACTAAAATCTCCCTGTGCAGCCCCTGTGATAGTTTCAGGTGAAAAGGATGGGTCATTGAGACCTTGCATGGATTTCAGAAGGTTAAATGCACTGAAGGTGTAGAAAAGATATCCTCTTCCATTGACTAGTGAGCTAATTTATAGTCTTAAAGGTACAGATATTTTCACATCCCTAGATCTTAGGGAAGGTGACCACAACATATGTGTGAAGTAAGGATATGAACACAACCTGGCATTTTGCACTTAATTTAGTCATTTTGAATGGTTGGTAACACCTTTTGGTCCATGTAACGCACCTTCCACTTTCCAACTTTTTCCCAATAGCATCAAATAGGTATAGATGTGGCAGTGTATTTAGATGACATCTTGATTTACTCAAGATCTGCAGAGGAACACCAGATGTAAGTGAAGTATTGTTTGAAGTGCTTGAAAGAAGCACAAATATGGTTGAAACCAGAAAAATGTGTCTTCTCAGTAAATGAAATCCCCTATCTAGATATAGTCATTTCAAAAGATTGGGTGTGAATGAGCAAAGAGAAAATAAAAGCAGTAACAGAGTGACAGATTCCAGCATCTGTAATGGAGCTTCAGTCATTCTTAGGCTTTGCAACTTTTTACTACTATTTTATCAAAGACTATTCCCACATTTGTCACCCACTGCATGAACTTACAAGGGAGGAAGCCAATTTTTCTTGGAAAAGTAGCAAACAAAATGTCTTAAGGCAATTCGTGACAGCCCCTACTCTTTCAATCTCAGAATTACTAAAGCCATTTTTTCTGGAATGTGACTGTTCATATTTGTCATGTACACTGCTAGGCAACAAATTGAATTATGAAATATGAAATCAAGAGCTTTTGGAATTAGCCAAAGCTGTATGCACCTGACACCACTATTTGGAAGGGGGACCACACCTTCTATAAGTTATTATCTATGCGGATCATAAAAATTTGGAAACCTTCCTGACCATAAAAAATCTGACTTGACAGCAAGCACACTGAGAACAACTTCTAAGAAGCATCAACTTTGTTATTCAATTCCAACCAAGGAAGAAAGGTGGCAAACCTGATGCTCTATCACAATAACATGACCTACACCCAGCACCAATCCAGCTACACACTGTTAGTTTCAAATTTATTAAAGGGAGATTCTGAAGAGAAGGTAATCCTAGATGAGGTGGAGTTGGTGGATGAGTATTCAATTTAATGGATATAAACAGGGCAGGAAAAGAATGAGAGAGTGCAGGATTTGTTGATGGCACTGTTATCTAAGGAAGTATTTGTAAGGATACAATTGGAATAGTATCAATTGGAAGGGGAAGTGCTGTATTGGAATGGTAGGATAGTGTCACACGCCACGTGACACTCGAGGCAAAAGCAGCTCATTAAATCAATAATATAGAGGTCTAAATCCATATTCAAAGCACAGAATCAATTCTACATAGCAACTGCAACTTTCCTTTGTGTACTCACTATTCAACCGTGATAATCTAAAACTTTAAATCTAAATTAGTTAATCTCTCAATAGTGTGTTCAGTCTTTTCCTTGATAGGCGACACACAGCGCAATGGCCAATGCAATATTCAGCTAAAGGTTTATTATGTTTCTGTGGGTTATCAACAGGGGTAGTGAGCATGGACGGGATGTTTAGTGGAGGGTTGAAGGGTTAACAGATGTTAGTGAGGAGGGTCCAGGTGTAATGGGTGTTTTTTTGGAGGTCTGTAGTGTGCGGAATGATGGATAGGCATGAGGTCAATGTGAGGAGGAGTAGTGGATATAAAAGGGATTGGATTTTGGTTCAACATTCTTTAGAATTAAATTATAAAACATATATATAGTTAATAGTGGTAAAGCTTCAGGTTAAATCATTATTATTGTACATTTCCTTATTTTCTCAGTAATCATTTCTGAAACTTAAATCTTTGATTATTGAGTTTACAACCCTTTGTGAGATCCTAAGAATATTAATATTACCTTTAAATTATATTGAGATTCTTATCAAACATATCTCAAAGAAGCAGCTCTTCCTTTGACTTATCTTCAAATCACTTCATCAAATATTTCCTCTTTACTTTGAAGAAGTCTCTAAACTCCTCCCTCCATCTCACTTTCTAGGAGCACCCTTGACCTTGTGCGTAGGTCGTCCGGTGACAGTATAATTTAATTCTCCGTAGTTCTCATTCTTTGCACTACTACGTCCCTTTTCAGGTGTTTTCTCTAAATTCCTAAAATGGCACCTGTTCAACGCACTCCTTCTACAGGCGCTACTACTAGAGCTCGCGCCAGAGGCAGGCCAACAGCCACAAGGTCTGTTTCCCGCACTCACTCTCTGGAACCTCTCAACATTAGGGAACAGGAACACTCAGTCTAATCTGTGGAAGATGTCCCCCAGGATTTTGATGATTCTAGCAATGAAGCAGAAGGAGAAGATATGAAACATGAGGCACCGTCTGCCCCTGCTACTCACCCTTCTGCTCAACCTTCAGAACCTGGACCATCTAATTCTCTAGAAGACTTCATGAGACTTTTCATGAAAACACTTTCCAATCCAACATCTTCAGAGAGATCTAAATTCAAAACTCCTTTGATCAAATTTCCTGACAAATTTGATGGAGAACACCCAGAAAGATTACGCCCATTCTTGCAAACCTGCAAGCTCCTGTTCCATAATGACCAATCAAACGTTGTTTACGCTTCTTCATTCCTAGCCGGAAAAGCAGCCAGATGGTTCAAACCTTATCTTCTCATGCTCTCTTTGACAGAAACCCACTTACTTATCAATAACTGGAAAAAGTTTGAAGACCCACTTTTTACGTTGTTAGGTGACCCTAATGAAACGGACAACGCCAAAATTGAACTTGATTTCCTCTGCATGAGTGATAATGGTAAAGCCTCTGAATATATCTCAAACTTCAGAGCACTTCAAACTCAAGTAGGTTGGAATGATGCTGCCCTCAAATATCATTTCAAAAAGGGACTTCCTTCAAGGATTCTGGATCAATTAAATCTTCACGGTCAGAAGATGACTACTTTAACAGATTTAATGGATCAAACCCTCGAACTTGACGGCGTTTATCAAGGACGACTTCAAAATCGTCGATATGCCAACAAATCTCAAGGCCTAAATTTTAAATCGGGACCTTCTTCACACCCACGACCAAATCAATCCAAACCCAATAAAGGAAAGGATAAACCTCGACCAAAAGGCTCGAACCAAGGCGATATCAGCAAAGTACTGGATCCTAAAGGGGAACTTAAAGAAGCTGAGAGGAAGAGACGAGCAGATAATGGGTTATGTATGTATTGTGGGGGTAAGCACAAGTTGGAAGACTGTGTAAAGTTGAAGGAAAGAGAAGGTACTAGTTCGAAGTCAAAAAACTAGTAGATAGTTTACTTGTGTGCAAAGTAAACTATCTTATCTCTCCCAGTGCACATAACCTCCATGTCTTAAGGACTGGAGTTGCCTTAAACAGCTTGAGATTCATTCTTTTTAAGGAGGATACCCCCTTCAGTTGTCTCAAAGACTCTGGAGCTTCAATTTTATTTTGTCAGTTTATCTTTTTCTGAGAAGTTAAAGCTGACCTTCACAGATATTGACCAAACTCCAATTTACTTGGTCGAATCAGAGGAGCCAAAATATTGGGTAAGTAAGAAATTTTTATGGGTTTTCAACTTTCCCAATTTTCCCCCCTTTGAGTGGAAATTATCAGTCTTGGACACCCCAAGAATGGAAAATACCATTCTTGGCCATGACTTTTTAACGCATTGGAATCCCGAAATTGATTGGACTAAGGGATTGATCACCCCACGCTCTAAGTATATTTCTGATTCTTCAATGCAGGTCAATAGGGAGATAAACAACCCGCATGACAATGTCCTTCTAGAGGACAAATCTCTTCCAGAAAACTTGCAAGCATCTGATCTTTCTCTAAATGAGCAATTGGATAACCTTTAAACCTCAATCACTTCACTTGAAGAAGATTTAAATTGCCTCGAAGTAGTCAAATTATGCTCTTTCAATTCTGGTCTTCCCTCTACAGATTCTCTCAAAGAAGATGAGGATGACCAAATCAACTTTGAAGCCATTAAATCAAATCTACCAGAAATCTATCACAACTTCCTTAATGTTTTCTCATTCTGCAAGGCCAATAAGCTACCACCTCATCGACCCTACGGCCATCAAATAGAGTTAATAGGTCCAGTACCTCCGGCAGGTCCTGTCTATTCTTTGTTGAAGGACAAATCTCAAGTTTTTCAAGACTACATTGCAGAGAATGTAGCCAAAGGTTTCATCAGAGCCAGTAAATCTTCAACTGGCTCCCCTGTTCTTTTTGTAAAGAAAAAGGATGGTAGCCTTAGGTTGTGTGTTGGCTATAGAAAGCTCAACACAGTCACTAAGAAGAATGCATATCCTGTTCCCCCAATGTCATTGCTTACCCTTTTCAATGGTTCTAATTTCTTTTCTAAAATTGATCTTAGAGGCGCTTAATCTTATTCACATTGTGGAAGGTCATGAGCCACCGACTGCAATGCACACTAGATTTGGTAGTTTTGAATATTTAGTCATGCCTTTTGGATTGTGTAACGCACCATCTACTTTTCGAACTTTTGTTAATGACATCTTTCAAGATGTTTTCAAACAACTTTTTGTTGTCTATTTAGACATTATTTTAATTTTCTCAAAGACAATTGATGAACATATAGGTTCTAAATCACCTTTGGGATCAGGGTCTCTACGCCAAGCACAATAAATGCCAATTCCATCTTCAATATATTGATTTTTTGGGGTTTATATTGTCCACTGATGGTTTAGTCATGGAAGACAAAAAGATCCAAAATGTCCTGGAATGGCCTGAGCCCAAAACCGTTAAATCCCTCCAAGGATTTTTGGGTTTTGCCAATTTCTATAGAAAATTTATTAAAGATTACTCTAAAACTATTTCCAATCTTACTTCCCTTCTTAGAAAAGATATTCCTTTTATTTTTACTTCTACAGCGCAAAAGGAATTCAAAGCATTGAAGACTGCGTTCACCACAGCTCCAATTTTTTGTCACTTTGATCCTTCTGCTTTGACAATAGTCAAGACAGACACTAGCAATTATGCTATTGCAGGGGTCATCTCTCAATTAAATCCTGAAACATAATTGTTTCATCCTGTTGCTTTTGAGTCACGCAAACTCATTGCGGCAGAATTAAATTATGAAATTCATGACAATGAGCTTTTAGCTATCATTCATTGTCTTAAAAAATGGCGCTCTTTTCTTCTAAGCCTAGATAGTCCTTTTTAGATCCTGACTGACCATAATGCTTTGAAATAATTTATGTCTTCCAAAGTGTTAACCAGGTGTCAGGCCAGGTGGGCTGAATTTCTGTCTGAATTTCCTTTTTCTATTTCCTATCCCCCAGGTAAGAACTTTATTGTCCCAGATATCCTGTCACGTCGGGACGAAATTTACCCACAGTGGGGGGATGCATTTTCTGAAAAGAACCCAGAAAATGTTAAATCAATCTTCAACAAATCAATGTTAACAAATCATCAACTTAATTCAATGACAATTCAATCTTTTCAAAATCCACTATCCAACATCCTCAAAGCTCAGTCGAAGGACAATTATTGTATAGGGTTAAAAGACAAAATACTCTCAAAGCAAGGGGCCAAAAGATTTAGAGTTGAATAAGGTCTGTTAGTTTTTGAAGGTAGAGTAGTCATACCCAACAACAATGAAATAAAATTATGGATTTTCAATATTTGACATGATTCTCCATTAGCTGGTGATTTTGGTGTTGATAAAATCTACCATTTAATAGCAAGGGATTTCTTCTGGCCAGGAATGACCAGAGAAATCAAGGCCTATATAAGATCTTGTTACAAATGTGATAGGAATAAGGCTCCCCGTCACTGGAAGCATGGTTTGCTTCAACCACTTCCTATTCCCTCTAAAACTTGGGAATCTTTATCAATGGATTTTATTTTTCAACTTCTTCTTTCTAATAATTTTGATGCTATATTAGTAATAGTAGATAGATTTTCAAAAATGTCTATTTTCATTAAAACCACTACTACTGCTACAGTAGAAGATTTGTCAAAGTTGTTTCTAGAATACGTATTATCCAAAAATGGCTTACCTAATGATATTATTTCAGATAGAGGCTCATTGTTTGTATCCACATTCTGGACTCAATTGTGTCGACAACTCAATATCACGAGGAATATCTCCACGGCCTATCATCCTGAAACCGATGGGCAAACGGAAAGGGCCAATCAAATCCTCAAGCAATACCTCCGAATGTATGTCAGTTATCAACAAGAAAATTGGACTAAATGGTTACCATTGGCCAAATTTGCTTATAATAACTCGACTCATTCTTCAACACGACAATCTCCTTTTTAAACTGTTTATGGAATACATCTTCGATTCAACTCAATCCATGTAGGAACTAGTCATCTTATGAACATTATCTTGGAACCATATCACAACTCCAAGAAGAGCTTAAATCAAACTTTGAATTAGCAATTTGAAGGTACAAGAAACAGGCCAAGAAACATTGAAAATCTGCTCCTTTGTTTAAACCAGGCAACAAAGTATGGATCAACGTACGAAACATTCAAACAACTCAACAATCTAAGAAACTGGCCGAAAAGTGCTTGGGACAATTTGAAATCAACTCCAAGGTCTCTAAAACTGCATTTTGACTCAAGCTACCTCCTAAATGGCAGACTATTCACCCTGTTTTCCACGTATCTCTCCTGTAACTGGCTTGAGAAACATACCCGGGAAGGAACCAACCTCCTCCGGAACCAGTCGAAGTAGACGACCATCTAGAGTGGGAAGTAAGCCATATCCTTGATTCAAGAATGCGCAAGGGGAAACTTTAATACCTCGTGGAATGGGAAGGCTTCCTTGATGACTCAGACAAAACATCCTGGGAACCAGCCATCAATGTTTCTAATGCCCCTGAACTCCTAAAATCTTTTCATCTTAAATATCCTTTAAAACCAAAACCTTAAAACTCTCTTTTATTTTTCTATTTACTTCTCTTTTCTTCTCTTCTCTTTTCTTTTCTTCTCTTTTCTTTTCTTAAAATTCTAAAACTTCTTCTCTTCTAAAAAAATCCTTACTCTGTTTTCTTTTTTTTCTTCTTTTTCAAAAAGTTTTTTCAACTTTCTTTAAAAAAATAAATAAAACAAAATAAAATCAAATCAAATCAAATCAAATTAAAATTAGAAAAAACAAAAACAAAGTCTTAAAAAAATTCATTAAAATAAAATCTTAAAAATCAATAATTCCTTTAATTTTCTTTCTTTTCTCCTTTCAAACTTTTTCTTTTTTTTCAAAATACAATTTTCATTTCCTTATTTATTTTTCTTTGAACTATCAAAACTTTTCACAAACTCAATACAACAACCTTTCTCAAACTTCCATTCAACCTTTAAATCTCTCTTTTAAAATTCTTTGAACAAATTACTCTTTTCTTTCAAATTCTTTTTTTTTTTTTCAAAACTATTTTTTTTCCTTTCTCTTCAAATAGCCAAAATTCCTCAAAAAATTCAAAAATAACCTTGAATAAATTTTCACAAATAACAATTTTTCTTTTTCTTTTTTCTCATTAAATTTTCATTTAAAAACATAAAAACCAAAATTTTCAATGAACTATTTTTTCTTACTTAAATTTTTTTTTCTTTTCAAAACTTAAACTAAAATTTCCTCAGTTAAATATTCTTTCTTTTCTTCTTTCAAAATTTAAAACAAAATTTTATTTAAATATTTTTCTTCTTTCTTTTTTTTTTCTTTCTTTACCTTTCAAAATCTTATAAAACATATAATAAAATTTTAATTAAAACAACAAAATCAATAGAATAGATAAATACACAAATTACATTTGCCTTCCCTCTCTTCTTTTTTTTTCTACCCATTTCAAATCTTCTCCTGCATTTTCTCCTGAACCAATTTCTTTATTTTCTCCAACACCACCCTTATTTCCTTTCTGCATTTTTCAAATACCTCCTCCTCTCTTACCGGTACCACCTCTCCGATATTAAGTAACTCTTCTGCCACATCAAAGGAGGCAGCATCAACAATCATGTTGATCTTGTCACTTAAGCTTTCAACAAATCGAACTCGTTGACCCTTCCAAGGCTTCTTCAACCACACCTGGTCAAGGGTTTCCTCATCCTCCTCTTTCAAATCAACCGCCGGTTGCCTGGCCTCAACTGGCAGCGATTGAACAGCATCCACAATCGGAGATTCTTTGATGACATCTGAATTCAAAAAATTATAACATATAGTCATCAGTGTAAACTCAAAAAAACTTGAAACAAGAAAAAGGTAAAACTCACCTCAAAAACAGGATTGGGTTCTAAAAACAGCCTTGGAGTGACCTCTATTGTCACTCCCTTCTCCACTTCATCATCATCCTCAATGATCATCCGTCGTTTTTTTGGAGTATGGTTTGAGATGGGAACCTCATCCTCATCCTCTTCAACTAATTCATCCACCTCTTCTTCCACCCCTTGTTTTCAACCTGTGGCCTGGGCTACCCAAGTCACCATGGTATCTTTGACCTTCTTCTCCTCTTCTTCCACCGATTGATCATCCCCGACCAATACATCCCAAATATCTTTGACCACCTCTTTGGTCTTAGGAATCACCCAGTACTTAGTTCCCATAAAACTTCTCTCGATATCCCTGTTTTTTGTAAGGGCATCACAAGTCACCTGTCTCCAGCGACAAAATTTGCATTTCCGGAGAGGTCCTTGTGTGGCCGTGCTTTCAATGCAGAAATACTCCATTGATGCACAAGCTGTGCAAGCATGGGTATATTGGCAAGTAACAATACCATCATCAGCTTTGGGGTGTGGATGCGTGGGAATGGGAGTGGGGCAGTTAGACGTAATAAAAACTTTAAAAGAAGGAGTAAAAGAAAAAATTAATGGTGTGGGAAGTATGTGTCTCACGCTCAACGGAGCTTGCATCTTATGTCTGGGCATCTGTCACGCGCCACATGACACTCAAGGCAAAAGCAGCTCACTAAACCAATAATATAGAGGTCTAAATCCATATTCGAAGCGCAGAAGCGATTCTACATAGCAACTGCAACTTTCCTTTATGTACTCACTATTCAACCGTGATAATCTAAAACTTTAAATCTAAATTAGTTAATCTCTCAATAGTGTGTTCAGTCTTTTTATTGATAGGTGACACACAGCACAATGGCCAATGCAATATTCCACTAAAAGTTTATTATGTTTCTGTGGGTTATTAACAGGGGTAGTGAGTATAGACGGGATGGTTAGTGGAGAGTCAAAGGGTTAACGGATGTTAGTGAGGAGGGTCCAGGTGTAACAGTGTGGTCTTCCAACATTGGTAGGGGCCTTTGTTGTGTTGTTTGGCGCTGTTTGTGCATGTCTTGATTGGCATCTGTTGAAGAATTGGGTGTTTTTCTGGTTTTATTCCGTGAATATTGGGACTGTGGGTATGAGGGTACTATCATTGGATAGCCCCGGTTTTTTTCTATATTTCATGTCTTGATAATATTTTTCATATTCTAAGTTCTAAGGGGTCATTTCCTCATTTTTCATTACAAAAGATAGCTGTTTAATTTTGTTTTTTGTGTTTTACGGGCTAACCTTAAGTCTTAGGGTTAAGTGCTTAGTACCATAAGATAGGGCTAATTTAGCTCTATATTTCATGTCTCAATGTTTTTATAGCGTAATTTTGTGTTTTAAGGGTTTTAGTAGTTGTAGTGAATTTTTCTAAGTAGATTAGATGTTTTTATTGGTTTTCTGGCTTCAGGGAGGCCGGGCCGCTTCAGGCGGCATCTCCGACATTGGGCGGCCTGCCCGCCTCTGTTTTAGAAGGTTGGGGAGCGCTTCTGGAGGGTTTTTATTCAATTTGGCTGGTACAGGTGCCAAATTTGTTGGTGTGCATGGGCTCTTAGATAGTGGTTTGTGCGTACATACTGAATAAGACAGTTTGGGGCAACTTTAATTATCATACAACCATCCGGAGGTGATATCCTTGTTCCTCACTCAGTTTTCACTGTTTTTTGGCCACAATTGGCTGTGTTTGTTGTAAGGTTAGTTCTTCATTTAACTCAACTTTAGCAACAGGTTCTCTGGTATAGTCTTGCAAGCTATATCAAGTATTAGTGCTGTCTCTGGTGTGGATTTGCAGCCTACATCAAGTATCTTTGCTTTCTCTGGTGTGGACATTGGTCTACATTTCAGTTCTTTGGTCTGGTAGTCTGTCTGGGGACTACTTTCTTGGCTCATCAAGCAGTCAAGTGTGTTGAAAAAGGGGCTTTAGCAAACAGGAACCAACTTACTTTAGCAAGTAAATCTCACTCTATTTTTCTAAAGGGACTGGGGATTTTCTCTCTGGTTTTCTCCAACTCCCTTGGTCAAGGCCTATAGATAGTACTATAGGATTGTCTACATTTCTGGCGCCCAATGTGGGGTAGAACTTGCTAGTTCTTTAGAATCTCTGTTTTCTTTGGTTGGCTCTTTTTGGTGTTTTGGTCTGGAGGGATGGCTTCTGGTTCCTCTATTCCTGTGGTGACTGTCAGTGGGGGAGATGGTTATCCTGCTGTAATGGTCAGGGAGTGTCTTAGGATTAAAACTTGGGATGGTACCAAGTTTAATAGGGAGGATGTCAAGTGGTTTCTGGAGAAGTATGAAACTGCTTCTGGAGTGGATGGTGCTTCTTACCTGGACATGGTGAAGCAGATAATTTTCTTCATTGGTGATAGGGAAGTGGAGAAGAAGGTTGTGGTCATGCATGGCTACAAGAAGAGGGATTGGAAGTTATTGTGTAGGGAGATGGTAGATAGATGGGGTGTCAGGTTCACTATTGTCAGCCAGGAATAAGAAAGAGCTGACAAAATAGTTAATAAAGATTGAATAAAAGTGAAAAGAATGTAGAAACAGAGATATAGGAATATAGGGAAGCAAGAACAGCAAGCAAGTAAAATGCAGGAAGATAAGGGAACAGGAATATGCAGGAAAATACAAATGCAGGGAGATAATGAAGCAGGGAAAGTATGCAGGCAGATAAAGATACAGGAATAAATGCAGGAATATGCATGTAAGCAGATAAAGATGCAGGAATAAATGCAGGAATATGCATGGAAGCAGATAAAGATGCAGGAATAAATGAAGGAATATGCATGGAAGCAGATAAGAAGTCAGGTGTACATATAAAGGAATGCAGGGTTACTTAAAACATGGATGAGTAAACACATGTAAATAGTATGAATGAAATAAGATATAAGGAGGTGATTTCTTCTAGAAATCACCATCTGCTCTTACCACAACTTAAACCAGATACTTTTAGTATTATTGAAGTTACTACTGTTGTAGTCTCTTGAGTCTTAATAATTAAATATCATTACAGCTATATTGAGTGAGGTCCACTGCATAGGGTAATATATTTATTATTAGCTTCCCCTTATCATTTAATATAAATTCAATATTATATTATTGATATTGTATCTTAAATAGGTAAGCTCTATTCCTCAGTAGATTATAAATATTGATATCTTATTCCTGGTTCCCAACTTGTTGATTAATCCAAGTAAGAATTGCAGAAGCACAAGTACTCTATTTTAATATATTGTTTTAATAACTTACTAGTCCCGGTAACTTATTTACATACTTTAGTTTGGAACCTGGTTTATATTGTATATAAACAGACGTGGGAATAACTATACATAGTATTTAAATATTGTTATAACACTAAATTGAGTGAGTTATATTATTATATAAACAGTACCTGGTTTATAACATATAATCAAAGTTATAAATAGTGTGGGATTTTATAGTATAATATTATACCTAACCTTGGTTTAGTTCTATTCAGACCTTAGTGCTGCTGATAAGACTTAATTATACCTCTTACAGTGACTCACGCCTGACAACTATGGTGGATCTGAACAAAGTTGTCAGTGAATGGCAATCTTATGGTGGTGTTGGTAACTTGCATAGTTAGAGAAAGTTTCTGCTAAAGTTTGATCCTGTGTTGGAATACTTGGTGGAAGTGGAGGAGCTGGCACATGAAAATGCTGCCAAGGATGTTTTTTGGTCAGCCCTGGCTAGAGATTTCAGGATTGATGTGTTGAAGGAGCTGTCAAGGAAGGACTTGATGAAGACTCTTTCTAATGGGGACCAGAAGTTGCCTGCCTTGGATAAGGTGAAGGAGGCTGTTGAGGCCTATTTGAAGTTATTGGCTGTGGAAAACTATCAGGAGGGGTGTGCCAAATATGTCAGCAAAGTCAGTGAGGCTTTGGCTGAAGAGGAAGTTAGGGTGAAGAAGGAGGAGAAGAATATGGTGCAGGTTACCAAACAGGAGAGGGACCCAGTGGTGGAGCAGTTGGCTGATCTCACAAAGCAGCTGAATATTTTTGTTCAGGAGGCTAAGAAGGTCAATAAGGCACCTTCTCAGCCTAGAGATTTTGATGGGAGGGCTGGTAGGAGTGATCCTTGGGTCTGCTCTTATTTCAGAAGGAGGGGGAACAGGTCCAATGATTGTTGGGCATTGAACAGGGATGTGTCTGAAGGAAAGGTGGAATTTGATGGCAGGGTTTTCAAGCTCCCTGATGGTTCATTTGTGAAGCCCAGTGAGGGGCAGGCTCCTGTTGATTTGGTCAGGAGAAGGGGTGGTCTCAATCAAAGGAGGCCAAGGTTTGAGGAGATTCCTGAGCAGGGGAAGTCTTCTGGTAAGGAAGATGATGATGTCAAGGGAAAGGTGAAGGAGGTCAATAAGGTCTTTTTTTCTACTTCCTTTGGTGGTTTGGAGTTGAATTCCTGTGGTGGGCAGTCAAGTGGAGAATGCTTGACTGGTGTTTATGATGTGGAAGCAGGGAAGGTGGGAAGGCCTAAGAGCAGCTCTCAGGCCTAACCAAAGCCAAAGGCTTCAAAGGTAGATCCTAAGCTGAGTGCAGCTAGGAAGAGGTACAGCAATGAAGAGCTGTACAAGATGCAGAATGTTATGGCTGACATGGGCCCTCCTAGTTTTGGTGCATTGGACATGAATGGTGAGCCAATGCCAATGGAGGTTGATTCTGACTCTGAGAAGGATGTCCCTTTGGCTTCATTGACAAAGCCTTCAGGAGTTAGAAGTTCTGGTGAGGGATCTGGTTTGGTTCCTGTTGATGGTAAATCTGTTGGTGGTGCTGGTCCTCAAGAAGCTTCTAGGACCAAGGTAGTGAAGCCAAGGGCTCACTTTGAGAGGCCAGTAGTTTCTGGTCAAGTTAATGTTATGGACTCTGTCCTGTAAAGGATGAATCAGGGTCAGGTTTCCCTTACTTATGGGGAATTGTATGCTATCAGTCCAGGGTTGGCTGATAGACAGAAAAGGTTGTTGACCAGGAGAAGAGTTTCCTCTGGGGAGGTGGAATACATTTGTGATTCTGCTGAAAAGTTTGGTGAGGGGTTGGAAACTCATTTTTCCGCTCCTCTGGGTTATGTCAATGTCACTCTGAATGGCAGGGAGGCAAGGGCATTGGTGGATTCAGGTTCTCAGATAAACCTGATTTCTTTGTTTGAGGCTACTCATTTGGGACTCCCAATCAAAACTGGTATTGGTGGGAATTTGAGAGGGAAAGGTGGCCATGTCACTGAATTGGTTGGAAGTTCTGAGTTTGTGAAGTTAGATGTTGGTGGAGCCTCAGGGAAGGTTCATTTTTATATTGCTAAGGAAACAGTTAAAGCTGTTTTGGGTGGGCCATTCTTGATGGATTTTCAGGCAAGAATTGGTTATCAATTTGATTTTGGAATCAGTTTGGAGTTGACTGGTGAAGATGAAAGGAGACTTCACATGAGGTTATCATCCCCTGGAGAGGATGGTTGGGAGACCAGGCCTGGTTTATATTCAATGTGCCAGTGCATGGATTGTTGTAGGAGAAGAAGAGAAGTGGGTGCTGCCTCTGGTTTTTTGGAGCGTGGCTCAGGCTCTTGTGAGAGTCTGTCTTTTTTAGAGTAATTAGGGCTGATCACCCTAGTGCTACAACCTCTCCCCAAGATGAGGAAATCCCAAGTTGTAGTAGGTCAACTCCCTTGGAGATATACCAAGTGGATTTTCAACTTTCTCTTTTTAATGTTTCTCTTCTCTGCAAGTATTCATAAAGTTTTTTTTCAAGTCTCTGTTCCCTCTCAAGATTCTCAATTATTTTTAATTCAATCTCAAGGAAGAAGATTGGTTATATATCTTTATTGAAAGATATGCGGAAACGTTTTGGAGTGGTGAGATTGGGGTCTAAAAGTAAGTCCTCCCAATTGTGCACCGCTAGGGTTTCTTCTACACCTTTCAAAAACATTACCTGGGCCACACCTGTGAGCATTGGGGAAACCCCTGGTTATTTTTGCAGGTCAGAAGAAAACTCAAGAAAAGAAGATAAAAATTTCAAGATAATTCAAGAAAATCAAAAAAAAAATCTGAAGATAATGAAGAAAGAAGATCATCAAGATCAATTTTTGGGCCTCCAGCATGAGGATAAACTGCACAATTTTAAAAGAGTTGATTCTGAAGATGAATCAAGATCTGAAGATTTAGAAGACGCAAGTGAAGATGAAGATTTGGAATCACAGAAAAGTTTTGGAGTGGTGAGATTGGGGTCTAAAAGTAAGTCCTCCCAATTGTGCACCGCTAGGGTTTCTTCTACACCTTTCAAAAACATTAATTTGGCCACACATGTGAGAAATGGGGAAAGCCTTGGTTTTTGTTCCAGGTCTTGTGGTGAAGATTTCCTGAAGATCCCTCAAGTTGAAGGTGGAGCGGCAAAGTATAAGAAGGTAGCGCAGAAGATTAGGCCTGTCAATGAGACTATGCCTGTGAGTTTGAATCCGCCCTTGAAGAGACCTCCTTTGTCAAGAAATCCGTACTGTACTCCTTTGGTGAAGAATCCTCCAGAATTTGTAGAGATTTCTAGGGTGACTGTGGAAAGGTTGAAAGTTGTTAATTTTGGTCCTGATGGGTGGTTGTCTGAAGAAAAAAAGAAGTTGTTGTTGCACGTTATTGTGCTAAGGGAAAAAGCTGTGGCTTTTGTTGAGGAGGAAAGGGGTGTGTTGAAGCACTCTTATGGGGAACCTTACTTGATTCCTGTGGTTTGTCATGAACCTTGGAAAATCAAACCTATTCCAATTCCAGCTGCTATCAGAGAGGATTTTGTGGAGATTGTTAGGGAAAGAGTCAGGAAAGGGTTATACAAACAATTGACATCCAGTTACTCAAGTCCGGTTTTTTGTGTAAAGAAGCAGAATGGAAAGTTGAGGGTGGTTCATGATCTTAGAGCCTTGAATAGAGTCACTATCAAGGACGCTGGTATGCCACCAAGTGCAGAGGATTTTGTTAAAACTTTTTCTGGAAGGGTGTGTTATGGTTTGGGTGATATTATGGATGGTTATGATGAGAGGGAACTTTGTACGGATTCAAGGCCTCTCACAACTTTTGAGACTCCTTTGGGAAGATTTCAGCTCACTAGGTTGCCTCAAGGAGCAACTAATTCAGTGGCAGTATAGCAAGCACAGATGGCTTGGATTTTGCAGGATGAGGTTCATACTCATGCTGGTATTTTTATTGATGATGGTGGAATTTAAAGACCATCCACTGATTATGGTAATGAGTTGTTAATGGAGAACCCTGGCATAAGGAGGTTTGTTTGGGAATATGCAATAACTCTAGAGAGAGTGTTGTTTAGGATTGAAGAGGCTGGTTTGACCATTTCAGGGTCAAAACTATGTTGTTGTGTTCCTGCTTTGGAAATTCTGGGTCATGTGGTATGTAAAGAGGGAAGGATTATGGCAAAGAAAAATATTAATAAAATTCAGTCATGGCCAAGGCCTAAAAATACTACTGAAGTGAGGGGATTTTTGGGTGTGTGTGTATATGTCAGGATTTTTATTAAGGATTTTTCTTTGTTGGATTCACCTTTAAGGAGGTTGACTAGAAAAGATGCAGATTGAAAATGAACTGAAGAGTGTGAAGAGGCTTTTCAGAAGTTGAAAAATTTTGTTGGGGAAGATATTGTTCTTCACAAGTTGGATTATGGTGTTGGTGCTGGAAAAATTTATCTGTCAGTGGACTCAAGCTATATTGCTGCTGGTGCTGTTTTGTCTCAGGAAGATAAAACTGGGAGGGTCAGGAAAGTAAGATATGAGTCTGTGGTGTTTAATAAGGTGGAATCTAGGTACTCTCAACCTAAGTTGGAATTGTGTGGTGTAGCAAAAATTTTAAAGAAGCTACAGACTGTTTTGTGGGGGCAGCATTTTGAGTTGCAGGTGGATGAAAAATCTTTAGTTCAGATGATCAATACACCTAGTCTTCCAAATGCTCCAATGACTAGGTGGGTGGCATTTATTCAACATTTTTCTTTTGACCTGGTAGACAAACCAGGCAAAACTTTTACAATGCCTGATGGGTTATCAAAAAGGCTACCTACAGATGAAGATTCTGAGGCTGAAGAGTTTGATGAAGATGTTCCAGTGGTTAGGGCCAGCACAAAGGGTTCTGAAGATTTTTCTGACCTCCCCCAAGAGGCTAAACTGGCTGGATCTGATCTTGATTCTGGTGATCAGAATGTTTTTGTTGATGAAGATGGAGTTGTTGTTTGGGACTGCTCAATTTTGGAAAATGGTGTTTTTGTTAGTGAACTGGATTCTCACAAGATTCAGTGGAAAGAGAAGGACGTGCCAAAATTTAAGGATTGGTATCCTGGTTGGGCTGGTCAATTGGCTAATGTTCACACTGGTAATTTTGATGACAGAGTTGTACCCTTGGATGTTGTTTTGTTGGATTTTGAAGATGGGACCTGGGGTCAGTCTGGGTTTTATTTTATTATGGTGGAATATCTGTTGACCTTTGAGAGGCCAGATAGTTGTGATGATGATACTTGGTTGGCAATCAAGAAGAAGAGTCCTGGATTTTATGTGTCAGGAAGAAAGTAGCAAGAATCACAAGCTCTGTTGTAGAATTTAGCTTCAGGAGTTGGAAGAGTGAATGTGCAAGGTCTGCACATGTGGATGCACTGTTTGCAGGCATAGTCCTTGGGAGCAGTGAAGCAAGGAAGATTGGAGGGGTCAACATCACGGGATCCAGCCATTATCTGTGGTGAGAAAAGATGATGGAAAGAGATTAGAAGGAGATTTTTTGTCAGTGATGGGTAGATGATGAAGTGAAGATGGAAGTTCAGCAGGTTGACTGTAGTTGTATTCTGTATGAAATTGGCTGGGTCTATTTTATGCAAAATTCTGCTAGTCCATCAAGACTCTAAACTGAAAAATCTATTGTTTCAAGAATAGTCCATCAAGACTTTAAACTGAACACTTTTTTAGTCCCCCAAGACTTTAAACTGAGGATTGTTTGATGGTGTAGTCCCCCAAGACTATAAACTGAGGAATGGGTTTTGTTGTTGGAATGGGTTAGAAAGATTGGCAGAGGGTATTCACAGAAAGAGCCTCTGAATTTAGAAAAGGCAAGTTTGGGGGTATTTGATGGGCTGGCAGCTCTATTCACAATTACCCTAGAATGTTAGTTTTTTCTCTGTGTCTTAATGTGGTTGATCTCTGGTTCTGGGTTTATGATTTAGGTTTTTGAGTCCCCCAAGACTTTAAACTGAGGGTTTTTGAGTCCCCCAAGACTATAAAATGAGGAGGGTCCCCCAAGACTTAAAACTGAGGGTTTTTGGTGGTTACATCCTATAGAGGGTGTGGTCAATTTTTCTTTTCTGAATCAAACTCAAGTACTAGTAGAATTACAGAGGGAATCAAGAGATGAAATGAAGTGTTCAGAGTTAGCCTTGAACTGGTGAATGAGGTGTCTTCTATTCTCAATGTCCTGTGGATCTCTAGCAGGAGTGGATTGGAATGAATGTGTATTTATTGAATAGATATTTCTCATCACATTTATAATAGCAGAAATTTACATAAATTTATTATAATTCTCATTGAATAACTAGTAACTATTTTTTTAGTCTTTATTAAAATATATATTGTTTGTGGAACATAAATGTTTCTTAAATATTATGTTGTATTTTATTTATTTATAGGTATGTCTCTCAAAGTTGATACAGAAATCTGAACCTTCCAAGTTAAAAGCATACATGGCTACTATTTAAAAAAAACAAACTTGCCTTTATCTTTATTTCATCAAAAAAATGAGGGACAAATGTTTATGAAAATAGAACATATGGAAAAAAAAGTTTATAGTTTTTATTATTGGTTTCAAATCATTATTATTTCTATGACTTCTAATTTTTTATCTGATTTTTTTATTTACTTGTTTTGTTTTAAAAATATCCTTTGCAGTACTTTTCTCCCCTCCCTTTTTTGTCCCACACTCCTCCAATTTCATATCTTCTCCCTCTTCTAAGCCATTTTTTTTAACTTTTCAAAGATTTTTTTGCTCCCCACGCAACCTAACTCCTTTTTCTTCCATCACCACACATTTTACATCCCTTTTGACCACTCTCATACCCCCCTCATCCCACCTCAAAACTCTTACTTTCCTTCCCACCACTTTTAATCCAAAGTGTGAAAAGGATGTAAAGTAAAATGAAAAAGAAATGGGGTTCAAATCAAATAATTGGGGTAGGGAGTGGTAAAGGTGGGCTTGAAAGTAATATCAGGGGGATAGGGTGTGAAAGGAGTGGTTGGGGTGAAGGTGAAAGCAAAAGAGTGGGCTGGGATTTGAAAGGGGTCTGGTGGGGGTAAGGAGAGGTGAGAATGGGCCAAAGAGGGGCAAGGAGAAAATTAATAAGTTAGGGTGAAGAAAAAAATGAAAGTGGGGTGTAGAGGAGAGGTTATAAGGGCTTTGAATTGGGCTAGAAAATTCGGTACATACAGCAAATAGAATGAAATGATTATCAAAGATGGGGGGAGAGAATATAATTGACACAGGTGTAGAGTAAGAAGATGGTGTGTCAAGAGGGTTCCAAATGTGGCAGAAAAAATTTAAAGGTGGATGCTATTTTTTGCCCAAAAAATGGTGTTCACCATCCCAAATTACAGTACTTTTCTTCAATTATAAAAAATGATGAATGATTCTGGTTTAAGGCTATACATACATCTATAAAAGATACAGTTTTACTGGCTTCTTTTAATAAAGACCATAGTTAAAAAGGGAAGAATTTTTAAGTAAAATAATAAGCCAAATAATTACATTTTATTTTTCCATAAATCATGTTTCCCAATGCTTTTGAAACTGTACATAAGATAAAAAACCAACCAAATTTAAAAATATGAAAAAAAATGATGAGGGAACAAAAAATAGAGTGAAATTTCAAATAAATTCTTTTACATATTTTAAAAAGTAAAGTTATTACATTTTCACTTTAAGGTTATATGTTTTGGTCAGATGTGAAATATCCTTGATCTCCATTATAGATTTCAGATAAAGGTTAAGCTCAAAATCAAACACAATATTTAAGCTTCCTGCTCCATTTAATTTTTTATGATTACTTTACATACCTAAATAACTACATGTAATAACTATAGTCATAAAAAAATTAGATAATTTATTGTTCTCAATAGTTTTCCTATTATTTATTCAATAACATACAAAAACTTCTTGATCATTTTTATTACTCAAAGAATTCCACTTCAATCATTATTTAAATTTAAAAAAAGTATATATCTTGTATTTTTTGGAACTTAGGTTGAACTCTCAATAACATATTGTGGCCAACTGTGCTTCAAGCCACATTGAACTATAAGAAATTTTGCAACTTTTTTAAAAAATTTACAAGATTTTTTTAATGTAAACTTGATTTTATTTTTATATCAACATGAATTATACTAAGTTATATAATTTTATAGAAATAAGCAGAGACTTTGAATTGTTTTATGAATATATATGACTAAAAATAGATTTTTTATTATTTAAATATGTTTTTTTAATACAATAGATAAATGAGTGTACTAAAATTAATCTTGTCTAAATTCAATAAATAAAAATTTTATCAGAACTTATGTTCCTACCAAAATTACTTATTAGATAAAATATTTTTTAGATACAAATTTTTCAGATCCTTTTCTGTCTCACACAATTTTTTTGGATTCATATGTGTAAGTTAAATTTAAGCCTAAATGGATAAAATTTAAAATTTTTAACTAAATTCAATAACTAAATTTTTCTTCAATTTGTATCTAAGTAAAACTTAAATCATAACCTTAACTTTCTTTTGAAAAAAAAATTGAATAGTCAAATGACTATCTATCACAAAAATCCACATCTAAATTTTAGGTCAATTCCATACAAAAGACTGGAAAACTATTGTGAATGATGTCTTATTACTGTAAATCAGAATTTACATTCATGTTAATATCACTTTTCAAAATTACTCTCAATTTCAAATAGTGACTTGTGATGTAAAACCATGAAAAAGATTTTATCATCCATTTTCACATCAGTTCACAAAATTACTCTCAATTATATATTGTGATTCTTTATGTAAAAACTTTCAACAGAGTTCAATATTCATTTTAACTACATTTGAATGAATTTCTCACAATTTATATAATAAACCCTGATTTACAGCTGTACAACAGAGTTAGCATTAAATATTATTTATATGCTGAATAATAACTCATCATTTTTATTTTGTACTCTAATGTACAGCCATATAGCAAAGTTTACATTCAATCAGATCCTTAAATTCAAATCATGCTCTTGTTTTATATATTTAACACTGGTGATCTCAGATGCAGGTCAAAGCATATAGGTTCACTATATAAAATTGACAGAGATTCTGTTTACTAGTGTGAAAATTGATATTGAACTTCTTTTGTATGGCTGTACATCTGGGCTCACTAACACAAATTGACAGATATTCTGTCCACCAATGTGAAAACTGATATTGAACTCTTTTTTACAGCCATAAATCAGGGTTTACTACATAATATTTTTGAGAGTTTTGGTGAGATTTGGTGAAAATGGAAAGTGAGATCTGTTTTAGATCTGTACATAAAGATTCAAAACATAGAATTGAAACTAATTTTTTGAACTGAGATGAAAATGGATGACAAGATCTGTTGTACAGCATACATCAGGTTTGAAATATAGAATTGAGAAGGATTCTGTGAACTGATGTGAAAATTGATGATGAACTCTGTTGTACCGCCATACATCAGGGTTCACAACCTACAATTTTGGGTGATTCTATACACAGGTCTGGAAAGTCATTGTGAACACTGATGTAGGGTCATACAACAGCTTTCACCCTACATTTTCTCATCTCTTCACAGAATCAGTCTCAATTCTGTATTGTGAACCCTGATGTATGGCCGTACAACAGAGTTCATCATCAATTTTCACATCAGTTCACAAAATAACTCCCAAAAACCATCCATTTTGCATATTATAAAAAATAAAAACTAAAATTAAAAATATCAGTAAATGCAAATGATTCAATGATAGGTAATGTATATCTGATATCACATGATTGAGTAACTAAGAGGGGAAATAATGCACTCACAACATGCTCACTGCATTAGCCCTCAATCATGTAACATCATACTAACACACTTTGAAAAATTGAAAACAATTATAAAAAAGTATCATACCTGACTTTCCAAATTATTCAAGAAAAATCCAGTTTGTATTTTGAAAAAAATAAAAAAAATAAAATCAGTAAATGCTAATCATACAATGATAAGTAATGTCTAGCAGATACTACATGATTGAGTAACTAAGAGGGGAAATAATGCACTCACAACATTCTTTCTGCATTAGCCCTCAATCATGTATTATCATACTAACACACTTTGAAAAATTGAAAACAATCATAAAAAAAGTTATATACATATCTGACTTTTCAAATCAATCAAGAACAATCCAGTTTGTATGTTGAAAAAAATAAAAAAAATAATATCAGTAAATGCAAATTATACAATGATAAGTGATGTATAGATGATACTACATGATAGAGTAACTAAGAGGGGAAATAATGCACTCAAAACATGCTTTCTGCATTAGTGTCACCAGAGGACCTACACACAAGGTTGAAAGTGTTCCTGGAAGTGAGATGAAGAGAGTAATTAAAAAACTTCTTTAAAGCACAGAGGAAATGTTTGAGGAAGTGATTTGAAGATGACTTGAAGGAAGAGCTACTGCTTCAAGATATGTTCAATAAGAATTCTAATATATTTTAAAGGTAATATTAATATTCTTAAGATCTCACAAAGGGTTGGAAACTCAATAATTAAAGATTTAAGTTTTAGAAATGATTACTGAGAAAAATAAGGAAATGTACAATAATAATGATTTAACCTGACGCTTTACCACTATTAACTATATATACATTTTTTAATTTCATTCTAAAGAAATATCGAACCACAATCCAACCCCTTTTATATCCATTACCCCTCCTTGCATTGACCTCATACCCATCCATCATTCCGCACTCCACAGACCTACAAAAAATACACCCGTTACACTTGGACCCTCCTCACTAACATCTGTTAACCCTTTAATCCTCCACTAACCATCCCGTCCATGCTCACTACCCCTGTTAATTACCCACAGATACTTAATAAACCTTTTAGCAGAATATTACATTAACTATTGCGCTGTGCGTCACTTATCAAAGAAAAGACTAAACACACTATTGAGAGATTGACTAATTTAGATTTAAAGTTTAGACTAGCACAGTTGAATAGTGAGTACACAAAGGAAAGTTGCAGTTGCTATGTAAAATTGTTTTCTGCCCTTCGAGTATGGATTTAGACCTCTGTATTATTGATTTAATGAGCTGCTTTTGCCTTGAGTGTCACATGGCGCGTGACAGATGCCCGGGTATAAAATGCGAGCTCTGTTGAGCATGAGACATATTGTTCCCACACTTCTTTCTCTCAACTCTTCTTTTAATTATTTTCTATTTATTATGTCGACTTGTCCTACGCCAACTCCCAAGCCTCCACACCCCAAAGCGGATGGTGGAAATGTTACCCAGCAATACTTCCAAGCCTGCATGGCCTGAAAATCGATGAAATATTTTTGTGTCGAAAGCACGGCTACACGAGGTTCTTGCCAGAAATGCAAGTTTTGCCGCTGTAAACGGGTGATGTGTGATGCCCTATCAAGAAACATGGACATCGAACAACGGTTTACCAAAACTAAATACTGGGTAATCCCGAAGACCACAGAGGTGGTCGAAGACATCTGGGAAGTGTCGGTTGGGGACAATCGGTCGGTGGAAGAGTTTGAGGAGGAGGGTGAGGATACTGTGGTGACCTGGGGAACCCAGGCCACAGGTAAAAGACAAGGGGTGGATGAGGAGGTGGATGAATTGGTTGAAGAGGATGAGGATGAATTCCCCATCTCGAGGCTGATGCCAAAGAAGCGGTGGATGGTCATCAAAGATGATGAAGAGGAGAAGGAAGTGACAGTGGAGGTCACCCCAAAGTTATTTTTAGAGGCTGACCCGTTTTTCAAAGTAAGTCTGCTTTTCTTATTTCAAAAAATTTTGTTACTGATTACCGTATGTTTTTAGAATTCAGATGTCATCACGGAAGCTCCTATTGTGGAAGTGGCGCCATCTTTGCCAGTTGAGGAAAATAAACCAGTGATTGATTTGAGGGAGGACAATGAGGAAACTCTTGACTAGGTATGGTCACAGAAACCTTGGCAGGGTTGACAAGCTCGATTCATCAAAGATTTAAGTGGTGAGGTCGACAAGTTTATTGATGCTGCCTCCTTTGACGTGGCTGAAGAATTACTAGAGATTGGGGAAGTGGTACCGGTAGGAGAGGAGGAGGTATTTGAGAAATGCAGGAAGGAAATAAGGGTGGTATTGGAAAAAATGAAGAAATTGGTTCTGGAAAAAATACAGGAGAAAATTTGCAATGGAAAGAGAAAAAAAAAGAAAAATAAAGGAAGGAAAAAAGAAAAAATAGAAAGCAATTTGTGTATATTTTTTATTTATTTTATTTTGTTGTTTTAATTGAAATTTTAAAATATATTTTATAATATTTTGAAAAAGAAAAAGAAAAAGAAGAAAAAAAAGAATATTTAACTGAGGAAATTTTAGTTTAAGTTTGAAAAAGAAAAAATTTAAGTAAGAAGAGAAAAAAAAATAGTTGATTGAAACTGTGGGCCAGTCATCAAGAAGAGGGAGAAGAAGAGAGGGAAAAGTAGGAGGAAGATAATAAAAAATAAAGAAATAAAAATAATAAAAAGTATAATTATTCTGAGATATAGAGAGGCAACGAGATTCCTTGGGATTTGATACAACGGTGAGGCTTTTTAAATTATAATATTTATTTCGAGTAAGGACTATTTTCTTTGCCCGGAAAACACTATTATTACTATCAGACTTAAAGCAACCTGTAATTAGTTATATAAAATTTTTAATTTAGAATTTTAATACTAATAAAAATAATATAAACGTAATATATTAAAAATATGTTCAACTGTTGATTGTATAGTAAGTGATGTAGCTACAGGGGATTATCCAAAGCCTTTTATAGGCAAGGGATCCTCTGAAGCGCCAAAATAAGTAATTACAAAAGAGTAATAAAGTGAAACAAGAATATAAAAGAATTTAACTAAGACATAGATATTGAGAGAAAAACATGAAACAATAAACTAGATCCGTGAGTAAGTAATCAATTTTCCCACCATAAGTTCCCAAAACAATCAATTAAAATAATTAGTAACTAAGTAAGCTTGAAACATAAGAACAGTGAGTAAAATAATCAAAAACAGATATTATAGTGACATGTAAAGGCTTTAAGTAAAACAAATAAAATTATTTTCACGCCAAAATTCATGGAATAGATTCAATTCAGTTTAAAGCAATTTTAAGTAATTGTTTTAACTATTTAATTAATACAATAACTAGTTTAAATTAAACAGATAATTAATTTAGTGTTATTTGTAATTTAAAATGGGGATTTTAATACTATGTTATTAAATAAGTATTATAATTTATTTAGTAATTTTTTCTTGACACAAATAAGGGTCAAAAGAAGCGCCCAATATTATTGCTTAATAATATATGAAGTTTTATTTAATATATATAAAATTAATTAATTAACTTAATTAAATTATAAGTCAATTCTACATATATAATTTTAATATATGTTTTTGTAATTAATTAATTATTAATTTATAATTATTAAATACATAAAAATGCGCCATTATTTGTAGAATATAAATTATATTTAAGCTTAATTTAAATGTATGAAAATTTATATAACAATAAAATTAATATAACACTTATTATTAATATAATACTAACATAATTTTATTATGCAATAAAATATTAATTTTATACATAAAATACAGTTCTTATGCCCTCTTTCAGGTCCAATAAATTAACATATAATTTGCTGGGCTCCTGGTATAGCCTGGCTGACACTCCCTCACTCTAAAAAAATAATAATAATAAATGCTAAGATTTTTTCTTTTTGTACTTTTTTAACAGAGTAGGAAGATTTGAAATCTCCTTGCCAGGTATGCATGCATCATGTTCAAATGATTTGTTTTTATATCTCAATAAATATTCAGTACCTCTTTCAGAAGTGAAAATTCTATCATTGAGAATTTTATCAATTTCTGCAGTTTCTGTGACTTCCTGAGGGTTTTTCTTAGGTCTTCCCCTTCTTCTGGGAAATAAGTCACTGTTGGAAGTATAAGGCTTAATTAAAGAAATGGGAAAAACAGGATGTTTTCTGTCAGCCTGAATATTCTCAGGACTGAGTAAAATTACTAACAAATTATGTTAAACATATGTAGCATACATGGGAACAATAAATAATTGTATAAAAAATTGATTTAATACAAATATATGCCATTATAAAGCATTATATACACGCATATATCCACCTTATTTAAGTCTTATGTACTTAATATTAAGTTAGAATATGTTAGGGTAACCTTAAGAACCTTATCCATAAGCCTACATAATTTTTAAGTACACATAAAGCTAATTTTTCTATTATTTTATTGAAATAATTGATAAATGCGCTTATTATCACTAAAAGTTGGATATATGCGCTATAAATGTTAAGATAATAAAAATGCGCCTTGACAGATCAATTTGCCTTATTTGGAACAATTGATCTGGCTATTTAAAAGTGTAAAAATAACACTTTTCAAATTTGGTGTTTTTTATGCCAGAAATGGCCTCTGTGCAGTGGCTACATACTGCCTGCATTTTTCCCGTGTGAATAGCTTCATTTTTAGCAAAGTTAGTATTTTTCATGCTAAAATTACCCCACATACATGCACTATATGTGGAAACACACTTAAATAGGCGAGGGACGCTTATTTAGTGTCTTAATTTAGCTTCAATGTGATTTAACCTTATTAAATGCACTAATTGCATTAGTTACATCAGTCTTGGCGCCCAATTATGCTACCACGCTTAAAAATTGCCTATTTAGTCAAGGATTTACACGTGGTTACGCCTGCCAAGAGTCTGCATACAGGGATCAGCCCTTACACGCATTAAATTAGGTTTTTCAGTGGTTTCTCAGTCAATAATGCTTATTTTTGGACAGGGATTTCACGTATAAATTTGTAATAATTAACTCTAAAATTTCTACTGTTAATCCCCCTTAATACTGTGTTATATTTAGTACCTTTTCTTTATTTTTAGTCTATTAAAAATAGATATTACACGCATATACACTCTTTTTTGGGTTATTCTTTATTTGTGATGGATTATCCCTATTATTTCAGGATTTTGGCGTGTGATATTATTATTTGGTTGTCATTGGTCATTCCTTATGTTGTTGGACAGGTCTATTAGTTATTTTGAGGCACATTTGGCCATGTACAGGATTGGAATCATCAAGGGGCATCATTGGGGAATTATTGGGTATAAAAGGAGGGGGTTTTTGGCCATATTTTCTACATTCAATTTATCATTTTTACAATTACAATTACAATATATAACCAATACAATTTATCTTACACTTCATTAGTACTTTAGAGAGTCTTTGAATAGTATTTTAAATATATTACATCTATTTTTCTGCACAACAATAAGCCTTGTAATACCAATTATAATAAGTGAGAGTAAATTACTGAGCCTTATAATTGATTTTATTCTACTACTTGCTTGTTTTATACCATTGTATTCATTTGGGACCTTTTGTAAATCTTCTAGACACTATACCAGCAAGCTATTCACATCTCTGGACTTGGACTAATCCTGACATTTTCTATCATATGGAGAATACAATACAACTTCTACTGCATTATCTCCAACCATTCTTTTAACAACAAATGGTCCTACAAAAGGATCTTTTAATTTGTGGTTACCTTGTATATTGAAATGGACAGTAGATATCAACACTTCATCACCCTTGCTAAATGTGTATTCTTTATGGGATTTATCCCATCTTTTCTTTTCATATTCAAATGCTTTTCCAATACAGCTTTGAGCATGTTTCCTGCATAGCTGTTGCATTTGCATAAAAGACTTTACACCAGGGTGTATTTCCAACTTATGTAGTTTATTATTGAGAATCTGAGCAGGAGTATTTGGGACATAACCTAACCATAGCTCAAAAGGATTTTTCTCAGTGAAAGAATGAACAGTGCTATTATATGCAAATTCAAGACCAGGCAATAGAGTGACCCAGTCATGAGTAAATCTGTCATTGTCTTTATATTCTAAGCCAAAGGCACAATACCTTCTAATCATATCTTCCAGAGTTTGAATCATTCTCTCAGCTAGACCATCAGTCTGAGGATGGTGAGCTGCAGACAACTTTAACTCACAGCCACAAATATCCATCAAAGAGGTCCAAAACTCAGAAGTAAATTTAGGATCTCTATCAGAGATAATGGCTTTTGGAAAACCAATAATATTAAACATGTAAGACCACCATAAGAAAGCTAATTCTTTGGTGGACACATCTTTGTGGGTAGGAATAAATTTGCACATTTTTGTGAATCTATCTACTATTACCCAACAAGAGTTATAGCTGTCTTTACCTGCAACAGGAAGACCCGTGACAAAATCCATGTTAATTATTTGCCAAGGTGCATCAGGTGCTTCAATATGTTGTAATAACCCTGCTCTTTTACCTTTCAACCTTTTAGATTTTTGGCAGGAATCACAAGATTCAACATATAATTTTGTGTCTTCAGACATATTAGCCCACCATGCAGTGTTTTTGATTCTAATCAATGTTTTTTCAAGATCAAAATGACCAGCTAATATGTCATCATGACAAAGTTTGAGGATATTTTCTTTCATAGAAGGAGGAATTACAATTACATTAGTAAGCTTTCTTCTATAATATATATAACCATCTTCAATAGAAAACTTTCCTTTACTCAAAGCATTCTCATACTTTGCAAGAAGAGTTTTTATCAATGCTTGAATTGAAGCATTCTTAGGAACATTTAAGATAGTAACCAATTTATTTAAATCAGAATCCTTATAATATGAATCCAGTATTAATTGTAATAATTCCTCTTCCATATCAACTATAAATATACCATGGATATGAACAGTATCATCTTCAGGTACATAAGCAGGATTTGAGTCATTATTTGGCAGAGGCAATCTGGACAGCATATCAACATTGGAGTGAACATTTCCAGCCCTATGGATAGTTGTCATCCGTCCTCTGTATTCTTGAACAGCAAGTTGTTACCTGAACATATGTCTATTAGGTGTTTTCAAGTTTAAGAGGGACTTCACAGCACTACAGTCAGTTACCAATTCAAACTTTTGGTCATCTAGATAGTAATGAAGCTTCTCAAGAGCCCAAACAACTGCTAAGCACTCTATTTGAGTGGCACCATATTTCAATTCACTATTTCTCAAGGTTCTTGAAATATAACAAATTACAACCTCTGAGGATTTATCATTAATAATTTGTTTCTGGTGAAGAGCAGAACCCAGACCAAAAATGCTAGCATCTGTATAAAGGACAAATGGTTTGTTAAAATCTGGAAGAGCTAAGATAGGGGCTGTCATTAAGCAACATTTTAATTTATCAAAAGCTTTTTGACAGTCAATATTCCAGATGAATGCAACATCTTTCCTAGTTAGTTTGGTAAGAGGCAAGGCTATGACTTGATAATTTTTAATATATTGTCTATAATAGCCACACATACCCAAAAAACTTTGGATTTATCTTACAGAAGTTGGTGCTTTCACATTTTGAATTGCAGCAACTTTGTTTTGGTCTACACAAATTTGTAGGCCTGACACAAAATGGCCAAGGACTTTCAAAGATTGAAAACCAAATTTACACTTTTTCAAGGACAAAGTCATATTGATTTCATCCATTTTTTGGAAAACCCTATTTAAATGAACCATATGTTCATCAAAAGTTTTAGAAAAAACTATGATATCATCAATATACACCATGAGCCATCCCTCAATTATTTCCTGATGGAAAGTGTTATCCATGACTTTTTGAAAAACAGAAGGGGCATTCTTAGGTCCAAATGGTATTCTAACATACTCATATATTCCCATATGAGTAGCAATAAGCAAAACATTTTGAGAATTTTTCTCAACAGAAACTTGATGATACCCTTTATTTCCATCCAGACAACTAATAAATTTTGCACCTTGAAAGGTAGCAGGTATTGAATTAATTCTGGGTAAAGGATAAATATCATCAACAGTATAAGTGTTTAATGCTCTGTAATCTCCACATAATCTAGCCTTATCTTTTTCATAAGAAATTAAAACTGGGGAGATGACACAATATTTGGGGGTGACATCCACTTTCTCAATGATATTCATTTTTAATAATGTGGCAATATTATCTTCAATATCCTTTCTTTTTGTTTGAGAAGAAGGATATGGTTTTTTCTTAAGACTAGGAGGAATATAACTCAAATTACAGGATAAGGTAATTTTCATTTCTTCCTGAACACTTCCTAAGACCTGATAACCATGAGAAAAAGCCATAGGGAAAGAGGTAAGTGAGGCAATAATTGAATCCTTTTGTTCACTAGTTAACTGATCACCAAAAGAAGCAGTATTTATTTCATTTAATAAATCATCCATTTCAAATGTTGTTCTGCCTTTACACTGGATTAGTGAGTTACAAGACTTTAACAGATGCCCAGAAGGTTTTCTAGAGGAGGATATTTTGAATTTCCTTTTGCCATTCAAACCCAAGGTGAAGCAATTATTTGCTGGGTCCGATTTCACACCAAACATGGTTAAAATATCATTACCCATAATAAACCAATTGCTTAAATTATCATTTTTCATGACAAAAAATTCACAAATAGCTCTGACAAAACCACCATTATATTTAAAGAATACAGAGGTTTTGTAATTGCCAATAGGAATTAAGGTAGAACCTACCCTCTCCATTTTTCAGAAGTTATAGGTAATAATTTACTCAAATAATCCTTATCTACTGAAGCTAAAGCATTTTCAGACACTACACTTCCTCCAGCACCATAGTCAAGAACTAAATCAACATTTCTACCATTTATGATAACAGGTGCTTTCAAAGGGGATATGGCTATAGAATTGTTAGTAATATCTTTAATTATTTCAGCATTTTCCACTGAAGATAAATCCAATACACATTCTTCAGATATATTATCTAAATAATGGACATCTTGTTCTAACATTAAAACATCTTTAACAGAGTCATTGTCATAGGAGGTATTACTTTCACAGTCACAAGAAGAATTATTGACATCAATTTCAGCCTCATCAGTGTCTTCATTTTGTTTAACAAGATGAATTTTCTTGTCACAAACATGACCCTTTTGCCATGGTTTGTTACATTTACAACAAGTATTTGTTGTATATTTTTTAGGTGCAACTGGGGCAGAGGGTTTACCAGATTTTTCTGGGGGCTTTGTAGAAGGTTTATTTTGATCATGATAAGATTTACCAAGGTAGTTCTTTGGTTCATATCTATGGTTGAGTAGTACCTCATTACAGATATTAATGAAAGAAGAGTTTTCCCTTACATGCTCAGTTCTAGCTACAATTAAATCTCTAAGAGAATTTGGTAATTTATACAAGATTTTATCTCTCCAAATATCATAATCCATCTTTGGATCAATTGCTCTTAGGATTTTTGTTACTTTCATAAGAAAAACATTGGGCTCTTCAACAGAGGAGGATAGATATCTAGTATTCTCATACAGTCTTTGCTGAGCTAACCTGAATTTTGAACCACCAAACTGATTTTCAATCAAGGATTTCCAATCATTCCATATATAATGATTTTTATCTAAAAGGACAGATTCATACCACATCAAAGCTACACTAGAAAATAAAGAGATTAGCTTAGAAGCAATTTCCTCATCAGGTAGTTTATAAGATCTCTTTAAATTATCAATTCTTTGGATAAAGTGTTGCCAATCAGAAGAAGAATCACCATCAAAGGTAGGATTTAGGCCAATTTTTCTGACTACTGGGATGGTCCATTTTTTGGTTTGAATTATTCATCATTAATAATTCCTGAAGTTTAGCCAGGTGTTCAGAAATTTCATTATTTACAGAAACAGTTGGTACATGACCATCACAAGATTTTTTTCTAGTAGCAAAAGATTTTACAGACTCATTGTCAGCTTGTTTAATGGCTGAAATATGAGGAAGAAAGAGGAACTCTGCTCAGGTTCTTTTTCCTTATTTTTATGCAGCTTATGGGGAGTATTCTCATTTATACCATAATTATTGATGGTTAAGGTTGAAAATTTTTCCTGCAGGTCAGACACATAGTTTCTTATCCTTGGATTTTCAGACATCTGGTCATTTACTTTTGCAAGAGATAAAACATTTCAGTCCACAGAAACTGTGTGTTTGGCACTTAGTGCATGGAAATCATTTTTTAGCTTTTTAAACTCATTTTTTAGAAATTTTATTTCACTTTTTAATGAATAATTTTCCTCAATAAGGGGTTTCAATTCACTCAAGGTTTTATGTAGATTGATATTTTTATCTTAGATAGATCTATGGTCACTCCTTATTTGCATTTATTGGCTAAGAACAATATTCAAGGTTTCTTTGATTTTAAAATAAGCTGTATCCTGTACAGAAGAACTTACTTTACAATGCAAGTGCAAATTATTTAATCTATCATTCTCATGGATTAACACATCTCTCAAATGTTTGTCTTTCACAACATTAAAATCAAGGGTATCTTTCAATATTTCTTCAGAAGTTTTCTCAATTAAGGTATAGACATCAGGGGAAACAGAATCATTCTTAATTGCAAGAGAAGGATTAATTAAAGAAGTAGAAGTCAAATGTAAAGGTTCATCAAATGATAATTTGCTAATTACATCATTGGGGCTACTCATTAAAGGAAGTTGTCTTTTTAAAGGTTTAACTGTTCTTTCACCAGAATCCACAAGATTACCTGAAGAAGCTTTGTTATTATACATGCCAACATGTTTATCAAACAAATTACTTACCATGGTAAGGGAGGAAACTTCCCCTGTGCCTTCTTTCTTCTGCCTCCCTGATAAGGATGGGGCTGAGGAGATGGATGGTAGGTTTGTGTCCTGGATGGGCCAGGGTGTTGAGCTGGTTGTTGAGCATTCTGCTGGTAATGGCTCATCAAGTAGTCCCATTTCCACTGTTCCACTTGCAGAGTGCTTTGATTTTGCATGAAGGAGCTGGGTACCTGATTGGGCTGAGGTTGAGGCTGAGGCTGAGAGGCTGGGAAATGAGGAGTTTGAGCCTGTTTGGGATTTAACAATTCCTGCATTTGCTGCCAGAGTGTGTCTACCCTTGCCTTGTACTTCATGCTTTCTGCCTTCAGTTCTTTGATGTGACTGGACAGATTGTTTACCTGTTGGGTTAGAGGTATCTTTTTTATTTTTATACCTTTGAGTTGATTGTCTTGATTTATTTGAGGTTTTACTTCTTTCAGAGGTGTTTGGTGAGGGTGGTTTATCACTTCTCCTGCCATTTCCACGTCCTGAAGGTTTTTTGTCAGCTGAATCATTTCTGTAAGTTAATTTAGAAGTACCTACAGATTCAGTGTCATTATCCACTTCAATCTCATCCACATGTAAGTTATCCATGCTGCTAGCCAAACTATTGGACATTTAAACTGTTAAAATAAAAAAAAAAATTTAATGATTCAAATTTTTATTTCAAAATAAAATTTATTGAATTTTTTTTAAAAAAAAAAATTAATTTTTATCAAAAATCAATTAATAAAAAAAAAGTAATACAAACAAATGTAATTACAATTATTTATTAAGAAATAATCAGTAATTAAAATGGGACCAACCAATAAAGGATTTTATAAGTCAACCAAAATAATTAATACCAAAAATTTATATGATGGTAAAATTGGGACTAAGTACTGAGTACTATTTTGGTCAACCAATATACAAAAAATAATAATAAAATTAATTTATTAATTTATTAATTATTAATTGTCTTCTAGGACTAAGAGGTTTACTCTATTATGGTCAACTAGGAAAAAAAAAATTAAAAAATAATGAACACTTACCACCACGGGAAATCAGGGGGTGAACTGCTAGCAGTTCCCTCTTTTTGAAACTTTCAGGAAGAGGTTGGGAAATCTTTGGGGAAATTTTTTGAAAGAATTAGGAAACTGTTTTTAAATTATATGAAAAAATTTTGAAAAAAAAGTTGGCCCTAAATTGAGCCTTGATTTATCCCTTCTTGAGCAGAGCTTTGGATTTAAGTTGAGCATCAGTTGGAACAAATTTGAGCAATGGTTGAGCCAAAACACTTAACATACCATAATATTCAATTTTATATATAGATCCATTTAATGTTGGGAGGTCAGGTTTGATATTAGTAAAAATATCTTAAATGACACATAGTATACTAGGTCTGGAATATTATTTCAATTATCAATTTTATTTCCGCAAATATATAAAAAAGAATACTATTTAAGTCCTTTTTAAAAATTTTATTAATAAAAATATAACTCTGTAAAAATATTTGCACATAATTTTAAATTTTCTAGACAAAAGTTGATATTGAGCCCTTATCAATAGAAATTTCTCATTGTTCCTTGGAATAAAAAAGTATAAGACAATGTTCAAAAAATTTAATGTAGGAGAAAAAATATATATATTTTTTATAAGGGGAAAAAATAGTAATGTATTTTTTAAAAAATTTACACTATTAAAGAAACTAATTTTAATATATTGGCACAAAACTTAGGCTCTAAAATAATGCACTTTTTTTAATTATTTATCTGTATTTAGTTATTATTAAAATGTGAGTCAACATTAACTATTAACATACATGAAAAATTCAATTTTGAATATTCATCCAATATTATATATATTATCTACTTTATTCTCTTTCAAAACTTTGCTCTCACCCTCTCTTTCTTTAAACTAACACCATCACCATAAAATTCATTCAATTAAAATGTCAAATTTAAGATGCATTGGACAATTCTCTTTAAATTTTAAACCTATTTTTCCAAAAGAAAAATCTGCATTTGATGAAGTATCTACTCCAGTTATTATGCAACAAGGAAGATCTTTAGTTCATGTTTTTGGATTATTCAAAGAAGGAGAAGCAAAACCTAATGGTGATCTTTCTAATGAACAGAGCAGCCAAATTGGACAACTACTTGGAGAAATTGGATCTGGATCTCAAATTTTAACTGAGGAAAGGGCTTTAAATCCCCAAATACCTTATTATTTTTGCTCTTACTTGGTTCTACTATTAAACAGGCAGTATAGAATTTGTGGCCTCCTTTTTTGTTTGACTGATTTTATTATTCAGGCTAAAGAAGTATTTCTAAATGCTCAAATTGATTTGACACCAATTCCACACTACAATCCAACCGTCTTCTTCAATATTCCTCATTCTTGTATTCACACAACTTCTGAAATTTCTGGGACAAGGGATAATCAAATTGCAAATCTATCTATACGTGGTATGAAAACAACTCTGAAAACGCACCAGATTCAAGCTATCAATTTTATGATAGACAATGAAAATAACTTATCCGAAAAGTTAGAAAACCTGTGGAGGCATGCAGACAACAGCTGGCTGAGAGTGGGTTTTAATAATTATTATGAACAATTTCTTGAAGAAAATTTATCCTCTTCAGGAATTGGTTCAATTCTAGCTGATGATATGGGCTTGGGAAAGACCCTCTCAACTCTTGGCCTAATTACTGCAACTCAAAGTGAAGCCAGACAATTCCAACTCTTGGGTGGTGGACAAGAGAAAGATAGGACATCAGCAACTCTCATCATTTGCCCACTTGCAACATTATCAAACTGGGTCAATGAAATAAGAATTCACTTTGAAGATAATGCACTACCTTTCAAGGTTCTTTATGGGAAGGATTCAAAGAAAATTAATTTTGAGGAGCTTCAGAACCAACTAGTTGTTTTGACTACCTATGAGACAGCAAGTCCATCTTCTTCAAAGAAAACTCCTCAACCTATTCTGCCAGTAACTCATAAACTCATTTGGTACAGAATAGTTTTAGATGAGGCTCAGTAAGCATTCATTTGAATTACCAATAATTTTGAACATAATATTATAAAAGCTGATGAAATGTTTAACATAATTTAAAAGTTTAATCAAGAATCCCCAGTCGCACAAGAATCAGAATATATTGGCCTTGGAGGCTGAGTATCAACTATGCTTGACAGGGACACCACTTCAGAACCGGACAACTGATCTTCAAAGCCTTATATCATTCCTCAGAATCAAAAGATGGCAAGAAAACTGGTTGTGGATTAATTTTCTTATGAATGGCTTAAACAGAGGAAGCTCTAGCTCAATAAAATCGATAAATACTCTCATGAATGTCATATGCCTGCGGAGGACAAAAGAAGAAATCTTATCACTTCCTCAAAAAATTGAGCAAGGAATATCTGTAGAATTATCAGAACCTTGGCACTCAAAACTTACAAAGCTTCAAGAACGTTTTTCTGAGTATTATGGGCTTTCTCGAAACACCAACCTCCTTTGGGACTCAGCTGAGTTTCTCCAGGAACTGTCAATTTTACAGCAATTTTGTAACCACCCTGTCTACGAAAACCCAGATCAACCTCCAAAATTTCCTTTCACATGGAAACATTCAGCAAAGATTATACATCTAATCAGTCATTTAGAAATTTTCTTAAGGGGAGAACGGGGGATAATTTGTCCCAAGGCTGTTATATTTTCAAAATATGTGGACTTTTTGGAAATGTAAGGAATTCTATTAATTATCTCAATAACTTATTTTAAGCTTAAACAACATTTCAATATTCTATCCATTGAAACAGTATAAAAAAGGATTTAGATGACCATGGAATTAGCTACACAGAGCTTGTAGGAAAGTTGAGCATGAAAAAAGGGATGAAAATCTGGACAAATTCAAAAATGATGAAAGATGTCAAGTTTTGCTTGGTACAATCAAGGCTGGAGGAGTTGGAATAGACTTGAGGTGTGCACAAAATGTATATATAATGGTAAGTCAAAGAGTCTTATATTGAAATAGAAAAGGTTGAAAAGAGAATTTGTTTAAAATATTGAAACTGGAGCCTAATTGGAATCCAGCAGTTGAACAGCAAGCAGTTGATCGTCTGTATAGAATGGGCCAACAAAATGAAGTTCATGTACTCAAGTATTTTGTAAGCAGAAGTATTAAATTCAGCATTTATAAGATACAAAGAAAAAAGATTGAGCTATCAATGTATGTGAAATTTTCTTTATATAAAGTTGCATCATAGCTAAAAATATTTATCTGTTCTAATTTTTTAAGGTTAAGTGTCCCAAACATTGGAAACGAGAAATATGAGTCTGCTAGATTATTGATTAGGGAATTCATCAATAACTCACATTAGAATTTGAAATTTGTTCAAGTATGTAGGAAATGTTTATTGGGGCTTGACAATTAAGAAGTCTTAATTGTTGAGGATTAAGAGAAGCGAGATAAAATGAAGAATAGCAGTCACTTGGAAAACCCCTGGGGACTGGAAAAGAATTAAAGTGAGTCTCGATTGAGGATACCAAATTTAATCTATCATATAATGCCAAGTTCTTAAGTATTTCTCCTGAATAAGAGGAAGATTCTCGGATTTGAATGTGTTTCTGGTTGAGATTTTGTGCAAGTCTTGAGAATTCTTCAGATCTCCATGGCAATAAAATCCGCTTAAAAGAACCTTCATCATCGATTTCAGTGTCTGAGCAACATTTGACCTTTTTGAAAAGATTCTCATAGGTTTCACCACTTGGAAGTTGTTTAAGAAGGTGAGTTTGGTTAAAAGAATTCTGAAAAAGATTGTCAAATTTATATAAGCTTGTGTAAAAAAAAAAGATAAAAATATTAGTTCTTACTTTCTTTTTTATTTTATATTTATACTTTCTTATTTTAACTATTTCACAGAAACTATCAGAATCTTTTCTGAGTAGTAATTTATCAGCATAACCTATAAACCAGCAGTGAAGAACACCCATTTGATTTAGGTAGGAAATATGAGTAGAGTCCATTGAATAAGAAACCAAATAATTATTTTCCGAAGTTTTATCCCAGTGCTTAAAGATAATTTTTGCCAAAACTTGATTCCACTCGTGAAACCAATCAAGATTCCAAGAAAACGTTTTTCCAGGAAAGTTGCATTGAAGAAGAAAGTGGATAAAAGCATTGTGGAATATAGCAGGGATTTGTTCAGAAACACGGTAATTTTGTTCAGGATATGGCAAGTTAATATCAATGTTGAGAGAGCTTATATTGAACAATGAAAACCTAAGTAGTTGTTCTTCGGTGGGGTTCAGCTTCCATTCATTAGACTGAGGTGAAATATTCAAAAGCACACGACAGAAATTGTAAATAGACCTGCAAAAATGAGAAAAGATTGAGGGAGTATCTCATTGAATCTTTTATTTAGTACACAGGTATTAGTAGGTATTTTTCCCTGAGGAAAATAAGAACAACTAGAGCTCATCATATACGTTATGAAAAGCAAAATGAACAAAAATATATAATTTTGAAAGGATATGGCAACAAAAACACTACTATAATAAATTTTTTATTTTGAAAATAGTTATTAATGAAGAGTTGAGTGGATGGACAGATGAGCTTTCTCATGAATATCTTTCTCTATAAAATATGGATATCTATGTATGTTCATAATTAATTCAAAAGGAAATAACTCAGCTGTAATAGAAAATTTTTGCATGATAAACGGGTAAAAATATAATGCAGAATCATTTTGATTTTCCAACTTATTTTGATAATATTTTAATGCAAATAATGACCTTATTTGAGCTTGTTAATTGTTCTGACAAACATATTTTAAAAATTTATATTAACACCTTATTAGTATGTATATATTTTATTTACCAAGATTACTCGGAAACCATACCAATTTTTCAGAGTTTGGAATAAGCAACTTAATGTAAAAATTCTGTTTTACGGATTCTGGAAGCTTTACTTTGATGACCTCTTAGATTTGAAAATTTTAAAATAATATATTTTGTTGAAAAAATATTTATTTTTCAGACTGTAATTATATATTGTGAAAAATAAATATTATAAATTTTTTTATATCTTATAGTGATTATTAGTGGAAACCTTTCTGTTACTTGGCAGAATTTTATTAATTCAGGTGATTTCAGAAAAAAAAAACAGCAACACTTAAATAGCTTTATTATTATAAATTAAATGGTATTATTTTGATTCAAGTTATATCATAGTTTCTCCTATATTTAAAAATGCGATCAATTTGTATTCTCTTATAGTATTATGCTTTGTGCAAAATAAGCTGTTTGATAAACATGTATGCAACATTGTAAAATGTAGCGAGTCTGAAACATTTTGCTGATGCACAGTATGGATACCTACTTAATGCATGGTTGATCTGCATGAAACAAACATTCAAAGAAATCCATGGTAACCAACTTGTTGATAAACTTCTTGATACGTAAAAATTAGCTTATTTTAGTAAGTGCTTCACAATAAATAAGTAGTTTGTTCAATTGCTACCATCCAGTAACATATTTCTTATATCCAGAAGTCTTAAAATGCCACCATTTTTTCGCGTTTGTAAATGAGAAGAGCTTGGATGTTCATCAAGAAAGCATCAGACCTTATTGGGAAGCTTTGAAGTTGGTGTAGCTTTCAAAACATCTCAGTCATACTCCAAACATGAAGAGGAAAGAAATCGCAAAGCACAGATGGTTGGTACATCCAGCGCTTCACCTAACTTAGGATCCAACATCCCAGATCTTGTAAGACATCAATATTTGGTAAATAAAGAGAAATTATGTTTCAATTAATCTCTATTTTTTTTCTTTGCTTAGGGGAAGCCTGTTTTGGAAACAATTCAATCTCTACCACGGTCAAACAATTTGAATTTGGAAGAGCCTTATAGCCAAAAGATAATGTGGCAAGCAGCAAAACTTTCTCTTACCCATCATTTAAGCAAAGAAGGTTGTGCTGAATTTTTGCATGATGAAGTCAACAAACTCAAACTTATTAGTGACATAGGCAAACTCGATGCTAGCAGAATCATCAGCCTGATTCCCCTTTCTATAGAGACAGTTTTTAGTCAATTGAAACTCAATCCATTATTTGTCACCAAGACATGCTGTGCTAAGTGCTTTGCTCTTTATGAGTATATCCCCAAACACCAACCATCAATCTTATCTTGTACTCAACCTTTTTATTCATCCTCAAAGCGCTATTTGAAAGATTTAGGACAGAGAGAAGAAACTGTCAATTGTGATGAAAATTTGTATTTGGCTAAGTACAAACAAGAAGAAGCAATCTACCATCCTCGTAAAACATTTCATCATAGCAGTTTGGTTGAATGGCTTTCAGGAAAGTTTAAACTAATCAAATTCGAGACGCTGATTGAGAAAAAAAATGATTTTCTAGAAAACATGGAAAGGGATGTCATGAAAGATGTATATGATGGTTTTGTATGGAAAAATTTTCCAGATATTTCTACGAATCGAAATAGAAGTGTCGATGGATATACAAAAACACGAGGTAATTTAATGTTTAGTTTATATTTTGACTGGTTTAGGCCGGGTGGCAATCGTATTGGAGGTCATCAGAAATCTGTGGGTAATATCTTGTTGGTGTGTATGAACTTGCCTACAGAAGATTGATACAAAACCGAAAATCTATTTTTGTATGCTATTATTCCCGGTCCAACTGAGCCAACAAGTGAACAAATAAATCATCTTCTGAAGCCTCTTGTCAGTGAACTAAAGACTCTCTGGGATGGCATATTTATTGAAAAAACACCTCACTATCCACAGGGCCAAAAAATAAGAGCTGCATTATTCTCTTTAATAGGAGACATTCCAGCGATGCAAAAGATTGCTGGTTTTGCAAGTCACTCAGCCACTAAGCTCTGCTCTGCCTGTCATATTTCAAAAGATGAAATCGGTGAGCATCAAGTCAAAAAATTTTCCTTACATACTCATGAGGATCATATGCACTGGGCAGAGAAGTGGAAAAAGTGCCAGTCACATTGGGAGCAGGTATCTATTTTTAGGAGTCATGGGGTTCAATGGAGCGAGCTAAATAACCTTGTATATTGGCAACCTATGGAATATTGCTCAATTGACTTGATGCATTCACACATGCTTGGAAATCTTAAAGATCACAGTCTAACTTTTTATCTAATACAAAATGCCGCAATCGACCTAGAAAAAAAGCTGAAAAAGGAAAAAAATTGGCATGTAAGATGAGAAGATGATGATGCACGTTCTGATATATTTCTAAATAAGAAATATAAAAAACGTAGAAGCAGCTTAATCAGCACTGATGCCGATAATAATGAACCAGTGGGACGGCAATAAAAGACTACGATATACAAGTACAATGAGACGCTCACAAACATATCTTAGAATGGATAGTGGAGGAGATGAATTGGAAGGATCAAACAGCCAGACAAAGTCATAAAGTTCTGAACATCACTTTCAAACCTTAGAGTTTGGCTCCGAACATGCTTCTGAAAGTGGAAGTCGAAATTCAACCTATAACTTAATGCAAAAAAGTATCAGTATATCCGAATATGAAAGATCTAATTCATCCATTGAGACTATTAGAGGTAAGGAAGATAAAAAGAAGGGCAAAGAGAAAGAAAGTGAAAGAACTAAGAATCCACGATTGTCAGCCACTGAGCTAGAGGCAGTGTGGAATGTGATAGAGCAAACAAAAAAACCTTCCTGGATTTCACGAGTGCCAAAAAAAAGTAGGAACTAAAAAGTCAGGTTCCCTCAAAGCTGCGGAGTGGCATGTAATTTATACTGTTTACTTTCTTTGTCACTTATCCCCCTTTGGGTAGAAAAATTAAATCAAGCCGAGACATCTGTGACGTCAGACCACAAACCTAGAGAATATTATCTTCTCAAATCACTCACCAATTTAAGTTCAATTACCAACTTTTTGACTTTAAAAAATGTGTCTGCCAATGAAGTTGATGAATTAAAACAACTTCTATTGGAGTATCGTAACTGCTTGGAAGAAGGTTGGAAAAATATCAGCTTTAAGCCAAATCTTCATTTCACTCAACATTTTCCAGAAATGAATAAACGTTTTGGTCCACCCGTAGGTATGGCTACTTGGGCTGCTGAAAGAGTTAATGGTATATTATTGGAAATTCCAAACAATCATCATCAAGGTATTTAGTTTGGTAATTGGGTGCTTAAAAATGCAAATGAGCTAATTTATTTTTATTGAACATAGATGAAATACCACGGACCATGCTCAAGCACTGGCATCGGAAGTCTAGGGTATTGGAACTAGGTGAAGCTGAAGATGATGCTCAGTATGGATCTAATATTAAAAAAATTGAGTACGATACAAAAAAAAGACATTTCCATTTAACTGAGGCATTATTTAAAAAATTGGTAAGGGCACGCTTAAGAAAAGAGACATCTAAACGGGCTTTGTTACCATCAGAGAAGGTAGGAGACAGGGTAGTTGAAAATATAGCAAGCATATTGGTCCATGGAAAGCATTATATGACTCATGACCAGAATCCTGGGAATTCTACCATTGAATTCTACTCTGGAAAAGATAGTCAGTTTGGGCATATTGATCAGCTTTTTAGTTCAAAGGACGATAATGAAAAAGTCTATCTAATCGTTAGTCCAATTAAAGAGCTTATACCAGAAGATACAAAAAAGGATCCCAATGAGGCATTTCCACAAATTCATTGCCGTTTGGTAAGAGTAGAAAAAGTGACACAAATTGTGATAAATCAAGATTCAATTATTGGAAATGCCACCACTTTAAAGCACCAAAGGGGAATTTTTGGAATAAAGTACAATGTTATCACTGCTGTTGGACTTCAGACACTAGTAAGTAAAAAATTAAACAACATGGACATTTTATTTTCGTTAATATGGTTGAAATTATTTAGGATTGGTAAAAATTTTGAGGATTTGGAAAGTTTGTAATAGATCTTTAGAACAGCTAGATGCAAGATTAATAAATAAAACTTTTTGAGATGTTGCCTAAATGTTTAAGAAAGCAATAACAAGGGCATTCATTACGGTTTAGAAACCCTGCTATTAATGAGTGACATTTTATTGTAAATGTAATTACAACTAAAAGGAATTCAATGTACTATAAAAAGTCTACCTATACTTGAAAAATATTATAAATAGTTCAGAACCAGTGTTGAAAAATCTAAGGACCATATTTTTTAAGCCAATAAAACTGATTTTTCCACTAATATTTTTGCTTGAATATTTTATTCATTAAACTCACAATTAAAATGTATAGCTAATTTCTCTTTAATATTATCTTGTCTATATTCTGAAAGTTAATAAATTTTTTTTTTATAAAGCACAGAATGTCTAATACTGGTGATGCCATGCAGGTTGATCCTCCATTAGAAAGTAATGTTGGAGTGCAAAATAATCCTCCCCCTCAAAATCCTAGAATGCCTCCATCAGGTCCTGCTCCCCCTGAAAGACCTAGTGAAAATACAGGTAAACCCTAACCTCCTCCTCAGTCTTCATCAGATCCCCAAATTTGATCAACTGATTGCTCTTCTAATATCACAAATACAGATGGTCAATCTGCACCTGGTAATTTTCAGCAGGAAGCAGAAAGTGTAGGTAATGATTGGGCTAGTATGTTGTTGAATCAGTTTCTTGGAGGTGGTGGGGGATCTACTTCTACTAACCCAGCCGCCAGTACCAGTGGACCTGGTGAGTAAACTTTTACAACATGCTTTTATGTTTTAAAATAGGTTTACAAATTTTTATTTTCAAAAATTTGCAGTTAATCCCTCTCTTATAATTCGAGCTATTGATCAGCGCAGAATACTTGATGCTGAGTCACTTCAAAATGACCAAAACTTGCAAATGGTTAAAAGCATAGTTACAAGGTGTGATGTACCAAGGAGCTCAGATTCTATTAACCGAAATATCTATCACTTTTTGAAGTTCTGTCTTGGTGGACCCATTAATGTATCTGAGTTTCCTATAAGCCCAAAAAATAAAGAACTTACAGATTTGAAAAATTGGCATGAGTACAAGCTATTGACAATTGAAACAGCATTAAAACAGGTTCAAAATGCACCACAGGCAACTTCAGCTGCTGATTGTCAATTTATTTTAAAAAATACTGCTATATTCTTACGTTCCAAAATTCATCTACCAAATTTTATTTCAACACCTGAGCCCCGAGGACTAAAGGGAGGAGCTGCTGTACTGATCTCTGTAAAACAGCATTTGGAACAAGAGCTTCAAGACAAAGGATTTCCTCGTCTCGCTTTTGATTGGAACTGTCAAAATTTTTCTGAGTAACTATGGAATCAAGTAATGGGGAGTGTAGTATCAGACCATTGTACTAAGTGGCTCTCAACATTGAAAAATATTGATTCAGCAAAACTCAGGTTTACACAAATCATCGTCGAGCAATGGGTGGTCAACAAGGGAAAGGAGATTCAAAATGTGGCTGGTCAAAACTGTGAGGTGATTGAGGCAAGTAGAAAGGAAAAGAGATCAAGAGCACAGATAAAGCGTTATCAAACAAAGGTATTTATTCAAAGCATAATAACTAAAGAAAGTCTATTACTAATTTGATTTGATTTTAGATTTCAAAAAACCGCTACGACATTGCAAGAAAAAAGTGCATTGATCAGCCAGGATTTGTAGCACTTTTTCATGATACAAGTCTCATGTCTGATTTAGAAGAAGCCCCACCCGATCCAGAAGAGAATCGTCCTAAACAAGTAGTTCCTGGATGGAGAAATACAAAACTCGATGAAATTTTAGATAAAATGGACAACTTGACTAAAAAGACAGCCCATTCAATTGTTGAAAAGGCTTCAATGAAGAAACTTTATGATCGCTCAACTAAAAGAACAGCTTCAACAGATGGTATCTTGAATGTGCCCAAATTTCTGCCAAAAAACTGCTATTCACCTGGATATTTAGCAAATTTTTTGGTTAATGAGAGGTAGTTACTTGACGTTCGAGAAGATATAGATTTTGCCAAAGTTAATGAAGCACTAGATCGAGCAGCAGCACCTTAAATTTTTTACCCCAATGGTAACCATGTATATAGAGTTATAGTAATCATTTTTTAAATAGAACATTATTATTCTTTCTTATAAAAAATTCCAATTGATGTATAAGATAAACGAGAGCAAAAGAATTAATGATTTTAAAATTATTGAGGATAGAAAAACAGATATATATTTTTGTAAAACTTTAAGACATGATAAACATTTTGATTAAATAAATGTGAAATTTTTTTATGCACAATAAATGAACTTAAAATAAATTAAATTGAATCTCTTCTCAGATACTTACGACAAGATCAAATTAAAGCCTAAAACAAGAATAGAATTAGACTCTAAATTTTAATTTAAAATACATGTTTTTCAATAATTATAATTGCTTTTTTATTGGCTAAATGCCACCAATGATTAGTATAAAAATGCACATGTGAAAAAAAAATGAAAGTGAACACCATCCCTCACCAAAAAAGAAAGATCATTAAAGGCACTCAAAAATCCATTACCATAGTTAATAAACAAAATATATACAAAAAATTAAAGCATGCAAACGATGGGAATTTGTTTACACAAGGATCTTAAGAATTTTTTTTTTAAACTTCACTTTTTGCAACAATAATTGAAAATTATTAATCATTAAAAACCAAAAAATCATCAATTTATATTTGGTTTTCGTGCCTTAAAAATAAAAGAGGCTTTAATAACATGTAATTGATAAACATACTTCAGTAGAATTTAAGTATTGTGCTATGTGTCCAGTACAAGTTCGGCCCAACTTGTGCTGGACACTTTGGCCAAGAACAGTGACTAAAAATTGCAAGGAAAACCAAAAATCAATAGGCTATAAAAGGAAGTTAGTTGATGGCATCAAATTGTTTTTTGGTAAAAGTGTCCAGCACAAGCTCGGCCGAACTTATGCTGGACACTTTTCCAATTTGAAGTTGGTAAGGTGTATGTTTTTTTAAGTGAAGTGAGGTGTTCCTCATAAATGTGTCCAGCACAAGTTTGGCCGAACTTGTGATGGACACTTTTACCAAAAAAAAATAGATGCCATCAAATATGTTCATTTTATAGCCTATTTTTTTTAATTTCCTTGAAGTAATAAGTTACTGTCCATGACCAAAGTGTCCAGCACAAGTTTGGCCAAACTTATGCTGGACACTTTTATGAGGAACACCTCACTTCTGTTATAAAAACATGCACCTTACTAAATTCAAATTGGAAAAGTGTCCAGCACAAGTTTGGCTGAACTTATGCTGGACACTTTGGCCAAGACCAGTGACTAAAAATTGCAGGGAAAAACAAAAATCAATAGGCTATAAAAGGAAGTTAATTGATGGCATCAATATTTTTTTTGGTAAAAGTGTCCAGAACAAGTTCAGCCAAACTTATGCTGGACACTTTTTAAATTTGAAGTTGGTGAGGTGTATGTTTTTTTAAGAGAAGTGAGGTGTTCCTCATTAAAGTGTCCAGCAAAAGTTTGGCCGAACTTGTGATAGACACTTTTACCAAAAAAAAAAAATGATGCTATCAAATATGTTCATGTTATAGCCTAATTTTTTTTAATTTCCTTGTAGTAATAAGTTACTGTCCATGACCAAAGTGTCCAGAACAAGTTCGGCCAAAATTATGCTGGACACTTTTATAATTTAAAGTTGGTAAGGTGCATGTTTTTTTAAGAGAAGTGAGGTTTTCTTTATAAATTTGTCCAGCACAAGTTCGGCCAAACTTGTGCTGGACACTTTTACCAAAGACATTAGATAGCATCAATTATCTTCATTATATGGGCTATTTTTATTGTTTTTACTTGCAATTTTTAGTCACTGTTCTTGGCCAAAGTGTCCAGCACAAGTTCGGCCGAACCTATGCTGGACACCTTAAAATTTGAAGTTGGGGAGGTGTATGTTTTTTTAAGAGAAGTGAGGAGTTCCTCATAAAAGTGTCCAGCACAAGTTCGGCCAAACTTGTGCTGGACTCTTTTACCAAAAAAAAAAATAGATGCCATCAAATATGTTCATGTTATAGCCAAATTTTTTTAATTTCCTTGAAGTAATGAGTTACTGTCCATGACCAAAGTGTCCAGCACAAGTTCTGCCGAACTTATTCTGGACACTTTTATAAGGAAAACCTCACTTCTCCTAAGAAAACATGCACCTTACCAACTTCAAATTATAAACGTGTCCAGCATAAGTTTGGCCAAACTTGTGCTGGACAATTTGATCATGGAGAGTAACTTATTACTTCAAGGAAATTAAAAAAAATTAGGCTATAACATGAACATATTTGATGGCATCTATTGTTTTTTTGGGAAAAGTGTCCAGCACAAGTTCGGCCGAACATGTGCTGGACACTTTTATGAGGAACATCTCACTTCTCTTAAAAAAACTTGCACCTTACCAACTTCAAATTATAAAAGTGTCCAGCATAAGTTCGGCTGAACTTGTGCTGGACATATTTACCAAAAAAAAAATTTGATTCCATCAATTAACTTCCTTTTATAGCCTATTGATTTTTGGTTTTCCTTGCAATTTTTAGTCACTGGTCATGGCCAAAGTGTCCAGCACAAGTTTGGCCAAACTTATGCTGGACACTTTTCCAATTTGAAGTTGGTAAGGTGCATGTTTTTTTAAGAGAAGTGAGGTTTTCCTTATAAAAGTGTCCAGAATAGGTTCGGCTGAACCTGTGCTGGACACTTTGGTCATGGACAGTAACTTATTACTTCAAGAAAATTAAAAAAAATTTGGCAATAACATGAACATATTTGATGGCATCTATTTTTTTTTGGTAAAAGAGTCCAGCACAAGTTCGGCCAAACTTGTGCTGGACACTTTGCTCAAAACAGTTTGATGGATTCAATTGTCTACATATTCCTTACCATGGTCTTTTGGTAAAAAGGGAAACCTTTAGCTATTGGTAGTTGTTTTGAGTATATTATGAGTAGTTGATATTTCCATTTTAAGGTAAAAGAGTACAATATTTTTTGCGATTACCAGTAATTTATTTCCCTCAATATTTCTAAGATATTGGTTATAATTTTTATAACACCTATTTCTAATATTCCTCTTTGATTTGATTATTTTTTTAGTCCTGATTTAAAGGTTTTTACTATTTTATCAACCAAGCTTTACATCAATGTAAAAAATACCCTGATTAATCCTGCTATATTTTTTTTGACTGTTCCTATTCAATAATAGCTCAAGTCAGAAACATATATCCATTATATATTTTCTTTTTCAACTTAGTTATCTTAGTGGAAAGTGTTCATCAATTACTATTGAATGATGTTTACAGTACGTAACCTTGTACAAATCTGTAAAATACTTTTAAAAATTGTGACTTTGGTAGTTGGTTATTGGATTTTATATGGCAATAATTTTAAATAATTTTATACTTTACTCATATTCTAAGATTCTTAAGTGTTTCTATTTCTGATTTGTTATATCAATTTAAATTTAACTAAGTTTAGACTAGGTTTGTGCCACGGGGTGTCAGCGCAGCCCAAACGAGCTCCTATCATAGAATAAATTGATTTTTTTTAATAATTTTATACAATACTATTTAGTGTTATCTTTTTTTATCCCCTTTTTTTAAATTATCTTTTTCCTTTGTTTTTGTCCCCTAATTTTTATAACACATAAATATGCCAAAATTTCCAATAATAGATCCCTTTGTCATATTGCATGATGTTGATATTTAAAAATTAATTTAAATATTTAAATTAGTTAAACTTATATTCTCAACTATTTACCCTTTGCGATTATCAAATTGTAAATTGGACATTTTCTTTGTTTGTCATCCTTTTAAGCCCCCAATGTTTATGTCTAGTTACTTCCCTTTTACTATTAAACCCATTATTATCATCAGACTATTTTACAATATGCTTGCTAGCTTGATGCCATTGTAAAAGAACCCCTATCAAAAACCTGCTTCTGGTAATATATAAACCCTCTTGTTTAGTACCACATTTCTCAATTCGTTTATTTCTCTCAATTTTACTACTATTATCTTTTGGTTATCACATTTATCTGTGTTAGTAGAGCTTGAATATACAAATAGCAATATATATTTTTTATCTCTTTATTACCTTGATATAAGAATTTTTCATTTTTTTCAAGTAATAAGTCATTAAAATGCCTCGTGATAAACAGACACCTCCTTTATGTAAGATCTATTGCTTTATCTCTTATATCTTCTTAGACTAACTTTTCTTTTCCATTAATATATTTGATATATTAGCACCAAGTAGTTATTTGACGAAATCTCATCAGCATCCTTGATTCCAATCCTTCAGACTCAAGTAACAACCACCTCTAGGCATGTCTCCAAACCCCCCTTCTCTTGCCAATGAAAGGACTGAAATTACCCGATCTCAATATGGCAAGATAATTGAGTTTTCTAAAGGCAAAACTGAAGAACTACTGTCAACTCTTAGCAAGAAGCCTTTGCCATCTTATCTTTCAAATGCCTACAACAATGTGCTTGAATACATTGATGACCTAGAAAAATGTAAGTAATTATTTTATATTAAATTCTTTAAACTCAGAACAATAAATTATGGACACTTTTTCTTTAAAACTTATTCAAATTCAACATATGAAAAAGGTATCATTCCTCCTGATGATGTCATTATCATCAAAGATGATGATGATAATGAAATACCTGACGCTGAAGGCTATGCATCAACATCTTGAGGGGGAGATATGACTATTCTTCGATGTTCAGAAAGAGTGAAACTTTCTAGGGGCTCTAGTTTTGTCAGTGCTACTAAAACTCCTCCTGCCAAGGATTCCTCTTACTCAGCATCTCAAAAATCTAAACAAACTAGCCAAAATGTGTCAAAAGGGTATGTCATTTCTTTAATGAGTAATATAGCAATCAATTTTATATTAGTGTTTAAAGCTATCTCCAAATTGTTTACTTTCTTATTTATTATTTCTTGTCTTTTTCTTATCTTTTAATCCAGCTCTAAAAACGACAATCACTCCAAAGCATCAACTAATAGCGAATCTTGCTCTAATGAAGAAGAAGTAGAAGAAGAAGAAGATGATGAAGTTTCAAAATATGAAGCTTCTCTAACTCAAAAAAATGATGAAGCTACTTCTGCTGATGAGGTTGAGAAAAAACCAAATGAAGAAATTGATCCACCTAGCCAGCCACAAAAAAATACTTCAAGTTCAAAGAAACAGCTTATAGTTGCCGTATCTTCAAAATCTAAAATTGAAATTACCCAAATCCTACAAACTCTATCATCCTCAATAAAAATTTCTAATAACTCCCTTCCTTATACTCCAACAATGATTGGAAACTCAAAATTACAGAAGCAAATAGCTGAAATTCATCAATTTTTTGAAGGTAGAATCAATGGTCAAAAGGTACTTAGGGCATGGCCAGAAATCGATCAGTTATTTGAAACCCGTTTGTCTGCTTCTCTTGAAAAGCCACACGAAATTTCGCACAAATTCAATTTTCTATGGATGAAATCTGCTCATGATGAAATGCTTTCAAAAATTAATGAACTCTGTATGTATCACTTACTTGAAGTTGGATAATTTATTTTATGATAACTAATTGTTTTGTTATTTTTTTAGCTTTGGATTTTCTTAATGTTGACACTTCGCAGATCTGGGTGGTCAATAATTTGAGCTTTGAAAATTTGGAAAATTTTTGTAACTCTGAAGAACCAAACTCAAATAATCTTTCTCCGTTTAAGAAGACTGATCAACCTGAATCATCAATGATATGCATGCTATCAAGACTAGTTAGCCCAAGTGCTCACTAGCGTTCTTTTTGGGCATCCCTCGTTGCATCATCTCTTTATCTTTCTTCTCAAGAGTTTACCCTTCCTTCTGAAGAATCCTACTTCAATCCAGATTGTCCTATTGAACGTGCCCTACATATTATAGCCCGCCTTACACATCTGAAAAGCAAAGTTCCTGATACATTTGACAGCTCAACATCACAGTTAATTGCTGCAAATTTTTCAATAACTCCCCTATGCCAATTTAGAAACATAATAATCGACGTCATAATTTCAATAATTATTTTAAAATCTAGAGAGGCTGCTGCAAATATAACTCAAGCTGAAAGCAAGAAACGACAACGTTTGAGGAATAAAAAAAACAACAGATATGCAGCAATTTGATGAGTCTCATAATGATTCTATTCAGAAGATGAATAAAGAATATGCACACCATATATATCAATCATTTACTTTTTACTTGGTTGATAGTGTTCGTGGATTATTTCATTCCTCACAGGACCACTGGCTTGTGTCAGCTTCAGACTGCTTAGAATTCATAACACAACTCGGCCTCCTTAGAAAATACTGTGATAATAATAATCTGGGTGGTGAAAAAATCTGGAAAAACCTTAATTTTTATATCTTTAATATTATCAAACCCTTAATAGATAATTCTGGGCCTATGCCACTTAATTTTAATACTCCCACCATGAGCCATATTGCTAAAGCAATGGCAGCTGATTTTCTTGATTATTGGAATCTTATTAAGCCGAATTCTTCATTTTTCTCTATTGTTGACGTAATTAATACATAATCCTACTTCATGTAAATATATACTTTATCCTATTGCTACATTTTTTGTGTAACTCAAATTATTTATTTATGTGAGATTTATTACCAAATCTGAATAAAGATGCTTAAACTATCAATAAATATTATTGTACAAATTTCTTACACCTTTTTGCTATTCAGTAAATATTATTGCAATAAGCATAACTCAAAATCATGATGGATCAAAAATTTGAAGAAAAATTAAGAATACATTATAAGTCATTTTTCTCATAACACTATATATTTCTTTAAGATGGCAATACATCTTAGCATTTGTCGCAAATTTTAATATAATTATTACAAAAAATTGAAACAGTTTTCTATCAATTCTTTTCAGCATGTTAAAAAGTTAAAAATATTAAGTGTAATGAATTTTTGCTCACCATTCATCAAAGCTTTTTCTTAAGTAGAATTTTCCTAATCTAATTTCTATAATTTCTAGGTGCATAATTATCTTAATTATACTAAGTATTCTCTATGAAAAACTCCTGGAAATAATATTCAATTCATTTAATAATAGTAACATATATATGTACCATGATAAAATAATATCTAGACATTTAAATAATGAGAAGCCATAATATTGGTATGAAATCATATTAAAGTGTCTTTGAAAAACTAGTTAAATTTAAAAAATATCTTTTTATCAGTGTCAATTATTTTGAAAAATAAAATTTACTCTAAATTTTGATGATCTATAATTTAGCTTGCTGTATTTTGATTCATATTTTATATTGATTATTTTTTACACTTACAGATTCATGTATAGATATCAAATTTTGTTCAATAATTTGGTAAAAAAGATATTCATTTCTTTCTATGAAAGCAAAAAAATAAAAGAAAGCAACTAGGGTACTCCTTATTAAGAACTTAAAAATATTATTTCTATAAATATTAAAACAAACCCTTTTTAGATTTCCATCCTTATAGTTCATCCTTAAATGTCAATAATAAGTTATTGAAATATTATTTTTCAAGTAGAATTTCATATGAATCAAATTCTACTTACATCTACCTGAATAGATCAAGGTCAACAAAAATATATCTACATTCTTTTTCTAGGATTTTAAGATTCATTCAACTCCAAGAAAAAAGAAATATTCATCCCAAACTCTAAAAATTAATTCAATGGATAAATATTCAAACACTTCAAAATAAATTTCAATTTGATTGCGTTATATTTATCTTTAAATATATTGAGGTCCACTCTCTCACAAAAGTAAAAGCCCTTTCATAATTGTTAATATTTTATTATAATATAATAAAATTTACTTAAAAATGAAGTAGTAGTTTCTATTTTACATACCTGGTTTTATGAATTTTTAAAAAATATTCAATTATATATATAGAAATATCATCATATAATTCAACTTTTGGAACTCTGCACCTTAATTAAAGATAGATGATAAAGGCTAAGTCAAGATCTACAAGGAAATTTAAATTCATATTAATTAAATATTCCTCTTCTACAAGGCAATTTTTAAAATTAGAATTAATTTTTATTGGAGTTCTAAATTGATTGATAGATTCATTATTCTCAATATATCTCATTTCCTTTTATTGATTATTTCAATTCTACTTTTGCAGTTATATGCTTTAATAAAATAAAATTATGTGATGAAAAATATTCAATTTATCAAAAAATAAAAATCACAAGTCACACTAGTGTACAAATTTCAGTATATTTAAGATTGAGTAATGCCACTAAATTAATTCAAGTTAGATATGAAAGCAAATAATGAATGACTCAAAGAAAAAAATTAATATTTGATTTTCTTTAATTTATTTTTTATTTTTATTTTTACTTAAATAAAAATAAAATAATACATGGTTTTACTTTATTTATTAATAAGAAAAAACTTATTGCAAAAATTAGCAAATTTTTAATATTTTTAAAAATAATATTAATAGTACAGATCTATTTATGTTGATGCATATGATCTTTTAGGAAGGATTTGTAAGATATTGTTTATTTTTAGTTTCCATTTGCAATAATTAAGCAAGTTACAAAGCTATATTTTGTTTCTTATATTATATTTTATTATATTTTATTTTACTTGTAGCAATGATAATTTTTTATTGTAATATGGTTTTTCAATTTTTACATCCATTTTTTTTGATACTTTTATTGTTTTATGTTTTTCACCAGATTATACATAATCATCAGCTTCATAAAAAGTTTTTATAGACATGTGTGTAAATATATCATTCTACCACTAAACTAAAACTATACCTGTACAATAAAATCACATTTTTACCTATCACTACTTAATGGTCTTTTACTTTTTTTATTAACATGTATATCAGAATCATTTTCTGTATTTAATTTTTCAATATCTTTAGTAAAATTAAATATATAGTGATTCACTAACTTTCTTTTTTTTTTGTTAAATCAGTCTTTTCATTGTACTTAGAAAGTTTCATCATAAGAAAATTTCATCTTTCTAGCTCTTCATTTATATTTAAGTACTCAGAAATATCTATTTCAAACTCTTGGAGTTTTTTAAATGTATTGAAAAGTCTTGTACTAACTTGAATAGAAGAGCCAAGGCGAGTGAATCCACCAATTTCATAACATCGTGAAGTGAAATGTTTAAGAAGGTTTGCTAACCATAGAATCGCTGTGATGCCATTAGTGGCCTCCATGTCTACTTTGCAAGCTATTTCAGGAAAATGAAGCTCTCCGCCTTTTTGACGTGGTTGATTTGAGTCACAATATTGATGAAGAGAATTTTTCTCAGTGTTTTTAGGTATGAAAAGTCCAAATGTATACTCGCTAAGGTCTGAGTCACAGTGAGAATTATTTGAAAACCCGTTTCCATTTGAGCCTGTTGTCCAAGTAACATTGCCAGCAAATGGTTCAATTTCTTCATTGTTAAAATTTTCTCCAAACCCAGGAATCCCAAGCTTCTGACAGAGTTTTACTGCTTCTTGATACTTAACATTAGATATATTTTGATAAAAAAATTTAAAGAATAACTCTATTCGCTTCATGCAACAAACATACTCTGCCAAATCTAAGGGCTTAGAAGCATATTTACCTAAAAAAGTAATTAAAATAATAAAAGATTAAAACTATTCATAAATAAAACTATATAATACTTACGAATTAATAGAGACTTTTTCCTATCTAAACACCAACCACCAACAAACATATTACCAAATCCACCACCATTTTTATGAGCTTTATTTTGCAAAACTCAATGTTCACAATACGAAAAGTCTTTGATGCACTGAATTGTAGCTTCAAGCATGTTTAATCGAATGAGATCTTCAATAGAAAATTTTTTCACTATAACACTTGGAATTGAGGAGTGGATCGGATGGAAAATATAACAGCTAGAATTTGAAATCAAATACCGTTCTGGATTAACTAAATTTTTCACAAAACTCCTAGAAAAATATTTTGCCCTCTTTCCATCTGTCTCAACACCATAATTTTCAACCATAAGTAATGCATTCTTGATGTTTTTCACATGCTTGTTGTTTGATTTTTTTCCTTGGTGGTGATTTTTCTTTATAAACAAACTTTGTGAAGCCTGAATCTTGTAGTGTAGTAAATAAGAAATTAATTTAATTCAAAAATAAATAAAAAAAAGTGCAAAATAATGCAATGGTTAAAAATAAGGCCTCCAAAAATAATCATTATATTCTTAATATTAAATAACAAATCATATCCAACATGCATGTAGAAAACATGAGTATTAGCTGCATTTAAAATATTAATCAAGTATTTCAAATTAAAGCTTCATTATATTGCTTACAAGTATAGTATTCTGCCATATGCATTTGGCACACAAGATTCAACTATACCCTAAAAATAAACAATTAAATGTGAAGCTTAAATCCAATGCCCAATTATTATGATAAATACAGCAATAATACATAAGTATCTGTTGATTCTTTATTTAATTTTTCTCCATATATCAATAATATATCAAACTGCCAGATATCCATAATTTATAATGTTGAAAGGTATAGTTTCCTTAAACAAGAATCAACTATACCTCTACCATTAATAGAATTACAGGAGGCCAATACAATAAATTATTGATATGTAGAAAAAAATTGATCACATACAAATGTGGATACTATGATATTTTATTTTATTTAATTATTTAATATATAATCATTGATAATAATAAAAAGTTTAAAAATGAAATAGTGAAAAAAAGATATTCTTACTTGAAATTAAAAAAAAATCCTTTGGTAGGAGTTGATTGATCGATAAATGGACAACTAATCTGTTAATTATAATTTTTAGGAATAGATTATTGTAGAAAAGTAAGTATCATTTTTATTGAATGAAAAAAATAAAAAGAGAAAGACAAACCAAAATAAAATTTGGATGCTAACCAAAAATTAGCTTTTTGATGATACTATGACAAGTTAGAGATCAAGCTGCCAAGAGTTAAAAAAAATCATCAGTTATATTTTTTTTTTTTTTAAAGAGATTAAAAAGGAGAGTAAAATACCAAAAATCCAAGTTAGTAATCTGTAAACAAGTTACTTTGGTGGCAAACCTAATGATTGAGAAAACTGGATTCCCTAAAAGTTGAACTTATATTTAAAGTGAAATTAATATTTTTACTTAAGAAACAAGTATAAGGGACAAACCAAAATAAAAAAATCTTAAGTGAAACAGATTGAAAGCTAATAATTATAATAACCTGTCTCTTCTAAGTTGAAGGAGAGAAGTAGAAAATTTGCCACCCGGATGAAAATTGGCTTACAGTTATGCGTATAGAAACATGCAAGTTACTGAAGCCGGTTGCATGGCATGCAGTGACTTGCATAAGGCGTATATGCAACAGGTTTTTACACAGCAATATATTGTACAAATGATGACTAAACATTTTCACATGCTTTTCATTAAAACTTACATATTGTTTTTACAGCTTATTTTTATAGGGTTTCACAAAGTATAATTTGAGGAACCAAAGCCTCGGATAGTTTCACACAGATGCAATTAATATTTACATTCACTTATTTTACGAAATCAATCCACTTATCCATATTATTTGTTCACATAAGGTTGGAAAACTAACCTTCAGATGTTATGGACCAATTTTTTATCACTTATTATTCTTTTTGCCACTAAGTTGACATTTGGCTACAAAAGAGTTAACAACCAAGTATGCATTTCTGAAAAACAATCTACACACAAAATCAGTATTATGATATTTCAAACATTTTAAAACTGGCCATATAGGTTTTGGCATTTAAAAATATTCAATACCTCCTTTTTTGGCTTTGATTTTTTATTATACACATATACATTTCACACTGTCAAAAAACTAATGGAAAATGGCATGTAAAAGAGTAGCACAAATTTAAATTTATATCAACTTTCATCTTATTTCTTATTAATTCAAACCAGCCAGGCTCGCCCTGACTGGTAGTTTATTTTTATAGTAGCCAATGTTCCTTTAAGCAACATTGGCTGCTCAAATCTCACCATCAAACCTTTCAGCCAGTGTTATCTGGCTGGGAGATGCAAAAAACAGTTTGCAACCAAAGTTGCTGCAAGCGACTTTGGTTGCTTGGTTAAATGACTTGCAACCAGTTTATAACTGGCTGCAAGTCAATAATATAAAAAAAAGCAAGCTAAGTTGCTGCATGCAACTTTGCTCGCTTTTAAACACAAAATCTTGCAAGCAGTTTTAAACTTCCTGCAAGATGTATTATAATATTGGCCAAAGCCACTTTTAGTGGCTTTGGCCAATTTTTTTTTTTTATTAAACGCTGCCAGCTTAAAGCTGGCAGCAATTTTTTTTTATTTCAATCCCAAGCCACTTCCTGTGGCTCAGGTTCTTTTTTTTATGTAATTTTAAATCAATACCAGCCAGGCTCCCCCTGGCTGGTAGTTTATGTTTTAAGCAGCCAATGTTGCTTAAAGCAACATTGGCTGATCGATCACCTTAAGACCCCCCAGCCAGTGTTATCTGGCTGGGAGATGAAAAAAAAGTTATTGCAACCAAAGTCGCTTGTAGCGACTTTGGTTGCTTTAAAAAAAGACTTGCAGCCAGGTTTATACTGGCTGAAAGTCATTATTATAAAAAAAAAGCGAGCAAAGTTGCTGCATGCAACTTCGCTCGCTTTTAAACACAAAATCTTGCAGGCAGTTTTAAACTGCCTGCAAGATGTATTATAAAATTGGCCAAAGCCACTAAAAGTGGCTTTGGCCAATTTTATTATTATTATTATTAAACACTGCCAGCTTAAAGCTGGCAGCAAATTTATTTTTTTCAATCCCGAGCCACTTCCTGTGGCTTGGGTTCTTTTTTTTTATGTAATTATAAATTACTACCAGCCAGGCTCCCCCTGGCTGGTAGTTTATGTTTTAAGCAGCCAATTTTACTTAAGCAAATTGGCTGCTTAAACCTTACCTACAACCTCCCAGCCAGTGTTATCTGGCTGGGGGGTGCAAAAATGAGCTTGCAACCAAAGTTGCTACAAGCGACTTTGGTTGCTTTATTAATTGACTTGCAGCCAGTTTATTCCTGTCTGCAAGTCAATAATGTAAAAAAAAAGGTGAGCGAAGTTGCTACATGCAACTTCGCTCACTTTTAAACATAACATCTTGCAGGCAGTTTTAAACTGCCTTCAAGATGTATTATTAAATTGACCAAAGCCACTTTTAGTGGTTTTGGTCAATTTCTTTTTTATGTTACAATAAGCGCTGCCAGCTTACAAAGCTGGTAGCAAAATATTCTATTTTATTTTCAAACCTAAGTCACTTCCTGTGGCTCGGTTTAATTTTTTTTATGCATTTTCAAATTACTATAAGCTAGGCTCCATCTTTCTGGTAGTGTTATCTGACATTTGAAAGCTTGAAAAAATATTATATGAAATAAAAAAAGCATATTCTTTGATATATTAAGAATTATGAGTGGTAAAAGATTGATGAAGGGATTAATGGCTCAAAAATAAAATTGGCCATTGCTGATAAGGAGAGTTCTAGAACAATAGAGATTATCTATGAAAATTAGATGGGATGGAGTATATTAGGGCATCTCAAACATGATCAAATACGCCACATAAACACACCACAAAAAAGTACCAAACACACCATCAGAAAATGAAATACACCTGCCATGGACAGGTGTATTTTGATGGTGTGTTTTGCCTCAAACACACCTTCTTTTGGTAAAAAAAGCCATCAAAACACTTTTCTCCTTCATCTTGATTAGTCAGCAATAGGTACAGACAAGCCATCTCTTTAGATTCTTTTCCGCCTAATTCTTAAGGGCTTATTATTCAACATGTGAAAAACATGACTTCCCACCACTTAAGAAGCCACTTCATCATACACTCACCCTTAGTCTTAATCACCATTCACTGAAATTCCTCTTTCAGTCCATTGTAAACTAGAAATAACTGCTACCGCTCTAGCCCTGGATCTATTGGTTAACTCAGATACCAACTCCAATGCTGAAATTGACTTGGCTTACATGTGTGACATGCTGAAGAATCACTACTTATATTCCAGAACACTTTCCATACAACACCAACCACAATTTAACCTTGAGGTTCTTTAAAGCATTCTTTAAATTAGCTTTAAACAGATATTTTGCACAACCTTTCCTGGATTTCTCAGTTACTTGAACTGATAAAATATCACTCAATTTTCAGAAATGATTCTTGTTGTTCATAAAGAGATCCTCCTATTCAAATCTGTGTTGCACTTTGTCATTTTAGTTCAAATTGAAATGGTGGCACATTCACCCATCTTGAAAACCTCTTCCAGATCAGAGATGGAAATAAATATTTTGATTGTAAAAAAATGCTTTGAATCTCTCTTATATACATTGCATGCTTCTACTCTTGTTATTTTTTAGGATTCCAGTTAATTAAATGTTTTGTATTTAAATTATAAGTAATGTTTTTCTCCATATCTACTTGACTAAATTCATTCTGGATTTCTATTAATAATTTGGTTAAATATGGTTTTTCAACAGCTTTATTAACCAACCCTTATGCACAAGATACATAAATTAACAAATTTTATTTTTCTAAATCTAGAAATTTGGCAATACCCTCCCCTGCACTTCACTATATTAGGGGGTGGTGATTGCCATTTTTTTCATGTCAAAAAAATTTTTTATGTCTGAAAAAAAAAATTGCAATACCTCATCCTGAATTTTACTGTGGGAGGGGGTGGAGATTGCCATTTTTTTCATGTCAAAAAAAATATTTATGTAAGAAAAAAAATTTACAATACCTCCCCCTGCAACTTACTGTGGGAGGGGGTAAAGATTACCAAATTTTCATTTTAATTTCATAAATTCTTATATAAATCAATAAAAAATAAAATCAGCCAAGTAAAAGTAATGGGATTCACAATTCCACCTGCTAATGATTTCAGATGTGACCAAAGCCAAATAAATCATATGACAAGCAATGTATTGACAATTCATCCATTCAATACAAATAAATAATTAAATGAACAAATTTATACAGCAGCAAGGCTCAATTGCACAAACGTTTTATTTGATTGATTTTATTTAATAATTGATAATTTAAAAATTAATGAAATAAAAACAAAAAAATGGAAAATCTTCTAATTACCCTATTTGGAACCCCTCCCTAAAGATTTACTATAAATAGGGCCCTTCCCCCTTGCTTTACTTACCTGGTTTATCAGACTTTGGTTGATATGGAATGAAAAACAAAAATGAGTAAGTGCTTCACAAGATTCCAAAAAAATGAGGAAATGTTTTACAAGATATCAAACCAGGAGTTTCCTTGGTAGTTTGATGATTATCTCTTGGATTTTTGATTGATTATTATGCTGAGAAGAGTTCCAAATAGATTTGATGATACCATCTCCTGAAGAAAATCCAAAAAATCAACAAATCAGGGAAAAAAATGATTTATAAAGAAGAAAAATTGAGGAAACAAATGATAAAAAACAGTTGAGGAATTGACATACCTTGGGAGTGGTACAATGAAAAGTATCAGAAAAAACATGCATATTACAGAATATCAAAATTCAAAAATTTAAATTATTTTACATAAAAAGACTCAACTTTAAAAGTAGATATCTCAGAATATTCTGAGCCAAAATTGTTTATGCTTTCTGGAAATGAAATTCATGCCTATAAAGAACCTGTAATCAAAATAATGTGAGATTTGAATGAGCTAAAATTCATCAAATGTTAATATTCATCCTCATAAAAAAATTACAAAATAGGAAGGACTCATCCAAAACTGATATTTAGCTGATCAAATCAGAGCCAAATACCTGAAGTATTATTTGAAATAGATTGCATAAGCCCTATATGCATATTATGCAACATTGAATTTAAAAAATGTAAATTAGTCTATGAAACAAGATTCAACTTTGGAAGAATTTATCTCAGCAACCACTAGACCAAATTCAACACCATTTGCTGGAAATAAAATAAATGATTCTTGAGATTCTTCCTAAAAAAGTATATTTCATTTAAAAAACCCCAATCCTATTTCTGACCTTTTATTTTTGACTTAAAAGAAAATCAAAAAAGGGTTATAAAAATTAAAGTCAGGTATTATCAATGGTCTAAAAAGATCTATTTTAGCTACCTATCACCACGCAATATAGGGGGAGGACTTGCTAGCAAGTCCGCAACTTGAAGTCAGATGGAAATCAGATGGAACTCAGACTGAAGTAATACTGAACTTTCACTTGAAGTATCACACAAATAACAATGGATCTATATTGAAAACATAGTGAAAGTGTGAGGATAACTGAATGGAAGCCAGAAAAAATCATTCCATGAGTCTACTCAATGCAAAGTATTTTTTGAAGATCAGTGACTTTTTCTATTACCTACAACTGTTTTTACAGAATTGAAAACTATGTTTCAGCTAATATTTTATGGAAGTGAACTCTGTTCTTCGCCCGAAGAACAGAGTTCATCCTCCTATTTTCATACTCTGTTTTGTTTCAGCTAATATTTTATGGAAGTGAACTCTGTTCTTCGCCCAAAGAACAGAGTTCATCCTCCTATTTTCACACTCTGTTTGCACCAATCTCCATCCCTTTCAATTCTATCAACACATGCTTGTCTTCCCTTCCCATGCCTTTCGCTATCCTCCCAGCCCCATTGTATGCCATCCTCTTTTGATCCCCATTTCACCCCTCTCAACCTCTCCCAGACCCTTTTCTTCATTTAAAATGCCTCGGAACCCTTAATCTTCCCTTCCAACTCTTTCCCAACCTTTTCGCTACCCCATACACCCTTCCTCACCCCTCTCTCCAGCCTTTCCAGCCCTTGTAGCCCCATTTGTGTTCAAAGTAAATTCAATACTTCTTCATGATGGTTTCATCACTTCCTCAATGTGTGCTCAAAAAGATATGAATTAGGGTTCAAGGTTGCGGACTTGCTAGCAAGTCCGCCCCCCATATTGCGTGGTGTATGTTATTTATAAGTATTATATTTGTTCCAGAGTAAGACCTACTTGAGAAGATTAAAATAAAGTTGATGGAAGTTTGAGCCAAGTAAATAATAAATATCTCATTAACCAGTGAGCCAAATCAGATGTTGCTTGGTGGATATGAGAGCTAGGCTTCTGTAGAACCTTCTTAAAAGTGGAAATGTGATTTGAGAAAACAAAAAAAGAAATAGAAAAAAAAACAAATTCAGAAAAAGAACTTCAGTTAAAATTGAAAAAAATATGGTGGGAGGATGACTTACCTGATGAGATGTCTTCAAAGATGTAAAAGGACCAGATAGAAGTTCAGGAAGTGATGGATAAAAAAAATAGAAGAAGAGTTAAGGAAGTGAGAGAAGATGAATAAAAGGATATGAGGGATTATTGAAAAACAGAAAGAATGAAAAATTATGCAATTTCTGAAATATCCAACTTCATGTTGAGATGATTAACCAAAATGAATCACACCACGCAATATGGGGGGCGGGCTTGTTAGCAAGTCCGCAACCTTGGACTCAAGTTCACCACAGATTGAACACACATTGAGCTATTGACAAAGGAACCATACAATCAGGGATAAACACCACTCAGCAGAACAGTTTTAGGTGGGTCTTCAAGTAGAGTTCAATATGAGTTCAGTATGAGTTCAGTCTGAGTTCCATCTGAGTTGTGCCTGAGTTCAGGTTGGGGACTTGCTAGCAAGTCCACCCCCTATATTGCGTAGTGTCAGGAAGGGAAAAATTATGCTTTCAGTGAAAATTCAAAATAAAAGTTAATTTGCAAAAATAAAACAAAACCAAGTGGAAACTACACGCAACTTGATCATTTTGAGAGCATGAAAAAATTATTTAAAAGGGTTGTGTTGACAATTTTGTAGTTTATTTGGCATGATGACTGAGTTTTGAGGATATAAATTTGTTCAGGAATTGTTGATAAAGAAAGTAATGAAAAGTTCAAAATTTACTGGGGCACCATGTGTAAAAATTTGTATCAAAAAAGTGGGTTGGGAAAGATGTGATGTGTGGTGAATTGGGAGGATCTTTAGATTGGTTGCCTGTGCTGTGGTTGGAAAATTTTCACTAAAGTAGGACATATTTGACCCCATTTTTATAATCTCATGTACCAAATCAGCCATGTTTCATGGTGTTTTTATGTGGTGGTTTTCAAATAAAATCCACCAGGCATATTTGTTCAAGTTTGAGACCCCCTATTAAAAAGTAGATGGGTAGAGGAGGAGGAAGAGATCCTTAAGAAGATGAATAAAATATTACTTTCAAAATTTTTTACAGATAAATATTAAATTGAAATAAATTTTGTAAATATTTTTGTCATTATATTGGTTTCCACTTTTAAATGCAGTTAATATTTCACATGTACTCATACCAAAACTTGGGAAAGTGATTTATATAAGCATTAAATATTTAAAAAGGAAAACTTGCATATTAATTTCCATAAAAACGTTTTATTTTATACACCTTAAGGACTATTTTTATTTTTCTTTAAATATAAATATTTCTTTTAGTTGAGTAACTGAAGATTTTATTTTCAATAGCCTGTAGGTCTTATATTTTTGGTAAAATTTAAAAAATTATACAAAATTTAGTTTTTCAAAGACTTAACAGATTAGAAGTGAGAAGTGACTATAATCTTTTTAAATTTTGAAAATATGAATGGCATTAGTTATTTCAATTCCTATAGTTATTAATATTTGTGATAAAAAATTTGCTAAATTTATTTATTGTTACAATTATGTAGCAAAAGATATTATTATTGTAAATTAAATTTACTTTCATAATTTTATGGTTTATCTTTTGAATGCAAAGTAATGAATAGGTATGTTAAAGAATAATTTTCTTCCTCTAAATTGATAAAAATATTGTATATTCAAAAGCTTATGTTGGATCAATGTGTGCTCAATGTGTGCTCAATGAGGGATAAAATCATTGTTTTAGTTGATCAACTTATGCATAACTTGAGATCAGTTGTGGTTCATTTTTGGACCAATCTGAGAATAAATGTAAATCTAACTCTAATTTACTTATGTTTATAAAGTATTCATAAAACTGGCATAATTAAGGGACACCCTAAATTTCAGGAGAGGGGATTGATAGAAATTCACCCCTAGATTTCTCGTGGTGTACACTCAGTGAATCAGCAATTAAGCCACAAACACTGTTATTGCAGTAAAAATATAGTAATATGAGTGAGAGGTTCAAAGGTTAACTTACTATAGTGATCAGAAAAACACTTCAAAATAATAGATGAATTAATTTAATATAAACCTAATAGAACGAACCCAAGTTTGAAACATGGTTGCAGCAAAAGTTTCTTTTTTGCTGGGTGGTCCGCGCGCTATGTCGTTCGTCGCAAGTATCTATCGTCGTCATTGTTTGGAAAGGCTCTCAAGTGTGGGCCAGTTGTCTAGAAGAGGGAGAAGAAGAGAGGGAAAAGTAGGAGGAAGATAATAAAAAATAAAGAAATAACAATAATAAAAGGTATAATTATTCTGAGATAGAGAGAGGCAAGGAGATTCCTTGGGATTTGATACAACGGTGAGGCTTTTTAAATTATAATATTTATTTCAAGTAAGGACTATTTTCTTTGCGCGGAAAACACTATTATTACTATCAGTGTCAGTATAGTCTAGTATATAAGTATGATATAATAGTGTTTATTTATGGTCCTACTACTTATTAATAAATGATTCAGTGATTAAACCTCAGGGGAAGACTAATAGAATAGTTATACTCAAATAAAACTCACAATACTTGGATTTTTATGCGTGCTAGTGGTGGAAAATAGAAGAATAAAATATAGTTATAGCTTATATAAAGATAATATCAATTTATAAGGGCTTTATAATATATTTCTGAATGCTAATAATTGTATTGTAGTGGTTGTTTGAATTGTAGTAATTGAATGATGATAATAAACCGTCAAAATCCCTCCTTACTTATACCCAAATCCACTGGAGTGCACAGACCTTCAATCCAGATGATGTCACTGCTATCCCCGGCAATTACAGCACTATGAGGGCCCATAACCTCCCCATGGCGTTCACTTCAAGCAGTTTCAAAACCCAGACCTCCAGTAAGGACCCTCCATCACTATTAATAATAACACAGATCCATACCATAAATAGAAAACCCAGATAAAAGTGGATACCATAAAGAAACAGGTAAAATAAATAATCAAAAAGAGATTTAATGAAACTAAAAACATATAAAGGAAACAAATAAAATGTCCAAGCCCCCAATAACATCCCCAAGCATCCACATTAACCCAGAAACATCCTTCCAACCCATAAATCCGTGAATAACCATCCAAGGAAGTAATTTTAGTTGTCCAAACTGGGTGTATGCACCTGATATAGGTGTCTATGCTTCTGTAGGCATTGTGAGTCCACTTATTTCGTCCATATGACCTAAAATAAGCAAAAAAACAAAGTTTATAGGCTATTAAGGGGCTAAAACCCACTTATATACCTAAATATACATAATATACTGCATATTTCACTGAATATGAGATTTATGTATACATATAAGCTTATGTATGTCAATAATTACTTCATATCACTTAAGATAAGTATATTATGACTCCATTAACACCTTAATAAATATTATTAGGCCATGGATAAGCTATTTAAACTATTATAAGTTATATAATAGAAAAATAATTATATATATATATAATAAAATAATATATATTATTATTTTAACTTTATTTTTAAGATATAAGCTTAATCTAATTAAGGTTATCTTATTTTAAGCATAAGTAATACTCAGTCCTAAGGATATTTAGGCTGACAATCAGACTTAAAGCAACCTGTAATTAGTTATATAAAATTTTTAATTTAGAATTTTAATACTAATAAAAATAATATAAACATAATATATTAAAAATATGTTCAACTGTTGATTGTATAGTAAGTGAAGTAGCTACAGGGGATTATCCAAAGCCTTTTATAGGCAAGGGATCCTCTGAAGCGCCAAAATAAGTAATTACAAAAGAGTAATAAAGTGAAACAAGAATATAAAAGAATTTAACTAAGACATAGATATTGAGAGAAAAACATGAAACAATAAACTAGATATGTGAGTAAGTAATCAATTTTCCCACCATAAGTTCCCAACACAATTAATTAAAATAATTAGTAACTAAGTAAGCTTGAAACATAAAAACAGTGAGTAAAATAATTAAAAACAGATATTATAGTGACATGTAAAGGTTTTAAGTAAAACAAATAAAGTTATTTTCACGCCAAAATTCATGGAATAGATTCAATTCAGTTTAAAGCAATTTTGAGTAATTTTTTTAACTATGTAATTAATTCAATAACTAGTTTAAATGAAACAGATAATTAATTTAGTGTTATTTTTAATTTAAAATGGGAATTTTATTACTATGTTATTAAATAAGTATTATAATTTATTTAATAGTTTTTTCTTGACACAAATAAGGGTCAAACGAAGTGCCCAATATTATTGCTTAATAATATATGAAGTTTTATTTAATATATATAAAATAAATTATTTAACTTAATTACATTATAAGTCAATTTTACATATATAATTATAATATATGTTTTTGTAGTTAATTAATTATTAAATACATATAAATGTGCCATTATTTGTAGAATATAAAATATATTTAAGTTTAATTTAAATGTATAAAAATTTATATAAAAATAAAATTAATATAACACTTATTATTAATAAGATACTTATATAATTTTATAATGCAATAAAATATTAATTTATATACATAAAATACAATTCTTAAGCCCTCTTTCAGGTCCAATAAATTAACATATAATTTCCTTGGATCCTGGTATAGCCTGGCTGACAGAAACAATTTCTTTTGAAAATGAAAATTTAATGAGAGAAAAATTTGTTATTTATGAAAGTTTGTTTATCAAAGATTTTGAGGAATTTTGGTTATTTGAAAAGAAAGAAAAAAATAGTTTTGAAAAAAAAGGAATTTGAAAGAAAGAAGTAATTTTTTCAAAGAATTTTAAAAGAGAGATTTTAAAAGTTGAAGTGAATTTTGAGAAAGATTTTTGTATTGAGTTCATGAAAAATTTTGATAGTTCAAAGAAAAAAAATAAGGGAAAATAAAAATAATTTTAAAGGAGAAAAGAATGAAAATTAAAGGAATTATTGATTTTTAAGATTTTATTTTAATGAATTTTAAGGCTTTATTTATATTATTTTATTTTTTTTTATTTTTTTAATTTTAACTTTTTTAATTTAGCTTTATTTTATTTTATTTTATTTTATTTTATTTATTTATTTATTATTTGAAGAAAGTTTGAAAAAAGCTTTTGAAAAGAAGAAAGAAGAAAAGAGAAAACAGAGTAAGGATTTTTAGAAGAGAAGAAGTTTTTTAGAAATTTAAGAAAAGAGAAGAGAAGAGAAAAAAAAAGAGAGTTCTAAGGTTTTGGTTTTAAAGGATATTTATGATGAAAAGATTTTAGGAGTTCAGGGGCATTAAAAACATTGATGGCTGGCTCCCAGGATGTTTTTTCTGAGTCATTGAGGAAGCCTTCCCATTCCACGAGGTATTGAAGTTTCCCCTTTCACATTCTTGAATCAAGGATACGGCTTACTTCCCACTCTAGATGGTCTTCTACTTTGACTGGTTCCAGAGGAGGTTGTTTCCTGCCCGGGCATGTTTCTCAAGCCAGTTCCAGGAGAGATACGTGGAGAGCAGGGTGAATAGCCTGCCATTTAGGAGGTAGTTTGAGTCAAAATGCAGTTTTAGAGACTTCGGAGTCGATTTCAAATGGTCTCAAGTGCCTTTCGGCTAGTTTCTTTGATGGTCAAGTTGTTCAAATGTTTTGTGCGTCAAGCCATACTTTGTCGCCTGGTTTAAAGGAAGGAGCAGATTGTTGATGTTTGTCAGCCTGTTCCCTGTACCTTCAAATTTCTATATCCAAGTTTGATTTAAGTTCTTCTTGGAGTCGTGATATGGTTAGAAGATAATGTTCCACAGGATGACTAGTTCCTACATGCATTGAGTTGAATCAAGGATGTCTTTCATAAACAGTTTTGAAAGAAGATTGTTGTGTTGAAGAATGAGTTGAGTTATTATAAGCAAATTCAGCCAATGTTAACCATGTGGTCCAATCGTCTTGTTGGTAACTGAAATACATTTGCAGGTATTGTTTGACGATTTGGTTGACCCTTTCGATTTGCCCATTGGTTTCAGGATGATAGGCCGTGGAGAGATTCATTGTGATATTGAGTTGTTGACACAATTAAGTCCAGATTGTGGATACAAACAATGAGCCTCTATCTGAAATAATATCATTAGGTAAGCCATTTTTGGAAAATACATATTCTAGAAACAATTTCAACAAATCTTCTGCTGTAGCAGTAGTAGTGGTTTTAATGAAAATAGACATTTTTGAAAATCTACCTACTATTACTAATATGGCATCAAAATTATTAGAAATCAGAAGTTGAGAAATGAAATTCATCCATAAAGATTCCCAAGTTTTAGAGGGAATAGGAAGTGGTTGAAGCAACCCATGCTTCCGGTGACAGGGGGCCTTATTCCTATTACATTTTTAACAAGATCTTATATAGGCCTTGATCTCTCTGGTCATTCCTGGCCAGAAGAAATCCCTTGCTGTTAACTGGAAGGTTTTATCAACCCCAAAATGACCAGCTAATGGAGAATCATGTCGACTATTGAAAATCCATAATTTTATTTCATTATTGTCAGGTATGACTACCCTACCTTTGAAAACTAATAGACCTGATTCAATACTAAATCTTTTGGCCCCTTGCTTCGAGATTATTTTGTCTTTTATCCCTAAACAATAATTTTCCTTTGACGGAGCTTTGAGGATGTTGGATAGTGGATTTTGAAAAGATTGAATTGTCATCAAATTAAGTTAATGAGTTGTTAACATTTATTTGTTGAAAATTGATTTCACATTTTCTGGGTTCTTGTCAGCAAATGTGTCCCCCGCTGTGGTTAAACGTTGTCCCAAAGTGACAGGATATCTGGGGCAATGCAGTTCTTACCTGGGCAATAGGAAATAGAAAAAGGAAATTCAGAAAAAAATTCAGCCCACCAGGCTTGATTCCTGGTTAACACTTTGGAAGACATAAAGTATTTTAAAGCATTATGGTCAGTCAGGATTTGAAAAGGACTATCTAGGCTGAGAAGAAAAGAGCGCCATTTTTTAAGACAATGAATAATAGCTAAAAGCTCTTTGTCATGAATTTCATAATTTAATTCTGCTGCAATGAGTTTGCGTGACTCAAAAGCAACAGGGTGAAACAATTTTGTTTCAGGATTTAATTGAGATATGACCCCTGCGATAGCATAATTGCTCACATCTGTCTCGACAATTGTTGAAGCAGAAGGATCAAAGTGTCAAAGAATTGGAGCTGTGGTAAATGTACTCTTCAATGCTTTGAATTCCTTTCCTGCTATAGAAGTAAAAACAAAAGGAATATCTTTTCTAAGAAGAGAAGTAAGATTGAAAATAGTTTTAGAGTAATCTTTAATAAATCTTCTATAGAAATTGGCAAAACCCAAATATTCTTGGAGGGATTTAATTATTTTGGGCTCAGGCAATTCCAGGATTTTTCGGAACTTTTTATCATCCATGAATAAACCATCAGTGTACAATGTAAACCCCAAAAAATCAATAGATTTAAGATGGAATTCACATTTATTGTGCTTGGCTTAGAGACCTTGATCTCAAAGGCAATTTAGAACCTGTTGAACATGATAAATATGTTCTTCTAATGTCTTCGAGAAAATTATAATATTGTCTAAGTAGATAACAACAAATTGTTCAACAACATCTTGAAAGATGTCATTAACAAAAGTTTGAAAAGTAGATGGTGCATTACATAATCCAAAAGGCATTACTAAATATTCAAAACTTCAGAATCTAGTGCACATTGCAGCTGTGGTTCATGACCTTCCGCAATGCAAATAAGATTATAAGCGCCTCTAAGATCAATTTTAAAAAAGAAATTAGCAACATTAAAAAGGGTAAGAAGCAATGAGATAGGAGGAACTGGATATGCATTCTTCTTTGTAACTGTGTTGAGCTTTCTACAGTCAACACACAACCTTAGGCTACTGTCTTTTTTCTTTACAAAAAGAACAGGGAAGCTGGTTGGAGATTTACTGGCTCTGATGAAACCTTTGGCTACATTCTCTGCAATGTAGTCTTGAAGAACTTGAGATGTTTCCTTCAATAAAGAATAGACAGGACCTGCCGTAGGAACTGGACCTATTAACTCTATTTGATGGTTGTAGGGTCAATGAGGTGGTAACTTATCGGTCTTGCGGATTGAGAAAACATCGAGGATATTGTTATAGATTTACGGTAGAGTTGATTTAATGGCTTCACCGTTGATTTGGTTTTCCTCATCATCTTCAAGAGAATCTGTCAAGGGAAGACCAGAATTGAGAGAGCATAATTCAACTACTTCGAGGCAATTTAAATCCTCTTCAAGTGAATTCATTGAGCTAGAAGGGTTAGCCAATTGCTCATTTAAAGAAAGATCAGATGCTTGCAAGTCATCTGTCAGAGATTTGTCCTCTAGAAGGACATTTTCAGGCGTGTTGTTTAACTCCCTATAGACCTGCATTGAATAATCAGAAATATACTAAGTGTGTTAGGTGATCAATCCCCATGACCAATCAATTTCAGGATTCCAATGTGCAAAAAAGTCATGGCCAAGGATGGTATTGTCCATTCTTGGGGCGTCAAAGACTGATAATTCCCACTCAAAGGGGGAAAAATTTGGAAATTTGAAAACCCATAAAATTTTCTTCTTTACCCAATATTTGGGTTCCACTGATTCGACCAAATAAATGGAGTTTGATTGATATCTGTGAATGTCAAATTTAACTTCTCGGCAAAAGATAAACTGACAAAAGAAATTGAAGCTCCTGAGTCTATAAGACAACTGAAGGGGATATCCTCCTTAAAAAGAATGAATCTCAAGCAATTTAAGGCAACTCGAGTCCTTAAGACATGGAGATTCTGTGCACTGGGAGAGATAAGATAGTTTTATTTGCACATAAGTAAACTATCTACTAGTTTTTTGACCTTGAACTAGTACCTTCTCTTTCCTTCAACTTTACACAATCTTCTAGCTTGTGCTTACCCCCACAATACATACATAACCCATTATCTGCTTGTCTCTTCCTTTCAGCTTCTTTAAGTTCCCCTTTTGGATATAATACCTTACTTATATCTCCTAGGGTCGAGCTTTTCAGTCAAGGTTTGTCCTTTTCCTTATTTGGTTTGGATTGAGTTTTCCATGGGTGTGAAGAAGGTGCCAATTTAAAATTTAGGCCTTGAGATTTGTTGGCGTATCGACAATGTCGAAGTCGTGCTTTTTAAACGCCGTCAAGTTCGAGGGTTCAATCCATTAAATCCGTTAAAGTAGTCATCTTCTGACAATGAAGATTTAATTGATCCAGAATCCTCAAAGGAAGTACCTTTTTAAATGATACTTGAGGGCAGTATCATTCCAACCTACTTGTATTTGAAGTGCTCTGAAGTTTGAGATATATTCAGAGGCTTTACCATTATCACTCATGTGAAGGAAATCAAGTTCAATTTCTGTGTTGTCAGTTTCATTACGGTTACCAAACAACGTAAAGAGTTGGTCTTCAAACTTTTCCCATTTATTAATGAGTAAATGGGTTTCTGTTGAAGAGAGCATGAGAAGATAAGGTTCAAACCACCTTGCTGCTTTTATGGCTAGGAATGAAAAAACGTAAACAACCTTTGATTGGTTGTTATGGAACAGGAGCTTGCAAGTTTGAAAGAAGGGGCGCAATCTGTCTGGATGTTCTCCATTGAAATTATCAGGAGATTTCATGGAAGGAGTTTTGAATTTTGATCCCTCTGAAGACGTTGGATTGGAAGGGGTTTTCATGAAAAGTCTCATGAAGTCTTCCAGAGAATTAGATGGTCCAGGTTGCAAAGGTTGACCAGAAGGGTGAGTAGCAGGGGCAGATGGTGCCTCATTCATTGTATCATCTCCTTCTTCTTCCTTGCTATAATCATCAAAATCCTGGGGGATATCTTCTACTGATTGGTCTGAGTGTCCCCTTTCCCTAAGGTTGAGAGGTTCCAGGGAGTGAGTGCGGGAAACAGGTCGTGTGGCTGTTGGTCTGCCTCTGGCGCAAGCCCTAGTAGTAGCGCCCATAGGAGGAGTGTGTTGAACAGGTGCCATTTCTAAAGAATTTAAACACCTGAAAAAAGGAATTAGTAGTTCCAAAGAATGAGAACTACAGAGAATTAAATTATACTGTCACCGGACAACCTACGCACAAGGTCAAGGGTGTTCCTGGAAGTGAGATGAAGAGAGTAATTTAGAAACTTCTTCGTAGCACAGAGGATGTCAGTGTATCTAGTATTTAAGTATGATTTAATAGTATTTATTAATGGTCCTACTACTTATTAATAAATGATTTAGTGATTAAACCTCAGGGGAAGACTAATAAAATATTTATACTCAAATAAAACTCACAATACTTGGATTTAAATGCATGCTAGTGGTGGAAAATAGATGAATATAATATAGTTATAGTTTATATAAAGATAATATCAATTAATAATGGCTTTATAATATATCTTTGAATAATAATAATTGTTTTATAATGTTTGTTTGAATTGTATTAAGTGAATGATTTCTAATAGCCGTCAAAATCCTCCCTTACCTATACCAAAATCCACTGGAGTGCACAGACCTTCAATCCAGATGATGTCACTGCCATCCCTGGAAAAAAAAGCACTGTGAGGGCCCATCAAATCCCCATAGCATCCACTGCAAGCAGATTCAACACCCAGACCTCCAGTAAGGAATCTCTATCACAATTAATGATAACACAGACCCATACCATTAATAGAAAATCCAGATAAAAGTGGATACCATAAAGAAACAGGTAAAATAACTCATCCAAAGAGAATATGATGAGCCCCAAAGCATATAAAGGAAATAAATGAAATTTACAAGCCCCCAATAACATCCCCAAGCATCCATATTAACCCAGCAATGACCTCCCAACCCATAAATCGGTGAATATCCATCCAAGGAAGCAGATTAAGTTGTCCAGACTGAGTGTATGCGCCTGAAATAGATGTTTATGCTTCTGTAGGTGTTGTGAGTCCACTGGACATGTCCATATGACCTAAAAAAGAAGAAAAACAAAGGGAATAGGCTATTAATAGGTTAAACCCCACTTATATACCTTAATATACATAATATACTGCATATTTCACTGAATATGAGATTTATGTATACATATAAGCTTATGTATGTCAATAATTACTTAATATCACTTAAGATAAGTTTATTATGACTCTATTAATACCTTAATAAGTATTATTAGGCTATGGATAAGCTATTTAAACTACTATAATTTGTATAATAGAGTAATAATTATATATATATGTAATATAATCATATATATTATTGTTTTAACTTTATTTTTAAGATATAAGCTTAATGTACTTAAGGTTATCTTATTTTAAGTATAAGAAATACTCAGCTGTAGGGATATATAGGCCGACACTCCCTCAAACAAAAAAAAACATTAAAAAATATATTAAGACATTTTAATTAAAAGTAAGGAGTGAATAGAAAAATAATTTTTAAAATTTCTATGTTACATATACTGAATAAACAGTATTATTTTGATTTAAATTTTTTCAAGAGATTTTTAATATCAGAGATTTCATTTTCTGGAATCCACTGGTCATATTCACTTGACTTATTTTTAAATCTTAATAGATACTCAACTCCCTTTTCTTTAGTAAGGTGTCTCTTTTTAAGTATCTTTTCAATTTCTGCCTTTTCAACTATTTCTTCAGGTTGCTGTTTATGTCTTCCAGATCTTCTTGGAAATAGAGCAGTATCCACCACAGAAAAAATGGGGGGGTATTGCTAGCAATACCCCTTGCTTGCACTCCGTTGAGCCACAAATCTATGCTTGAATTATGCACACATCATCACCATGTAGGAAATTGTTTGGCCTTACATTTAGTCAGAGATTTGTCACAAATTGAGCTCAAGATGAACCTACATTGATCACCGTTTGATCTTGTAAAATCCTAATTTGATCATCAGTTAAACTCCCTTTGATCTCACTTTGATCTAACATAAGCTTTTGCATATCCAATATGTCAACTATTCACTTTCAAAAAGATTCGTAATGAATTTCACATGGAATATTAGAAACGAAACCAGTAATTTTGAGTAAATGTCTCATCAAAATGATTAATCTACAACAAAATACCATCAAAATTCAATCTGATTACTGAAAACTTTTGGTAAAATGACTAATAGATATTTAAATTGGAAAATAATATTCCATTTCTCAATTTAAAATTCAAAATATAAATCCTCGTTTGAAATGTGAATTTTGTAGATTCCTTGCCTTCCTATATTATGAGTAATATTTGAGGTATTTTACACCTTTGTAAATATGGTGTTGTGGTGCTAGAAATTATCTCTGTTTCAATTCAACTTTATTGAAGCTTGATTCCAGAATGATACATATTTTATAACTATTTTGAGAAAAAAGTCACTAGTAATGAATTTAGCCTTTTATCTGTCCTTTATTAAACCTCACTTAATCCTACTTAAATCCAAATTGACCCACAAAAACCTTATTTGGGATATTTTTTAGCCCAGGATGATTCAAGATTGGAGCAAAATATTATTTTAAATATCCAATATGCCTATTGATTAAATTTCTTCAAGCTTACTTTAAATTCACATTAACATTAACTTTCACAGGAAATATTAAACACAAATCTTGAAAATATAGTATTTAAAATCATAATAAATATAATATAATATGCTTACAACAAAATTTTCTTTCTAGATTAATTGAAACAAAAAATTGTTCATTTGTGAAAATAGAAAAAATACTATCCATCCTGAATTTAGAATTCATTTTTAAAAATTTAATGCCCCCTCACTTTCAAGTTTATCATGTATTTCAAAAATTATATTTTTAATAATTTTGTGAATAGTACACCTGAGATATAAACTTGGGGATATCAAAAACTAAAACATCAGCAAATTGAAATGTTTTTTATTGTTATGAATGGAAATAATGATTGAAAAACACTATTAGAGCAAGTTTGATTTTGAATAATAGGCATACTTTCTCATGTAAATTTCAATAAAAATAATTTTTATTCTTACATAAGTTGCGGTGGATACATTTGAGCTCAAAAAGAATTAAAATTGACAAAATAAGAGTTCTATAATTCATATTCAAAAATGAAATCACCCTTCATTATCTACCTGTAAACTATTTTAAATTGAATAATTTCAAAGTCAGTATTTACTGATGTTATTTTTTCTTCTAAAAAATTTATTATATAGATTAATAGTCATAAACAGTTGACATAGATGTTAAATTTATATAAGCATTCTTTAATTCATAAAATGATAAAACTATCATTTATGTAAAAAGTGATGAAGGAAAAAAATATTATTAAATATTTTGATGCACTATCAATAAAATTGAAGATAGAGCATATCAAAAGTTTAAACTTAATTTCAATTTTGATATCATCATTTTATTTTATTTTACTTGAGTAGAAAACAGATTTTAAATCTCAATATAATTTTAAATCCCATTAGTTTGTAGATTTCAACATTTGAAACTATGAAATAAATATTTATGAAAGAATTTTACAATATTTGCCCTTCTAAAAACTCATAAATCCAACTTCAAATCTTCTAACCTTCACAAGTAACCACAATGCATTCTGAAAATACTCTATATTTAAATAATTAAAGGTAAATAAAATTATGTTTTTATTCTTTATTTCAATTTTTGATAAATAATATATATATATACATATATATATATATATAATTTCTTAAAAAGTCTAAGAGGGAACTTAATAGTGGTTTTGGCATTAGATATATAGATTCAACTTTCAAAAAATTTGTTTGGAATAAATTACAAAGACAAAAAGGATATATTTTGATGAAAGAATACTGATTTAGGTTCTCTTAAAATATTATTAACCATTTTTATGGAATATTAATCCATGGTTATCATTCTTTATGATATTATCATAGAATTTTTTCCTTTTTTAATATAATGATTTTCTATTGTGTGGTATGTAGGCTAAGATAAGTTTAAAAGATTTATTGAAGATATATATACCAGAAACAGTATAATCTGTAGATTTATAACTATAACTTACTTTTCTGATGTTTTACATCATTGATGAGTAGCTCATGCATTACACAAGTAAATAATTATAGTCTCTGGAAATAATTCCTTGTGAATTTCAAATTTTTTGTTATTCTTAAAATCATTACTCAAATAAACTAAAAATTTCTTCAAATATTGATTGAAAGAAGGAGTTACAAAATCTTATTTTGTAGTTATAAAAGTTTGAGTTATTTTTCATATTATCAAGTATAATGAACATTTGTAAATTTTAACTTGAAAACTAGTGATCATAGCAAAGTAATACTGGAAGAATCAGATAAAAAGGGTGGAATAAAGTCATAGCACAACAGGAAATGATAAAAAATTGTTGATTTTTATCTCATAAAATTCAACTTATTTTTAACATATTTTACCACCTTTAGATAATGCTTAGTGGATTTTAACATTATTATAACAAGCAAACTTAACAATGTTTTGATTTTTTTAACAAAAATAAATATTGTTAGATCATTTTTTTAAAAAATATGACTTATTTTTATGATTTATCTACAATAGTTAGTAGTTTTTTTGCAGAAATTACTTGTTTTGATACTCTATTTTTGAATTTTTTAAGAGACTTCATTGCATTAAAGTTTTGTAATAATTTTTCATTAAAGCATCATATTTTAAATCTAGAGAATTGGTTTTGAAATAATATATATTTTCATGTTAATTGAATCATTATTTTTGGATTGATAAATTATGTTAAAATTGGGATTGCTTATTTCTAGTGAGTGTACATCATAGTTTGTTTTCAAATCAAAGATTAATAAATGGTGAAATTTGGTAAAATTCTAAATATCTTTTAAACCTTTTTGATTTAAATAATGTTTAATTTTATGTAATCATTCTATAAGTAGAACACAGTTAAAATCTGATAATGGTACATTGCTTTCAATTTCTAATACTAAAATTCTATTCTACTTGAAACAATGTAAACTAAAGCTTGGTATCTCATAAGAAACTCACAATTTTCAAAAATCATATTTCCAACTTTTTAAACATGATACACATTAAAATATATTTTTAGAATAATTTCCTAATTAGTTTCAAATACTAGAAAATAATGACCTCAATTTATTTTAATACTTAAACCATTCTGATGAGTGAATTTCACAATCCTCTAAGTAACATATGGTTACCATTTATACACATATGCATGATTTCTCCTTTTGTTTAATTTTAGCTGAATCTAAAAAGTAAAATCACATGTTGAATATCATCTATAGATAAACTTCTTATATTAGAAGCTAATATTTCATATGAGAAATTTTTTATTGAGTTTGGGAAACATCAATAAGTGTTGGGTATTATAATTGAGCCATTTATTCAAGTAAATAAAAAAGGATGACCTTCTAAATATTTCACATGTATATATATATATATATATATAATAAAAATTAATTATATAGTAGCATTTAACCATGTTTTTATACTAATGTCATATAAAAAAAGGGATTGAACTAAAACTTTCAGTAAAGAAAATAAAAATAAGATAAGTTAATATTCTTGTTTATATTCTCATATTTTTGAAATGGCTTACTTAAGGGAGAAAATTATTTGGTTTTAGAGTACAAGAATTTCTAGATAAAAATCTTCACAATATAGTTTGACCCTCTCAAAAAGAAAATTCCTCAAATTTTACTATCACATTTTATATATTTGTTAAGTAATAGAAAATGGAGTTGTGTCTTTGACAATGAAGCTTTAGAAAATGAAATAAATGATTTAAATTTATAATATAATTTTTGAAACAATAAATCATGTATTCAAAAAAAATTATATATCTTACAATCAAGATAACAGTATTAATTAAGCAACTCTAACAACTTTGGAAAGAAAACAAGAAAAAAATAATTAGTAAAATGCATAAGTTATTTTTAGAATTTAAGGAAACTTAATAGCTCTACCTGTAAACTAGCCTTAAAGCAGGTTTGGATTTAACATGTGGAAATTCATACATAGTACCCTTCCATCATTAGAGCAGAATAAAATTTATGTAGTTTTATTTTTTTAATTTATAATAGTATTTTTATTTTTTGCTTTTTCATTAGTATAACTATATATTTTTAAACTTTTTTTTTTTTCATAACATAAGTTCAAAGCTGCACATCACTACTTCAAGATGAAACTCCATATAATGTAATCAATGAATGATATATTATAATGAATTTTACTAGAGACTTTTCAAAAATGGTGATTAAGAATACTTATTATAATTTTTTAAATTTTTATTATTATTCTATCTCTTGAAAGGAGATGGCCATATCTCAATTTAATTAGTTTTTCCTCAGAAAAATTTATTCTTGATCTAAATAAAATTGCATCACTATTAACTAGATGTTATTATACAATTTTAACAATTTTTTTATCTGAACATAGTTGAAACTATGTATAAATTAAAGTGTTTCCACATAGTCTTACTATTATCCCACCATTATTTTCAAATTTATATTTCATTATAACTGTAAAATAAGTCTTTCAATAATTTTAATAATACCTTAATATTTAATAATTTAGTTACATAGTAGATTTTTTATCCTTTTTTTATATGAGGCTTATTATATAAACACTACTTTTAGATTTTATCCATTTTGATGTCTGATAATTTAAATTTTCATTTAACTACCCAAATTATATCAAAAAAATTCAAAAGTATATTTTTTAATGTACTCTTTTTGATAAACTTATCATTTCTTATAGGTTATTCTTCAACTATTTATTGTAATTAATTACCCACTCATTTATGGTCTGTTATTGTTGTTCATTACATACAGACAAAATAAGGATACTCTCATATTATATTGGAGTTTTAAATTAAAAAGTAAATACTAGTGGCTGGTATTAAATATGAAGTTGTTATAACTAAGTTGAACATTAATTAATTATTAAATGGCATTTTATATTGCAAATTTTATTGAATGTATATAAAAATAACACTCAAGAAATATATATAAGATATATATATAACCATTGTATATCAAAAATGAAGTACTTATTGTCAGCCTGTATATCTCCAGGACTGAGTAAAAAGTACTTATAAGTTATGTTAAACACATGAACTATACATGGGAATAATAAATAAGAGTACACAAATAGTATACATAAGTAAAATTATGATAATACACAAAAAATGCCATTATAACACCTTATATACACGCATATATCCACCTTTTATAGGTCTTATGTACTTAATATTAAGTGGGGATATGTTAGGGTAATCTTAAGAACCTTAAGTATAAGGCTGCATAATTTTTAAGTACACTTAAAGCTGTTATATTCATTGTTTTATGCAAAAAACAAGAAATGCGCTTTATTTCACTTAAAAGTTGACTATATGCGCTATAAATTTGAGAATATCAAAATTGCGCTTTGACAGATCAATTGGGCTCATTTAGAACTATTGATTTGGCTATTTAAATGCATAAAAATAACACTTTTCAAATTTGGTGTTTTTTATGCCAGAAATGGCTTCTGTGTACTGGCCACATACTGCCTGCTTTTTTCCCGTGTGAATAGCTTCATTTTTAGCAAAGTTAGCTTTTTCACACTATAATTACCCCACATTCTACGCCCACTGTGGGGAAACACACTAAAATAGGCGACAGGCGCTTATTTAGTGTCCTAGCTTAATTAATAATGCATTGACCCTGTTTATATGCACTAATTTCATTAATAACCTCACTCTTGGCACTTTATTTCATCACCACGCTTAAATTCGCCTAATTTTAGTCAAGGATTTACCCGTGCAAGCGCCTGCCAAGAACTGCATGTAGTTACCCCACATCTCACGCACTTTTTTAAGTTTTTGGGTGGTTTCTCAGTCAATTTTGGTTATTTTTGAATGGGAATTTCACGTAGTATAATGTCAGGATTAGCCCCATTATTTCTACAGTCAATCCCCCTTATTATTAAGCTATTATTAACCTTAAAAAGTCTCCTTTAATCCTTAATATTATTGTTTTATACGCATATACTCTCTTTTTGTCTTTTTCTTTAATTTTGATGGATTTCCCTTATTATTTCAGGATTTTGGCGGTTATTACTCTTCTAATTATGTCATGGGTCACTGGGAATGTTGATGGGAATGTCTATTAGTTGTTTAGAGGCGTGATTAACTGTGTATTGGGTGGTACATCAAGGGAATCATAGTGGAACTCAGTGTGTATAAAAGGAGGAGGTTTTTGGGTTGTATTTCTACATTCTTTATCATTTACAATTAACCAATATAACCAAACAAATTACAATACATATCAATTAGTACTTTTATAAGACTTTTGAATAGTATCTGAATTATAAAATCTATTTTTCTACCAACTACAAAGATTGTAAGCCATATAAAAAACTAGTGAGAATTATATTACTGAGACCTTTGAATTTTGATTATATTTTACTACTTATTGGATTTATATTACAGTATTCATATAGGACCATTTAAATCTTCTAGACAACTGACTATTCAAGCTAATTCACGTCCTTGTACTTGATCTTAGCCTGACAATTGGGGGCCTTTCCTCAAGAATTCTGTTATAATCCTGGTAAGTAAAATTTTCAAGAGAAGGTGTACGTAAATAATATCCCTATAAAAATATTTGGATAATTACAACAGGTTGGGGTCACTTATATAGTGATTTCAGAAAAAGAAGCCCTGTTATATTATAAAATTGTGATATTGAATCAACAATTTTACCACTAATTTAACTTATAATTGTTATTAGTGGGTCTGTTAATAGACCAATTAAATTTGAGATCTTTGCAGATAAAATTTTTACCACTAATTTAACATATAATTGTTCTTAGTGGGAGTCTGTCAATAGACCAATTAAATTTGTGATCTTTGCAGATAATAAACCAATTAAACTGATTAATTGTTTTCTTTTAACAGGACTCTTAATCTTTTCTTTTATTGGTTTGTAGAATTCTTTAAATATTTAGAAAGAATCATACTGACAGTTGTTTTCTTTTAAATATAAACACGGCTACATATTGTAGACCAGTTAAATCAAGTGACCACATAAAAGCACATTTGACTTTTGGCACTTAAATATTCACTTAATACCAATAAGTAAGCAATAAGATTGTCTTCAGGGGTATTGATAAATACTGATAAAACTCCTTCTTGAAGTTTTATATCTAAATTCTCAAAATTCTTTAAATTCCACGTGAAATGTGTGACAACAATGACATTGTAAGTAATAAGGCAAAACCTTATAACTTAAGACCTAGAGCTGAAAGACCTGTTACAGGACATTCAAATGGAGGGCCAGGACTCTCCCATAATAAACAACACTCCGTCAATGTCTCTGGAGGAAAGGGAAAAGCTTCTAAAGCAGGTTTCAATAAAGAAATCAAAAAATACATTACAAGAACAAGTTCACTCCCTATCCACCCTAATGAACACCTTGACAGTAAGAGTCAACAATATAGTGGACCAGATCAACAATCTGGAAAAGAGAGCAGCTCAAGGTTTCATAGAAGTCAACCAAGCTCTAGTGGACATAAAGACTCAACCACCAACAGTAGCAACCAACAATTCCATAGCAACACCTCCAGCCCAAGAGGAGGACCAAAAAATTACAGTAAGCAAATGGAAATGGGATTGGTACGCCCAAAACTACAACAATCCTCAACAGCAGGGCTCCAGCAGTCACCCTTACAGGGGAAAGGCAAGGGGAGGCAGAGGAAGTGGGATAAGACCTTGGTAAGTCATCCAACTTCTTATGATCAATTATATCAACCTGACAATAAATTACTTATAGGTAATGAGATTGATAAGGAAATATTGGATATTATTGATAAGGATTTAAAGGATTATTCATTTGAACAGAATATGTTAAACTTGTCTTTACATGAGGACAATGTAAATAGTTTTATGGATCACCAGGAAAATACTATTAATATAAAAATGGAATCAAATGAATTAAATCTTGACCCTGAAAATGAGTCTTCTGAATTGGACACGGAAAAAATAGAATATTTTTTAAAAGAGAATCCAATGGAATCAAAAATAATAAGTAAATTATTATTGAGAATTGAAAAATTGGAAGAGTTTTCAAAAGAGTCAAACATTAATACAGAAAATGTATTATTACAGCTAACACAATCATTGAGTACCACAGCCAATAGATTAAAAATTATTGAAAATTCAAATAATGAATTAATCAATGAGAATAAAAGATTAAAATCTGAGATTAGAAATTTAGAAAGTAAATTAGAACACTCTCAGAATATGATGGCTACCATAGAGGGACGTGTAAAGTTGTCTTTTTCAAATGTAAATGATACTTTGACTCAAGTACCTGTAATAAAAGATAGGTTACAAAGGGTAGAAATTGAAGTAGCTAACATTTTGAAAAATACTGAAACAATAAAGGATAATACCTCTTATGTAGAAAGAGTACCAGTTTTTATGAAACACTCTGAGGATAAACCAATGATGGAACATGAACATAGTGTCATGGGCTCTGAGAATATAAAATCAGTAAAGGATGAAATAAATGATCATCTTTCTAAAGTAAGTGAATTACTCAATATTCCTCAGGTTAGGGAAGCAAAAACTAGCCAAAAGAACTGGCCTAAGTTAGATCAGTACCCTTCTTTTGACGGGGATTCAAAATCTGATTGGCAACAATTCATACAAAGAATTGATAACCTAAAATTTTCATACAAATTACCTGATGAAGAAATTACTTCAAAGTTAATATCTTTATTTACAGATGTGGCCTTATTATGGTTTGAATCTGTATTGAGTGAGGGAATTAATTACTCCTGGAATGAATGGAAGGCACTAATTGAAAGGCAATTTGGTGGCCCAAAATTTAGAATCACTCAACAAAGACTGTATGAAAGGGCCAGATATAATCCAAATGCTGGAGATAAACCCATGGTCTTCTTAATGCATTTAATAAAAATCATGAAAGCTATGGATCCAAAAATGGATTATGAAGAGTGGAAAGAAAAAATAATATACAAGTTGCCTATATCAGTTAGAGACATTATTGTAGCTAGAACTGAAACTGTCAGAGACACCTCTGGATTCATTAATATATGCAATGAGATATTATTAAACCACAAATATGAAACCAAGTATAGTAATTACAGACAAAGTGTTGAAGTGGTAAAACCTACTACAAGTAAGTTACCAGTGGAAAAGAAAAAACCTTCAGCTCCCCTTGTCCCTAAGAGACAAGAAAATAACACTTGTTACAAATGTAATGAACCTTGGGTTAAAGGTCACACGTGTAAGAAAAGAATAAATGTTATTGAAACCTCACAGAATTCTGAACCTAGTAATCATGAAGATGAGAATGTGGAATCCAGTGAGGATTGCAAGAGTAACATATCTTACAGTGATGATGAAAATGAGATATTTGTATTAGAACAGGATATAATGTTCCTGAATGATGCTATACCTCATACAGACACATCTTTAACTTCCATAGAGGAAGCTGAAATAATTAAAGATGTATCTCATGATACTTACAAAATAACACCTATCAGAGCACCTGTTATCATATGTGGAAAAGAAATGAATGCCATTCTTGACACTGGGGCTGCAGGTAGTGTAGTTTCACTTAATGCATTAAGGAAACTTGATAGTAAGTACCAGGAAAAACTAGAACCTGTTCAGACAAAGAACTGGAGGGGTTTTGGTTCAGTTTTAAATCGAATTGGCAAATACAAAACTGCTGTATTCTTTAAATATAATAATGGATATGTTAGAGCAGTTTGTGAATTTGTAATAATGGATAATAATAATTGTAGTGATTGGTTTATTATTGGCAATGATTTATTGACAAAATTTGGCATTAAACTAGATCCTGCAAACAGTTGTTTCACCATAGGGGTAAATGGTAAAAGGAAATTCAAAATATGTTCTGAAAATTCAGTATAAGCCATTTCTCCTAGAGAAGAACAACTGCAAGGTGGAAGAACCACCAATGAAGTGGGTGAATTGGAAAATGAAATCCAAAAGGCCTCTTTCAGTCCTCAACTCTCAAATATTGAACAAGAAGATATTTTGAGATTGATTAAATCATATCCTATGGCATTTGCTCATGGCTCAAATGAACTAGGATTGGTCAAAGACCATGAGATGAAAATCTCTTTAAGCTGTGATTTGGATAATATTCCTGGCAGCTTAAAAAAGAAACCTTACCCAGCATCTCCTGCAAAAAGGAAAGATATTGAAGACAATATAAAATTGTTGTTGGAAATGGGTATTGTTGAAAAAGTGGACACAACACCTAAGTATTGTGTCATTTCACCAGTATTAATCTCTTATGAAAAAGATAAGGCAAGATTATGTGGTGATTATAGAGCTCTGAATACATATACAGTAGATGATATTTACCCTCTACCAAGGATAGCTTCTATCCATGCTACCTTACAAGGAGCAAAATATATTTCCTGTCTGGATGGGAACAAGGGTTACCACCAGATTCCTGTGGAAAGAGATTCTCAAAATTACTTATTAATAACCACACATATGGGTATATATAAGTATGTGAGAATGCCATTTGGCCCAAAGAATGCCCCTTCAGTCTTCCAAAAATTGATGGATAGTGTTTTTCATCAGGAAATGGTTGAAGGATGGCTATTGGTCTATATTGATGACATCTTAGTGTTTTCAAAAACATATGATGAACATTTAAATCACCTGAAAAGAGTCTTTCAAAAAATGGATGAAATTAATATGACTATTGCATTAAAGAAATGTAAGTTTGGATTTCAATCCTTGAAAGTACTTGGACATGTTGTATCTGGATTACAAATTTGTGTTGACCAGAATAAAGTGGCAGCAATTAAAAACATTGGGATACCTAAAAATGTAAAAGAGGTTCAAAGTTTTTTGGGTATGTGTGGATATTATAGACAATATATTAAAAATTACCAATCCATTGCAGCCCCTTTAACAACATTGATCAGGAAGAATGAAGCTTTCATTTGGAATAATGAAAGACAGCACGCCTTTAACAAATTAAAGGAATGTTTAATGTCAGCTCCAATATTGGGACTGCCAGATTTCACCCTACCTTTTATCTTGTACACTGATGCAAGTTTCATAGGTTTGGGTGCTGCTTTACAGCAAAAACAGATAATAAATGGAAAATTATCTGAAGTAGTTATCTGTTATATATCCAGAACCTTAAGAAAGACAGAACTAAGGTATGGTGCCACACAGCTAGAATGTTTAGCCGTGGTGTGGGCTTTGGAGAAACTTCATTACTATCTGGAAGACCAGAAGTTTGAACTTATAACAGATTGCAGTGCAGTAAAATCATTACTAAACATGAAAACACCTAATAGGCACATGTTTAGATGGCAACTAGCTGTACAAGAGTACAGAGGAAGAATGACAATCACTCACAGAGCGGGAACATTGCATTCAAATGTGGATTTATTATCAAGAAGTCCTTTGCCAAATGATGCTGACAACCCAGCTTATGTACCTGAAAATGAGGTTATACATATATTTGGGATTTATATAGTGGATTTAGAAGAAGAGTTTATGCAAACTATATTGGAAAATTATTCATCTGATAAAGATTTGTCTAAACTATCTACCATTCTTAATGATCCAACAAATGCCTCCACGAGTGCATTAATTAAAACCTTGCCTCCAAAGTATAAAAATGCGTTGGAAAAAGGTAAACTATCAATTGAAGATGGATATATATATTACAGGAAAAAGTTAAGCAATGTAATAGTAATACCACCTTCTATGAAAGAGTTAATGTTAAGTACTTGTCATGATGACATCTTAGCTGGTCATTTTGACTTTAACAAAACATTAACCAGAGTTAAAAATACAGCCTGGTGGATAAACATGAAAGAGGATGTACAAAAATACATTGAAACATGTGACTCTTGTCAGAAATCTAAAAGATTAACTGGGAAGAGAGCTGGGTTGTTACAACAAATAGAGCAGCCAAAAGCTCCATGGGAAATTATAAACATGGATTTTGTAACTGGCTTGCCATTAGCAGGAAAAGAAAGTTTCAATTCTTGCTGGGTAATAGTGGATAGATTAACAAAAATGTGTAAGTTTATCCCTACCCATAAAGAGGTATCTGCAAAAGACTTGGCATTACTATGGTGGACTCAGATGATGAATACTGCTGGGTTCCCCAAAGCCATAATCTCTGACAGAGACCCTAAATTTACTTCAGAGTTCTGGACATCTTTGATGGAAGTATCAGGTTGTCAATTAAAATTGTCTACAGCACACCATCCACAAACTGATGGGCTGGCTGAGAGGATGATACAAACTCTTGAAGACATGATCAGAAGATATTGTGCCTTTGGATTAGAATACAAAGACAATGAGAAATTCACACATGACTGGGTAACATTAATTCCTGGCCTTGAATTTGCTTATAACAGCACAACTCATTCTGTAACAGAGAAGAAACCATTTGAACTCTGGCTGGGATATGTACCAAATACACCAGTAAATCTTTTAAATAAGCTACCAAGGTTGGATATACACCCTGGCACTAAATCCTTTATTCATATGCAACAAATGTGTAGGAAGCATGCAGAGGAATGCATCCAAAAAGCATTTGAATATGAAAAGAAAAGGTGGGACAAATCTCATAAAGAATTTGAATTTAAAAAAGGAGATGAGGTCCTCATATCAACACTACATTTTAACTTACAAGGTAATGTTAAATTAAAGGATCCCTTTGTAGGACCTTTTGTAGTAAATAAAATGGCTGGGAATAATGCAGTGGAAGTCATATTATATGCTCCATATGATAGGAAACATCCAGTTTTCCCTATCTCATTATTGAAACCTTACCATGCAAATGATCCTGACTTATTTCCAAAAAGAAGGGGAAGGCCTAAAAAGCAACCTGAAGAAATTGTGGAAAAAGCAGAGATTGAAAAAATACTCAAGAAAAGAATCCTTACTAAAGAAAAAGGAACTGAGTATTTACTAAGATTTAAAGGGAAATCAAATGAATTTGATAAATGGATACCTGAAAAAGAAATTTCTAATTTATCCACCCTTCTTAAAAAATTTAAACAGAAATAAATTTCTGTTCAACCAGCTGAGGGGTTAAAAAACCAGTACTCATAATATTTTATTATGTTTTATTTCTTTAAAGTTGAATCTTTAATGCTACAGATTTATTCTGAATACCTGAAAATTACAAATTAAATAAAATAAAATGTATGACTTATCATTTTTTTTATTGTTTTTTTTGGGTGGGCGAGTGTCAGCCTGTATATCTCTAGGACTGAGTAAAAAGTACTTATAAGTTATGTTAAACACATGAACTATACATGGGAATAATAAATAAGAGTACACAAATAGTATACATAAGTAAAATTATGATAATACACAAAAAATGCCATTATAACACCTTATATACACGCATATATCCACCTTTTATAGGTCTTATGTACTTAATATTAAGTGGGGATATGTTAGGGTAATCTTAAGAACCTTAAGTATAAGGCTGCATAATTTTTAAGTACACTTAAAGCTGTTATATTCATTGTTTTATGCAAAAAACAAGAAATGCGCTTTATTTCACTTAAAAGTTGACTATATGCGCTATAAATTTGAGAATATCAAAATTGCGCTTTGACAGATCAATTGGGCTCATTTAGAACTATTGATTTGGCTATTTAAATGCATAAAAATAACACTTTTCAAATTTGGTGTTTTTTATGCCAGAAATGGCTTCTGTGTACTGGCCACATACTGCCTGCTTTTTTCCCGTGTGAATAGCTTCATTTTTAGCAAAGTTAGCTTTTTCACACTATAATTACCCCACATTCTACGCCCACTGTGGGGAAACACACTAAAATAGGCGACAGGCGCTTATTTAGTGTCCTAGCTTAATTAATAATGCATTGACCCTGTTTATATGCACTAATTTCATTAATAACCTCACTCTTGGCACTTTATTTCATCACCACGCTTAAATTCGCCTAATTTTAGTCAAGGATTTACCCGTGCAAGCGCCTGCCAAGAACTGCATGTAGTTACCCCACATCTCACGCACTTTTTTAAGTTTTTGGGTGGTTTCTCAGTCAATTTTGGTTATTTTTGAATGGGAATTTCACGTAGTATAATGTCAGGATTAGCCCCATTATTTCTACAGTCAATCCCCCTTATTATTAAGCTATTATTAACCTTAAAAAGTCTCCTTTAATCCTTAATATTATTGTTTTATACGCATATACTCTCTTTTTGTCTTTTTCTTTAATTTTGATGGATTTCCCTTATTATTTCAGGATTTTGGCGGTTATTACTCTTCTAATTATGTCATGGGTCACTGGGAATGTTGATGGGAATGTCTATTAGTTGTTTAGAGGCGTGATTAACTGTGTATTGGGTGGTACATCAAGGGAATCATAGTGGAACTCAGTGTGTATAAAAGGAGGAGGTTTTTGGGTTGTATTTCTACATTCTTTATCATTTACAATTAACCAATATAACCAAACAAATTACAATACATATCAATTAGTACTTTTATAAGACTTTTGAATAGTATCTGAATTATAAAATCTATTTTTCTACCAACTACAAAGATTGTAAGCCATATAAAAAACTAGTGAGAATTATATTACTGAGACCTTTGAATTTTGATTATATTTTACTACTTATTGGATTTATATTACAGTATTCATATAGGACCATTTAAATCTTCTAGACAACTGACTATTCAAGCTAATTCACGTCCTTGTACTTGATCTTAGCCTGACACTTATCAACATGGTCTTTTTAAATGATTTTCAAATTTACTTAAAGAGACATTAATATTACCAATTCAAATTTTATATCAAATACAACAATATTATTATTTCATTTTTAATTATTTTACAAAAAATTTGAGTTTCAAAGTAATTTAATTCAGTATTTAATGAATGTTTTTGAAAAATATTTTTAAAAATAGAAATAACCCCTCACAAAAAAAAATATAATTTTTTTTACTTACAATTTGCACCATATTTCTACCCTTAAAATATTTGTATTCTTCTAACAAAAATATTTTTTAAATAAATTTAAAATTTTTTTCATTATTCAATTACAAAATGTCAAATTTATAATTTATTTTACCTTACTAAAAAATTTAGATGAAAATTTAATTTTGTATTTCCAAAAAACAAACTTAAATGTCAAAAATTAAAAAAACAAAATTATAAATATAATTATGAGAAAGAGGTAGATTAAATTTATAATATTCATATAAAAAAAATTCATAAATTTTATGGTGTTTGAATTTTAAATTTAATGTATTAAAAAATAATTATTAAATAACCAAGCCAAATGAAGTTGGCTTGGATTTTTGGTATCACTAGAACTTATTTTTTTTCTTATACTCACATTTTAATTTTTAATTTATTTTTTTTTCTACATTTCTCATTTTTTTTTTATGATTTTTAATGTTTTTAAGACCGAAGTTGCTTTCAAACAACTTCGGTCTAACGTTTTTCTCACTTTCCCACCAGATTGCACCTGGTAGGGAAAGTCGCTTCCATTTTAGAGACCAAGTCCCTTGCAGGGACTTTGGTTTCTCTGTGTGCATTGCACAGCCAGAAAAAAACTGGCTGTGCAATGCACTGCATGCAGCACATGCAACACGCATTGCTGCTGCAAGTAATGCGCATTGCATGCAGCAGAAATGCGCGTTGCATGCAGCAGCAATGCACATGCTGCGCATATCTCATGCAGCTGACTTGATATCAGCTGCATGAAATATGGTAGCAATTGTGCAAGGCGCGTTGCACACTGCTTTGGCCACCTCCCAGCCTAGTAAATTAGCTGGGAGGGTGGCAAACATTACAGCAAGCAATCGAAGTCGCTTTTAGCGACTTCGATTGCTTGAAAGAGACACTTCCAGCCAGGGGAAACCTGGCTGGAAGTACTAAATTGCAATGTAAGGGACCCAAGCCAATTTCAAAGGCTTGGGTCATAAATTAAGGTTTCTAAAAAGCAGCCAGTATAAATCTGGCTGAAATAAAAAGTAAATTTTTTAAATAAAATACATAAAAAAATAAAAATTTGTTCAAATAAAATATACAACACTCTTCAGCCAGTAAGAAACAGCCTTCCATTGTTACACATAGAAACAAAATCAAATGTTTCTTTCATCAACATTGGCCATGTTTCAATATTTTGAACCAAGTAAGATCAGGAAAAAGGTCACGGCAAAAAAATTGCATAATTAAAAGTCTCCCAATTTAATATGGTGCGGAGGTTCATATTTTAGAAATAGGTGGTGCACATTATAGTTTCCTTTAAAAAAATTCAAAAATGAATTAATTTTGGCGCAATGTAAATTTAAATGTGATGAGTGTATGTTTTTTAGCTACGTGAAACATGGTAGCTAGAATTATGTGGCGTCAATTTTTTTTAGATGTGAAATTCAGTGTTCCACAAATGTGCATCTGTACAACATGCAGCCAAGTAAATTCTAGCTGGAATTAGTATATGCATAGGAAAAAATGATCATGCTGTGTACAGTGCCTTGGCAACATCATTCTTGGAATTTAGATGAAGTTTATCATATGACTTGGAGAGCTGCATTTTTTTGAAAATGTGATCAGTGAAAATTCATGATATGTACATCTGTTTGCCACCCAATTTATTTTTCCTTTCTATTTCTCACTTACCTTTTTCAAAAATTATCAATCATATTTTTGCTTTATCATTTTGAATTATTGGTACTATTTTCTTGACCTTATCTGATTACCGGTAAGCAAATTTTTCTTGCTATTGCATTTCATATCATTTTGGTTTGTTACACTTTTTTACACTTTTGACAAGTTAATCTAATGATTCTAATTCTGAATTTATTTTTATGGTATCTTTTACTGTACCCTTTCGATTCATTATAAAATAATTCTTTTTCAGTTAACTTAAAGTTTTTTTATTTGTTTGTCAATTTACTTTTCTTTATTCCTTATCAAAAATGTTCAATTTATTTATCTAACCATTTATTTTTTAAAACAGTGATTATAAAATAAACTTTATAATTAATTTTGATCAATCAGCTACAAATGGAAGAAGATTTTATAGACATGTAAGTTCATGTTTTGCTTATCATTTTTCTATATTTCTTTAATACTTTCTCAACCATTATATTATTAATATGAAAAGTAAAACATCATCTCGTACTTGCTGAAAGCATACAGGATAATGTTTTTCTTTTCATAATAATAATTAGATTGTTTGTACTTTACCTTTAATTTATTGATTTTTAAGTTGTTTCAAAGTCTCGTACTTGCTGAAAGCATACAGGACAATGCTACAATTTAAAAATTAATAATTTATTGAAGTATAACTTTCTAAGTCAATATATTGATCAGAGCAAGATTTTTCATTTTATATATGTGGATATCATAATTCTGTAAATTTTTTAATATTACTAGTGTATTGGAGTTATACTTTCATTATATTATTAATGTTAAGTGTAGAGCCAAATCTCTTACTTGCTGAGTGCATACAGGATAATGCTATACTCTTTATATGTATAATTTAATAAAGTATACCTTTGAAACGCTTTCTTAATATTTGAAATAAAGAAAAAGTATATAAATTTACTAATATGTAGATATGCTAACTTTTGTATTTCTAATATTGAAGATATGATAAAGTTAAAGGTATCATTGACTGATAATTAAAATTATGTTACTATTTTCTAATTTTTGATTTTTTTCTATTTTAAATCAAAATTGAATTCTCTTAGGATTGAACCATCAATGAGTAACGATTTGAAAAAAAAAACGGCCAGGGAAGAACTCTAACAATAGGTGGGCAAAAGACATTGCTACTGGAATGAAACTTGTAAACGCTCTTGGAATGGATACAAACAGGAAGAAGCCACATTTCTATGCACGATCTTATGCAAATAATATGACAGATTGCAATAATTATTACAATTTTTTTCCTGGATGTAGTATTTATAAACCAAAAGGTGTCTTAATACCTAATGTTCTTGTGCAGACTTTTGAAATTCATGAGCTCAAAGAACTAGATATGTTAGAAGCTACGGTGCGATGCATTAAGGATCTTTCTTACTGCGAACATGAAATTAAAAATAATGGTTATCATCAAAGAGCTGGTGGTTTTGGAAAAATGTTTGGTGGTGGCTTTATTTTAGATAGAAAGAAATCTTTACATATTCGTAAGTATCACTTTTTTTAATTTAAATACTGAATTTTTGAATGCTTTTCCTTGCAGATGAATACACTGATGATATTGTAAAAACGGATGAATATAAAAAACGAATGAAGAGGATTGCAATGTACTTTGAATATTTTTTTAAAAAAATATCATATGTAAAGTACAATTAGGCAACTAATCTTTGCGCAAAACTTGGTATTCCTGGATTTTCAAAAGTTTCTAGTGAAGAAGAGGGTGTACCGTTTGCTAGTAATTTAACTTGGACATCTGGAGGGAATGGTAATGGGTTCTCTAATGAGTTTCATCTCGATAAGGATGCAAGTGAGTATACTTTAGGAATATTTTTTCCTAAAGATACAGAAAAAAACACCATTCATATGAAGTATGATAAGACCCAACCACGACAAATAGGTGGAGAACTTATGTTTCCCGAAATTCGAAGTAAAATCAACTTTGAAGCAACTAATGGAATAACAGTGACATTATGGCCTGCCAATCAACTAAGGCATTTCACCTCAAGATGTCATGAAATTCCTGGCTTCACTAGGATAGGTTCTTCTATTCAAATCAGCACTAGACTTTTTCATGCTATAGAAAAGCTTAATGTTTTTGATATTGATATTTCAGAATACTTAGAAATTAAAAAAGAAAAATTTAGGTTAGAATATTTGATTAGTGCTTTGAGAGTTTTTTTGAAAAGAGATGACTTAATAGAGGAAGAAATAGAATCAGCAAAGTATTATTTATCTAATGTTAAGACAAATCTAAAAAATCTAGATATATAAATATTAAAAATTTATATTATATATACACAACTTAATGCAAATTTAAACATGATAAATACTGGGAGTAGCTGTAACATTTTCAGTTTTGATAATTATAGTATTATCTATTTTTTTTATTTGTGAAATAAAATAATTTTTTTTCATAATATTATAAGAAAATTTGATTTACTTTTGAGGAAATATATAAGTTGTGAAATCTTTAAATGTCATTTTTATTAAATTGGTAGCAAAGGTTCTAAAATAAAAAAAACTATAATAAAGAATTTGAAATATATTAGCCATAAAAATGTGCTTTTAATGCTACCAAATTAACTGTATAGTATTTTAGGTCAAACAGGCTTATTAATAAAAAAGTTAATAATAAAGAGTTGAAGAAAGAATTTTGAATCAATAATAGATTAAATTGTATTTTTTTAAGAATGTACTCATTTAATTATTTAAATTGTTCTACTTCTGATTAAAAATGTTACAATCAACGAAAATATTTGTAATAATTAATAGATTATATAATATTAAAGGTAAAGTAACAAAACTAGAGCAGTTATCAGATTTTTATATAAACAATAAAATATTTAAGAATTTAATACAAGTATTTGAAATCATATAAGTAGATTTTAAAATCTTTGTTATTGCTGGACTTACAATAATTTTTTTTAATAATTAATTTAGAAAATCATGTCAAAGGTTACTTAATAAATTTCAAAGATGGTCACATTTTTGACGTATTTGAAGGAAAATAACTTGAATTATACAAGATATATCATATAGACAGAAATTTATTTATTTACATGTTGGAATATTAATTTATTGAAAGGCTATGTTTAGCAAAAAAAGGTGATACTGGCTGAATGGAGCTCCAGTGATTAAGAAAATCTGCAGAAATAGCCCTAGAAATTCCCGGAGGACTTGGGGTATCAAATTTTAAAGGAAATGGATCACACTTGCCTATAAAAGGTTTTATTAATGTTAAAATATAGTTATTTAAATTTTTCCAAATTATTTCTTCCATCAAATGATTTTTTTTCATGTAAATTAAGAAACTTAACTTCTGATATTACCTCCAAGCAATCAGCTGCTGAAGCCAATCTATGATCTTGAGAGCTCAGAAATAAACCATGGAAACCATCAATTATATAGAATGTAAAAGATTGATATCGGTGGTGGGAGTATTCAGAATTTATTTTGTTTAGTGCAGCCTTTTGTTTCTCTCTCATTATAGCCAGTTCAGTATTTTCGTTTTTCTCACTTGATTGTTGAGCTTCACTAGTCTTTCCACTTGATATTGTTGCAGCACAATATTTTGATTTAAGAATGATAATTGACATAATTATATCAATGATAATATTGCTGATTTGAAGAAGAGTTGACATTGATATATCACGGGTTTGAAGTGCAGTGGGACCAACTTCTAAGCCATCAGAAATCGGACTCTTCAGATTTGAAAGGTGAGCTAGAAGCTGAAGACCACGTTTAATTGGACAATCTGAGTTAATGTTTTGATGTGATGGAAGCTGGCTGAATTCATGTGCGGTCAGATAAAGTGAAGATGACACTACGCAATATAGGGGGTGGACTTGCTAGCAAGTCCTCAACCTGAACTGAGATGGAACTCAGATGGAACTCAGACTGAACTCATACTGAACCCAAACTGAACTCTACTTGAACACCCACCTAAAACTGTTCTGCTGAGTGGTGTTCATTCCTGATTGTATGGTTCCTTTATCAATAGCTCAATGTGTGTTCAATCTGTTGTGAGTTTGGGTCCAAGGTTGCGGACTCACTAGCAAGTCCGCCCCCCATATTGTGTGGTGTGATATAAGAGATACCCATGAAGAACGGCAGTGGTCACTTGGGATCATTAATCTCATGAGCATTCGGATAAGATTGGATCCAGGGTGATCCGTTTTCTTTGTTGAGGAAAGAATTTCAGTATTTAAACCATCAGGATCACATAAATCTTCCATTTTTTTGAAATCAATATTATCGAGTACCCATAGCTGTGAGCTATCAATCTCTAAAAAAATATTTGCTACAAAAGGAAAAAAAAAATAAGTAAAAGAACAAAAGTCAAGACTAAAAATTATGGTAACTTACATAACTCAGTAAGTTTTGAAAGCCAATCTTCTCCACAAGATTTTTCCCAATGAAAAGTAAACATTGGAATATTTGACATGGGTTCTTGGGAAGAAGTAGAAGAGCGTAATTCGAGGAGAGTAACAATTTCCAACCACGACCTGAAGACCTTTGCCGTGCTGATTCTACCTTTATAAAAATTATGAATTTTACAGAATTCCTCCTGCAAATCAGATTCTTTTAGAACTGAGGGTGAATAAGTTAGAGGTTTTTTCGATATCTTGATTGGAGTTGATTTCATTGGTAGAGAAGCTTTCAAAGAGGTCAAAGTAGGTAATTTAGGAGGTGATGGGTATTGCTTCTTAGAAATGAAGGAATTTGGTGATGAGCTGTTTGAATCATCATCTTTATCAAACATATCAACATGTCTTGAAGAAGATTTTTAACTTTGCTTTTTTTGATGAACAAGCAGAGCTTCATATTCTGACAGTTGATCATCGCTATTTTCATTGCTCTTTTCATCATCTTCATCAGGGAGAGGGCGTTTATGGATGGAACAATCTATAGCAGGTGAGTTTCTGGTACAAAATATCAAAAGAAAGATAAAAAGTACAATATGTAAGCAATAAAAGAGATATATGATTGAATTTTAAAGATAAAAGAATAACAATAAAAAAAAAAGGAAACAAGAATATACTCATTATCAAAACCTTTGCTTTTTTTTTTGAGATTTATTATTTGATACATCAGAAAATTCATTAGCAGAAGCCGGTTTAATACGTCGAACAAAAGAGGAGCCTTGGGATAATCTCTTTTTCTTGGAGCGGATAACAGGTGTTTCAAGATTTTCCTTAGAAGTTGAAGCATGAGTTGAAGCTGATGGTTCATCTGTCTCATCATCATCCCTAATGACAATGAGTTCATCAGGAGGAATCATACCCTCCTCATAAGCTACAAATATATATGAAGAAAAAAAATATTAATAATCTTATCTACTAATTTAAAAGGAGACAAAAAAGGTGATGAACATACATTTTTCAAGGCTTTTCACATATTGGAGTAAGTCATTACAAGGGTTAGATAAATATGAAGGAGAAGGATTATTGTTAAGGATCTTGACAAGCTCTTCTGTTTTATCTCTAGCCAATTCAAGTAAATTGCAATACTGAACTCTTGTTATTTCCTGCCTCTCATTGTCAAGTACAGGAGGGTTAGGTGCCATGCCATGTGGCAGACATGGTGCAAGCTCAAAAGCTTCAAAGCGAGTATCAATCAGAGAGTGGGATGAAACACATTTGGGTGCTGGAAAATCAAATTTTTGAAAAAAAAAGATATAGAACATAAGTGAAATATATAAATTAAGAGAGAGGAACATGATATACATACAAAGTGGAGGTGTAGGATTTTGTATACTAGACATATTGATTAATGAATATTAAAAAAAAGTATTCGATATCAAAAAATTATGATGTAATATGATGAGTAATTATAAGAAACTCTATTCTAGAAAATTGAAGTTGATAATTTAATAGGATAAAAAATTGAATAAGATTAAAATTAAAGTGAGGATGAAAGAAACAGAAAACATAAAGAGGGGGATTTTATATTATTTGAGCTTTTTTTAACATGTATTATTCATAGTGGGGTAAACTGAGTAACATGCTAAATCACAATCTGTTTATATTGAAGCGAAATTTGATGTAGCTAACAGAAAATACTAGTAATTCTTTGGGGACTTTTAGTGTGAAAAACAAATAATAACAAATTTATATCCCATATGCAAATTGCCACGGGTAAATACAAAATTTTTTAAATTAGAATTTACTCCTAAACAATGGAGATACACTTAATTAGTATATTATATGAAAAAAAAGGATAATCCTTTATGAATATTTGTTAAATTTACTTTCAGATGACAATGCGAGATTCACATATATACTGATATGCCTCATCAAACAAGAAATGAATTATAAATATAAAATTGGTAACATTAGAATTTAAGATAAGAATTTGTTTTTTAAGTGACAGGAGGAGTGTCAGGCTAGGGTGTGGGCACCGTGACCAAACCTTTGATAAACTTGGATACAACTAAGGGAAAAAAAATTGAATAGTTTTATTTTGCAATATATCTTAGTCTGCACAAGATATTGCATTGTTGTCCCTAACTATACCAAAATTGTTACTTTTAAAAAGTTATAGGACTACTAAGTTGATAAAATATTATTATGAATCACCCAATGAAATACCTTAAGCAACATTCAAAATTATTAAAATATTAATATTCAATTTGAGATTTGGATTAGCTAATTTTTCACAACTTACCACAGTTTTGATTAATATAATAAAACTTGAAAAAAATTGTTGAGATAACCTAGAAAGGGGTGCAAGAAAATGATGAAACATATGACTTTAAACTTAACTCATACACTATTGATAAACTTTATGGATCCTGATTAATTTCTATCGAAATTAATTTTGAGACTAGCATATTGAATTTTAGCTATGACCAAGTACTGTAAGTGCCATGGTTTGTATTCAATATATTGGTGTTGAAATTAATTTTGATAGGAATCAACAAGTATCACATGACACCATGCATGAAACACTGACAGAAACCATCAAATTTATGAGGCAATGAACCTCATAATTTTGATCGAAATTAATATAGACCCCTGCATATTGAATACAAGCCATTTCACATGGACTACACAGACATAGATAAAATTCAACATGCATGGCTTAAAATTAATTTTGATCGAAATTAACCAAGGCATTAAAACATCAATTTTTATATGGTGTACTTGATCAAACCAGTTTATCTAACTGCTTAGCTTACCTATACTTATAGGAATTTTATGCATAGTCCATGTCCATATTAATTTCAATCCAAATTAATGTTGACTAATACATAATGAATACATGCTATGCCACTTACACTTGCCAGGCATAGCTACCATTAAATATGCCAGTATCAAAAATTAATTTCAATCGAAATTAATGAGCATGATAATCATGAATTTCTGGAGTCAACTGCTTATTTTTATGCATGGTGCCTTGCCAACATTAATTTCGATCGAAATTACTTTTGATACTGGCATATTGCATGGTGTCTATTCCTGGAAAGTGTAAGTGGCATAGTGTGTATTCATTATGTATTGGTCAACATTAATTTCGATCGAATTTAATGTTGACATTTGCATATTGAACCCAAGCCAGAAAACAACCCAGAAGATTCTTCATAAAACTTCCCATTAATTTCGATCAAAATTAAGGCTGACCATATACATATTGAATGGTAGTTATATCTGGTCTGAGTAAGCAGAGATTACTTATATTCAATATGTATTGGTCAACATTAATTTTGATCAAAATTAATGAGCATTTTGATCATGAACTTTTTCAGTCAGTTAGTTGTTTCAATGCATAATGGCATGCCAACATTAATTTTGATCAAAATTAATGTTGAAATGATATAATGCTTTTTTGCATGACATGTAAAGGACGGCAAGTATTTTTAAGTATTGAAATTTACTATACATGTTGAGGGTAAATATAAAATTTACATATCCATATTAATTTCTATAAAAATTAATGTTGACCAATACATAATAAATAGTAGATATGCCTGGCTAGTGTAAGTGGCATAGCTTTTTTTCAATCTGCACTTGGCAACATTAATTTCGATTGAAATTAAGGTTCATGATTATCATCAATTTATTCAGTCAGTTGCTTACTGTTATGCATGGTAACATGTCAACATTAATTTTAATAAAAATTGAATTTGACATGCCACCAAGCATTTTTATGTAAGATGAAAAGTAGGGCACTCTATTCTTAAGTAAACACATTACAATGCATATTGAGCATGTAAATATCATTTACACATTAATATTAATTTCAATCAAAATTAATGTTGACCAATAAACATTGAACACAAGCTTTACAACTTACACACACCAGATATAACTACCATTCAATATGTATATGGTGCTCACTAATTTTGATCGAAATTAATGAGCAGTTTTATGAAGAATTTTTTGGGTCGTTTGCTGGTTTGGGTTCAATATGAAAATGTCAATATTAAATTCTATTGAAATTAATGTTGACCAATACGTAATGAATACACACTATGCCACTTACACTTTCCAGGAATAGACACCATGCAATATGCCAGTATCAAAAGTAATTTCGATCGAAATTAATGTTGGCAAGGCACCATGCATAAAAATAAGCAGTTGACTCCAGAAATTCATGATTATCATGCTCATTAATTTCGATCAAAATTAATTTTTGATACTGGCATATTTAATGGTAGCAATGCCTGGCAAGTATAAGTGGCATAGCGTGCATTCACTATGTATTGGTCAACATTAAATTCGATTGAAATTAATATGGATACATAAATGTGACATAAAGAGGTATGGACCATCAATTTGTTGAAAATACATTTTTATATCTCATACATTATTTGTTTTTCTTAAATAAAATGTTACTCTCTCTCAATATCACTTTATAACATTTACCAAGCTGCTTTGAAAAAAAACAGAATACATAAAATTCAATATAAGATAGCTATATTACACAGAAGATCACTGTTATACCTAAGTTATGATGATGTTGATGCTCTATTAATTGATTCCCGAATCTTTACCAGATCAATATCAGCTCCAACCCCAAGTGACTCACGTTCATTCACAGATAATCCTTGCAAAAATGTTGCTGAATAGCAATTCTTGGGGAGGTATTTGGGAACATTGAATATACCATTTTGTGCAACTGTCCTTTCTGATGACGGTGAATATGTTTTTAATGCTGATTTTTTTTGAGCTGGTGTATGGGCTAAGTCCTTTGTCATCTTATCCATTTTTTTAAACAAATCATTGAGTTCAGGATTTTGCCATCCAGGAATAGCTCGGATAGGTGCAGTTGGGGCTGGTGCTGGGCCTTCCTCGATATCAGAGATGCACCTAGTATCATGAAAAAGCACAACAAAACCTGGCACATCACTGCAGAGATCTCTTGCTAACTTGTAGCGTGCACTAGCAATCTGAATTCCAACTAAATCAGCTTCATAATAACAAAAAGCAAAGTAAAATAAAAAACTTACCTTGGTCCGATAACATTTTACTTGTGCCCTTGCCCTCTTTTCAATCTTTTCTCTTGCTACCCTTTCCTCTTCTTGCCCAAACAACCTTATCATCTCCTTCCCCTTATTAACTACCCATTTCTCTATAACACATTGAGTGAACTGAAGCTTTGACTGATCGATTGTATTCAAGGTGGTGAGCCATCTGGTACAGTGGTCGCATACTATGCTTCCCATGACTTGATTCCAAGTTGATTCTGAAAAATCACGGCAAGTCCAATCAAACGTGAATTTCCGAAAACCTTTTTCTTGCAATTCACGCTCTAAGTTTCTTTTGACAGAAAGTGGGATCGGTGCTCCTCCTTTTAGTCCTCGAGGCTCAGGTGCTGGAAAAAATTCGGGTAGTCGAATTTTGGATCGCAAGAAGGCTATAGAATTGGTTATCAGAAATTGTCGATCAGCTGCAGAATTGGCACGGTTAGAAGATTGGACTTGGGTTAGGACAGTTTGAATGGTTTTTAGTTTGAATTGGCTCCAATCTTTCCAATTTTCAATCTCCAAAGGTGTTGGGCTCGCAGGATATTTTGATATTTGTGTTGGTCCCCCAAGACAATACTTCAGAAAGTGGTAAATATTTCTATTTAGACTGTCCGAGCTCCTGGGAACATCATTCCTTATAACTAAGCCTCTTACAGCCCTTAACCCCCGTTCTTGCTCATGAGACTCTGCTGAATTGAGTCTGTGGTAATCACTGATACCCATAATGATTGAGGGATTCACTAACAATTCAAATAAGTTAATTAAATTGGTTATTTTTCAATAAAAGAATACACTACAAATTTGACTTACCTGCTCCACTTGTGCTTGCTCCTTGGTTAGGCTGAGCAGATGATGATTGGTCTCCAAAAAATTCCCTCAATACTTCACTAGCCCAATCTCTTCCTAGCTTATCAGCTTGCTGATTAGCACTTTCAGAAGCAGAAGGATGATTGGGATTAAAATTTCTCGGTTCTGAATGAGACTCTTGGCCTGGATTGGGATTAGGTGGTACAGATTGAGATGCATCTGGAGGTGGATCAGCAGAGGGTGGTGGAGGAGTATTTCCAGTATTAGTATGTTGAGGCGGAAAACAATCAGAATTGGTTTGGTCAACAGACATCCCTTCAAAATTATCATCCATAATGAACTGTAATAAAATAAAATAAAATAAAAATAATCAGTTGTTAAAATTTATACCTATCAAAGCTAAAGTAAAAAAAGATACTATGTATATAGTCTTGTAAACGTGTATGTTCTCTTGTCGAAAAATAAAGTGAATAATATATAGCTATCAGCTAAAGTTGGAAGGTCAAACTATTTATAGTAGATGAATGAGCAAGAAGATCATTCATTAAGTAAAAATTTTATCATATTTCTCATTATCATGATTTTATTTCTTTCATTCTTACATTTAAGATAAAAATGACTCATTGAAAGCATGGGTTCTCTCGCAATAAAAGCAACCAAAGTAATTGTTCACTGATTTATGATAAGGTAAGTTGGATGCATTGCATTTTTTAATTGAGCATTGAATTATTTCTTTCACCATTTACAAATATCACCAATCCTACAAATTTCCCCAATCCCAAATTAACACAAAGATGTTAGTCAACAGAAAATAAATTTGATTAATTTTTTCACTCACTACTGTCTGCAGTCCAATGGCAGTGACAACCTTGTCTTTGATTCCAAACATTCCTTTTTTGTGCTCGACAGTAGCTGCATGTCCAATTATTGCATCTTTCTTAATCACAATTTGAGTTGCTTTGGCTACTCTTACTAACCAACAATGCACTTGTGGGAAAAGCTCATAGGGATCCTTTGATGTTTCTTCTGGACGGAGCTCTTTGAAATGACTTACTATTAAATATATTTGATCAATCTCTTCCTTTGATCTGAAAAGATCATCAATTTGCCCAAACTGGCTATCTTTTCCATAGTAGAATTCAATTGTTGAATTAGCAATGTGTCGATGGTAACTAGTAAACCTCTTTCCATGTATCAATATGCTTGCTACATTTTCAACTACCCGATCCCCACTTTTCTCCGATGGTGTCAAAGCCCGTCTTGAAGTTTCTTTTCCCATTCGTGCCCTTACCCATTTAGTAAATAATGCCATACTTAGATGGATCCATTTGTTTTGTTTATCGAGATCAATATGGATTTTTTTAGTCTCACATTGATCATTATGTTCAGCTTCACCAAGATCTAATACCCTAGACTTCCAATACCAATGTTTGAGCATTGTTAGCGGTATCTCTCCTGTGGTAAATATTAATAAATTAGCACAGCTGAGTTTTTAAATCATTGCTTACAAACATTACATACGTGGATGGTGATTGTTTGGAATTTCAGATAATATATGATTCACCCGCTCTCCAGACCAAGTAGCTGTACCTGATGGTGGACCAAGACGCTTTATCATTTCAGGATAATGTTGAGTGATATGCAGATTTGGCTTTGCATTAATATTCTTCCAACCCTCTTCAAGGCACTCACGATACTCTAACAGAAATTGATCTAGATCTTTAAGCTCATTAGTCTGTATATTTTTTAATGTCAAATAATTGGTGATCAAGCATAATGTTACAAGTGACTTGAGAAGATAATATTCTCTTGGTTTATCAGCTGAGGAAGCTGAAGATTCAGATTCTTTAAATTTTTCAAACCAAAGGGGTATAAGTGACAAAGGGAAGTAGAGAGTATACAGCATGTGCCATTCTGCTGCCTTGAGGGATCCTGCCTTTTTAGATCCTACTGATTTTGGAACTCGTGTTAGCCAGGAAGGTCTTCTTACTTGATCAATCATCTTCCATACAACCTGTAGCTCCGCTGCTGTGATTCGTGGATTACTACTACCTTCATTTTCTTTCTCCTTACCTTTCCATTTATTTTCTTCATCTCTAGCTGTCTCATTTGATGAGTGAGATCCTTCACTCTGTGATATGCTAATGCTTCTTTGCCTTAAGTTATACAATGAATTCCTACTGTCACTGCTGTGAGACTGTATTGAGGCCACATCGCTATATGGAGGAATAAATTTGGAGCTGGATGACCTACTCTGGCTTCTTGATCGATTTGTTCCCAATCCTTCATTATCTAGTCCATGATGACTTGATGACTGTCTTGAACTCGTACGTCTTTGCCGCTTGTGCTGTCTCGTGTGTCCTGTATCATCATCATCATTATTCGTGGTGCTTAAGCTACTTCTACGTTTTTTCGAATGTTTGTGCAGTGAAGTATCAGAAAAGAAATCATCATCTTCTTCTCTTACATGCCAATTTTTATCCTTTTCCAGCTTTCTTTCTAGATCTTTTGCTGCATTTTGGATTTGAAAATAGCTTAGACTGTGATCTTTTAGGTTGCCAAGCATAGGTGAATGCATAACATCAATTGAGCAATATTCAGTTGGACGCTATGGTAAGGTAAACTCTTACAGTCGCCTTGCTGTAAGCAGAATCCGGAGGAGATGTGTGGATTTAGCTGAAAACCCCGTCCTTCCAATAAAAATAACAAAATGGGAATTCTAAATCACTAAGCTAACCAGTCTACTTTGATCTGATTGATAAAAATAATGAAACTCTAAAATATTTAACGCTTATTGAGATTTAAATAAAAGTAGCTGTTGAGAAAAGAAATACTGATAACAACAATTAAGGTGTACCAGTGAAAGATCTGAAAAGATTGACTTTTATGTTTTTATAATAATTTAAGTTTTTATGAGACAGCAATAATCAAGTCCCAGCAATGAAGACCTTTCTAAAGATACCCTATATGAAGTGTGATTTAAATTGTTGAATTGTATTTCTAAAATGTTATGTAAAAATAATAAATGTTATAAGGGTATTATAACTTATTTAATTTGTTGAATAATAAAAAATGAGACCGTGGTGGTTAATGATTAAGCTGTATGATCTGTCCCCCCCTCTCAATTTTGAGTTTGAGAAGCGCTTAAGTATTCCTAGTCACGTGCCTAAGTTTTCCCCTCCAGAGCTCTTCCAGAGTCAATCCGGAGCCTGTACGGAGTCCGTACGGAGCCAGAACGGAGTCCGTACGGAGTCCGTACGGAGTCCCTCCGGACTTCCGGACTCAATTTAGAACCTTAAAACCATAACAAAAAATCTAGAAAAATTACACATAATAGAGCTACTTCCCCTTTACATACCAAACTAATTTTCGTAGTCTGCGCAGCTCTAATTACCCTGTAAGAATTCATCAAAGTTAAGTAATTTTTGAAAACGTAAATATTTCTATAAAACTTTAAAATTCATTTAAAAATATAAGAAAAATAGTAAAAATTCTGGGAAAATTTCCCAAGGTTCTTGAGTGACTTTACTTGATACTTATAAGTTTTTCAGACCGTAAAAATAAGTTTTCTCCGTAAAATAAATTGTTTTGGTGTAGGCATTCGCTCATGACCAATTTCTTCATATTTTAAACTCCAATAAATTAAATAAAACCCTTTTATAAAAAATAATAACGCCAATCTTGCACGCCGTAATAACTCCATTTACATATTTAGGTGCCGTACTAAACTTTAGGCTACCACATCCTCCCTCCAATTGAGAATGTCCCCATTCTTATAACTTTGCATAAGTGGTTGAGCAATTCCAAAAGAATTATCTTTTCTAATAAAATAATTTGATAAATTTGTTTTAGCTGGTCTTCTTTTAATTCTTTATAATAAAAATGTTGTTTCTTCTTCTCTGGCTTGATATAACATAAAATAAAATAATATAAATCTTGTGATGATTCCACTACTGAGAGCAAGGTTTGAATCCCTTCAGACTCCCATATACCAGTCTTCCTTCTTGTCACAGCATTGAGAGAGTGGATCTTCCTATGAGCCGAATACTCCTGATTCCAACCTCATAGGGCCCCCCACTGAGCCGAATTCTATGATTCCAATCTCGCCATAAGGTCCTCCAAGCTTCACACCAAAAAAAAATGGCCTAACTATGAGGCACTAAAAAAATCATTCCCTAAAATCCAACTACCATCCTAACTTCTGATTCCTTCATCACAATTTTCAAACTTTGCTATACAGCAAACCCATAAAATACTTTTGCCAGGCTTCCAATAATAATTTTAACTTTAGACAATGTTAAAGCGCCACAAATTTCACCTAATTAACCATTATGCTTTCTTTAGCATCATCACCACCTAAAGTTTTAACCTCCTAAAGCTTTCAGCACCCAATTCCAGAAATAATTGAATAACCAGTTTAGAGTCTTAGTGGACAGTGATAAATTAAAAGATTGAATTGAGTTATCCAAACAAGATTGACATTCCAGTTTAAAGTCTTGGTGGACCAAACATATAATCGATTTCCAGTTTATGGTCTTGGTGGACCAAAGATCGTTTAAGTGCATAAATATCTTGATATATTCCTAAGTAAGGCCTAGGCTTGACCAAAGATTGAATAAATTTGATAATCCAGTTTAATGTCATAGTGGACCAAACATTTGATCGACAAGTAATCCAGTATAAGGCCATAGTGGTCCAATGAATGTTGAATTATCCTGCAGATATTAATTTTCCAGTTTAAAGTCATAGTGGACTAAACAATGAATGAACTACCAGTTTAAAGTCATGGTGGACCAAACATTTAATCGATAAGAAATCCAGTTTAAGGTCATGGTGGACCCAACAGCTTGATAACAGTCCAGTTTAAGGTCTTGGTGGACCTAACATTTGATATATATGAAAAGAAGTCCGTCTCCAAAAATATCCATAAAATCTTGATTATCTTTGAAATTCAGTTTAAAGTCTTGAAGGACTAACAGCTCCAAAATTCGTATAAAACCTTAAGGAAAGTCTTGAACAGTAGCCAGTTTAAAGTCTTGGAGGACTAACAGCTCCAAAATTCGTATAAAACCTTAAGGAAAGTCTTGAACAGTAGCCAGTTTAAAGTCTTGGAGGACTAACAGATGTCTTGAAGTAAAATCCCATAGGTATTGAGTTCCCCTAGACCCTGTTTCCTGTCTAAACTATATGAATAAACTAAAAAGAATGATGACTGAAAAATAAAACTAGGAAATATAATAATAATTTTGATTTAATTAATTTTTTTTTTTATTTTTATTTTTTTTTATTTTATATTTTTATATTTTTTTATTTTATTTTTATTTTTTTTTAATATAAATTTGTTTTTTTTTTATTATTTTATTTTATTTTTTTATTTTATTTTATTTTATTTTATTTTTATTTTTATTTTTATTTAATTTTAATTTTAATTTTGTTTTTAATTTAAAATAAAAGATTTTAGAAAAGATAGTTTTTGAAATAAAAGATAAAATTTAATTTTTAAAGAAAGATAAACGAATGTGAAAAGAAAGATAAAAAAGTAATAAAAATTTTTAAAATAAAATTTTAAAAGATGCCCCCCGGCCATTTGATGAGCCGTACCCTTGACATCATACCCACATCCAAGTGCAACTTGATGTGGTTACACAATTTTGAGAAATTGAAAAGAAAAGAAAATAAATGAAAGTTTTTTAGAAGATAATTTTTATAATGATGATCACTGGGTGGGCTCCCTCCAATTTATAAAAATGATTAGAGACCACCAGTGAGCATCACCTTTACAATAATTCATAATATATATTTAAAGAAAAGAAATCACAATCTAACATAAAAAAAAAATCAAAAACAAAATAAAAAAAAAATCTTGAATCCGGCGTTGAGAGCGATGTCTCTTGATTCGTTCCAGTTTATAGTCTTAGTGGACTTCCTAAAATTAAAAGACAAAGCCAGGATTCAACTAGAAACAAGGAAAATTTTGGAAACGAACATTATGGGGTAATTGTGTATAGAGCAGCCAGCCCATCAATTACCCCCACACTTGCCAATATTAAATTAAGAAGGTTCCCCTGTGAACACTTCTTCCAATAAATTTTAAAATTTTTCCAACACTATCTTCACCCATATTTTAAGAATTTTTAATTTTGAAAATTTTCAATGAAGGTTTTCTTGCATTTTGTTATGTTTCATCACAGTTTCGTCGCCCATATGCAGTGTAATGATAGTAAAGTATTTTTGATAAAAATAAGAAGATAGTTTATACTCGTTGCGGAGGAATCCATAAAATTTCGTAGATATCATAGTTTATCCTCATTTCGGAGGTATAAATTTAATAAAAGTCATTAAAATTGTAGTTTATCCTCATTTCGGAGTTATCCATATAATTTCATAAATGTCATAGTTTATCCTCATTGCGGAGGAATCCATAAAGTTTCATTGATATCATAGTTTATCCTCATTGCGGAGGAAGACTTCGGCACTCCTGGTGCCTCTAGGATAGAACCGTTTCACTTGATCGGCCGCTACCCTCTTCTTCAATACTACTCCATCCAACTCTTCTAGCACATATGAACCGCCGGAAACTTGCTCCTTGATTTTATACGGTCCATTCCACCTATCTGCAAACATTTTTCCCCACTGACTTTCCAAACTCCTATTATACACCAGGACCATATCTCCCGGGTTCAAAGGTTTCCTTAATCGATGTGCCAACAGCTCATCCCAATATCTAACTGATTGATTTCGGATCTTCATCATCCGTGAATATGCCTTTTCTAAATATTCTTCTTTCTTTTCTAGCTGCATCATTCTTGCACACAATAATTCTTCAGTAGTTTTGACCGTGTCCCAGTCAACTCCAAGATATGATTCAGCTTCTAAATCAACCGGTAAAACTGCTTTCTGTCCAAAAACAAGTTCATAAGGTGAAAATCCGGTCGTCCTTTTGGCAGTGATTCGATCAGCAAATAAAACTAAAGGTAAATAGTGCCTCCACTTTTCGGCACTTGTCCCACACATTTTAACTAAAGCATCCTTAATAACTTGATGCCCTCTTTCAACCATGCCTTCAGCTTCAGGATAATATGGGGTTGCTACCCTAACCTTTGATCCAACTTTCAATACGGCCTCTTTAAACTCCGTCCCAAATTCAGGACCTCCATCTATCGTTACCAACTTCATCACCCCATACCTATATACCCAATTATTCAAAAAAAATTCTGCCACATTTTTGGAAGTTAAATTAATAAGAGGTGCTGCCTCTACCCAACCAGATAAATCATCTCGGGCCACAATTAAATATTTATACCGTCCCTCTTTTATATGAACGGCATCTAAACTAACTCTTCCAAAGAGCGTATATTCACCGGTCGCGCGTCCAGGTTCTTTTGGCCTTAAATAACTTTGTCTTTGACATTCTTCGCATGACTGAACCCACTGTTTAACAGCCATCTTCATTCCAGGCCACCAAAATTGATCAGAAATTCTTCTAAACGTTTCTCCAACGCCTCTATGCCCGAGATCTTCATGCAGTGATTTCAAAACTAATTCTTGCCCCTTCTGTTGAGTTATAACTACTTGAGGATTTGGATACCTCCTCCTCATTAAACGTAGACCAGATAGGTAAAACGTAGATGACTTCCTCTTGATAGCCACCCATTCATCGTCTTCACAATCTTCTGGCCTCTCTAAAGTCAACAAATATTTGACTAACAAAAAATAAAAACCAGTCTTACCCCAGACTTCATCTTGAAAATTGATTAATATAACATCAATAGGGACTTCTCTATCACCAATATCACCTGCACATGAATGAGCCAATAATCGTTGACCCCTAAATAAATTTTTAATCGAGCTATGTCGACGTTTTTCTTCTGAACCTTTGGATCCTTTGAAAACCGTATTTGAAAATACCTCTTTCTCTTTATCCACCTTTTTATTTAAGTTCTCTAATTCTCCAACATATACACCATTCCTTAATTTACTACTATCCCACACTACCAATCCATTTTCCTCTACATACACCACATCTTCTTCTACCTCCTCTCTGCCGAATTTATCTACACCTTTTTCAACACCTTTTTTAACATAAAAACTATTTTCCAGTTTATCCTCTTGGTGGAGGTCATCATCATCATAATCTAAACACAATAGTCCTTCCAGTTTAACCTCATGGGGGAGGTATGGAAAGTCTTCAGCTCCTTTAGTGCTGGCTTTGATAATAGGTATATCTTCATCGAACTCTTCTGAGTCTGAATCTTCTTCAGTGGGTGGTCTCCTTGATAAACCATCTGGCATAGTAAAAGTTTTGCCAGGCTTATGAACTAAATCAAACAAAAAATGTTGAATAAAAGCTAACCATCTCGTCATGGGTGCGTTCGGTAAACTTGGGGAATTAATCATCTGGATTAACGATTTCGCATCTACTTGCAACTCAAAATGTTGCCCCCACAAAATATGCTGAAGTTTCTTCAGTATTTTCGCCACACCACATAATTCCAATTTTGGTTGGGAATATCTTGATTCGACCTCAGTAAATACTGCAGATTCATACCTAACTGGCCTGATGTAACCAGCTTTATCCATCTGAGACAGAACCGCCCCAGCTGCAACCTGACTTGAATCAACTGCTAAATAAATTCTGCCAGCATCTTTTCCATAATCCAACTTGTGCAGGACTAAATCCTTCCCTACAACCTCCTTCAACTTCACAAACGCCTTCTCACTCTCTTCATCCCACTCCCAGTCTGCATCCTTTCTCGTTAACCGTCTCAATGGAGCTGCCAATGAAGAAAAGTCCTTGATAAACATTCTAACATATACGCAAACGCCTAAAAACCCTCTAACTTCGGTCGTATTCTTGGGTCTTGGCCAGGACTGAATTTTGTTAACTTTCTTCTTGGACATAATCCTACCCTCTCTACATACCACATGGCCTAATATTTCTAAGGCTGGCACACAACATGAAAATTTTGAACCTGAAATAGTTAAACCAGCCTCTTCAATTCGAAACAAGATTCTTTCTAAAGTAATTGCAAACTCCCAAATGAATTTGCGTATCCCGGGATTCTCTTCCAACACCTGGTTATCATAGTCGGTTGTTGGTCCCTTAATTCCTCCATCATCTATAAAGATTCCAGCATATTGTGGAATTTCATCTTGAAGGATCCAAGCCATCTGTGCTTGATAAACTGCAACCGAATTTGTTGCTCCTTGAGGTAATCTTGTTAACTGTAAACGTCCAAGTGGCGTATCAAATGTAGTGAGAGGCCTTGAGTCCGGATGTAACTCTCTCTCATCATATCCACCCATAATATCTCCCAAACCATAGCACACTCTCCCTGCAAACGCTTCAACAAACTCCTCAGCACTAGGTGGTATCCCAGCATCCTTTATTGTAACCCTATTTAATTCCCTAAGATCATGAACAACTCTAAGCTTGCCATTTGGTTTCTTGATACAAAATACAGGACTAGAATAACTTGACGTTGATTGCTCATACAGTCCAGTGCGTATCCGTTCTCTGACAACTTCAATATAGGCTTCTTTTAATGCAGCCGGAATAGGAATCGGTTTCTACTGCCACGGTTCATGACATACCACAGGAATCTTGTAAGGCTCCCGATAGGAATGCTTCAACACACCCCTCTCCTCTTCTACAAAAGCAATGGCCTTCTCTTGCTTGACCATCACATCCAACAACAACTTCTTCTCTTCTCCAGACAACCAACCATCAGGTCCAAAATTAACAACACCCAGTCTCTCAAAAGTGATTCTTGACGTCTCAGAAAATTCAGGCGGATTCTTTACCAAGGGAATTTCATAAGGATCTCTTGATAACCTTGGTCTTCTCAAAGGTGGATTTAATTCAGCAGGTAGCGGCTCATTAATAGGTTGAACTTTATTTGCTACTTTCTTATATTTGGCTGCGTCCACATCTAAATTAACTTGAGGTAAAACATCGCCATTAAAACTTTCATCAAATGAATCTTCTTCATCGCCAGAATCAGAATAAGAAAAATTAGAAAAATATTTTATTTCATTTTTAAATTTTACCCTTTTCTCCTTTCCCTCGTCTTATTTATAAACAGATTTTCCAACACCTTTGCTTCCCTTATCCAACAGTAAATCACCCGTAAAGAAAGTTGGCCGTTTACCCTGTTGCTGGAGGACCGGAATTGAATTTTCACAAAAATTATTTTTTTGGGTTTTAATTATACTGAGATTTTTTATCGGATTTTGATGTGATATTTGCAGTTTACCCTCTTGCTGGAGGTCCAAAATAGAAGGAGATAATTGCAGTTTAACCTCTTGCTGGAGGCCCGTAATAGAAGGAGATACTTGCAGTTTATCCTCTTGCTGGAGGTCCGGAATAACATTTTCACGTAAATTATTTTGTTGTGTTTTAATTATACCAAGATTTTTAATCGGATTTTGATAAGATTTTTGCAGTTTAACCTCTTGCTGGAGGTCCGTGATAGATGGAGATAATTGCAGTTTAACCTCTTGCTGGAGGTCCGGAATAACATTTTTACATAAATTATTTTTTTGTGTTTTAATTATACCAAGATTTTTAATCGTATTTTGATAAGATTTTTGCAGTTTAACCTCTTGCTGGAGGTCATAAAACATACCCTTCCAATTTTTATCCAACCTAATTTGGCCCATTTTGCGTTTTTCACCGTTTTTAAAATTAATAGAAAAACCGGGTAAATCCAATAAACATATAGAAAAGTCCAAAACGTATTTGCACTTCAAAGTAATATTAACAGAAAATAATTGAGAATCCACTTGAATTATCTCCAAGTGAGCTGACCTATTGCAATCCGGGATCTCATCCTGAGGAGAGATTATAACATTAGAGCGATCAGCCCCTGCTACCCCAAAAAATGAGGGCATTCATCCCCTTCCAACAAACATAATTCACCAGAAGCCGTCCGTTTAATATGCCGCTTCTTGGTGCAAACACAACACTGGCACAGTGTAGTAATCCCTGGCCGTGTTTCCCAACCTTCATCTCCAGGAGGTGCTAACCGCATAAGTAACCTCCGCATATCTTCACCAGTGATCTCCAAACTAATCCCCATGCCAGCTTGATACCCTATCCTGGCCTCAAAATCCATCAAAAAAGGACCACCAAGAACAGTTTTGACTGCTCCTCTGGCCACATAAAAGTGAACCTTACCAACAGATCCACCAATGCCTAACCTGACATGCTCAGCAGTACCCATCAGCTCTGTTGCATGCCCTCCAATACCTCTGAGGTTTCCCCCAGTTCCACTTTTAATCGGCAAGCCTATACTCGTCGCTTGCTCCAATGAAATTAAATTAATTTAAGACCCTGAATCGACCAAGGCCTTTACTTCTTTACCATTTAGAGTTACCACCAGGTAACCCAGGGGAGCGGAAAAATGTGTATCTACATCTTCCCCAAACTTTTCAACATTTTCACAAATATATTCCACCTCTCCAGTGGAAACCCGACGCCTCGTCAAATGCTTCTTTTGCTTTTCAGCAAGCGCCGGACTAATTGTAAATAACTCCCCCAAAGATAAGGGAATCTGAAGTTGATTCACCCTATTCAAAACTGCGTCCATCGCATTAGCTTGACCAGAAACTACTGGCCACTCATACTGGACCTTTGATTTAACAACTTTGGCCCTGGGTACCTCTTGAGGTCCAACCGAGCCATCTTCACCCCCCATTATAACATCTTCACTTTCTATAACCCTAACTCCGTCACCAGCTTCTTGCACTAATCCTGATCCATCGCTAGTCCTTCTTACTCCCTCCATTGGGATGGGACCGCTAAAACTTGGTCTGGGTAGAGACGCCAACGGTACGTCCTCCTCAGAATCCGAATCATCCTCTGGCATAGGCTCACCATTTAAATCAAACTTGCCATAACTAGGGGGCCCCATATCAGCAATCCACTTCTGCATTTTATATAATTTGTCCTTAGAGTAAGGGTTCAATTTGTTGGCGGCAGTTTGAGCACTAGAATTCTTGTCCTTAGAGTAAGGTTTCACTTTGTTATTGGCCTTGCCAGGATTAGCCCTCAATTGGCTCTGAATGCTACTTTTCGCCTTAGTAGCAGCTGCTCTTCTAGCAGCATTAACATCGTATTCGCCAGCCATACAGCTGCCCTCCACCTGGGCAACCGTTGCCAGCTCTAAACCACCAAAAGAAGTAGAAAATGTGGCTTTACTGACCTCTTTCTCCTTGCCCTTGTCAGCTTTACCACCATTACCATTACCATTTTTGCCACTCTTGGCATTAACATCTTCATCCGTCACCTCTTCAAATCTGGCTCTCCTTTCAGCCGTTAAACTTCTTCTGACCAAATCAGAAGGAGACTGTCCATCACTGGGCTTGATGAACAAACCATCAGGAAATTTATAAACTTTACCATCAAATAAAACTCGCCCAGCATCCATATCCTTATCAAGAGCAAAACAAACTGTTGCTCTGTGACCCCTCCTATTACAATAGGAGCACACCTTTGGCTCATCGTAGCCACCTCTATATCCATTACTACCACCATTCCCACCATTTCTCCCATTGCCTGGGAAGCGGTTACCGTTGTTATTGCCATTATAATTTCGACGTTCATAACCTCTAGACTGATAAGAAGTCGACGTCGACAAAGAAGCGATTGGGGCCTTGTTGGCCTTCTGGGTTTCTTGAACAAATATTTTTTATTGTTTAGTTAAATTGGCCAGGTGATCGACCATCTTATTATCTACATTACCCTCAACTTTAGCAGCAGGTAATCCCATTTGAGCCTTCTTGGCCTCCTGGGCTTTGACCATAATATCATTATTTTTGGCCAAAACTTCGCTAACCTTGCTAACATATTGAGTGCATGACTCTTGATATTTGTCCAACGCCAATAACTTTAGATGGGCCTGAATGTTCTCTTTGATAACCTCCAGAGCCGGCAGTTTCTGCTCACCATTAGGCAGTTCCTTCATCAAATCTTTTCTTGAAAGATCCTTCAAGACGTCCATTCGAATATCCCTACTGCATGCTGTCCAAAACAAATCTTTTGCTTGGTTCTCATGCACTAACTCGTCCACCAGTATGAGATATTCCACCACTTCATCAAACTGAACACAGAGCTTTTTGAAGTCAGCCATAGAAGAAACTCCACCTTTTGCTTGCCAGTCTCCAACAATTTTATTTAGGTCCATCATAGTAAACCTAACACCCCATCTATCAACCATAGCTTTAGAAAGCTTAACCCAATCCTTGTCCTTGAATGCCTGCATAGCAATAACCTCTTTTTCCACCTCCCTATCGGCAATAAAAAATCTAACTTGCTTCACCATATCCACATGGGAAGCACCATCAACAGCAGCAGAAGCTTCATACCTGCTAATGAACCATTTAACCTCCTCCCCATCAAACTTTGGGCCATCCCAAGAAACAATGCTAACTGAGGGAGTAAGAGGGTTAGATGATCCAGAAGCAACAGCAGAAGAAGACATCCCAATAAGTAATGAAAAGCGTTAACAATCGATAAAATAACAAGCCTCTTGCAGGCCAATAACAAAAATCCAATTAGAGTTCCAGAAAATAAGCCTCTTGCAGGCTAATAACGTTCTTGATCCAAGTAAGTCTTTAAAGAAAGCTAGAGAAATCGAACCCCATGTTGGGCCCCAACTATGGTAAGGTAAACTCTTACAGTCGCCTTGCTGTAAGCAGAATCCGGAGGAGATGTGTGGATTTAGCTGAAAACCCCGTCCTTCCAATAAAAATAACAAAATGGGAATTCTAAATCACTAAGCTAACCAGTCTACTTGGATCTGATTGATAAAAATAATGAAACTCTAAAATATTTAACGCTTATTGAGATTTAAATAAAAGTAGCTGTTGAGAAAAGAAATACTGATAACAACAATTAAGGTGTACCAGTGAAAGATCTGAAAAGATTGACTTTTATGTTTTTATAATAATTTAAGTTTTTATGAGACAGCAATAATCAAGTCCCAGCGATGAAGACCTTTCTAAAGATACCCTATATGAAGTGTGATTTAAATTGTTGAATTGTATTTCTAAAATGTTATGTAAAAATAATAAATGTTATAAGGGTATTATAACTTATTTAATTTGTTGGATAATAAAAAATGAGACCGTGGTGGTTAATGATTAAGCTGTATGATCTGTCCCCCCCTCTCAATTTCGAGTTTGAGAAGCGCTTAAGTATTCCTAGTCACGTGCCTAAGTTTTCCCCTCCAGAGCTCTTCCAGAGTCAATCTGGAGCCCGTACGGAGTCCGTACGGAGTCCATACGCAGTCAAAGCGGAGTCCGTACAGAGTCGAAACGGAGTCCGTACAGAGTCCCTCCGGACTTCCGGACTCAATTTAGAACCTTAAAACCATAATAAAAAATCTAGAAAAATTACACATAATAGAGCTACTTCCCCTTTACATACCAAACTAATTTTCGTAGTCTGCGCAGCTCTAAATACCCTGTGAAAATTCATCAAAGTTAAGTAATTTTTGAAAACGTAAATATTTCTATAAAACTTTAAAATTCATTTAAAAATATAAGAAAAATAGTAAAAATTCTGGGAAAATTTCCCAAGGTTCTTGAGTGACTTAACTTGATACTTATAAGTTTTTCAGACCGTAAAAATAAGTTTTCTCCGTAAAATAAATTGTTTTCGTGTAGGCATTCGCTCGTGACCAATTTCTTCATATTTTAAACTCCAATAAATTAAATAAAACCCTTTTATAAAAAATAATAACGCCAATCTTGCACGCCGTAATAACTCCATTTACATATTTAGGTGCCGTACTAAACTTTAGGCTACCACAACGCCAATATTCAAGGTTATTCAGCTCACTCCATCGTACCCCATGATTTTGAACAATTGATACACGCTCCCAATGTGACTTAGAATTTTTTCACTTTGTTGTCCAGCACATATGATCCTCATGATTCCGTAATGAAAAATTTCCCACATTCTTTTCACTAATTTCATCTTTAGAGATATTACAGAAAGAGCAGAACATTTTTGCAGAGTGACTCGAAAAGCCAGCCAATTTTTGTATTGCAGGAATGTCACCTATCAAAGAGAACAATGCAACTCTTAATTTCCGGCCTCGTGGATAAAGATGTGTCTTTTCATTCAATATACCAAACCATAGAGTTTGTAGATCATTAACCAGTGGTTTTAGAAGGTGATTAAGCTGTTCACTTGTGGGTTCTGTTGGTCCGGGTATAATAGAATACAAAAAAAGATTTTCCATTTTGTATCTATCTTCTTGAGGTAGGTTCATACACACCATCATAATATTGCCTACAGACTTCTGATGACCTCCAATCCTATTGCCACCAGGCCTAAACCAGTCGACATATAAAGTAAACATTAAGTTGCCTGAAGTTATCGTATATTCATCATCATTGCTATCCAGAGCTGGAGTGGTTATGTGAAAGTTTTTCCAAATTGAACCATCACAAACATCCTTCATCAAATCACACTCTACACGTTCTGCTACAGGGGTTTTCTTCTCAATCAGAAGCTCAAATTTGAACAGTTTGATCTTTTCCTTAAGCCAGTCGATAAAAGAATGGTGATGAAATGTTTTAAGAGATAAGTATTTTACATGTTCTTGATGTTCCTCCATCAAATACAGCCTTTCATCACATTTAACTGCAATTTGTCCTGCTCCAAACATTTTTAAATAGCGCTTTGATGATGAAAGAAACGGTTGATTGCAACATAGTATAGATGGTTGAGATTCAGAGTTATACTCATAAAGAGCAAAGCATTTAGGACAGCATGTTTTAGTGAAAAATGATTGATTGAGCTTTAATTGACTAAAAACTGTATCTATCGAGCATGGGACCAGGCGGACAATGCTATCAGAATCCAGTATTCCACTATCACCTAGAAGTTTGAGCTTCTTAATTTCTTCATCCAAAAATTGAGTACAACCTTTGCTCAAATGATGAATCAGAGAAAGCTTTGCTGCCTGCCACATAATTATTTGGCTATACCGTTCCCCAAGATTTGAGTTTCTAGAGACTGTTGAAGATACTTCTGCCCTCAATAGCAACTGCCCTTATGTAATAAATCATTGAAACATCATAAAGACTTTAATTCTAACATTGAACTATAGATATACAGCTTACTGTTTCTGTGGAGCGGGAACTTCCAATGTTAAGTGGATTGTTGGAAGAAATAACCATCTGGGCCTTCCTATTTCTTTCCTCTTGATGTTTTGCATAAGAATTAGAGCTTTTGAAAGCCATACCAACTTCAAAGGACCCAGAAGAAGTTTGATACTTTCTATTGACACATCCAAGATCTTGACATTGAAATACATGAAAAAATGGAGGCATTGTAATTGTGATAATTGTAGGAATAAGTTAGCTATTCGAAGTTACCGATTGAAGGTATTCCTTTTTTTGAAAGGCACTAGCTAATCTAAGCTACATTTTTTTATCAAAAGAATATGATGGAATATGTGTTGAAATTATTTAAGTTTAAATGTTTAATTTTTAATTGGATAAATTATATATTAATTTAAAGTTATGCACTCTACTTTATTTGTATTCTGTATACTCTCTGCATTTGTACAACAATGCATGCATGTTTATCAGAATATTTTCTATCATAGAAAAAATTCTGTTGTACGCACAAGCATCTTAATTATTTTTCTATCAAATGCCTTCTGAGTTATATCTAACTACCCTATAATTATTTGATTTTGATAAATATTCTTAGTTATGGACTATAAGAAAAGTAATCCATATTTTTAACATAATTTTTAAAAAATTACCCCAAAAATCAAAGTTAAACCCAAAAATAAGTTTAATATTTTGTAAAAAACAATCACAAACATATTTCTTTCAATTGGAAAATTGGTCTGAACTAGGTAGAATTTTCTATAAAGAAAAAATAAAAAATACTCAAATAATAGATGCTACAAAAGTGTAAACCTTAAAGAATTACATAAAAGCTGAAACCTTGTATAACTTTTCATACATAAATGTGATGAAGTGACACTCTAGTCTATTTATTCAGATTGAAAAAAATTACTCAATAGAATATGTATTACTATCATATTGGACCAAAATAATTTTTTGGTAATCAAAAAATGAACATAGCCTCACATTTAACAAATTATTTTTGTGGAAGAATTTTTTGAAAAGAAAAAAAAATCCGTTTCTTAAATGAGTCTGCTTTTATCACATAATCATTCTCTTTATTTTATACCATTCCTTTTGAGTTCAAGTTGCATATAAAAATATAATTTATGCATATTATAATTCCATAAAGTCGAAATATTTCTTATTCTTAATTTTTGTGATATTTCTCCTTAAATCAACTTTGATCATAAAGTTTTAGAGCTCAACAATTTATCCTTCCTCTTTGTTTAATTTAATTGAACACTTTCTTAATCTAATTATTTATGAACCCTAGTAGCTCTTACTTTCCTCATGGAAACCTGCCCACAAACACAAGAACACTTAATAGAACTTTTAATGAGACTTTGCCTCCATTCAATTCTCACTTTTGTAGATCTATACACAATTTTTGTCGTTCAATTTTGGATATGTCACCAGAATCAAATGGATGGAAACAAAACCCTACTGAAGAGCAATTAGACAGATTTTCATCATTCGACATGAATTCTTGCAACATTGCCTTTGAACTACCTCATCCAGAATCAAATTCAGCGGTTTCGGAAAAGTTTCCACCAATTTTCTGTGAATCTTTTATTGAGCACCTTCGCATGTGTTGTTTCCCAGGATCAACTTTCGCTTGGAACCTAGATTGGTTTGACAAATGGAACCAGGTCTTGGAAAATATTCTCATTAAACACTGGGACAATGCCTTAAAAACCAATAATTTGATTGCATATCCAATCGACTCAACTCAAATTAGCTTCTCAAATCAAATAGGAGTTCTTCACCGTTGGTTTTTAGGTCATGCTGATAGATTAAGACTTGGGAAGGATTCTCATAGCTCTCAAGAAATAATCAAAGTGAGAAAGCATAAATATAGAATTAAAAAAAAGTATGAAAATCCCTTTTTTTTCAACCGTTTTTATTTATGACCTTTATTTCAAATAAAAAGATTCTTAGAATTCAGTTAACCGAACTAAACTTCTTAAACAACTTCCACATTGTGAAACTTATCACAACCTTTTCACAAACATCAAGTGTTGTTGAGACACCAAAATTGATAATGATGGATTGTTAAGACGTATCTTAATGCAATGGAGGTCTGAAGATTTTTCTAAAGTTGCACAATATCTTGACCAACAACACTTTGATATTCGAGATAATTCAACCTACTCTGGAAGTGTGCTAAAGGACTTGGCCTTGTACAAAAGAATCAGTTTGGTTTCAACATTATCCCCTAACCTTAATCCTTCTCATGTCCCCCGGGGTTTGCCAAATGACTGTTATTCTCCCTTATATCTTGCATCTCTAAATCCTTAACAACTCAGACTTTTAAATCCTCAAAATCCCATAAATTTACCTGCTCTCCTTGAAATTCTTTCTTCCTCTAATGTGAGTGATTGACAAACTCCCTTAATAATAGGTTTGCACACTCATACTCCTCATTTCCACTGTTTGGGACACTTAGCCTTGAAAACAAAAACATAATTTTAATGATTACTATTATCATTAAAATTTATAGAAATGAAATTTGGCTTACATTGTTAGCTCCATTTTTTTCCTTTGAATCTTATACATGCTGAATTATATACTTCCTTGTACAAAATAATTCAAAAAATTTACTTCATTTTGCTGCCCCATTCTATACAGCCGATCAACAGCCTGTTGCTCAACTGCTGGATTCCAATTTGGCTCCTATTTCAACATTGAACATATAAGAAATTTAATATTTTTGTTCTTAATATGAAATAAAAGACATTGAGCTCACCATTATATATACATTTTGAGCACACCTGAGATCTATACCCACTCCTGCAGCCTGAATCTTTCCAACCAAAACTTGGCAATTTTTATTAAAATGGAATTCATGCATATTTTTGTCTCGCTTTGTCCGGCTGAGTTCACCCGTAAGCTGGGTATAACTAATATTGTGGTCATCTAAAGCCATTTTTATTCTATTTTGAAATATTAGAAAATTGTTTTTAATAAGCCAACACAATTTTGTAAAACAATTCATTATAGAATCACTTACATCTGCAAAAAGTCTGCAAAGTTGGAGAATATAACAGCTTTTGGAAAATTTATATCCCTTTCACCAGACAAAAAGTTTTTTAAGTGGCCTATAAGATGACAAATCTTTGCAGAATGCTGCCAGGGGAAATCAAAAGTTGGAGTTTCATCCAGATTTTCATAGATTGGATGGTTGCAGAATTTTCTTAAAATCATCAGCTCTCTTAGAAACTCAGATGAGTCCCAAGGGAAGTCAGTGCTTCTGGAGGTCCCATATCGCTCAGTGAATCCTTCTTGAAGCACATCAAGTTAAGACCTCCATGGATCTGCTAATTGAACCGATATCCCCCTTTGAATCTTTTTTGGAAGAGACAAAATTGCATCCTTTGTTCTACGTAGGCTTATGACTTTCATTAAGTGACTGATTGATTTAATAGAATTAGCCTTTCCTTTTTGCAAACCTGGAAAAAGGAAATTCTTCCATAACCAGTCTTCTTGCCACTTTTCGATTCTAAGAAAAAATATGAGACTTTGAAGGTCAGTGGGCCTGTTCTGAAGTGGAGTTCCAGTCAAGCATAGTCGGTGTTGGGATTCCAAGTCAAATATTGTTTGAGCCCTCTGCGAGTAAGGATTTTTAATGTAACTAAAAGAATATTTATAAAAATTGATTATAAAAATTAAGTTTTAAGTTTTAGATATAGAAATGGGCACTAACTGAGCTTCATCTAAAACAACTCTATACCAAAAGAGCATTTGAGTCACCGGTATCTTTTTATGGCTTTGATTTTTTGACATTGTTGGGCTAGCTATTTCATAGGTCGTTAAAACAATAGCAGTGTCCTGTAGCTCATTGACATTAGTATTTTGACAATCCTTCCCATAAAGAACCTTGAAAGGAAGCGCATTATCTTCAAAGTGCACACTTATTTCATTGATCCAATTTGATAGTGTTGCCAGGGGGCATATAATCAGTGTGGCTGAACTCCGATTAATACCTTCTTGATTTTCTGATACCTGGAATTGTCTTGCTTCACCTTGAGTTGCACTTATAAGAGAAAGAGTTGAAAGTGTCTTTCCCAAACCCATATCATCAGCAAGTATTGACCCGTTTCCTTCAGGCGTTAATTGATTGTTAGGAAACTGATCTTTATAGTCATCGAATCCAGTTCTAAGCCAATGGTTGTCCTGGTGCCTCCACATGAAATCCAACTTTTCCTTTAACATTCGTTCATTGTCAATCATAAAATTTATTGCTTGAAGTTGATGTGTTTTGAGAACTGTTTTGATTCCTCGGATAAGTTGATCAGCTTTCCAATCTTGAGTACTCTGAGATATTTGGAAAGAGCCTTCAAAAATTACATGCGGGATATTAAAAAAGATAGTGGAGTCGTAGTTCAGGATTGGACATAAATCGATTTGTGCAGAAGAAAATGCTTCTTTAGCAAGACTGATTAGTGTACTTGAAGAAAAGAGGCATCCCCAAAGTTGACACTGATTACCAAAAAATGAAACCAAGTAAGCATGAAAATAGAAAGGCTTCATAGGATTCAAGGCACTTCTTTGGTTTAAATGGTGAGATCCAGAGCCAATGTCACCCAATAGTGGTCCAATGTGCTGACTCTGCACTTGAGAAAGATTACCGACAAGGGTTGGTTTTCTTTCTTCAAATAGTCCAAAAATATGAACATTCAAATGGCCTCACTGTAAAATCGTGGGGGTCGGTGGGTTTTGAAATCTTGAAATTACATTCATATAAATTTGATCGATTGTTATTGAGAACTGTCCAACACATCTGAGACTTGACATATTAAGTAAGAATAGTATCTGAAGATAGTGGTTGTTAAAAGATGAATTGAAGCAAAAAATGAAGAATCAGTTTTGAATAAAACGACAAAATAACTTTTTAGCATATGCTATGCTAAGCTCATAATTCTTTCACATGTATTATTATTATATTTTTAATAAATATTGGAAGTAAATCAATGATAACTGAAATGAATAATATGGCTTAAAAATAAATCTTGAGCCTATAGAGTAAATTTTGGTTTGTGGAGGAAGAAAAATTTTCTCAATAAAAATGTGCTTTATTGTTACATTATAATCACAAAATAGAATAATTTCACTCTTATTACACTTATTTATGTTTCTGTCTAATAGTAAAATGCTTTAGATGTCAGTTCAAAATCCAAATTGAAACTACTACCTAGAACGATGTCTTGATACTAACATACTTTTTGTAAGTCTTTGGAAAGACACTTATGTTTATCTCAATAATATTAAAATTGATTTGAATTGTATGTTTTATCAAATATCTATGTAGTCTAGTGTAATAATTGAGATACTACAGTTTAACCTTCTGTTACCAACTTGGCAAGAAAATATATGTAGATATTCTTAGAACAAATATCAAATTTTGCTTTCCACAAGATGGGAAAGTGAATATTATGATATGTTAAGTGATATGTTCAAGCTTTGCTCAATCTGTGCTCAGCTCAAAATCAAAGTAATCACCAAGCTCCAAGAAACCTGTGATTGAGTTTGGTTGAACCTAGGTCTAACTGATTACCAAATCTTTGTCCAATTAATTTGAATCTGGTTTCACAATGAACTCCCAACAGCCTTCCAACAGCTTTCCAACCACTTCCCAACATTTTTAAATGAGGGGTATTGCTAGCAATACCCCCCCAAATTTTCTGTGGTGATCATTAGAATGGTATGGTTTTATAAGAGAAATAGGAAATACTGGATGTTTTCTATCATATGGAGCATATAGAATAACTTCAACAGCATTTTTACCAACCATCTTTTTAACTACAAATGGTTCAATAAATGGATCCTTAAATTTGACATTGCCATTTAAATTGAAATGTAGTGTAGAAATACGGACTTCATCACCCTCTTTGAACATTTGTTTTTTATGGGCTTCATCCCATCTTTTCTCCTCATACTCAACCACCTTATATATACATTCTTGAGCATGTTTTCTGCATAATTTTTGCATCTGAAGAAAAGATTTAGTACCTGGATTGATATCCAAACTAGATAATTTATTAAGAGTTTTAGCAGGGGTATTAGGTACATAACCCAACCATAACTCAAATGGATTTTTTCCAGTGACAGAATCTACTGTACTATTGTATGCAAATTTTAAACCTGGGATAAGGGTTAAAACTCAATAATCAAAAGATTTAGGATTTAGAAATGATTTCTGAGAAAATAAGGAAAGATACAATAATAATGATTTAACTTTAAAGCTTTTACCACTATTAACTATAAATATGTTTTATAATTTAATTCCAAAGAGTATCAAACCAAAAAACCCAACCCCTTTTATATCCTTTACTCCTCCTCGCATTGACCTCATACCCATCCACTATTCCGCACATCACAGACCATTAAAGTACACCCGTTACACCTGGACCCTCCTCACTAACATCCGTTAACCCTTTAGTCCTCCACTAACCATTCTGTTCATGCTCACTACCCCTTTTAATAATCCACAGACATTTCATAAACCTTTTAGTGCACTATTACATTGACTATTGCGCTGTGAGTTGCTTATTGAAGAAAGGACTGAGACACACTATTGAGAGATTGACTAATTTAGATTTAGAGTTTAAACTAGCGCGGTTGAATAGCGAGTACACAAAGAAAAGTCACAGTTGCTATGGGGAATTACTTTCTGCACTTCGAGTATGGATTTAAACCTTTTATTATTGATTTAATGAGCTGCTTTTGCCTTGAGTGTCACGTGGCGTGTGACAGATGCCCAGGTATAAGAATGCGAGCTCCATTGAGCGTAAGACATACTTCACACACTAGTTTCCCTTCATTTAAATTTTATTTCTTCATTATTATGTCAACTTGTCCAACTCCAGCTCCCACGCCTCCTCACCCAAAAGCGGATGGTGGGCTCATTACTTGACAATTTTTTCAAGCATGCATGGCTTGTGAATCCATTGAATATTTCTGTGTGGAAAGCACAGCTACTCAAGGTCCTCGCCAGAAATGCGAGTTTTGTCAATGGAGACGGGTGGCGTGCAATGCTTTAACAAGAAATTCGGATATTGAACAGCAGTTTACCAAGACAAAGTATTGGGTAATACCAAAGACAAAAGAAGTGGTGGAAGACATATGGGACGTATCGATTGGAGATGACCAGTCAGAAGCAGCTTAAGAGGAAGTCGAAGATGATATGACGCCCTGGATAACTTGATCCATGGGTAAACGAAGGGTAGAAGAGGAGGTGGATGAGGAAGAAGTCCCCATTTCAAGTCAGACACCGGAAAAACGGCTGATGGTCATCAAAGATGACGAGGAAAAAGTGGTGGCGGAAACCAAATTGAAAGTATTCCTCAAGGCTGATCTGATGTTTGAAGTAAGTTTGTTTTATTTTTACTTCACTTTAATTTTGTTTTTTCAAAGAAGAATTTTACTGATGACTATGTGATTTAGTATTTAGATGTCATCGCGGAAGCCCCTACGGCAGAAAATTCGAATGTGGAAGCTCCCATTGTGGAACCCACTGCTGTGGAAGTGGCCCCATTGATCCCAATCGAAGAACCATTACCAGTGATTGCCTCAAGGGAGGAAAATGAAGAAACCCTCAATCAGGTGTGGTCAAAAAACCTTGCCAGGTTTGGCAAGCTTGGTTTATTGAATATTTAAGCAGCGAAATTGATAAGATTGTTGATGCCGCCTCCTTCGACGTGGACAAGGAATTACTAGAAATTGGAGAAGTGGTACCGGTAGGAGAGGGGGAGGTTTTTGAGAAATGTAGGAAGGAAATAAGGGAGATTTTGGAGAAGATGAAGGGATTGGTTCGAGAGAAAATAAAGGAGAGAATTTAAAATTGAAGGAGAAAAGAAAAAGAAAGAAAAGAGGAAAAGAAAAAGTAGAAACAATTTGTATTTAATTATTTTTTTTTGTTGTTTTTTATTTAAAATTTTAAAATTTTATTTTTTTATAAGATTTTGAGAGAAAAAGAAAAAAGATTAAATAAAATTTTGTTTTAAATTTTTAAAGAAGAAGTTTAAATGAGAGAAGAAAAGAAAGAATATTTGATTGAAGGAGTTTTTAGTTTTAAATTTCAAAAAAAGAAAAGAAAAAGATTTAAATAAGAAGAATGAAGAAAAAGAGAGAAATAGTTGATTGAAATAATTTTTTTGGGAATAGAAATTTAATGAAAGAAAAATTTGTTGTTTGTGAAAGTTTATTTTTTGAATATTTGAGGAATTTTAGTTATTTGAAAAGTAAAGAAAGAAAAGAAAAGAGGAAATAATAATTTTTTTTTAAAAAAAAAAAGAATTTGAAGGAAAAGAAGAAATTTGTTTGAAGAATTTTACAAGAGAGATTTAGAGGTTGAAGTGAAGTTTGAGAAGATTGTCGTCTTGCGTTTGTGCAAAATTTTTGATAGTTTGAAGAAAAAGAAATTTTAAGGAAAGAATGTATATAGAAAATTTGAAAAGGAAAAAGAAAAAGAAAAATTTTAAAGAAAAGGTTTTAATTTTATTTGTTTTATTTTATTTTATTTTTAATATTATTTTATTTTTTTTATTTTAGTTTGATTTTATTTTTAGTTTTTTTTCTATTTTTTTATTTTATTTATTTTAATTTCATTTGATTTTATTTTGATTTTATTTTGATTTTATTTTTATTTTATTTAATTTAATTTAAAGAAGGTTGAAAAATTTTGAAAAGAAAAAAGAATAAATAATAAGGAAATTTTAAAGGTAAAGATGTTTTAGGTTTTAAAGAGAAGAAGGAAAAAGAAAGAAAAGAAAAGAAAAAAAGAGAGTTTTAAGGTTTTGGTTTTAAAGGATATATAAGATGAAATGATTTTAGAAGCTCAGGGGCATTAGAAACATTGATGGCTGGTTCCCAGGATGTTTTGTCTGAATCATCGAGGAAGCCTTCCCATTCCACGAGTTATTGAAGTTTCCCCTTGCGTATTCTTGAATCAAGGATACGGCTTACTTCCCACTCTAGATGGTCTTCTACTTTGACTGGTTCCGGAGAAGGTTGGTTCTTGCCTGGGTATGTTTCTCGAGCCAGTTCCAGGAGAGATACATGGAAAACAGGGTGAATAGCCTGCCATTTAGGAGGTAGCTTGAGTCAAAATGCAGTTTTAGAGACTTCAGAGTTGATTTCAAATGGTCCCAAGCGTTTTTCAGCCAGTTTCTTTGATGGTTGAGTCGTTTGAATTTTTTGTGCTTCAAGCCATACTTTGTCGCCTGGTTTAAAAGAAGGAGCAGATTGTTGATGTTTGTTGGCCTGTTCCTTGTACCTTCGAATCGCTGATTCCGAATTTGATTTAAGTTCCTCTTGGAGTCGTGATATGGTTTGAAGATAATGTTCCGCAGGATGATTAGTTCCTACATGGTTTGAGTTGAATTGAGGATGTCTTCCATAAACAGTTTCGAAAGGAGATTTTTGTGTTGAAGAATGAGTCAAGTTATTATAAGAAAATTTGGCCAATGGTAACCATGTGGCCCAATTGTCTTGTTGGTAACTGACATACATTCAAAGGTATTGTTCGAGGATTTGGTTGACTCTTTCCATTTGCCCATCGGTTTCAGGATGATAGGTCAAGGAGAGGTTCCTCATAATATTGAGTTGTTGTCACAGTTGCGTCCAGAATGTGGATACAAACAATGAGCCTCTATCTGAAGTAATATCATTAGGTAAGCCGTGTTTGGACAATACATATTCTAGAAACAATTTTGACAAATCTTCTGCTGTAGCAGTAGTAGTGGTTTTAATAAAAATAGACATCTTTGAAAATCAATCTACTATTACTAATATAGCATCAAAATTATTAGAAAGAGTAAGTTGAAAAATAAAATACATCGATAAATATTCCCAAGGTTTAGAGGGAATAGGAAGTGGTTGGAGCAACCCATAACTCTGGTGACAGGGAGCCTTATTCCTATTACATTTGTAACAAGCTTTTATATGGGCTTTGATTTCCCTAGTCATTCCTGGCCAGAAGAAATCCCTCGCTATTAACTGGTAGGTTTAATCAACCCCAAAATGACCAGGTAATGAAGAATCATGTTGACTATTGAAAATCCATAATTTTATTTCATTGTTGTTGGGTATGACTACTCTACCTTTGAAAACTAATAAACCTGATTCAATACAAAATCTTTTGGCCCCTTGCTTTGAGAGTATTTTGTCTTTTAACCCTAAACAATAGTTGTCCTTTGACTGAGCTTCGAGGATGTTGGATAGTGGATTTTGAAAAGATTGAATTGTCATCAAATTGAGTTGATGAGTCGTTAACATTGATTTGTTAAAAATTAATTTCACATTTGCTGGGTTCTTGTCAGCAAATGCGTCCCCCTGCTGTGGGAAACGTTGTCCCGACGTGACAAGATATCTGGGACAATGCAGTTCTTACCTGGGCGATAGGAAATAGAAAAAGGAAATTCAGACAGAAATTCAGCCCACCTGGCTTGATGCCTGGTTAATACTTTGGAAGACATGAAGTTTTTCAAAGCATTATGGTCAGTTAAAATTTGAAAAGGACTATCTAGGCTGAGAAGAAAGGAGCACCATTTTTTAAGACAATGAATAATAGCTAAAAGCTCTTTGTCATGAATTTCATAATTTAATTCTGCTGCAATGAGTTTGCGTGACTCAAAAGCAACAGGGTGAAACAATTTTGTTTCAGGATTTAATTGAGATATGACCCCTGCAATAGCATAATTGCTCACATCTGTCTCGACGATTGTTGAAGCAGAAGGATTAAAGTGTCAAAGAATTGGAGCTGTGATAAATGTAGTCTTCAATGCTTTGAATTCCTTTCCTGCTATAGAAGTAAAAACAAAAGGAATATCTTTTCTAAGAAGAGAAGTAAGATTGAAAATAGTTTTAGAGTAATCTTTAATAAATCTTCTATAGAAATTGGCAAAACCCAAATATTCTTGGAGGGATTTAATTATTTTGGGCTCAGGCAATTCCAGGATTTTTCGGAACTTTTTATCATCCATGAATAAACCATCAGTGTACAATGTAAACCCCAAAAAATCAATAGATTTAAGATAGAATTCACATTTATTGTGCTTGGCTTAGAGACCTTGATCTCAAAGGCAATTTAGAACCTGTTGAACATGATAAATATGTTCTTCGAATGTCTTTGAGAAAATTATAATATTGTCTAAGTAGATAACAACAAATTGTTCAACAACATCTTGAAAGATGTCATTAACAAAAGTTTGAAAAGTAGATGGTGCATTACATAATCCAAAAGGCATTACTAAATATTCAAAACTTCAGAATCTAGTGCACATTGCAGCTGTGGTTCATGACCTTCCGCAATGCAAATAAGATTATAAGCGCCTCTAAGATCAATTTTAAAAAAGAAATTAGCAACATTAAAAAGGGTAAGAAGCAATGAGATAGGAGGAACTGGATATGCATTCTTCTTTGTAACTGTGTTGAGCTTTCTACAGTCAACACACAACCTTAGGCTACTGTCTTTTTTCTTTACAAAAAGAACAGGGAAGCTGGTTGGAGATTTACTGGCTCTGATGAAACCTTTGGCTACATTCTCTGCAATGTAGTCTTGAAGAACTTGAGATTTGTCCTTCAATAAAGAATAGACAGGACCTGCCGGAGGAACTGGACCTATTAACTCTATTTGATGGTTGTAGGGTCAATGAGGTGGTAACTTATTGGCCTTGCGGATTGAGAAAACATCAAGGAAGTCATGATAGATTTCTGGTAGAGTTGATTTAATGGCTTCAACCTTGATTTGGTTGTCCTCATCATCTTTGAGGGAATCTGTTAAGGGAAGACCAGAATTGAGAGAGCATAATTCGATTACTTCAAGGCAATTTAAATCCTCTTCAAGTGAATTCATTGAGCTAGAAGGGTTAGCCAATTGCTCATTTAAAGAAAGATCAGATGCTTGCAAGTCATCTGGCAGAGATTTGTCCTCAAGCAGGACGTTTTCAGGCGGGTTTTTTAACTCCCTATTGACCCGCATTGAAGAATAAGAAATATACTTAGTACGTGGGGTGATCAATCCCCGTGCCAATCAATTTCAGGATTCCAATGTGTTAAAAAGTCATGGCCAAGGATGGTATTGTTCATCCTTGGGGTGTCCAAGACTGATAATTACCGCTCGAAGGGGGGAAATTTTGGAAAGTTGAAACCCCATAAAACTTTCTTACTTACCCAATATTTGGGTTCCTCTGATTCGACCAAGTAGATTGGAGTTCAATCAATATCTGTAAATGTCAGTTGTAAATTCTCGGCAAAAGGTAAACTGAAAAAAGAATTCGAAGCTCCAGAGTCTATAAGACAACTGAAGGGAATATCCTCCTTAAAAAGAATGAATCTCAAGCAATTTAAGGCAACTCCAGTCCTTAAGACATGGAGCTTCTGTGCACTGGGAGAGATAAGATAGTTTGCTTTGCACACAATTAAATTATCTGCTAGTTTTTTGACTTCGAACTAGTGCCTTCTCTTTCCTTTAATTTTACACAATCTTCCAGCTTTTGCTTACCCCCACAATACATACATAACCCATTATCTGCTCACCTCTTCCTCTCAGCTTCTTTAAGTTCTCCCTTAGGATCCAGTACTTTACTGATATTGCCTGGGGTTGAGATTTTTGGTCAAGGTTTTTCCTTTCCCTAATTGGGTTTGGATTGAGTTGAGGAGGATTGAGTTGTCCGTGGGTGTGAAGAAGGTCCTGGTTTAAAATTTAGGCCTTGAGATTTGTTGGCATATCGACGATGTTGAAGTCGTCCTTGGTAAATGCCATCGAGTTCAAGGGTTCAATCCATTAAATCTGTTAAAGTAGTCATCTTCTGACTGTGAAGATTAAACTGTTCCCGAATCCTTGAAAGAAGTCCTTTTTTGAAATGATACTTGAGGGCAGCATCATTCCAACCTACTCAAGTTTGAAGTGCTCTGAAGTTCGAGATATATTCAGAGGCTTTACCATTATCACTCATGTGAAGAAAATCCAGTTCAATTTCCGCGTTTTCAGTTTCATTAGGGTCACCAAACAACGTAAAAAGTTGGTCTTTGAATTTTTCCCAATTATTAATGAGTAAGTGAGTCTCAGTCTGTCAGCCTGTATATCTCCAGGACTGAGTAAAAAGTACTTATAAGTTATGTTAAACACATGAACTATACATGGGAATAATAAATAAGAGTACACAAATAGTATACATAAGTAAAATTATGATAATACACAAAAAAATGCCATTATAACACCTTATATACACGCATATATCCACCTTTTATAGGTCTTATGTACTTAATATTAAGTTGGAATATGTTAGGGTAGTCTTAAGAACCTTAAGTATAAGGCTGCATAATTTTTAAGTACACTTACAGCTGTTATATTCATTGTTTTATGCAAAAAACAAGAAATGCGCTTTATTTCACTTAAAAGTTGACTATATGCGCTATAAAATTGAGAATATCAAAATTGCGCTTTGACAGATCAATTGGGCTCTTTTAGAACTATTGATTTGGCTATTTAAATGCATAAAAATAACACTTTTCAAATTTGGTGTTTTTTATGCCAGAAATGGCTTCTGTGTACTGGCCACATACTGCCTGCTTTTTTCCCGTGTGAATAGCTTCATTTTTAGCAAATTTAGCTTTTTCACACTATAATTACCCCACATTCTAAGCCCACTGTGGGGAAACACGCTAAAATAGGCGACAGGCGCTTATTTAGTGTCCTAGCTTAATTAATAATGCATTGACCCTGTTTATATGCACTAATTTCATTAATAACCTCACTCTTGGCACTTTATTTCATCACCACGCTTAAATTCGCCTAATTTTAGTCAAGGATTTACCCGTGCAAGCGCCTGCCAAGAACTGCATGTAGTTACCCCACATCTCACGCTCTTTTTTAAGTTTTTGGATTGTTTCTCAGTCAATTTTGGTTATTTTTGAATGGGAATTTCACGTAGTATAATGTCAGGATTAGCCCCATTATTTCTACAGTCAATCCCCCTTATTATTAAGCTATTATCAACCTTAAAAAGTCTCCTTAGTCCTTAATATTATTGTTTTATACGCATATACTCTCTTTTTGTCTTTTTCTTTAATTTTGATGGATTTCCCTTATTATTTCAGGATTTTGGCGGTTATTACTCTTCTAATTATGTCATGGATCACTGGGAATGTTGATGGGAATGTCTATTAGTTGTTTAGAGGCGTTATTAACTGTGTATTGGGTGGTACATCAAGGGAATCATTGGGGAACTCAGTGTGTATAAAAGGAGGAGGTTTTTGGGTTGTATTTCTTCATTCCTTATCATTACAATTTAATCAATATAACCAAATAAATTACAATACATATCAATTAGTACTTTTATAAGACTTTTGAATAGTATCTGAATTATAAAATCTATTTTTCTACCAACTACAAAGATTGTAAGCCATATATAAAATTAGTGAGAATTATATTACTGAGACCTTTATATTTGATTATATTTTACAACTTAGTGGATTAGTACTACAGTATTCATACAGGACCATTTAAATCTTCTAGACAACTGACCATTCAAGCTAGTTCACGTCTTTGTACTTGACCTAAACCTGACAATTGGGGACCTTTCCTCAAGAATTCTGTTATAATCCTGTAAGTGAAATTTTCAAAAGAAGGTGCACATAAATAATATCCCTATAGAAATATTTGGATAATTACAACAGGTTGGGGTCACTTATATAGTGATTTCAGAAAAAGAAGCCCTGTTATATTATAAAATTGTGATATTGAATCAACAATTTTACCACTAATTTAACTTATAATTGTTATTAGTGGGTCTGTCAATAGACCAATTAAATTTGAGATCTTTGCAGATAAAATTTTTACCACTAATTTAACATATAATTGTTCTTAGTGGGAGTCTGTCAATAGACCAATTAAATTTGTGATCTTTGCAGATAATAAACCAATTAAACTGATTAATTGTTTTCTTTTAACAGGACTCTTAATCTTTTCTTTTATTGGTTTGTAAAATTCATTAAATATTTAGAAAGAATCATACTGACAGTTGTTTTCTTTTGAATATAAAAACACGGCTACATACTGTAGACCAGTTAAATCAAGTGACCACATAAAAGCATATTTGACTTTTGGCACTTAAATATTCACTTCATACCAATAAGTAAGCAATAAAATTGTCTTCAGTGGTATTGATAAATACTGATAAAACTCCTTTTTGAAGTTTTCATATCTAAACTTTCAATTCTTTAAATTCCACGTAAAAATGTGTGACAACAATGACATTGTAAGTAATAAGGTAAAACCTTATAACTTAAGACCTAGAGCTGAAAGACCTGTTACAGGACATTCAAATGGAGGGCCAGGACTCTCCCATAATCAACAACACTCCGTCAATGTCTCTGGAGGAAAGGGAAAAGCTTTTAAAGCAGGTTTCAATAAAGAAAACAAAAAATACTTTACAAGAACAAGTTCACTCCCTATCCACCCTACTGAACACCTTGACAATAAGAGTCAACAATATAGTGGACCAGATCAACAATCTGGAAAAGAGAGCAGCTCAAGGTTTCATAGAGGTCAACCAAGCTCTAGTGGACATAAAGACTCAACCACCAACAGTGGCACCCAACAATTCCATAGCAACACCTCCAGCCCAAGAGGAGGACCAAAAAATTACAGTAAGCAAATGGAAATGGGATTGGTACGCCCAAAACTACAACAATCCTCAACAGCAGGGCTCCAGCAGTCACCCTTACAGGGGAAAGGCAAGGAGAGGCAGGGGAAGTGGGATAAGACCTTGGTAAGTCATCCAACTTCTTATGATCAATTATATCAACCTGAAAATAAATTACTTATAGGTAATGAGATTGATAAGGAAATATTGGATATTATTGATAAGGATTTAAAGGATTATTCATTTGAACAGAATATGTTAAACTTGTCTTTACATGAGGACAATGTAAATAGTTTTATTGACCACCAGGAAAATACTATTAATATAAAAATGGAATCAAATGAATTAAATCTTGACCCTGAAAATGAGTCTTCTGAATTGGACACGGAAAAAATAGAATATTTTTTAAAAGAGAATCCAATGGAATCAAAAATAATAAGTAAATTATTATTAAGAATTGAAAAATTGGAAGAGTTCTCAAAAGAGTCAAACATTAATACAGAAAATGTATTATTACAGCTAACACAATCATTGAGTACCACAGCCAATAAATTAAAAATTATTGAAAATTCAAATAATGAATTAATCAATGAGAATAAAAGATTAAAATCTGAGATTAGAAATTTAGAAAGTAAATTAGAACACTCTCAGAATATTATGGCTACCATAGAGGGACGTGTAAAATTGTCTTTTTCAAATGTAAATGATACTTTGACTCAAGTACCTGTAATAAAAGATAGGTTACAAAGAGTAGAAATTGAAGTAGCTAACATTTTGAAAAATACTGAAACAATAAAGGATAATACCTCTTATGTAGAAAGAGTACCAGTTTTTATGAAACACTCTGAGGATAAACCAATGATGGAACATGAACATAGTGTCATGGGCTCTGAGAATATAAAATCAGTAAAGGATGAAATAAATGATCATCTTTCTAAAGTAAGTGAATTACTCAATATTCCTCAGGTTAGGGAAGCAAAAACTAGCCAAAAGAACTGGCCTAAGTTAGATCAGTACCCTTCTTTTGACGGGGATTCAAAATCTGATTGGCAACAATTCATACAAAGAATTGATAACTTAAAATTTTCATACAAATTACCTGATGAAGAAATTACTTCAAAGTTAATATCTTTATTTACAGATGTGGCCTTATTATGGTTTGAATCTGTATTGAGTGAGGGAATTAATTACTCCTGGAATGAATGGAAGGCACTAATTGAAAGGCAATTTGGTGGCCCAAAATTTAGAATCACTCAACAAAGACTGTATGAAAGGGCCAGATATAATCCAAATGCTGGAGATAAACCCATGGTCTTCTTAATGAATTTAATAAAAATCATGAAAGCTATGGATCCAAAAATGGACTATGAAGAGTGGAAAGAAAAAATAATATACAAATTGCCTATATCAGTTAGAGACATTATTGTTGCTAGAACTGAAACTGTCAGAGACACCTCTGGATTCATTAATATATGCAATGAGATATTATTAAACCACAAATATGAAACCAAGTATAGTAATTACAGACAAAGTCTTGACATGGTAAAACCTACTACAAGTAAGTTACCAGTGGAAAAGAAAAAACCTTCAGCTCCCCTTGTCCCTAAGAGACAAGAAAATAACACTTGTTACAGATGTAATGAACCTTGGGTTAAAGGTCACACGTGTAAGAAAAGAATAAATGTTATTGAAACCTCACAGAATTCTGAACCTAGTAATCATGAAGATGAGAATGTGGAATCCAGTGAGGATTGCAAGAGTAACATATCTTACAGTGATGATGAAAATGAGATATTTGTATTAGAACAGGATATAATGTTCCTGAATGATGCTATACCTCATACAGACACATCTTTAACTTCTATAGAGGAAGCTGAAATAATTAAAGATGTATCTCATGATACTTACAAAATAACACCTATCAGAGCACCTATTATCATATGTGGAAAAGAAATGAATGCCATTCTTGACACTGGGGCTGCAGGTAGTGTAGTTTCACTTAATGCATTAATGAAACTTGATAGTAAGTACCAGGAAAAACTAGAACCTGTTCAGACAAAGAACTGGAGGGGTTTTGGTTCAGTATTAAATCCAATTGGCAAATACAAAACTGCTGTATTCTTTAAATATAATAATGGATATGTTAGAGCAGTTTGTGAATTTGTAGTAATGGATAATAATAATTGTAGTGATTGGTTTATTATTGGCAATGATTTATTGACAAAATTTGGCATTAAACTAGATCCTGCAAACAGTTGTTTCACCATAGGGGTGAATGGTAAAAGAAAATTCAAAATATGTTCTGAAAAGTCAGTATATACCATTTCTCCTAGAGAAGAACAACTGCAAGGTGGAAGAACCACCAATGAAGTGGGTGAATTGGAAAATGAAATCCAAAAAGCCTCTTTCATTCCTCAACTCTCAAAAATTGAACAAGAAGATATTTTGAGATTGATTAAATCATATCCTATGGCATTTGCTCATGGCTCAAATGAACTAGGATTGGTCAAAGACCATGAGATGAAAATCTCTTTAAGCTGTGATCTGGATAATATTCCTGGCAGTTTAAAAAAGAAACCTTACCCAGCATCTCCTGCAAAAAGGAAAGATATTGAAGACAATATAAAATTGTTGTTGGAAATGGGTATTGTTGAAAAAGTGGACACAACACCTAAGTATTGTGTCATTTCACCAGTATTAATCTCTTATGAAAAAGATAAGGCAAGATTATGCGGTGATTATAGAGCTCTGAATACATATACAGTAGATGATATTTACCCTCTACCAAGGATAGCTTCTATCCATGCTACCTTACAAGGAGCAAAATATATTTCCTGTCTGGATGGGAACAAGGGTTACCACCAGATTCCTGTGGAAAGAAATTCTCAAAATTACTTATTAATAACCACACATATGGGTATATATAAGTATGTGAGAATGCCATTTGGCCCAAAGAATGCCCCTTCAGTCTTCCAAAAATTGATGGATAGTGTTTTTCATCAGGAAATGGTTGAAGGATGGCTATTGGTCTATATTGATGACATCATAGTGTTTTCAAAAACATATGATGAACATTTAAATCACCTGAAAAGAGTCTTTCAAAAAATGGATGAAATTAATATGACTATTGCATTAAAGAAATGTAAGTTTGGATTTCAATCCTTGAAAGTACTTGGACATGTTGTATCTGGATTACAAATTTGTGTTGACCAGAATAAAGTGGCAGCAATTAAAAACATTGGGATACCTAAAAATGTAAAAGAGGTTCAAAGTTTTTTGGGTATGTGTGGATATTATAGACAATATATTAAAAATTACCAATCCATTGCAGCCCCTTTAACAACATTGATCAGGAAGAATGAAGCTTTCATTTGGAATAATGAAAGACAGCACGCCTTTAACAAATTAAAGGAATGTTTAATGTCAGCTCCAATATTGGGACTGCCAGATTTCACCCTACCTTTTATCTTGTACACTGATGCAAGTTTCATAGGTTTGGGTGCTGCTTTACAGCAAAAACAGATAATAAATGGAAAATTATCTGAAGTAGTTATCTGTTATATATCCAGAACCTTAAGAAAGACAGAACTAAGGTATGGTGCCACACAGCTAGAATGTTTAGCCGTGGTGTGGGCTTTGGAGAAACTTCATTACTATCTGGAAGACCAGAAGTTTGAGCTTATAACAGATTGCAGTGCAGTAAAATCATTACTAAACATGAAAACACCTAATAGGCACATGTTTAGATGGCAACTAGCTGTACAAGAGTACAGAGGAAGAATGACAATCACTCACAGAGCGGGAACATTGCATTCAAATGTGGATTTATTATCAAGAAGTCCTTTGCCAAATGATGCTGACAACCCAGCTTATGTACCTGAAAATGAGGTTATACATATATTTGGGATTTATATAGTGGATTTAGAAGAAGAGTTTATGCAAACTATATTGGAAAATTATTCATCTGATAAAGATTTGTCTAAACTATCTACCATTCTTAATGATCCAACAAATGTCTCCATGAGTGCATTAATTAAAACCTTGCCTCCAAAGTATAAAAATGCGTTGGAAAAAGGTAAACTATCAATTGAAGATGGATATATATATTACAGGAAAAAGTTAAGCAATGTAATAGTAATACCACCTTCTATGAAAGAGTTAATGTTGAGTACTTGTCATGATGACATCTTAGTTGGTCATTTTGACTTTAACAAAACATTAACCAGAGTTAAAAATACAGCCTGGTGGATAAACATGAAAGAGGATGTACAAAAATACATTGAAACATGTGACTCTTGTCAGAAATCTAAAAGATTAACTGGGAAGAGAGCTGGGTTGTTACAACAAATAGAGCAGCCAAAAGCTCCATGGGAAATTATAAACATGGATTTTGTAACTGGCTTGCCATTAGCAGGAAAAGAAAGTTTCAATTCTTGCTGGGTAATAGTGGATAGATTAACAAAAATGTGTAAGTTTATCCCTACCCATAAAGAGGTATCTGCAAAAGACTTGGCATTACTATGGTGGACTCAGATGATGAATACTGCTGGGTTCCCCAAAGCCATAATCTCTGACAGAGATCCTAAATTTACTTCAGAGTTCTGGACATCTTTGATGGAAGTATCAGGTTGTCAATTAAAATTGTCTACAGCACACCATCCACAAACTGATGGGCTGGCTGAGAGAATGATACAAACTCTAGAAGACATGATCAGAAGATATTGTGCCTTTGGATTAGAATACAAAGACAATGAGAAATTCACACATGACTGGGTAACATTAATTCCTGGCCTTGAATTTGCTTATAACAGCACAACTCATTCTGTAACAGAGAAGAAACCATTTGAACTCTGGCTGGGATATGTACCAAATACCCCAGTAAATCATTTAAATAAACTACCAAGGTTGGATATACACCCTGGCACTAAATCCTTTATTCATATGCAACAAATGTGTAGAAAGCATGCGGAAGAATGCATCCAAAAAGCATTTGAATATGAAAAGAAAAGGTGGGACAAATCTCATAAAGAATTTGAATTTAAAAAGGGAGATGAAGTCCTCATATCAACACTACATTTTAACTTACAAGGTAATGTTAAATTAAAGGATCCCTTTGTAGGACCTTTTGTAGTAAATAAAATGGTTGGGAATAATGCAGTGGAAGTCATATTATATGCTCCATATGATAGGAAACATCCAGTTTTCCCTATCTCATTATTGAAACCTTACCATGCAAATGATCCTGACTTATTTCCAAAAAGAAGGGGAAGGCCTAAAAAGCAACCTGAAGAAATTGTGGAAAAAGCAGAGATTGAAAAAATACTCAAGAAAAGAATCCTTACTAAAGAAAAAGGAACTGAGTATTTACTAAGATTTAAAGGGAAATCAAATGAATTTGATAAATGGATACCTGAAAAAGAAATTTCTAATTTATCCACCCTTCTTAAAAAATTTAAACAGAAATAAATTTCTGTTCAACCAGCTGAGGGGTTAAAAAACCAGTACTCATAATATTTTATTATGTTTTATTTCTTTAAAGTTGAATCTTTAATGCTACAGATTTATTCTGAATACCTGAAAATTACAAATTAAATAAAATAAAATGTATGACTTATCATTTTTTTTATTGTTTTTTTTGGGTGGGCGAGTGTCAGCCTGTATATCTCCAGGACTGAGTAAAAAGTACTTATAAGTTATGTTAAACACATGAACTATACATGGGAATAATAAATAAGAGTACACAAATAGTATACATAAGTAAAATTATGATAATACACAAAAAAATGCCATTATAACACCTTATATACACGCATATATCCACCTTTTATAGGTCTTATGTACTTAATATTAAGTTGGAATATGTTAGGGTAATCTTAAGAACCTTAAGTATAAGGCTGCATAATTTTTAAGTACACTTACAGCTGTTATATTCATTGTTTTATGCAAAAAACAAGAAATGCGCTTTATTTCACTTAAAAGTTGACTATATGCGCTATAAAATTGAGAATATCAAAATTGCGCTTTGACAGATCAATTGGGCTCATTTAGAACTATTGATTTGGCTATTTAAATGCATAAAAATAACACTTTTCAAATTTGGCGTTTTTTATGCCAGAAATGGCTTCTGTGTACTGGCCACATACTGCCTGCTTTTTTCCCGTGTGAATAGCTTCATTTTTAGCAAAGTAAGTTTTTTCACACTATAATTACCCCACATTCTACGCCCACTGTGGGGAAACACGCTAAAATAGGGGACAGGCGCTTATTTAGTGTCCTAGCTTAATTAATAATGCATTGACCCTGTTTATATGCACTAATTTCATTAATAACCTCACTCTTGGCACTTTATTTCATCACCACGCTTAAATTCGCCTAATTTTAGTCAAGGATTTACCCGTGCAAGCGCCTGCCAAGAACTGCATGTAGTTACCCCACATCTCACGCTCTTTTTTAAGTTTTTGGATGGTTTCTCAGTCAATTTTGGTTATTTTTGAATGGGAATTTCACGTAGTATAATGTCAGGATTAGCCCCATTATTTCTACAGTCAATCCCCCTTATTATTAAGCTATTATCAACCTTAAAAAGTCTCCTTAGTCCTTAATATTATTGTTTTATACGCATATACTCTCTTTTTGTCTTTTTCTTTAATTTTGATGGATTTCCCTTATTATTTCAGGATTTTGGCGGTTATTACTCTTCTAATTATGTCATGGATCACTGGGAATGTTGATGGGAATGTCTATTAGTTGTTTAGAGGCGTTATTAACTGTGTATTGGGTGGTACATCAAGGGAATCATTGGGGAGCTCAGTGTGTATAAAAGGAGGAGGTTTTTGGGTTGTATTTCTTCATTCCTTATCATTACAATTTAATCAATATAACCAAATAAATTACAATACATATCAATTAGTACTTTTATAAGACTTTTGAATAGTATCTGAATTATAAAATCTATTTTTCTACCAACTACAAAGATTGTAAGCCATATATAAAATTAGTGAGAATTATATTACTGAGACCTTTATATTTGATTATATTTTACAACTTAGTGGATTAGTACTACAGTATTCATACAGGACCATTTAAATCTTCTAGACAACTGACCATTCAAGCTAGTTCACGTCTTTGTACTTGACCTTAGCCTGACACAGTCGAAGAGAGCATGAGAAGATAAGGTTCGAAACATCTTGCTGCTTTTCCGGCTAGGAATGAAGAAGCGTAAACAACCTTAGATTGGTTGTTATTAAAGGTTTGAGGGTCATTATGGAACAGGAGCTTGAATCTTTGCAAGAAGGGCCGCAATCTGTCTGGATGTTCTCCATCGAATTTATCAGGAGATTTAATAGAAGGAGTTTTGAATTTAGATCCCTCTGAAGACGTTGAATTTGAAAGGGTCTTCATGAAAAGTCTCATGAAATCTTTCAGAGAATTAGATGGTCCAGGTTCTGAGGGTTGACAAGAAGGGTGATTAGCAGGGGCGGATGGTGCCTCATGCATTGTATCCTCTCCTTCTTCATCATCACTAGAGTCATCAAAATCTTGTGGGATGTCTTCTACAGATTGGACTGAATGTTGCCGTTCCATTAGGTCGAGTGGCTCCAAGGAGTGAGTGCGGGAAACAGGCCGGGTGGCTGTTGGCCTGCCTCTTGCGCGAGCTCTAGTAGTAGCACCCATAGGAGGAGTGCGTTGAACAGGTTCCATTTTAAGAATTTAAAGAAAAAACACCTGAAAAAGGGATGTAGTAGTGCAAAGAATTAGAACAACAGAGAATTAAATTACACTGTCACCGGACAACCTTCGCACAAGGTTGAGGGTGTTCCTGGAAGTGAGATGGAGAGAGGAGTTTAGAAACTTCTTTGATGCACAGAGGAAATGTTCGAAGAAGTGATTCGAGGATGACTCGAAGAAAGAGCTACTGCTTCGAGATATGTTTGGGACAGATTCAAATATAATTTCAAGGTAATATTAAAATTCTTAAAATCTCACAAAGGGTTGGAAACTCAATAATCAAAAGATTCAGGATTTCGAAATTATTGCTGAGAAAATAAAGAAAGATACAATAATAATGATTTAACTTTAAAGATTTTGCCACTATTAACAAAAAATATGTTTGATACTTTAATTCTAAAGAGTATCGAACCAAAAAACCCAACCCCTTTTATATCCTTTACTCCTCCTCGCATTGACCTCATACCCATCCACTATTCTGCACATCACAGACCATTAAAGTACACCCGTTACACCTGGACCCTCCTCACTAACATCCTTTAACCCCTTAGTCCTCCACTAACCATTCCGTCCATGCTCACTACCCCTTTTAATAATCCACAGACATTTCATAAACCTTTTAGTGCACCATTAAATTGACTATTGCGCTGTGAGTTGCTTATTGAAGAAAGGACTGAGACACACTATTGAGAGATTGACTAATTTAGATTTAGAGTTTAAACTAGCGCGGTTGAATAGCGAGTATGCAAAGAAAAGTTGCAGTTGCTATGGGGAATTGCTTTCTGCACTTGGACTATGGATTTAAACCTCTTATTATTGATTTAATGAGCTGCTTTTGCCTTGAGCGTCATGTGGCATGTGACACAAAGCAGCACCCAGACCAATAAAATTTGCATCTGTATATAATACAAAAGGTAATTTGAAATCTGGTAATCCCAAGATAGAGGCTGTCATTAAACATTCTTTCAACTTATCAAAATCCTGTTGTCTTTCATTATTCCCAATTAAAGCTTCTGATTTCTTTATCAGTGTGGTCAATGGTGCAGCAATTAATTGGTAGTTTTTTATATATTGTCTATAATAACCACACATACCAAGAAAATATTGTACATCTTTTACATTTTGAGGAATGCCAATATTCTTAATTGCAGCCACTTTATTTTGGTCTACACATATTTGTAAGCCAGATACACTATGACAAAGCACTTTTAAAGATTCAAACCCAAATTTACATTTTTTCAATGCAAGGGTCATATCTATTTCATCCATTTTTTGAAATACCTTCTATAAATGGATTAAGTGTTCATCATAAGTCTTTGAGAACACTATGAAATCATCAATGTATACCATTAAATATCCCTCAATCATTTAATTATGGGATGTTATATCCTTTAACTTCTGAAATACTGATGGAGCATTTTTTGGTTCAAATGGCATCCTGAAATATTTATAAATTCCCATGTGTGTTGCTATCAACAAAAAGTTCGGTGAATTCTTTTCAACAGGAATTTGATGGTACCCTTTCTTTCCATCTAAGCAACTTATATACTTAGCACCTTAAAGGGTAGCATGTATAGAGGCAATTCTTTGGAAGGGTTAAATATTATCTAGTGTAAATGTGTTTAATGCTCTATAATCACCACACAGTCTTGTTTTATCTTGTTTATAAGAAATTAGCACTGGTGATATTACCCAATATTATGGTGTAGTTTCAACCTTTTAAAGAATTTTCATTTTTAATAACATTTTAATATTATCCTCAATATCTTTCCTCTTCATTGGTGAATCAGGGTATGGTTTCTTTTTAAGACTAGCAGGAATATTTTCCATATCACAGGTTTAACTAATCTTCATTTCATGATCTTTTACAAGGCCAAGTTCATTTGTACCATGTGAAAAAGACATTGGAAATGCTTTAATTAAGTCCAAAATATTATTTTTCTCATCTTTACTTATCTGAGTGCCAAATTATGCTTTTGAAATTTCTGTTTCCAGAAGTTCCATCTCATTGGATTCTCTTCCTTTGTATAGAATATTGGTTACTTACTCAATGTGTAAGACTGTTTTAAAAGAATTTGTTTTAACTTTCCTTTTACCATTCATGACAATTGTAAAATTGTTATTAGCAGGGTCTAATTTCACATAAAACTTAGTCATAATATAATTTCCAATGATAAAACAGTTACTACAGTTAGTATTATCCATTACTACAAAGTCACAAGTTACTCTTACATAACCATGTTGATGTTTAAAGAAAAAAGCAGCTTTGTATCTACCAATGGGATGTAATACTGATCCAAAAGCTCTCCAATTTTTACTATGAAGGGGTTCAAGCTTAGAATTATATTCACTATAAATTTTCTGCATTGTATTAGTAGAAACAACAGAACCAGCAGCTCCTGTGTCAAATACTATATTAACATTATCACCAGAAATGATAGCTGGAACCATGATAGGTGTCATTCTGAAGTTATCAGCTTGTATATATTTAATGAATTATGCATCCTCAAAATTCATTAAAGATTCATTTGAGTCCATATTTAATATTGGATTTTCAAAGATGGACAAATCATCTTCCAACATACAGACTTCATTTTCATCACTATATGAGATATTACTGTCATAATCACTTGAATATTTTCTTTTCTCTGTTTCAATTTCAGATTCATGTTGATTTTCAACAATATTTATATTCTTCTCACATTTGTGACCTTTAAACCAAGGTTTGTTACACTTATAACAAGTATTTTTCTCATACTTTTTTGGTACTACAGGTGCAGTAGGTTTTTTCTGTTTTTCCTGAAGTGTTTTTGAATTCTGATTTTTCACAGGTTCAATATTTTCTTTATAAGAGGAATCCCTTGCTTCATACTTATGGTTTAGTAATATTTCATTTCATATATTAATAAAGTCAGAATATTCAGTAACATTAATTTTTCTAGCTACAACAATGTCTCTGACAGATATAGGTAATTTATATATTATCTTATCTTTCCATAAGTTAAAATACATGTTAGGCTTAATGGATTTTAATATTTTATTTAAATTCATTAAAAATATCATAGGTTTGTCACCATTCAACGGATTATACCTAGTTTTCTCATAAAGTCTCTGCTGAGTTAGTCTGAATTTAGAACCTCCAAATTGGTTTTCAATTAGTTGTTTCCATTCAGCCCAAGAGTAATCTTTACCCTCATTTAAAACAGCTTCAAACCATAATAAAGCAAAATCCTTAAATAAAGAGATCAATTTTGATGTTATTTCTTCATCTGGTAACTTATATGAGAATTTTAAATTCTCAATTCTTTGGATAAAATGTTGCCAATCAGATCTGGCTTCCCCATCATAAGTTGGGTACTGATCTATCTTAGGCAACTTCTTTTGATTGAATTTTATTTCACTAATCTTAGGTAAATTAAACAACTCATTTACTCTTGATAAATGGTCTTGTATTTCCTCCTGTACGGATTTCTGACTTACATTTTCAGATTTGACACTGCCACCAGATGGTTTTGGTTAGGGTGGTATAGGAAAGGAATGAGTTTTTTTTTGCCAATGAGAGGATTATCATTATACTGAGTATAATTTTGATTATCCTGGTTCATTAGTAGATTGGCAGTTCCAATCTCAACTTTAGTCAATCTTTGTAGCAGCTCAGAGACACTTTGATTTGTCTGGGCAAATGATAACTTAGTTTTTGATTCAGTTTTCAATAAATGTGTGTCATACAATTTTTCCAACTCACAGAATTTGTTTGAAAGTTCATTATATTTACTACTCAAAGAATCATATTTAAGAGTTAGAGACAAATGTTCATTCTCTAATTCTTTATTACGTGTTGCCAGTTGAGAAATATTTAATGTTAAGGATGAAATTGTATCACTTGCGAGCTTAACTGTCTGTTCCTCACAATCAGTCATTCTATTCCACAATGCTGAAACAATTCTATGGACAGTTGGATTATTGTTAAAATACGCCATGTCTTCCTTCTCAATTCTCTCACTCTCTTGTGAACTTCTCATCTCACTAGTAAGTGGTGGTAACTGAGGATTAACTGTATTATAAATACTACTGTTTTTATTGACAAAAGACAAGTCAGGTTTATCTACATTAAAACCTTATTTTCTTAAGTGCTCCTCTATTTTCTGCACAGATTTGACATCAATAATATTAACTACATTGTAATTATCAGTATTGTGTTCAATCTGAGAGGGTAATCTACTTACCACAAGATTTGTGTGAGCCCTGATTTTTGGCGCCTTTGTTTTCCCTTTTAGGGGTGAACTGAGGAAGTCTGATGAGTAGGAGGATCCTTGTTGCAGTTGTGACTGGACAATTATTGATGGAACCAATTACCTTCCATTTGTCTACCAGTATTTTCTCCTGGGAGTGATGTGACGCTCCTGGGGTAGGGGGTTGCTGACTTGACTGGCCTCCATTTAGCTCTGCCAATGATTGGTTCATCTGCTGAAATCCTACCTTACAATTGTTCTGTAATTGCTCTACCTCCTTGAGCATGAGGGACTTTGATTACTCCAACTTCAATACCTGTTTTTCTGGATGGCATAGTTGATTCTGAAGAGGAGGAAACTTCTTTTTTATGGTAATCTTTTTTAAGAGGGCGTCTTTTCCCTCTATGCTCATTTGCTCTGCCTGGGGGTATGACTGACCCTCCATGGTTATGTCCTGGAACAATGTTTTTGTTAGCTTTAGACCTGGTATTATAAGTAAGCTTTTCACTTACATTGCCCTGGGGAGCACTCATATTGATAAAAATAACAATATATCATGTCTACAGAAAGGAAAACCAATTGGAATTAGTTGATTAAAAGTATTAGCAATGATATTACTAATAAAAAGATTTGGATCTTACCCTGAATTTAAATCTTTATTTATTTAAATAAAATGTAATAAAAATTTGAAAAAATCTGTTAAAAATAAAATAATAAGTTTAACTAGACCTTTTTAAGGGTGAATAAATAGCTTACAAATCTTTAACCAAATACCAATTTAATTGGGTGTTATATTGGTGACCAAATACCAAGTGAAATTGGGTTTATATTGGGTACAGTTACTACTGTAAATACCTAATTTTTATTATAAAAAATTAGTACAATTATTATAAGGGTTCTTTTCCACAATCACTGAGTTATGTGACCCACTAATATGCAGAAGACCCAAATATTTGGTTTTTTTTGAGCTGTACTAAAGTAAAAATCATGTTGTAGACAATCCTATAGTACTAGCTATAGGTCTTGACCAAGGGAGTTGGAGAAAAACCAGAGAGAAAATCCCCTGTCCCTTTAGAAAAATAGAGTGAGATTTACTTGCTAAAGTAAGTTGGTTCCTGTTTTGCTAAAGCCCCTTTTAAACACACTTGACTGCTTGATGAGCCAAGAAAGTAGTCCCCAGATAGACTACCAGACCAAAGAACTGAAATGTAGAACAAAGTCCACACCAGAAACAGCAAAGATACTTGATGTAGGCTGCAAATCCACACCAGAGACAGCAATAATACTTGCTATAGCTTGCAAGACTATAACAGAGAAAACAGTTGCCAAAGTTAAGTTAAATGAAGAACTCACTTGCAACAAACACAGCCAAATTGTGGCCAGAAAACAGTGAAAACTGAGTGAGGAACAAGGATATCACCTCCGGATGGTTGTATGATGATTAAGGTTGCCCCAAACTGTCTTATTCACTATGTACAGACAGACCACTAACTAAGAGCCCATGCGCACCCACCAATCTGGCGCCTGTACCTGCCAAATTGCATAAAAAACCCTCCTGAAGCGCTCCCCAACCTCCTAAAACAGAGGCGGGTGGGCCGCCCGACGTCGGAGATGCCGCCTGAAGCGGCCTGGCCTCCCTGAAGCCAGAAAACCAACAAAAACCACTAATCTACTTAGAAAAATTAGCTTCAACTACTAAAACCTTTAAAACACAGAATTTCACTATAACAACATTGGGACATGAAATATAGAGAAAAATTAGCTCTATCCATTGGTACTAAGCACTTAACCCTAAGACTTAAGGTTAGCCCGTAAAACACGAAAAACAAAATTAAACAGCAATCTTTTATAAATGAAAAATGAGGACATGACCCCTTAAAACTCAGAATATGAAAAATGTCATCACAACATAAAATATAGAGAAAAACCAGGGCTATCCAATGATAGTACCCACATACCTGCAGACCCAATATACACGGAACAAAACCAGATAAATACCCAATTCCTTAACAGATGTCAATTAAGACATGCGCAAACAGCGCCAAATCACACAACAAAGGCCCCAGCCAATGTTGGAAGACCACATCCTCCCTCCAATTGAGAATTTCTGCATTCTTTCTTCATCCAACCACCATGTTTAACCTTCTTCCCAAATCTGCCTCTGAAATGGGTCCCTGCCAATAATGCATCAACAATAATTTAATCTGCACCATGACACCACCTGTCCCTCCATACAGAACGTATTGCGATGTCTGCCAATCTAGAAAGAAGACCTGCCACAGACCTGCTCCACTTTCTTCTGCATCAGATTTACCTCCACCTCAACCTGGTCCTTCTTCTGCCAGCACCAAAAGATCTAGGCCATCCATCCTGATACCCAGATTAATCAAAAAGCTTCACCCTTCCCAGAAGAGTGCCACAACCCATAAAACAACTAGTTCCACCATCCCTGGTCCATCTGATGGTAAAGAACATTCATTTCTTCCTTCAACTTTAAAACTGATGACTTCTCAGTTCCTCCATCTTCTGATAGTAATGATAACAATGTAGGATCCATTGCACCACCAACACCAACACACTTGCCCACTATCAAGGCCAAGCTCCAACAACACACATCTCAACAGAAACAACTTCTGCTTCACTACTTCCAATCCACTCCTGCTAGAGATCCACAGGACATTGAGAACAGAAGACACCTCATTCACCAGTTCAAGGTTAATTCTGAACACTTCATTTCATCTCTTGATTCCCTCTGTAATTCCACTAGTACTTGAGTTTGATTCAGAAAGAAAAATTGACCACACCCTCTATAGGATGTAACCACAAAACAACCCTCAGTTTTAAGTCTTGGGGGACCATCCTCATTTTATAGTCTTGGGGGACTCAAAAACCCTCAGTTTAAAGTCTTGGGGGACTCAAAAACCTAAATCATAAACCCAGAACCAGAGATCAACCACATTAAGACACAGAGAAAAAACTAACATTCTGGGGTAATTGTAAATAGAGCTGCCAGCCCATCAATTACACCCAAACTTGCCTTTGCTAAATTCGGAGGCTCCCCCTGTGGATACCCTCCACCAATCTTTCAAAACCAACTCCAACAACAAAAACTCCTTCCTCAGTTTATAGTCTTGGGGGACTCACAACCCTCAGTGTAAAGTCTTGGGGGACTAACACAGTGTTCAGTTTAAAGTCTTGACGGACTAGTCTTGATAAAATCTTGAAAACAGCCAGTTTAAAGTCTTGGAGGACTAACAGAAACCAGATTTCAGTTTAAATTCTTGATGGACTGATCTTGATACCATAGATTTTTCAGTTTAGAGTCTTGATGGACTGGTGGAATTTTGCATAAAATAGACGCAGCCAATTTCATACAGACCACCCCTACAGCCAATCTGCTGAACTTCCACCTTCACTTCATCATCTACCCATCACTGACAAAAAATCTCCTCCTATTCCTTTTCATCATCTTTTCTCACCACAGATCATGGCTGGATCTCCTGATGTTAACCTTTCTACTCTCCCTTGCTTCACTGCTCCCAAGGACTATGCCTGCAAACAGTGCATCCACATGTGCAGACCTTGCACATTCACTCTTCCAACTCCTGAATCCAAATTCTACAACAGGGCTTGTGATTCTTGCTATTCCAAAAAGAAAAGAAGTGACAGAGATGCCAACTACCCTATTCCTCCTCCTTCACCTTCTCACAAATACATCTCTAGATCCCCTACTAGATCCCCAGAGCTTGGTCCTTCCTCTTCCTCTTTATCTTCAGCACCTTCAAGAAGATCCAGAAGTTCCGCTTCCAGAACTCTTCCCAAAAGACCAGGCTTAGCTTCCCAAGAAACTGCTTTTATCTCCACCAAATTAGCTCTAAAAGCTTCAAGATCAACTCCTAGGCTTCTATACCGCGTCCAGGCGGCCCAGCCGACGTCGGGTGGCCCGCCCGCCTCACCAAACAGTGTAAATCAGGGCCAAAACCTCCAAAAACGGCCAGAAAACAGCCAAATTCATCCAGACAACAACAACAACTCAACCCAACTACCTCCTACTGCTCCCAGAGCAATGCAATCAACCCTTCTAAGGTCCAAAAGCACCAAAATTTCCCAGATTTCTAAGAGACCTTCCAGAGAACCCCAAGAAGAAACCAGAACACCACACACTGCACCCAAACAACAACTTTGTCCCCAACTAAGACAAAGAAACTACACCTCTCCTCTGTCAGCCAACTACTCTTCTGAAAGTTCCATCTCTTCAAAAGCTCCATCCAGAAGAGATCAATCTGCTTCCAAATCCCCCTCTCCTGCTCCATCCTTTAACAACCCTGGTACTCCATCACCAGCACCTCCTCCAGCTGAATCCAACAGAAATAACAACCACAACAACAACAACAATCCCACTGCTCCAACTAAGCCCCAGGAACATCAACCTCCTAGTTCACCTTCTCAAAATCTTTCAGAGGAAGACCATGAGAATCCATATCTTTAACTAGTTGATCCACCCACTATGACCATTACAAAATCGTCAGAGATCCAAATTCCAGCTGCTTACAAATTTGATGAGCTTCAAATCTGTAAGTACCAAATTAATTTATCCCATTTCTTCAACAAAAATAATTACTGATCCAATTCTTCTTGTCTAGTTGGCACCCCTCCTCCTGAATCTATCATTGGAGTTGGTCAACCTCTTGAAACTTCTTTGACCCTGGATTATGGAGACATGAAGAAACACCTAAGCACCATGTGTTCCAACATGCTAAAAGTCTTTTCCCTCCATGGACCTTTGAATGACTTTGAAAAATCCCTGAGGAAGCGCCTGTTGGACAACCACTGGAAAATATCTAGGATAATTAAGCACACCCTCCAGCACTCCATTCTTGCCTTTTCTTCTTCCTCCTCTGAACTTCCCTCTAATCCAATTCCTGATCATTACAATCCCTATCATCTCTCCAGCAGGATTCACTTCAAAGAACACAGTGCTTCCCACAATCCCAACAAAAAACAAAAACATCATCACAATCCGGACCAGCCTCCAGAAGCTTCATCATCCAGACAATGAGCTCCTGCAAAAGATTAGAAACATAATAATAATATAAAACAAATAATAAAAATAATTTCAGAAATTTTTTTTTTTTATCTACTAATATACTAAAATTAAAAATTAATAAATAAAATAAAATGAAATAAAATAAATGAAATAAAATAAAATATAAAAAAAATAATACAAATGGTATCCCCCAGCCAATTGATGAGCTGATCCCCTGATACCTTACCCACATCCAAGTGCACCTTGATGTGAATACACAGTTAATTCTTTTAAATGATTAACAGAAAACAAAATTCAAAAAATTTATAAATTCAGAAGATAATAAAAATAATGAAACACAGAAACACATGAAATAAATAATAAATAAAAAAGAAAATAGCATCGCCCGGCCAATTGATGAGCCTTTCCCCACCAATGCTTGCCCACATTTAGGTGACCCTGATGTGGTAACACCCTTTTTTTTGATTTTATAATTTTAAACAACCCCCATAAAAAATTAAAAGAAAAAAAGAGGAAAAAAAATAATCTAAAACTGCTATCTAGCAAAAACATAACTGCAAAATCAAAAACAGTCCAGCTCCATAGATGGTCCAATAAGGGAAAGTCTGGTTCATAGAAATGATCACTGGGTGGGCTCCCTCCAATAAGTAAAAATGATGGGAGACCACCAGTGATCCACCACCAATCTGAAAGAACCAAAGATAAAGAAGCCAGTCCCAAACAAGTTTAAAGTCATAGTGAACTTGAAACCTGAATAATAAACAACAGAACTAGATTTCAACTAGGAAAAACAAAGACTTGAAACAGACATTCTGGGGTAACTGTTCTACAGAGCAGCCAGCTCATCAGTTACCCCCACACTTGCCAAAATAAAATCTAGAAGCCCCCCCTGGGTACCTTCTAACAAAAACACAACATCCAACACAATAAACCGAAACCAATAAGAGTGAAGAGTCCAACACTTGAAAACCAGAGGAAATTCCAGTTTAAAGTCATAGAGGACTAAAACCTGTGAAAAGAAACCAATACTAGGGTTTAACCAAATTAAGAGAAAGGGTTGGAAACAGACAATCTGGGGTAACTGTTGATAGAGCAGCCAGCCCATCAGTCACCCCCACACTTGCCAAGGCAAAATCTAGAGGCCCCACCCATGGGTATCCTCTAACAAAAGTTTCCAACAAACAGATGCATAGCATCACAACTAAAAAAAAAACCAAGATTAAAGAAAGGTCCGTAGTTTATCCTCATTGCGGAGTCGATCTTCTTCATGCCTAGTGCCTCTGGGATAAAACCTCTTCACTTGGTCTGCAGCCACCCTCTTTTTCAAGACTGCACCATCAAACTCTTCCAAAACATAAGAACCTCCAGACGCCTGAGATCTGACTGTGTAAGGTCCATTCCATCTGTCAGCAAACATTTTCCCCCACTGACTCTCCAAACTTCTGTTATACACCAAAACCAAACAAGCAGGTTTCAAGGGATTCCTGAGTCTATGAGCCAATTTCTTGTCCCTGTACCTGACTGATTGATTCCTAATCTTCATCATTCTAGAGTATGCCTTCTCCTGACACTCCTCTCTACATTCCAACTGTTGCATCCTGGCACAGAGCAAATCTTCTGTTGAGTGCACATCATCCCAATCAATTCCAAGATAAGAGACAGCTTCCAAGTCCACTGGTAGAACGGCTTTCTGACCAAACATTAACTCATAAGGAGAATAGCCAGTTGTCTTCTTCACAGTGACCCTATCAGAAAATAACACCAAGGGTAAATAATGCCTCCACTTTTCAGCACTATCTCCACACATCTTCACCAAAGCATTCTTGATAACTTGATGGCTTCTTTCAACCATGTCTTCAGCTTCAGGATAATACGGTGTGGTAGCCTAAAGTTTAGTATGGCACCTAAATATGTAAATGGAGTTATTACGGCATGCAAGATTGGCGTTATTATTTTTTTTATAAAAGGGTTTTATTTAATTTATTGGAGTTTAAAATATGAAGAAATTGGTCACGAGCGAATGCCTACACAAATACAATTTATTTTACGGAGAAAACTTGTTTTTAAGGTCTGAAAAATTTATAAGTATCAAGTCAAGTCACTCAAGAACCTTGGGAAATTTTCCCAGAATTTTTACTATTTTTCTTATATTTTTAAATGAATTTTAAAGTTTTATAGAAATATTTACGTTTTCAAAAATTACTTAACTTTGATGACTTTTCACGGGGTAATTAGAGCTGCGCAGACTACGAAAATTAGTTTGGTATGTAAAGATGAAGTAGCTCTATTATGTGTAATTTTTCTAGATTTTTTATTATAGTTTTAAGGTTCTAATTGAGTCTGGAAGTCCGGACGGACTCCGTACGGACTCCGCTTTGACTCTGGAAGAGCTCTGGAGGGGAAAACTTAGGCACGTGACTAGGAATACTTAAGCGCTTCTCAAAATCGAAATTGAGAAGGGGGGGACACAACATACAGCTTAATCATTAACCACCACGGTCTCATTTTTTATTACTCAACAAATTAAATAAATTTGTAATACCCTTATAACTTTATATTTTATATATAACATTTTAGAAATACTACACAACAATTAAAATAACACTTCATACAGGGTATCTTTAGAAAGGTCTTCATCGCTGGGACTTGATTATTGCTGTCTCATAAAAATTCAAATTATTATAAAAACATAAAAGTCAATCTTTTCAGATCTTTCACTGGTACACCTTAATTGTTGTTATCAGTATTTCTTTCTCAACAGCCACTTTTATTTAAATCTCAATAAGCGTTAAATATTTTAGAGTTTTATTATTTTCATCAATCGGATCCAAGTAGATTGGTTAGCTTAGTGATTTAGAATACCGATTTTGTTATTTTTATTGGAAGGACGGGGTTTTCAGCTAAATCCACATATCTCCTCCGGATTCTGCTTACAGCAAGGCGACTGTAAGAGTTTACCTTACCATAGTTGGCGCCCAAAGTGGGGTTCGATTTCTCTAGCTTTCTTTAAAGACTTACTTGGATCAAGAACGTTATTAGCCTGCAAGAGGCTTATTTTCTGGAACTCTAATTGGATTTTTGTTATTGGCCTGCAAGAGGCTTGTTATTTTATCGATTGTTAACGCTTCTCATTACTTATTGGGATGTCTTCTTCTGCTGTTGCTTCTGGATCTTCTAACCCTCTTACTCCCTCAGTTAGAATTGTTTCTTGGGATGGCCCAAAGTTTGATGGGGAGGAGGTTAAATGGTTCATTAGCAGGTATGAAGCTGCTGCTGCTGTTGATGGTGCTTCTCATGTGGATATGGTGAAGCAAGTTAGATTTTTTATTGCTGATAGGGAGGTAGAAAAAGAGGTTATTGCTATGCAGGCATTCAAGGACAAGGATTGGGTTAAGCTTTCTAAAGCTATGGTTGATAGATGGGGTGTTAGGTTTACTATGATGGACCTCAATAAAATTGTTGGAGACTGGCAAGCAAAAGGTGGAGTTTCTTCTATGGCTGACTTCAAAAAGCTCTGTGTTCAGTTTGATGAAGTGGTGGAATATCTCATACTGGTGGACGAGTTAGTGCATGAGAACCAAGCAAAAGATTTGTTTTGGACAGCATGCAGCAGGGATATTCGAATGGACGTCTTGAAGGATCTTTCAAGAAAAGATTTGATGAAGGAACTGCCTAATGGTGAGCAGAAACTTCTGGCTCTGGAGGTTATCAAAGAGAACATTCAGGCCCATCTCAAGTTATTGGCGTTGGACAAATATCAAGAGTCATGCACTCAATATGTTAGCAAGGTCAGCAAAGTTTTGGCCGAAAATAACGATATTATGGTCAAAGCTCAGGAGGCCAAGAAGGCTCAAATGGGATTAACTGCTGCTAAAGTTGAGGGCAATGTAGATAATAAGATGGTTGATCACTTGGCCGATTTAACTAAACAATTAAAAATATTTGTTCAAGAAACCCAGAAGGCCAACAAGGCCCCAATCGCTTCTTCGTCGACGTCAACTTCTTATCAGTCTAGAGGGTATGAACGTCGAAATTATAATGGCAATAACAACGGTAACCGCTTCCCAGGCAATGGGAGAAATGGTGGGAATGGTGGTAGTAATTATAGAGGTGGCTATGATGAGCCAAAGGTGTGTTCCTATTGTAATAGGAGAGGGCACAGAGCAACGGTTTGTTTTGCTCTTGATAAGGATATGGATGCTGGGCGAGTTTTATTTGATGGTAAAGTTTATAAATTTCCCGATGGTTCGTTCATCAAGCCCAGTGATGGACAGTCTCCTTCTGATTTGGTCAGAAGAAGTTTAACGGCTGAAAGGAGAGCCAGATTTGAAGAGGTGACAGATGAAGATGTTAATGCCAAGAGTGGCAAAAATGGTAATGGTAATGGTGGTAAAGCTGACAAGGGCAAGGAGAAAGAGGTCAGTAAAGCCACATTTTCTACTTCTTTTGGAGGTTTAGAGCTGGCAACCGTTGCCCAGGTGGAGGGTAGCTGTATGGCTGGCGAATACGATGTTAATGCTGCTAGAAGAGCAGCTGCTACTAAGGCGAAGAGTAGCATTCAGAGCCAATTGAGGGCTAATCCTGGCAAGGCCAATAACAAAGTGAACCCTTACTCTAAGGACAAAGGGGATTGCTGATATGGGGCCCCCTAGTTATGGCAAGTTTGATTTAAATGGTGAGCCTATGCCAGAGGATGATTCGGATTCTGAGGAGGACGTACCGTTGGCGTCTCTACCCAGACCAAGTTTTAGCGGTCCCATCCCAATGGAGGGAGTAAGAAGGACTAGCAATGGATCAGGATTAGTGCAAGAAGCTGGTGACGGAGTTGGGGTTATACAAAGTGAAGATGTTATTATGGGGGGTGAAGATGGCTCGGTTGGACCTCAAGAGGTACCCAGGGCCAAGGTTGTTAAATCAAAGGTCCAGTTTGAGCGGCCAGTAGTTTCTGGTCAAGCTAATGCGATGGACGCAGTTGCGAATAGGGTGAATCAACTGCAGATTCCCTTATCTTTGGGGGAGTTATTTACGATTAGTCCGGCGCTTGCTGAAAAGCAAAAGAAGCATTTGACGAGGCGTCGGGTTTCCACTGGAGAGGTGGAATATATTTGTGAAAATGCTGAGAAGTTTGGGGAAGATGTAGATACGCATTTTTCCGCTCCCCTGGGTTACCTGGTGGTAACTCTAAATGGTAAAGAAGTAAAGGCCTTGGTCGATTCAGGGTCTCAAATTAATTTAATTTCATTGGAGCAAGCGACGAGTATAGGCTTGCCAATTAAAAGTGGAACTGGGGGAAACCTCAGAGGTATTGGAGGGCATGCAACAGAGCTAATGGGTACAGCTGAGCATGTCAGGTTAGGCATTGGTGGATTTGTTGGTAAGGTTCACTTTTATGTGACCAGAGGAGCAGTCAAAACTGTTCTTGGTGGTCCTTTTTTGATGGATTTTGAGGCCAGGATAGGGTATCAAGCTGGCATGGGGATTAGTTTGGAAATCACTGGTGAAGATATGCGGAGGTTACATATGCGGTTAGCGCCTCCTGGAGATGAAGGTTGGGAAACACGGCCAGGGATTACTACTCTGTGCCAGTGTTGTGTTTGCACCAAGAAGCGGCATATTAAACGGACGGCTTCTGGTGAATTATGTTTGTTGGAAAAGGATGGATGCCCTCATTTTTTGGGGTAGCAGGGGCTGATCACTCTAATGTTGTAATCTCTCCTCAGGATGAGATCCCGGATTGCAATAGGTCAGCTCACTTGGAGATAATTCAAGTGGATTCTCAATTATTTTCTGTTAATATTACTTTGGAGTGCAAATATGTTATGGACTTTACTATATGTTTATTGGATTTAACTTGTTTTTCTATTAAATTTAAAAATGGTAAAAAAGGCAAAATGGGCCAAATTAGGTTGGATAAAAATTGGAAGGGTATGTTTTATGGCCTCCAGCAAGAGGTTAAACTGCAATTATCTCCTTCTATTACGGACCTCCAGCAAGAGGGTAAACTGCGAAAATCTTATCAAAATCCAATAAAAAATCTCGGTATAATTAAAACTCAAAAAAATAATTTTTGTGAAAATTCTATTATGGACCTCCAGCAAGAGGTTAAACTGCAATTATCACCTTCTATTTTGGACCTCCAGCAAGAGGGTAAACTGCGAAAATCTTATCTAAATCCAATTAAAAATCTCAGTATAATTAAAACACAAAAAAATAATTTTTGTGAAAATTCAATTCCGGTCCTCCAGCAAGAGGTTAAACTGCCAACTTTCTTTACAGGTGATTTACTGTTGGATAAGGGAAGCAAAGGTGTTGGAAAATCTGTTTATAAATTAGACGAGGGAAAGGAGAAAAGGGTAAAATTTAAAAATGAAATAAAATATTTTTCTAATTTTTCTTATTCTGATTCTGGCGATGAAGAAGATTCATTTGATGAAAGTTTTAATGGCAATACAAAAGAAAATGTTTTACCTCAAGTTAATTTAGATGTGGACGCAGCCAAATATAAGAAAGTAGCAAATAAAGTTCGACCTATTAATGAACCGCTACCTGCTGAATTAAATCCACCTTTGAGAAGACCAAGGTTATCAAGAGATCCTTATGAAAGTCCCTTGGTAAAGAATCCGCCTGAATTTTCTGAGACGTCAAGAATCACTTTTGAGAGACTGGGTGTTGTTAATTTTGGACCTGATGGTTGGTTGTCTGGAGAAGAGAAGAAGTTGTTGTTGGATGTGATGGTCAAGCGAGAGAAGGCCATTGCTTTTGTAGAAGAGGAGAGGGTTGTGTTGAAGCATTCCTATGGGGAGCCTTACAAGATTCCTGTGGTATGTCATGAACCGTGGCAGCAGAAACCGATTCCTATTCCGGCTGCATTGAAAGAAGCCTATATTGAAGTTGTCAGAGAACGGATACGCACTGGACTGTATGAGCAATCAACGTCAAGTTATTCTAGTCCGGTATTTTGTATCAAGAAACCAAATGGCAAGCTTAGAGTTGTTCATGATCTTAGGGAATTAAATAGGGTTACAATAAAGGATGCTGGGATACCGCCTAGTGCTGAGGAGTTTGTTGAAGCGTTTGCAGGGAGAGTGTGTTATGGTTTGGGAGATATTATGGGTGGATATGATGAGAGAGAGTTACATCCGGACTCAAGGCCTCTCACTACATTCGATACACCACTTGGACGTTTACAGTTAACAAGATTACCTCAAGGAGCATCAAATTCGGTTGCAGTTTATCAAGCTCAGATGGCTTGGATCCTTCAAGACGAAATTCCACAATATTCTGGAATCTTTATAGATGATGGAGGAATTAAGGGACCAACAACCGACTATGATAACCAGGTGTTGGAAGAGAATCCCGGGATACGCATATTCATTTGGGAGTTTTCAATTACTTTAGAAAGAATCTTGTTTCGAATTGAAGAGGCTGGCTTAACTATTTCAGGTTCAAAATTTTCATGTTGTGTGCCAGCCTTAGAAATATTAGGCCATGTGGTATGTAGAGAGGGTAGGATTATGTCCAAGAAAAAAGTTAACAAAATTCAGTCCTGGCCAAGACCCAAGAATACGACCGAAGTCAGGGGGTTTTTAGGCGTTTGCGTATATGTTAGAATGTTTATCAAGGACTTTTCTTCATTGGCAGCTCCATTGAGACGGTTAACGAGAAAGGATGCAGACTGGGAGTGGGATGAAGAGTGTGAGAAGGCGTTTGTGAAGTTGAAGGAGGTTGTGGGGAAGGATTTAGTCCTGCACAAGTTGGATTATGGAAAAAATGCTGGCAGAATTTATTTAGCAGTTGATTCAAGTCAGGTTGCAGCGGGGGCGGTTTTGTCTCAGATGGATAAAGCTGGTTACATCAGGCCAGTTAGGTATGAATCTGTAGTATTTACTGAGGTCGAATGAAGATACTCACAACCAAAATTGGAATTATGTGGTGTGGCGAAAATACTGAAGAAACTTCAGCATATTTTGTGGGGGCAACATTTTGAGTTGCAAGTGGATGCAAAATCGTTAATCCAGATGATTAATTCCCCAAGTTTACCAAACGCACCCATGACGAGATGGTTAGCTTTTATTCAACATTTTTTGTTTGATTTAGTTCATAAGCCTGGCAAAACTTTTACTATGCCAGATGGTTTATCAAGGAGACCACCCACTGAAGAAGATTCAGACTCAGAAGAGTTCGATGAAGATATACCTATTATCAAAGCCAGCACAAAAGGAGCTGAAGACTTTCCATACCTCCCCCATGAGGTTAAACTGGCAGGACTATTGTGTTTAGATTATGGTGTTGATGACCTCCACCAAGAGGATAAACTGGAAAATAGTTTTTATGTTAATAAAGGTGTTGGAAAAGGTGTAGATAAATTTGGCAGAGAGGAGGTAGAAGAATATGTGGTGTATGTAGAGGAAGATGGATTGGTAGTGTGGGATAGTAGTAAATTAAGGAATGGTGTATATGTTGGAGAATTAGAGAATTTAAATAAAAAGGTGGATAAAGAGAAAGAGGTATTTTCAAATACGGTTTACAAAGGATCCAAAGGTTCAGAAGAAAAACGATGACATAGCTCGATTAAAGATTTATTTAGGGGTCAACGATTATTGGCTCATTCATGTGCAGGTGATATTGGTGATAGAGAATTCCCTATTGATGTTATATTAATCAATTTTCAAGATGAAGTCTGGGGTCAGACTGGTTTTTATTTTTTGTTAGTCAAATATTTGTTGACTTTAGAGAGGCCAGAAGATTGTGAAGACGATGAATGGGTGGCTATCAAGAGGAAGTCATCTACGTTTTACCTATCTGGTCGACGTTTAATGAGGAGAAGGTATCCAAATCCTCAAGTAGTTATAACTCAACAGAAGGGGCAAGAATTAGTTTTGAAATCACTGCATGAAGATCTCGGGCATAGAGGCGTTGGAGAAACGTTTAGAAGAATTTCTGATCGATTTTGGTGGCCTGGCATGAAGATGGCTGTTAAACAGTGGGTTCAGTCATGCGAAGAATGTCAAAGACAAAGTTATTTAAGGCCAAAAGAACCTGGACGCGCGACCGTTGAATATACGCTCTTTGGGAGAGTTAGTTTAGATGCCGTTCATATAAAAGAGGGACGGTATAAATATTTAATTGTGGCCAGAGATGATTTATCTGGTTGGGTAGAGGCAGCGCCTCTTATTAATTTAACTGCCAAAAATGTGGCAGAATTTTTTTTGAATAATTGGGTATATAGGTATGGGGTGATGAAATTGGTAACGGTAGATGGAGGTCCTGAATTTGGGACAGAGTTTAAAGAGGCCGTATTGAAAGTTGGATCAAAGGTTAGGGTAGCAACCCCATATTATCCTGAAGCTGAAGGCATGGTTGAAAGAGGGCATCAAGTTATCAAGGATGCTTTAGTTAAAATGTGTGGGACAAGTGCCGAAAAGTGGAGGCACTATTTACCTTTAGTTTTATTTGCTGATCGAATCACTGCCAAAAGGACGACCGTATTTTCACCTTATGAACTTGTTTTTGGACAGAAAGCAGTTTTACCGGTTGATTTAGAAGCTGAATCATATCTTGGAGTTGACTGGGACACAGTCAAAACTACTGAAGAATTATTGTGTGCAAGAATGATGCAGCTAGAAAAGAAAGAAGAATATTTAGAAAAGGCATATTCGCGGATGATGAAGATCCGAAATCAATCAGTTAGATATTGGGATGAGCGGTTGGCACATCGATTAAGAAAACCTTTGAACCCAGGTGATATGGTCTTGGTGTATAATAGGAGTTTGGAAAGCCAGTGGGGAAAGATGTTTGCAGATAGGTGGAATGGACCGTATAAAATCAAGGAGCAGGTTTCCGGCGGTTCATATGTGCTAGAAGAGTTGGATGGAGTAGTATTAAAGAAGAGGGTAGCGGCCGATCAAGTGAAACGGTTCTATCCTAGAGGCACCAGGAGTGCCGAAGTCTTCCTCCGCAATGAGGATAAACTATGACATTTATGAAATTTTATGGATAACTCCGAAATGAGGATAAACTATGATATCAATGAAACTTTATGGATTCCTCCGCAATGAGGATAAACTATGACATTTATTAAATTATATGGACGAACTCCGAAATGAGGATAAACTACAATTTTAATGACTTTTATTAAATTTATACCTCCGCAATGAGGATAAACTATGATATCTACGAAATTTTATGGATTCCTCCGCAATGAGGATAAACTATGATATCGACAATATTTTATGACAACCTCCGCAACGAGGATAAACTATCTTCTTTTTTATTAAAATACTTTACTATCATTACATTGTATATGGTCGACAAAACTATGATGAAACTTAACGAAATTCAAGAAGACCTTCTTTGAAATTTTCAAAAAAACTTAAAATTCTTTAAATATGGGTGAAGATAGTGTTGGAAATTTTTTTTTAAATTTATTGGAAGAAGTGTTCACAGGGGAACCTTCTTAATTTAATATTGGCAAGTGTGGGGGTAATTGATGGGCTGGCTGCTCTATACACAATTACCCCATAATGTTCGTTTCCAAAATTTTCCCTGTTTCTAGTTGAATCCTGGCTTTGTCTTTTAATTTTAGGAAGTCCACTAAGACTATAAACTGGAACAAATCAAGAGACACCGCTCTCAACACCGGATTCAAGATTTTTTTTATTTTGTTTTTGATTTTTTATGTTAGATTGTGATTTCTTTTGTTTAATATATATTATGAATTAATGTAAAGGTGATGCTCACTGGTGGTCTCTAATCATTTTTATAAATTGGAGGGAGCCCACCCAGTGATCATCATTATAAAAATTATCTTCTAAACACTTTCATTTATTTTCTTTTCTTTTCAATTACTCAAAATTGTGTAACCACATCAAGTTGCACTTGGATGTGGGTATGATGTCGAGGGTACGGCTCATCAAATGGCGGGGGGGCATATTTTAAATTTTAAATTTTGATAATTCTTTTTACCTTTTTTTTATCTTTCTTTTCACGTTCATTTATCTTTCTTTAAAATTAAATTTTAACTTTTATTTCAAACCTATCTTTTCTAAAATCTTTTATTAAAATAAAATTAAAAAAAAAAAAATTAAATTAAAAAAATAAAAAAATAAAAAAATAAATATAAAAAAAATAAAAATAAAAATAAAAAAAAATATATATAATAAAAAATTAATAAATAAAAAAATAATAAATAAAATAAAATAAAAAAACAAAAAAATAAAAAAAAATATTAATTAATTAAATCAAAATTATAATTATATTTCTTAGTTTTATTTTTCAGTCACTATTCTTTTTAGTTTATTCATATAGTTTAGACAGGAAACAGGGTCTAGGGGAACTCAATACCTATGGGATTTTACTTCAAGACATCTGTTAGTCCTCCAAGACTTTAAACTGGCTACTGTGCAAGACGTTCTTTAAGGTTTTTTATACATATTTTGGATCTGTTAGTCCTCCAAGACTTTAAACTGGCTACTGTTCAAGACTTTCCTTAAGGTTTTATACGAATTTTGGAGCTGTTAGTCCTCCAAGACTTTAAACTGGCTAATTTTCAAGACTTTCATTAAAGATTTTATGTTGGAGCTGTTAGTCCTTCAAGACTTTAAACTGAATTTCAAGGTTAGAGAAGTTGTTAGGTCCACCAAGACCTTAAACTGGACTATTATCAAGTGTTGGGTCCACCATGACCTTAAACTGGATTTCTTATCGATTAAATGTTTGGTCCACCATGACTTTAAACTGGTAGTTCATTCATTGTTTAGTCCACTATGACTTTAAACTGGAAAATTAATATCTGCAGGATAATTCAACATTCATTGGACCACTATGGCCTTATACTGGATTACTTGTCAATCAAATGTTTGGTCCACTATGACATTAAACTGGATTATCAAATTTATTCAATCTTTGGTCAAGCCTAGGCCTTACTTAGGAATATATCAAGATATTTATGCACTTAAACGATCTTTGGTCCACCAAGACCATAAACTGGCAATCGATTATATGTTTGGTCCACCAAGACTTTAAACTGGAATGTCAATCTTGTTTGGATAACTCAATTCAATCTTTTAATTTATCACTGTCCACTAAGACTCTAAACTGGTTATTCAATTATTTCTGGAATTGGGTGCTGATAGCTTTAGGAGGTTAAAATTTTAGGTGGTGATGATGCTAAGGAAAGCATAATGGTTAATTAGGTGAAATTTGTGGCGCTTTAACATGGTCTAAAGTTAATATTATTATTGGAAGCCTGGCAAAAGTATTTTATGGGTTTGCTGTATAGCAAAGTTTGAAAATTGTGATGAAGGAATCAGAAGTTAGGATGGTAGTTGGATTTTAGGGAATGATTTTTTTTAGTGCCTCATAGTTAGGCCATTTTTTTTTTTTTGGTGTGAAGCTTGGAGGACCTTATGGCGAGATTGGAATCATAGAATTCGGCTCAGTGGGGGGCCCTATGAGGTTGGAATCAGGAGTATTTGGCTCATAGGAAGATCCACTCTCTCAATGCTGTGACAAGAAGGAAGACTGGTATATGGGAGTCTGAAGGGATTCAAACCTTGCTCTCAGTAGTGGAATCATCACAAGATTTATATTATTTTATTTTATGTTATATCAAGCCAGAGAAGAAAGAAAACATCATTTATGTTGAAAGTTTAAGAAGACCAAGCAAAAACAAAATTTTATCAAGTTATACTGTTAGAAAAGATAATTTCTTTGAAATTGTTCAACATCATTATCAAAGCTTTGCATTAAAATTCTTCTTTTCATGAGGTCTTCATGGCTATTAGCTGGAGTTTCTTGAAAATAGGCCAGCATTTTTCGTTTCAACTCATTAGTAAAGTCAAGAAAAAGATAGCGATGAAAATTTGGGTAATGATTGATATAGTCCGTCTTCACTCTACCAACATCATCAGTGTTGGTTATTTCCACCGCTAGAAGTTCAAATATGTTATTAAGTCATAGGTTTAGTCAATTTTGATTAAAAGTTTTTTTTTAGTAAGATAAATAGGGTCTTACATTTAGAGCCAGGGAACATAGTCTCAGCAAAGTTAGTTGGGGGTACTGTCGTTATAGGATTAGGATCTTGTGAAGGCAAAATTAGGCCGGGATCCGTTGATGAAGATTGAACTTTTGAAGCTGTTTTTGATCTTATTCGTTTTAAGAAGACAGGAATTTTGGATCGCTTTTTAGAAGTTGAGGGATCAGGGAGAGCTGCTGGTCTTAAATATACGTTTGTTTTAGAAGGAACTATTGGCCGGTTGCATTTGACTTTTTTCACACGGCATAAGTCGCAAGCTGTTCTGCCAGGAAGATTAGGGTTGGAAATTAAACAAGGTACCTGGTATCGAGCGCAGAGTTCACATGGAGTGACAAGTTCTTTGGAAGACATATTGATGAAGATGAATTTTATAGTTGATTAAAGAAGATGGTGGTTGAAGGTTAAAGATGAATATTGTGTTCGACCACTTATGCAAAGTTTTAAGAATGGGGACATTCTTGATTGGAGGCAGGATGTGGTAGCCTAAAGTTTAGTACGGCACCTAAATATGTAAATGGAGTTATTACGGCATGCAAGATTGGCGTTATTATTTTTTTATAAAAGGGTTTTATTTAATTTATTGGAGTTTAAAATATGAAGAAATTGGTCACAAGCAAATGCCTACACAAATACAATTTATTTTACGGAGAAAACTTATTTTTACGGTCTGAAAAACTTATAAGTATCAAGTCAAGTCACTCAAGAACCTTGGGAAATTTTCCCAGAATTTTTACTATTTTTCTTATATTTTTAAATGAATTTTAAAGTTTTATAGAAATATTTACGTTTTCAAAAATTACTTAACTTTGATGAATTTTCACGGGGTAATTAGAGCTGCGCAAACTACAAAAATTAGTTTGGTATGTAAAGGGGAAGTAGCTCTATTATGTGTAATTTTTCTAGATTTTTTATTATAGTTTTAAGGTTCTAATTGAGTCCGGAAGTCCGGACGGACTCCGTACGGGCTCCGGTTTGACTCTGGAAGAGCTCTGGAGGGGAAAACTTAGGCACGTGACTAGGAATACTTAAGCGCTTCTCAAACTCGAAATTGAGAAGGGGGGGACACAACATACAGCCTAATCATTAACCACCACGGTCTCATTTTTTATTACTCAACAAATTAAATAAATTTGTAATACCCTTATAACTTTATATTTTATATATAACATTTTAGAAATACTACACAACAATTAAAATAACACTTCATACAGGGTATCTTTAGAAAGGTCTTCATCGCTGGGACTTGATTATTGCTGTCTCATAAAAATTCAAATTATTATAAAAACATAAAAGTCAATCTTTTCAGATCTTTCACTGGTACACCTTAATTGTTGTTATCAGTATTTCTTTCTCAACAGCCACTTTTATTTAAATCTCAATAAGCGTTAAATATTTTAGATTTTTATTATTTTCATCAATCGGATCCAAGTAGATTGGTTAGCTTAGTGATTTAGAATACCCATTTTGTTATTTTTATTGGAAGGACGGGGTTTTCAGCTAAATCCACATATCTCCTCCGGATTCTGCTTACAGCAAGGCGACTGTAAGAGTTTACCTTACCATAACAGTGTAGCCACTCTAACTTTAGAACCAACACTAGCCTCAGCTTCTTTAAATTCGGCACCAAACTCTGGCCCACCATCAACAGTGACCAACTTCATCAACCCATACCTATTAATCCACTCCTTCTTCAAAAACTCTGCCACATTCTTGGAAGTCAAATTAACTAGAGGCACTGCCTCAACCCAACCAGACAAATTATCCCTAGCAACAATCAAGTATTTATACCTGCCCTCTTTAATATGGACAGCATCCAGAATGACCCTTCCAAAAACAGTTGATTCACCAGTAGCACAGCCCACCTCTTTAGGTTTCAAGTGACTTCTTCTTTGACATTCTTCACAAGATTGAACCCAACCCTGCACAGCCAACTTCATACCTGGCCACCAAAATCTGTCTGCTACTCTTCTTTAAGTCTCCCCAAAGCCTCTATGACCAAGGTCTTCATGAAATGACTTCAAAACCAATTCTTGACCCTTCTTCTGAGTCACCACCACTTGAGGATTTGGATGTCTCATCCTCATCAACCGCCTTCCTGACACATAAAATCCAGGACTCTTCTTCTTGATTGCCAACCAAGTATCATCATCACAATTATCTGGCCTCTCCAAGGTCAACAGATATTCCACCAAAATAAAATAAAACCCAGACTTACCCCAGGTCTCATCTTCAAAATCCAACAACACCACATCCAAGGGTACAATTCTGTCATTTAAATCACCAGTATGAACATGAGCCAATCGAGCAGCCCAACCAGGACACCAATCCTTAAATTTTGGCACGTCCTTCTCTTTCCACTGAACCTTGTGAGAATTCAGTTCACTAACAAAAACACCCTTTTCCAATTTTGAGCTGTCCCAAACAACAACTCCATCTTCATCAACAAAAACATCCTGATCACCAGAATCAAGATCAGATCCAGCCAGTTTAGCCTCTTGGGGGAGGTCAGAAAAATCTTCAGCACCCTTTGTGCTGGCCCTAACCACTGGAACATTCTCATCAAACTCTTCAGCCTCAGAATCTTCATCTGTAGGTGGCCTCCTTGATAATCCATCAGGCATAGTAAAAGTTTTACCTGGTTTGTGTACCAGGTCAAAAGAAAAATGTTGAATAAATGCCACCCACCTAGTCATTGGAGCATTTGGAAGACTAGGTGTATTGATCATCTGAACCAAAGATTTTGCATCCACCTGCAGCTCAAAATGCTGCCCCCACAAAACTGTCTGCAGATTCTTTAAAATTTTAGCTACACCACACAATTCCAACTTAGGTTGAGAATACCTAGATTCCACCTCATTAAACACCACAGACTCATATCTTACTGGCCTGACCCTCCCAGTCTTATCCTCCTGAGACAATACAGCACCAGCAGCAATATAACTTGAGTCCACTGCCAGATAAATTTTCCCAGCCCCAACACCATAATCCAACTTGTGAAGAAAAATATCTTCACCAACAACCTTTTTCAACTTCTGAATAGCCTCTTCACACTCTTCAGTCCATTCCCAATCTTCATTTTTCTGGTCAACCTCCTTAAAGGTGAAGCCAACAAAGAAAAATCCTTAATAAAAATCCTGACATATACACATACACCCAAAAATCCCCTGACTTCAGTAGTATTTTTAGGCCTTGGCCATGACTGGATTTTATTAATCTTCTTCTTCGCCATAATCCTTCCCTCTTTATATACCACATGACCCTGAATTTCCAAAGCAGGAACACAACAACAGAATTTTGACCCTGAAATGGTCAAACCAGCCTCTTCAATCCTGAACAACACTCTCTCTAGAGTTATTGAATATTCCAAAACAAGCCTCCTTATGCCAGGGTTCTCCACTAACACCTCATTACCATAATCAGTGGGTGGTCCTTTAATTCCACCATCATCAATAAAAATACCAGCATTAGTAGGAATCTCATCCTACAAAATCCAAGCCATCTGTGCTTGATAAACTGCCACTGAATTAGTTGCTCCTTGAGGCAACCTAGTGAGCTGAAATCTTCCCAAAGGAGTCTCAAAAGTTGTGAGAGGCCTTGAATCCATATGAAGTTCCCTCTCATCATAACCACCCATAATATCACCCAAACCATAACACACCCTTCCAGCAAAAGCTTCAACAAAATCCTCTGCACTTGGTGGAATACCAGCATCCTTGATAGTGACTCTATTCAAGGCTCTAAGATCATGAACCACCCTCAACTTTCCATTCTGTTTTTTTACACAGAAAACCGGACTTGAGTAGCTGGAAGTCGATTGTTCGTATAACCCAGTCCTGACTCTTTCCCTAACAATCTCTAAAAAATCCTCTCTAATAGCGGCTAGAATCGGAATAGGTTTGATTTGCCAAGGTTCATGGCAAACCACAGGAATCAAGTAAGGTTCCCCATAAGAGTGCTTCAATACACCCCTTTCCTCCTCAACAAACGCCACAGCTTTTTCCCTTAGCACAATAATGTGCAACAACAAATTCTTTTCTTCCTCAGACAGCCACCCATCAGGACCAAAATTAACAACTTTCAACCTTTCCATGGTCACCCTAGCCGTCTCTATAAATTATGGAGGATTCTTCACCAAAGGAGTACAGTACGGATCTCTTGACAAAGACGGTCTCTTCAAAGGCGGATTCAAACCCACAGGCATAGGCTCATTGACAGGCCTAATCTTCTGCGCTACCTTCTTATACTTTGCCGCTCCACCTTCAACTTGAGGCATCTTCAGGAATTCTTCATCACCAGACCTGGAACAAAAACCAAGGGTTTCCCCATTGCTCACATGTGTGGCCAAGGTAATGTTTTTGAAAGGTGTAGAAGAAACCCTAGCGGTGCACAATTGGGAGGACTTACTTTTACACCCCAATCTCACCACTCCAAATTTTTTCCGCAATTCCACATCTTCATCCTCACTTCCAACTTCCAAATCTTCAAATCTTGATTCATCTTCTAAAATTGCGCTGTTTATCCTCATGCTGGAGGCCCAAAAATCGATCTTGATGATCTTCTCTCTTCATAATTTTCTGCAGTTTAACCTCATGCTGGAGGCCCAAAAATTGATCTTGATGATCTTCTCTCTTCATAATTTTCTGCAGTTTAACCTCATTCTGGAGGCCCAAAAATTGATCTTGACAATCTTCACAAAAATATTTTGCATCTTCTTTCTTCATTATCTTCAGATTTTTTTATTGATTTTCATGAATTATCTTGAAATTTTTATCTTCTTTTCTTGAGTTTTCTTCTGACCTACAAAAATAACCAGGGGTTTCCCTCACGCTCACAGGTGTGGCCCAGGTAATGTTTTTGAAAGGTGTAGAAGAAACCCTAGCGGTGCACAATTGGGAGGACTTACATTTAGACCCCAATCTCACCGCCCTAAAACTTTTCCGCAAATCTTTCAATAAAGATATATAACCAATCTTCTTCTTTGAACTTGAATTAAAAATAATTAAGAATCTTGAGAGAGAACAGAGACTTGATAAAAAACTTGATGAATACTTGCAGAGAAGAGAAACATTAAAAAGAGAAAGTTGAAAATCCACTTGGTATATCTCCAAGGGAGCTGACCTACTACAACCTAGGATTTCCTCATCTTGGGGAGAGGTTGTAGCACTAGGGTGATCAGCCCTCATTACTCTAAAAAAGACAGACTCTCAATAGAGCCTGAGCTGCACTCCAAAAAACCAGAGGCAGCACCCACTTCCTTCCTTCTCCTGCAGCAGTCCATGCACTGGCACATTGAAGATAAACCAGGCCTGGTCTCCCAACCATCCTCTCCAGAGGATGATAACCTCATGTGAAGCCTCATTTTGTCTTCACCAGTCAACTCCAAACTGATTCCCAAATCAAATTGATAACCAATTCTTGCCTGAAAATCTATCAAGAATGGCCCACCCAAAACTGATTTTACATTACCTTTAGCAATATAAAAATGAACCTTCCCTGAGGCTCCTCCAACATCTTACTTCACAAACTCTGAAGTTCCAACCAATTCAGTGACATTGCCACCGATCCCTCTCAAATTCTCACCAATACAAGTTTTGATGGGGAGGCCCATATGAGTTGCCTCAAACAAAGAAATCAGGTTTATCTGAGAACCTGAATCCAACAATGCCCTTGCCTTTCTGCCATTCAGAGTGACATTGACATATCCCAGAGGAGCAGAAAAATGAGTTTCCAACCCCTCACCAAACTTTTCAGCAGAATCACAAATGTATTCTACCTCACCAGAAGAAACTCTTCTCCTGGTCAACAACTTTTTCTGTCTATCAGCCAACCCTGGACTGATAGCATACAATTCCCCATAAGATAGGGAAACCTGACCCTGATTCATCCTTTCCAGGACAGAGTCCATAACATTAACTTGACCAGACACTACTGGACTCTCAAAGTGAGCTCTTTGCTTCACCACCTTGGTCCTAGAAGCTTCTTGAGGACCAGCACCACCAACAGATTTACCATTAACAGGAACCAAACCAGATACCTCACCAGAACCTCTGACTCCAGCAGGCTTTGGCAATGAAGACAAAGGGACATCCTCCTTAGAGTCAGAATCCACCTCATTGGCATTGGCTCACCATTCAGATCCAATGCACCAAAACTAGGGGGGCTAATATCAGCCATACCCTTCTGCATCTTGTACAGCTCCTCTTTGCTGTACCTCTTCCTAGCTGCACTCAGCTTAGGATCCACCTTTGAAGCATTTGGCTTTGGTTGGGCCTGAGAACTGCTCTTAGGCCTTCCCACCTTTCCTGCTTCCACATCATAAACACCAGCCAAGCATTCACCACTTGACTGTCCACCACAAGAATACAACTCCAAACCACCAAAGGAAGTAGAAAAAGAGACTTTATTGACCTCCTTCCCCTTTCCCTTGACGTCCTCATCTACCTTACCAGAATACTTCTCCTGATCAGGAATCTCCTCAAACCTTGGCCTCCTTTGATTGAGACCTCCTCTTCTCCTGACCAAATCCACAGGAGCCTGCCCCTCACTGGGCTTCACAAAAGAACAGTCAGGGAACTTAAAAACCCTGCCATCAAACACCACTTTTCCTTCAGACACATCTCTGTTCAGTGCCCAAAAATCATTGGACCTGTGCCCCCTCCTACTGCAATAAGAGCAAACCCAAGGATCACTCCTACCAGCCCTCCTTTCAAAATCTCTAGGCTGAGAAGGTGCCTTATTAACCTTCTTAGCCTCCTGAACAAAAATGTGCAGCTGCTTTGTGAGATCAGCCAACTGCTCCACCATTGGGTCCCTCTCCTGTTTGGGAACCTGCACCAAATTCTTCTCCTCCTTCTTCTCCCTAACTTCCTTTTCAGCCAAAGCCTCACTGACTTTGCTGACATACTTGGCACACCCCTCCTGATAGGTGTCCACAGCCAATAACTTCAAATGGGCCTCAACAGCCTCTTTCACCTTATCCAAGGCAGGAAACTTCTGATCCCCATTAGAAAGAGTTTTCATCAATTCCTTTCTTGACAACTCCTTAAAAACATCCATCCTGACATCTCTAGCCAGGGCAGACCAAAAAACATCCTTGGCAGCATTTTCATGTGCCAGCTCCTCCACTTCCACCAAATATTCCACCACAGGATCAAACTGTAGCAGAAACTTCCTGTAAATATGTAAGTTACCAACACCACCATAAGATTTCCATTCACTGAAAACCTTGTTCAGATCCACCATAGTGAACCTGACACCCCATCTATCCACCATTTCCCTACACAACAATTTCCAATCCCTCTTCTTGTAGCTAGACATGGCCACAATCTCCTTCTCCACTGACCTATCACCAATGAAGAAGATAATCTGCTTCACCATGTCCAGGTAGGAAGCACCATCCACTCCAGCAGCAGTTTCATACTTCTCTAGAAACCACTTGACATCCTCCCCATTAAACTTGGTACCATCCCAAGTTTTAATTCTCACACACTCCCTAACCATCACAGAAGGAGGTCCATCCCCCCCACTGACAGTCACCACAGGAATAGCAGAACCAGAAGCCATTCTTCCAGTCAAAAACACTAAAAAGAGCCAACCAAAGAAAACAGAGATTCCAAAGAACTAGCAAGTTCTACCCCATGTTGGGCGCCAGAAATGTAGACAATCCTATAGTACTAGCTATAGGCCTTGACCAAGGGAGTTGGAGAAAAACCAGAGAGAAAATCCCCTGTCCCTTTAGAAAAATAGAGTGAGATTTACTTGCAAAAGTAAGTTGGTTCCTGTTTTGCTAAAGCCCCTTTTAAACACACTTGACTGCTTATTGAGCCAAGAAAGTAGTCCCCAGATAGACTACCAGACCAAAGAACTGATATATAGAACAAAGTCCACACCAGAGACAGCAAAGATACTTGATGTAGGCTGCAAATCCACACCAGAGACAGCAATAATACTTGCTATAGCTTGCAAGACTATAACAGAGAAAACAGTTGCCAAAGTTAAGTTAAATGAAGAACTCACTTGCAACAAACACAGCCAAATTGTGGCCAGAAAACAGTGAAAACTGAGTGAGGAACAAGGATATCACCTCCGGATGGTTGTATGATGATTAAGGTTGCCCCAAACTGTCTTATTCACTATGTACAGACAGACCACTAACTAAGAGCCCATGCGCACCCACCAATCTGGCGCCTGTACCCGCCAAATTGCATAAAAAACCCTCCTGAAGCGCTCCCCAACCTCCTAAAACAGAGGCAGGCAGGCCGCCCGACGTCGGAGATGCCGCCTGAAGCGGCCTGGCCTCCCTGAAACCAGAAAACCAACAAAAACCACTAATCTACTTAGAAAAATTAGCTACAACTACTAAAACCTTTAAAACATGGAATTTCACTTTAACAACATTGGGACATGAAATATAGAGAAAAATTAGCTCTATTCAATGGTACTAAGCGCTTAACCCTAAGACTTAAGGTTAGCCCGTAAAACAAGAAAAACAAAATTAAACAGCAATCTTTTATAAATGAAAAATGAGGAAATGACCAGTTAAAACTCAGAATATGAAAAATGTCTTCAAGACATAAAATATAGAGAAAATCCAGGGCTATCCAATGATAGTACCCACATACCCGCAGACCCAATATCCACGGAATAAAACCAGATAAATACCCAATTCCTTAACAGATGTCAATTAAGACATGTGCAAACAGCGCCAAATCACACAACAAAGGCCCCTGCCAATGTTGGAAGACCACAACGTCCTAAGGCTTATACTAAATAATAAGTAAAAACTAAGGAAAGATCCCCAATTGTCAGTGTATCTAGTATTTAAGTAAGATTTAATAGTATTTATTAATGGTCCTACTACTTATTAGTAAATGATTTAGTGATTAGACCTTAGGGGAAGACTAATAAAATAGTTATTCTCAAATAAAACTCACAATACTTGGATTTAAATGTGTGCTAGTGGTGGGAAATAGATGAATATAATAGGGGGTATCAATGTTCAGGGATCCGCAATTAGGGATCAGGAATTTTTTTTCCCGGGATCAGACATTATTAATTGCGGAAGATTCTTATCCACTAGCCCCAGGGCTAGTGGATAAGAAATCCACGATAATGCATTATCCCGCCTCTTATACCCCAATTTCCATTCCTAATTCCTGATCCCAAACTCATCTCATCCATGATGGATTTTTAAGAAAGTCACATGACTTATAATTGCTGATGCCATCCTTAAGTATTTCCTCACTCTATGCTACTTAATTTTGGTGGCGAACACTTAAGTTTTTTTTCTATCTACACACCCCAACTGCACATTTGGCGGTGAATTCCCACTTCCCTCATCACTTAACCCTTCCACCGGCAACAATGAAACACCTCTCTACTAGGAAGCTACTTCACTCAACAATGAATGCTATCACTTTTCTTTTAGTTCTTTACTATAAATCTGACTCTGATTTGGAAGATGCTTTAGCTTATATGTGTTTTCTTTCCAAAAAGCGTTACATCATCACCAGGGGGCCAAATCTTTATCATGATCCCCGATATGATCTGGCCTCCATTCTCAACATTCCTCATTTAAACTTCACACAACTTTTTAGAACTTCTCCTGATTCTTTCTTCAAACTTTATCAACTCATCTCCGATCATCCTATCTTCCATAACAATTCTCATAACAAACAGCGTAATCCTGCCATCCAACTTGCTGTTGCTCTATGTCGCTTTGGCTCAAATGGAAATGGTGCTGCCATAAGACGTTTGGATAATCTCTTTAACATAGGATATGGTACCGTGATATTATACACCAAGCGCTGTATGATTGCTATCCTTTCCCTCAAGTCTCAAACTCTTGCTTGGCCAACTCCAGAACAGTGACTTGAATCCTCTCAAGTAATGCAAGCTGAAGGTTTCCCTGGCTGTATAGGTTTTGTTGATGGCACAACCATCCCTTTGAGTCAAAAGCCTGCTCATGATGGCAACCATTATTTTGATCGCAAAAAAAGGTTTCTTCAAAATCTTCTCCAAGTTCTCATCTTTCACAATCTAACTTTTTATCTTCTTTCTAGATACTCTATTGCCGTTCAACTTGTATGCGATGTCAATAAAAAATTTATTGCTTTTCACAGTGGCTGCCCTGGATCATGTCATGACTCTTCCGTCTTCCAAAGAATGAGGATTTCTCAATCCCCTGAATCATACTTTGACGAATCTCAGTACCTCCTTGCAGACTCAGCATATGCAAGTGGAAAGTACATTATACCTGCTTTCCGTGGTGCAACTTCAGAAAATGACCCCAAAACTAAATTTAATTATCACCTTGCACAATCAAGAGTACGAATTGAACATGCTATAGGTATTTTAAAGGGACGATTTTCTAGTCTTCGGGAGCTCAGAATCCAATTTCAAAAAAAATTGGAGATCAAAACTGCAAATCATTGGATCTTGACTTGCGTAATACTCCACAATATTCTAGCTGATTTAAAGGATGAGTGGAATGATCTTTATGAAGAAGAGGATCCTGAACCACCACTGGCACTCCCCTCCCTTGATTCACAAATCATTCAATCAACCGGCATACGCCCCATTATAATGCCAATTACTCTTCAACATTTCTCTTCACCCTTTTAATTTTTAATTTTTTAGTTTTCATACTTTCCAAATGTCCTCTTTGTGTACTTTAATCACTTGGTTTTGTATTTTGGTTTGTTGCATATTCATTTTTTTTTTTGAATTTACGGTGAATATCTTTTTTTTGGATTGCTCATTGGTTTTCTTTCACTTCCTCAACATGAAATCGCATATTTTGTCAGTGATTTTTTTTTTTCATTCATCACTCATATCCTTTTCCTATTCTCCTCAAACATCCCTCAAATATTTTGGTTGCATTTATTTTCTCAACTCAACTCACCAGGTAGGTCATTTTTTTTCTTTTTTCATGGTTTTTTATTTGCTAATCATGATTTTTTTTTTTGCTTTTTTTTTGCTTTTTTTTTGCTTTTTTTTTGGTTTTTTTGTTTTTTTTGTAAGTGCTTCTATTATTTTTGTTCTAGGGTAAACTAATTTTTGTTTTGCTTTTTTCTCTTTTTTATCTTTTTATTTTTTTGTTTTTTTTTCTCTCCTTCACCTCTCTTTATGATCCTCAAGGCCCCCCTTTTTCCCTCTCTTTACCTGTCCCTGACCCCCTTTTTACCCCCTTTTTAGCTGCCTCAAATCCCCCCTTTCCCCCCTCTTTAGGTCCCTCATCACCCCCTTTCCCCTCTTTTTAGGTGCTTCAATACTCCCCCCTTCCCCTCTCTTTATGTCCCTCAAACCCCCCCTTCACCTCTCTTTTGGCGCCTCAAACCCCCCCCTTCACCTCTCTTTACCCACAAGCTAATATTTTATGGAAGTGAACTCTGTTCTTCGCCCGAAGAACAGAGTTCATCCTCCTATTTTCACACTCTGTTTGCACCAATCTCCATCCCTTTCAATTCTATCACACATGCTTGTCTTCTCAACTGTTTTTACAGAATTGAAAACTATGTTTCAGCTAATATTTTATGGAAGTGAACTCTGTTCTTCGCCCGAAGAACAGAGTTCATCCTCCTATTTTCACACTCTGTTTGCACCAATCTCCATCCCTTTCAATTCTATCAACACATGCTTGTCTTCTCAACTGTTTTTACAGAATTGAAAACTATGTTTCAGCTAATATTTTATGGAAGTGAACTCTGTTCTTCGCCCGAAGAACAGAGTTCATCCTCCTATTTTCACACTCTGTTTGCACCAATCTCCATCCCTTTCAATTCTATCAACACATGCTTGTCTTCTCTCCCCATGCCTTTCGCTATCCTCCCAGCCCCATTGTATGCCATCCTCTTTTGATCCCCATTTCACCCCTCTCAACCTCTCCCAGACTCTTTTCTTCATTTAAAATGCCTCGGAACCCTTAATCTTCCCTTCCAAATCTTTCCCAACCTTTTTGCTACCCCATATATCCTTCCTCACCCCTCTCTCCAGCCTTTCCAACCCTTGTAGCCCCATTCCTCCCCTTTACCTCGCCTCCACAATTCTTGAACCCCAATTTCCTCCCTTTCAACCCAGTCGCTATTTCTGTATATAAAAATAAAGTGTTAGGGAGAAATGGGGAGGTAAGCGAACTGGAAGGAGAGGAGAGGAGAGGGGTAGAGAGGTGTGGAGAGGGAGAGGAAAATGTGGATAGGGGTTGAAAATGATGACAAAGGGAGTGAAAAGGTTGGGGAGAAGGATGAGGTGAGGATAAAGAAATATTTCAAAGGGAAAAGAGTGGGTATTCTTGAGAGGGAGTAAAAAAAGACAATAAAAGAAGATAGTAATACAAATATACAAAAAATATAAAATATATAAAATATGTTACAAAGAGTGGGCACAGAAATTCCTTGAATCCTAAAAATCCACAACTCCTATACTTTTATTCTCTTCATTTACTTAAATATAATAAAAATCTACATTTTAATATTTTGAAAATTTTGAAGAAGAGGGGAAATAAACATTTTTAAGATTTTTGCACCTTCTTTAGATATTTTAATGATTTATAATATTCAATATTATCTAGTCATAAAATAAGTATATAATTTTTTCAATTCTTGAAAATAATACAATTAATAATATAAATGCACAAAATAACCTTTCATGAACAAATTGACATATTTCAAATTGTAGTTTCTCCATGTATTTCTGGCCAAAGAAACTTGTATAATAATGTCACATGGTATCCTGCCAGATCTATACATTGCTGTTCTTTTTTTTAAAAATTGCAAAGAAACTGCTTAAATAGTTTTAAATATGTATTTTTCAGATTAATTTGAGTGTGATCTGCGCTGTATTAAAATTTCTATAAAAAAATCTCATTCTTTATATCTCAAGATTTGTTCAAAGTATTATTTCCTATGCTTCATTAAATGTTCAAGTTATATTCATATTGAGTTCACCAGAATGTCAATATTTTTTCTTGGTGGTTTCATCACTAATTCAATGTGGGCACAAAAAGATATGAATTAGGGTTCAAGGTTGCGGACTTGCTAGCAAGTCCGCCCCCCATATTGCGTGGTGAGATATAGAATTTTTTTGACTTGTAAATATTTTTGTGATACCCGTCCCTTACTTCAATAAAATCCATGGGGGGTTGTGCCAAAATTTTTTATAAGACTTGTGAAATTCTTGACATGTAAGAATTTTTAGGATACCGGTAAAATGCAGGGGGTAGTAAAGCCAAATTTTCATATAAAACTTTCAAGATTCATGACATGAAAGAATTTTTGTGATACCCACCCCTTACTTCAAAAAAATCCAGGGGTGGGGGATTGTCAAATTTTCAAAGGAGACTTGAAAATTTTATTTAAAAAAAGAATATTTATCATTAAAATACAATATTTCAAGAAATACAGAAAATAATTGTAAAATTTATGTACAAATAAATATGAACACATGAAGTGTGAAAGAAATAAAAGAAACTAGTCAACAAAAAATTTCATTAAACGTTCTATTTCTTCAACAGATTTGTTTGCTTTAATGCATTCGATCAAGAAATCTTTCTTTTTAGAACTTTCTTGGAGATCATGCTTATACTTCATCTGTTCCATTAAGTTTTGATGCTCGAGTGTTTTTTCCTTATTTTTGGATTTTTCAATACTAAGAGTTAACTCAAACTTCTTCTCCTCCAAATCTTGGGCCCTACCATCCTTCTGTAAAGAGAGCTCAAACTTCTTCTCCTCCAAATCTTGGATCGGATCATCCTTCCGTAAGGAGAGCTCATACTTCCTCTCTTCCAAATCTTGTACTCTGTCATCCCTCCTTAAAGAGAGCTCGTATTTCTTCTTTTCAAAGCTCAGTGTCTCTTTAGCAATTTCCACTTGTTCTAGAGTGAGAATAAAAATTAACATAAAGTAGAAGAAAAGCAGAGTAAAGTAATAAGAGGTATGATATCACTTACCAGCATCACGTTTCTCTAAAAACTGTTCCATCAAAGAAAAAGGTGTTTGTGATGAAGTATCACTTTTTTGTCTTCTTTGGGAGAGGAAATTTAGACTAGTTGAAGCCCTTCTCTTTTTGTTCAACGTAGCATTTTCCTCCTCATCATTGTCACTAGCTTTAGACTCAGTTGATTGAGGATCCTGGGTTTGTTCATCAGCCTTTTAAGAAATAAGAAAAATATAAGTAAATAAAAAAATAGAATTGATAAGATAAAAGAAACAGACCTGAGTTAGATTGGGTTGGGTTAAATCGCCAATAGTATCAATAGCAAAGCTATCTAGATTCATAGAATTTAGAAGAGGGGAGGCTTGAGTGGAGGAAGAGGATGGGAAAAGATTTGCTTCGACATCATGTTCGGAGATAGGATCTTCTCCATCCAACATGTTTACAGGATTAACATCGGCTCGCTCTCCAAAAATTGCATCCATCTCTTTAAAGTAAGGACATAAAGAATCAAGTTTATTGTCTATGGATTTTATACCCTTAGTTATATCAATGTCAGTAACCCCAAAACCAGTGGAAGATGAAAGAGCCTTTGCCTTCTTGTATTTTGCTTGATAATGCTTGAAGCGTTCAGACATCTGTTTAGGCAAAAGATCAATCCTTCCCTTGGTCTTATTGCGTAATTCATTTGCCATTAGAAGATAGCCATTAACTTTTGATGTGGGGGGCCGTCCTACTTTAGTGGCATACTCAGTACCAAAACAAGAATCATAGTTAGATTTGGTTTTCAGCCAGTTGATAAGAATGAGATGATCATCTTTTTTTAATTGAACAGTCTTTGATTTCTTGGCTGAGCGGGGAAAAGAGGAAGTAGTGGGAATTGAAGAACAACTGGGTGATAGCTGCCTTTGAGAAGATCTAGGATGACGAGGCATGTTATTATAAATGAAGATGAAAAGGAGCAGAAACAAGCAGATGAGATAGCGAGATGAAAAGGAGAAGAATCAAATAGATGAAATGGGGAGAAATTCTGAGCGGATAGAATGAACAGGATGGGATGAGAATGGAAGTGCGCAGCAAGGTAGAAGGCTGGGATATCCAGAAAGTTGTCCAAGATGTGGTTATGGAAAATTGAGTAAATAAATGTCGGATAAGAGGTGAACATTGACACGTAAAGTGTCTAATAACCCAATTATTAGCAAAAATAATTGCGGAAGATAATTGGGGTATGCAGATTATTTTCCGCAATTAATTTAATTGCGGATCGGTCAACATTGATACCCCCTAATATATTTATAGCTTATATAAAGATAATATCAATTTATAATGGCTTTATAATATATCTTTGAATAATAATAATTTTGTTATAATGTTTTTTTGAATTTTAGTAGGTGAATGATGTCTAATAACCATCAAAATCCTCCCTTACTTATACCAAAATCCACTGGAGTGCACAGACCTTCAATCCAGATGATGTCACTGCTATCCCTGGTAATTACAGCACTGTGAGGGCCCATCACCTTCTCATGGCGTCCACTTCAAGCAGATTCAACACCCAGACCTCCAGTAAGGACCCTCCATCACAATTAATGATAACACAGACCCATACCATAAATAGAAAATCCAGATAAATGCGGATACCATAAAGAAACAGGTAAAATAACTCATCCAAAGAGAATATAATGAAACCCAAAGCATATAAAGGAAACAAATGAAATTTCCAAGCCCCTAATAACATCCCCAAGCATCCATATTAACCCAGAAATGACCTCCCAACCCATAAATGTGTGGATATCCATCCAAGGAAGCAGATTAAGTTGTCCAGACTAAGTGTATGCGCCTGAAATAGATGTTTATGCTTCTGTAGGCGTTGTGAGTCCACTGGATACATCCATATGACCTAAAATAAGCAGAAAAACAACGGTTATAGGCTATTAAGAGGCTAAAACCCACTTATATACCTAAATATACATAATATACTGCATATTTCACTGAATATGAGATTTATGTATACATATAAGCTTATTTACGTCAATAATTACTTAATATCACTTAAAATAAGTATATTATGACTCTATTAACACCTTAATAAGTATTATTAGGCTATGGATAAGCTATTTAAACTACTATAATTTGTATAATAGAGTAATAATTATATATATATATGTAATATAATCATATATATTATTGTTTTAACCTTATTTTTAAGATATAAGCTTAATGTATTAAAGTTTATCTTGTTTTAAGTATAAGAAATACTCAGTCCTAGAGATATCTAGGCCGACAGAGGAAATGTTTGAGAAAGTGATTCGAAGATGACTCGAAGGAAGAGCTACTGCTTCAAGATATTTTTGATAAGAATTCTAATATATTTTAAAGGTAATATTAATATTCTTAAGATCTCACAAAGGGTTGTAAACTCAATAATCAAAGATTTAAGTTTTAGAAATGATTACTGAGAAAAATAAGGAAATGTACAATAATAATGATTTAACCTGAAGCTTTACCACTATTAACTATATATATGTTTTATAATTTAATTCTAAAGAAATATTGAACAACAATCCAACCTCTTTTATATCCATTACTCCTCCTTGCATTGACGTCATACCCACCCATCATTCTGCACTCCACAGACCTACAAAAAATACACACTTTACACCTGGACCCTCCTCACTAACATCTGTTAACCCTTTAATCCTCCACTAACCATCCCTTTCATGCTCACTACCCCTGTTAATAACTGTCAGCCAGCTGATTTGAAAGTATTAGTAAATATGATAATAAAAACTAAGTAAAGGACATCAGTAGCTTACAGAGGATTTTTCAGTAGTGACAATGCCCAAAAGAGGGCGTGAACCAATGTCCCAATTACCCTCCAAAGTGGGAAAATACTGGAGTGGCAATAAATTTTAATCATTAAAATTAGTATATATTTCTTTCTCACCTGACGTGGGTTTTTCCCTGGGAAAATACATCACATGAGATGTATTGTTCTTTTCTTTTCTATCTTTTTATTTCTTTTTCTCTGGAAACTTTATATTTGTTTCTCTTGTCATTTTTAGTCTCTTTATTTCCACGTCTTTTTTCTTTCTCTTTTGCCCCTGATGGGAATTATTTTATGTATCTAGTCTTTCTTGGGTCTATATAAGGGGGGGGAGATTTTGTGGAAATATCATTCTTTTTTACACACATTTATCCAGTTGCCAACGTTGCCATCTTCTTTATTACTTTATAAGTTGTTACATTTACATCCTCTTATTAGTTATAATTTAAAAGGCCTAAGTTCAAATATTTAATTACCGTGTTGTAAGGGTTTCAACAGATAAAATAAAATCTTCTGATTTAAATTCCCCATTACTTTAGAAGTCACTACCTCTCAAATAACTATTAAGCTCTAAATTCTCTATTGATTAGTTATATTACCTTTATATTAGCTAATATCTTGTTCAGGGTTACCGTCATATTACTATACCTCTAGTCCATACCCTGACAATTGGGGGTCTTTTCCTAAATCTTTGATACTTGTTCTCTTCCTTCATCACCGGTGGATTCCAGTGGATTTTGCGCTCCATCCCTTCAACGCCGGAGGATCCTGAACTATAAAGCTATTATCCTTGACACCGACAGTTGCCTGAAGTCGTTTGGTCGCCGGCCTAGGTCCTTTGGAAACCCATCATCGTTGTGACGTGGGAGGTGCTCACTTGCAAGTGTTGGAACTTCCCCGAGGGCTCTTGACAATTGTACCTGGATAGGAGACAAGAAAAGAATAAAAAAAGAAAAGAAACGTGAGTTAATATTTTATTTTTTTGGTTAGGAGGGTGCTTTAACAGGGAAATGATTTTCTTACCCTGTTGAACCACGTATCCAAGTCTCCTTACGAACCTTGAGGTTGTAGGAGCCGATCGTGTGAAACCTTTTTTGGGAGTAGCTGATTTTTCTTTTTGACACCTGTACTAGGTCGTCAGCTGAGTGAAACCTGTAGGGAGTAACCAGCAGAGGGAATTACTTACAAGTGATCCCTGGGTTTGGACATCAAAGTGGAGGTTTTTTGAAATAAGCCATCTATTCGTAAGTCCCTTCCTTTCTTCTAAGCCACGCCGTTGCTAATTACGGTAATACACACTCTATCTTCGCTAGCCTGTTGCAGAAAGTAGAAACAGTATAAAGTGGTAATAGTCGAAGAAAAAAAAACACGCAAGTATCTTCCTTTGCCGACGGCGTTGTCTCATGTGATAACTGGGTATAAGGTGAGTCCTAGGAAATTAAGAATTAGTATTAGATACTTTTTTAATAAGGAAACCTTAACTATTTATTTCATCCAAGTGGTAGCGGTGGAATAGAGCTAAGAATCTGTGCTATTGAGGTTGCGCTGTTCAGGGGAAATCAACTAAAAAGTACGATACCTCCTTCTTTTATACTAAAAGTGTGCTCTTACTGACGCAGTGTTATATTTTATTTTGCTTTACATAGTAAAATAAATTACTGTGATTTCAATAGGGAGTAATATAGTGCTACCTGGTGATAACTTTAAGGAGATACTAGGGAAACTAAGACTTGAAAAAAGTTATATAATTTTTAATCTTGAACAATACATTACAACAGTAAGGTGTTCTTCATTGCTTTGATAAAAAATACAAGTATTAAATATATATATATTTTTTAACAATTTAAAACAATAAATTCTAGTATTAACATGGCTGATTCTGGCAGTCCTGACATTGAAATTGATTATGATGAGGGTTCAGTAAGTCCCAAATCAAGCCTTGATAATGATGGGTTTTCTGATAAGCATTTTATAGGACATTCTTATGGAGGAGAATGTGGACCTTCTGGATTGGACAGGAGAGCAGGAGAAGGTGAAAGTAGAGTCCCAAGTAGGACCTCCGCCCACAGCAGAGCCTCCAAAGCCCCTTTTTCCCCAAGAAGACCTTCCCAAAGGCTTCAAGATAAAAAAGCTCCCCTTAGAGGTACAAGTTCAAAATTTATCTCATCAGTTAAAGACAATTCAGGGGGAGTTAAACAAGGTAATCAAATTACAAGAGAGAGTGGTAAAAGTAGAAAAGATGTGCCAGGATGCATTTCAAAGACAACTCAGAAAGCCCCTGCCAAATCTACCAGTAAAGCAGCCTCCTCCTCAAAGCACCTTGCCTCCAAAACAACAGTTGCCCCCACCTCCACCTCCACCACCACCTGCTCCAGAAAACATGGTGGTACCAAGATGGCAGTGGGAATGGTACCAAACAAATTACCAACAAAGCCAAGCAGGTCCTTCAAGACCACCTCTGCAACAGCACAATCTTCACCCTCATCCTTACCACAAGAAGAAGAAAGGGAAGCAAGTAGCCCAGAGGCCTTGGTGAGTGGCAATGATCATATTATTTTTTCTACTCCTACTAATGTGTGTGATATAGGTGATGCCAGTGATATGACTGAAAAACCATTAGTACAGAGTCCTGTGAAATTAGTATTTGATCCTGAGAATATATTACATCAAGTTTCTTTAAATGATAATATTAGTCTAACTTCTGTTTCGGAAATTAATCCTTATGTTATTGATTTAAAAGAGTATGATGTGAGTTTTGAGTTATATTCAGTGCTTGAAAAATTAGCCTCAAGAATCTTGAAAAATCCTGTAAAACTTGATCATTTAAATAATCCTGAGTTAACAGTAGTAATTAAAGATGTTGTCAATAGATTTAATAACCTACAGTTGAATACTAGTGTAGCTGTGAGAGCTCAAGATTCAGCTCATTTGGAATTAAAAGACAAAGTTATTGAATTAATGAATACAACTATTGAGTTGAAACAAGAAAACCAATCATTGAGAGATAAGTCTGCCAATTTGACAGCTTTAGTGGAAGAACTTCAACCATGGATTAGTGACACTTTTCTTAAAAATATGAAATCTTTGAATGATGAACTTGTTTCATTAAAATCTGAAGCGAGAGGTTTATCAAATAAATTAATTACTTGTGAGTCTAGAAATAAGTTATCTTTGTCCACTTTAAATAGTAAGATATCTGAGATTGAAGACCTGAGATTGCAAGTGTCCCACTTGGAGAATGAGTTACTCCAGCTACAAGTAAACCAGACCTTACCTTCAGAACCAGTGGTACCTGGCCCCTCTTCATGTAAACAAAAGGGCACCCAGGTGAATCACTCTGAGAAGATATTTATGAAAGGAAAACAAAGAGCTGTCAGCCCAGTAGAAAATTTGAGTAATGCTGGCTCCTCTTCTTTCCATCATGAATTATCTGATCATTTATTAAAACTACAGGACATGTTGAAAATGGAGAAATTATGTCCCAAAAATGAGCCTTCCTCCAACCAGAAACATTGGCCAAAGATTGAGAGATACCCAACCTTTGATGGAGAAACAAATTCAGATTGGCAACATTTTATTCAGAGAATTGATAACCTAAAGAATAGTTATAAACTCCCTGATGAGGAAATTACTTCTAAATTGATTTCTTTATTTGAAAATGTTGCTTTAATGTGGTATGAGTCTGTATTATTGGATGGGATTAATCATACTTGGGAAGAATGGAAAGCACTCATTGCTGCCCAGTTTGGGGGATCCACATTTAAATTGGCTCAGCAAAGACTGTATGAAGAGTGTAAATACTCCTATTCAGAAAAACCGATTGCTTTCTTAATGAAACTGTCAAAAATATTGAGAGCAATTGATCCAAAAATGGACTATGATTTATGGAGGGAAAGAATCCTTTATAAATTACCAAGTTCCTTGAGGGATTTAGTAGTGGCAAGGACTGAGAATGTGAGGGAACATTCATCTTTTATTTCAAGATGTAATGAGATATTACTCAACAATAAATTTCAGCCTAGGCACTACCCTCAAAGAGGGGTGGAACCCCCAAAACCTACAGGATGGAAGCCACCTGTTGAGAAGCCTGGAAAACCTTCTGCACCAGTTGCCCCAAGGAAATACCCAAGTAATACTTGTGTAAAGTGTGGAAAAGCATGGCAGAAGGGTCATGTTTGTGAGAAAAGAATAAATCTTATTGAACAAGATGAGCCAGAAGACAGTCATCATGAGGAAGAAGACTCCTCTAGTGATTGTGACAGTAATATTTCTTATTGTGACAACAACTCCAATGAAGTTTATATGTTGGAAAATGATGTACATTTACTTGAACAGAATGCTGACATAGAAAATGTGGATTTAATTGGGGTTGAAGATGCTGACATAATAAGGGATATTGAGAAGGATTCTATTGTCATTACTCCAATCAAAGCTCCTGTTATAATAAATGGGAAGAAATTGGACATTATCTTGGATAATGGTGCTGGAGGCAGTGTGGTATCCTCAGCAGCCTTGGCTGCCATTGATAATGACTATGAAAAGAAGCTATTACCTATGGCAAATACATATTGGAAAGGATATGGGTCTGTTTTATGCCCTAAAGGAAAATATAAGACAACTGTATTTTTTAAGTATAGCCATGGGTATGTAAGAGCTGAATGTGATTTTGTTGTCATGGATGGTGACAACTTGAGAAATTGGTTTATCATGGGGAATGATATTATTACAAAGTTTGGTATCAAATTGGACCCTGCTAATCAATGCTTCACTATGGGGATGAATGGGAAGAAAAAATTTAAAATTACTTCCTCCAGAAAATGTTCAGCTCCCATGGTAAAAACATGTTTTTCCCTTGATCAATACAAAGGCAGACCTTCTGCAGAACATGAAGCTTTGTCTGATGAAATCCTAAAAGCTTCATTTGGTGAACATCTCAGTACTGCAGAAAAGGATGAGGTAATTAAATTAATCACATCATTCCCTATGGCTTTTGCACATGGAAAACATGAGTTGGGACTGGTTGTGGACCATGAAATGAAAGTCTCATTATCATGTAAATTAGATGATATACCACCCAGTCTAAAGAAAAAACCTTATCCTGCATCCCCTTCTAAGAGAAAGGATATTGAGGATAATATTACCACCTTGTTAAATATGAAAATTATAGAGAAAGTGGGTGTAACACCTAAATATTGTGTAATCTCACCAGTCTTAATTTCTTATGAAAAGGACAAGGCTAGGTTGTGTGGTGATTATAGAGCCCTTAATACCCACACAATTGATGATATTTATCCTCTACCAAGAATAAACTCAATACATGCTACCTTACAAGGAGCCAAGTATATCAGTTGCTTGGATGGGAATAAGGGATACCACCAAATACCTGTTGAGAAGGACTCACAAAATTATTTGATGATTGCAACTCACTTGGGTATTTACAAATACATTAGGATGCCTTTTGGCCCTAAGAATGCCCCTTCAGTGTTTCAAAAAGTGATGGACAATACTTTTCATCAAGAAATTATGGAGGGATGGATGATGGTGTACATTGATGACATCATTATTTTTTCAAAAACCTTTGAAGATCATTTGTTTCACCTGAGTAAAGTGTTCCAGAAAATGGATGCCATCAATATGACCTTAGCCTTAAAGAAATGTAAATTTGGATTCCACTCCTTAAAGGTTTTGGGGCATGTTGTATCAGGTTTGCAAATATGCGTTGACCAAAATAAGGTGGCAGCCATACAGCATGTCAATGCACCTACCACTTTAAAAGAAGTGCAGAGTTTTTTGGGGATGTGTGGTTATTACAGGCAATATATAAAAAATTATCAGGTAATAGCAGCCCCTCTGACACAATTGATCAGAAAAGAAGTGGCTTTTGTCTGGACAAATGAGAGACAAAGAGCCTTTGATGCCTTAAAACAATGTTTGGTTTCTGTTCCAATCTTGGGCCTACCAGATTTTAACCAGCCATTTGTTTTATACACTGATGCTAGTTTTGTTGGACTAGGAGCTGCTCTCCACCAAAAACAAGTCATCAATGAGAAAATCTATGAAGTAGTAATCTGTTATATTTCAAGAACTTTGAGAAACAGTGAATTGAAATATGGAGCCACACAACTGGAATGTTTGGCAGTTGTGTGGGCCCTGGATAAATTACATTACTATTTGGAGGACCAGAAATTTGAGCTGGTCACTGATTGTAGTGCAGTGAAGTCATTGTTGAGCATGAAGACTCCTAACAGACACATGTTTAGATGGCAGCTGGCAGTACAAGAATACAGAGGGAGGATGACAATTATCCATAGATCTGGAAATATGCATTCCAATGTGGATATGATATCAAGATTACCCTTACCAAACAATGATTCCAATCCTGAATATGTCCCAGAAGATGAGGTGACACACATATTTGGGGTATATATTGTGGATATGGAAGAGGAATTGATGCAATTAATTTTGGCTTCATATGAGGAAAATGCTGAGTTACAAAAACTCTGTACTATCCTAAATGATCCAAAAAATGCCTCTATTCAGCCTTTAATTAAGACATTGCCACTGAAATACCAGAATGCTCTTAACAAAGGAAAATTCTCCATTGAAGATGGGTATTTATATTACAGGAGGAAGCTCAGCAATGTAATTGTAATAGCCCCTTCAATGAAAGAGACAATTTTAAAACTTTGCCATGATGACATATTAGCAGGTCACTTTGACTATGAAAAGACACTAATCAGACTGAAGAATACAGCCTGGTGGATGAATATGTCTGAAGATGCAAAGACATATGTTGAAACCTGTGATGCCTGCCAAAAATCTAAGAGAATGACAGGTAAGAGAGCAGGTTTGATGCAACATATTGAGAAGGCAGGAAAACCTTGAAAGATTGTTAACATGGATTTTGTCACTGGCCTTCCACCAGCAGGAAAAGAAAGTTTCAATTCTTGTTGGGTGATTGTGGATAGATTTACCAAAATGTATAAATTCATCCCTACTCATAAAGAGGTTTCCACAAAAGAATTAGCTTTCCTGTGGTGGTTACATATGTTCAACACTGCAGGTTTTCCCAAAGCTATTATTTCTGATAGGGATCCAAAATTCACTTCTGAATTCTGGATGTCCTTGATGGATATTTGTGGGTGTGAATTGAAATTGTCCACTGCTCACCATCCTCAAACTGATGGATTGGCTGAGAGAATGATTCAAACATTAGAAGACATGATTAGAAGATATTGTGCTTTTGGTCTTGAATATAAGGATAATGAAAGGTTTACACATGACTGGGTCACTTTATCTCCTGGCTTGGAATTTTCCTACAATAGTACTGTCCACTCAGTTACTGAAAGAAAGCCTTTTGAACTATGGCTGGGATATGTACCAAATACTCCTGCTCATTTACTCAATAATAACTTACCAAAAATTGACATTCACCCTGGTGCTAAATCTTTCCTCCAAATGCAACAATTATGTAGAAAACATGCTAATAATTGTGTGGAGAAAGCTTTTGAATATGAGAAGAAAAGATGGGATAAATCCCATAAAGATTGCACTTTTCATGAGGGGGATGAAATTTTGTGTTCAACAGTACATTTTAACTTACAAGGTAATAATAAATTGAAGGATCCATTCATTGGGCCATTTATTGTTAAAAGAATGATAGGGACAAATGCAGTAGAAGTGATACTGTATGCACCATATGATAGGAAACATCCTGTTTTTCCTATATCATTGATAAAGCCTTACAAGTCAAATGATGACTTATTTCCAAAGAGAAGAGGGAGACCTAAGAAAACTCCTTTGGAAATAGAAAATACTGCTGAAATAGAGAAAATCCTGAATGAAAGAACCCTTACAAAAGAGAAGGGTGTTGAGTATTTATTGAGATATAAAGGCAAGTCCACTGAACATGACAGATGGATACCTGGAAAGGAGATAAGCAATTTGGCAACTCTTCTCAAAAAATTCAAAAAGAAAAAATGAAACAGCATTTTTTATTGTTTTTTTTTGGGTGAGGGAGTGTCAGCCAGCTGATTTGAAAGTATTAGTAAATATGATAATAAAAACTAAGTAAAGGACATCAGTAACTTACAGAGGATTTTTCAGTAGTGACAATGCCCAAAAGAGAGTGTGAACCAATGTCCCAATTACCCTCCAAAGTGGGAAAATCCTGTAGTGGGAATAAATTTTAATCATTAAAATTAGTATATATTTCTTTCTCACCTGACGTGGGTTTTTCCCTGGGAAAATACATCACATGAGATGTATTGTTCTTTTCTTTTCTATCTTTTTATTTCTTTTTCTCTGGAAACTTTATATTTGTTTCTCTTGTCATTTTTAGTCTCTTTATTTCCATGTCTTTTTTTTTCTCTTTTGCCCCTGATGGGAATTATTTTATGTATCTAGTCTTTCTTGGGTCTATATAAGGGGGGGAGATTTTGTGGAAATATCATTCTTTTTTACACACATTTATCCAGTTGCCAACGTTGCCATCTTCTTTATTACTTTATAAGGTGTTACATTTACATCCTCTTATTAGTTATAATTTAAAAGGCCTAAGTTCAAATATTTAATTACCGTGTTGTAAGGGTTTCAACAGATAAAATAAAATCTTCTGATTTAAATTCCCCATTACTTTAGAAGTCACTACCTTTCAAATAGCTATTAAGCTCTAAATTCTCTATTGATTAGTTATATTACCTTTATATTAGCTAATATCTTGTTCAGGGTTACCGTCATATTACTATACCTCTAGTCCATACCCTGACAATAACCCACAGATACTTAATAAACCTTTTAGCAGAATTTTACATTAACTATTGCGCTGTGCATCGCTTATCAAAGAAAAGACTAAACACACTATTGAGATATTGACTAATTTAGATTTAAAGTTTAGACTAGCACAGTTGAATAGTGAGTACACAAAGGAAAGTTGCAGTTGCTATGTAGAATTGTTTTCTGCGCTTTGAGTATGGATTTAGGCCTCTGTATTATTGATTTAATGAGCTGCTTTTGCCTCAAGTGTCACGTGGAGCGTGACAATTAGCCCTCAATCATGTAACATCATACTAACACACTTTGAAAAATTGAAAACAATTATAAAAAAGAATCATACCTGACTTGCCAATTTAATCAAGAACAATCCAGTTTGTATGTTGAAAAAAATAAAAACAAAATAATCAGTAAATGCAAATCATACAATGATAAGTAGTGTATAGCTGATACTACATGATTTAGTTACTAAGAGAGTCAATAACACACTCATGACATGCTCACTGCATCAGTCGTCAATCATGTAACATCATTCTTACACACTTTCCATTAGCTAAAATACCAGATATGAAAATATAAAATATATATAATAACATCAGTAAATGCAAATCATCCAATCACAAATAATGTATAAGGTCAAGCTAGATCAATCCTTAATTCAAAAAATATTAATGATGAATGGCATTTGATATATACTTCCAGGTGTGTTAGAGCACAAAGTGACCAAATTGTCACTTGCTAAGTGTGGGGCCCCCCATATGGTAGTCTAAAGTAGAAAAACAACAGTGTAACAGAACAATGAATCTTGTCAGTGTTTTGCTGTTCAATATGAAAATCTATTGCATATTCATTATAGATGCATAATGCATATGCAATATGAAAGATGAACTATGCATCTTGAAATAAGCAATATGAAATGTGCAATATGATTTCAATATTAAGTAGCAAAACACTGACAAGATTCATTGTTCTCTTACCATGTGTTTTTCCACTTTGGACTACCATGTGGGGAGCCCCACACTTTGTGAGAGACAATAATGTCACTTTGTGCTCTAGCACACAAGGCAATATAGATCAGATACCATTCATTGTTAACATTTTTTGGGTTTAGGATTGATCTAGCTGGCCCTTATACATTATTTATGATTGGATGATTTGCATTTATCAATTTTATTATATATATTTTATACTTTCATATTTGGTATATAAGCTACTGGATAGGTTTTGATTAGGATGAAAAGTTTAGGTATAACTAATTATTATTATTTTTTTACTTTTTAAAGTGTATTAGTATGATGTTACATGGTTAGGGGCTAATGTAGCAAGCATCTTGTGAGAGTGTTATTTCCCCTTGTAGTTACTCAATCATGTAATACCTGCTATACATTACTTATCATTGTATGCTTTACATTTACAGATATTATTTTTTTACTTTTTAATATTATAATTTATCAAAGAGACTTCCACATTTTTTCAACTAATGATCACCAGCACTTCAATTGATTTTCATATTGCTATCAAGGTGATTTCAATCAAGATTCACCCTTTTTTCATGATTGTTTCATCACCGCCTTAATGTATGCTAAAAAAGATTTGAATTAGGGTTCAAAGTTGCGGACTTGCTAGCAAGTCCGCCCCCTATATTGTGTGGTGATTGATACCCCCTAATGTCAAGTTTGTGGCTTTTCTTGTGTTGTGAATTATCTTTTAACTAATTACAAATTTCTAACTTCATTTTTTTCTGCCATTAATTTAATGGTGGATTGGAGCACTATGATCATCCTAATAAACTTTAAAAAAATTAGGGGGTATCAAAGTTAGAAATCTTCCATTACAAAATACATAGTTTTTTTCACCAAATCAACTATGATTATTTTTTTTAAATATGCCATATTGTGCCACCAAAACACCTTTTTACTGAGAATTAATGTCAAGTTTGTGGCTTTCTTTTTGTGTTTTGAAACACCTTTTAAATAATTACAAATTGCTAACTTTGATACCCCATATTAGTAATCAAAATAATAACTCACACGAGCTTACCTTCTTTAAACTAAATACTCAACCAACTTCATGCCTCTTAACTTTTATTTTTAGAGTTTCTTTGACTCAAATCTCACTATATCTTCTGTTATTTTGGACTAATCTTAAATATTAAACTTGTAATAAGAATCAAACTTGCTTACCCAATTTTCAACAGTTTCATATTATCACTTAGTAAATTTGAATTATTTAACTTGTCATAGGGATTCAGTCATTTACCTAATTAGTTTACTTACCTAATTTTTAACAGTTTTTTATGATTACTATCCATTCTTATATGTTCTCCTCCCTTACAGATTTTTTGCCTAGTGACTTCCATTATCTCTTAAACATTATTTAAATTTACGCTCTGTGGCTATCCCGCAATGCTTAATACTAGATAATATGGCTTAATGATAAACATATTGTTAGTTCTAATAATGGGGTAATTTATACCGGTGAAAAAATATCACATAAGTGGAGAGCAATTTAAAAGGCATTTCGCATATTTATCGTTAAAACAATTGCGCCCCCCGTCTCGTGAATTACCTTATCCACCGGACTTTTTTATTTGACATTGAGTTTGTTATCGCTATTCAACCAAACATAACTTCGATCGAGCAACTTAGACGTTTCCTTGTCAGCGCATAGCTGCAGGTCTTAAATCGATGATATTTGTTACACAATAGTTCTCCTTTATGTTGTCGTCACTTCATATACAAGGAAAATAGCTTTTGTGAGGTTGCTAGGTCAATCCGCTATTTGTAAAAAGTTTAAATCGTTTCATCAAATTCACAATAATAAATAAATAAAAAAAGGCAACATATTTCATTGACGTCCAACAATAGGTAATCTTGTGCCGAAAAATAACGCGATTATTGTGTTGTTTGAACTGAAACGTTATATTTCCTTCGAATAATTTTGACGAAGGAGATAAATTCTTTCTTGAATCTGCGCTTCCAAAGTTTCAGAAAATTACATTGAGTCATTTCAACCCGACGTTTTATAAAGCTCTACCCCCTTCGTGATGAAGTGGTTATTATTATTTTTTCTCCTTCGTTGCCTTTTTTTTTTTTTTTTTTTTTTTTTTCAAGGCTCCAGAGAACATTCTTCCAAATACAAGTTCTTAATTTTTTAATTCTTTTGAAAAAGATTTTTTTCACTTGGTTTTTCACTGGTTCTTTTTTGAGAAAAAAAATAACTAGCTTCCATTCATTTTTCAATTTTCAACCCTCACTTTCATTTTCAATAAAGGGACATTTTTTAAAAACCTAGAACACTCATTAACATTATATCTTGTTGGAACACATAGTATGTCATCAGAAACTCGCCATCGCCGTGAGCCATCTGATCCCCTGCGAAGAGGAATAAGAGATGGAGAAAGGGATCCAGGCATCGCAAACAGCCATGCTGATGAAGACTCTGCTGCGGGTGAAAGCCATACTCGTGGTAATAATCGATGGGGTGGATCTCTTATAAATGCATCTGAAGTTAGTTCACGATTTCGTAGATCAGTACTTAGGCGAGGTCCCCTTCAAGTTATCGCTGTCATAGCTATTATCTCAGTTATCATTCTTGCGCTGGGGTTGGGTTTAGGAATAGGGCTTCAAAAACACACAACTTCATCATACTCCCATTTACCTAAGGATGCAATGGTAATGAGACCAACCAGTAAAGATTTAACTTTAAAAGCAGATTCTGAGGGAAGAGGGAAGACCAGAGAGTTTTATTTTACTATTGAGGAGCGTGTTGGTGCCCCAGATGGAGTCAACAAAACAATGATGGTAGTAAACGGTACGTCATGTCAGCACATGCCATTTTTTGCGATCAAAACAAGCCAATAAATTTTACCTTATAATTGAAAAATTATTGTCAAAATACAAAAAAATAAAAAATAAAATGACAGGTCAATATCCGGGCCCCACAATCGAAGTCAACGCTGCTGATCGTGTAATCGTTTATGTTCAAAATGATTTACCGTTACCTACTTCGATTCACTGGCACGGCCTTATGCAGCGTAAAACTAACCACTATGATGGGACACATGCTGTAACTGAATGTGCTATTCCTCCTGGAAAATCACTGAAATATGATTTTAGCGTGGAAGGCTTTGTGGGGACAACTTGGTGGCATGCACATTATTCTATACAATATACTGATGGCATTACAGGCGGTTTAATTGTACACGGAGATCATAAAATGATACCTCCTTATGATGCAGATTATCTCATACATTTGAGTGATTGGTATCACCAACTTGCTAAAGACCTCGTGAAGATATTTCTTTCAGTAAGTTTTCAATGGGTCTGAAAAAGAGCATTTTTTACTCTGAATTATTTTTCAATTAACCCACTTGCTTGAAATTTTTGAAAGCCGCAAGGGGTCCCGGAAGCTCCTGGAGCATCCCCAGTTCCGGATACTGCCACAATTAACGGTTTCGGGCAATACATTGTCAATGGTTCTAGTGCGGGGGCATTTAACCGCATGGAGGTTGCCTCAAATAAGACGTAATTTCAATACCTTTTAAAGGCATAATATTGAATATTAACTTTTATTTGGCGATTTAGATACCGTCTGAGATTGGTTAGCGCTGCAACCTTCGCGCCGATCCGATTTAGTATAGATTCACATAAGTTGATTGTAGTAGAAGCTGATGGAATAGTATGTCAGCCTTTGGAAGTCGACAGCATCACCATATATGCTTCCCAGAGATATAGTGTCCTTGTTACAATGAATCAAAACCCAGATAGCTATTGGATGCACGCAGATATGAATAGTAGCTCATTTCCAGTAAGTGGAAAAATAAGTAAATTGAAGAAAAATCCAAACACCGTCTGCAGGAACTGACGAGAACTTTGGGATGATAGTATGTTCCTCAAGGGGCTAATCATCATACCCTTGGCTTGCTGACTTATGATTCAGTTTCCAAACAAAAGATGCCCTCTACTCAGGGGGGTGAGGGTGCCGTAGGAAATACACTGGACCCAAATTCGTTAGTGCCAGCCCAACCAGTGACCGCACCAGAACCAACACAGTCAGTGAAATAAAAAACTTTTTTAATTCTTTTTTTTCGCTAATATTATGGCGTTTAGGGCATATATTGTGGGCGCTTCGTTTGGAAAAACTGCAGATGGAGGTGTTAGTAAGTAGAAAATTAAACCAATCCTGGGGTTTCAATTTTTTCATGTGCCACAGATATTTGAGATTGTTTTATTGATCATCTTGCCCATCAATATAACAGCTGCCTTTATAAATACGACGGTCAGTTTAATTTTCTTTCTTTACTTTTATTAAAAAATAATCATAAATTATTTTCTTTTTTGTTTGTGCAGTCATGGTTGCCACTTCGTGAGGGGTCCAGTTTAACTGATGAATTGGGAAAGGGAGACGTTGGTCCACGTATTTACGATAACAATCAATTACTCATTTCGCATCCAACTCGTGAAGTGATCGAGGTAGTTGTAAACAATTTTACTCCTAGTTAGTAGACAAAAGATCACCGATTAATCTGTTCAAGTACTAATCTTTGATTAAAATCTCAGTAACTCACCCATTCCATCTACATGGGTATCAATTTTGGGTCATAGAAAATGGAAGCGGAGCATATAATGGTATTTTGCCCCCCGTCCTGGAAAAACCCTCTGTGTCAAGTATGCAATTGAAGAATATGAAGGCGTTTAAGGAACTAGGGGATATAACGCGTCAACCAGTCGCACCACAAGAATTGAGAGGAAAATGGGCATCCTATGTTAAGATTTTTCAAGCACAGTATGGAGTAAAGGATGAAGATTATGAGAATAATGATGACGACGATAAAAATGCACCCTCTCGCCGAATGGCTCGACGAGCCATCCCTCCTTCCGGGCAAGTTTTCATGCAGTGAGTCGCCCGTTTTTACAAAAGAATTAAGAGAACGGTACATAAAAACTGAGTTTTCTTTCTTTCTTTTCATTTTTTTATTTTTCATTTTTTGAATTAGGCGCGATACTCATGCTATAGTGGGAAACGGTTGGAGTAGAATTCGTTTTATTGCTGACAATCCAGGGTATTGGCTATTCCACTGTCATATGGTTTGGCACATGGAAGCTGGCATGGCGATGCAATTCGCAACTTTCACAAACGAGCTGCAGCCTGTACCGAAAGAGGTAGAAGATTATTGCAAACATAGTTGATTTGCAAAAAAAAAAATATATATATATATTAAAAAAAGCTGTAATCATCGATTACTTGACAAAATTGGGACTCATAGCACAAAAATTCAACACTTTTTGGGTAATGAACTTTTGTAGCACTTTGTTGTCTTTGTTAGTATATACATAATATTCTAATTCATACTTATTATTATAATCTTTTTTGCATTACTTGTCCCGAAGTGGACTGATACTAACTGTATGTAGAAGAGAGAGAAGTGTATTGTGCTAGCGTGAGAAGTTGTAGTTATGGTATATATAGCTATCAAGTGTTCATCTATTACCATATCTTTTGTCTTCTTTTGCTCATCATCTCATCTCATCTCTCTACACGTACTCACTTGAATATACAGGTGTGTACCATTACTATCATAAGTTGATTTTTACATTTAATTGTTATTGTTATAGGTTAGCGCATTACTATCAGCGATTTCAGCTTCATCCACAGTGTTACTAGAGGAGAAGACTTACGCTAGATTAAAGGTGTGCTCTAACTGTAGTTTCCTATTGTTACTATTATATTCATACTCCACTATGTTTGTAGGTTAGCACAACACTGTTCTCTTGTGATCCATATTATTTACGAGTAGATCTCATATCATACAGGTGTGCTTATCTTTGCAATTAAATATCTTTTGTCTTCTTTTGCTCATCATCTCATCTCATCTCTCTACACGTACTCACTTGAATATACAGGTTAGCGCATTACTATCAGCGATTTCAGCTTCATCCACAGTGTTACTAGAGGAGAAGACTTACGCTAGATTAAAGGTTAGCACAACACTGTTCTCTTGTGATCCATATTATTTACGAGTAGATCTCATATCATACAGGTTAGCGCATTACTATCAGCGATTTCAGCTTCATCCACAGTGTTACTAGAGGAGAAGACTTACGCTAGATTAAAGGTTAGCGCATTACTATCAGCGATTTCAGCTTCATCCACAGTGTTACTAGAGGAGAAGACTTACGCTAGATTAAAGGCTTTTATTATTCTTTCACATTATCAGTACCAGCTCACGTACTTAAGCACAAACAACAACTAGTAACACTAGTAACATGGACAACAATAGCATCCGTGAATTAATCTCTGCACTTGAAAACAAAAATGACACAAAACTCGGAAGTGACAATTACTTTACCTGGGCTGCTCACATGGAAGGTCTTCTCTTCGAAAATGAACTGTGGGAAGTAACCGAAAACGAGTTTATAATAACAACTACTGAAAAAGAAGATGGGACAACAATCACGTCTCCAAGTGCAAATGAGATCAAGAAGCGCCTTAAGACAAACATGAAAGCGTATTCAATGATTCTTCGACATCTTGACCATGAAAACACGATGCTAATTTGCGACAGTCCAGAGCTAAAAGGAGATCCATACAAAACATGGATGAAACTGAAAGAGAAACATGCTGAAGTAAATCAATTCACTAAAGCCGCTGCCTACAAATCATTAAATGATCTGACTTACACTACGGATCTCAAAACCTTTATTAACGATATCCGAAAAGTCCTACGAAATTTGAGAAATGCTAAAATCAGCTATGAAGGCGACACTGTAGCTACTCAAATAATTATGAAATTACCTGATCAATATCAAACCACAGCTCAAAATATCCTGGCTTCTGGAAAGGTAACCATGATGAATGTCCTGGCAGTACTCGAACAGACTAGCAAATTTCACAATCTTCAGGACAACCAATCGAACGAATCTAAGACTAGCAAAGCCCTTATTGCCGACTCAAGTAAAACTGAAACGTCGAAGTCCAGAGAAAGAAAACCGCGAAAGAAATGCACGTACTGTAATAAAACAGGACATCTTGAAAGCGAATGCTGGGAGAAGGTTGGAAAACCAAGCTGGGTCGAACAACGCGATCAATGGAAGAAAGAGATGGCTGAGAAGAATAAAAAAACTAATGAGTCAGCTATGATGGCGTACAATCAGTATGTTCTTATCTCTTCTATCGACAACAACACCAACCTGAAACCAATCCTTGATTCAGGAGCCACGTCAACGATGATTAGAAACCGAAAGTACTTCTGGACATATCAGAGTACTAAGTTCGATATTGTGACTGGAAATGAAAACACAGAATGTGTTGGAAAGGGAACTGTTAAATTGGTTGAAGGGAAAAATGTTGTGACTCTTAATGCACTACATGTACCTAAATTACCGTATGATCTTGTGGCAACTATTGAGTTTTGGAGAAAAAATTATCAAGTTGAATTTGCTAAGAATCCCGAAAGATGCATCATCAGTAATAAAAATCTTAAATTCAATGCAGATATCGAGAACAATCTTTGCAAAATGCGTGGAAACTTCAAACCAGCTGAGTCCGCACTGATTTGCTCTGTAAAAATGTGGCATGATAGACTGGGACATCCAAACTCGAAGTATACAAAGTCAACTGTTGGTGAGACGTTGGACGACAGTCAGTTCTTCTGTGAAATCTGCGAAATGACAAAAGCGAAGAAACTACCATTTCAAGGACATTTTCCAACACCAAAGAAACCTCTGGAAGTGATCCACACCGATCTTAGTGGCAGAATCAATCCACCAACCAACAGTGGCTATGAGTACTATATGAAGATCACAGATGGATTAACTTCAACTCGTGCAGTATACCTGTTAAAAAACAAAGATGAGGCACTATCTAAATTAACGGAATTTAAGACAAAATATGAAAATATCTGTGAATCAAAAATTAAGACTATTGTAACAGATGGAGGAGGAGAATACTGCTCGAATAAATTTGAAACATACCTTAAAGACAATGGTATTTTCCATCAAATCACTGCGCCTTATACACCTGAGCAGAACCCAATCAGCGAGCGAGGAAATCGAATCACCACCGAGAAAGCTCGAGCGATGCTGTTCCAATCAGGGCTACCACTTAGCTATTGGGGAGAAGCAGTAATAACAGCAGTATATTTGGAAAATCTGATAGTTAGTAAGGCTGCAAATATGATATCACCATATGAAGCACTTACCGGCAGAAAACCAAAAATAACACATCTACACCCGTTTGGATGCCTAGCTATTGCCAATATTCCAAAACAACAGAGGAAAAATAAGTTTGCTCCGACAGGCACCAGATGTGTTCTACTTGGGTATTCTGAAGGAAACAACAACTATAAGTTGATGGAAATTCAAACAAAAAGAATAATCTTCACTCACAACGCCACATTCAATGAGTCAGTGTTTCCTATGAAAGATTGCAACAGCCCAAAAGAAATGTTCAATATCGTCACCATAAGTCACACAACAGAGACACCAACAAATCAAAATGTTGAAGATGATGAGGAATTTCATGATGCAGTAGAGGAACAAATAGAAGAACAGTCAGCAGATACTGAAAATCCAGTAACCAGACGACTAATCTTACGCCTTGGTCCACCGCCACCTGAAAATCAATCAGATCAGTATTCTGGACCCACCCTGAGATCTCATACCAGGAAGGTGATAAATGAACTTGAAGGTACCCACAATGCTTTAATAAACTTTGTCGAACAACAAAACACAGATCCTGACAATTACAGAAAGGCAATCAGTGGGTCTCAAAGGTCACACTGGATAAGTGCAATTAAAGAAGAACTTGACTCACTTCATGAAAATCACGTGTGGTGTATCGTCCCTGCTAATCATCAAAAAACAATACCTACCCGTTGGATCTTCAAAACAAAGTATGATGAAAATGGAGTCCTTAACAAATTTAAAGCAAGACTGGTTATCAAAGGCTATCTACAAAGACATGGAATAGACTTCAACGAAACGTTTGCACCTACCGGGAGACTGGCAACCCTTCGAACGATCTTTGCGCTTGCTGCTATTGAAGGATTACCGATGCATCAACTTGATATAAAGACTGCATTCCTAAACAGTAATCTTGACGAAGACATCTTTATTCAACCTCCAGAAGGTTTTACTGAGTGGTTGGATAGATCAAACTTGAACTGTAAAAAGGAGATAGAGCAATTAAATGGTGGTAGCAGAGTTTTAAAATTAAAAAAAGCACTCTACGGTTTAAAGCAGGCACCTAGAGCCTGGTATCAGGAGGTATCTAAGTGGTTCCATAAACATAAGTTTAAAACCAGCAATAGCGATCCCTGTTTATTTATTAGAAAAGATTCAAATGATGACTATTTATATGTGTTTATTTGGGTGGATGACATGGCTATCATTGGACACGGGGCTCATCAATTTCATGCTGAATTATCGAAGGATTTCAAGGTACATGACTTCACAAAAGCAACTTATCTACTGGGTATACAAATTACTCGACTAAATAGTACTTCTGTTCAACTACACCAAAGTCAGTACATAGCAGATCTATTAGAAACCTTCGGTATGACAGACTGCAAAATTAATCCTACTCCAATGCAATCAAATATCCAGCTGTTACCCTCTGATGATGACCAATACGCTCAGTTTCTGAAAACAGGAAATGACTATCGAAGTATCATTGGAAGTATTGGCTATCTAGCACAATGTACTCGACCGGATATCACCCATGCTGTCAACTATTTATCTCAGTTCCTCATAAAACCAAATCAGTCTCACTGGCAAGCGGCACTCCGAATTCTAAGATATCTCAAGGGTACAGCCAATGTTGGCCTACTGTACTCACGAGACTTCAAAACATTAATACCCACGAAAATCAATATTAGCAATCAAGCACCTACAGGTTTCAGTGATGCGGATTGGGCTGGATGTAATCTAACACGTAGATCAACTAATGGGTATGCCTTTCTGCTCGGTGGAGGTGCTATTTCTTGGAAGAGCAAAAAGCAAAACACTGTTTCCACATCAGCCACTGAATCTGAGTATAAGGGATATCTTGATGCAGGATTAGAAGGAGTATGGTTGCGAAAACTGCTAAGTGAACTAGGGTATGAAAACAATCAAGGAACGTTACTTTATGGAGATAATCAAGGAGCAATAGCATTGTCAAAGAATCCCGTAGCTCACAAACGAACAAAACATATTGAAGTACATTTCAACTGGGTCAGGGAAAAAGTACTTGATGGCGAATTAAATCTCAAATACTGCTCTACGCACGACATGGTTGCAGACATCATGACAAAAGCACTGGATCGTACAAAATTTGAAAAATTTAGAACAGATCTAGGCCTGAATGAATGTCGACGCACTATTGGTTCAAGTAATGAGGTGGAGTGTTAGTATATACATAATATTCTAATTCATACTTATTATTATAATCTTTTTTGCATTACTTGTCCCGAAGTGGACTGATACTAACTGTATGTAGAAGAGAGAGAAGTGTATTGTGCTAGCGTGAGAAGTTGTAGTTATGGTATATATAGCTATCAAGTGTTCATCTATTACCATATCTTTTGTCTTCTTTTGCTCATCATCTCATCTCATCTCTCTACACGTACTCACTTGAATATACAGGTGTGTACCATTACTATCATAAGTTGATTTTTACATTTAATTGTTATTGTTATAGGTTAGCGCATTACTATCAGCGATTTCAGCTTCATCCACAGTGTTACTAGAGGAGAAGACTTACGCTAGATTAAAGGTGTGCTCTAACTGTAGTTTCCTATTGTTACTATTATATTCATACTCCACTATGTTTGTAGGTTAGCACAACACTGTTCTCTTGTGATCCATATTATTTACGAGTAGATCTCATATCATACAGGTGTGCTTATCTTTGCAATTAAATATCTTTTGTCTTCTTTTGCTCATCATCTCATCTCATCTCTCTACACGTACTCACTTGAATATACAGGTTAGCGCATTACTATCAGCGATTTCAGCTTCATCCACAGTGTTACTAGAGGAGAAGACTTACGCTAGATTAAAGGTTAGCACAACACTGTTCTCTTGTGATCCATATTATTTACGAGTAGATCTCATATCATACAGGTTAGCGCATTACTATCAGCGATTTCAGCTTCATCCACAGTGTTACTAGAGGAGAAGACTTACGCTAGATTAAAGGTTAGCGCATTACTATCAGCGATTTCAGCTTCATCCACAGTGTTACTAGAGGAGAAGACTTACGCTAGATTAAAGGCTTTTATTATTCTTTCAGTCTTGTACCCATGTATGTTTTCATTGTTTCGTTTATTCATAATTCATAGCCGATCAATTACCCAATTTTGTCAAACTGCGAAATAACTCCCATAATCCTAATGAATTTAATCTATCAATATAAGCGCTACCTTGATCAGTTTTCTAAACAACTTGAGTCAGATTTAAGCTTCCGTCGACTTACTTTTTTGCTAATTCATCAATGCTAGAAATTTCTTCCACTTGTGCTTCCACTTTGTCAGGTTGAGTTTCCGAGTAGAATTTGCATTTACTGTGTAGATACCTTCGAACATCGCCAGCATCAGGAGGGACAGAACATTTTTCTGTCTCTTCATATCGTACTTGAATAGCTTTCCACTTGAGACGCTATATAACAGAAATCTTATTTTATATTTCAAATAATGATACGTTAAATGTTAGACAGGAGGATACACACCTTAATTCTATAGATGTATTCGTCCACATCTTGTGTGATTCCCTCAAAAACAAAAAGTCCTGGATAGCTAGCACGAGATATTCGCAATAACTTGGTTAGTTTATAATAATCATTTTGAGTTTTGCAGCACAAACCCTGGTTGTGATAAGCCCCATATTCCCAGCTCACGACTCCATTGGATTATGTTTTGTCGTTTTGAGGTGGCCTTGAGATGATGGGACCACATAGCAACTCTCTTAATCTCTTGTTCTCTCTGCTCCACGCATTTAGGGTGCGAGGGATCCTTCTGCAGGTTGAGAGATTTGTGTGTTGATTCCTTATGAAGTAAATCATTGAGGTAGTCACGCATATGCTCGACAAGAGCAAAAATAGGAAGCTCTTCGTCTAAAGTATCACACCATGGATTTAATAAATTTTATATGAGTCAAGATTTAAGATGCCTATCAACATAAAAGCTTAACCTACTTTCTGTGCAGAGACAAGTTTTGGCTCTCACGATTTCATCATTAAGTTGTGTCTTCAGAATACGTGAAACATCTGTCGACTCAGCTGTAATACATGCAATCTCTTCATATGCTACAGGGTGTGCTAGGAACGCAGGATTAACCGTTACACTCAATCGAATGCAAGGTGAAGAAGGATGAATTATAATGCTGAATTGGGGTAAGTTGCATTGCAAGGAGCCAATTTCAACAGATGTTGAACCTCCCTCCAAATAATTCTGTCATATGTATCAAAAACTGGTTAGTGAAAAATTGATTGATTCAATGGGTAATTGAGCCACCTCCCAATATTCAATATCTTCACTAGAAAGAAGTGAGCCCCAAGACCATTCACTTTGAAGGTCACACGACGCCCTGATAGCTCGAATATCTTCAAGGATGGCGCTCAACAAAGAGGAGCAATCATCACTATTCTTTGACATTATAATGAGATTGTTGAGAAAAGAAAAAGGCTCAGAGCTACTCAGACCAATGTCCAAGTCTGTATCCAAAATGTTGAAGTCGTACTGCATGCAAACTTAGATATGCAGGATAAAGGATTAATTATAACTTGCAAAAGCGTTGCAGAAACAGATGAATCGTATGCTATATAAACAAAAAAGCTGACTGAATGGAATGGTTATGCGTTAAATATATTTCTCCTTTTATTACTTAAAATATGAATGTCAGCCATTCACTTCGGGCAAAACTGTGTCACGTTTGAGTTTTGAGTGAAAATGTCCCGCACACAGATGAGACATGATGAACAGGACATCTGATCTTACATATGTCACGCCTGTTTTTTTATTTCGTACAATCTCACCCAACTGGGGGCATGAAGGAGCAGATTCAACTTAATTCAAGTACAAGAGAGCAGGAAAACATTTGTAGGAAGAAAAAAAACAGGCAATTAAAGGTAAAGCATCTTAGGAGCTACTGTGAGAGGGGGACATTGCCAGAAAATCTGTTTGTGTTAATAGGAGATAAAATGATAGGATTTGGGTTGAGAGGTGAGGAGGAGTGCTATGGGCACTATGCACTGTAATAGCTGGGAGATAGGGATATTGCATAAGGGGGTTTTATGAGGCAAGCACTGTGGGGCACTGTTATGCACTCAACTACGCCGCAGCAAACATGTATATAAACCCATATGATGAGAAATAAATATAATTAATCATTCTGCCAAAAACTACCATCTTCTCTGTCTCTATAGGTTATGGTCCCTTAATAAGCGCTAACAACTGCATCAAAACTCTCCAGTCTCATTTGGAACCTCACTAACAAAAACTCTTTGAAGCAAAACTCCAGTCTCTGTTGGAAATCTCTTTATTGCAGCCACCTTTTTTCTTCATCATTTCATTTCCATTTTTTTATTTTCCATCTATTGTTTCTTTTCTTTTCTTTCTTTTAGTTTTATTTTTTTTACAGATTCCCGGGTGTGTTCTCTTACTAGAACTTATCTTGGTTTGATGGAGACATCCAGATAATCCTTTTCTCTCTCTCTCTCTTTCTCTCATCAAATAAAAAAATAAAATAAAATAAAATGTCATCAAACAATTGACCAACAACCTTGACCCCTCAACCAACCCCCTCCCCAATATCACACCGAATTCTGCCTCACATGCAAAACAACAGAACATCTCATCCCCAACAAAACACTGAAGCTGCAGACAATGCTGAAGACTCAGCCCCCAAAACAACAGAAAGATGCATCTGAGAAGATCGTAAAGAAACTACTACAGCTCTTGCCAATGTGAAAGCAGAACTAAGGAATTGGCCACATGTCCTTAAATCTGATGGTTCTAAGTTCTGGTCATGGATGCAAAAAATTCAATTACTCCTCATAGAATACATTGATGATGAAGATTTTTACATCCAACAATGTCCATCTTTTGGCTGAAACCACAAAAAAATTGGTAGGAAAATACTCTTAAACTCTGTCAGCCTTGACTTAAGAAAACAACTACTTGACAAACAACCTTTGACTGTTGCTTTTGCTCATCTACAAAATATTTTTGGGGCTGCTCCTAGAGCTGCTCAACTTAACATGATCAGCAAAATATAGCAGCTCAAACTCAGCAACTCACAAGATCCTGTCCTACTCCACTCGAAAATGAGAGTATTAATTGATGACCTTAAAGACCAAGGGTATAGATTCACCAAGGACAAATTCTTTTCCATCATGCTACACCACTCGGTTGATGAAGACTTTAACATCAAAAGTGAAGTGCTAAGGGAAGCAGAGCTTAACATGCAACATGATGGTATTGCACCAAAAAGTGCTGAAATAAACAGAATCATTGTGACAACCTATGAACAATGTAAGCTTAACAGCGCCAAATCTCTCAACTATCCAATCCCACCTACTGCTCACTCTCTCAGTCACACTACAGATTCATCCTCTCAAATTAACAATATCAACTCAAATGAATATGAAGCTAATGCCTACACACCGGCTCAGTGCTGGAACTACAATTCATCACAACATATTTGTAAAGATTGTCCATACCCACCTTCCTTTGCAAATCAACAACCACATTTAACCACAACAAATGCACAATTTTGTGGACAAACAATCATGGCACCAGGACCACCCACAACAAATTTCCAAATGTCCTTCTAGACTATACCTCCCACTCCAAATTTCAATTGCTTTCACCCACCACCAAAAACCAATTTTCAACATCCCAATCAGAAAATGGACTGATACTGCCCAATCTACCCATCCCAACGTAACAAAAAAGAAGAAAATCATAATAACCAAACAGAACCTCAAGCCAAAATTATGGAAATAGATGCCACACACAAAGCTGAAGCTGATGAATTCAAAAAACTGTCCATTAATGATCAATCTAGTCCTACACCAAAACAGCCTGTCTATGACACAGGAGCAACCCATAATCTTACCGGATCAAGAAATGAGTTAGTGGATTTCACTCCCCTCCTGGAACCTCTTCCACTCAAAGTTGTAACTGACAATTGAACCCTATATTTCATTGGACTGGATGGGACAATTGTGCTAATTATCAATGTATATTATTGCAAAAAAGTGACATTATGGTAAGGTAAACTCTTACAGTCGCCTTTCTGTAAGCAGAATCCGGAGGAGATGTGTGGATTTAGCTGAAAACCCCGTCCTTCCAATAAAAATAACAAAGTAGGTGTTCTAAATTACTAAGCTAACCAATCTACTTAGATCTTATTGATAAAAATAATGAAACTCTAAAATAATTAATGCTTATTGAGATTTAAAGAAAGTGGCTGTTGATAAAAGAAATACTGATAACAACAATTAAGGTGTACCAGTGAAAGATCTGAAAAGATTGACTTTTATGTTTTTATAATAATTTAAATTTTTATGAGACAGAAATAATCAAGTCCCAGTGATGAAGACCTTTCTAAAGATACCCTATATGAAGTGTGATTTAAATTGTTGAATTGTATTTCTAAAATGTTATGTAAAAATAATAAATGTTATAAGGGTATTACAAATTTATTTAATTTGTTGAGTAATAAAAAATGAGACTGTGGTAGTTAATGATTAAGCTGTATGATGTGTCCCCCCTCTCAATTTCGAGTTTGAGAAGCGCTTAAGTATTCCTAGTCACGTGCCTAAGTTTTCCCCTCCAGAGCTCTTCCAGAGTCAATCCGGAGCCGTACGGAGTCCGTACGGAGTCCGTACAGAGTCAAAGCGGAGTCCGTACGGAGTCGAAACGGAGTCCGTCCGGACTTCCGGACTCAATTAGAACCTTAAAACTATAATAAAAAATCTAGAAAAATTACACATAATAGAGCTACTTCCCCTTTACATACCAAACTAATTTTCGTAGTCTGCGCAGCTCTAATTACCCCGCGAAAATTCATCGAAGTTAAGTACCTTCTGAAAATGTAAATATTTCTATAAAACTTTAAAATTCATTTAAAAATATAAGAAAAATAGTAAAAATTCTGGGAAAATTTCCCAAGGTTCTTGAGTGACTCGACTTAATACTTATATATTTTTCAGACCGTAAAAATAAGTTTTCTCCGTAAAATAAATTGTTTTTGTGTAGGCATTCGCTTGTGACCAATTTCTTCATATTTAAAACTCAAATAAATTAAATAAAACCCTTTTATATATATAAAAAAAATAATAACGCCAATCATGCACGCCGTAATAACTCCATTTACATATTTAGGTGCCGTACTAAACTTTAGGCTACCACATCCTCCCTCCAATCGAGAATGTCCCCATTCTTATAACTTTGCATAAGTGGTTGAGCAATTCCAAAAGAATTATCTTTTCTAATAAAATAATTTGATAAATTTGTTTTAGCTGGTCTTCTTTTAAATCTTTATAAAAAACGTTCTTTCTTCTTCTCTGGCTTGATATAACATAAAATAATATAAATCTTGTGATGATTCCACTACTGAGAGCAAGGTTTGAATCCCTTCAGACTCCCATATACCAGTCTTCCTTCTTGTCACAGCATTGAGAGAGTGGATCTTCCTATGAGCTGAATACTCCTGATTCCAACCTCATAGGGCCCCCCACTGAGCCGAACTCTATGATTCCAATCTCGCCATAAGGTCCTCCAAGCTTCACACCAAAAAAAATGGCCTAACAATGAGGCACTAAAAAAATCATTCCCTAAAATCCAACTACCATCCTAACTTCTGATTCCTTCATCACAATTTTCAAACTTTGCTATACAGCAAACCCATAAAATACTTTTGCCAGGCTTCCAATAATAATTTCAACTTTAGACCATGTTAAAGCGCCACAAATTTCACCTAATTAACCATTATGCTTTCTTTAGCATCATTACCACCTAAAGTTTTAACCTCCTAAAGCTTATCAGCACCCAATTCCAGAAATAATTGAATAACCAGTTTAGAGTCTTAGTGGACAGTGATAAATTAAAAGATTGAATTGAGTTATCCAAACAAGATTGACATTCCAGTTTAAAGTCTTGGTGGACCAAACATATAATCGATTGCCAGTTTATTGTCTTGGTGGACCAAAGATCGTTTAGGTGCATAAATAACTTGATAAATTCCTAAGTAAGGCCTAGGCTTGACCAAAGATTGAATAAATTTGATAATCCAGTTTAATGTCATAGTGGACCAAACATTTTATCGACAAGTAATCCAGTATAAGGCCATAGTGGTCCAATGAATGTTGAATTATCCTGCAGATATTAATTTTCCAGTTTAAAGTCATAGTGGACTAAACAATGAATGAACTACCAGTTTAAAGTCATGGTGGACCAAACATTTAATTGATAAGAAATCCAGTTTAAGGTCATGGTGGACCCAACAGCTTGATAACAGTCCAGTTTAAGGTCTTGGTGGACCTAACAAATCCAATAAAAAAAATTTAAATGATAGTCTTGAAAATTAGCCAGTTTAAAGTCTTGGAGGACTAACAGCTCCAAAATTCGTATATAAAAAAATCTTAAAGAACGTCTTGAACAGTAGCCAGTTTAAAGTCTTGGAGGACTAACAGATGTCTTGAAGTAAAATCCCATAGGTATTGAGTTTCCCTAGACCCTGTTTCCTGTCTAAACTATATGAATAAACTAAAAAAGAAGGAAGACTGAAAAATAAAACTAAGAAATATAATAAAATTTTTTTATTTAATTAATTAATTTTTTCATTTTTTTTTTTTTTTTTTTTATTATTTTATTTTTATTTATTTATTTTTATTTTTATTTATTTTTATTTTTTATTTTTATTATTTTTTATTTTTATTTATTTATTTATTTTATTTTAATTTGTTTTTAATTTAAAATATAAGATTTAGAAAAGATAGTTTTGAAATAAAAGTTAAAATTTAATTTTTAAAGAAAGATAAACAAATGTGAAAAGAAAGAAAAAAAAATGTAATAAAAATTTTTTTTTTTTCAAAATAAAATTTTAAAAGATGCCCCCCAGCCATTTGATGAGCCGTACCCTCGACATCATACCCACATCCAAGTGCAACTTGATGTGGTTACACAATTTTGAGAAATTGAAAAGAAAAGAAAATAAATGAAAGTTTTTAGAAGATAATTTTTATAATGATGATCACTGGGTGGGCTCCCTCCAATTTATAAAAAGGATTAGAGACCACCAGTGAGCATCACCTTTACATTAATTCATAATATATATTAAAGAAAAGAAATCACAATCTAACATAAAAAAAATCAAAAAACAAAATAAAATAAAAAGAATCTTGAATCCGGCCTTGAGAGCGGTGTCTCTTGATTCGTTCCAGTTTATAGTCTTAGTGGACTTCCTAAAATTAAAAGACAAAGCCAGGATTCAACTAGAAACAGGGAAAATTTTGGAAACGAACATTATGGGGTAATTGTGTATAGAGCAGCCAGCCCATCAATTACCCCCACACTTGCCAATATTAAATTAAGAAGGTTACCCTGTGAACACTTCTTCCAATAAATTTTAAAAATTTTCCAACACTATCTTCACCCATATTTTAAGAATTTTAAATTTCAAAAATTTCAAAGAAGATTTTCTTGCATTTCGTTAAGTTTCATCAAAGTTTCGTCGCCCATAGGCAGTGTAACGACAGTAAAGTATTTTTGATAAAAAGAAGATAGTTTATCCTCGTTGCGGAGGAATTCATAAAATTTTGTTGATATCATAGTTTATCCTCATTGCGTAGAAATCCATAAAATTTGATAAATGTCATTAAAATTGTAGTTTATCCTCATTTCGGAGTTAGACTTCAGCACTCCTGGTGCCTCTAGGATAGAACCGTTTCACTTGATCGGCTGCTACCCTCTTCTTTAATACTACTCCATCCAACTCTTCTAGAACATATGAACTGCCGGAAACTTGCTCCTTGATTTTATACGGTCCATTCCACCTATCTGCAAACATCTTTCCCCACTGACTTTCCAAACTCCTATTATACACCAAGACCATATCACCTGGGTTCAAAGGTTTCCTTAATCGATGTGCCAACCGCTCATCCCAATATCTAACTGATTGATTTTGGATCTTCATCATCCGCAAATATGCCTTTTCCAAATATTCTTCTTTCTTTTCTAGCTGCATCATTCTTGCACACAATAATTCTTCAGTAGTTTTGACCGTGCCCCAGTCAACTCCAAGATATGATTCAGCTTCTAAATCAACCAGTAAAACTGCTTTCTGTCCAAAAACAAGTTCATAAGGTGAAAATCCGGTCGTCCTTTTGGCAGTGATTTGATCAGCAAATAAAACTAAAGGTAAATAGTGCCTCCACTTTTCGGCACTTGTCCCACACATTTTAACTAAAGCATCCTTGATAACTTGATGCCCTCTTTCAACCATGCCTTCAGCTTCAGGATAATATGGGGTTGCTACCCTAACCTTTGATCCAACTTTCAATACGGCCTCTTTAAACTCTGTCCCAAATTCAGGACCTCCATCTACCGTTACCAACTTCATCACCCCATACCTATATACCCAATTATTCAAAAAAAATTCTGCCACATTTTTGGCAGTTAAATTAATAAGAGGCGCTGCCTCTACCCAACCAGATAAATCATCTCTGGCCACAATTAAATATTTATACCGTCCCTCTTTTATATGAACGGCATCTAAACTAACTCTTCCAAAGAGCGTATATTCACCGGTCACGCATCCAGGTTCTTTTGGCCTTAAATAACTTCGTCTTTGACATTCTTCGCATGACTGAACCCACTTTTTAACAGCCATCTTCATGCCAGGCCACCAAAATCGATCAGAAATTCTTCTAAACGTTTCTCCAACGCCTCTATGCCCGAGATCTTCATGCAGTGATTTCAAAACTAATTCTTGCCCCTTCTCTTGAGTTATAACTACTTGAGGATTTGGATACCTTCTCCTCATTAAACGTCGACCAGATAGGTAAAACGTAGATGACTTCCTCTTGATAGCCACCCATTCATCGTCTTCACAATCTTCTGGCCTCTCTAAAGTCAACAAATATTTGACTAACAAAAAATAAAAACCAGTCTGACCCCAGACTTCATCTTGAAAATTGATTAATATAACATCAATAGGGACTTCTCTATCACCAATATCACCTGCACATGAATGAGCCAATAATCGTTGACCTCTAAATAAATTTTTAATCGAGCTATGTCGACGTTTTTCTTCTGAACCTTTGGATCCTTCGAAAACCGTATTTGAAAATACCTCTTTCTCTTTATCCACCCTTTTATTTAAATTCTCCAATTCTCCAACATATACACCATTCCTTAATTTACTACTATCCCACACTACCAATCCATTTTCCTCTACATACACCACATCTTCTTCTACCTCCTTTCTACCAAATTTATCTACACCTTTTCCAACACCTTTATTAACATAAAAACTATTTTCCAGTTTATCCTCTTGGTGGAGGTCATCATCACCATAATCTAAACACAATAGTCCTGCCAGTTTAACCTCATGGGGGAGGTATGGAAAGTCTTCAGCTCCTTTAGTGCTGGCTTTGATAATAGGTATATCTTCATCAAACTCTTCTGAGTCTGAATCTTCTTCAGTGGGTGGTCTCCTTGATAAACCATCTGGCATAGTAAAAGTTTTGCCAGGCTTATGAACTAAATCAAACGAAAAATGTTGAATAAAAGCTACCCATCTCGTCATGGGTGCGTTTGGTAAACTTGGGGAATTAATCATCTGGATTAACGATTTCGCATCCACTTGCAACTCAAAATGTTGCCCCACAAAATATGCTGAAGTTTCTTCAGTATTTTCGCCACACCAAATAATTCCAATTTTGGTTGAGAATATCTTGATTCGACCTCAGTAAATACTACAGATTCATACCTAACTGGCCTGATGTAACCAGCTTTATCCATCTGAGACAAAACCGCCCCAGCTGCAACCTGACTTGAATCAACTGCTAAATAAATTCTGCCAGCATTTTTTCCATAATCCAACTTGTGCAGGACTAAATCCTTCCCTACAACCTCCTTCAACTTCACAAACGCCTTCTCACACTCTTCATCCCACTCCCAGTCTGCATCCTTTCTCGTTAACCGTCTCAATGGAGCTGCCAATGAAGAAAAGTCCTTAATAAACATTCTAACATATACACAAACGCCTAAAAACCCTCTAACTTTGGTCCTATTCTTGGGCCTTGGCCAGGACTGAATTTTGTTAACTTTCTTCTTGGACATAATCCTACCCTCTCTACATACCACATGGCCTAATATTTCTAAAGCTGGCACACAACATGAAAATTTTGAACCTGAAATAGTTAAACCAGCCTCTTCAATTCGAAAAAAGATTCTTTCTAATGTAATTGCAAACTCCCAAATGAATTTGCGTATCCTGGGATTCTCTTCCAACACCTGGTTATCATAGTCGGTTGTTGGTCCCTTAATTCCTCCATCATCTATAAAGATTCCAGCATATTGTGGAATTTCGTCTTGAAGGATCCAAGCCATCTGAGCTTGATAAACTGCAACCGAATTTGTTGCACCTTGAGGTAATCTTGTTAACTGTAAATGTCCTAGTGGTGTATCAAATGTAGTGAGAGGTCTTGAGTCCGGATGTAACTCTCTCTTATCATATCCACCCATAATATCTCCCAAACCATAACACACTCTCCCTGCAAACGCTTCAACAAACTCCTCAGCACTAGGCAGTATCCCAGCATCCTTTATTGTAACCCTATTTAATTCCCTAAGATCATGAACAACTCTAAGCTTGCCATTCGGTTTCTTGATACAAAATACCGGACTAGAATAACTTGACGTTGATTGCTCATACAGTCCACACCACACAATATGGGGGGCGGACTTGCTAGCAAGTCCGCAACCTTGGACCCAAACTCACCATAGATTGAACACACATTGAGCTATTGATAAAGGAACCATACAATCAGGGATGAACACCACTCAGCAGAACAGTTTTAGGTGGGTGTTCAAGTAGAGTTCAGTATGGGTTCAGTATGAGTTCAGTCTGAGTTCCATCTGAGTTCCATCTGAGTTCAGGTTGAGGACTTGCTAGCAAGTCCACCCCCTATATTGCGTAGTGCCAGTGTGTATCCGTTCTCTAACAACTTCAATATAGGCTTCTTTTAATGCAGCCGGAATAGGAATCGGTTTCTGCTGCCACGGTTCATGACATACCACAGGAATCTTGTAAGGCTCCCCATAGGAATGCTTCAACACACCCCTCTCCTCTTCTACAAAAGCAATGGCCTTCTCTCGCTTGACCATCACATCCAACAACAACTTCTTCTCTTCTCCAGACAACCAACCATCAGGTCCAAAATTAACAACACCCAGTCTCTCAAAAGTGATTCTTGACGTCTCAGAAAAATCAGGCGGATTCTTTACCAAGGGACTTTCATAAGGATCTCTTGATAACCTTGGTCTTCTCAAAGGTGGATTTAATTCAGCAGGTAGCGGTTCATTAATAGGTTGAACTTTATTTGCTACTTTCTTATATTTGGCTGCGTCCACATCTAAATTAACTTGAGGTAAAACATTTTCTTTTGTATCTCCATTAAAACTTTTATCAAATGAATCTTCTTCATTGCCAGAATCAGAATAAGAAAAATTAGAAAAATATTTTATTTCATTTTTAAATTTTACCCTTTTCTCCTCTCCCTCGTCTAATTTATAAACAGATTTTCCAACACCTTTGCTTCCCTTATCCAACATTAAATCACCTGTAAAGAAAGTCGGCAGTTTAACCTCTTGCTGGAGGACCGGAAATGAATTTTCACAAAAAGTATTTTTTTGTGTTTTAATTATACTGAGATTTTTAATCAGATTTTGATGTGATTTTTGCAGTTTACCCTCTTGCTGGAGGTCCAAAATAGAAGGAGATACTTGCAGTTTAACCTCTTGCTGGAGGTCCGGAATAACATTTTCACAAAAATTATTTTTTTGTGTTTTAATTATACTAAGATTTTTAATTGGGTTTTGATGAGATTTTTGCAGTTTACCCTCTTGCTGGAGGTCCAAAATAGAAGGAGATAATTGCAGTTTAACCTCTTGCTGGAGGTCCAAAATAGAAGGAGATAATTGCAGTTTAACCTCTTGCTGGAGGTCCAAAATAGAAGGAGATAATTGCAGTTTAACCTCTTGCTGGAGGTCATAAAACATACCCTTCCAATTTTTATCCAACCTAATTTGGCCCATTTCGCCTTTTTCACCATTTTTAAATTTTATAGAAAAACAGGGTAAATCCAATAAACATATAGAAAAGTCCAAAACGTATTTGCACTCCAAAGTAATATTAACAGAAAATAATTGAGAATCCACTTGAATTATCTCCAAGTGAGCTGACCTATTGCAATCCGGGATCTCATCCTGAGGAGAGATTACAACATTAGAGTGATCAGCCCCTGCTACCCCAAAAAATGAGGGCATTCATCCCTTTCCAACAAACATAATTCACCAGAAGCCGTCCGTTTTATATGCCGCTTCTTGGTGCAAACACAACACTGGCACAGAGTAGTAATCCCTGGCTGTGTTTCCCAACCTTCATCTCCAGGAGGCGCTAACCGCATATGTAACCTCCGCATATCTTCAGCAGTGATCTCCAAACTGATCCCCATGCCAGCTTGATACCCTATCCTGGCCTCAAAATCCATCAAAAAAGGACCGCCAAGAACAGTTTTGACTGCTCCTCTGGCCACATAAAAGTGAACCTTACCAACAGATCCACTAATGCCTAACCTGACATGCTCAGCTGTACCCATCAGCTCTGTTGCATGCCCTCCAATGCCTCTGAGGTTTCCCCCAGTCCCACTTTTAATTGGCAAGCCTATACTCGTCGCTTGCTCCAATGAAATTAAATTAATTTGAGACCCTGAATCGACCAAGGCCTTAACTTCTTTACCATTAAGAGTTACCACCAGGTAACCCAGGGGAGTGGAAAAATGTGTATCTACATCTTCACCAAACTTTTCAGCATTTTCACAAATATATTCCACCTCTCCAGTGGAAACCCGACGCCTCGTCAAATGCTTCTTTTGCTTTTCAGCAAGCGCCGGACTAATCGTAAATAACTCCCCTAAAGATAAGGGAATCTGCAGTTGATTCACCCTATTCAAAACTGCGTCCATCGCATTAGCTTGACCAGAAACTACTGGCCGCTCATACTGGACCTTTGATTTAACAACCTTGGCCCTGGGTACCTCTTGAGGTCCAACCAAGCCATCTTCACCCCCCATTATAACATCTTCACTTTCTATAACCCTAACTCCGTCACCAGCTTCTTGCACTAATCCTGATCCATCGCTAGTCCTTCTTACACCCTCCATTGGGATGGGACCGCTAAAACTTGGTCTGGGTAGAGATGCCAACGGTACGTCCTCCTCAGAATCCGAATCATCCTCTGGCATAGGCTCACCATTTAAATCAAACTTGCCATAACTAGGGGGCCCCATATCAGCAATCCCCTTCTGCATTTTATATAATTTGTCCTTAGAGTAAGGGTTCAATTTGTTGGCGGCAGTTTGAGCACTAGAATTCTTGTCCTTAGAGTAAGGGTTCACTTTGTTATTGGCCTTGCCAGGATTAGCCCTCAATTGGCTCTGAATGCTACTCTTTGCCTTAGTAGCAGCTGCTCTTCTAGCAGCATTAACATCGTATTCGCCAGCCATACAGCTACCCTCCACCTGGGCAACCGTCGCCAGCTCTAAACCACCAAAAGAAGTAGAAAATGTGGCTTTACTGACCTCTTTCTCCTTGCCCTTGTCAGCTTTACCACCATTACCATTACCATTTTTGCCACCCTTGGCATTAACATCTTCATCCGTCACCTCTTCAAATCTGGCTCTCCTTTCAGCCGTTAAACTTCTTCTGACCAAATCAGAAGGAGACTGTCCATCACTGGGCTTGATGAACAAACCATCAGGAAATTTATAAACTTTACCATCAAATAAAACTCGCCCAGAATCCATATCCTTATCAAGAGCAAAACAAACTGTTGCTCTGTGCCCCCTCCTATTACAATAGGAGCACACCTTTGGCTCAACATAGCCACCTCTATATCCATTACCACCATTACCACCATTTCTCCCATTGCCTGGGAAGCGGTTACCATTATTATTGCCATTATAATTTCGACGTTCATACCCTCTAGACTGATAAGAAGTTGACGTCGACGAAGAAGCGATTGGGGCCTTATTGGCCTTCTGGGTTTCTTGAACAAATATTTTTAATTGTTTCGTTAAATCGGCCAAGTGATCGACCATCTTATTATCTACATTAACCTCAACTTTAGCAGCAGGTAATCCCATTTGAGCCTTCTTGGCCTCCTGGGCTTTGACCATAATATCATTGTTTTCGGCCAAAACTTCGCTAACCTTGCTAACATATTGAGTGCATGACTCTTGATATTTGTCCAACGCCAATAACTTGAGATGGGCCTGAATGTTCTCTTTGATAACCTCCAGAGCCGGCAGTTTCTGCTCACCATTAGGCAGTTCCTTCATCAAATCTTTTCTTGAAAGATCCTTCAAGATGTCCATTCGAATATCCCTGCTGCATGCTGTCCAAAACAAATCTTTTGCTTGGTTCTCATGCACTAACTCGTCCACCAGTATGAGATATTCCACCACTTCATCAAACTGAACACAGAGCTTTTTGAAGTCAGCCATAGAAGAAACACCACCTTTTGCTTGCCAGTCTCCAACAATTTTATTGAGGTCCATCATAGTAAACCTAACACCCCATCTATCAACCATAGCTTTAGAAAGCTTAACCCAATCCTTGTCCTTGAATGCCTGCATAGCAATAACCTCTTTTTCCACCTCCCTATCAGCAATAAAAAACCTAACTTGCTTCACCATGTCCACATGGGAAGCACCATCAACAGCAGCAGCAGCTTCATACCTGCTAATGAACCATTTAACCTCCTCCCCATCAAACTTTGGGCCATCCCAAGAAACAATTCTAACTGAGGGAGTAAGAGGGTTAGAAGATCCAGAAGCAACAGCAGAAGAAGACATCCCAATAAGTAATGAGAAGCGTTAACAATCGATAAAATAACAAGCCTCTTGCAGGCCAATAACAAAAATCCAATTAGAGTTCCAGAGAATAAGCCTCTTGCAGGCTAAGAAAGTCCTAGATCCAAGTAAGTCTTTAAAGAAAGCTAGAGGATTCGAAACCCCAAGTTGGGCGCCAACTATGGTAAGGTAAACTCTTACAGTCGCCTTGCTGTAAGCAGAATCCGGAGGAGATGTGTGGATTTAGCTGAAAACCCCGTCCTTCCAATAAAAATAACAAAGTAGGTGTTCTAAATCACTAAGCTAACCAATCTACTTAGATCTGATTGATAAAAATAATGAAACTCTAAAATAATTAACGCTTATTGAGATTTAAAGAAAGTGGCTGTTGATAAAAGAAATACTGATAACAAAAATTAAGGTGTACCAGTGAAAGATCTGAAAAGATTGACTTTTATGTTTTTATAATAATTTAAATTTTTATGAGACAGCAATAATCAAGTCCCAGTGATGAAGACCTTTCTAAAGATACCCTATATGAAGTGTGATTTAAATTGTTGAATTGTATTTCTAAAATGTTATGTAAAAATAATAAATGTTATAAGGGTATTACAAATTTATTTAATTTGTTGAGTAATAAAAAATGAGACTGTGGTAGTTAATGATTAAGCTGTATGATGTGTCCCCCCTCTCAATTTCGAGTTTGAGAAGCGCTTAAGTATTCCTAGTCACGTGCCTAAGTTTTCCCCTCCAGAGCTCTTCCAGAGTCAATCCGGAGCCCGTACGGAGTCCGTACGGAGTCGAAACGGAGTCCGTCCGGACTTCCGGACTCAATTAGAACCTTAAAACTATAATAAAAAATCTAGAAAAATTACACATAATAGAGCTACTACCGCTTTACATACCAAACTAATTTTCGTAGTCTGCGCAGCTCTAATTACCCCGTGAAAATTCATCGAAGTTAAGTAATTTCTGAAAACGTAAATATTTCTATAAAACTTTAAAATTCATTTAAAAATATAAGAAAAATAGTAAAAATTCTGGGAAAATTTCCCAAGGTTCTTGAGTGACTCGACTTAATACTTATATATTTTTCAGACCGTAAAAATAAGTTTTCTCCGTAAAATAAATTGTTTTCGTGTAGGCATTTGCTCCTGACCAATTTCTTCATATTTAAAACTCAAATAAATTAAATAAAACCCTTTTATATATATAAAAAAATAATAACGCCAATCTTGCACGCCGTAATAACTCCATTTACATATTTAGGTGCCGTACTAAACTTTAGGCTGCCACAACATGTATTCTAATTTCTCCAGCTTCATTGATTAGAGCAGGAGCTAACATGAGTTTTGATGACCAAAACAACATATACATTTGCTATCAAGGTATATACATACTAAAGGCAACTCTAAATATACGTTTCTGGATCCTGCCTTATCCCAAATTATAAAAAAAATAATTCAGAAACATTCATTATATCCCTATCAATGAACATTCCTTCACTCATTCAACCCTCCATAAATTTTCATCACTCTACAATAGAACCAAAAAAAACTTTTAAAAATCAAACACAAAAAGTTACAGATCTACTTTACTACTATCACACGTTTTTTGGTCACACAAGCCTATGCCAAATCAGGAAAATCATAGCCAATGTGCTTAAAATAGGTATTCCACCTAATATTCCCCCTGGTGAAGTCGACTGTGAAATTTGTAAGTTGTCAAAGAGTACTAGATCAGCAGCCCTGATTTCCACTCAGCCAGATTTTGATATACTAGAACTTCTCACCGCTGACTTGATTGGTCCACTAAAAAAAACAACCTTTAATAATGGTCTATAAGCTCTCACCATTAAATACATTGCAACTTCATATACCAAATTTCACCTCCTAAAACAGAAATTGGAAACGGTTTCAACATTAATAGAAATTTTTACTTGACTCACCACACAATATGGTGGGAAGACTTGATAGCAAGTCTGCAACCATGGACCCAAAATCACCACATATTAAACACACATTGAGCTATTTATAAAGAAAAAATACAATCAGGGTTGAACACCATTCAGAAGAAAAGTTTTAGGTGGGTGTTCAAGTAGAGTTCAGGTTGAGGACTTGCTAGCAAGTCCAGCCCCTATATTGCATAGTGACTAGAAAAACAATGTAACACATCAATCAAATACTTCCAATAAGATAATGGAGGAGAATTCAAAAGTAACAAACTCAACATATTATTAAAGTCAAAAGGGATAATTCACAAATTATCACTACCATATTATTATGGCAAAAATGGGAAAATAGAAAGACAAAGTAGGTCAGTATCAGATATGGGACATACCATTTTATTTGAAAGTGGCTTACATAAATTCTTCTGGGGCTTTGTTTAAAAATAGTCTGCTTATATTTTAAACCAATTGCTAAATACAACAACACCAGACACAACCCCATACAAATCACTTTTAAAAACAAAACCATCATTTCAACTTATCCGTCCTTTTGGCTCAACAGCCTATGTCCAAGTTCCTACTGATACAAGACCAAGTCTAGATCAAAGTGCTATAAAGTGTATCTTAATAGGCTTTAAAAAAGCTTCAAAAGGTTGGCTTTTCTGGAATGCAGAAACCAAGAAATGCATTGCATCCACATGGGCAGCGTTCACACCCAAGCCATTGATAGAAGAATCATAAAAAAATTCCCCCCAAAAAAAGATGAACCTATCTCACATATTTAAACTCAAACTTAATGAAGCAAACACCAATCCTCCTCTCATCTTTGGTGATTTAACTGCTGAAAAGAGACATGATGGCCAGGAAAAAATCATCAACATGATTGAAGAGGCAGCAGCTCATCTTGCCTCTTCTGCACCAAAGAATTTTAAAGAGACATCTAAATGGGCCAATGCTAATCTATGGAAACATGGAAAGGATGAACATATGGTCTTGCAAACCCCCCCCCAGAGGGCACACAAATAGCTGATTCCAGATGGATTTTCACTGAAAAATCAGACAAAAATGGAAATATCATAAAACAAAAAGCTAGTAATGTTGCAAAGGGTTTCAAACAAATAGCCGGTATTGACTACAATGAAATATTTTCACCAAAAGAAACCTTCACCTCCAAACAACTGATGCTCACCATTTCAGCAATGAAAAACTGGAAAGTCCACTCTTTTGATGTGACAGCTGCCTATTTACACAGTACCATACACCAGAAAAAAATTTTTGGTACCTGATAGCAGGTTCCAATCCCTATCATTGATTTGATTCAGTCTTAAATCAGATTTAATTCTTCTGAGAAGACTGTTCACTGAACACTGAACATGCCAGCTTGTGTGGTATCAAATCTGAGTTATGCTTGGTAAACAAATGGATTGAGGGGTTGGAACCTACTAGCAGGTGTTGGCTGTTTTTTTGTGGTGATATATGAAGAAATCTGGGTAAAAAAACCTCCTGGTTTTGAAATCAAAGATAGAAAAGCACTCCGATTAAAAAAGGCCCACTACGGAACGTGCCAAGAAGCAGGCTGCTGGTGGAAGCACATATCCAGAAAACTCATATCACATGTATACTCACTCTCTCCCTACAACACTAGTATTTACTTCTAAAATACTGAAGATTCAAATACAATAATATGGATCAAAATTGATGATGGATTAGTAACCGCAACAGAAACATCAATTATCAGGGGACTCCTTTTGGTCTAGAAGATTTTCAGTTGCAATTTACAGTATTGGAAGATGGATTTGGAATTCTCAAGTCAAGTACATATAATTTATCTTATGATTTTACTTTTACTCAATAGAGGAGGTAAGAATATAATTATTATTATAATTTATAGTTTAGAATCACAATAATGTAAATACTAAAAGACAAATAATAATAATGATTTTACTTTAAAGTGTTTTAATAAAATTGTTAAGTTAATGAATGAATCAAACAGCACAAAAGAGGAGGCTCTTTATAGGCAAAAAGGAGAGAGAAAATACACAGTGTTAAAAAGTATCCATAAGGGAGTGTGAGAGAAAATTATTACAAAAATAAGAGTGTCCAAGTAAAAAAAGTGTGCTAAAATGATATGTCAATGAAAGATATCACATTATTCAATATAGTTTAGAGTTCACTTTAGATGTCACACTTAGTGCAAATTAATTTGAATCTTAAAATAGAATTTCAAAAATTTAAAATAAAGTAATTTGAATTTTTTTAGATTTAGTATTAATATTTTTATTTCTCTTTCAACCTGTTATTGAGCATGGTGTTAGGCAATAAAAACATTAGGGAAATTATTATTAATTTAAATATTTACTAAATTTGAAATTAGTTAGTGTATTGCAAGTAATACGTAAGTAAATATAATATAATTAATAATAAAAATAAAAGACATGGTTTCATCTCAGTAAATAATTAATTATTTTACTGGATAAGTCTAGTAGTCTGGCTGACACTCTTCACTCTAAAAAAAACAATAAAAAATATGTTATGATTTTTTCTTTTTATTTTTCTTGAGCAAGGTAGAAAGATTAGATATCTCCTTTTTAGGTATCCAAGAATCATATTCAGAAGATTTATTCTTGAATCTCAATAAGTATTCTGTACCATTTTCAGCAGTAACTATTCTTTCATTCAGAGTCTTTTCAATTTCTGCTGTCTCAGGGATTTCATGAGGGGTTTTCTTTGGTCTTCCCCTCCTTTTGGGAAATAAATCACAATTGAATGTGTAAAGTTTTAAAAGAGATATTGGAAAAACAGGATTTTTTATGTCATATGGAGCATATAAGATAAATTTAACTGCATTATCACCAACCATTCTCCTGAAAACAAATAGACCTACAAATATGTCTTTCAATTTGTTATTTCCTTATAAATTGAAGTGGACTGTATAAATCAGTACTTCATTACCCTTTTTAAAAGTGTATTATTTATGGGATTTGCCCCATCTCTTCTACTCATATTCAAAGGATTTTTCAATAAATTTTTGAGCATGACTTTTGCAAAGTTGTTGCATTTTAAGAAAAGATTTAACACCAGGATGTAAATACAATTTAGGTATTTTGTTATTGAGAATTTGGGCAGGGGTATTTGGAACATATCCAAGCCAGAGCTCAAAAAGCTTTCTCTGAGTAACAGAATGGACAGTGTTATTTTAAGCAAATTCCAAACCTGGAAGTAAAGTGACCCAATCATGAGTGAACCTGTCATTGTCTTTTTACTCAAGGCCAAAGGCACAATACCTTCTTATCATGTTCTCTAAAGTCTGAATCATTCTTTCAGCTAATCCATCAGTCTGGGGGTGATGGGCAGTAAAAATCTTTAGATCACAACCACAAACATCCATCAGAGACATCCAAAATCCAGAAGTAACTTTAGGTTATCTGTCAGAAATTATGGCCTTTAGGAAACCAGCAGTATTAAACATATGAGATCACCACAAGAAGGCTAATTCTTTAACGGAAACATCCTTGTGAGTAGGGATGAATTTACACATTTATGTAAATCTTTCCACAATAACCCAACAAGAGTTATAGCTGTCTTTCCCAGCAATGGGAAATCCTGTTACAAAGTCCATTTTTATTATCGGCCATGGTGCATCAGGAGGTTCAATATGTTGCATTAATCCAGCTCTTTTACCAGTCAATATTTTTGATTTTTGGAAAAAATCACAGGATTCAACATATAATTTGGTGCCTTCAGACATATTCACCCACCAAGCAGTGTTTTTTATTCTGACCATTTTTTTTTCAAGATCAAAATGTCCAGCCAATAGGTCATCATGACAAATTATCAAGATGATCTTTTTCATAGAAGGAGGAATAAAAATTAAATTACTCAACTTTCTTCTATAATATAGGTAACCTTCATCGATTGAAAATTTACCATTTTCCAAAGCCTTCTGGTACTTTGGTGGAAGGGTTTTAATTAATTCTTGTATTAAAGCATTCTTTGGATCATTTAATATAGTACATAACTTTTTTAAGTCAGTGTACTTATCATATGAATCCAAAACAAGCTGTAATAGCTCTTCCTCCATATCAACCACATATATTCCATGAATATGAACTATCTCATCTTCAGGAACATATGCAGGATTTAAGTCATCATTTGGTAAAGGTAACCTTAATAAAATTTCAAAATTTGAGTGAACAATACCAGCCCTATGAATTATTGTTATTCTCCCTCTGTATTCTTAAACAGCTAGCTTCCATCTGAACATATGTCTGTTAGGTTTTTTTAAATTTAAGAGGGATTTAACTGCACTGCAGTCAGTGAGAAGTTCAAATTTCTGGTCATCCAGATAATTATGTAGCTTCTCTAGAGCCCACACTACTGCCAAGCACTCTAAATGAGTGGCACCATAATTCAATTGACTATTACTCAAGGTTCTTGAAATATAACAAATTACTACTTCTGATACTTTATCATTCATCACTTGTTTCTGATGGAGGGCAGCACCAAGACCAATATAACTGGCATCAGTGTATAAAACAAATGGTTGATTAAAGTCAGGTAAAGCAATAATTGGTGCTGACATCATACAATGTTTCATAGTGTCAAAAGCTCTTTGTCTTTCACTATTCCAGACAAAAGCAACATCTTTCCTAGTCAATTGGGTAAGGGGTAATGCAATGACTTGGTAATCTTTAATATACTGTCTATAGTATCCACACATTCCCAAATAACTATGGAGCTCTCTAACGGTGGTAGGAGCCCTCACCTGTTGTATAGCTGCCACTTTGTTTTGGTCAACACATATATGTAACCCTGAGAAAACATGACCAAGCACTTTTAAGGAATGAAAACCAAATTTGTATATCTTCAAAGCAAGTTTCATATTTATCTCATCCATCTTATTGAACACTTTACAAAGGTGCTTAAGATGGTCCTCAAATGTTATAGAGAATATGATGATATCATCAATGTAAACCATCAGCCATCCTTCAATTATTACTTGATGGAATGTGTTATCTATAACTTTTTGAAAAACTGAAGGGGCATTTTTAGGGCCAAATGGCATCCTAACTTACTTATAGATACCCATATGAGTAGAAATCATCAGAAAATTCTGAGAAACTTTCTCAACAGGTAACTGGTGGTATCCCTTGTTACCATCCAAAAAGCTGATATATTTAGCACATTGTAGGGTAGCATGTATAGAGCTAATTCTAGGTAAAGGATAGATTTTATGAACAGTATAAGTATTCAATGATTTATAATCACCACATAACCTGGTTTTATCTTTCTCATAAGAAATTAGGACAGGTGAGATAACACAATATTTAGGTGTTTCAACTACCTTTTCAATAATATTAATTTTTTAAAGGGTAAAGATATTGTCTTCAATTTCTTTTCTCTTTGTGGGAGAGGCAGGATAAGGCTTCCTATTTAAACTAGGTGGTATTTCATTTAATGGGGAAGATAATGAAAGCTTCATTTCTTCTTTTACCAATCCTAATTCCTGTGACCCATGAGCAAAGGCCATAGGAAAAGAATCTATCAATTTAATGATGGAGTCTTTTTCTTCACCAGAAAGTTGTTCTCCAAAAGAAGCATTTTAAATTTCAGAAATAAGGGAAGGCATTTATTTTGTAGATATTCCTTTATATTTAACTACAGAATGACATGTTTTCAATCCTGGTGTTAATAATTTCCTGGGGAGGAAATTTTATATTTGCTCTTCCCATTCATTGCCTTTGTGAAAAATTGATTTGAAGGAACTAATTTTATGCCATATTTAGTTTAAATTTCATTTCCCACAATGAATCAACCACTCAAGTTATCATTTTTCATGACAACAAAATCACATATAGCTCTTACAAAACCATGGTTATATTTGAAAAATACTTTGGCTTTGTATTTACCAATTGGGGACAAAACAGATCCATAACCTCTCTAATTATCAGGAATGATAGGCATAAGTTTTGATTTATAATCTTGGTCCACTGGAGCAAGTGATTTTTAGATACTACACTTCCTCCAGCTCCAGAATCTAAGATAAACTCAATGTTTTTTCTATTGACCAAGAATGGTGCCTTGAGAGGGGCAATAATAATTGAACTGTCTTCAAGGTTTTTTATGATCTCAGAATCCTCTACTGTAGAAAAATCATTATTATCAATATTAATTTTATTTAAATAATGGATAACCTCTTCCAGAATCAAAATTTCCTGATGTGATTCATATGAAATATTGCTGGCACAATAACTTGAAGTATCATCCAGTGCTATTGTGTCATCAGCATATTCCTCTGTCTGATCAACAAAATTTATCTTCTTCTCACAAACATTGCCTTTCTGCCAAGGCTTGCTGCATTTGAAGCAAGTGTTTGTTGCATACTTTTTGGGTGCAACAGGGGCAGAAAGTTTACCAACCTTTTCAAGAGGTTTCTGTTGGTAATTGGGAGTTTTCTCCAAAGAGTTCTAGGAATGAAGTTTCTAGAATCATATTTGTGGTTTAGAAGGATCTCATTACAATTATGAATGAAAAAACAAGGTTCTCTTGAGAACTCAGTCCTAGCAACCATCAAAACTCTCAAAGACATAGGTAATTTATAGAGGATCCGGTGCTTCCATAATTCAAACTCCATATTTGGGTCCGTTGGCCTAAAGATTTTCACAAGTTTCATCAGGAACTCAATAGTTTTTTTGGTAGAAGAGCTATATTCAGTTTCTTCATAATGCCTTTGTTGAGCTATCCTAAACTTGGAACCACCAAATTGTGCTTTAATTAATCTTTTACAATCTTCCAATGAGTAGTCATTTTTATCCAAGGGAAAAGATTCATACCACATTAGGGCCACATTGGTAAATGAAGAAATTATATTTGACACAATTTCCTCATCTGGGAGTTTGTAAGAATTTTTCAAGTTATTAATCTTGCAAATGAACTGTTGCCAATCAAAGGAAGAGTCACCATACAATTTTGGATATTGGTCAAGTTTTGGTCAATTCTTTTGATTTGAAGTAGTCTCCTTATTACAAGCTTGTTTCTGAGTGAGAAGTAGCTGTAATTTTCTAATTGGGCTGAAATTTCATTGTTTAATCCTTCTGTGGATGATCCAGGTACATCATCAATTTTTGATGAAAACTCAGTGATATCAACAGGTATTTCTGGAACTAAATTTTCTTTGAATGAACTAGGAACAAGTAAAATTGGGGTATCCTTCACCACATGTTCTTTCAAAGAAATGTCAGAAAATTTTTGATGATGTAACAATAAATTTAATTTCTCTTGAACGGTTGTTAGCCTAGTCTTCACTCTTGGAATACTAGATAAACTCTCATTGATGGTTGCAAAAGATAATTGGTTCTTGTTTTGTAAAGATGAATAATGATCACTCAATCTTTTTAAGTTCAATTTATGTCTCTCTTGCTCTTGGCAACAGATGGAGAAAGTATTAGTTAATTTAGACAAATAATTCCTGATATTTTTAAATAAAGCAACTTTCTTCTCATGAGTAACTTTGTAATGAATCAATTAATCAGATACTCTCTGTAATTCACTAATCAATGCTTGATAACCCTGTTCAGTTAACAAACTATTAAATTTCTGAGCTAATTGCATGTTGTTCAATATATGATTTTTTTTAGCAATAATATCTCTCAAATATTCATCATTAATATTAGCTACATCTGGAGTATTTCTCAATAGGTAAACAGAATAACTTTCAAGATTCTAATAAAACTCAGTTTCAAGTGTCTCATCAATAATAGCCATATCAGAATTTATCATTGAAGAAACAATCAAAACCATAGGATTAGATACATTAGATTATTGAGAAACTTGTCTACTACTTTCAGCCTCTACTGGTCTCACAGTCTAATCTTCTTTTCCAGAATTACCTGAAGGAACTAAATGTCAGGAGCCACGTGACACTCAAGGCAAAAGCAGCTCATTAAATCAATAATAACAAGGTCTAAATCCATGTTCAAAGCGCAGAAGCGATTTTACATAGCAACTTCAACTTTCCTTTGTGTACTCACTATTAAACCGCGCTAATCTAAAACTTTAAATCTAAATTAGTTAATCTCTCAATAGTGTGTTCAGTCTTTTTCTTCAATAGGTGATGCACAGCACAAGGCCGATGCAATATTCTGCTAAAGGTTTATTGTGTGTCTGTGGGTTATTAATGGGGGTAGTGAGCATGAACGGGATGGTTGGTGGAGGGTCAAAGGGTTAAAAGATGTTATTGAGGAGGGTCCAGGTGTAACAGGTGTTTTTTGGAGGGCCTTTGAGGATATAGGGAGGTCTGTGGTGTGCGTAATGATGAATAGAAATGAGGTCAATACGAGAAGCAGTGGTGGATATAAAATGGATGGGATTTTGGTTCAACATTCTTTAGAATTAAATTATAAAACATATATATAGTTAATAGTTGTAAAGCTTCAGGTTAAATCATTATTATTGTACATTTCCATTTTTTCTCAGTAATCATTTCTAAAACTTAAATCTGTGATTATTGAGTTTCCAACCCTTTGTGAGATAGATCCTAAGAATATCAATAGTAACTTTAAATTATATTAAGAATCTTATCAAACATATCTCAAAAAAGCAGCTCTTCCTTTGACTCATCTTTGAATCACTTCCTTAAATATTTCCTCTCTACTTCGAAGAAGTCTCTAAACTCCTCCCTCCATCTCACTTTCTAGGAGCACCCTCAACATTTTGTGTAGCTCATCTGGTGACAGTATAATTTAATTCTCCGTAGTTCTCATTCTTTTGCACTATTACGTCCTTTTTCAGGTGTTTGTAAATTCTTTAAAAATGGCACCTGCTCAACGCACTCCTCCTATGAGCACTACTACTAGGTCTTGTTCCAGAGGCAGGCCAACAGCCACACGGCCTGTTTCCCGCACTCACTCTCTGGAACCTCTCAACATTAGGGAACGGGAACACTCAGTCCAATCTGTGGAAGACATCCCCTATAATTTTGATGATTCTAGCAATTAAGCAGAGGGAGAGGATACAATGCATGAGGCACCGTCTGCCCCTGATACTCACTCTTCTGGTCAACCTTCAGAACCTGGACCATCTAATTCTCTAGAAGACTTCATGAGACTTTTCATGAAAAAACTTTCAAATACAACGTCTTTGAAGGGATCAAAATTCAAAACTCCTTCCATGAAATCTCCTGAAAAATTTGATTGAGAAAACCCAGACAGATTGCGCCCCTTCTTGCAAACCTGCAAGATCCTGTTCCATAACAACTGATCAAAGATTGTTTACTTTTCTTCATTCCTAGCCGGAAAAGCAGCCAGATGGTTTGAACCTTATCTTCTCATGCTCTCTTCGACAAAAACTCACTTACTTATCAATAACTGGGTAAAGTTTAAAGACAAAATCTTTACGTTGTTCAATGACCCTAATGAAACTGACAACGCAGAAATTGAACTTGATTTCCTCCGCATGGGTGATAATGGTTAAGCCTCTGAATATATCTTAAACTTCAGAGCACTTCAAACTCGAGTAGGTTGGAATGATGCTGCCCTAAAGTATCATTTCAAAAAGGTACTTCCTTCAAGGATTCTGGATCAATTAAATCTTCATGGTCAGAAGATGACTAACTTAATGGATTTAATGGATCAAACCCTCAAATTCAATGGCATTTTTCAAGGACAACTACAAAATTGTCAATACGCCAACAAATCTCAGGGCCTAAATTTTAAATCGGGTCCTTCTTCACACCCACAGACAACTCAATCCTCCTTGACTCATTCCAAACCCAATAAGGGAAAGGACAAACCTTGAACAAAAGGCTTGACCCCAGGCAATATCAGTAAGGTATTGGACCCAAAAGGGGAATTTAAAGAAGCTGAGAGGAAGAAAAGAGCAGGTAATGGGCTATGTATGTATTGTGGGGGTAAGCACAAGCTAGAAGACTGTGTGAAGTTTAAGGAAAGATAAGGTACTAGTTCAAGGACAAAAAACTAGTAGATAGTTTACTTGTGTGAAAAGCAAACTATCTTATCCCTCCCAGTGCACAGAACCTTCATGTCTTAAGGACTGGAGCTGCCTTCAACCCCTTGAGATTAATTCTTTTTAAGAAGGATACCCCCTTCAGTTGTCTTATAGACTCTGGAGCTTCAATTTATTTTGTCAGTTTATCTTTTTACAAGACGTTAAAGCTGACATTTACAGATATCAACCAAACTCCAATTTATTTGGTCAAATCAGAGGAACCCATATATTGGGTAAATATGAAAGTTTTATGGATTTTCAACTTTCCAAATTTTCCCCCCTTCGAGTGGGAATTATCAGTTTGGATGCCCCAAGAATGGACGATACCAGTCTTGGACATGACTTTTTAACGCATTGGAATCGTGAAATTGATTGGTCATGGGGATTGATCACCCCACACGCTAAGTATATTTCTGATTCTTCAATGCAGGTCAATAGGGAGTTAAACAAACCACCTGACAATGTCCTACTAGAGGACAGTTCTTTTCCAGATGACTTGAAAGCATCTGATCTTTCTCTAAATGAGCAATTGGCTAACCTTTCTAGCTCAATCACTTCACTCAAAGAGGATTTAAATTGCCTTGAAGTAGATGAATTATGCTCTCTCAATTCTGGTCTTCCCTTGAAAGATTCTCTTGAAGATGATGAGGACGCCCAAATCAACTCTACCGGAAATCTGTCACAATATCCTTGATTTTTTCTCAATCTGCAAGGCTAATAAGGTACCACCTCATCGACCCTACAACCATCAAATAGAGTTAATAGGTCCAGTATCTCCAGAAGGTCCTGTCTATTCTTTGTCGAAGGACAAATATCAAGTTCTTTAAGACTAAATTGCAGAGAATGTAGCCAAAGGTTTCATCAGAGCCAGTAAATCTCCAACCGGCTCCCCTGTTCTTTTTGTAAAGAAAAAGGATGGTAGCCTTAGGTTGTGTGTTGGCTATAGAAAACTCAACACAGTCACTAAGAAGAATGCATATCAAGTTCCTCCTATTTCATTGCTTCTTACCCTTTTCAATGGTTCTAATTTCTTTTCTAAAATTGATCTTAGAGGCGCTTATAATCTTATTCGCCTTGCGGAAGGTCATTAACCACTGACTGAAATGTGCACTAGATTTGGTAGTTTTGAATACTTAGTCATTCCTTATGGATTGTGTAACGTGCCATCTACTTTTAAAACTTTTGTTAATAACATCTTTCAAGATGTTATCAAAAAATTTGTTGTTGTCTGTTTAGACAATATTATAATTTTCTCAAAGACCCTCGGTGAACATATTCATCATGTTCAACAGGTTCTAAATTGCCTTTGGGATCACAGTTTCTATGCCAAGCACAATAAGTACAAATTCCATCTTAAATCTATTGATTTTTTGGGTTTTACGTTGTCCAATGATAGTTTAGTCATGGATGACAAAAAGGTCCAAAAAGTCCTGGAATGGCCTGAGCCCAAAACTGTTAAATCTCTCCAAGGATTTTTGGGTTTTTCCAATTTCTATAGAAGATTTATCAAAGATTACACTAAAAAATTTCCAATCTTACTTCTCTTCTTAAAATTGATATTCCTTTTTTTTACTTCTAATGCATGAAAGGAATTCCAAGCATTGAAGACTGCGTTCACCACAGCTCCAATTCTTTTTCATTTTGATCCTTCTGCTTCGGCAATAGTCAAGACAGACGCTAGCCATTATTCTATTGCAGGGGTCATCTCTCAATTCAATTCTGAAACAAAATTGTTTCATCCTGTCACTTTTGAGTCCGGAAAACTCATTGCGGAAGAATTAAATTATGAAATTGATGACAAAGAGCTACTAGCTATCATTTATTATCTTAAAAAATGGCGCTCTTTTCTTCTCAGCATGGATAGTCCTTTTCAGATCCTGAATGACCATAGTTCTTTGAAATAATTTATGTCTTCCAGAGTGTTAACCAGGCGTCAGGCCAGGTGGGCTGAATTTCTGTCTTAATTTCCTTTCTCTATTTCCTATTGCCCAGGTAAGAACTGTGTTGTCCCAGATATCCTGTCATTTTGGGAAAATATTTACCCACAGCTGGGGGATGCATTTGCTGACAAGAACCCAGCAAATGTGAAATCAATCTTCAACAAATAAATGTTAACAACTCATCAACTTAATTTGATTAAAATTCAATCTTTTCAAAATACACTATCCAACATCCTCAAAGCTCAGTCAAAGGAAAATTATTGTTTAGGGTTAAAAGACAAAATACTCTCAAAGAAAGGGGCCAAAAGATTTAGTGTTGAATCAGGTAGAGTAGTCATAACCAACAACAACAAAATAAAATTATCGATTTTCAATAGTCAACATGATTCTTCACTAGCTGGTCATTTTGGGGTTGATAAAACCTACCAGTTAGTAGCAAGGTATTTCTTCTGGCCAGGAATGACCAGAGAGATCAAGGCCTATATAAGATCTTGTTACAAATGTAATAGGAATAAGGCTCCCTGTCACCTGAAGCATGGGTTGCTTCAACCACTTCCTATTCCCTCTAAACCTTCGGAATCTTTATCAATGGATTTTATTTCTCAACTTCCTCTTTCTAATAATTTTGTTGCTATATTAGTAATAGTAGATTGATTATCAAAAATGTCTATTTTCATATAAACCACAACTACTGCTACAGCAGAAGAATTGTAAAAATTGTTTCTAGAACACGTATTTTCCAAACATGTCTTAGCTAATGATATTATTTCAGATAGAGGCTAATTGTTGGTATCCACATTCTGGACTCAATTGTGTTGGCAGCTCAATATCACGAGGAATCTCTCCACAGCCTATCATCCTGAAACCAATGGGCAAACAGAAAGGGTTAATCAAATCCTTGAGCGATACCTCCGAATGTATGTCAGTTACAAACAAGACAATTGGACCACATGGTTACCATTGGCCAAATTTGCTTATAATAACTTGACTCATTCTTTGACACGACAATCTCCTTTTGAAACTGTTTATGGAAGACATCTTCGATTCAACTCAATCCATGTAGGAACTAGTCATCCTGCAGAAAATTATCTTCAAACCATATCACAACTGCAAAAAGAACTTAAATAAAACTTGGAATTAGCAATTCAAAGGTACAAGGAACAGGCCGACAAACATTGAAAATCTGCTCCTTCCTTTAAACCAGGTGACAAAGTATGGCTTGACGCACCAAACATTCGAATGACTTGACTATCAAAGAAACTGGACAAAAAGTGCTTAGGACCTTTCGAAATTGACTCCGAAGTCTCTAAAACTGCATTTCAACTCAAGCTACCTCCTAAATGGAAGGCTATTCACCCTGTTATCCACGTATCTCTCCTGGAACTGGCTTGAGAAACATACCCGGGCAGGAAACAACCTCCTCCAGAACCGGTCAAAGTAGAAGATCATCTAGAGTGAGAAGTAAGCCATATCTTTGATACAAGAATGCGCAAGGGTAAACTTTAATACCTCGTGGAATGGGAAGGCTTCCTCGATGACTCAGACAAAAAATCCTGGGAACCAGCCATCAATGTTTCTAACGCCCGTGAACTCCTAAAACTTTTTCATCTTAAATATCCTTTAAAACCAAAACCTTAGAACTCTCTTTTATTTCTCTTTTTTCTTCTCTTCTCTTCTCTTCTCTTTTCTTTTCTTAAAAATTCTAAAACTTCTTCTCTTCTAAAAATTCTTACTCTGTTTTCTTTTTTCTTCTTCTCTTTCAAAAATGTTTTTTCAACCTTCTTTAAAAATAAATAAAACAAAATAAAGTAAAATCAAATCAAATTAAAAATAAATTAAAATTAAAAATAAATAAATAACAAAAACGAAGTCTTGAAAAATTCATTAAAATAAAATCTTAAAAAATCAATAATTCCTTTAATTTTCTTTCTTTTCTCCTTTCAAACTTTTTTTTCTTTTTTCAAAATACAATTTTATTTCCTTGTTTCTTTTTCTCCAAATTATTAAAATTTTTTACAAACTCAATACAAAAACCTTTCTCAAACTTCACTTCAACCTTTAAATCTTTCTTTTAAAATTCATCAAACAAATTACTCTTTTATTTCAAATCCTTTTTTTCAAAACTATTATTTTCCTTTCTCTTCAAATAACCAAAATTACTCAAAACTTCAAAATAAACTCAAATAAATTTTCACGAATAACATTTTTTCTTTTTCTTTTTTCTCATTAAATTTTCATTTAAAAACATAAAACCAAAATTTTCAATTAACTATTTTTTTACTTTAAAAATTTTTTCTTTTCAAAACTTAAACTAAAATTTCTTCAGTTAAATATTCTTTCTTTTCTTATTTCATTCAAATTTTCTTTTTTCAAATATTTTTTTCTTTCTTTTTTTTTCTCTTTCAAAATCTTATAAAACATATAATAAAATTTCAATTAAAACAACAAAACCAATAGAATAAATAAATACACAATTTACATTTGCTTTCTATCTTTTTTTTTTCTTTTCCTTCTCTCTTTTCTTTTTTCTCTATCCATTTGAAATTTTCTCCTGCATTTTCTCCAACACCACCCTTATTTCCTTTCTGAATTTTTCAAATACCTCCTCCTCTCCAATTTCAAGTAACTCTTCTGCCACATTGTAGGAGGCAGCATCAACAATCTTGTCAATCTCGTCACGTAAGGTTTTGACAAATTGAACTCGTTGACCCTGCCAAGGCTTCTTCAACCACACCTGGTCAAGGGTTTCCTCCTCCTCCACCTTCAAATCAACTACCAGTTGACTGGCCTCAACTGGCAACACTGGGAAAGCCTCCACAATCAGAGCTTCTTCAATGACATCTGAATTCTAAAAAATATAACATATAGTCATAAGTGTAAACTAAAAAACTTGAAACAAGAAAAAGGTAAAGCTCATCTCAAAAACAGGGTTGGGTTCTAAAAACAGCTTCAGGGTGACCTCTATTGTCACTCCCTTCTCCTTCTCCTCCTCATCTTCATCCTCAATGATCATCTGTCTTTTTTTCAAAGGATGGCTTGAGATGGTAACCTCATCCACCTCTTCTTCCACCCCTCATTTTTGATCTGTAGTCTGGGCTACCCAAATGACCACAGTATCTTTAACCTCATTTCCCTCTTCTTCCATCAATCAATCATCCCTGACCAATACGTCCCAAATATCCTCAACCACCTCTTTGGTCTTAGGAATTACCCAGTACTTAGTCCCTGTAAACCTCCTCTCAATATCCCCGTTTTTCATAAGGGAATCACAGGTCACCCGTCTCCAGCGACAAAATTTGCATTTCCAGCGAGGGCCTCGTGTGGCCATGCTTTTGACACAGAAATACTCCATCAATGCACAAGCTGTGCAAGTGTGTGTATACTGGCAAGTAACAACACCGCCATCAGCCTTGGGGTGTGGATGCATGGGAACGGGAGTGGGGCAGTTAGACATAATAAAAAATTTTAAAAGAAGAAGCAGAGGAAAATTATAGTGTGAGAAGAATATGTTCTCATGCTCAACAGAGCTCGCGTCTTATACCCAGGCATCTGTCACGCGCCACATGACACTTGAGGCAAAAGCAGCTCATTAAATCTGTCAGTGTATCTAGTATATAAGTATGATTTAATAGTGTTTATTAATGGTCCTACTACTTATTAATAAATGATTTAGTGATTAAACCTCAGGGGAAGACCGATAAAATTTTTATACTAAAATAATACTCAAAATGCTTGGATTTAAATGTGTGCTAGAGGTGGAAAATAGATAAATATAATATAGTTATAGCTTATATAAAGATAATATCAATTTATAAAGGCTTTATAATATATTTCTAAATAATAATAATAGTGTTATAATGATTATTTGAATTTTAGTAATTAAGTGATGTCTAATAACTGACAAAATCTTCCCTTACTTATACAAAAATCCACTGGAGTGCACAGACCTTTAATCAAGATGATGTCACTGCTATCCCCGGAAATTACAGCACTGTGAGGGCCCATCACCTCCCCATGGCGTCCACTTCAAGCAGATTCAACACCCAGACCTCCAGTAAGGACTCTCCATCACAATTAATGATAACACAGACCCATACCATAAATAGAAAATCCGGATAAAAGCAGATACCATAAAGAAACAGGTAAAATAACTCATCCAAAGAGAATATAATGAAACCCAAAGCATATAAAGGAAACAAATGAAATTTAAAAGCCCCCAATAAAATCCCCAAGCATCCATATTAACCCAGAAATGACCTCCCAACCAATAAATCCGTGAATATCCATCCAAGGAAGCAGATTAAGTTGTCAAAACTGAGAGTATGCGCCTGAAATAGATGTATATGCTTTTGTAGGCGTTGTGAGTCCACTGGATACGTTCATATGACCTAAAATAAGCAGAAAAACAAAGTTTATAGGCTATTAAGAGGCTAAAACCCACTTATATACCTAAATATACATAATATACTGCATATTTCACTGAATATGAGATTTATGTATACATATAAGCTTGTGTATGTCAATAATTACTTAATATAACTTAAGATAAGTATATTATGACTCCATTAACACCTTAATAAGTATTATTAGGCTATGGAGAAGCTATTTAAACTACTATAATTTATATAATAGGGGGTATCAATGTTCAGGGATCCGCAATTAGGGATCAGGAATTTTTTTCCCGGGATCAGACATTATTAATTGCGGAAGATTCTTATCCACTAGCCCCAGGGCTAGTGGATAAGAAATCCACGATAATGCATTATCCCGCCTCTTATACCCCAATTTCCATTCCTAATTCCTGATCCCAAACTCATCTCATCCATGATGGATTTTTAAGAAAGTCACATGACTTATAATTGCTGATGCCATCCTTAAGTATTTCCTCACTCTATGCTACTTAATTTTGGTGGCGAACACTTAAGTTTTTTTTCTATCTACACACCCCAACTGCACATTTGGCGGTGAATTCCCACTTCCCTCATCACTTAACCCTTCCACCGGCAACAATGAAACACCTCTCTACTAGGAAGCTACTTCACTCAACAATGAATGCTATCACTTTTCTTTTAGTTCTTTACTATAAATCTGACTCTGATTTGGAAGATGCTTTAGCTTATATGTGTTTTCTTTCCAAAAAGCGTTACATCATCACCAGGGGGCCAAATCTTTATCATGATCCCCGATATGATCTGGCCTCCATTCTCAACATTCCTCATTTAAACTTCACACAACTTTTTAGAACTTCTCCTGATTCTTTCTTCAAACTTTATCAACTCATCTCCGATCATCCTATCTTCCATAACAATTCTCATAACAAACAGCGTAATCCTGCCATCCAACTTGCTGTTGCTCTATGTCGCTTTGGCTCAAATGGAAATGGTGCTTCCGTAAGACGTTTGGATAATCTCTTTAACATAGGATATGGTACCGTGATATTATACACCAAGCGCTGTATGATTGCTATCCTTTCCCTCAAGTCTCAAACTCTTGCTTGGCCAACTCCAGAACAGCGACTTGAATCCTCTCAAGTAATGCAAGCTGAAGGTTTCCCTGGCTGTATAGGTTTTGTTGATGGCACAACCATCCCTTTGAGTCAAAAGCCTGCTCATGATGGCAACCATTATTTTGATCGCAAAAAAAGGTTTCTTCAAAATCTTCTCCAAGTTCTCATCTTTCACAATCTAACTTTTTATCTTCTTTCTAGATACTCTATTGCCGTTCAACTTGTATGCGATGTCAATAAAAAATTTATTGCTTTTCACAGTGGCTGCCCTGGATCATGTCATGACTCTTCCGTCTTCCAAAGAATGAGGATTTCTCAATCCCCTGAATCATACTTTGACGAATCTCAGTACCTCCTTGCAGACTCAGCATATGCAAGTGGAAAGTACATTATACCTGCTTTCCGTGGTGCAACTTCAGAAAATGACCCCAAAACTAAATTTAATTATCACCTTGCACAATCAAGAGTACGAATTGAACATGCTATAGGTATTTTAAAGGGACGATTTTCTAGTCTTCGGGAGCTCAGAATCCAATTTCAAAAAAAATTGGAGATCAAAACTGCAAATCATTGGATCTTGACTTGCGTAATACTCCACAATATTCTAGCTGATTTAAAGGATGAGTGGAATGATCTTTATGAAGAAGAGGATCCTGAACCACCACTGGCACTTCCCTCCCTTGATTCACAAATCATTCAATCAACCGGCATACGCCCCATTATAATGCCAATTACTCTTCAACATTTCTCTTCACCCTTTTAATTTTTAATTTTTATGTTTTCATACTTTCCAAATGTCCTCTTTGTGTACTTTAATCACTTGGTTTTGTATTTTGGTTTGTTGCATATTCATTTTTTTTTTGAATTTACGGTGAATATCTTTTTTTTGGATTGCTCATTGGTTTTCTTTCACTTCCTCAACATGAAATCGCATATTTTGTCAGTGATTTTTTTTTTCATTCATCACTCATATCCTTTTCCTATTCTCCTCAAACATCCCTCAAATATTTTGGTTGCATTTATTTTCTCAACTCAACTCACCAGGTAGGTCATTTTTTTTCTTTTTTCATGGTTTTTTATTTGCTAATCATGATTTTTTTTTTTTTGCTTTTTTTTTGCTTTTTTTTTGCTTTTTTTTTTGGTTTTTTTGGTTTTTTTGTAAGTGCTTCTATTATTTTTGTTCTAGGGTAAACTAATTTTTGTTTTGCTTTTTTCTCTTTTTTATCTTTTTATTTTTTTGTTTTTTTTTCTCTCCTTCACCTCTCTTTATGATCCTCAAGGCCCCCCTTTTTCCCTCCCTTTACCTGTCTCTGACCCCCTTTTTACCCCCTTTTTAGCTGCCTCAAATCCCCCCTTTCCCCCCTCTTTAGGTCCCTCATCACCCCCTTTCCCCTCTTTTTAGGTGCTTCAATACTCCCCCCTTCCCCTCTCTTTATGTCCCTCAAACCCCCCCCTTCACCTCTCTTTTGGCGCCTCAAACCCCCCCCTTCACCTCTCTTTACCCACAAGCTAATATTTTATGGAAGTGAACTCTGTTCTTCGCCCGAAGAACAGAGTTCATCCTCCTATTTTCACACTCTGTTTGCACCAATCTCCATCCCTTTCAATTCTATCAACACATGCTTGTCTTCTCTCCCCATGCCTTTCGCTATCCTCCCAGCCCCATTGTATGCCATCCTCTTTTGATCCCCATTTCACCCCTCTCAACCTCTCCCAGACCCTTTTCTTCATTTAAAATGCCTCGGAACCCTTAATCTTCCCTTCCAACTCTTTCCCAACCTTTTTGCTACCCCATATATCCTTCCTCACCCCTCTCTCCAGCCTTTCCAACCCTTTGAAATATTTCAAATTGTAGTTTCTCCATGTATTTCTGGCCAAAGAAACTTATATAATAATGTCACATGGTATCTTGCCGGATCTATACATTGCTGTTCTTTTTTTTAAAAATTGCAAAGAAACTGCTTAAATAGTTTTAAATATGTATTTTTCAGATTAATTTGAGTGTGATCTGCACTGTATTAAAATTTCTATAAAAAAATCTCATTCTTTATATCTCAAGATTTGTTCAAAGTATTATTTCCTATGCTTCATTAAATGTTCAAGTTATATTCATATTGAGTTCACCAGAATGTCAATATTTTTTCTTGGTGGTTTCATCACTAATTCAATGTGGGCACAAAAAGATATGAATTAGGGTTCAAGGTTGCGCACTTGCTAGCAAGTCCGCCCCCCATATTGCGTGGTGAGATATAGAATTTTTTTGACTTGTAAATATTTTTGTGATACCCGTCCCTTACTTCAATAAAATCCATGGGGGGTTGTGCCAAAATTTTTTATAAGACTTGTGAAATTCTTGACATGTAAGAATTTTTAGGATACCGGTAAAATGCAGGGGGTAGTAAAGCCAAATTTTCATATAAAACTTTCAAGATTCATGACATGAAAGAATTTTTGTGATACCCACCCCTTACTTCAAAAAAATCCAGGGGTGGGGGATTGTCAAATTTTCAAAGGAGACTTGAAAATTTTATTTAAAAAAAGAATATTTATCATTAAAATACGATATTTCAAGAAATACAGAAAATAATTGTAAAATTTATGTACAAATAAATATGAACACATGAAGTGTGAAAGAAATAAAAGAAACTAGTCAACAAAAAATTTCATTAAACGTTCTATTTCTTCAACAGATTTGTTTGCTTTAATGCATTCGATCAAGAAATCTTTCTTTTAAGAACTTTCTTGGAGATCATGCTTATACTTCATCTGTTCCATTAAGTTTTGATGCTCGAGTGTTTTTTCCTTATTTTTGGATTTTTCAATACTAAGAGTTAACTCAAACTTCTTCTCCTCCAAATCTTGGGCCCTACCATCCTTCTGTAAAGAGAGCTCAAACTTCTTCTCCTCCAAATCTTGGATCCGATCATCCTTCCGTAAGGAGAGCTCATACTTCCTCTCTTCCAAATCTTGTACTCTGTCATCCCTCCTTAAAGAGAGCTCGTATTTCTTCTTTTCAAAGCTCAGTGTCTCTTTAGCAATTTCCACTTGTTCTAGAGTGAGAATAAAAATTAACATAAAGTAGAAGAAAAGCAGAGTAAAGTAATAAGAGGTATGATATCACTTACCAGCATCACGTTTCTCTAAAAACTGTTCCATCGAAGAAAAAGGTGTTTGTGATGAAGTATCACTTTTTTGTCTTCTTTGGGAGAGGAAATTTAGACTAGTTGAAGCCCTTCTCTTTTTGTTCAACGTAGCATTTTCCTCCTCATCATTGTCACTAGCTTCAGACTCAGTTGATTGAGGATCCTGGGTTTGTTCATCAGCCTTTTAAGAAATAAGAAAAATATAAGTAAATAAAAAAATAGAATTGATAAGATAAAAGAAACAGACCTGAGTTAGATTGGGTTGGGTTAAATCGCCAATAGGATCAATAGCAAAGCTATCTAGATTCTTAGAATTTAGAAGAGGGGAGGCTTGAGTGGAGGAAGAGGATGGGAAAAGATTTGCTTCGACATCATGTTCGGAGATAGGATCTTCTCCATCCAACATGTTTACAGGATTAACATCGGCTCGCTCTCCAAAAATTGCATCCATCTCTTTAAAGTAAGGACATAAAGAATCAAGTTTATTGTCTATGGATTTTATACCCTTAGTTATATCAATGTCAGTAACCCCAAAACCAGTGGAAGATGAAAGAGCCTTTGCCTTCTTGTATTTTGCTCGATAATGCTTGAAGCGTTCAGACATATGTTTAGGCAAAAGATCAATCCTTCCCTTGGTCTTATTGCGTAATTCATTTGCCATTAGAAGATAGCCATTAACTTTTGATGTGGGGGGCCGTCCTACTTTAGTGGCATACTCAGTACCAAAACAAGAATCATAGTTAGATTTGGTTTTCAGCCAGTTGATAAGAATGAGATGATCATCTTTTTTTAATTGAACAGTCTTTGATTTCTTGGCTGAGCGGGGAAAAGAGGAAGTAGTGGGAATTGAAGAACAACTGGGTGATAGATGCCTTTGAGAAGATCTAGGATGACGAGGCATGTTATTATAAATGAAGATGAAAAGGAGCAGAAACAAGCAGATGAGATAGCGAGATGAAAAGGAGAAGAATCAAATAGATGAAATGGGGAGAAATTCTGAGCGGATAGAATGAACAGGATGGGATGAGAATGGAAGTGCGCAGCAAGGTAGAAGGCTGGGATATCCAGAAAGTTGTCCAAGATGTGGTTATGGAAAATTGAGTAAATAAATGTCGGATAAGAGGTGAACATTGACACGTAAAGTGTCTAATAACCCAATTATTAGCAAAAATAATTGCGGAAGATAATTGGGGTATGCAGATTATTTTCCGCAATTAATTTAATTGCGGATCGGTCAACATTGATACCCCCTAATAGAGTAATAATTATATATATATGTAATATAATCATATATATTTTTTAACCTTATTTTTAAGATATAAGCTTAATGTACTTAAGGTTAACTTATTTTAAGTATAAGAAATACTCAGTCCTAGGGATTTTTAGGCTGATGATTCCTCACCCCCCCAAAAAAAAAAATGTTAAGACATTTTAATTAAAAGTAAGGAGTGAATAGAAAATATTTTTTAAATTTTCTATAATAAATATACTGAATAAACAGTATTTTTTGATTTAAATTATTTCAAGAGATTTTAAGATCAGAGATTTCATTTTCTGGAATCCACTGGTCATATTCACTTGATTTATTTTTAAATCTTAATAGATACTCAACTCCCTTTTCTTTAGTAAGCTGTCTCTTTTTAAGTATCTTTTCAATTTCTGCCTTTTCAACTATTTCTTCAGGTTTCTGTTTATGTCTTCCTTATCTTCTTGGAAATAGAGCAGTATCATTAGAATGTTATGGTTTTATAAGAGAAATAGGAAATACTGGATGTTTTCTATCATATGGTGCATACAGACTAACCTCAACAGCATTGTTACCAACCATCTTTTAACTACAAATGGTCCAATGAATGGATCCTTCAATTTAAAATTACTATTTAAATTGAAATGTAGTGTAGAAATAAGGACTTCATCACCCTCTTTGAACATCTGTTCTTTATGGGATTTATCCAATCTTTTCTTCTCATACTCAAACGCCTTATTTATACATTCTTGGGCATGTTTTCTGCATAATTCTTGCATCTGAAGAAAAGATTTAGTACCTGGATTGATATCCAAACTAGATAATTTATTAAGAGTTTTAGCAGGGGTATTAGGTACATAACCAAACCATAACTCAAATGGCTTTTTTCCAGTGACAGAATCTACTGTACTATTGTATACAAATTCTAAACCTGGGATAAGGGTTAACCAATCATGTGTGAATTTGTCCTTGTCTTTAAAGTTAAGACCAAAAGCAAAATATCTTCTTATAATATCTTCCAAAGTTTGTATCATTCTTTCTGCTAGCTGATCAGTTTGTGGATGGTGTGCTGTAGAAAGTTTTGATTGACACCCTGTTATCCATAAGTGATGTCCAGAACTCAGAAGTACATTTTGGATCTCGGTCAGAAACTATTGCTTTGGTAAACCTGATATATTTAACATTTGTGCCCACCATAAAAAAGCTAAGTCCTTTGCAGAATCCTCTTTGTGGGTAGGAATAAATTTACACATCTTTGTAAATCTATCTTCAATTACCTTTCAGGAGTTATAACTCTTATGCCCTACTATTGGAAAATCTGTACAAAGTTCATGTTAATGATTTCCCATGGAGCTTTTGGTTTCTTAATTTGTTGTAATAACCCAGCTCTTTTGCTTGTTAATCTTTTAGATTTTTGACAAGATTCACATGTCTCAACATATTTTTGAACATCCTCAGACATGTTAATCCACCAAGCTGTGTTTTTTACTCTGGTTAATGTTGTATGGTAGTCAAAACGACCTGCTAATATATCATCATGACATATACTTAACATTAACTCCTTCATTGAAGGGGGAATTACAATTACATTACTTAATTTTTTCCTATAATATATAAAACCATCCTCAATGGAAAATTTTCCTTTTTCTAATGCCTCTTTATACTTTTTTGGTAATGTTTTTATTCATACATTCATTGAAGCATTAGATGGATCATTTAATATTGTAGTGAGCTTACTAAAGTCAGGATCTGAAGCATTCATATCAAGAATTGATTGCATAAATTCATCCTCAAGATCTACAATATAAATTCCATAAATGTTAATAATCTCTGTTTCAGGAACGTAAGCAGTATTATCATCATTATTAGGCAGAGGTACTCTAGATAACAAATCTACATTAGAATGTAAGGTTCTTGCTCTATGTCTAATAGTCATCTGTCCTCTGTATTCTTGTACAGATGATTGCCATCTAAACATGTCTCTATTAGGAGTTTTCATGTTTAAGAGTGACTTAACTGCACAACAGTCAGTTATTAACTAAAATTTGGTCTTCAAGGTAATAATGTAGCCTCTCAAGAGCCCATACTACTGCCAAATATACAAGTTGAGTAGCACCATATTTTAATTCACTACTTCTTAGAGTATGTGAAATATAGCAAATTACTACTCCTGACATTTTTCCTTCAATATGTTGTTTTTGATGAAAAGCAGCACCCAGACCAATAAAACTTGCATTTGTATATAATACAAAAGGCAATTGGAAATATGGTAATCCCAAGATAGAAGCTGTCATTAAACTTTCTTTCAACTTATCAAAAGCCTGTTGTCTTTCATTATTCCAAATGAAAGCTTCTGATTTCTTTATCAGTGTGGTCGATGGTGCAGCAATTAAGTGGTAGTTTTTTATATATTGTCTATAATAACCACACATAGCAAGAAGAGATTGCATATCCTTTCCATTTTGAGGAATGCCAATATTCTTTATTGCAGCCAACTTATCTTGGTCTACACATATATTTAAGCCAGATACAATATGACCAAGCACTTTTAAAGATTCAAACCCAAATTTACATTTTTTCAATGCAAGGGTCATTTTTATTTCATCCATTTTTTGAAATACCTTCTTTAAATGGATTAAGTGTTCATCATATGTCTTAGAGAACACTATGATGTCATCAATGTATACAATTATTCATCCCTCAATCATGTCATTATGGAATGTTATATTCATTAACTTCTAAAATACTGATGGAGCATTTTTTGGTCCAAATGGCATCCTGAAATATTTTTAAATTCCCATGTGTGTTGTTATCAACAAAAAGTTCTGTGAATTCTTTTCAACAGGAATTTGATGGTACCCTTTATTTTCATCTAAGCAACTTATATACTTAGCACCTTTAAAGGTAGCATGGATAGAGGTAATCCTTGGCAAAAGATAAATATCATCTACTGTAAATGTATTTAATGCTTTATAATCACCGCATAGTCTTGCTGCATCTTGTTCATAAGAAATTAGCACTGGTATTATTACACAATATTTTGGTGTAGTTTCAACCTTTTCAAGAATTTTCATTTTTAATAACATCTTAATATTATCCTCTATGTCTTTTCTCTTCATTGGTGAAGCAGGGTATGGTTTCTTTTTAAGACTAGCAGGAATATTATCCATATCACAGGTTAAACCTAATTTCATCTCATGATCTTTTACAAGGCCAAGTTCATTTGTACCATGTGCAAAAGCCATTGGAAATGCTTTAATTAAGTCCAAAATATTGTTTTTCTCAGCTTTACTTATCTGATTGCCAAATAATGCTTTTTGAATTTATCACCACGGGAAATCTGGGGGTGAACTGCTAGCAGTTCCCTCTTTTTGAAACTATTAGGAATTTGTCAGGAAACTGTTGAGAAACCATCCTGAAACTGTCAGAAAGATGTTTTTAAATCTGATGAAAAAACATTGAAAAAATAAACTGTCACAGATTGAATCCAGAACAATCCCTCCTTGAGCAGAGCTTAAGAACCAAATTGAACATCAGTTAATCTCAGGTTTGGCAAAAGGTTGAACAACATCACTTAGCATACCTTAATATTCAAATATTAAACTTGAATATATGTTGCGTGTATGATATAGATGCATATGCATTTGAATTTGCATGGTGGATACTTATTGCATGCTAAAAATTGATGTGAATTGCCTATTTAAAGTGTATGCATAATGACTATGAAGAATAAATATGCATAGTGATTATGCATAAAAAATATGCATAGTGATTATGCATAAAAATATGGATAGTGATTATGCATATTGAATATGCAAAAAAATATGCATAAAAATATGCATAAAAATATGCATATTGAATATGCATTAAAAATTTGCATATTGAATATGCAAAAAAAAGGTGCATATACGTATATGAATAAAATATATCAATATGCATATAAATCTGTATAATAAATATGCATATGATTATGCATAAATATGCATAATGATTAAAAAATGCAAAAAAATGATGGTTAATGAGTATATTTTATGCATAAATAGAAATATGCAATATGAATTCATATTGCTTACAGATAACACTGGCAAACCATTTTGACCAAAACTCATACTAAATTTTCATTCTGGACTAAAGGTGTGAGGGAAGGAAGAAAAACAGTCCGATGTTAGAAAAATGCTACATGCACTCATTTTGTAGCAGAGCAAATGAGAAGTGCTGAATTATGGTTGGTGCCCATAATTTAGTATGATATCATAATTTTATTTAATTGTTTTCAATATTGAAAAGACTTTAGGTTGGTTGGTATGGATCTAGCTGTGCCAGGGTCTAATCTAATTATTTTAACAATTTCTTAATAATTAACGGGCTTTAATACAAAAACAGGTTGTATTTTTTGTGGGATATTGGATATGATAAGGTCTTTTGTAAAAAAAACTTATATTGTTTAAAAATATTCCTGAATCAGATGTGGGATAATCACTACAAAAAATTGTAGTACTGTGGGCAATAAAATATATGCACAAGCAGTAAAGAAAGGACCAAGTGAACCCTTTTTGTGCAGTGGGAATCATGCGAGTGGAATTGTGGATGAAAAATATAATTCATTATTACCATTTTATTTAATCAAAAAATGTATAATATTAAAAAGAACCATTGATTAATTGGTATTTGACCTTTGTGCCTCACTCATATTTATCATTTGATTGATTTTTGTCACCATTATGTTTTAATATTATAAGTATAGCAAAAACTCGTGTGCCAAATGCATACCAGGTGATGTTACACCTTTTATAATATTATTAAATAAAGGTAAAAAAATATGAAAATGATTTGTTTTACAAAAAATAAATTGATATACAAAAGCAATATAAGGGATAAAAAGGTAAAATTAAAGGAATCAAATATGAAATAAAAAATTAAAATAAATTTCCTGCCATCAAGAGCGAGTAGACATGTTGGGGAAAATGTCCACCTGTGAGGCTAAACTTGGACTATAATTGCTTTTTTGAAAAAAAAAATAGTGCCAATCTGAGGTTTAAAAAAACTTCAGCATAACCATTTAGCCATATCAAACAACTTCTAGTTCAATGATTGAGAGAGAATTGATCACACCAGACTGCATGTGACAAAAAGTGTCCAGAACAAGTTCAGCCAAACTTGTGCTGGACACATTTATGACAGAGAGTAGCTATGGTAGAATTTTTCTTCAGTTAATCTGGTATTTCTTATAAACATGTCCATTGGTACTTGATCTTTGTGCCTCACTCATATATATCATTTGATTAATTTATTGTCACCATTATATTATTAATATTATAAGTATAGCAAAAACTCGTGTGCCCAACGCATACCGGGTGATGTTATACCTTTTATAATATTATTAAATAAAAGTTAAAAAATATGAAAATGATTTGTTTTACAAAAAATAAATTAATATAAAAAAGCAATATGAGGGATAAAAAGGTAAAATTAATCTCAAAGAGATCAATTATGAAAAATAAAATACTAGTAAAATTCTGACTCTCAAGAGCCAGAAGAAGTGCTGAAAAAGGGAGCCATCAGGGCTAAATTGTAATAAGTGACCTTTTTTTTTAAAGATAAAAAATTATACACCTGAGGTTGGGAAGAGCAACAGGTGGATGATTCAGCTAAACAAAACTGCTTGTAGTGAAGTTTAATAAAAAATGTTTTTTTGTTGCCATATAGAGAATTGATCCCATCTGACTGCATGTGACTAAAAGTGTCCAGCACAAGTTCGGCCGAACTTGTGCTGGACACTTTTATGATGGATAGTAGCTTGAGTGGAAATTTTCTTCAGTTCCTTCATCTTGTATTTCTCATAAACATGTCTACTGGTATTTGATCAGTCTCTATCTTTCATATTTATCATCCGATTAATATTTTATAACCATTATATTATTAATGTTATTAGTATAGCAAAAACTTGTGTGCCAAATGCATACCATGTGAAGTTATACCTTCAATAATTTTTTAAAATATACCTAAATAAATATGGAAAGGATTAGTTTTACAAAAATTAAATAGAAATTTAAAAGTAAAAAGTGGAATAAAAGAGTAAAATAAAAGTCAAAGAGTTAAAATATGAAAAAATACTGGTAAAATTCGTGCTATCAAGAGCCAGTAGAGGTGTTAAAGCAAATGGGAGCCATCAGGGCTTAATTTTAATAAGTGACCTTTTTTTTAAGATAAAAAATTATACACCTGATATTGGGCAGAGCAGCAGGTGGATGATTCAGCTAAACCAAACTACTTCTAGTGAAATTTGATAAAAAAAAATTTTTGTTGCCATACAGAGAATTGATCCCATCTGACTGCACATGACCAAAAGTGTCCAGCACAAGTTCGGCCGAACTTGTGCTGGACACTTCTATGATGGAGAGTGGCTGGGGTAGAATTTTTCTTCAGTTCATCTGGTATTTCTTACAAACATGTCTACTGGTATTTTATCTTTGTGCCTCACTCATACATATTGTTTGATTAATGTTTTGTCTTAATTATATTATTAATTATTTAAGTATAGCAAAAAATTGTGTGCCAAATGCATACTGAGTGATGTTACACCTTTTATAATATTATTAAAAAAATGTATAAAAATATTAAAATAATTTATTTTAAAAATTATTAATTGATATCCAAGAGCAATATGAGGAATAAAAAATTAATTTAAAGCGATCAAATATGAAAAACGAACTCCAAGTATTATTGCTAATATCAAAGTCCAGTAGAGATGTTGAAGCAAATGAGAGCCGTCAGGGATAAATTGTACTTAATTGATTGTTTTTTTAAGATAAAAAATTGTGTACCTGTGGTTTGGATGAACTCTAGGTGGATAATTCAGCTATATCAAACTACATCTAGTGAAGTTTCTTATCAAATAATATTTTTCATTTCCATACAGAGAATTGATCCCATCTGACTGCACCTGACCAAAAGTGTCCAGCACAAGTTCGGCCAAACTTGTGCTGGACACTTTTATGATGGAGAGTAGCTAGGGTGCAGGTCTTCTTCATTGCAACAGTTATTATTTTAAAACATGTCAAATGGTATTTGATCTTTCTGTGTTATTCATATTTTATTATCTGATTAATTTTTTTTCATTAGAATTTTATTAATTTTATTAGTATAGAAAAAACTTGTGCGCCAAATGCATGCTATGTTATATTACACCTTTTATAATATTATTAAAAAATGTTAAAAAAATATGAAAATGATTTCTTTTCCAAAATTATAAATTAATATCCAAATGTAACATGAGTGATAAAAAAGTAAAGTAAAAGAGATCAAATATGAAAAAGAAAAATTCAAGAAAAATTCCTGCCTTCAAGAGCCAGTAGAGGTGTTGAAACAAATGGGTGCCACCAGGGCTAAATTTGATAAAATTTAATTTTTTTTAAAGATAAAAAATTTTTCACCTGAGGTTTGGAAAAACTCAAGGTGGATAATTCAGCCATAACAAACTACTTCTAATGTAATCATTTAGAATTTTTTTAAATTTAATTTCCACAGAGAGAATTGATCCCATCTGACTTCACCTGAACAAAAGTGTCCAGCACAAGTTCGGCCAAACTTGTGCTGGACACTTTTATGATGGAGAGTAGCTAGGGTGGAAGTGTTTCTCAGTACATCAGTTAATTGTTTTTCACATTTCTATTGGGGTTTTAACTTTTTTTTATCATTCATATTTATCTTATAATTAATTTTTGTCACCATATATATTATTAATGTTTCTAGTATAGCAAAAACCTGCATTCCAAATGCAAATTGGTGATGTTACAACTTTAATAATATTATTATATAAAGTTAAAAAAATATGAATATGTTTAGTTTTTTAAAAAAAAATTGATATTTAAAATTAAAAAGAGTAATAGAAAAGTAAAATGAAAATAAATGGGATCAAATACGAAATAAAAAATACAAGTAAAATTTTTACTATCAAGAGCCAGAAGTGGTGTTGGGACAGTTGGGGACCCCTAGGTCAAGACTTGGTCTAAACTTACTTTTATGTATAGCTAACAAATTTTGAACTGAGGTTTGGACAGACATCCAGGGGACAATTTTACAATATTAAACATTCTTTACTTCAATAATTGAGTGAAATATCATTTTTTATTGCCATATAGAGAATTTATCTCATATGACTTCATGCAAACAAAAGTGTCCAGCACAAGTTTGGCCGAACATGTGCTGGACACTTTTATAATTGAGAGTAGGCGTACAGAAAATCTTCTTAAACTCAAAAGGGATTTCTTATAAACATTTCCACTGGAATTTGATCTTTCTGTGTCATTTAAATTTACCATTTGATTCATTTTTTGTCATCATTATATTGTTAACGTTATTACTATAGTAATAACTTGTGTGAAAAATGCATACCAGGTGGTGTTCCACCTTTAATCATATATTATTAAATAAAGGTATAAGAGTATGAAAATTATTTATTTTAAAAATTAAAAGTTGATATCCAAAGCAATATGAGCAATAAAAAAGTAAAATAAAAGGGATAAAACAAGAAAAAAAAATCTAAGGAAAATTCCCACTATCAATAACAAGTAGAGGTGTTAGATCAAATGTGCACCACCAGGGCTAAACTTGCACTATATTTTCTTTTTTGTTAAACCAAAGAAAGTGTCCTGATGAGTTTTGAAAATTCATCAGGAGGACATTTTGGCAATATCAAACTACTTATTGTGCAATGATTGAGCAAAATGTCATTTTCATTTCCATAGAGTAAATTTATCCCATCTGACTGCATGCAACCAAAAGTGTCCAGCACAAGTTCGGTCGAACTTATGTTGGACACTTTTATGATGGTGAGTATCTAGGGTGCAGGTCTTCTTCAGTTCATCAGGTATTCCTTATTAACAAATCCACTTGTATATGATCTTTCTGTGTCATTCATATTTATCATTTGATTCATTGTTTTTCAACATTATAATATTAATGTTATTAGTATTGAAAAAATTTTTAAGCCAAATGCATACTGGGAGATGCTACATCTTTCATAATCTTATTAAATAAAAGTAAAAAAAATATGAAAATTATTAGTTTTACAATAAATAAATTGATATTTGAAAGCAAAAACAGGAATAAAAAAGTAAAATAAAAGTGATTAAATATGAAATTAAACATTCAAATAAAATTTCTGCCATCAAAGATAATTTGAGTTTTCAGACCAAATTTGCACCACCAGTTCTAGATTTGGAATATGTTTTCTTTTTTTTAAAATTAATAAAAGTGTCCACCTGATGTTTTCCAAAAAATCAGAAGGATATTATAGCAGTATAAAGCTACTTCTCGTTCAATGATTGAGCAAAAATTCATTTTAACTTCCATTGAGTAAATTTATCCCATCTGACTGCATGCAACCAAAAGTGTCCAGCACAAGCTCAGCTGAAATTGTGCTGGACACTTTTATGATGGAGAGTAGCTAGGGCGCAAGTCTTCTTCAGTTAATCTTATATTCATTTTAAAAATTTCTATGGGTATTTGATCTTTCTGTGTCATCCATATTTATTATTTGATTATTTTTTAGTCACCATTATATTATTAATGTTTTTAGTATAGCAAAAAAATGTGTAATGAATGTACACTGGATGATTTTTCAACTTTAATAATATAATATAATAAATATAAAAAAATGTGAAAGTTATCAGTTTTACCAAAATAAAATTGATATTTAAAAGCTAAAGGATAAATAAAAGGGTAAGATTAAAATTAAAGAGATCAAACATGAAATAAAGATATTAAGTATAATTTCTGCTATCATGAGCTAGTAGAGGCTTCAGAAAAAATGGGCACCATCATAGATTAACATGGATCAAATTTACTTTTTACCAAAGGAAAAAATTGTCTACCTTAGGTTTGGACAAATTCCAGGGGACAATTTGTCTATATAAAACTACTTTCAGTGCAATGATGGAGTGATAATTCAGTCTCATTTCCATAAAAAGAATTGATTGCGTCTGAGGGCATGCAACCAAAAGTGTCCAGCACAAGTTTGGCCAAACTTGTGCTGGGCACTCTTATCATGAAGAGTAGTCAGGGTGCAAGTCATTTTTAATCATCTGAAATTTCTTATAAACATTTCCACTGTTATTAAATCTTTGTGCCTCACTCATATTTATCAATTGATTAATTCTTTGTCACCATTATATTATTAATATTATCAGTATAGCAAAAAATTGTGTGCCAAATGAATACTGGGTGATGTTACACCTTTTATAATATTATTAAATAAAGGTAAATAAATATGAAAATGATTTATTTTACAAAAAATAAACTTCTATCCAAAAGAAATATGAGAGGAATAAAGTAAAATAAAAGAAATCAAAGATGAAAATTAAAATCCAAGTTAAATTCCTGCCATAAACAGAAAAAAGAGATTTGAATCAAATTAGAACAATCAGGGTTAAACTTGCACTAAATTTTCTTTTTTGTAAAAATAAAAAAAAAATCCACTTGAGCTTTACAAAAACTTCAGCATGAAAATTTTGCCATATCAAACTACTTCTAGTGTAATTTTATATCAAAAATTTATCTTCATTTCCATAGAGAGAATTGCTCCCATCTGACTGCACCTGACCATAAGTGTCCAGCACAAGTTCGTCTGAACTTGTGCTGGACTCTTTTATAATGGAGAGTAGCTAGGGTAGAATTTTTCTTCAGTTCATCTAGTATTTCTTACAAACATGTCTACTGGTATTTTATATTTGTTCCTCACTCATTAATATCATTTGATTAATTTTTGGTTGCCATTATATTTTTAATTTTATAAGTATAGAAAAAGCTCATGTGCCAAATGCATACCAGGTGATGTTATGCCATTTATAATATTATTTAATAAATGTATAAAAATATGAAAATAGTTTATTTTGAAAATTATTAATTGATATCCAAAAGCAATATTAGGAATAAAAAATTAAGTTAAAGGGATCAAATATGAAAAAAGAAATCCAAGTAATATTCCTACTATCAAAAGCCAGTAGAGGTGTTTAAGCAAATGAGAGCCATCAGGGATAAATTGTACTAAATTGACTTTTTTTCAAAGATAAAAAATTGTGCACCTGTGCTTTTGATGAAATCTAGGTAGAAAATTTGGCTATGTAAAACTACTTCTAGTGAAGTTTTTTATCCAAAATAATTTTTTCATTACCATAGCGAGAATTGATCTCATATGACTGCAACTGACCAAAAGTGTCCAGCACAAGTTCGGCCAAACTTGTGCTGGACACTTTTTTGATGGTGAGTATCTAGGGTGCAGCTCTTCTTCAGTGCAACTGGTATTTTTTTAAAACATATCCACTGGTATTTGATCTTTCTGTTTTATTAATATTTTATCATTTGATCAATTTTTTGTTACCAGTATATTATTATTTTTATTAGTATAGCAAAAAAACATGTGCCAAATGCTTACAGGGTGATGTTAAACCTTTAATAATTCTATTAAATACAGGTAAAAAATTATGAAAATGATTTGTTTTACATAAAATTAATTGATATCTAAAAGAAAAAAAAGGGATGAAAAGAAATAGATTGAATAATAGGGATTTTATATGAAATTCAAAATTCAAGCTAAATGCCTACTTTCAAGGCTCAGAAGAGGTGTTGGATAAAATGGGCATCATCAGGAATAAAATTTTACTTAATTTGATTTTTTGAAAAACTAAATGAAGTTTTCAACTGATTTTTTTCCAATATTTAGTTGGACACTTTATCTATATCAAATTACTTCTAGTACCATGATTGACCTAATTAGATCCTCATTTCCATATGCAGAATTGATCCCGTATGGCTGGACCAGGCCAAAGGTGTCAACCACAAGTTTGAGAATTCTTCTGGTGGACACTTTTATGATGGACAGTAGTAGGGTGCAAGTCTTCTTTAGTTAATCTAGTACCCTCATAAACATTTCCAACTTTTTTTTGGCCAAAAATCAGGTGGAAAGTTTTTCCATATAAAATTACTTCTAATGCCATGATTGACTAAAAATTGATTCTCATTGCCATATAGAGAGTTGATCCCATATGACTGGATCTGGCAAAAGTGTCACCACAATTTTTGATAAACTTAAGTTTGAAAATTTTATGATGGAAAGTAATTGCAAGTCTTCTTCATTTCATCAAGTAATCCTCATAAAAATTTCCACCTGTATTTTGGCCAAACTTCAGGTGGACACTTTGGCCATATTAAATTAATTCTAGTTCCATGTTGATAAAAAACTGATACTTATTGCCATATATAGATATTAAACCCATCAGACTGTGCCTTTCCAAAAGTGTCTACCTGAATTATGGCTAAACCTCAGTTGGACACTTTTATGATGCAGAGTAGCTAGGGAAAAAGTATTCTTCAGTTAATTTGGTATTAATAATAAATTTATCCTCCTGAAGTTTATCCTAACTTGAGGTGGACAATTTCGGAAAGCACCAGTTAGTCACTATCCATAAAAAAAGTGTTCACCAGAATTTTGGCTAAACTTGTGGTGGACCCCTTTGATCAGCCACAGTCAGATGAGATCAACTCTTTAGATGGGAATGAGGATGATGTTATGGTCAATCATGGAAATAGAAGTAGTGTGATGTGGCCAAATTACCCCCCCCCCCCCGAAGGTCAGAAAAACCTCAGAAGGACACTTTTTAGCAGGGAGTAACTGAGAAAAATCCATTTATCAGAAGAAAAATCTTTTATTGGATAGATGCCAAGGTTTCATACTTGTGTATTATGGTCAGTATTAATTTTGAAAGAGTCTGTCCAAGCAATTTCATTGCCCATCATGACTCATTTTGTTTTAAATGTTTCAAACTGCGTGATACAGTATTAAGGTGTCACATAGTATAATTAAGTTCTTTTACGTGCCCTCCTATGATGCCTAAATTTATAATTTAATATCTTACATAATAATTTTTTTTATATAAATTCATCAATATTTTATTTTATTATCAAATTTAATAGAGCAAGTATCCTGAATTATTATATATGCATAAGCTAAGGTTAGATCAATTCGTGCTCAATTTGTTCTCATCAGAGGACCAAAATCAAGTTCTGGAGGATCAACTTGTGCATAATTTGGAATCAGTTGATATTCTGTCTATAATCAATCTGAGAATAAATGTAAATCTAACTCTAATTTACCTATGTCTATAAAGTATTCATAAACCTGGCATATTTAAGGGACACTCTAAATTTCAAGAGAGGGGATTGCTAGCAATTCACCCCTAGATTTCCCGTGGTGTATGATTCTAGAAGTTCCATCTCATTGGATTCTCTTCCTTTGCACAGAATATTTGTTACTGACTCAATGTGTAAGACTGTGTTAAAAGAATTTATTTTAAATTTCCTTTTACCATTTATGCCAATTGTAAAATTGTTATTAGAAGGGTCTAAATTCACACCAAACTTAGTCAGAATAACATTTCTAATGATAAAACAGTTACTACAATTAGTATTATCCATTACTAAAAAGTCACAAGTTACTCTTACATAACCATGTTGATGTTTAAAGAAGACAGCAGCTTTGTATCTACCAATGGGTTGTAGTACTGATCCAAAACCTCTCCAATTTCTTCTTTGAAGGGGTTCAAGCTTAGACTTATATTCACTATCAATTTTCTGCATTGTATTAGTAGAAACAACAGAACCAGAAGCTCCTGTGTCCAATATTATATTAACATTTTCACCAGAAATGATAGCTGGAACCGTGATAGGTGTCATTCTAGAGTTATCAGCTTGTATATCTTTAATGATTTCAGCATCCTCAAAATTCATTAAAGATTCATTTGAGTCCATATTTAATATTGGATTGTCAAAGATGGAAAAAGCATCTTCCAACATACAGACTTTATTTTCATCACTATATGAGATATTGCTGTCATAATCACTTGTTTCTTAAATTTTTTCAGCTTCAGTTTCAGATTCACGTTGATTTTCAACAATATTTATATTCTTCTCGCATTTGTGACCTTTAACCCAAGGTTTGTTACACTTATAACAAGTATTTGTCTCATACTTTTTTGGTACTACAGGTGCAGTAAGTTTTTTCTGCTTCTACTGAAGTGTTTTTGAATTCTTATTTTTCACAGGCTCAACATTTTGTTTATAAGTGGAATACCTTGCTTCATACTTATGGTTTAGTAATATTTCATCACAAATATTAATAAAGTCAGAATATTCAGTCACATTAATTTTTCTAGCTACAACAATGTCTCTGACAGATATAGATAATTTATATATTATCTTATTTTTCCATAAGTTAAAATCCATGTTAGGCTCAATGGCTTTTAATATTTTATTTAAATTCATTAAAAATACAATAGGTTTGTCACCATTCAACGGATTATACCTAGTTTTCTCATAAAGTCTCGGCTGAGTGAGTCTGAATTTTGAACCTCCAAATTGTTTTTCAATTAGTTGTTTCCGTTCAGCCCAAGAGTAATCCTTACCCTCTTTCAAAACAGCTTCAAACCATAATAAAGCAACATCCTTAAATGAAGAGATCAATTTTGATGTTATTTCTTCATCTGGCAACTTATATGAGAATTTTAAGTGGTCAATTCTTTGGATAAAATAGTGCCAATCGGAGCTGGCTTCCCAATCATAAGTTGGGAACTGATCTATTTTAGGCAAGTTCTTCTGATTGGATGTTATTTCACAAATCTTAGGTAAATTCAACAACTCATTTACTCTTGATAAATGGTCTTGTATTTCCTCCTTTACGGATTTGTGACTTACATTTTCAGATTTGACACTACCAGGAGTTGGTTTTAGTTGTGGTGGTATAGGGAAGGAATGAGATTCACTTTTGCCAATGAAAGGATTATTATTATACTGAGTATACTTATGATTATCCTGGTTCATTAGTAGATTGGCAGTTTCAATCTCAACTTTAGTCAATCTTTGTAGAAGCTCAGAGACACTTTGATTTGTCTGGGCAAATGATAACTTAGTTTTTGATTCAGTTTTCAATAAATGTGTTTCATACAATTTTTCCAACTCACAGAATTTGTTTGAAAGTTTATTATATTTATTACTCAACAAATCATATTTAAGAGTTAAAGACAAATGTTCATTCTCTAATTCTTTATTATGTGTTTCCAGTTGAGAAATATTTAATGTTAAGGATGAAATTGTATCACTTGTGAGTTTAACTGTCTGTTCCTCACAATCAGTCATTCTATTCCACAATTCTAAAACAATTCTATGGACAGTTGGATTATTATTAAAATACTCCAAGTCTTCCTTCTCAATTCTCTCACTCTCTTGTGAACTTCTCATCTCACTAGTAAGTGGTAGCAACTGAGGATTAACTGTATTATAAATACTACTTTTGTTATTGACAAAAGACAAGTCAGGTGTATCTACATTAAAACCTAATTCTCTTAAGTCCTCTTCTATTTTCTGCACAGATTTGACATCAATAATATTACCTAAATTGTAATTATCAGTATTGTGTTTAATATGAGAGGGTAATCTACTTACCACGGGATTTGTGTGAGCCCTGATTTTTGGCGCCTTTGTTTTCCCTTGTAGCGGTGAACTGAGGAAGTCTGATGAAGAAGAGGATCCTTGTTGCAGTTGTGACTGGACCATTTTTGATGGAACCAATCCCACTTCCATTTGTCTACCACTATTTTCTCCTGGGAGTGATGTGACCCTCCTGGGGTAGGGGGTTTATGACTTGGCTGGCCTCCCTTTATCTCTGCCAATGATTGTTTCATCTGCTGAAATCCTACCTTGAAAATGTTCTGTAATTGCTCTACCTCCTTGAGCATGAGGAACTTTGATTCCTCCAACTTCAATACCTGTTTTGCCATATGGGATAGTTGATCCTGTAGAGGAGGGGAAATCTTTTTAATGGGAATCTTTTATAAGAGGGTGTCGTTTTCCTCTATGCCCATTTTCTCTGCCTGGGGGTATGACTGACCCTCCATGGTTATGTCCTGGAGCAATGTTTTTGTTATCTTTAGACCTGGTATTATAAGCAGGCTTTTAACTTACATTGTCCTGGGGAGCACTCATATTGATAAAAATAACAATATATCATATCTACAGAAAGTAAAACCTATTGGAATTAGTAGATTAAAAGTATTGGCAATGTTATTACTAATAAAAAGTACTGGAACTTACCCTGAATTTAAATCTTTATTTATTTAAATAAAATGTAATAAAAATTTAAAAAAAACTTTTTAAAAAAAATAATAAGTTTAACTAGACATTTATAAGGGTGAATAAATAGCTTAACAAGCTTTAACCAAATACTAATTTAATTGGATGTTATATTGGTGACCAAAAACCAAGTGAAATTGGGTTTATATTGGGTACAGTTACTACTGTAAATACCTAATGTTTATTATAAAAAATTTGTAAAATTATTATAAGGTTTATTTTCTGAATTCACTGAGCTATCATGACCCACTTATATTCAGCAGCCCCAAATATTTGGTTAGTTTGAGCTATACTAAAGTAAAAATCACGTCCTAAGGCTTATACTAAAAAATCAATAATAATGAAGGAAAGACTCACAATCATCAGTGTATCTAGTATATAAGTATAATTTAATAGTGCTTATTAATGGTCATACTACTTATTACTAAATTATTTAGTGATTAAACCTCAGAGGAAGACTAATAAAATAGTTATCCTCAAATAAAACTCAAATTACTTGGATTTAAATGTGTGCTAGTGGTGGAAAATAGATAAGTATAATATAGTTATAGCTTATATAAAGATAATATAAATTTATAAAGGCTTTATAATGAATTTCTAAATCATAATAATTGTTTTATAATGTTGATTTGAATTTTAGTAAGTAATTTATGTCTAATAACTGTCAAAATCCTCCCTTACTTATACCAAAAACCACTGGAGTGCACAGACCTTCAATCCAGATGATGTCACTGCTATCCCTGGAAATTACAGAACTGTGAGGGCCCATCAGCTCCCCATGGCGTCCACTTCAAGCAGATTCAACACCCAGACCTCCAGTAAGGACCCTCCATCACAATTAATGATAACACAGACCTATACCATAAATAGAAAATCCAGATAAAAGCGGATACCATAAAGAAACAGATAAAATAACTCATCCAAAGAGAGTATAATGGGACAAAAAGCATATAAAGGAGACAAATGAAATGTCCAAGCCCCCAATAACATCCCCAAGAATCCATATTAACCCAGCAATGACCTCCCAACCAATAAATCCGTGAATATCCATCCAAGGAAGCAGATTAAGTTGTCCAAACTGAGAGTATGCGCCTGAAATAGATGTATATGCTTCTGTAGGCATTTTGAGTCCACTGGATACGTCCATATTACCTAAAATAAGCAAAAAAACAAAGGTTATAGGCTATTAAGAGGCTAAAACCCACTTATATACCTAAATATACATAATATACTGCATGTTTCACTGAATATGAGATTTATGTATACATATATGCTTATGTATGTCAATAATTAATTAATATAACTTAAGAAAAGTTTATTATGACTCCATTAACACCTTAATAAGTATTATTAGGCTATGGATATTCTATTTAAACTACTATAATTTATTTAATAGAGTAATAATCATATATATATGTAATATAATCATATATATTATTTTTTAACCTTTTTTTCAAGATATAAGCTTAATGTAATTAAGGTTATCTTATTTTAAGTATTAGAAATACTCAGTCCTAGGAATATTTATGCTGACAAAATCAATAATAACCAGGTCTAAATTCATGTTTGAAGTGCAGAAGCGATTTTACATAGCAACTGCAACTTTCCTTTGTGTACTCACTATTCAACCGTGCTAATCTAAAACTTTAAATCTAAATTAGTTAATATCTCAATAGTGTGTTCAGTATTTTTTTTTGATAGGCGACACAAAGCGCAACGGTCAATGCAATTTTCCGCTAAAGGTTTATTGTGTGTCTGTGGGTTATTAACGGGGGTAGTGAGCATGGACCGGATGGTTAGTGGAGGGTCAAGGGGTTAACAGATGTTATTGAGGAGGGTACAGAAGTAGCAGGTGTTTTTTGGAGGTCTGTGGTGTGCGGATTGATGGATGGGCATGAGGTCAATGCGAAGAGGAGTAGTGGATATAAAAGGGATGGGATTTTGGTTTAAAATTCTTTAGAATTAAATTATAAAACGTATACATAGTTAATAGTGGTAAAGCTTCAGGTTAAATCATTATTATCGTAAATTTCCTTATTTTCTCAGTAATAATTTCTAAAACAAAAATCTTTGATTATTGAGTTTCCAACCCTTTGTGAGACCCTAAGAATATTAATATTACTTTTAAATTATATTAAGATTCTTATCAAACATATCTCTAAGAAGCAGATTTTTGTTTGACTCATCTTCGAATCACTTCCTTGAGTATTTCCTCTGTATTTTGAAGAAGTCTCTAAACTCCTTCCTTCATCTCACTTTGCCAGGAACACCCTCAACCTTGTGGTTATTTTTTCTGGTGACACTGAATCAGCAACAAGAGATGGTACTTGAGATTCAATAGAGGGAATTACCATAGTTTGGAAAAGAATTGAATGTGATTGTTTTTCCTCTTTCTTCCTCCTTGATAAGGGTGAGGAGATGTGGGGTTGAACTGATTACTTCTTGAAGGACGTTTCTGAGGTACTTGTTGTTGTTTTTGTTGTTGGGATAGATAATCCCACTGGGTTTTCAGAGAATTCCACTGACACTTTGAGATTTCCACTTTTTCTTGTTGCTGGGGAGCCAATTGTGGAAGGGCTTTTGAGGGATGGGGATGTTTCTTTTTCTCTTGAAGAAGGTTTCTTTTTTTCTTACCTTGTCTTCTAGAGAGTCTTTTCTTGACCTCAACCTGAGATTTTCTGACCTCAATTCCTTGATGTGGGTGGAGTGATTGCTGACTTGTTGATTCAAGGGCATCTTTTTTATTTTGAAGCCTTTTGGAAACTCTTCTGGGGGGTTGCTAGAAGGCTTTTGTTCCTGAGCAGTTTTCTCCACTAATATCTCTATCTCTTGCATATCCACATCCTGATTTGTCCAGTAATTGATTAATTTAAACCAGTTTGTAGTCAAAGGAGAGCTTACAGAAGAAGATTCATCATAATAAATTAAATCTAGTTCCTCATCACAGCCATCAGAAGCACATTTGTCAGTCATAGTTGTAGTTAACCTGAGCTGAGAGTAAGAAATATTTCATCAGTTATTATTTTTACTTTATTTAAAGGAAAAAAAGGAAAAAAGAAGTTAATATATAAGTAATTATGGGGATTTTGTAATCTACTGAAAAAATTAGACTATAATGTATTTCAGGACAAGGAATCAACTGAAGTAATAATCAAATTTTTTTTAATTAATTTAGAGTAATTTTATAGTCAGGATTCAAATAAATCCACTGTAATAATAAAATGATTTAGTAATTTGTAACTTAAAAGTTGATAATTATCAGGAATAAAGTCAACTGAAAAATTTAACTACCAGGACTTAATGTCAACTGAAAATAATTTTAATTACCAGGACTTAATTTCAGCTGAAATAATTCAATTACCAGGACTTATTGTCAACTGAAATAATTTTAGTATATAATCAATTTAATTATTTTTAAATATTATTATTTCACTTCCAGGACAATTATCAACTGAAGCAATAATATAATTTTTTAATTATCGGGACAGAGGTCAACTTAAATAATTAAAAACAAAATATAAAATAAATAATTTAATTTTCATATTACTTCTAGGACTAAGAACAATACAGTTCTATCTTGGTCAACTAGGAAAAAAAATTTATTATTTACCAGGCACCTCCCCCTGTAAAATGAGCAAGTTAATGCCACTTACAGAGTGCTGAGCAAAAAGATATACATAGACAATGAAAAGTGCAAAGTGACCCACAAACAGTAATTAATATAATTACCACAAATATATATAGATATTTCCAATATATGAACCTAAGCTTTGGAGTAGGGTTCAATTCCCAGTGTAGACAATCCTATAGTACTAGCTATAGGCCTTGACCAAGGGAGTTGGAGAAAAACCAGAGAGAAAATCCCCTGTCCCTTTAGAAAAATAGAGTGAGATTTACTTGCTAAAGTAAGATGGCTCCTGTTTGCTAAAGCCCCTTTCCCAACACACTTGACTGCTTGAGGAGCCAAGAAAGTAGTCCTGAGACAGACTACCAGACCAAAGAACTGAAATGTAGACCAATTTCTACACCAGACACTACACAATATAGGGGGTGGACTTGCTAGCAAGTCCTCAACCTGAACTCAGATGGAACTCAGATGGAACTCAGACTGAACTCAGACTGAATCCATACTGAACTCTACTTGAACACCCACCTAAAACTGTTCTGCTGAGTGGTTTTCATCCCTGATTGTATGGTTCCTTTATCAATAGCTCAATGTGTGTTCAATCTGTGGTGAGTTTGGGTCCAAGGTTGCGGACTCGCTAGCAAGTCCGCCCCCCATATTGTGTGGTGAGAGAAAGCAAAGATACTTGATGTAGGCTTCTAATCCACACCAGAGACACAAATAATACTTGATATAGCTTGCAAGACTATACCAGATAACCTGTTGCTAAAGTTGAGTTAAATGAAGAACTAACCTTGCAACAAACACAACCAATTGTGACCAAAAAACAGTGAAAACTGAGTGAGGAACAAGGATATCACCTCCATATGGTTGTATGATAATTAAAGTTGCCCCAAACTGTCTTATTCAGTATGTACACACAAACCAATATCTAAGAGCCCATGCACACCAACAAATTTGGCACCATTACCAGCCAAATTGAATAAAAACCCTCCAGAAGCGCTCCCCAACCTTCTAAAACAGAGGCGGGCGGGCTGTCTAACATCGGAGGTGCCACCTGAAGCAGCCTGGCCTCCCTGAAGCCAGAAAACCAATAAAAACACCTAATCTACTTAGAAAAATTCACTAAAACTACTAAAACCCTTAAAACACAAAATTACGCTATAACAACATTAAGACATTAAATATAGAGCTAAATTACCCCTATCTAATGGTACTAAGCACTTAACCCTAAGACTTAAGGTTAGCCCGCGAAACACAAAAAACAAAATCAAACAGCTATCTTTTGTAAATACTCACATTCCCAATATTCACAGAATAAAACCAGAAAAACACACAATTCTTTAACAGATGCAAATAAAGACATGCACAAACAGTGCCAAACAACACAACAAAGGCCCCTGCCAATGTTGGAAGACCACATCCTCCCTCCAATTAAGAATTTCCACATTCTTTTTTCATCAAACCACCATGTTCAACCTTCTTCCCAAATCTGCTTTGAAATGGATCCTTGCCAATACTGCATTGACAATAATCTAATCTGCACCATAACACGTCCTGTCCATCCATACAGAACATCCTTTGATGTCTGCCACTCCAGAAAGAAGACCTGCTACAGACCTGGTCCATTATCTTCTCCAACAGCTTCACCCCCACCTCAACCTGGTCCATCTTCTACCAGCACCAAAAGATCTAGGCCATCCATCTTGATTCCCAGATTAATAAAAAAGCTACACCCTTCCAAGAAGAGTGCCAAAACCACTAAAGCAACAAGTTCCACCATCCCTGGTCCATCTGATGGTAAAAACTTCCATTTCTTCTTTCCACTTTATAAAACTGATGACTTCTCAGTTCCTTCATCTTCTGACAATGATGATAACAATGTGGGATCCATTGAACCACCAACATCAAAACACTTGCCCACAATTAAGGCCAAGTTCCAACAACACACATCTCAACAGAAACACCTTCTGCTAAACTACTTTCAATCCAATCCTGCTAGAGATCCACAGGACATTGAGAACAGAAGACACCTCATTTACCAGTTCAAGGCTAATTCTGAACACTTCATTTCATCTCTTGATTCCCTCTGTAATTCCACTAGTACTTGAGCTTGATTCAGAAAAGAAAAATTGACCACACCCTCTATAGGATGTAACCACAAAAAACCCTCAGTTTTAAGTCTTGGGGGACCATCCTCATTTTATAGTCTTGGGGGACTCAAAAACCCTCAGTTTAAAGTCTTGGGGGACTCGAAAACCTAAATCATAAACCCAGAACCAGAGATCAACCACATTACGACACAGAAAAAAAACTAACATTCTGGCGTAATTTTGAATAGAGCTTCCAGCCCATCAACTACCCCTAAACTTTCCTTTTCTAAATTAAGAGGCTCCCCCTGTGGATACCCTCTGCCAATCTTTCAAACCCATTCCTCAGTTTATAGTATTGGGGGACTACACCATCAAACAATCCTCAGTTTAAAGTCTTGGGGGACTAAAACAGTGTTCAGTTTAAAGTCTTGATGGACAATTCTTGAAACTCCTTGAAACCAGATAGTTTAAAGTCTTGGAGGACTACCAGATACACAGTAGTAAAAATAAATTCTTGAAACAATAGATTTTTCAGTTTAGAGTCTTGATGGACTAAAAATCCAAAAAACCTAAGACAAATTCTTGAAAACCAGCCAGTTTAAAGTCTTGGAGGACTACCAGAAACCAGATATCAGTTTAAAGTCTTGATGGACTGCAAGAACTTTGCATAAAATAGACCCAGCCAATTTCATACAGAATACACCTACAGCCAACCTGCTGAACTTCTACCTTCACTTCATCATCTACTTATCACTGACAAAAATCTCCTTCTTATCTCTTTCCATCATCTTTTCTCACCACAGATCATGGCTGGATCCTCTGATTTTGACCCCTCTAATCTTCCTTGCTTCACTTCTCCCAAGAACTATGCCTGCAAACAGTGCATCCACATGTGCAGACCTTGCACATTCACTCTTCCAACTCCTGAAGTTAAATTCTACAACAGGGCCTGTGATTCTTGCTACTCCAAAAAGAAGAAATGTGACAGAGATGCCAACTACCCTATTCCTCCTCCTTCACCTTCTCATAAATACCTCTCCAGATCCCCTACCAGATACCCAGAGCTTGGTCCAGCCTCTTCATCTTTATCCTCAGCACCATCCAGAAGATCCCGGAACTCAGTTTCCAGAACTCTCCCAAAAAGGCCTGCTTTAACTTCCCAAGAAACAGATTTTATCTCTTCTAAATTAGCTCCTAGGCTGCTAGACCGCGTTCAGTTGGCTCCGCCAGTGTCAGGCAGCCAGCCTGCCTCACTAGACAGTGAAAATCAGGCTCAAAACCTACAAAAACAACCAGAAAACAGCCAAATTCCTCCAATCAACAAAAAATACTCCACGCAGCCACCTCCCACTGCTCCCAGAGCAATACAGCCAACCTCTCCAAGGTCGAAAAACTCCAAAATTTCCCAAACTTCTAGGAGACCTGCCAGAGGACCCAAGGAAGAAACCAGAGCACCCAACACCGCACCAAAACAACAACTTTGCCCCCAGTTAAGGCAACAAAACTACACCTCTCCTCTTTCAGCCAACTATTCTTCTGACAGTTCCATTCCTTCAAAAGCATCATCCAGAAGAGATAAATCAGTTTCCAGATCACCCTCTCCTGCCCCATCTTATAATAACCCTGGTACTCCATCACCAGCACCTCATCCAACTGAATCAAGCAGAAATATTAACACCAACAACAACAGGCCTGCTAATCCAACTAGGCCCCAGGAAAATCAGCCTCCTAGTTCACCTTCTCAAAACCTTTCAGAGGAAGACCAAGAGAATCCATATCTTTCCCTGATTGATCCACCTACTATCACCATTCCAAAATCTTCAGAAGTCCAAATTCCGGCCGCTTACAAATTTGATGAGCTTCCAATCTGTAAGTACCACATTAATTCATCCAGTTTCTTCAACAAAAATAACTACTGATCCAATTCTTCTTGCCTAGTTGGCACCTCTCCTCCTGAATCTACTATTGAAGTTGGCCAACCTCTAGAAACTTCTTTGACCCTGGATTATGGAGACATGAAACAAAACCTCAGCACCATGTGTTCAAACATGCTTAAAGCCTTTTCCCTCCATGGACCTTTAAATGACTTTGAGAAAACCTTGAGGAAACAACTATTAGACAACCACTGGATGATGTCTAGGATCATTAAGCAAACCTTCCAACAATCCATTCCTGCCTCTTCTTCTTCCTCTTCTGAACTTCCATCCAAACCCATTCCTGCCCATTATAATCCATATAATCTCTCCAGCAGGATGCACTTCAAAGAACACAGTGCTTCCCACAACCCCAATAAAAAACAAAAACGACATCATAATCAAGACCAGCCTCCAGAAACTTATTCATCCAGACAATGAGCTCCTAAAAAAAGATTAAAAACATAATAATAAATAAATAATAAAAATTAATAACTATAAATTCTAATTTTTTTTTTAAAAAGTCTACTAACATACTAAAATTAAAAATTGATAAATAAAATGAAAATAAATGAAATAAAATAAAAGATAAAAAAATACAAATGGTATCCCCCAGCCAATTGATGAGCTGATCCCCTGATACCTTGCCCACATCCAAGTGTACCTTGATGTGGATACACCTTAAAAAATTAAAAAAAAATTGAAATAAGAAACATAAGTTAAGAGTAATAATGAGAATAAGAAAATAAAAAATGACATTAATGAAAATAAAAATAAAATTAAATAAAATGATAAAATAGCATTGCCCGGCCAATTGATGAGTCTTTCCCCACCAATGCTTGCCCAAATGCAGGTGACCCTGATGTGGTAACACCCTATATTTTTGATTTTATAATCTTAATAACCCCCATAAAAAATTAAAAGAAAAAAATGAGAAAAAAGAAAATAATCTGAAACTACTATCTAACAAAAACATAACTAAAAAATCAAAGAAAGTCCAGCTCCATGGATGGTCCAGATTCAGAGAAGGTCCAGTAGGGGGGAGTGCAGTCCATAGAAATGATCACTGGGTGGGCTCCCTTCAATAAGTAAAAATGATGGGAGACCACCAGTGATCCACCACCAGCCCCAAAAAAAAACCAAAGATAAAGAAGCCAGTCCCAAACCAGTTTAAAGTCATAGTGGACTTGAAACCTAAATAATAAACAACAGAACTAGAACTCAACTAGGAAAAACAAAAGACTTGAGACAGACATTCTGGGGTAACTCTTCTACAGAGCAGACAGCTCATCAGTTACCCCCACACTTGCCAAAATATAATCTAGAAGCTCCCCCTGGGTACCTTCTAACAAAAACACAACATCCAACACAATAAACCAAAACCAATAAGAGCAAAGAGTCCAGCACTTGAAAACCAAAGGAAATTCTAGTTTAAAGTCATAGAGGACTAAAACCTGTGAAAAGAAACCAATACTAGGGTTCAACTAAATTAAGAGAAAGGGTTTGAAACAGAAAATCTGGGGTAACTGCTCTACAGAGTGGCCAGCCCATCAGTTACCCCTACACTTGCCAAGATCGAATCTAGAAGCCCCACCCATGGGTACTTTCTAACAAAAAGTTTCCAACACAAAAGTTTCTCTGCAACACCAAAAATTCCAAAATTTAAAGAATTTTCCATAGTTTATCTTCATTGCGGAGTCAATCTTCTTCATTTCTAGTGCCTCTGGGATAAAACCTCTTCACCTGGTCTGCAGCCACTCTCTTCTTTAAGACTGCACCATCCAACTCTTCCAAAACATAAGAACCTCCAGACACCTGAGATCTGACTCTGTAAGGTCCATTCCATCTGTCAGCAAACATTTTTCCCCACTGACTCTCCAAAATTCTATTATACACCAAATCCTAAAAACCAGGTTTCAAGGGATTCCTGAGTCTATTAGCCAACTTCTTGTGCCATTATCTGACTGATTGATTTCTTATCTTCATCATTCTAGAGTATGCCTTCTCCTGACATTCCTCTCTACATTCCAACTGTTGCATACTGGCACAGAGAAATTCTTCTGTTGAGTGCACCTCATCCCAATCAACTCCAAGGTAAGAGACAGCTTGCAAGTCCACTGGTAGCACAGCTTTCTGACCAAACATTTACTCATAAGAAGAATATCCAGTTGTCCTCTTCACAGTGACCCTATCAGAAAATATCACCAAGGGTAAATAATGCTACCACTTTTCAGCACTATCCCCACACATCATTACCAAAGCATTCTTGATAACTTGATGGCCTCTTTCAACCATGCCTTCAGCTTCAGGATAATAAGGTGTAGCCACTCTAACTTTAGAACCAACCCTAGCCACAGCTTATTTAAATTTGGCACCAAACTCTGGCCCGCCATCAACAGTCACCAACTTCATCAACACATACCTATAAATACACTCCTTCTTCAAAAAATCTGCCACATTCTTGGCAGTCAAATTAACCACAGGCACTGCCTCAACCCAACCAGACAAATCATCCATGTCAACAATTAAGTATTTATACCTGCCCTCTTTAATATGGACATCATCAAGACTTACTCTTCCAAAAACAGTTGATTCACAAGTAGCATGGCCAACCTCTTTAGGTTTCAAGTGACTTCTTCTTTGACATTCTTCACAAGATTGAACCCAACCCTGCACAGACAACTTCATACCTGGCCACCAAAATCTGTCAGCTACTCTTCTATAAGTCTCCCCAAAGCCTCTATGACCAAGGTCTTCATGCAAAGACTTCAACACATCTTCTTGACCCTTTTTCTGAGTCACCACAACTTGAGGATTAGGATTTCTCCTCCTCATCAACCTTCTTCTTGACACATATAATCCAGGAATCTTCTTCTTTATTGCCACCCAAGTATCATCATCACAACTATCTTGCCTCTCCAAGGTCAACAGATATTCCACCATAATAAAATAAAACCCAGACTGACCCCAGGTCTCATCTTCAAAATCCATCAAAACAACAACCAAGGGTACAACTCTGCCATCAAAATCACCAGTGTGAACATGAGCCAATTGACCAGCGCAACCAGGATACCAATCCTTAAATTTTGGCACATCCTTCTCTTTACAATGAATCTTGTGAGAATCCAGTTCACTAACAAAAACACCATTTTCCAAATTTGAGCTGTCTTAAAAAACAACTCCATCTTCATCAACAAAAAAATCCTGATCACCAGAATCAAGATCAGATCCCGCCAGTTTAGCCTCTTGGGGGAGGTCAGAAAAATCTTCAGCACCCTTTGTGCTGGCCCTAACCACTGGGAAATCTTTATCAAACTCTTCAGCCTCAGAATCTTCATCTGTAGGTGGACTCCTTGATAATCCATCAGGCATTGTAAAAGTTTTGCCTGGTTTGTGTACCAGGTAAAAAGAAAAATGTTGAATAAATTCAACCCACCTAGTCATTGGAGCATTTGGAAGACTAGGTGTATTGATCATCTGAACCAAAGATTTTGCATCCACCTGCAGCTCAAAATTCTGCCACCACAAAACAGTCTGTAGCTTCTTTAAAATTTTTGCTACACCACACAATTCCGACTTAGCTTGAGAATACCTAGAATCCACCTCATTAAACACCACAGACTCATATCTTACTGGCATAACCCTCCCAGTTTTATCTTCCTGAGACAAAACAGAACCAGCAGCAATATAGCTTGAGTCCACTGCCAGATAAATTTTTCCAGCACCAACACCATAATCCAACTTGTTAAGAACAATATCTTTCCCAAAAACTTTTTTCAACTTCTGAAAATCCTCTTCACACTCTTCAGTCCATTCCCAATCTGCATCTTTCCTGGACAACCTCCTTAAAGGTGAAGCCAACAAAGAAAAATCCTTAATAAAAATCCTGACATATACACACACACCCAAAAATCCCCTGACTTCAGTAGTATTTTTAGGCCTTTTCCATGACTGAATTTTATTTATCTTTTTCTTTTCCATAATCCTTTCCTCTTTACATACCACATGACCCAGAATTTCCAAAGCAGGAACAAAACAACAGAATTTTGACCCTGAAATGGTCAAACCAGCCTCTTCAATCCTAAACAACACTCTCTCTAGAGTTATTGCATATTCCAAAACAAGCCTCCTTATGCCAGGGTTCTCAGCTAACACCTCATTACCATAATCAGTGGATGGTCCTTTAATTTCACCATCATCAATAAAAATACAAGCATGAGTAGGAACCTCATCCTGAAAAGTCCAAGCCATCTGTGCTTGATATACTTCCACTGTATTAGTTGCTCCTTGAGGCAACCTAGGGAGCTGAAATATTCCTAAAGGAGTCTCAAAAGTTGTGAGAGGCCTTGAATTTGTATGAAGTTCCTTCTCATCATAACCACCCATAATATCACCCAAACCATAACACACCCTTCCAGAAAAAGCTTCAACAAAGTCCTCTGCACTTGGTGGAATACCAGCGTCCTTGATAGTGACTCTATTGAAGGCTCTAAGATGATGAACCACCCTCAACTTTCCATTCTGCTTCTTTACACAGAAAACCGGACTTGAGTAACTGGATTTCAATTGTTCTTATAACCCAGATCTGACTCTTTCACTAACAATCTCCACAAAATCTTCTCTGATAGCAGCTGGAATCAGAATAGGTTTGATTTGCCAAGGTTCATGACAAACCACAGGAATCAAGTAAGGTTCCCCATAAGAGTGCTTCAACATACCCCTTTCCTCCTCAACAAAAGCCACAGCCTTTTCCTTTAGCACAATAACGTGCAACAAAAACTTCTTTTCTTCTTCAGACAACCACCCATCAGGACCAAAATTAACAACTTTCAACCTTTTCACAGTCACCCTAGCCGTCTCTACAAATTCTTGAGGATTCTTCACCAAAGGAGTACAGTACGGATCTCTTGAAAAAGGAGGTCTCTTCAAGGGTGGATTCAAACCCACAGGCATAGGCTCATTGACAGGCCTAATCTTCTGCGCTACCTTCTTATACTTTGCGGCTCCACCTTCAACTTGAGGGATCTTCCAGAAATCTTCACCACCAGACCTGGAACAAAAACCAAGGGTTTCCCCATTTCTCACATGTGTGGCCAAGGTAATGTTTTTGAAAGGTTTAAAAGAAACCCTAGCAGTGCACAATTGGGAGGACTTACTTTTAGACCCCAATCTCACCACTCCAAAACTTTTCCGCAATTCCAAATCTTCATCTTCACTTCCGTCTTCCAAATCTTTAAATCTTGATTCATCTTCAGAACCTACTCTTCTAAAATTGTTCAGTTTAGCCTCATGCTGGAGACCCAAAAATTGATCTTGATGATCTTCTTTCTTCATTATCTTCAGATTTTTTTTCTTGATTTTTTTGAATGATCTTGAAGTTTTTATCTTCTTTTCTTGAGTTTTCTTCTGACCTACAAAAATAACCAGGGGTTTCCCCAATGCTCACAGGTGTGGCCAAGGTAATTTTTTTGAAAGGTGTAGAAGAAACTCTAGTGGTGCACAATTGGGAGGACTTACTTTTAGACCCCCATCTCACCACTCCAAAACTTTTCCACATATCTTTCAATAAAGATATATAACCAATCTTCTTCCTTGAGATTAAATTAAAAATAATTGAGAATCTTGAGAGGGAACAGAGACTTGAAAAAAAACTTGATGAATACTTGCAGAGAAGAGAAACATTAAAAAGAGAAAGTTGAAAATCCATTTGGTATATCTCCAAGGGAGCTGACCTACTACAACCTGGAATTTCCTCATCTTGGGGAGAGGTTGTAGCACTAGGGTGATCAGCCCTCATTACTCTAAAAAAGACAGACTCTTAATAGAGCCTGAGCCACACTCCAAAAAACAAGAGGCGGCACCCACTTCGTTCCTTCTCATGAAAAAATCCATGCACTGGCACATTGAAGATAAACCAGGCCTGGTCTCCCAACCATCCTCTCCAGGGGATGATAACCTCATGTGAAATCTCCTCTCATCTTCACCAGTCAAATCCAAACTGATTCCCAAATTAAATTGATAACCAATTCTTGCTTGAAAATCCATCAAGAATGGCCCACACAAAAACAGCTTTAACTGTTCCATTATCAATATAAAAATGAACCTTCCCTGACGCTCCACCGACATCTAACTTCACAAACTCAGAAGTTCTGACCAATTCAGTGACATGGCCACCAATCCCTCTCAAATTCCCACCAATACCAGTTTTGATGGGGAGGCCCAAATAAGTAGCTTCAAATAAAGAAATTAGCTTTATGTGAGAACCTGAATCTACCAATGCCCTTGCCTCCCTGCCATTCAGAGTGACATTGACATAAACCAGAGGAGCAGAAAAGTGAGTTTCCAACCCCTCACCAAACTTTTCAGAAGAATCACAAATGTATTCCACCTCCCCAGAAGAAATTCTTCTCCTGGTCAACAACTTTTTCTGTCTATCAGCCAACCCTGGACTGATAGCATACAATTCCCCATAAGTAAGGGAAACCTGACCCTAATTCATCCTTTCCAGGACAGAGTCCATAACATTAACTTGACCAGAAACTACTGGCCTCTCAAAGTGAGCCCTTGGATTCACTACCTTGGTCCTAGAAGCTTCTTGAGGACCATCACCACCAACAGATTTACTATTAACAGGAACCAAACCAGATCCCTCACCAGAACCTCTAACTCCGGCAGGCTTTGGCAATGAAGACAAAGATACATCCTCCTCAGAGTCACAATCCACCTCATTGGCATTGGCTCAACATTCATGTCCAATGCACCAAAACTAGAAGGCCCATGTCAGCCATACCCTTCTGCATCTTGTACAGCTCCTCTTTTCTGTACCTCCTCCTAGCTGCACTCATCTTAGGATCCACCTTTGAAGCATTTGGCTTTGGTTGGGCCTGAGAACTACTCTTAGGCTTTCCCACCTTCCCTGCTTCCACATCATAAAAACCAGCCAAGCATTCTCCACTTGACTTTCCACAACAGGAATACAACTCCAAACCACCAAAGGAAGTAGAAAAAGAGACCTTATTGACCTCCTTCCCCTTTCCCTTGACCTCATCATCCTCTTTACCAGAAGACTTCCCCTGATCAGGAATCTCCTCAAAGCTTGGCCTCCTTTAATTGAGACACCCCCTTTGCCTGACCAAATCAACAGGAGCCTGCCCCTCATTGAGCTTCACAAATGAACCGTCAGAAAACTTGAAACCCCTGCCATCAAATTCCACCTTTCCTTCAGACAAATCCCTACTAAATGCCAAACAATCATTGGACCTGTGCCTTCTCCTGCTGCAATAAGAGAAGACCAAAGGATCACTCCTAACAGCCCTCCTATCAAAATCTCTAGGCTGAGAAGGTGCCTTATTGACCTTCTTAGCCTCCTGAACAAAAATATGCAGCTGCTTTATGAGATCAGCCAACTGCTCCTCCACTGGGTCCCTCTCCTGTTTGGGATCCTCCACAATATTTTTCAGCCTAAATATCCTTAGGACTGAGTATTTCTTATACTTAAAATAAGATAAACTTAAGTAGATTAAGCTTATATCTTAAAAATAAGGTTAAAATAATAATATATATTATTATATTATATATATATATAATTATTATTCTATTATAAAACTTATAATACTTTAAATAGCTTATCCATGGCCTAATAATATTTATTAAGGTGTTAATGGAGTCATAATATACTTATCTTAAGTGATATGAAGTAATTATTGACATACATAAGCTTATATGTATACATAAATCTCATATTCAGTGAAATATGCAGTATATTATGTATATTTAGGTATATAAGTGGGTTTCAGCCCCTTAATAGCCTATAACCTTTGTTTTTCTGCTTATTTTAGGTCATATGGACGAAATCAGTGGACTCACAAAGCCTACAGAAGCATAGACACCTATATCAGGCGCATACACCCAGTTTGGACAACTAAAATTACTTCCTTGGATGGTTATTCACGGATTTATGGGTTGGAAGGATGTTTCTGGGTTAATATGGATGCTTGGGGATGTTATTGGGGGCTTGGACATTTTATTTGTTTCCTTTATATGCTTTTAGTTTCATTAAATCTCTTTTTGATTATTTATTTTACCTGTTTCTTTATGGTATCCGCTTTTATCTGGGTTTTCTATTTATGGTTTGGATCAGTGTTATTATTAATAGTGATGGAGGGTCCTTACTGGAGGTCTGGGTGTTGAAACTGCTTGAAGTGTACTCCATGGGGAGGTGATGGGCCCTTACAGTGCTGTAATTGCCGGGGATAGCAATGACATCATCTGGATTGAAGGTCTGTGCACTCCAGTGGATTTGGCTATAAGTAAGGAGGGATTTTGACGGTTTATTATCATCATTCAATTACTACAATCCAAACAACCACTAATATACAATTATTAGCATTCAGAAATATATTATAAAGCTATTATAAATTGATATTATCTTTACATAAGCTATAACTATATATTTTACATCTATTTTCCACCACTAGCACGCATTTAAATCCAAGTATTGTGAGCTTTATTTGAGTATAACTATTCTATTAGTCTTCCCCTGAGGTTTAATCACTAAATCATTTATCAATAAGTAGTAGAACCATAAATAAACACTATTATATCATACTTATATACTAGACTATACTGACAATTGGGGGTCTTTCCTTATATTTTACTTATTATTTAGTATAAGCCTTGGGACGTGATTTTTACCTTAGTACAGCTCAAAATTAACCAAATATTTGGGTCTGCTGCATATAAGTGGGTCATCATAACTCATTGATTGCGGAAAAGAACCCTTAAAATAATTGTACTAATTTTTTATCTTAAAAATTAGATATTTACAGTAGTAACTGTACCCAATATAAACCCGATTTCACTTGGTATTTGGACACCAATATAACACCCAATTAAATTGGTATTTGGCTAAAGCTTGGTAAGCTAATTATTCAACCTTATAGAGGCCTAGTTAAACTTATTATTATATTTTTAACAGATTTTTTCAAATTTTTATTACATTTTATCTAAATAAATAAAGATATAAATTCAGGGTAAGCTCCATTGCTTTTTTATTAGTAATATAATTGCTAATATCTTTTGTCTACTAATTCCATAGAGTTTTTTCTTTTTGTAGACGTAAAATATTGTCATTCTTAACAATATGAGTGCTTCCCAGGACAGTGTAAGTGAAAAGCCTGCTTATAATACCAGGTATAAAGCTAACAAAAACTTTTAAGGACATCACCATGGAGGGCCAACAGTACCCCCAGCCAGAAAGCATGAGTATAGAAGAAAAGGACGCCCTCTTAAAAAAGATAACTATAAAAAAGACGTCTAATCCTCTTCAGGATCAACTGTCCCACCTGGCCAAACAGGTTCTGAAGTTGGAGGAATCAAAATCTCTCATTTTCAAAGAAGTAGAGCAGTTGCAAAACAATTGCAAGGTAGGGTTTCAGCAGATGTATCAGGCAATGGCAGAATTAAAGGGAGGCCAGCCCAGTCAATCAAATCAGCAACCCCCTACCCAAGGAGGGTCCACTCACTCCCAGGAGAAAATCCTGGTCGGCAAATGGAAATGGGACTGGTTTCACCAACAGTGGACAAGCCACAGCTCCAACAGGGATCAACCCCCTCATCTGACTTCCTCAGCTCAACCTTACAAGGGAAAAAAGCGCCAAAAATCAGGACTGGCAACCATCCCTTGGTAAGTAGATTACCCTCTCAGATTGGACATAATACTGATAATTAAAATATAGGTAATTATATTGATGTTAAATCTGTACAAAAAATAGAGGAGGATTTAAGAAATTTAGGTTTTAGAGTAGATACACCTGACTTGTCTTTTGTCCACAATAACAGTACTATATACAATGATAATACAGTTAATCCTCAGTTGCAACCACCTACTAGTGAGATGAGAAGTTCACAGGAGAGTGAGAGAATTGAAAAGGAAGACATGGAATATTTTAACAATAATCCAACTGTCCATAGAATTGTTTCAGCATTGTGGAATAGAATGACTGATTGTGAGGAACAGACAGTTAAGCTCACTAGTGATACAATTTCATCCTTGAAATAAAACATTTCTCAATTAGCAACACGTAACAAAGAATTAGAGAAAGAGCATTTGTCTCTAACTCTTAAATATGATTCATTGAGTAATAAATATAATGACCTTTCAAACAAATTTTGTGAGTTAGAAAAATTATATGAAACACATTTATTAAAAACTGAATCAAGAACAAAGTTATCTTTTTCCCAGACAAATCAAAGTGTCTCTGAGTTGCTACAAAGATTAACTAAAGTTGAAATTGAAACAGCCAATCTACTGAGGAACCAGGGTAATCATAAGTATAATCAATATAATAATAATCCTTTCATTGGCAAAAGTGAATCTCATTACTTCCCTGTACCACCACAATTAAAACCATATGGTGGTAGTGTCAAATCTGAAAATGTAAGTCACAAATCCGTACAGAAAGAAATACAAGACCATTTATCAAAAGTAAATGAGTTGTTGAATTTACCTAAGATTAGTGAGATAAAATCCAATCAGAAAAACTAGCCTAAGATAGATCAGTACCCAACTTATGATGGGGAAGCCAGCTCTGATTTGCAACATTTTATTCAAAGAATTGACAACTTGAAATTCTCATATAAGTTACCAGATGAAGAGATAAAATCAAAATTAACTTCTTTATTTAAGGATGTTGCTTTATTATGGTTTGAAGCTGTCTTAAGTGAAGGTAGAGACTACTCTTGGGCTGAATGGAAACAACTTATTGAAAAACAATTTGGAGGTTCTAAATTCAGGCTTACTCAGCAGAGACTTTATGAGAAGACTAGGTATAATCCGTTGAATGGTGACGAACCTATGGTATTTTTAATGAATTTAAACAAAATATTAAAAGCCATTGAGCCTCATATGGATTTTAACTTATGGAAAGATAAGATAATATATAAATTACCTATATCTGTCAGAGACATTGTTGTAGCTAGAACATTAAATGTTACTGAATATTCCGACTTTATTAATATTTGCAATGAAATATTATTAAACCATAAGTATGAATCAAGTTATTCCACTTATAAGCAAAATGTTGAACCTGTAAAAACTGAGAATTCAAAAACACTTCAGGAGAAGCAGAAAAAACCTACTGCACCTGTAGTACCTAAAAATTGTGAAACAAATACTTGTTATAAGTGTAACAAACCTTGGGTCAAAGGTCACAAATGTGAGAAAAACATAAATATTGTTGAAAATCAAGTGAATCTGAAACTGAAACTGAAAAAAGTAAAGAATCAAGTGATTATGACAGCAATATCTCATATAGTGATGAAAATGAAGTCTGTATGTTGGAAGATGATTTGTCCATCTTTGAAAATCCAATATTAAATATGGACTCAAATGAATCTTTAATGAATTTTGAGGATGCTGAAATCATTAGGGATATACAAGCTGATAACTTTATAATAACACCTATCACGGTTTCAGCTATCATTTCTGGTGAAAATGTTAATATAGTACTGGAAACAGGAGCTGCTGGTTCTGTTGTTTCCACTAATAAATTACAGAAAATTGATAGTGAATATAAGTTTAAGCTTGAACCACTTCAAAATAAAAATTGGAGAGGTTTTGGATCAGTACTACACCCCATTGGTAAATACAAAGCTGCTGTCTTCTTTAAACATCAACATGGTTATGTAAGAGTAACTTGTGACTTTGTAGTAATGGATAATACTAATTGTAGTAACTGTATTATCATTGGAAATGATATTCTGACTAAATTTGGTGTAAAATTAGACCATGCTAATAAAAATTTTACAATTGGAATGAATGGTAAGAGGAAATTTAAAATAAATTCTTTTAACACAGTCTTACACATTGAGTCAGTAACAAATTCTCTGTGCAAAGGAAGAGAATCCAATGAGATGAAACTTCTGGAAACAGAAATTTCAAAAGCATCATTTGGCACTCAGATAAGTAAAACTGAGAAAGATAATATTTGGGAATTAATTAAAGCTTTTCCAATGGCTTTTGCACATGGTACAAATGAACTTGGCATTGTAAAAGATCATGAAATGAAGATTAGTTTAACCTGTGATATGGATAATATTCCTGCTAGTCTTAAAAAGAAACCATACCCTGCTTCACCAATGAAGAGGAAAGACATAGAGGATAATATTAAGATGTTATTAAGAATGAACATTCTTGAGAAGGTTGAAACTACACCAAAATATTGTGTAATATCACCAGTGCTAATTTCTTATGAACAAGATAAAGCAAGACTGTGCGGTGATTATAGAGCATTAAATACATTTACAGTAGATGATATTTATCCCTTGCAAAGGATTGCCTCTATACATGCTACCCTTAAAGGTGCTAAATATATAAGTTGCCTAGATGGAAATAAAGGGTACCATCAAATTCATGCTGAAAAGAATTCACAGAACTATTTGTTGATAACAACACACATGGGAATTTTTAAGTATGTCAGAATGCCATTTGGACCAAAAAATGCTCCATCAGTATTTCAGAAATTAATGGATATAACATTCCATAATGAAATGATTGAGGGATGGTTAATGGTATACATTAATGACATCATAGTGTTCTCTAAAACTTTTGATTAACATTTAATCCATTTAAGGAAAGTATTTCAGAAAATGGATGAAATAAAAATGACCCTTGCATTGAAAAAATGTAAATTTGGGTTTGAATCTTTAAAAGTGCTTGGTCATATTGTATCTGGCTTACAAATATGTGTAGACCAAAATAAAGTGGCTGCAATAAAGAATATTGGCATTCCTCAAAATGTAAAGGATGTACAATCTTTTCTTGGAATGTGTGGTTATTATAGACAATATATTAAAAACTACCAATCAATTGCTGCACCACTGACCACACTGATAAAGAAATCAGAAGCTTTCATTTGGAATAATGAAAGACAACAAGCTTTTGATAAGTTGAAAGAATGTTTAATGACAGCTCCTATCTTGGGATTACCAGATTTCCAATTACCTTTTGTATTATATACAGATGCAAGTTTTATTGGACTGGGTGCTGCTTTGCATCAAAAACAACTTATTGAAGGAAAAATGTCAGAAGTAGTAATCTGCTATATTTCACGTACTCTAAGAAGTGGTGAATTGTAATATGGTGCTACTCAACTTGAATGTTTGGCAGTAGTATGGGCTCTTGAAAAGCTACATTATTACCTTGAAGACCAAAAATTTGAGTTAATAACTGACTGTAGTGCAGTTAAGTCACTCTTAAACATGAAAACTCCTAATAGACACATGTTTAGATGGCAATTAGCTGTACAAGAATACAGAGGACGGATGACTATTACACATAGAGCAGGAACCTTGCACTCTAATGTAGATCTGTTATCTAGAGTACCTCTGCCTAATAATGATGATAATCCTGCTTATGTTCCTGAGTAAGAGATTATTAACATTTATGGCATTTATATTGTAGATCTTGAGGATGAGTTTATGCAATCAATTCTTGATAATTATAATTCAGATCCTGACTTGAGTAAATTAACTACAATATTAAATGATCCATCTAATGCTTCAATGAATGTTTTAATAAAAACATTACCAATTAAGTATAAAGAGGCATTAGAAAAAGGAAAATTTTCCATTGAGGATGGTTTTATATATTACAGGAAAAAATTAAGTAATGTAATTGTAATTCCCGCTTCAATGAAGGAGTTAATGTTAAGTATATGTCATGATGATATATTAGCAGGCCATTTTGACTACCATAAAACATTAACCAGAGTAAAAAACACAGCTTGGTGGATTAACATGTCTGAGGATGTTCAGAAATATGTTGAAACATGTGATTCTTGTCAAAAATCTAAAAGATTAACAGGAAAAAGAGCTGGTTTATTACAACAAATTGAGCAACCAAAAGCTCCATGGGAAATCATTAACATGGACATTGTAACAGGTTTGCCAATAGCAGGGCATAAGAGTTATAACTCCTGCTGGGTTATTGTAGATAGATTTACAAAGATGTGTAAATTTATTCCTACCCACAAAGAGTTTTCTGCAAAGGACTTAGCTTTTTTATGGTGGACACAAATGTTAAACACAGCAGGTTTACCAAAGCAATAGTTTCTGACAGAGATCCTAAATTTACTTCTGAGTTCTGGACGTCACTTATGGATGTTTCAGGGTGTCAATTAAAACTTTCTACAGCACACCATCCACAAACTGATGGGCTAGCAGAAAGAATGATACAAACCTTAGAAGATATGATAAGAAGATACTGTGCTTTTGGTCTTAATTTTAAAGACAATGACAAATTCACGCATGATTGGGTAACCCTTATCCCAGGTTTAGAATTTGCATATAATAGTACAGTACATTCTGTCACTGGGAAAAAGCCATTTGAGTTATGGTTGGGTTATGTACCTAATACCCCTGCTAAAACTCTTAATAAGTTACCTAGATTGGATTTCCATCCAGGTACTAAATCTTTTCTTCAGATGCAGGAATTATGCAGAAAACATGCTCAAGAATGTATAAATAAGGCTTTTGAGTATGAAAAGAAAAGATGGGATAAAGCCCATAAAGAACAAATGTTCAAAGAGGGTGATGAAGTCCTTATTTCAACACTAAATTTCAATTTAAATGGTAATGTTAAATTGAAGGATTCATTCATTGGACCATTTTTAGTTAAAAAGATGGTTGGTAATAATGCTGTTGAGGTTATTCTATATGCACCATATGATAGAAAACATCCAGTATTTCCTATTTCTCTTATAAAACCATACCATTCTAATGATACTGCTCTATTTCCAAGAAGATCAGGAAGGCATAAACAGCAACCTGAAGAAATAGTTGAAAAGGCAGAAATTGAAAAGATACTTAAAAAGAGACACCTTACTAAAGAAAAGGGAGTTGAGTATCTATTATGATTTAAAAATAAATCAAGTGAATATGACCAGTGGATTCCAGAAAATGAAATCTCTGATCTTAAAAATCTCTTGAAAAAATTTAAATCTAAATAATACTGTTTATTCAGTATATGTATTATAAAAATTATTATTTTTATTTTATTATTTCACTCCTTAGTTTTAATTAAAATGTCTTAACATTTTTTTATTGTTTTTTTTGGGGTGAGGGAGTGTCAGCCTAAATATCCTTTGGACTGAGTATTTCTTATGCTTAAAATAAGATAACCTTAAGTAAATTAAGCTTATATTTTAAAAATAATGTTAAAATAATAATATATATTATTTTATTATATATATATATAATTATTATTCTATGATATAACTTATAATAGTTTAAATAGCTTATCCATGGCCTAATAATATTTATTAAGGTGTTAATGGAGTCATAATATACTTATCTTAAGTGATATGAAGTAATTATTGACATACATAAGCTTATATGTATACATAAATCTCATATTCAGTGAAATATGCAGTATATTATGTATATTTAGGTATATAAGTGGGTTTTAGCCCCTTAATGGCCTATAACCTTTGTTTTTCTTCTTATTTTAAGTCATATGGACGAAATCAGTGGACTCACAACGCCTACAGAAGCATAGACACCTATATCAGGCGCATACACCCAGTTTGAACAACTAAAATTACTTCCTTGGATGGTTATTCACGGATTTATGGGTTGAAAGGATGTTTCTGGGTTAATATGGATGCTTGGGGATGTTATTGGGGGCTTGGAAATTTTATTTGTTTCCTTTATATGCTTTTAGTTTCATTAAATCTCTTTTTGATTATTTATTTTACCTGTTTCTTTATGGTATCCGCTTTTATCTGGGTTTTCTATTTATGGTTTGGATCAGTGTTATTATTAATAGTGATGGAGGGTCCTTACTGGAGGTCTGGGTGTTGAAACTGCTTGAAGTGGACGCCATGGGGAGGTGATGGGCCCTCAAAGTGCTGTAATTGCCGGGGATAGCAGTGACATCATCTGGATTGAAGGTCTGTGCACTCCAGTGGATTTGGGTATAAGTAAGGAGGGAGTTTGACAGTTTATTATCATTATTCAATTACTACAATCCAAACAACCACTACTATACAATTATTAGCATTCAGAAATATATTATAAAGCTATTATAAATTGATATTATCTTTATATAAGCTATAACTATATATTATACATCTATTTTCCACCACTAGCACGCATTTAAATCCAAGTATTGTGAGTTTTATTTGAGTATAACTATTCTATTAGTCTTCCCATGAGGTTTAATCACTAAATCATTTATCAATAAGTAGTAGGAACATAAATAAACACTATTATATCATACTTATATACTAGACTATACTGAAAATATTCTTCTCCTCCTTCTTCACCCTGACTTTCTCTTCAGAAAAAGGCTCACTGACTTTGCTGACATATTTGGCACACCCTTCCTGATAAGTGTCCACAGCCAATAACTTCAAATGGGCCTTAAAAGCCTCCTTCACCTTATCCAAGGCAGGCAACTTCTGATCCCCATTAGAAAGAGTTTTCATAAATTACTTTCTTGTCAACTCCTTCAACACATCTATCCTGACATCTCTAGCCAGGGCAGACCAAAAAACATCTTTGGCAGCATTTTCATGTGCCAGCTCCTCCACTTCAACCAAGTATTCCACCACAGGATCAAACTGTAGCAGAGACTTTCTGTAACTATGCAAGTTACCAACACCACCATAAGATTTCCATTCACTGACAACCTTGTTCAGATCCACCATAGTGAACCTGACACCCCATCTATCTACTATCTCCCTATAAAATAACCTCCAATCCCTCTTCTTGTAGCCAGACATGGCAACAATCTCCTTCTGCACTGCCCTATCACTAATGAAGAAGATAATCTGCTTCACCATTTCCAGGTAAGAAGAACCATCCACTCCAGCAGCAGTTTTATACTTCTCTAGAAACCAATTGACATCCTCCCCATTAAACATGGTAACATCCCAAGTTTTAATCTTTACACACTCCTTGACCATCACAGCAGGAGGACCATCTCCCCCCCTGAAAGTCACCACAGGAATATAGGAACCAGAAGCCATTCCTCCAGACCAAAACACCAAAAAGAGCCAACCAAAGAAAACAGAGATTCTAAAGAACTAGCAAGTTCACCCCACGTTGGGTGCCAGAAATGTAGACAATCCTATAGTACTAGCCATAGGCCTTGACCAAGGGAGTTGGAGAAAAACCAGAGAGAAAATCCCCTGTCCCTTTAGAAAAATAGAGTGAGATTTACTTGCTAAAGTAATTTGGTTCCTGTTTGCTAAGCCCCCTTTTAAACACACTTGACTAATTGATGAGCCAATAAAGTAGTCCCCAGACAGACTACCAGACCAAAGAACTGAAATGTAGACCAATGTCCACACCAGAGAAAGCAAAGATACTTGATGTAGGCTGCAAATCCATATCAGAGACAGCAATAATACTTGATATAGCTTTCAAGACTATACCAGAGAACCTGTTGCCAAAGTTGAGTTAAATGAAGAACTAACCTTTCAACAAACACAGCCAATTGTGGCCAAAAAACAGTGAAAACTGAGTGAGGAACAAGGATATCACCTCCGGATGGTTGTATGATAATTAAAGTCGCCCCAAACCGTCTTATTCACTATGTACACACAGACCACTATCTAAGAGCCCATGCACACCAACAAATTTGGCGCCTGTACCAGCCAAATTGAATAAAAAACCCTTTAGAAGCGCTCCCCAACCTTCTAAAACACAGGTGGGCAGGCGCCCAATGTTGGAGGTGCTACCTGAAGCGGCCTGGCCTCCCTGAAGCCAGAAAACCAATAAGAACAACTAATCTACTTAGAAAAATTTACTACAACTACTAAAACCCTTAAAACACGGAATTTCACTATAACAACATTGTGACATGAAATATAGAGCTAAATTATCCCTATCCACTGATACTAAGTACTTAAACCTAAGACTTAAGGTTAGCCCGTAAAAGACAAAAAACAAAATTAAACAGCTATCTTTTGTAACTGAAGAATGAAGAAATGACCCCTTAAAACTTAGAATATGAAAAATATTATCAAGACATGAACTATACAGAAAAGCCGGGGCTATCCAATGATAGTACCCACATACCCGCAGTCCCAATATTCAGCGAATAAAATCAGAAAAACACCCAGTTCTCAAACAGATGCCAATTAAGACATGCACAAACAGCACCAAACAACACAACAAAGGCCCCTGCCAATGTTGGAAGACCACACTGTTAACACCAATTTGGTATACCAACTTTGATAGCAAGTTGATTATTCTTTTCAAAAGCTTTATTGCAGAGTTTTTTGAGACAAAGAGCAAGAAAAGTATTAAAAGAAGGTAAGGTGTCCCATAAGCAAAAATTCTCATCTTTTTCATCTTTAGATAATTTTTTAAGTAAAGAATAAATGCCTATGAAAATAAAATGAGTAAAATGATTTTAAGAATGAAGCATATATTATCAGACATACCAAGAGAATAGCCTTTAACAAATCCTGGTCTAAACATGAAATTAATTAAGTGAAATTTAGAAAAAAGGCTCAACATTAAAGGTCAATATCTCAGAAAACAATGAAAAAAATTCAAATCCATTTATGGAAAAAAAGATAGGCTTTAGAAGAATCTTCAGCTAAAAGAACATAAGATTCAAATAAATCTAACCCTAATTTTGACACTGATTTTCAAAATTGCACAAAAATTTAAAAATTTATAATGAAAATTTCAACAAGATGGAGATATTAGCCTAGATAATCATCAGATAAGTGTTTCAGAAGCCTTATTCTCTAAGTATTCAATACAAAAACATAAAATATATTAAGTAATATTTGGAAAAAAAGGCTCAACTTTTCAGGTCAAAATTTCAGCAACCACTGAACCAAATTCAAATCTGTTTATAGGAAATGAAAGATAGGCTTTAGAAAAATATTTAGTTAAACAAAATGTGATTTAAATAAGCCTAACCCTAATTCTCTACATAAAAAAATGAAGTAAAAAAATTAAATTGGGAAAAAAAAGCTCAAATTTAAAGGTCAATATCTCAGCAACCACTGAACCAAATTCAAATCTGTTTGTGGGAAATGAAAGGTAGTCTTCACAATAATATTTTACTAAAAGGTAATTAGATTCAAATAAACATTACCCTAATTCCAATTCTGATTCTCAAAATTTTAAAAAAACATGAAAAATGATAATTGAGATGAGAACAAGAAGAGTTTAATAAGTCCACTGTTATCAAGATAAGATTCATGCATATATTCAAATATTAAATTTTTATAGCAGGAAATAGATATCATTAAGGCATAAAAAAAGGTAATTAAACTTACCTTGATTGAAAAGTAGGAAAAATAGAGGTAGAAAGAATGATTTTGGAACTTGGGCAAAATTGAATATGGAGTAAGTGAAATGAATAAAGAATGTGCAATAGGGGGTTTCAGTTCTGGAAAATTCACACTTTCAAATCCACACTTAAAATTGACCGAATCCGCACTTATTTAAGTGTGGATTTCTAAAACACACTAGCCCCAACACTGGTGGATTTTAAAATGAGACAAGTCATTTATTTCACTCAAATCTGCACTTTCTCAACCTAAATTTCTGGTTTCACAATTCTCACTACTCTCCCTCTCTCTCACCTCCCACTACCTCTCCTTTCCCTTTGTAACCTTCTCTACTTGCAGCTCCTATCACCTCTCCCCTTTCAATTCCCCTCTTCCTCTCACTCCTCTGTGCACATTAATTCACTCCCATCTTTCACTACACTTCCTCTCTTTATTAAACCTCTCACTTCTCACTCATGATTGAATTATAGGCAACCAAACATCCCAAAAACCAAAAAAGTAACTTCATAAAAAAAGGAAGGAGTGAAATTTCTTGCTCCTTTTGTACAAAACACTTATGAGCAAGTCAACAAAGTTGCTTTCTCATGTCTCAAATATTTTAGTATATTTCAAATTTCAAAAAGAGGATTTTAGAAGTATATCAAACTTCTGAATTTCATTTGCTCTCACCTAGCTACAATTTTAGAGCATTTACAGCCAGTTTCCTAACTATAAGAACATTATTTTTATTTTTTAATCTTTAATTAGGCTAGTGCACTTTTTTCCACAGTTTTATAGTGAAATTGTCATTTATCTTTTTCTTAATGCTGTATCTGGTGGTGAGAAAGGTGGTTGTAGTGGTGAGAAAGCTGGTTGTGGTGGTGGGTGAGGCAGTTGAGGGGGTTAGTAAGGTGGTGATGGTTGAGTGAGTGGTGGTGGTGGTAGTGGTGGTAGTGAGCAAGGTGGTGGTGGTGGTGGTAGTGAGCAAGGAGGTGGTGTTGGTAGTGAGCAAGGAAGAGGAGGTGGTAATAGTGGTAGTGTCACGCTGTGGTAGCCTAAAGTTTAGTATGGCACCTAAGTACGTAAATGGAGTTATTACGGCATGCAAGATTGGTGTTATTAATTTTATATAAAAGGGTTTTATTTAATTTATTTGAGTTTTAAATATGAAGAAATTGGCCACGAGCGAATGCCTACACAAAAAAATTTATTTTACGGAGAAAACTTATTTTTACGGTCTGAAAGGTTTATAAGTATCAAGTCGAGTCACTCAAGAACCTTGGGAAATTTTCCCAGAATTTTTACTATTTTTCTTATATTTTTAAATCAATTTTAAAGTTTTATAGAAATATTTACGTTATCAGAAATTACTTAAATTTGATAAATTTTCACGGAGTAATTAGAGCTGCGCAGACTACGAAAATTAAGTTGGAATATAAAGGGGAAGTAGCTCTATCATGTGTAATTTTTCTAGACGTTTTATTGTAGTTTTTAAGGTTCTAATTGAGTCCAGAAGTCCGGATGGACTCCGTACGGACTCCGCTTTGACTCCGTACGGAGTCCGTACGGGCTCCGGATTGACTCTGGAAGAGCTCTGGAGGGGAAAACTTAGGCACGTGACTAGGAATACTTAAGCACCTCTCAAACTTGAAATTGAAGGGGGGGACATAACATACAGCTTAATCTTTAACCACCACGGTCTCATTTTTATTACTCAACAAATTAAAATAAATTGTAATACCCTTATAACTTTATATTTTATATATAACATTTTAGAAATACTACTCAACAATTTAAATGACACTTCATACAGGGTATCTATAGAAAGGTCTTCATCTCTGGGACTTGATTATTGCTGTCTCATAAAAATTCAAATTATTATAAAAACATAAAAGTCAATCTTTTCAGATCTTTCACTGGTACACCTTAATTGTTGTTATCAGTATTTCTTTTATCAACAGCCACTTTCTTTAAATCTCAAAAAGCGTTAATTATTTTATAGTTTCATTATTTTCATCAATCAGATCCAAGTAGATTGGTTAGCTTAGTGATTTAGAATTCCCATTTTGTTATTTTTATTGGAAGGACGGGGTTTTCAGCTAAATCCACATATCTCCTCCGGATCCTGCTTACAGCAAGGCTACTGTAAGAGTTTACCTTACCATAGTTGGCGCCCAACGTGGGGTTCGAATTCTCAAGCTTTCTTTAAAGACTTACTTGGATCAAGAACGTTATTAGCCATGCAAGAGGCTTATTTTCTGGAACTCTGATTGGATTTTTGTTATTGGCTTGCAAGAGGCTTGTTATTTTATCGATTGTTAACGCTTTTCATTACTTATTGGGATGTCTTCTTCTGCTGTTGCTTCTGGATCTTCTAACCCTCTTACTCCCTCAGTTAGAATTGTTTCTTGGGATGGCCCAAGGTTTGATGGGGAGGAGGTTAAATGGTTTATTAGCAGGTATGAAGCTGCTGCTGCTGTTGATGGTGCTTCTCATGTGGATATGGTGAAGCAAGTTAGATTTTTTATTGCTGATAGGGAGGTGGAAAAAGAGGTTATTGCTATGCAGGCATTCAAGGACAAGGATTGGGTTAAGCTTTCTAAAGCTATGGTTGATAGATGGGGTGTTAGGTTTACTATGATGGACCTCAATAAAATTGTTGGAGACTGGCAAGCAAAAGGTGGAGATTCTTCTATGGCTGACTTCAAAAAGCTCTGTGTTCAGTTTGATGAAGTGGTGGAATATCTCATATTGGTGGATGAGTTAGTGCATGAGAATCAAGCAAAAGATTTGTTTTGGACAGCATGCAGTAGGGATATTCAAATGGACGTCTTGAAGGATCTTTCAAGAAAATATTTGATGAAGGAACTGCCTAATGGTGAGCAGAAACTGCCGGCTCTGGAGGTTATTAAAGAAAACATTCAGGCCCATCTCAAGTTGTTAGCATTCGACAAATATCAAGAGTCCTGCACTCAATATGTTAGCAAGGTTAGTGAAGTTTTGGCCGAAAACAATGATATTATGGTCAACACCCAGGAGGCCAACAAGGCACAAATGGGATTACCTGCTGCTAAAGTTGAGGGAAATGTAAATAATAAGATGGTCAATCACTTGGCCGATTTAACAAAACAGTTAAAAATATTTGTTCAAGAAACCCAGAAGGCCAATAAGGCCCCAATTGCTTCTTCATCGACGTCGACTTTTTATCAGTCTAGAGGTTATGAACGTCGAAATTATAATGGCAATAATAATGGTAACCGCTTCCCAGGCAATGGGAGAAATGGTGGGAATGGTGGTAATGGATATAGAGGTGGCTACGATGAGCCAAAGGTGTGCTCCTACTGTAATAGGAGAGGGCACAGAGCAACGGTTTGTTTTGCTCTTGATAAGGATATGGATGCTGGGCGAGTTTTATTTGATGGTAAAGTTTATAAATTTCCTGATGGTTCATTCATCAAGCCCAGTGATGGACAGTCTCCTTCTGATTTGGTCAGAAGAAGTTTAACGGCTGAAAGGAGAGCCAGATTTGAAGAGGTGACGGATGAAGATGTTAATGCCAAAAGTGGCAAAAATGGTAATGGTAATGGTGGTAAAGCTGACAAGGGCAAGGAGAAAGAGGTCAGTAAAGCCACATTTTCTACTTCTTTTGGAGGTTTAGAGCTGGCGACAGTTGCCCAGGTGGAGGGTAGCTGTATGGCCGGCGAATACGATGTTAATGCTTCTAGAAGAGCAGCTGCTACTAAGGCGAAGAGTAGCATCCAGAGCCAATTGAGGGCTAATCCTGGAAAGGCCAATAACAAAGTGAACCCTTACTCTAAGGACAAGAATTCTAGTGCTCAAACTGCCGCCAACAAATTGAACCCTTACTCTAAGGACAAATTATATAAAATGCAGAAGGGGATTGCTGATATGGGGCCCCCTAGTTATGGCAAGTTTGATTTAAATGGTGAGCCTATGCCAGAGGATGATTCGGATTCTGAGGAGGACGTACCGTTGGCGTCTCTACCCAGACCAAGTTTTAGCGGTCCCATCCCAATGGAGGGTGTAAGAAGGACTAGCGATGGATCAGGATTAGTGCAAGAAGCTGGTGACGGAGTTAGGGTTATAGAAAGTGAAGATGTTATAATGGGGGGTGAAGATGGCTCGGTTGGACCTCAAGAGGTACCCAGGGCCAAGGTTGTTAAATAAAAGGTCCAGTATGAGCGTCCAGTAGTTTCTGGTCAAGCTAATGCGATGGACGCAGTTTTGAATAGGGTGAATCAACTGCAGATTCCCTTATCTTTGGGGGAGTTATTTACGATTAGTCCGGCGCTTGCTGAAAAGCAAAAGAAGCATTTGACGAGGCGTCGGGTTTCCACTGGAGAGGTGGAATATATTTGTGAAAATGCTGAAAAGTTTGGGGAAGATGTAGATACACATTTTTCCGCTCCCCTGGGTTACCTGGTGGTAACTCTAAATGGTAAAGAAGTAAAGGCCTTGGTCGATTCAGGGTCTCAAATTAATTTAATTTCATTGGAGCAAGCGACGAGTATAGGCTTGCCAATTAAAAGTGGAACTGGGGGAAACCTCAGAGGTATTGGAGGGCATGCAACAGAGCTGATGGGTACTGCTGAGCATGTCAGGTTAGGCATTGGTGGATCTGTTGGTAAGGTTCACTTTTATGTGGCCAGAGGAGCAGTCAAAACTGTTCTTGGTGGTCCTTTTTTGATGGATTTTGAGGCCAGGATAGGGTATCAAGCTGGCATGGGGATTAGTTTGGAGATCACTGGTGAAGATATGCGGAGGTTACATATGCGGTTAGCACCTCCTGGAGATGAAGGTTGGGAAACACGGCCAGGGATTACTACTCTGTGCCAGTGTTGTGTTTGCACCAAGAAGCGGCATATAAAACGGACGGCTTCTGGTGAATTATGTTTGTTGGAAAGGGATGAATGCCCTCATTTTTTGGGGTAGCAGGGGCTGATCGCTCAAATGTTGTAATCTCTCCTCAGGATGAGATCCCGGATTGCAATAGGTCAGCTCACTTGGAGATAATTCAAGTGGATTCTCAATTATTTTCTGTTAATATTACTTTGGAGTGCAAATACGTTTTGGACTTTTCTATATGTTTATTGGATTTACCCTGTTTTTCTATTAAATTTAAAAATGGTAAAAAAGGCAAAATGGGCCAAATTAGGTTGGATAAAAATTGGAAGGGTATGTTTTTGGACCTCCAGCAAGAGGTTAAACTGCAAGTATCTCATTCTATTATGGACCTCCAGCAAGAGGGTAAACTGCAAATATCACATCAAAATCTGATAAAAAATCTCAGTATAATTAAAACCCAAAAAAATAATTTTTGTGAAAATTCAATTCCGGTCCTCCAGCAAGAGGGTAAACTGCCAACTTTCTTTACAGGTGATTTACTGTTGGATAAGGGAAGCAAAGGTGTTGGAAAATCTGTTTATAAATTAGACGAGGGAAAGGAGAAAAGGGTAAAATTTAAAAACGAAATAAAATATTTTTCTAATTTTTCTTATTCCGATTCTGACGATGAAGAAGATTCATTTGATGAAAGTTTTAATGGCGATGTTTTACCTCAAGTTTATTTAGATGTGGACGCAGCCAAATATAAGAAAGTAGCAAATAAAGTTCGACCTATTAATGAACCGCTACCTGCTGAATTAAATCCACCTTTGAGAAGACCAAGGTTATCAAGAGATCCTTATGAAAGTCCCTTGGTAAAGAATCCGCCTGATTTTTCTGAGACGTCAAGAATCACTTTTGAGAGACTGGGTGTTGTTAATTTTGGACCTGATGGTTGGTTGTCTGGAGAAGAGAAGAAGTTTTTGTTGGATGTGATGGTCAAGCGAGAGAAGGCCATTGCTTTTGTAGAAGAGGAGAGGGGTGTGTTGAAGCATTCCTATGGGGAGCCTTACAAGATTCCTGTGGTATGTCATGAACCGTGGCAGCAGAAACCGATTCCTATTCCGGCTGCATTGAAAGAAGCCTATATTGAAGTTGTCAGAGAACGGATACGCACTGGACTGTATGAGCAATCAACGTCAAGTTATTCTAGTCCTGTATTTTGTATCAAGAAACCGAATGGCAAGCTTAGAGTTGTTCATGATCTTAGGGAATTAAATAGGGTTACAATAAAGGATGCTGGGATACCGCCTAGTGCTGAGGAGTTTGTTGAAGCGTTTGAAGGGAGAGTGTGTAATGGATTGGGAGATATTATGGGTGGATATGATGAGAGAGAGTTACATCCGGACTCAAGGCCTCTCACTACATTCAATACACCACTTGGACATTTACAGTTAACAAGATTACCTCAAGGAGCAACAAATTTGGTTGCAGTTTATCAAGCTCAGATGGCTTGGATCCTTCAAGATGAAATTCCACAATATGCTGGAATCTTTATAGATGATGGAGGAATTAAGGGACCAACAACTGACTATGATAACCAGGTGTTGGAAGAGAATCCCGGGATACGCAAATTCATTTGGGAGTTTGCAATTACTTTAGAAAGAATCTTGTTTCGAATTGAAGAGGCTGGTTTAACTATTTCAGGTTCAAAATTTTCATGTTGTGTGCCAGCCTTAGAAATATTAGGCCATGTGGTATGTAGAGAGGGTAGGATTATGTCCAAGAAGAAAGTTAACAAAATTCAGTCCTGGCCAAGACCCAAGAATACGACCGAAGTTAGAGGGTTTTTAGGCGTTTGCGTATATGTTAGAATGTTTATCAAGGACTTTTCTTCATTGGCAGCTCCATTGAGACTGTTAACAAGAAAGGATGCAGACTGGGAGTGGGATGAAGAGTGTGAGAAGGCGTTCGTGAAGTTGAAGGAGGTTGTGGGGAAGGATTTAGTCCTGCACAAGTTGGAATATGGAAAAGATGCTGGTAGAATTTATTTAGCAGTTGATTCAAGTCAGGTTGCAGCTGGGGCGGTTCTGTCTCAGATGGATAAAGCTGGTTACATCAGGCCAGTTAGGTATGAATCTGTAGTATTTACTGAGGTCGAATCAAGATATTCTCAACCGAAATTGGAGTTATGTGGTGTGGCGAAAATACTGAAGAAACTTCAGCATATTTTGTGGGGGCAAAATTTTGAGTTGCAAGTGGATGTGAAATCATTAATCCAGATGATTAATTCCCCAAGTTTACCGAACGCACCCATGACGAGATGGGTAGCTTTTATTCAACATTTTTCGTTTGATTTAGTTCATAAGCCTGGCAAAACTTTTACTATGCCAGATGGTTTATCAAGGAGACCACCCACTGAAGAAGATTCAGACTCAGAAGAGTTCGATGAAGATATACCTATTATCAAAGCCAGCACTAAAGGAGCTGAAGACTTTCCATACCTCCCCCATGAGGTTAAACTGGCAGGACTATTGTGTTTAGATTATGGTGTTGATGACCTCCACCAAGAGGATAAACTGGAAAATAGTTTTTATGTTAATAAAGGTGTTGGAAAAGGTGTAGATAAATTCGGCAGAGAGGAGGTAGAAGAAGATGTGGTGTATGTAGAGGAAAATGGATTGGTAGTGTGGGATAGTAGTAAATTAAGGAATGGTGTATATGTTGGAGAATTAGAGAACTTAAATAAAAAGGTGGATAAAGAGAAAGAGGTATTTTCAAATACGGTTTTCGAAGGATCCAAAGGTTCAGAAGAAAAACGTCGACATTGCTCGATTAAAGATTTATTTAGGGGTCAACGATTATTGGCTCATTCATGTGCAGGTGATATTGGTGATAGAGAAGTCCCTATTGATGTTATATTAATCAATTTTCAAGATGAAGTCTGGTGTCAGACTGGTTTTTATTTTTTGTTAGTCAAATATTTGTTGACTTTAGAGAGGCCAGAAGATTGTGAAGACGATGAATGGGTGGCTATCAAGAGGAAGTCATCTACGTTTTACCTATCTGGTCGACGTTTAATGAGGAGGAGGTATCCAAATCCTCAAGTAGTTATAACTCAACAGAAGGGGCAAGAATTAGTTTTTAAATCACTGCATGAAGATCTCGGGCATAGAGGCGTTGGAGAAACATTTAGAAGAATTTCTGATCGATTTTGGTGGCCTGGCATGAAGATGGCTGTTAAACAGTGGGTTCAGTCATGCGAAGAATGTCAAAGACGAAGTTATTTAAGGCCAAAAGAACCTGGACACGCGACCGGTGAATATACGCTCTTTGGAAGAGTTAGTTTAGATGCCGTTCATATAAAAGAGGGACAGTATAAATATTTAATTGTGGCCAGAGATGATTTATCTGGTTGGGTAGAGGCAGCGCCTCTTATTAATTTAACTGCCAAAAATGTGGCAGAATTTTTGTTGAATAATTGGGTATATAGGTATGGGGTGATGAAGTTGGTGACGGTAGATGGAGGTCCTGAATTTGGGACAGAGTTTAAAGAGGCCGTATTGAAAGTTGGATCAAAGGTTAGGGTAGCAACCCCATATTATCCTGAAGCTGAAGGCATGGTTGAAAGAGGGCATCAAGTTATTAAGGATGCTTTAGTTAAAATGTGTGGGACAAGTGCCGAAAAGTGGAGGCACTATTTACCTTTAGTTTTATTTGCTGATCGAATCACTGCCAAAAGGACGACCGGATTTTCACCTTATGAACTTGTTTTTGGACAGAAAGCAGTTTTACCGGTTGATTTAGAAGCTGAATCATATCTTGGAGTTGACTGGGACACGGTCAAAACTACTGAAGAATTATTGTGTGCAAGAATGATGCAGCTAGAAAAGAAAGAAAAATATTTAGAAAAGGCATATTCACGGATGATGAAGATCCGAAATCAATCAGTTAGATATTGGGATGAGCGGTTGGCACATCAATTAAGGAAACCTTTGAACCCAGGTGATATGGTCTTGGTGTATAATAGGAGTTTTGAAAGCCAGTGGGGAAAGATGTTTGGAGATAGGTGGAATGGACCGTATAAAATTAAGGAGCAAGTTTCCGGCGGTTCATATGTGCTAGAAGAGTTGGATGGAGTAGTATTAAAGAAGAGGGTAGCAGCCAATCAAGTGAAACGGTTCTATCCTAGAGGCACCAGGAGTGCCGAAGTCTTCCTCCGCAATGAGGATAAACTATGAAATTTATGAAATTATATGGACGAACTCCGAAATGAGGATAAACTACAATTTTAATGACATTTATCAAATTTTATGGATTCCTCCGCAATGAGGATAAACTATGATATCGACAATATTTTATGACGACCTCCGCAACGAGGATAAACTATCTTCTTTTTTTATTAAAATACTTTACTATCATTACACTGTATATGGTCAACGAAACTGTGATGAAACTTAACGAAATGCACGAAGACCTTCTTTGAAATTTTCGAAAACTTAAAATTCTTAAAATATGGGTGAAGATAGTGTTGGAAATTTTTTTAAAATTTATTGGAAGAAGTGTTCACAGGGGAACCTTCTTAATTTAATATTGGCAAGTGTGGGGGTAATTGATGGGCTGGCTGCTCTATACACAATTACCCCATAATGTTCGTTTCCAAAATTTTCCCTGTTTCTAGTTGAATCCTGGCTTTGTCTTTTAATTTTAGGAAGTCCACTAAGACTATAAACTGGAACAAATCAAGAGACACCGCTCTCAACGCCGGATTCAAGATTCTTTTTTATTTTATTTTGTTTTTGATTTTTTTTAATGTTAGATTGTGATTTCTTTTCTTTAATATATATTATGAATTAATGTAAAGGTGATGCTCACTGGTGGTCTCTAATCATTTTTATAAATTGGAGGGAGCCCACCCAGTGATCATCATTATAAAAATTATCTTCTAAAAACTTTCATTTATTTTCTTTTCTTTTCAATTTCTCAAAATTGTGTAACCACATCAAGTTGCACTTGGATGTGGGTATGATGTCGAGGGTACGGCTCATCAAATGGCCGGGGGGCATCTTTTAAAATTTTATTTTAAAATTTTTTTTTTTTTTATTACTTTTTTTATCTTTCTTTTCACACTCCTTTATCTTTCTTTAAAAATTAAATTTTAACTTTTATTTCAAAACTATCTTTTCTAAAATCTTTTATTTTAAATTTAAAAAATCAAAAAAAAAAAAAAAAAATTAAAAAAATTAAAATTAAAATTAAAAAAAAATAAAATAAAATAAAAATAATAATAATAATAAAAATAAAAATAAAAATAAAATAAAAATAAAATAAATAATATAAAAAAAATAATAATAATAAAAAAAAAAAAAAAAAAAAAAAAATTAAAATTAAAATTAATTAATTAAATCAAAAATTATTATTATATTTCTTAGTTTTATTTTTCAGTCTTCATTCTTTTTTAGTTTTATTGATTTAGTTTAGACAGGAAACAGGGTCTAGGGAAACTCAATACCTATGGGATTTTACTTCAAGACATCTGTTAGTCCTCCAAGACTTTAAACTGGCTACTTTTCAAGACGTTCTTTAAGGTTTTTTTTTACACGTATTTTGGAGCTGTTAGTCCTCCAAGACTTTAAACTGGCTACTGTTCAAGACGTTCTTTAAGGTTTTTTTTTACACGTATTTTGGAGCTGTTAGTCCTCCAAGACTTTAAACTGGCTACTGTTCAAGATGTTCTTTAAGGTTTTTTTTTACACGTATTTTGGAGCTGTTAGTCCTCCAAGACTTTAAACTGGCTACTGTTCAAGACGTTCTTTAAGTTTTTTTTTTATACGAATTTTGGAGCTGTTAGTCCTCCAAGACTTTAAATTGGCTAATTTTCAAGACTATCGTTAAAATTTTTTTTTTTTTTTTTTGGATTTGTAAGGTCCACCAAGACCTTAAACTGGAGTGTTATCAAATGTTAGGTCCACCAAGACCTTAAACTGGACTGTTATCAAGCTGTTGGGTCCACCATGACCTTAAACTGGATTTCTTATCGATTAAATGTTTGGTCCACCATGACTTTAAACTGGTAGTTCATTCATTGTTTAGTCCACTATGACTTTAAACTGGAAAATTAATATCTGCAGGATAATTCAACATTCATTGGACCACTATGGCCTTATACTGGATTACTTGTCGATCAATTGTTTGGTCCACTATGACATTAAACTGGATTATCAAATTTATTCAATCTTTGGTCAAGCCTAGGCCTTACTTAGGAATATATCAAGATATTTATGCACCTAAACGATCTTTGGTCCACCAAGACCATAAACTGGCAATTGATTATATGTTTGGTCCACCAAGAATTTAAACTGGAATGTCAATCTTGTTTGGATAACTCAATTCAATCTTTTAATTTATCACTTTCCACTAAGACTCTAAACTGGTTATTCAATTATTTCTGGAATTGGGTGTTGATAAGCTTTAGGAGGTTAAAATTTTAGGTGGTGATGATGCTAAAGAAAGCATAATGGTTAATTAGGTGAAATTTGTGGCGCTTTAACATGGTCTAAAGTTAATATTATTATTGGAAGCCTGGCAAAAGTATTTTATGGGTTTGCTGTATAGCAAAGTTTGAAAATTGTGATGAAGGAATCAGAAGTTAGGATGGTAGTTGGATTTTAGGGAATTATTTTTTTTAGTGCCTCATAGTTAGGCCATTTTTTTTTTGGTGTGAAGCTTGGAGGACCTTATGGCGAGATTGGAATCATAGAATTCGGCTCAGTGGGGGGCCCTATGAGGTTGGAATCAGGAGTATTCGGCTCATAGGAAGATCCACTCTCTCAATGCTGTGACAAGAAGGAAGACTGGTATATGGGAGTCTGAAGGGATTCAAACCTTGCTCTCAGTAGTGGAATCATCACAAGATTTATATTATTTTATGTTATATCAAGCCAGAGAAGAAGAAAGAACCTTTTTATTATGAAGATTTAAAAGAAGACCAGCTAAAACAAATTTATCAAATTATTTTATTAGAAAAGATAATTCTTTTGGAAGTGTTCAACCACTTATGCAAAGTTTTAAGAATGGGGACATTCTCGATTGGAGGGAGGATGTGGTAGCCTAAAGTTTAGTACGGCACCTAAGTATGTAAATGGAGTTATTACGGTGTGCAGGATCGGCGTTATTATTTTTTATAAAAAGGGTTTTATTTAATTTATTGGAGTTTAAAATATGAAGAAATTGGTCACAAGCGAATGTCTACACAAATACAATTTATTTTGCAGAGAAAACTTATTTTTACGGTCTGAAAATTTATAAGTATCAAGTCGAGTCACTCAAGAACCTTGGGAAATTTTCCCAGAATTTTTACTATTTTTCTTATATTTTTAAATGAATTTTAAAGTTTTATAGAAATATTTACGTTTTCAAAAATTACTTAACTTTGATGAATTTTCACAGGGTAATTAGAGCTGCGCAGACTACGAAAATTAGTTTGGTATGTAAACGGGAAGTAGCTCTATTATGTGTAATTTTTCTAGATTTTTTATTATAGTTTTAAGGTTCTAAATTGGGTCCGGAAGTCCGGACGGACTTCGTTTCGACTCCGTACGGACTCCGCTTTGACTCCGTACGGACTCCGTACGGACTCCGTACGGGCTCCGGATTGACTCTGGAAGAGCTCTGGAGGGGAAAACTTAGGCACGTGACTAGGAATACTTAAGCGCTTCTCAAACTCGAAATTGAGAAGGGGACACATCATACAGCTTAATCTTTAACCACCACAGTCTCATTTTTATTACTCAACAAATTAAAATAACTTGTAATACCCTTATAACATTATTATTTTTACATAACATTATAGAAATACAATTCAACAGTTTAAATAACACTTCATACAGGGTATCTTTAGAAAGGTCTTCATCGCTGGGACTTGATTATTGCTGTCTCATAAAAATTCAAATTATTATAAAAACATAAAAGTCAATCTTTACAGATCTTTCACTGGTACACCTTAATTGTTGTCATCAGTATTTCTTTTATCAACAGCCACTTTCTTTAAATCTCAATAAGCTTTAAATATTTTAGAGTTTCATTAATTTTATCAATCAGATCTAAGTAGATTGGTTAGCTTAGTGATTTAGAACACCTACTTTGTTATTTTTATTGGAAGGACGGGGTTTTCAGCTAAATCCACACATCTCCTCCGGATTCTGCTTACAGCAAGGCGACTGTAAGAGTTTACCTTACCATAACGTAGCTACAAGGAGTGTGCAAGGCAAGGTAGTGGAAGAGTCAGATGATGAAGATGATTCAAGGGGAAGTCAAGACAGTAGTACTCATCTTTAAGAAGGGGAGTATTCTGAAGACGACGCATCTATTGATGAGGGAGTAGAGTTGTTAAGGTTAAATTTGGAAGGTAATAGTCAACCAAATTTTTGTGATAAAAAGGTTTGGCGCAATATTGAGAAGCGCGCTAAAGGCTATTTTATTAAAAATGGGAATTTATGGAAGAATAGAACTTTGTCTCCTCAGTTAGTTGTCCAAACTAGGGAAGGGAAGGAGAAGATACTCAGGGAGTTACATGAGAATTTAGCACATAGAGGTCAAGATGAGACGTATTGCAGAGTTAGGGAAAGATTCTGGTGGCCCAATATGAAAAATGAAGTAAGAGATTGGGTTAAATCTTGTCCTGAATATCAGCGCAGGAGTTACAGAAAGCCAAAAGAGAAAGGTAGAGCAATGGGAAAAGATACTGTTTTTGGTAGGGTCAGCTTAGATGCAGTTCATATAAAAGAAGGACACTTTAAATACTTGGTAGTAGCCAAGGATGATCTATCAAGATGGGTTGAAGAAGCACCATTGGTAAATCTCAAGTCAATTAATGTAGCTGAATTTTTTAAGAAAGAATGGATTTACAGTTATGGGGTAATGAAGATGGTAACTGTAGATGGTGGCTCTGAATTTGCTGGAGAATTCCAAGAAGTAGTAAAAGGTATTGGCGCAAAGTTACAAGTTTCAACACCATATTATCCTGAAGCAGGGGAATGGTAGAAAGAGGGCATCAAGTTATAAAGGATGCGCTAGTCAAATTATGTGGAAATAATGGGCAAAATGGAAGAACTACTTGCCATTAGTTTTGTTTGCGGACAGGATTTCAGTTAAAAGAACAACAGGGTTTTCACCGTATGAACTGATGTTTGGTCAAAGGGCGGTATTACCTATTGATCTGGAGGCTGGATCTTTTCTAGGATGTGACTGGGATCAAGTGCGCTCAACCGAAGATTTAATTCTAGTGAGGGTAGCACAGCTTGAAAGGAAAGACGAGTTTGTGGAGAAGGCGTAAGAAAGAATGAAGCAGATCAGGGACAAGTCAGTTAAATATTGGGATGAGCGCTTAGCGCATAGGTTAAGAAAGCCATTGAACCCGGAAGATTTGTTTTTGGTTTATAATAGAAGTTTAGAAAGCCAACGGGGCAAGATGTTTTCTGACAGATGGAATGCTCCATATAGGATAAGAAAGCAGGTAACTGGAGGGTATTATTTACTGGAAGAATTGGATGGTACTGAGTGGAAGCGACATGTGGCTTCAGATGAGATCAAAAGATTCTACCCAAGGGGTGTTCCAATGATACAAGATAACCTCCACATTGACGAAAAATTACCATAATAATACCTCTGGGAAATGGCTAAAACTATCAATGATTTTTTACGTTTTTATGTTACCTCCGGGTAGAGGTTAAACTATCAATGATTTTTTATGTTTTTTTTTGTTATCTCCGTGAAGAGGTTAAACTAACAAGTTATGTTAAGTTTTGTTTTTCTAAGAGGACTCACAGGAGGCTTTGACACAGTTGTGACGGATAGAGGGCGCTAACTGGAAGTTAGGGGGACTATGGCTGAACAGGCAACTGGCATAAGCGCTTAGATGAGGGCATAGAGGAAAATGAAATCTTATATATATTTTTTCATTGTTAGAGGGGACATGACCAAATTAGTAATTGGATTAAAGGATATGTGTTCCATGTAAACGCAAAAGACGCTGGGAATTTAGCTAATGGGTTAACTAACCAGGAGTGGAATAGTGGTTTATTGATGGGGCACTCTACAGTTCAATTCTTATTTTACATGGTATATTGCTGTATCGCAGTAAAGGCGGTAAAGATTTATGATATAAAAGTTTATTTATGATTTTTTTTAGGGTTTACAGTTTTTTAAAGAAAGTAGAGGGAGCAAAGTTAGGTGCTCTGTAGTATGGAAGACAGGTGTAATAAAATAGCGCCATATCTAAAAAGATTATTTGAAGGCATAGCATGAAAATATATGAAGACTATATACAGGGAGAATGGACAGAGGAGGCTTATAAGGAGAAGCGCTAGTGGGCTATTCGGTATCAGGGTGAAAGCTAATAGGATATCCTTTCCAGTCTTCAGGCATGACAAAGCAATGGGGATTGACGGGGAATCCAAGAATATTTGATGAGCTGTTTTTTTTCATTAGTTGACCTATTGGTTCTATATAGGGTATAGCAAGATTCAAGTTCAGCATCAGAAAATTCTGGTGCATTAGAATAGGATAGAGACATAGCGTCATATATAAGACAAAGTCTGGAAAACATTTGCATGGAATGGAAAAAAGGTAAAGGAATAGGAACCCATCCCAGGGGGATGGATTCATTGAAGCCTGACAAGGAGTCAGTGGACAAGGAGAGCGTAAGTATAATAAAGGATACTTACTTTCTAATAAGTTTTGTGGGCGCACTGTTGGTGAAGTAATGGTAACCGCATCAGGAGCAGCTGCAGTGGAGCCTGAGCGCATAGAAGCATTAGAGCTTGGAGTGGAAGAAGGTGTAGCGCTAGGCTGAATAGATATTTTGCGCCTGGGAAAACTAGGAAGTGATGGTGATTCATAAGGAACATTATTATTAGTGGAGATAGTGGGACTAGTGGTTGTAACTATGAGAGCGCTACTAGTAGAGCTAGGTGGAAAGCAAATATAACAAGTAGGCTGAGGAGCATTCTGGTTAAAAGATATATTGCAAGTTTTGTGGTATCCGAAGCAATTGTCACAGGCAGGTCTAAAGGAGGCATACCCCCAAGGTTTAGAAAATGTACAATGAAAGTTGCGGCTTTTACAAAACAAGGATGCTTGATCTTTGGAAACCGTACAATATTTAGTCATAATATTTGGATGAAAGAGATCTAGGTTATGAGAAAGGCTATTGATAAGATAACAATGGCATCATAAAGGAGTCATCAGTTGCGCCATGTCTGACTTGAGCGCTGGATGGTTTCTAAGAAGATAATGAAAAATTTTCGTCATAATGAATTACCCAAGGAAAGGAAAATCTGTCGCAGTCAAGGGAAAGTCATATATTGCAAAGATCTGAATATTACAAGAGAGCGCATGCATATACAATGCAGGGGAAGTATTTGATGCTATAGAAAGTAGCAACAATCTCAAGTTGTTATTTTTTGTTGTTTCATCATTCATAAGCACTTAGTAGAAGGGTGCGCTGCTTGGAAAAAGGATGATATTTTTTTTGAAGGCAACTGATCTCGCAGTTGTAGAATTCTCACGGGAAAATTAAGGGGAAAAAAATAATATTACAGTTTTTTTTACAAGGTAATATAAAATTTACAGGGAATATATACAAGGAAGATTTTCAGTATTCTGCGTCATCAAAGATTGGAACGCAGAAAGCCCAGTTGTTAACAGCCTTTTGCATGTTTTTTTGCAAGGTGGTTATTAGCTGTTTTTGTTTGTTATACTCAGCCCCAGTATAAAACAGGACTGCCTTGAGGAATTCTTCAACGGCAGTTAACATGTTGTTCATACAATGGATGGTTGCATTGTATGGAGCGCAGACAATTTGCTCTGCAAGTTCCCAGTTTTGAGCCATGGCGGGCTCTTCATCATTGAAGTCCCAAAAAGTTTCAATGGGCCATTTGTCCGGGATGATGGTATTGAAGACCAGCTGCATAGTTGTCCAGTCAGGGGTGGGTATTCAAGGAGTACACTCCGGAATAGGCTTGGTATCCCAGACGGGATCTTCTTCCAATGCTGGAAGGAATAGAGGAATGTTAGGAGGCCGAGGCGTTTCAGCGTAAGGTGTGCCTGGCACATTCTAAAAGAGAAAAAAAATAAGAATGTTAGAATTACAAAAGGAAGAAGTAGGAAAAGAAGACTTACTGTACTCTCCTCTGAAAAGAGAGATCTTGGGATAGAAGCGATGCTACTGGATGTAGATTTGCAGTAACCAACCTTGGCTTGTTTGTTGCCAGGTGGGGTAACAGGAGCAGGCGCTGGGAGCTTGATGGTCATTTGACTCATCATATTAGTGGTTGAAGTGTTAGGGTCCAGGCGTGCAACGGTGGGCGGCCCATCGTAACTACACTTCTTTTTGCGTTTCTTGCAGTAATCGCATGACTGAAAAAAAAGGGGGAAAGAAATGAAAGGTTAGTAACAACAAGGAAGGAATTTGAATAAAACTTACAGTGAAGAAATTATTTCCACAGCAGGCTTTTGAGAAATGACAAGGAGTTATTCCATTTTCGATGCAGCGGGTGCATCTTGTCCCACCCATCAGTGTAGTTATTGGCGTTGTTGGTGGAGCAGCAGGGGGCTGAGTGCGCAATAACTGTTGAATTGAGTCCACAACATTTGCAGTATTTTCAGTGCTAGGATTAGTTCTTTTGGTATTCATTGAAAGATATGAAGGATGACAGATAAGAGAAGAAGATAGAATATGGAGGAAGGAAACGCTGCAAGACGCAGGTATTTATGGGCTCCTGGGGACAGTTGCAAGTAGAAGGAGAATGTGGTACCTGCCTCGCAGGTAGCATAATTTTAGACCAATCAGCGCACGTAGTCCAGGAAGAACAAAGGAAGTTAGCGCAGTAGGTAGTGCTAAAATATAATATGTATTTGTGTGTTTCAAAGAACAAAGGAAATGGAAGCGCAGAAAAAGATTGAGGGTCTGTTTGCTCGCATTTTGCAGCAAGATGTGCCGCAAAATGGAGAATTGTGTGTTATTGATTTAGGACTGTAAAGCGCTAAACAATATGGATTTGGACTTTCCAATAATTATGTGTTACGCATTAAGGAAAGAGTTATGGCTTAAGGACAACTCAAGTGCATAGTATACTGTACCCTGGCTAGTTGGGTAACTTACTGAAACAGGTAATAAGGGAGGCTAACTAGTTAAATGAATTGTTAGGACTATGAACTTAGTATAAAAGAAATGAGAGTGGGGACTCAATCACAAAACTACCCAAGAGTAAAGGCGACTAGGATCAATGTTAGAATGGGTCAAACCTGGAAATAGTGCTTAAACAAAAACAAAGGTATAGTCAAAAGCGCATATGTGGAGTATGAGTGAAACAAGTTAATACTAGCGTTAGTAATCATAGGGTATGTTTTAGGCACCATATTTGTTACAAGCAGTGTACGTAGTTTACTAATATATTAGTTATTGTTTTACTAATGTGGCTCTAGAGCCAGCGCTGGAGATCCACTTGGGAACTGTGACTTGAGTACTGGAAAAATATAAAAAGGAGGACTATTTGATAAAGATAGGGAGTCTTATAGTAAGTAGAATATATAGAGAGATATAGAATAGTAAATTAGGGATATTTCTGAATCTTTTATCATTCATGTGTCTGTGTGTGTATTAAATATAGCATAAGTGAAAGAGCGCAACATAGAGGGAATATATAGATTTAGTAGGATTGACTATTATTAGAGTTATTTTATTGCTATAATAAGGCATATTCAAAGAGAGCGCTTCAAGAGGGAGTACCTGTGGATATTAGCGCTTATTAAGAATAGAAATATTTAGATAGTAATACTTGTTTTTCCTGATCTCTAAAACTCATCTCTCATCTTTTAAACTTTCAAATCAAATATTAGTGTTACACATTATTGCGCTGTCTTTAAAAATAAGAGTGGCAGATGCTTCTTTTTAGAAAATGAAGAGGAGAACCAACCCATCTTGTATTGTGTCTACTTCTTAGTACTTTAGAACAGTCTACACCGCCTCAGGCGTGCCTCCTGACCTTGGGCAGACCACCTGCCTCAGTGCTAGAAGGCTGGGAAGCATTTTAAGAGGGGTTTTATTCAATTTGGCACTCAGAAACACCAAATTTGTTGGTTTGAATGGGCTCTTAGATAGTGGTCTGTGTGTATATAGTGAATAAGACAGTTTGGGTCAACCTTAATCATCATACAACCATCCGGAGGTGATATACTTGTTCCTCACTCAGTTTTCACTGTTTTCTGGTCACAATTGGCTGTGTTTGTTGCAAGTTTAGTTCTTCATTTAACTCAAATTTGGCAACTTTTTTCTCTGGTGTAGTCTTGAAAGCTATATCAAGGATTATTTCTGTCTCTGGTGTGGATTTGCAACCTACATTAAGTATCATTTCTTTCTCTGGTGTGGACATTGGTCTACATTTCAGTTCTTTGATTTGGTAGTCTGTCTGGAGACTACTTTCTTGGCTGATCAGACAGTCAAGTGTATTGGAAAAGGGGCTTTAAACTAAAGGAACCAATTTACTGTAGCAGTTAAATCTCAATTATATTTTTCCAAAGGGACAGGGGATTTTCTTTCTGGGTTTTCTCTAACTCCCTTGGTCAAGACCTATATCTAGTACTATGGGATTGTCTACACTGGTTCTGGGCACAAGTCAAGGCATTGTAATAGTGCATCAGGTTTTCCACTTTTCTTCCCAGGTTTGAATGTAACAACAAAGTTGATGCTACTTAGCAGTTCTTCCCGGCCCGCCTGCAGGTGAGTAGGACTTTAATTGGTCAGAAAGGTTTCCAGGTTTTAATTATCTGTGTAAATAATAACTTGTAACCTGTGAGGCCCTCCTTCCAAATGATGGTGCCAGGTGAGTACCTGTTATACTAGTTCCAAAAACACCTTATCATATATTTCATAGTTTAGTTTTAGGCCTAAAAGTTTTTCAGAAAAATAAGTTATTGGGTTCAAGACATTTTTAGAATTGTATTGAGATTATACTACACCTAGTGCAAAATCTGAGCAGTCACCTTCCAAAACAAATGGCTTTAATAAGTCAGGAATTGCAAGAATAGGGAATGTCACAATCTGTCTTTTCACGTAGTTAAACACATCCTGTTTACTACTTGTCCAGATAAGTTTAGCTTCCTTTCTTGTGAGGTCATGCAATGGTTGGAAAATTTGGGAGTGATCTTCAATAAAATGGTGGTGTAGAACAACTCTTACAGTTGCCTAGCTGTAAGCAGAATACAAGGGAGTTGTATAAACCAAATAAGACCCTGTCCCTTTAAGTAAATATGGAGTTCACAATTAACTCAGCTATAACCTTTACTTAATATGAAATGACTAATAAACTATTTGTTATTAAAGGTGTTGATATGTAGAATCAGTTTTCTTTTTAATGAGGTTGAGAAACACAACAGTAAAGCTGTATTAAAAAATTTTATATGAGTGATTGAAAAATATGTTTTTTAGAAGCTTTTATTTTTATGAGTAAGTTGTTAAAATAAAGTCCCTGGTTATGAGACCTTTATAATTGTACCCTATATTGGGGGACTCCATTTTGTCTAGAAGATTTTTTGTGGCAATTTAAAGTATTGGACAATGGATTTGGAATCCTCAAGTCAAGTACGTATAATTTATCTTATGATTTTAATTTTACTCAAAAGAAGAGGTAAGAATATAAGTATTACTATAATTTATAATTTAGAATCACAATAATGTAGATATTAGGGGGTGTCAGTTCTGGAAAATCTGCACTTACAAATCTGCACTTAAATAAGTGCGGATTTCCAAAACACACTAGCCCCAATACTGGTGGATTTCAAAATGAAATAAGTCACTTATTTCACTCAAATCCGCACTTTCACAACCAAAAGTGCTGATTTCACCATCAAGTCCCATTTCACTGATTTGTCAGCATCATCCCATTCATACACAGCACTCCGCAGCATAAAACTTCATAACTCAAAACATCTTACATCACTTAAATCTTCATATAATATCATATAAGAGTTATGCCTTCCTCACTTTCAAATCGTGATAAATTACATAAAGAAATTACTTTCATGGCTCTTGAACTGCTCTTGGACTCTGATTGCGATTCTGATTCTGATCTATAAAAAGATTTTGTCTTTTTATCAAAAATGGCCACAAAATGTTACCTTCTTCCCAGAAAGCCTCAAGTACTTCATAACCCCAAGTACACCATCCAAACACTTCTTAAACTATCTACACCCAGTTTTAGACAGCTTTTCAGGACTTCTCAGGAATGTTTCCTTAAATTGGTTGAGCTTATTCAGGATCATCCCATATTTCACAATAATTCTCAAAAAGAACAACGACATCCTTCAATTCAATTGGCCATCACACTATGTCATTTGGGTTCAAATGGTAATGGAGCTGCTTTGAAACGTTTAGAAAATGTCTTTGATTTTGGGTATGGTTCAGTTAACACTTATACCAAACAATGTATCACTGCCATCAACTCCTTGTAATCTCAACTTATCACCTGGCCAACAAAAGAGGAGCGACTTGAATCATCTCAGGATATGCAAGCAGAGGGCTTCCCATGATGTATTGGTTTTTTTTATGGTACTGCTATTCCTTTGAGCCAGAAACCTGCTCAAGGTGGAAACAATTACTTTCACATTCTCGTCAAAAATTTTAAACAAAATATATACAAGTCAAAAAAATTCTATATCTGTTTTAAAAAATTGGCAATACTCTCCCCTGCATTTTATTGAAGCAAGGGGTGGATATTACCAAAATTTTTCTAAGTCATCAATTTCACATGTCAGATTTGAAAATTTGGCAATACCCCCCCCTACATTTTATTGAAGTAAGTGGTGGAAGTCATCTAAATTTAATATAATTACATAAATTATTAAATAAATATCAAATATATATCAATTTCCCTAGTTTAAAGTAATGACAATCCCTCAAGCCAAAATGCAGACCAAGTCTAGAAACAAAAGTTTGGGACTTTCCACAGGTATAGGCTAGAGGAACCCCATGAAACAAATAAATATTATCATGATTACCATTTATACAACACAAGGTCGTTGGCCCATTACTTTTGTTGAGGAAATTGATACATAAAAAATATTTATTAAAAATTTATGAAAAAATATAAAATTTTCGATGACAACTCTAATCCCCATACTTTTTGGATCTAATTAAAGTTTTTTTAAATCAATTAACTTTACCTTCTTTCATTACCTTATTGATTCTTTGAATGAACTTATGACTGATTTGAAATGAGCAACCAAAACGTGTTAAATCTTGACAGGATTCCAAACCAGGAGGAGCTTTGGTTGTTTGATGATTATCCTTAGAAGAATTCCAAATAGTTTCGATGATACCATTTCCCAAACCAAAATCAATGATGCACCGGTGGTCTGGAAAATATAAACCATGTCATTTTATTTTAGCTGGAGATGGTATTGGTTGGCCAGTAATCGGTTTGATATATGAGAATATACCAAAAGTAAGAAAATTGGTGTCCTTGGTATCAGTGCAAATTTTATTGTGAAATCCAGAATGAGTGATAATAACATTAGAAAATAAAAGATATTTGTGGCTGATATCTTCCCATTTGGAGTCACACCAATTTGGTATTCCAACTTTGGTTGCAAGTTCAGAATTTTTTTCAAATGTTTTATTACAGTGCTTTTTGAGTTGAAGAGCAAGAAAAGAGTTAAAGGAAGGTAGAGTGTCCCATAAGCAAAAATCTTCATCTTTTTGAGCTTTAGTGATATTCTTGAGCAACAAATATACCTATATAATTGAAATGCCTAGATAATAATCATATAAGAGTTTCAGAATCTTTATCCTCTAAATATGTAATATAAAAATGTGAAATAAGACAAGTGAAATTTGAAAAAAAGGCTCAACTTCAAAGGTCAAAATCTCAGCAACCACTGAGCCTAATTCAAACCTGTTTGAGGGAAATGAAAGATATGCTTTAGTAGAATCTTCAGTTAAAGGACATGTGATTTAAATAAACCTAACCCTAATTTGTTACATAAAAAAATGAAATAAAAATTTAAATTGGGAAAAAAAAGGCTCAACTTTACTGGTCAATATCTCAGCAACCACTGAATCAAATTCAAATCTGTTTGTGGGAAATGAAAGGTAGCCTTCAGGAAAATCTTCAGAAAAAAGAAAATTAGATTTGAATAAACCTAACCCTAATTCCAAGTCTGATTTTCAAAATTTTACAAAAACTTGAAAAGTGGTAATGAAGATGAGATCAAAAGGAGTTTTATAAGTTCACTGTTATCCAGATAAGAGTCATACATATATTTAAGTATGAAATTTTCATAAAAGGAATGAGATATCATATAGGCATGAAAAAAAGGAGATGAAACTTACCTTGATTGAAAAGTAGGAAAAATAGAGTGAGAAAGATTGATGTTGGAATTGTAAGGAAATTGAATATGGAGTAAGTGAAATGCATAAAGAATGTGAAATGAATGTGTTTCAATGAAATGGAGCCAAAAAAAGTGAAATAAGGGAAAGGGGGGATAATGACCATGCCAAGGAGGGATGAAGAGTAGGGTGATGGAGCTAAAAAAGAAAGTAAAGAGGGAGAGAAAAAAAAGGTTAATTATACCATTGAAATACAAAATAACCACTTACAAAAAAAATTTAGATAAAAAAATAAAATAAACAGAAAAAAACAAAAAAAATTATAATTAGTAATCAAAAAATCAAAAAAAAGAATAAAGTGACTTACCTGGAGAGATGAGATGAAAAAATGAATGAAACCAAATTGTTTGAGGGATGTTGGAGGAGAATAGGAAAAGGATATGAGGGATGAATGAAAAAAAAATCACTGACAAAATATGTGATTTCAGAAAATATGCAATTTCATGTTGAGCTGGTGAAAGAAAACCAATGAGCCATCCAAAAAAAAGATTTTCACTGTAAATTCCAAAAAAAAATGAATATGTAACAAACCAAAATACCAACCCAAGTGAATGAAGTACACAAAGAGGACATTCGGAGAGTACAAAATGGTATGGGAAAGAAAGGGATGATGTGGCCAACATGTGGTTTTGAAAAAAAAATCATGAAAAAAGTGCTGATTTGAGGTCAGAACTGACATCCATTTTTGAAATAAGTGACTTTTTTGCAAAATTTAAGTGCTGATTTGTAAGTCCTGATTTGGTTTGAAATACGCACTTAAGTTAAGTGCGGATTTTCCAGAACTGACACCCCCTATTAAAAGACAAATAATAGTAATGATTTATTTAAAGTGGTTTTATAAAATATTTAAGTTAAGGAATGAATCAAACAGCACAAAATTGGAGGATCTTTATAGGAAAAAGGAGAGAGAAAATACACAAGGTTAAAAAGTATCTGTAAGGGAGTGTGAGAGAAAATTATTACAAAAATAAGAATGTGCAAGTAACAAAATTGTGCTGAAATGATGTTTCAATAAAAGATATCATATTATTTGATATAGTTTAGAGTTCACTTTAGATGTCACACTTAGTACAAATTAATTTGAATTTTAAAATAGAATTTCAAACATTTAAAATAAAGTAATTTGAATTTTCTAAGATTTAGTATTAATATAAATATTTCTCTTTCAACCTGTTATTGAGCACAGTGTTAGTGAATAAAAATATAAGGGAAATTATTATTAATTTAAATATTTACTAAATCTTTAATTAGTTAGTGTATTGCAAGTAATACTTAAGTAAATATAATATAATTAATAATAAAAAATAAAAGACATGGTTTCATCTCAGTAAATAATTAATTATTTTACTGGATAAGTCTAGTAGTCTGGCTGACACTCTTCACTCTAAAAAAAACAATAAAAAATGTGTTATGATTTTTTCTTTTTATATTTCTTTAGCAAGGTAGAAAGATTAGATATCTACTTCCCAGGTATCCAAGAATCATATTCAGAATATTTATTCTTGAATCTCAATAAGTATTATGTACCTTTTTCAGCAGTAACTATTCCGTCATTCAGAATCTTATCAATTTCTGCTGTCTCAGTGATTTCATTGGTGTTTTTCTTTGGTCTTCTCCTCCTCTTGGGAAATAAATCACTATTGGATGTGTAAGTTTTTAAAAGAGATATTGGAAAAACAGGATTTTTTCTGTCATATGGAGCATATAAGATAGCTTCAACTGCATTATCACCAACCATTTTTCTGACAAAAAATTGACCTACAAATGGGTCTTTCAATCTGTTATTTCCTTATAAATTGAAGTGAGCTGTAGAAATCAGTAATTCATAACCCTTTTTAGAATTGTATTCTTTATGGGATTCGCCCCATTCTTCTACTCATATTCAGAAAACTTTTCAATGCATTTTTTGGCATGACCTCTGCAAATTTGTTGCATTTGAAGAAAATTATTTACACCAAATCATTCTTTCAGCTAATCCATCAGTTTGGGGATGATGGGCAGTAGAAAGTTTCATATCACAGCCACAAACATCCATCAGAGACATCCAGAATTCAGAAGTAAATTTAGGGTCACTATCAGAGATTATGGCTTTAGGAAATCCAGCAGTATTAAACATATGAAACCACCACAAAAAAGCTAATTCTTTAGTGGAAACATCCTTGTGAGTAGGGATAAATTTACACATTTTTATGAATCTGTCCAGAATTCCCAAACAAGAGTTATAACTGTCTTTCCCAGAAATGGGCAATCCTGTTAAAAAGTCCATGTTTATTATCTTCCATGGTGCATCAGGAGGTTCAATATGTTGCATTAATCCAGCTCTTTTACCAGTCAATCTTTTTGATTTTTGGAAAAAATCACAGGATTCAACATATAATTTTGTGTCTTCAGACATATTCACCCACCAAGCAGTGTTTTTTATTCTGATCATTTTTTTTCAAGATCAAAATGTCCAGCAAATATGTCATCATGACATATTTCAAGATGATCTCTTTCATAGAAAGAGGAATAACAAAAGCATTACTCAACTTTCTTCTATAATATGGATATCCTTCATCAATTGAAAATTTACCTTTTTGCAAAGCCTTCTGGTACTTTGGTAGAAGGGTTTTAATTAATGCTTGTATTGAAGCATTGTTTTGATCATTTAATATGGTAAATAACTTTTTCAAGTCAGTGTCCTTATCATATGAATCCAGAATAAGCTGTAACAGCTCTTCCTCCATATCCACCACATACATTTCATGAATATGAAATATCTCATCTTCAGGAACAAATGCAGGACTTGAGTCATCATTGGGTAAAGGTAACCTTGATAACATATCTTCGTTTGAGTTTACAAAACCAGCCCTATGAATTATTTTCATTCTCCCTCTTTATTCTTGAACAGCTAGCTTCCATCTGAACATATGTCTGTTAGGTGTTTTCAAATTTAAGAGGGATTTAACTGCACTTCAGTCAGTGACAAGTTCAAATTTTTGGTCATACAGATAATAATGTAGCTTCTCTAGAGCCCACACTACTGCCAAACACTCTGGTTTAGTGGCACCATATTTCAATTCACTATTTCTCAATGTTCTTGAAATATAACAAATTACTACTTCTGATACTTTATCATTCATCACTTGTTTCTGATGGAGGGCAGCACCAAGACCAATATAACTGGAATCAGTGTATAAAACAAATGGTTAATTAAAGTCAGGTAAAGCAAGAATTGGTGCTGAAATCAAACAATGTTTCATAGTGTCAAAAGCTCTTTGTCTTTCACTATTCCAGAAAAAAGAAACATCTTTCCTAGTCAATTGGGTAAGGGGTGATGCTATAACTTGATAATTTTTAATATACTGTCTATAGTAGCCACACTTTCTAAAAAAACTCTGGAGCTCTCTAACTGTAGTAGGAGCTTTCACCTGTTGTATGGCTGCCACTTTGTTTTGGTCAGCACATATCTGTCACTGTCAGACTAGGTATCTACAGGACTGAGTAATTCTTATGTTTGAAATAGGATAACCTTAATTAAATTAAGCCTATTACTTAAAAATAAGGTTTAAATTCTTATATATATGGTTTTAATACATGTATATATAATTATTACACTATTATATGACTTATAGTAGTTTAAATAGCTTATCCCTAGCCTAAGAAGACTTATTAAGGTGTTAATGTTGTCATAACATACTTATCTTAAGTGATATTAAGTAATTATATACATGCATAAGCTTATATGTATACATAAACCTCATATTCAGTGAAATATATAGTTATATTATGTATATTTAGGTCTATAATTGGGTTTTAACCTCTTAAATAGCCTATAACCTTTATTTTCCTGCTTATTTTAGGTCATATGGATGTAATCACTGGACTAACAACACATACACAAGCATATATACCTATTTAAGGCACATATATCCTGTTTGGACAACATAATCTGCTTCCTTGGATGGATTTTCATGGATTTATGGGTTGGGATATGAGTACTGGGTTAATATGGATTCTTGAGGATGTTATTGGGGGCTTGGAAAGTTAATTTGGTTCATTATTATGCTTTAGGTTTCATTTTATCCTCTTTGGATGAGTTATTTTACCTGTTTCTTTATGGTATCTGCTTTTATCAGTCTATTCTATTGATGGTATGGGTCTGTGGTATCATTAATTGTGATGGAGGGTCCTTACTGGAGGTCTGGATATTGAAATATCTTGAAGTAAATAACATGGGGAGGTAATGGGACTGCACAGTGCTTTAATTGCCGGGGATAGAAGTGACATCATCTGGATTGAAGGTCTGTGCACTCCAGTGGATTTTGGTATAAGTAAGGGAGGATTTTGACAGGTTATAGACATAACTTACTTATTACAGCTCAAATAAACAGTGAAAAACAATTATTATCTTATGGAAATATATTATAAAGCCTTTATAAATTGATATTATCTTTATATAAGCTATAACTATATTTTATTAGTCAATTTTCCATCACAAGCATGCATAACATCCAAGTATTGTGAGTTTAATGTGAGAATAACTATTTTATTAGTCTTGCCCTGAGGTTTAATCACTAAATAATTTATTTATAAGTAGTTATACCATGAATATTTACTATTAAATCATACTTATATACTAGCACAAACTGACAATTGGGGGTCTTTCCTTAGTTATTACTTATTATTTAGTATAAGCCTTAGGATGTGATTTTTACTCTAGTATATCTCTAAAAAAACCAAATACTTTGGTCTGCAACACATTAGTGGGTCATAATAGCTCAGTGATTGCGGAAAAGAACCCTTATAATAACTGTATTAATTTTTTAAAATAAAAATTAGGTATTTACATTAGTAACTGTACCCAATATAAACCCAAATTCACTTGGTATTTGGTCACCAATATAACACCCAATTGAATTGGTATTTGGTTAAAGCTTGGTAAGCTAACTATTCACCCTCATAAAGGTCTTGTTAAGCTTATTATTTTGTTTGTAACAGATTCTTTTGAATTTTTCTTATATTTTATTTAAATAAATAAAGACATAAATTCAGGGTAAGCTCCAGAGCTTTTATTAGTAATTGTATTGCTAATAATTTTTTCTACTAATTACCATATAGGTTTTCCCTTTTGTAGGCGTGTAAATTGTTATTTGAAGACAAAATGAGTGCTTAACAGGACAATGTAAGTGAAAAACCTACTTATAATACCAGGTCTAAAGCTAAAACCATTGCTCCAGGACATCACCATGGAGGGTCAATCCTATTCACAACCAGAGTCAATGAGCACAGAGGAAAAGGATGCCCTCTTAAAAAAGATAACAATAAAAAAGACTTCATCTCCTCTGCAGGATCAACTGTCCCATCTGGAAAAGCAGGTTCTGAAACTGGATGAATAAAAGTCTTTCATGCTGAATGAGGTAGAGCAGTTGCAAAAACAACTGCAAGGTGGGTTTCCAACAGATGAATCAAACCTTAGCAGAGTTAAAGGTAAGGCAGCCAAGCCAACAACCCCCTACCCAAGGAGAGTCACATCATTTCCAGGAAATAATCCTGGTAGAGAAATGGAAGTGGGATTGGTTCCATCAGCAATGGTCCAGTCACAATTGCAAAAGGGATCCTCCCCCTCATCAGACTTCCTCAGATCACCCCTACAAAAAAAAGCAAAAGCGCCAAAAATTAGGGCTTGCACAAATCCAGTGGTAAGTAGATTACCCTCTCATATTGAACACAATACTGAAGATTAAAATATAGGTAATATTATTGATGTAAAATCTGTGCAGAGAATCGAGGAGGACTTGAGAAAATTATGTTTTGATGTAGATACACCTGACTTATCTTTTGTCAATAACAACATTACTATTTATAATAATAATACAGTTAATCCTCAGTTTCCACCACTTACTAGTGAGATGAGAAGTTCACAAAACAGTGAAAAAATTGGGAAGCAAGACATGGAGTACTTAAATAATAACCCTACTGTCCATAGAATTGTTTCAGAATTATGGAATAGAATGACTGATTGTGAGGAACAGACAGTTAAGCTTACAAGTGATACAATTTCATCCTTGACATTGAACATTTCTCAACTGATAACAAGAAATAAAGAATTAGAGAATAAAAATTGGCTCTAACTCTTAAGTATGATTCATTGAGTAATAAATATAGTGAACTTTCAAACAAATTCTGTGAGTTAGAAAAGTTGTATGAAGCACATTTATTGAAAACTGAATCAAGAACAAAGTTATCTTTTTCCCAGACAATTCAGAGTGTCTCTGATTTGCTACAAAGATTGACTAAAGTTGAGATTGAAACTTCTAATCTACCAATGAATCAGGATAATCATAAGTATACTCACTATAATAATAATCCTTTCATTGGCAAAAATGAATCTCAATCATTCCCCATACCACTACAAGTAAAACCATCTGGTGGTAGTGTCAAGTCTGAAAATACAAATTAAAGTCACAAATCTGTGCAAGAGGAAATACAAGACCTTTTATCAAGATTAAATGAGTTTTTGAACTTATCTAGGATTAGTGAAACAAAATCCAATCAGAATAACTGGCCTAAGATAGATCAGTACCCAACTTATGATGGGGAAGCCAGCCCTGATTGGAAATATTTTATCCAAAGAATTGACAACTTGAAATTCTCATATAAGCTACCAGATGAAGAAAAAAAATCAAAATCAATTTCTTTATTTAAGGATGTTGCTTTATTATGGTTTGAAGCTGTCTTAAGTGAAGGTAGAGACTACTCTTGGGCTGAATGGAAACAACTTATTGAAAAACAATTTGGAGGTTCTAAATTCAGGCTTACTCAGCAGAGACTTTATGAGAAGACTAGGTATAATCTGTTGAATAGTGACAAAACTTTGATATTTTTAATGAATTTAAATAAAATATTAAAAGCCATTGAGCCAAAGATGGGTTTTAACTTATGGAAAGATAAGATAATATATAAATAACCTATATCTGTCAGAGACATTGTTGTAGCTAGAACAATAATGGTTAATGAATTTTCCAAATTTATTAATATTTGTAATGAAATATTATTAAAACCATAAGTATGAAGCAAGGTATTCCACTTATAAACAAAATAATGAACCTGTGAAACATCAGAATTCAAAAACACTTCAGGAGAAGCAGAAAAAACCTACTGCACCTGTAGTACCTAAAAAGTATGAAACTAATACTTGTTATAAGTGTAATAAACCTTGGGTTAAAGGTCACAAATGTGAGAAGAATATAAATATTGTTGAAAATCAGCATGAATCTGAAAATGAAACAGAAAAAAGTAAAGATTCTAGTTATTATGACAGTAATATCTCATATAGTGATGAAATTGAAGTCTGTGTATTGGAAGATTATTTGTCCATCTTTGAAACTCCAATACTAAATATGGACTCAAATGAATCTTTAATGAATTTTGAGGATGCTGAAATCATTATGGATATACAAGCTAATAACTTGAATATGACACCTATCATGGTTCCAGCTATCATTTCTGGAGAAAATGTAAATATGTAATATTGGACACAGGAGCTGTTGGTTCTGTTGTTTCAACAAATACATTATAGAAAATTGATAGTGAGTATAAGTCAAAGCTTAAACCCCTTCAAAGTAGAAATTGGAGAGGTTTTGGATTGGTACTACACCCCATTTTTAGATACAAAGCTGCTGTTTTCTTTAAACATCAACAGGGTTATGATAGAGTAACTTGTGACTTTGTAGTAATTGATAATACTAATTTTAGTGACTGTTCTATCATTGGAAATGACATTCTGACTAATTTTGGTGTTAAATTAGACCCTTCTAATAATAAGTTTACAATTGGCATGAATGGTAAAAGGAAATTCAAAATAAATTCTCTTAACACAGTCTTACACATTGAGTCAGTAATAAATATTCCTTGCAAAGAAGAGAATCCAATGAGATGGAACTTTTGGAAACAGAAATTTCAAAAGCATCATTTGGAACTCAGATAATTAAAACTGAGAAAACAAATATTTTGGACTTAATTAAATCATTTCCAATGGCTTTTGCACATGGAACTAATGAACTTGGCCTTGTAAAAGATCATGAGATGAAAATTAGTTTAACCAGTGATATGGATAATATTCCTGCTAGTCTTAAAAAGAAACCATACCCTGCTTCACCAATGAAAAGGAAAGACATGGAGGACAATATTAAAATGTTATTAAAAATGAACATTATTGAAAAGGTTGAAACTACACCAAAATATTGTGTAATATCACCAGTGCTAATTTCTTATGAAAAATGTAAAGCAAGACTGTGCAGTGATTATAGAGCATTAAAAAAATTCACAGTGGATGATATTTATCCCTTGCCAAGGTTTGCCTCTATACATGCTACCCTTAAAGGGTGCTAAATATATAAGTTGCCTAGATGGAAATAAAGGGTACCTTCAGATTCCTGTAGAAAATAATTCACAGAACTTTTTGTTGATAATAACACATATGGGAATATATAAATATGTCAGGATGCCATTTGGAGCGAAAAATTCTCCTTCAGTATTTCAGAAGTTAATGGATATATCATTCCATAATGAAATGATTTAAGGATGATTAATGTTATACATTGATGACAGCATAGTGTTCTCTAAGACATATGATGAACACTTAATCCATTTAAAAAAGGTATTTCAAAATATGGATGAAATAAAAATAACCTTTGCATTAAAAAATGTAAATTTGGGTTTGAGTCTTTAAAAGTGCTTGGTCATATTGTATCTGGCTTACAAATATGTGTAGAAAAAAATAAGGTGGCTGCGATCAAGAATATTGGAATTCTTTAAAATAAAAAGGACATACAATCTCTTCTTGGTATGTGTGGTTATTATAGAAAATTTATAAAGAACTACAAATTTATTGCTGCACCATTAACGACACTTATAAAGAAATCAGAAGCTTTAATTTGGAATTATGAAAGACAACAGACTTTTGATAAGTTGAAAGAATGTTTAATGACAGCTCCTATCATGGGATTATCAGATTTCTAATTGCCTTTTGTATTGTATACAGATGCAAGTTTTATTGTTCTGGGTGCTGCTTTGCATCAAAAACAACCTTTTGAAGGAAAAATTTCAGAAGTAGTAATTTTCTATATTTCACATACTCTAAAAGTAGTGAATTAAAATATCCTGCTACTCAATTTGAATGTTTAACAGTAGTAAGGGCTCTTGAGAAGCTACATTATTACCTGGAAAACCAAAACTTTGAGTTAAAAACTGACTGTAGTACAGAGAGCAGGAACCTTACACTCTAATGTAGATCTGTTATATAGAGTTCCTCTGCCCAATAATGATGATAATCCTGCTTATGTTCCTGAAACAGAGATTATTAAAATTTATGGCATTTATATTGTAGATCTTGAGGATTAATTTAAAAATCAATTCTGATAATTATGCTTCAGATCCTGACTTGAGTAAACTTACTACAATATTAAATGATCCATCTAATGCTTCAATGAGTGTTTTAAGAAAAATATTACCACAAAAGTATAAAGAAGCATTAGAAAAAGGAAAATTTTCCATTGAGGATGTTTTTATATATTACAGGAAGAAATTAAGAAATGTAATTTTAATTCCCCCTTCAATGAAGGAGCTAATGTTAAGTATATTTCATGATAATATCTTGGCAGGTCATTTTAACTTCCATAAAAATTTAACCAGAGTAAAAAATTCAGCTTGGTGGATTAACATGTCTGATTATGTTCAAAAATATTTTAAGACATGTGATTCTTGTCAAAAATTTAAAAGATTAACAGGCAAAAGAGCCTGTTTATCACAACAACTTTTTCATGCGTAACGTGACACTTGAGGCAAAAGCATTTCATTAAATCAATAATACAGAGGTCTAAATCCATACTCAACGCACAGAAAGCAATTCTACATAGCAACTGCAACTTTCCTTTGTGTACTCACTATTCAACTGCGCTAGTCTAAACTCTAAATCTAAATTAGTTAATCCCTCAATAGTGTGTTTTAGTCTTTTCTACAATAAGCAAAACACAGTACAATAGTCAATGTAATAGTACGCTAAAAGGTTTACTAAGTATCTGTGGTTTATTAAAAGGGGTAGTGGGCATGGGCAGGATGGTTAAAGGAGGATTAAAGGGTCAACGGATGTTAGTGAGGAGGGTCCAGGTGTAACCAGTGTATTTTGGTGGTCTGTGGTGTGCAGAATAATGGATGGGTATGAGGTCAATGCAAGGAGGAGTAATTGATATAAAAGGGGTTGGATTTTGGTTCAACATTCTTTAGAATTAAATTATTAAACATATATATATTTAATAGTGGTAAAGCCTTAGGTTAAATCATTATTATTATATCTTTTCTTTTTTTCTCAGTAATCATTTCTAAATCCTAAATCTTTGATTATTGAGTTTCCAACCCTTTGTGAGATCTTAAGAATATTAATATTACCTTTAAATAATATTAGAATTCTTATCGAACATATCTCGAAGCAGTAGCTCTTCCTTTGAGTCATCTTAGAAAAACTTCCTCAAACATTTCCTCTGTGCTTCGAAGAAGTTTCTAAACTACTCTCCTCATCTCACTTCCAGGAACACCTTCAACCTTGTGCATAGGTCCTTTGGTGACAGTATAATTTAATTCTCCGTATTTCTCATTCTTTGGAACTACTACATCCTTTTTACAGGTGTTTAAAATTCTTTAAATGGAACCTGTTCAAAGCACTCCTCTTACAGGTGCTACTACTAGGGCTCCTTCCAGAGGCAGGCCAACAGCCACATGGCCTGATTCAAGCACTCACTCCATGGAACCTCTCGCCCTTAGGGAACAGGGACATTAGCCTAATCTGTAGAAGTCATCCCCTAGAATTTTGATGATTCTAGTGAGGAAGAAGAGGGAGAGGATACAATGCATGAGCCATCATCCCCCCCTGCTACACACCCTTCTGGTCAACCTTTGGAACCTGGACCATCTAATTTGCTGGAGGACTTAAAGTGACTTTTCATGAAAACCCTTTCCAATCCAACGTCTTTGGAGGGATCTAAATTCAAAACTCCTTTCATGAAATCTCCTGATAAATTCAATGGAGAACATCCAGACAGATTGGGGCCCTTCTTGCAAACCTGCAAGCTCCTTTTCGACAATGACCCTCAAACCTTCAATAACGACTGATCAAAGGTTGTTTATGCTTCTTCATTCCTATCCAGAAAAGCAGCAAGATGGTTTGAACCTTATCTTCTCATGCTCACTTTGACAGAAACCCACTTACTTATTAATAACTGGGAAAAGTTTGAAGACCAACTCTTTACGTTGTTTGGTGACCCTAATTAAACTGACAATACAGAAATTGAACTTGATTTCCTTTGCATGAGTGATAATGGAAAAGCCTCTGAATATATTTTGAACTTCAGAGCACTTAAAACTCGAGTATGTTGGAATGATGCTGTCCTCAAGTATCATTTCAAAAAGGGACTTCCTTTGAGGATTCTGGATAAATTAAATCTTCATGGTCAGAAAATGGCTACTTTAACGGATTTAATGCATCAAGCCCTTGAACTTGACGGCGTTTACCAAGGACAACTACAACATTGTCAATATGCCAACAAAGCTCAAGGCCTAAATTTTAAATTGGGACTTTTTTCACACCCACGGACAACTCAATCCTCCTTGACTCAATCCAAACCCAATAAGGGAAAGGAAAATCCTCGACCAAAAGGCTTGACCCCAGGCGATATCAGTAAAGTACTGGATCCAAAAGGGGAACTTAAAGAAGCTGTGAGGAAGAGGCGAGCAGATAATGGGTTATGTATGTATTGTGGGGGTAAGCACAAGCTAGAAGTTGTGTAAAGTTAAAGGAAAGAGAAGGTACTAGTTCAAGTTCAAAAAACTAGTAGATAGTTTACTTGTGTGCAAAGCAAGCTATCTTATCTCTCCCAGTGCACAGAACCTCCATGTCTTAAGGAGTGGAGTTGCCTTAAACCGCTTGAGATTCATTCTTTTCAAGGAGGATACCCCCTTCAGTTGTCTTATAGACTCTAGAGCTTCAATTTCTTTTGTCAGTTTATCTTTTGCCAAGAAGTTAAAGCTGACATTCAGAGATATATATTGAACTCATATATATTTGGTCAAATCAGAGGAACCCAAATATTGGGTAAGTAAGAAAGTTTTATGAGTTTTCAACTTTCCGAACTTTTCCCTGTTTGAGTGGGAATTATCAGTCTTGGATGCCCCAAGAATTGACGATACCATTCTTGGCCATGACTTTTTAACGCATTGGAATCCTGAAATTTATTGGTCACGGGGATTGATCACCCCATGCACTAAGTATATTTCTGATTCTTCAATGCAGGTCAATAGGGAGTTAAACAACCTGCCTGACAATGTCCTGCTAGAGGACAAATCTCTTCCAGATGACTTGCAAGCATCTGATCTTTCTCTAAATGAGCAATTGGCAAACTCTTCTAGCTCAACCACATCACTCAAAGAGGATTTAAGTTGCCTTGAAGTAGTCGAATTATGCTCCCTCAATTCTGGTCTTCCCTCGACAGACTCTCTTGAAGATGATGAGGATGACCAAATCAACGTTGAAGCCATTAAATCAACTCTACCGGAAATCTATCATGATTTCCTCAATATTTTCTCAATCCGGAAGGCTGATAAGTTACCACCTCATTGACCCTACGACCATCAAATAGAGTTAATAGGCCCAGTACCTACGGCAGGTCCTGTCTATTCTTTATCAAACGATGAATCGCAAGTTCTTCGAGACTACCTTTCAGAGAATTTAGCCAAAGGTTTTATCAGAGCCAGTAAATCTCCAACCGGCTCCCCTGTTCTTTTTGTAAAGAAAAAAGATGGTAGCCTTAGGTTGTGTGTTGACTATAGAAAGCTCAACACAGTCACAAAGAAGAATGCATATCCAGTTCCTGCTATTTCATTGCTTCTTACCCTTTTTAATGGTGCTAATTTCTTTTCTAAAATTGATCTCATCAACTTAATTGTATGGCTCGATGCACAAAAAATTCAAACAACTTGACCATCAAAGAAACTGGCTGAAAAACGCTTTGGACAATTCAAATTCAACTCCGAAGTCTCTAAAACTGCCTTTCGACTCAAGCTACCTCCTAAATGGAAGGCTATCCACCCTGTTTTCCACGTATCTCTGCTGGAAATGGCTCGAGAAACATACCCGTGAAGGATCCAACCTCCTCCGGAACCAGTCAAAGTAGAAGACCATCTAGAGTGGGAAGTAAGTAGTATCTTGATTCAAGAATGGGCAAGGGGAAACTTCAATACCTTGTGGAATGGGAAGGCTTCCTTGATGACTCAGACAAAACATCCTGAGAACCAGCCATCAATGTTTTTAACGCCCCTGAACTCCTAAAATCTTTTCATCTTAAATATCCTTTAAAACCAAAACCTTAGAACTCTCTTTTATTTTTTCTCCTCTCTTCTCTCTTCTTTTCTTAAAAATCCTAACACTTCTTCTCTTCTAAAAATTCTTACTCTGTTTTCTTTTTTTCTTCTTTCTTCTTCTCAATAGCTTCTTTTCAACCTTCTTTAAAAATAAATAAATAAATTAAAAAAATAAAAAATAAAATAAACTAAAATAAACTAAAATGAAAATAAATTAAATTAGAAGTTAAAATTAAAAATAAAAAATAAAAAAAATAATAAAAATAAAATACTAAAATTAATTAAAATAAAATCTTAAAAATTAATATATTCCTTTAAATTTTCTTTTTCTCCTTTCAAACTTTTCTTCTTTTCCCTTATGTCTTTTTCTTTGAACTATCAAAATTTTTCATGAACTCAATACAACAATCTTTCTCAAACTTCACTTCAACCTTTAAATCTCTCTTTTAAAATTCTTCAAACAAATTATTTCTTTATTTCAAATTTTTTCATAACTATTTTTTCTTCTTTTTTTCAAATAACCAAAACTCCTCAAAAACTTCAATAAATAAACTTTCTTTAAAAACAAAATTTTATTCAAATCTTTTCTTTCTTCCTTTTTTCCTTTCTTTTCTCAAAATCTTATAAAATATATATCAACATTTTCAATTAAAAAAAAAAATGAATAAATACTCAAATTTCTTTCTACTTTTTTCCCTCCCTCTTTCTTTCTTTTCTTTTCCTTCCGTTTCAAATTTTCTCCTGTATTTTCTCCTGAACCAACTTCTTCATTTTTTCCAAAACCACTCTTATTTCCTTTTTGCATTTCTCAAATACCTCTTCCTCTCTGACCGGTACTACTTCCCCAATTTCTAGTAATTCTTCGGCCACTTTGAAGGAGGCAGCATTGACAATCTTTTCTAACTCACTGCTTAAATATTTGATCAATCACCACGCAATATGGGGGGCGGACTTGCTAGCGAGTCCGCAACCTTGGACCCAAACTCACCACAGATTGAGCACACATTGAGCTATTGATAAAGGAACCATACAATCAGGGATGAACACCACTCAGCAGAACAGTTTTAGGTGGGTGTCCAAGTAGAGTTCAGCATGAGTTCAGTATGAGTTCAGTCTGAGTTCCATCTGAGTTCAGGTTGAGGACTTGCTAGCAAGTCCACCCCCTATATTGCGTAGTGAATTGAGTTTGTTGACCCTGCCGAGGTTTTTTTGACCATACCTGGTCAAGAGTTTTTTTGTTGTCCTCCCTCAGATCAACAACTGGTCGATTTGCCTCAACTGGCAGCGATGGCACAGCTTCCACAATAAGAGATTCCCCAATGACATCTGAATTCTAAAACATAGGTCATCAGTAACAAAATTTTTTAAAATAAAAGAAGAACAGACTTACTTCAAACAATGGGTCAGCTTCTAAGAATAAATTTGGGGTGACTTCCATTGTCACTTCCTTCTCCTCTTTGTCATCCTCGATAACCATCCGCTGCTTCTTTGGTGACTGGCTTGAGATGGGGACTTCATCCTCATCCTCTTCAACTAACTCATCTACATCCTCCTTACTTGTGGCCTGAGTTACCCAGGTTGCCACGTTAGCTTCAACCTCCTCCTCAATATCTCCCACCTACTGATTGTCCCCCACCGATATGTCCCAAATATCTTTGACCACTACTTTAGTTTTGGTATTACCCAATATTTGATTTTTGTAAATTGACGCTCAATGTCCGCATTTTTCGATAAGGCATCACACACAACCTGTCTCCAGCAGCAAAACTTGCATTTCTGGAAAGGACCTCGTGTCACCGTTCTTTCAACGCAGAAGTATTCCATCTATTTGTAGGCTTTGCAGGCTTGAGAAAACTTCTGGGTAACGATTCCACCATCCGCTTTGGGGTGTGGAGGCGTGGGAGTTGGGGTAGGACAAGTCAACATAATAAAGTATAAAGTAATTAAAGCAAGAAGGGAGAGAAAGTAGTGTGGGAAAGTATGTCTCACGCTCAACAGAACTCACGTTTTTATACCCGGGCATCTGTCACGCTATGGTAAGGTAAACTCTTACAGTCGCCTTGCTGTAAGCAGAATCCGGAGGAGATATGTGGATTTAGCTGAAAACCCCGTCCTTCCAATAAAAATAACAAAATGGGAATTCTAAATCACTAAGCTAACCAGTCTACTTGGATCTGATTGATAAAAATAATGAAACTCTAAAATAATTAACGCTTATTGAGATTTAATGAAACTGGCTGTTGAGAAAAGAAATACTGCTAACAACAATTAAGGTGTACCAGTGAAAGATCTGAAAAGATTGACTTTTATGTTTTTATAACAATTTGAATTTTTATGAGACAGCAATAATCAAGTCCCAGTGATGAAGACCTTTCTAAAGATACCCTGTATGAAGTGTGATTTAAATTGTTAAGTAGTATTTCTAAAATGTTATATATAAAATATAAAGTTATAAGGGTATTACAAGTTTATTTAATTTGTTGAGTAATAAAAAATAAGACTGTGGCGGTTAAAGATTAAGCTGTATGATGTGTCCCCCCCCTCGATTTCGAGTTTGAGAGGCGCTTAAGTATTCCTAGTCACATGCCTAAGTTTTCCCCTCCAGAGCTCTCCCAGAGTCAATCCAGAGCCCGTACGGAGTCCGTACGGAGTCCGTCCGGACTTCCGGACTCAATTAGAACCTTAAATCTATAATAAAAAATCTAGAAAAATTACAAAATAATAGAGCTACTTCCCCTTTACATACCAAACTAATTTTCGTAGTCTGCGCAGCTCTAATTACCCCGTGTAAATTCATCAAAGTTAATTAATTTTTGAAAACGTAAATATTTCTATAAAACTTTAAAATTGATTTAAAAATATAAGAAAAATAGTAAAAATTCTGGGAAAATTTCCCAAGGTTCTTGAGTGACTTGACTTGATACTTATAAATTTTTCAGACCGTAAAAATAAGTTTTCTCCGTAAAATAAATTGTCTTTGTGTAGGCATTTGCTCGTGACCAATTTCTTCATATTTTAAACTCCAATAAATTAAATAAAACCCTTTTATAAAAAATAATAACACCAATCTTGCACGCCGTAATAACTCCATTTACGTAATTAGGTGCCATACTAAACTTTAGGCTACCACAACGCTCCACGTGACACTAGAGGCAAAAGCAGCTCATTAAATCAATAATAGAGAGGTATAAATCCATACTCGAAGTGCAGAAAGCAATTCTACATAGCAACTGCAACTTTCCTTTGTGTACTCACTATTCAACCGCGCTAGTCTAAACTCTAAATCTAAATTAGTAAATTTCTAAATAGTGTGTTTTAGTCTTTTCATCAATAAGCAACACACAGTGCAATAGTCAATGTAATAGTCCTTTAAAAGGTTTATTAATTATCTGTGGGTTATTAAAAGGGGTAGTGAGCATAGGCGGGATGGTTAGTGGAGGATTAAAGGGTTAACAGAAGTTAGCGAGGAGGATCCAGGTGTAACGGTGTGGTCTTCCAACATTGGCAGGGGCCTTTGTTGTGAGATTTGGCGCGGTTTGTGCATGTCTTAATTGACATCTGCTAAAGAATTGGGTATTTTTCTGGTTTTATTCCGTGGATATTGGGTCTGCAGGTATGTGGGTACTATCATTGGATAGCCCTGGTTGTTCTCTATATTTTATGTCTTGTAGACATTTTTCATATTCTGAGTTTTAAGGGGTCATTTCCTCATTTTTCATTTATAAAAAATTGCTGTTTAATTTTGTTTTTTGTGTTTTACGGGATAACCTTAAGTCTTAGGTTTAAGTTCTTAGTACCATTGGATAGAGCTAATTTTTCTCTATATTTCATGTCTCAAAGTTGTTATAGTGAAATTCTGTGTTTTAAAGGTTTTAGTAGTTGTAGCTAATTTTTCGTTGTTTTTATTGGTTTTCTGGCTTCAGGGAGGCCGGGCCGCTTCAGGTGGCCCGCCCGCCTCTGTTTTAGGAGGTTGGGGAGCGCTGCAGGAGGGTTTTTTATGCAATTTGGCGGGTACAGGCACCAGATTGGTGGGTGCGCATGGGCTCTTAGTTAGTGGTCTGTGTGTACATAGTGAATAAGACAGTTTGGGGCAACCTTAATCATCATACAACCATCCGGAGGTGATATCATTGTTCCTCACTCAGTTTTCACTGTTTTCTGGCCACAATTGGCTGTGTTTGTTGCAAGTGAGTTCTTCATTTAACTTAACTTTGGCAACTTTTTTCTCTGTTATAGTCTTGCAAGCTATAGCAAGTATTATTGCTGTCTCTGGTGTGGATTTGCAGCCTACATCAAGTATCTTTGCTGTCTCTGGTGTGGTATTTGATCTACATTTCAGTTCTTTGGTCTGGTAGTCTATCTGGGGACTACATGCTTGGCTCATCAAGCAGTCAAGTTTTTTGAAAAGGAGCTTTAGCAAAACAGGAAGCAACTTACTTTAGCAAGTAAATCTCACTCTATTTTTCTAAAGGGACAGGGGATTTTCTCTCTGGTTTTTCTCCAACTCCCTTTGTCAAGGCCTATAGCTAGTACTATAGGATTGTCTACAACGGGTGTATTTTGGTGGTCTGTGGTGTGCAGAATAATGGATGGGTATGAGGTCAATGTGAGGAGGAGTAATGGATATAAAAGGGGTTGGATTTTGGTTTGACATTTTTGGAATTAAATTATAAAACGTAAATATAGTTAATAGTGGTAAAGCTTTAGGTTGAATCATTATTATTATATCTTTCCTTATTTTCTCAGTAATCATTTCTAAATCCTAAATCTTTGATTATTGAGTTTCCAACCCTTTGTGAGATCTTAAGAATATTTATATTACCTTTAAATAATATTAGAATTGTTATCGAACATATCTCAAAGCAGTAGCTCTTCCTTTGAGTCATCTTCTAAACACTTCCTCGAACATTTCCTCTGTGCTTCAAAGAAGTTTCTAAACTACTCTGTTCATCTCACTTCCAGGAACACCCTCAACCTTGTGTGCAGGTTGTCCAGTGACAAACTTGAGCAACCAAAAGCTCCATGGGAAATAATTAACATGGATTTTGTAACAGGTTTTCCAATAGCGGGGCATAAGAGTTATAACTCCTTCTGGGTAATTGTAGATAGATTTACAATGTGTAAGTTTATTCCTACCCACAAAATGGTTTCTGCAAAGGACTTAGCTTTCTTATGGTGGACACAAATTTTAAATATATCAGGTTTTCCCAAATCAATAGTCTCAGACAGAGATCCTAAATTTACTTCTGAGTTCTCAACATCACTTATGAATATTTCAGGGTTTCAATTAAAAATTTCTACAGCACACCATCCCCAAACTGATGGGGTATCAGAAAGAATGATAAAAATTTTAGAAGATATGATAAGAAGGTATTGTGATTTTGGTCTTGACTTTAAAGAAAATGACAAATTCATGCTGTAGGTAGACTCTTACAGTTGCCTTTCTGTAAGCAGAATTTAAAGGAGTTGGATAATCAGAGAAAACCCTGTCCCTCTAAATGAATTTGTGAGTTTTTTAGATCAATATTCTTAAAAGTATAATTGATAATAATAAAGAATGAAACCCTGTCTAATAAACGCTTGTTAAGATGATTGAGAGGTTCTTCTGTGCAAAACAACTGAAATGCAACAATAAAGTTACACTAGAAACAATATTTTAAAAGAATGAAGTTTTAATGTTTTTAGATTTTAATAATTTTTCAAAACAGATACTATAAATGAGTCCCTGAAGTTGAGACCTTTCTAATGATACCCTATATGTGAATAATTAAGAGTTTTTGGGTAAAATATTTAAAGTGTCATGTAAAATTGTTATTTTATAAGGGTATTATAAATAATTAATTATTTTGTTGACAAAAGAAAAATATGAATAATGGTTATTATAATCATATATTTCTCAATCTAGCTTCCCGCTCTTAATAATTTTGAGTATACAGCCTTATATGCATATTAAACAGTCATGTGCTCTTTTTTTTCTCTGGAGCGCGGCCATAGCACATCCAGAGCTCATCCGGACCTCTGGACTCAATTAGAACCTTAAATCAATAACTAAATATCTAGAAAGATTACACATGATAACGCTAGTTCTACTTAACATTCCTAATTCTTTTTCGTAGTCTGCGCGGCTCTATTCACCCCGTGAACAATCATCAAAGTAATTTTTGAAAAACTTAGATAATTTAATAAATCTTTAAAAATAAATTCAAAATATAAGAAAAATAGTAAAAATTCAGGGAAAACTCCCAAAGGTTCTTGAGCTTCTTGACTTTCATAAATTTAATATTGCAGCCGTGAAATTAATAAATCTGACCAAACATTCATATCTTGACTTTTTCAACTTCATTCTTTGTTTAATAATAAAATATTTTAAACAAATCCAGCTTTTACAATCACCATCCTATTCCCAAAAAATATTCTAAATAGACTTTAAGAGCCGTACTAAGATTTGGAGTTGCACAATGCATGATTGGGTAGCCCTTATCCCAGGTTTGCAATTTGCATACAATAGTACAATACGTTCTGTCACTGGCAAGAAGCCATCTGAGTTATGGTTTATTTATGTACCTAATACCTCTTCTAAAACTCTTAATAGATTACCTAGATTTGATATCCCTCTAGTTACAAAATCTTTTCTTCAGATGCAAGAATTATGCAGAAAAAATGCTCAAGAATGTATAAATAAGGCATTTGAGTATGAGAAGAAAAGATGGGATAAAGCCCATAAAGAAAAAATGTTCAAAGAGGGTGATGAAGTCCTTATTTCTACACTAAATTTCAATTTAAATGGTAATTTTAAATTGAAGGATCCATTCATTGGATCATTTGTAGTAAAAAAGATGGTTGGTAATAATGCTGTTGAAGTTATTCTATATGCACCATGTGATAAAAACATCCAGTATTTTCTATTTCCTTTATAAAACCATACCATTCTAATGATACTGCTCTATTTCCAAGAAGATCAGGAAGGCATAAACAGCAACCTGAAGAAATAGTTGAAAAGACAGAAATTGAAAAGATACTTAAAAAGAGGCACCTTAATAAAGAAAAGGGAGTTGAGTATCTATAAAGATTTAAAAATAAATAAAGTGAATATGAACAGTGGATTCCAGAAAATGACATATCTGATATTAAAAATCTCTTGAAAAAATTTAAATCTAAATAATACTGTAAAATTTGGTATATGTATCATAGAAATTTTAAAATTATTTTTCTATTCACTCCTTACTTATTAATTAAAATGTATTAAAATTTTTTGTATTGTTTTTTTTTGGTGAGGGAGTGTCAGCCTAGGTATCTCCAGGACTGAGTAATTCTTATGTTTGAAATAGGATAACCTTAATTAAATTAAGCTTATTACTTAAAAATAAGGTTTTAAATTCTTATGTATATGGTTTTAATACATATATATATAATCATTACACTATTATATGACTTATTGTAGTTTAAATAGCTTATCCATAGCCTAATGAGACTTATTAAGGTGTTAGTGGAGTCATAATATACTTATCTTAAGTTATATTAAGTAATCATAGACATACATAAGCTTATATGTTTACATAAACCTCATATTCAGTGAAATATGTAGTTATATTATGTACATTTAGGTCTATAATTGGGTTTTAACCTCTTAAATAGCCTATAACCTTTATTTTTCTGCTTATTTGAGGTCATATGGAGGTAGTCAGTGGACTCACAATGCCTACACAAGCATATACACCTATTTCAGACGCATATATCCAGTTTGGAAAACTTAATCTGCTTCCTTGGATGGATTTTCATGGATTCATGGGTTGGGATATGATTACTGGGCTAATACGGATGCTTGGGGATTTTATTGGGGCCTTGGACAGTTAATTTGGTTCTTTATATTCTTTGGTTTTCATTTTATCCTCTTTGGAGGAGTTATTTTACGTGTTTCTTTATGGTATCTGTTTTTATCAGTCTATTATATTTATGGTATGGGTTTGTGGTATCATAAATTGTGATTGAGGGTCCTTTCTGGAGGCCTGGGTGTTGAAACTGCTTGAAGTGAACACCTGTCACTGTATGACCTACACACAACGTTGAGTGTGTTCCTGGAAGTGAGATGAGGAGAGTAGTTTAGAAACTTCTTCAAAGTACAGGGGAAATGTTTGAGGAAGTGATTCAAAGATGACTCATAGGAAGAGCTACTGCTTTGAGATATGTTTGATAAAAATTCTAATATAATTTTAAGGTAATATTAATATTCTTAAGATCTCACAAAGGGTTGGAAACTCAATAATCAAAGATTTATGATTTAGAAATGATTACTGAGAAAATAAGGAAAGATACAATAATAATGTTTTAACCTGAAGCTTTACCACTATTAACTATATATACTTTTTTATAATTTAATTCTAAAGAATTTCAAACCAAAATCCAACCCCTTTTATATCCTTTACTCCTCCTTGCATTGACTTCATACCCATCCATCATTACGCACACCACAGAACCTCCTCACTAACATCCGTTAACCCTTTAGTCCTCCACTAACCATCCCCTCCATGCTCACTACCCTTTTTAATAACCCACAGATACTTAAAAAACCTTTTAGAGGACTATTACATTGACTATTGCGCTGTGTGTTGCTTATTGAGGAAAAGACTAAAACACACTATTGAGAGATTGACTAATTTAGATTTAAAATTTAGGCTAGCCTGGTTGAATAGTGAGTACATAAAGGAAAGTCGCAGTTGCTATGTAGAATTGCTTTCTATGCTTCAAGTATGGATTTAGACCTCTGTATTATTGATTTAATGAGCTGCTTTTGCCTTGAGTGACACGTGGCACATGACAGATGCCCGGGTATAAAAACGCAAGCTCCTTTGAGTGTGAGATATACTTTCCCACACTACTTTCTCTTTATTCTTACTTTAATTATTTTATATTTTATTATGTTGACTTGTCCTACCCCAAAGCGGATGGTGAAATCATTACCCAGAAATTTTTTTAAGCCTGTACAGCCTGCAAATCAATGGAGTATTTCTGCGTTGAAAGCATGGCGACACAAGTTCCTTTCCAGAAATGTGAGTTTTGCCGCTGGAGACAGGTGGCGTGTGATGCCTTATCAAAAAATGCGGACATCAAACAACATTTTACAAAAACCAAATATTGGGTAATACCAAAGACCAAAGAGGTGGTCAAAGATATTTGGGATGTATCAATCGGGGAAAATAAGTCGGTGGGAGAGATTGAGGAGGAGGTCAAAGATACCATGGCAACCTGGGTAACCCAGGCCACAAGTAAAAAACAAGGGGTGGAAGAAGAAGTAGATGAATTGGTTGAAGAGGATGAGGATGAAGTCCCCATCTCAAGATGGACGCCAAAGAAGCGGCAGATGGTCATCGAAGATGACAAAGAGGAGAAGGAAGTGACAGTGGAAGTCACCCAGAAATTATTTTTAGAAGCTGACCCATTGTTTGAAGTAAGTCTTTTCTTCTTTTATTTTAAAAAATTTTGTTACTGATGACTGTATGTTTTAGATTTCAGATGTCATCGCCGAAGCTCCGATTGTGGAAGCTGCGCCATCGCTTCCAGTTGAGGCAAATCAACTAGTAATTGATTCAAGGGAGGACAACAAAGAGACTCTTGACCAGGTATGGTTAAAAAAACCTCGGCAGGTTCGAAAAACTTGATTCATCAAAGATTTAAGCAATGAGGTGGACAGTATTGTTGATGCTGCCTCCTTTGATGTGGCCGAAGAATTACTAGAAATTGGGGAAGCGGTACAGGTAAGAGGGAAGGAAGTATTTGAGAAATGCAGGAATGAAATAAAAGTGGTTTTGGAAAAAATGAAGAAGTTGGTTCGGGAGGAAATACAGGAGAAATTTTGAAATGGAAGGAGAAAAGTACAAAGCAATTTGTGTATTTATTTATTTATTTTTATTTTGTTGCTTTAATTGAAAATGTTGATATATATTTTATAAGATTTTGTGAAAAAGAAAAAGAAAAAAGGAAGAAATAAAAGATTTGAATAAAAGTTTGTTTTGAATTTTGAAAGAAGAAAAGAAAGATTGTTTAACTGAGGAATTTTCAGTTTAAGTTTTGAAAAGAAAAGATTTAAGTAAGAAAAAAGAAATATTTGATTGAAACAATTTTGTTTACAATGAAAATTTAATGAGAGAAAAAAATGTTATTTGTGAAAGCTTATTTGTTGAAGTTTTTGAGGAATTTTGGTTATTTGAAAAGAAAAAAGAAAAATAGTTTTTTTTTTAAAAAAAAAGAATTTGAAAGAAAGAAGTAATTTGTTCAAAGAATTTAAAAAAATAGATTTAAAGGTTGAGCTGAAGTTTGAGAAAGATTGTCCTATTGAGTATGTGAAAAAATTTTGATAGTTCAAAGAAAAAGAAATAAGGAAAAAGAAGAAAAGTTTGAAAAGAGAAAAGAAAGAAAATTAAAGGAATTATTGATTTTTATGATTTTATTTTAATGAATTTTAAGATTTTAATTTTTTTATTTTATTTTATTTATTTTAATTTATTTATCTATTTTTAAAGAAGGTTGAAAAAAGCTTTGGAGAAGAAGAAAGAAAAAAAGAAAAAACAGAGTAAGGATTTTTGAAGAGAAGAAGTTTAGAATTTTAAGAAAAGAAAAGAAAAGAGAAAGAAGAGAAAAAAATAAAAGAGAGTTCTAAGGTTTTTGTTTTTAAGAATATTTAAGATGAAAAGATTTTAGGAGTTCAGGGGTGTTGGAAACATTGATGGCTGGTTCCCAGGATGTTTTGTCTGAGTCATCAAGGAAGCCTTCCCATTCCACGAGGTATTGAAGTTTCCCCTTGCCCATTCTTGAATCATGGATACGGCTTACATCCCACTCTAGATGGTCTTGTACTTTGACTGGTTCCGGAGGAGGTTGGTTCCTGCCTGGGTATGTTTCTCAAGCCATTTCCAGGAGAGAAACGTGGAAAACATGGTGAATAGCCTGCCATTTAGGAGGTAGCTTGAGTCAAAAGGCAGTTTTAGAGACATCGGAGTCGATTTCAAATTGTTCCAAGCATTTTTGTGCCAGTTTCTTTGATGGTCGAGTTGTTTGAATGTTTTGTGCGTCGAGTCATACTTTGTTGCCTGGTTTAAAAGAAGGAGCAGTTTGTCGATGTTTGACGGCCTGTTCCTTGTACCTTCAAACAGCTAATTCCAAATTTGATTTAAGTTCTTCATGGAGTCGTGATATGGTTCAAAGATAATGTTCCACAGGATGACTAGTTCCTACATGGATTGAGTTGAATCAAGGATGTCTTCCATAAACGGTTTTGAAAGTAGATTGTTGTGTCAAAGAATGAGTTGAGTTATTATAAGCAAATTCAGAAAATGGTAACCATGTGGCCCAATCCTCTTGTTGGTAACTGAAATACATTCAAAGGTATTGTTTGAGGATTTGATTGACCCTTTCCGTTTGCCCATTGGTTTCAGGATGATAGGCCGTGGAGAGATTCCTCATGATATTGAGTTGTTGACACAATTTAGTCCAGAATGTGGATACAAACAATGAGCCCCTATCTGAAATAATATCATTAGGTAAGCCATGTTTGGAAAATAAAGATTCTAAAAAAATTTTCACAAATCTTCTGCTGTAGCAGCAGTAGTGGTTTTAATGAAAATAGACATTTTTGAAAATTTATCTTCTATTACTAATATAGCATCAAAATTATTAGAAAGAGGAAGTTGAGAAATAAAATCCATCAATAAAGATTCCCAAGTTTTAGAGGGTATAGGAAGCGGTTGATGCAACCCATGCTTCCGGTGACAGGAAGCCTTATTCCTATTACATTCATTACAAGATCTTATATAGGCCTTGATTTCTCTGGTCATTCCTGGCCAGAAGAAATCCCTCGCTATTAACTGGTAGGTTTTATCAACCCCAAAATGACCAGCTAATGGAGAATCATGTTGACTGTTGAAAATCAATAATTTTATTTCATTGTTGTTGGGTATGACTACTGTGCCTTCAAAAACTAATAGACATGATTCAATACAAAATCTTTTGGCCCCTTGCTTTGAGAGTATTTTGTATTTTAACCCTAAAAAATAATTGTCCTTCAACTGAGCGTTGAGGATGTTGGATAGTGGATTTTGGAAAGATTGAATGGTCATCAAATTAAGTTGATCAGTTGTTAACATTGATTTGTTGAAAATTGATTTCACATTTGCTGGGTTCTTGTCAGAAAATGTGTCCCCCGCTGTGGGTAAATGTCGTCCCTATGTGAAAGGATATCTGGGACAATGCAGTTCTTACCTGGGTGATAGGAAATAGACTAAGGAAATTCAGACGAAAATTCTGCCCACCTGGCTTGAGGCCTGGTTAACACTTTGAAAGACATAAAGTATTTCAAAGAATTATGGTCAGTCAAGATTTGAAAAGGACTATCTAGGCTGAGAAGAAAAGAGCGCCATTTTTTAAGACAATGAATAATAGCTAAAAGCTCTTTGTCATGAATTTCATAATTTAATTCTGCTGCAATGAGTTTACGTGACTCAAAAGCAACAGGATGAAACAATTTAGTTTCAGGATTGAATTGAGAAATGACCCCTGCAATAGCATAATTGCTAGCGTCTGGCTTGACTATTGTCAAAGAAGAAGGATCAAAGTGTCAAAGAATTGGAGCTGTGTTAAATGCAGTCTTCAATGCTTCGAATTCCTTTTGTGCTGTAGAAGTAAAAACAAAAGGAATATCTTTTCTAAGAAGAGAAGTAAGATTGGAAATAGTTTTAGAGTAATCTTTAATAAATCATCTATAGAAATTGGCAAAACCCAAAAATCCTTGAAGGGATTTAACGGTTTTGGGCTCAGGCCATTCCAGGACTTTTTGGACCTTTTTGTCATCCATGACTAAACCATCAGTGGACAATGTAAAACCCAAAAAATCAATACATTTAAGATGGAATTCACATTTTTTGTGCTTGGCATAGAGACCGTGATTCCAAAGGCAATTTAGAACCTGTCAAACATGATGAATATGTTCATCCAATGTCCTTGAGAAAATTAAAATATCGTCTAAATAGACGACAACATCTTGAAAGATTTCATTAACAAAAGTTTGAAAAGTAGATGGTGCATTACATAATTCAAGAGGCATTACTAAATATTTAAGACTACCATATCTAGTGCGCATTTCAGTCAGTGGTTCATGACATTCCACAATGCAAATAAGATTATAAGCGCCTCTAAGATCAATTTTAGAAAAGAAATTAGCACCATTAAAAAGGGTAAGAATCAATTACATAGGAGGAACTGGATATTCATTCTTCTCTGTAACTGTGTTGAGCTTTCTATAGTCAACACACAACCTAAGGATACCGTCTTTTTTCTTTACAAAAAGAACAGGGGACCCAGTTGGAGATTTACTGGCTCTGATGAAACCTTTGGCTACATTCTCTGAAATGTAGTCTTGAAGAACTTTAGATTTGACCTTCAATAAAGAATAGACAGGACGTTCCGTAGGTACTGGACCTATTAACTCTATTTGATGGTTGTAGGGTCAATGAGGTGGTAATATATCGGCATTGCGGATTGAAAAAACATTGAGAAAATCATGATAGATTTTCAGTAGAGTTGATTTAATGGCTTCAACGTTGATTTGGTTATCCTGATCATCTTCAAGAGAATCTGTCAAGGGAAGACCAGAATTGAGGGAGCATAATTTGACTACTTCAAGGCAATTTGAATCCTCTTCAAGTGAAGTGATTGAGCTAGAAGGGTTAGCAAATTTCTCATTTAGAGAAAGATCAGATGCTTGCAAGTCATCTGGCAGAGATTTGTTCTCCAGCTGGACATTTTCAGGCTGGTTGTTTAACTCCCTATTTACCTGCATTGAAGAATCAGAAATATACTTATTTCATTGGGTGATCAATTCCTGTGACCAATCAATTACAGGATTCCAATGTGTTAAAAATGCATGGCCAAGGATGGTATTGTCCATTTTTTGGGCGTCCAAGACTGATAAATCCCACTCATAGGGGGGAAAATTTGGAAAGTTGAAAACCCATAAAACTTTCTTACTTACCCAATATTTGGGTTCCTCTGATTTGACCAAATAAATTGGAGTTGGATTGATATCTGTGAATTTCAGTTTTAACTTCTCAGCAAAAGTTAAACTGACAAAAGAAATTGAAGCTCCAGAGTCTATAAGATGACTGAAGGGGGTATCCTCATTGAAAAGAATGAATCTCAAGCAGTTTAAGGCAACTCCAGCCCTTAAGACATGGAGGTTCTGTGCACTGGGAGAGATAAGATTGCTTGCTTTGCACACAAGTAAACTATCTACTAGTTTTTTGAACTTGAACTAGTACCTTCTCTTTCCTTTAACTTTACACAACTTCTAGCTTGTGCTTAACCCCACAATACATACATAACCCATTATCTGCTTGTCTCTTCCTCTCAGCTTCTTTAAGTTCCCCTTTTGGATCCAGTACTTTGCTTATATTTCCTGGGGTTGAGCCTTTTGGTCAAGGTTTATCCTTTCCCTTATTGGGTTCAGATTGATTTGAGGAGGATTGAGTTGTCCATGGGTGTAAAGAAGGTCCCAATTTAAAATTAAGGCCTTGAGATTTGTTTGCGTGTTGAAAATGTTGTACTCATACTTGGTAAACGCCTTCAAGTATGAGGGTTTGATCCATTAAATACGTTAAAGTAGTCATCTTCTAACCATGAAGATTTAATTGATCCAGAATCCTCGAAGGATGTCCCTTTTTGAAATGATACTTGAAGGCAACATCATTCCAACATACTCAAGTTTGAAGTGCTCTGAAGGTAGAGATATATTCAGAGGCTTTACCATTATCACTCATGTGGAGGAAATCCAGTTCAATTTCTGCATTGTCAGTTTCATTAGGGTCACTGAAAAATGTAAGAGTTGGTCTTTGAACTTTTCCCAGCTATTAATAAGTAAGTAGGTTTCTGACAAAGAGAGAATGAGAAGATAAGGTTCGAACCATCTTTCTGATTTTCCGGCTAGGAATGAAGAAGCATAAACAACCTTTGATCGGTTGTTATGGAACAGGAGCTTGCAGGTTTGCAAGAAGGGCCGCAATCTGTCTGAATGTTCTCCATCTGATTTATCAGGAGATTTCATGGAAGCCGTTTTGAATTGAGATCCCTCCGGAGATGTTGAATTGGAAAGGGTTTTCATGAAAAGTCTCATGAAGTCTTCCAGAGAATTATATGGTCCAGGTTCCAAAGGTTGATCAGAAGGGTGAGTAGCAGGGGCAGATGGTTCCTCATGCATCGTATCCTATCCTTCTTCTTCCTTGCTAGAATCATCAAAATCCCGGGGAATGTCTTCTACAGATTGGATTGAGTGTCCACGTTCCCTAAGGTCGAGAGGTTCCAAGAAGTGAGTGCCGAAAACAGGCTGTGTGGCTGTTGGCCTACCTCTGGCGCAAGCCCTAGTAGTAGTGCCCATAGGAGGAGTGCGTTGAACAGGTGCCATTTAGAGAATTTAAAACACCTGAAAAAAGGACGTAGTAGTGCCAAAGAATGAGAACTGCGGAGAATTAAATTATACTGTCACCAGATGACCTAAGCACAAGGTTGAGGGTGTTCATGGAAGTGAGATGAGGAGAGTAGTTTAGAAACTTCTTCGAAGTACAGAGGAAATGTTTGAGGAAGTGATTCAAAGATGACTCGAAGGAAGAGCTAATGTTTTGAGATATGTTCAATAAAAATTCTAATATAATTTAAAGTTAATTTTAATATACTTAAGTTCTCACAAAGGGTTGGAAACTTAATAATCAAAGATTTAGGATTTAGAAATGATTACTGATAAAATAAGGAAAGATACAATATTAATGTTTTAACCTGAAGCTTTACCACTATTAACTTTATATACATTTTTATAATGTAATTCTAAAGAATGTCGAACCAAAATCCAACCCTTTTATATCCTTTACTCCTCTTCGCATTGACCTCATACCCATCCATCATTCCACACACCACAGACCCTCCTCACTAACATCTGTTAACCCTTTAATCCTCCACTAACCATCATCTCCATGCTCACTACCCCTTTAAATAACCCACAGATACTTAATAAACCTTTTAGAAGACTATTACATTGACTATTGTGCTGTGTGTCGTTTATTGAGGAAAAGACTAAAACACACTATTGAGAGATTGACTAATTTAGATTTAAAGTTTAGACTAGCATGGTTGAATAGTGAGTACACAAAGGAAAGTGGCTGTTGCTATGTAGAATTTTTTTCTGTGCTTTGAGTATGGATTTAGACCTCTGTATTATTGATTTAATGAGCTGCTTTTTCCTCGAGTGTTACGTGGCACGTGAAAACACCATGGAGAGATGATGGGCTCTCACAGTGCTGTAATTGCCAGGGATAGCAGTGACATCAACTGGATTGAAGGTCTGTGCACTCCAGTTGATTTTGGTATAGGTAATGGAGGATTTTGACGGGTTATAGACATAACTTACTTACTACAACTCAAATAAACACTAAAACACAATTATTATCTTATAGAAATATATTATAAATCCTTTATAAATTGATATTATCTTTATATAAGCTATAACTTTATTTTTTTAGTCTATTTTCCACCACTAGCACACATAACATCCAAGTATTGTGAGTTTAAATTGAGAATAACTATTTTTATAGTCTTCCCCAGAGGTTTTATTACTAAATCATTTTTAATATGTAGTTGGAAAATTAATATTTACTATTAAATCATACTTATATACTAGCACAAACTGACAGTAACCCTGAGACAACATTACCAAGCACTTTTAAGAAAGGAAAACCAAATTTGCATTTCTTCAAAGCAAGTGTCATATTTATCTCATTCATCTTATGGAACACTTTACACAGGTGGTTAAGATGGTCCTCAAATGTTTTAGAGAATATGATGATATCATCAATGTAAAACATCAGCAATCCTTCAATTATTTCTTGATGGAATGTGTTATATATAGCTTTTAGAAAAACTGAAGGGGAATTTTTAGGGCCAAATGGCATCCTAACATACTTATAGATACCCATATGAGTAGCAATCACCAGAAAATTCTGAGAATTCTTTTCAACAGGGATCTGGTGATATCCCTTTTTACCATCCAAACAGCTGATATATTTAGCACCTTGTAGGATAGCATGTATAAAGGTAATTCTGGGTAAAGGATAGATATCATCAACAGTATAAGTAATCAATGCTCTATAATCACCACATAACCTGGCTTTATTTTTCTCATAAAAAATTAGGACAGGTGAGATAACACAATATTTAGGTGTTTCAACTACCTTTTCAATAATATTCATTTTTATAAGGGTAGATATATTATCTTCAATATCTTTTCTCTTTGTAGGAGAGGCAGGATAAGGCTTCTTCTTTAAACTAGGTGGTATTTCATTTAATAGGCAAGATAAGGAAATCTTCATTTCTTCTTTTACCAATCCTAATTCCTGTGACCCATGAGCAAAGGCCATAGGAAAAGATTCTATCAATTTAATGATGGAATCTTTGTCTTTGCCAGAAAGTTGTTCTCCAAAAGAAGCATTGTCAATTTCAGAAATAAGGGCAGGCATTTATTTTGTAGATCTTCCTTTATATTGAACTACAGAATGACATGTTTTCAATCCTGGTGTTAATAATTTCCTGGGGGAGGAAATTTTAAATTTTTCTCTTCCCATTCATCCCCATTGTGAAAAATTGATTTGAAGGATCTAATTTTATTCCATATTCGGTTTAAATTTCATTTCACACAAGGAACCAACCACTCAAGTTATCATTTTTCATGACAAAAAAATCTCATATAGCTCTTACAAAACCATGGTTATATTTGAAAAATACTGTGGCTTTGTATTTACCAATGGGGGACAAAACAGAGCCATAAACTCTCTAATTCTCAGGAATTATAGGCATAAGTTTTGATTTAAAATCTTGGTCCACTGAAGCAAGTACTTCTTTAAATACTACACTTCCTCCAGCTCCAGAATCTAAGATAAACTCAATGTTTTTTCCATTGACCAAGACTGGTTCCTTGAGAGCGGAAATAATAATTGAACTGTCCAAAAGGTTTTTTATGATCTCAGAATCCTCTACTGTAGATAAATCATTATTATCAATATTAATTTTTGTTAAATAATGGATAACCTCTTGCAGAATCAAAATTTCCTGATGTGATTCATATGAAGTATTGCTGGCACAATCACTTGAAGTATCATCCAGTGCTATTGTGTCATCAGCATGTTCCTCTGTCTTCTCAAGAAGATTTATCTTCTTGTAACAAACATTGTATTTCTGCCAAGGCTTGCTGCCTTTGAAGCAAGGGTTTTTTGCATACTTATTGGGTGCAACAGGAGCAGAAAGTTTACCAACCTTTTCCAGAGGTTTCTGTTGGTAATTGGGAGTTTTTTCCAATAGAGTTCTAGGAATGAAGTTTCTAGCATCATATTTGTGGTTTAGAAGGATCTCATTACAAGTATTAATGAAGGAAGAAGGTTCTCTTGATAACTCAGTCCTAGAAACAACCAAGTCTCTCAAAGACATAGGTAATTTATAGAGGATCCTGTCCTTCCTTAATTCAAACTCCATATTTGGGTCATTGCCCTCAAGATTTTCACAAGTTTCATCAAGAACTCAATGGGTTTTTCAGTAGAAGAGCTATATTTAGTTTCTTCATACTTCCTTTGTTGAGCTATCCTAAACTTGGAACCACCAAATTGTGCTTTAATTAATCTTTTCCAATCTTCTCATGAGTAGTCATTTTTATTCAAGAGAACAGATTCATACCACATTAGGGCCACATTGGTAGATAAAGAAATTAATTTTGGCACAATTTACTCATCTGAAAGTTTGTAAGAATTTTTTAAGTTATCAATCCTGCAAATATACTTTTTCCAACCAGAGGAAGAGTCACCATCAAATTTTGGATATTGGTCAAGTTTTGGCCAATTCTTTTGATTTGAAGTAGTCTCCTTATTACAAGCTTGTTTCTGAGTGAGAATTATCTGTAATTTCTTCAATTGGGCAGTAATTTCATTGTTTAATCCTTCTGTGGATGATCCAGGTACATAATTAATTTTTGATGGGAACTCAGTGATATCAACAGGTATTTCTGGAACTAATTTTTCTTTGGATGAACTAGGAACAGGTAAAATTGGGGTATCCTTCACCACATGTTCTTTCAAAGAAATTTAAGAAAACTTTTGATCATGTAACAATGAATTTAATTTCTCTTGAATGGTTGTTAGCCTAGTCTTTACTCTTGGAATACTAGATAAACTTTCATTGATGGTTGCAAAAGATAATTGTTTCTTATTTTGTAAAGATGAACAATGGTTACTCTATCTTTTTAAGTTCAATTTATGTCCCTCTTGCTCTTGGCAACAGATGGAGACATTATCTGTTAATTTAGACAAATCCTTCTTGATATTTTGCCATAAAGCAACTTTCTTTTCATGAGTTACTTTGTAATGAAACAAGTCATCTGAAACTCTCTGTGATTCACTCCTCAATGCTTGATAACCCTGTTCAGTTAAAAAACTATTAAATTTCTGAGTTAATTTCATGTTGTTCATTATATGATTTTGTTCATCAATAATATTTCTCAAATATTCCTCGTTAATATTAGCTACATCTGGAGTATTTCTAAATAGGGAAACAGAATAACTTTCAAGATTATTATAGAACTCAGGTTCAAGTGTCTCATCAATAATAGCCATATCAGAATTTATCATTGAAGAAGCAATCAAAAAAATAGGATTAGATACTTTAGAATCTTGAGCAACTTGTCTACTACTTTCATCTTCTACTGGTCTCATAGTCTCATCCCCTCTTCTAGAATTACCTGAAGGCACAGAATCAGAAACAAGAAATGGTACTTGAAATTCAATAGAGTGACTTACCATGGTTCTGGAAAGAATTGAACATGATTGTTTTTCCTTTTTCTTCCTCCTTGATAAGGTTGAGGAGTTGGAGGGTTGAACCGGTGAGGTACTTGTTGTTGTTGTTGTTAGGAAAAAATAATCCCACTGTCATTTTGAGACTTCCACCTTTTCTTGTTGTTGGGGAGCCAATTGTGGAAGGGCCTTTAAGGGATGGGGAGGTTTCTTTTTCTCTTGAAGAAAGGTTTCTATTTTTCTTACCTTGTCTTCTAGAGAGTCTGTTCCTGACCTCAATTCCTTTATGTGGGTGAAGAGATTTCTGACTTGTTGATTCAAGGGCATCTTTTTTATTTTGAAGCCTTTTGGAAGCTCTTCTGGGGGGTGCCTGAAGGCTTTTGTTCCTGAGAAGTTTTCTCCACTAATATCTCTATCTCTTGCATTTCCACATCCTGATTGGTCCAGTAACTGATTAATTTGAGCCAGTTTTTTAGTCTCAGGATATCTTACAGAAGAAGCTTCATCATAATCAATTAAATCTAAATCCTCATCATGGACAGCAGAAGCACCTTTGTCACTCATAGTTGTAGTTAACCTGAACTGAGAGAAATGAATATTTAATCAGTTGTTTTTTTTACTTTGTTTAAAGAAAATAATAAAAAAAATTAATATATAAGTAATTATCAGGATTTTGTAATATACTGGAATAATTAGAATATAATGTTTTATCAGGGCAAAAAATCAACTGAAATAATAATCAAAATTTTATTAATTAATTTAGAGTAATTTTATAACAAGGATTAAAATAAATCAACTGAGATAATAAAATAATTTAGTAATTAGTAATGTAAAAGTTGATAATTATCAGGACTAAAGTCAACTGAAAAATTTGATTACCAGGACTTAATTTCAACTGAAAATAATTTTAATTACCAGGACTTAATGTCAACTGAAATAATTCAATTACCAGGACTTATTGTCAACTGATATAATTTTAATATAGTCAATTTAATTATTTTTAAATATTATTATTTTACTGCCAGGACAATTGTCAACTGAAGCAATAATATAATTTTTTTAATTATCAGGACAGAGTTCAACTGAATTAATAAAAAACAGAATATAAAATAATTAATTTAATTTTTATATTACTTCTATGACTAAGAAAAATACAGTTCTATCTTGGTCAACTAGGAAAAAAAAATATTTACCAGGCACCTCCCCCTGTAAAATGAGCAAGTTAATACTACATACAGAGTGTTAAGTAAAAAGATATACATATACAATCAAAGTGCAAAGTGACCCACTAATAGTAATTAATATAATTACCACAAATATATATGGATATTTTCAATATATGAGCCTAAGTTTTGGAGCGCAGTTTGATTCCTGGTTGCAGCAAAAAAATAAGTCATGTGGTCTTTGACGTTCATCGTTTTCTTGTCCAATCTTCTTACAGGTACCTCAATTTCAAACAGTCCCTTGGTCTCCGCCTTCAAGATAACAATGTGCTTTTGACAATTCAGAAAGGGCCTCAAGTATTGGGGGACTCCTTTTGGTCTAGAAGATTTTTGGTGGCTATTTACAGTATTGGACAATGGATTTGGAATTCTAAAGTCAAGTACGTATAATTTATCTTACGATTTGAATTTTACTCAATAAAAGAGGTAAGAATATAAGTATTATTATAATTTATAATTTAGAATCACAATAATGTAGATACTGAAAGACAAATAATAGTAATGATTTTACTTCAAAGTGGTTTAATAAAATAGTTAAGTTAAGGAATGAATCAAACAGCACAAAAGAGGAGGATCTTTATAGGCAAAAAGTAGAGAGAAAATACACAGAGTTAAAAAGTATCCATAAGGGATTGTGAGAGAAAATTATTACAAAAATAAGAATATGCAAGTAACAAAAGTGTGCTAAAATGATGCGTCAATACATGATATCACATTATTTGATATAGTTTAGTGTTCACTATAGATGTCACACTTTGTACAAATTAATTTGAACTTTAAGAAAGAACTTCAAACATTAGAAATAAAGTAATTTGAATTTTTTAATATTTAGTATTAATATTTTTATTTCTCTTTCAACCTGTTATTGAGCACAGTGTCAGGGAATAAAAATATAGGGGACATTATTATTAATTTAAATATTTACTAAATTTGTAATTAGTTAGTGTATTGCAAGTAATACATAAGTAAATATAATATAATTAATAATAAGAAATAAAAGGCTTGGTTTAATCTCAGTTAATAATTAATTATTTAACTGGATAAGTTTAGTAGCCTGGCTGACACCCTATATGTTAATATTTATGATGATGAGTGAATTGAATATATTGTTATGTAAAAGTGCTAATTTTATAAGGGTATTACAATTTTAAAAATTTTTATGAAATTATAAATGATTGTTATAATATATGTTGTTGTGGTTGGTTGTTAAGTTTATATGATTGTCTGTAAGTGCTCTGATGATGTCTAATTTCAAGTCTACAGTATTTACATTTATAGTGTTTCACGTTCCCTTCTTTCCCAAACCGGAGAATTCAAGAGCTCATACGGAGATCACCAGAGTTTGTATAAAGCTTTTCCAGAGCATTCTAGAGCTTGTAAAGACTTCCAGACTCAATTGAAACCCATAAAAAATCTAGATAAATCTAGAAAAAGTAAACATGATAGAGCTACTCCTCCTTTGTAGTCCATTCTAATTCTTTTAGTCTCTGCATTCCTATTCATCTAGTAAAAATTTATCAAAGTTAAGAAAATTATAAAAAATCAAAAATAACCAAAAATACTCGGTAAAATTATTTAAAATAGTAGAAAAATAGTAAATATTTCACAAAAATTCCTAAAGGCTCTTGAGGCTCCTGAATTTAATTTCCATGTACTTCTAAACCTATACTTGAATTTTGTGTCCAGTAATTATTTGTTAAATCTTGACCCATAAAATTCACCCTTTTTAACCCCTTTTAATTCTTAGTTTCTTTAAAGTAACCACTTAAAATTAGATTGACCTTTCCAATCTCAGTTATCAATTTTCGAAAACTCTTTATAGTAAACTCAAGTTCCCTACTAAAATTTAGACTACCACATTCTCCCTCCAAAGAGAAATGTCCTTATTTTTTAAGTTTTCATAATTGATTGAACACATATTCATCCTTTCTTCTATCTCTTCAACCAATTTCCTTAACTTGTGTTGAATATTTCTACCTTTTATATTTTTAAGTCAATATCATCATCAATATGTCATCAAAAGTTCTCACTGTCCTATGTGAACTTTGCGCCAAATACCAGGTTCCTTGTTTGATTTCTAAAGCTGCTCTTCCTGGAAGAACTGCCTGTGATCTTTGCAGGCTTAAAATAATCAAGTGTAATTGTCCAATTATACCTTCCACAACTAATTTCTATACTGGACCAGCCACTATTCCTGATCTTACTATTTCTAAAAAGAGATTATCAAAAATTACCATCTTCTTTTGTAATATAAAGGCCAAAACAGCTTCTTCTTTTAAAAATCCCAATCCTGAGCTTCCTCCTCCATCTCAAAATCCTAATATTGTTATTTCAGTTTCTCCATTCATTTTATCTGAAACATTATTTCCTGGCTCAAAAAGTTAGTCTTTTAAGTTTAATTTACTAAATCTTCTACTAATTGTAAATCCAACTACTATCTCTTCCAACTCCTAAGCTATTGAAATCAGCAATACAGATGACGTTGACCAGGTGCAGAATGATTACATTAATCATTATCCTAAGTTTCACAGATATCTCTTGCTTGATTTTTGTGATGATATGAAGCTTAAATTTTTGACTTATTTCAGAAAAACACTGCTAATAATACTGAAGATTTAATGAAGAGAATAATTTTAATGAAAAGCTTTGATAATGATTTTGAAAGTTTCCAAAGAGATTATTTATTTTGATTGCCATCTCTTCTTTAAAATTTTAATACTTTGATTCTTTTTGGTGCTGATAAATGTTATTTTCTGGTTGATTCTAATTCTTATAAATTTGTCATATAATCAACATATTTTGAAATAAGTTTTTATAAACTGTATTTGCCTTGTGATTCTTCCACTATTGAGAACAAGGTTTTAATCCCTTAAGACTCTCCTCTACCAATCTCCATCATTCGCACAACATGAGAGAGCAGGCCTCCCTAATGAGCCAAATAATTTTGATTCCATTGCCATTGGGCCTCCCACTGAGCCAAATACTATGATTCTATTCTTACCATAAGGTACTCCAAGCTTCCTCCTAAATAGTCTACCAAAGAGACCCATTAAATACAAATCCTATCCTTCTTCTATGATTAAGCATCACAACATTCAAATAATTTTCCAACTATTTAAAATCACTCCGACTTTTATTATAAATCATTGTTTTCCAGACATTCTTATCACCTATATTTTTGAATTTTAATAATCTTCATTTATAACCTTTAAAATATTTTTCTTTCTTTAATCCTAAAAAACTCCATTTAGTGACATCTCCATTGTCTATAGTTGCACTGTTTTCATTAATGACTGATTTTTCCAAATGATTGAATACCAGTTTGAGTACTGATGAACCAGTGATAAATTAAAAATGACTAAATTGAATATCCCACTTGATTAACATTCCCTCCTAATATCCTTGTTGCCAAAATTTTAATTGACTGCCAGTTTATAGTCATGGTGGACCAAAAAGAAAGTAGTTTTCAAGTTTAAGGTCATAGGGGACCAGTGATTGACATTTTGATGTTATTTCCAGTTTAAGGTTATAGAGGACCATATCTAATAGTTCATTTTCAGTTTTAGGTCATGGTGGATCAAAGATTGACTTGCTCCTACATTATTAAAATTTACTTCTTTAATATTCAATTTAAGTCTTGATGGACTAACAGATCCAAAAAATGTAAATCCAAGAGTCTTGAAAAATTCTTGAAAATTAACCAGTTTGATGTCTTGGAGGACTAACAGTATATCTTGAGATAGAATCCAACAGATATTGCATTCCATTAGACTCTTCTCCCTGTGAAAAACAGTAAAAAATAATATAAATGAAATAAAATAAAATTTTAAAAATTATTATTATTATTATTGATATTTTATTTTATTTGTTTTTTGTTATTTTTTATTTTTTTATGATTAAAGATGCCCCCCAGCCATCCAATAAGCCATAACCCTGACATCATACCCACATCCAAGTGAACCTTTATGTGGGATACACCAGAAAGAAATTTAAAATAACATAAATTCATTTTGAAGAATTTGAAAAACATAATAACAAAAATACAAAAGATCACTGGGTGGGATCCCTCAAATTTATAAAAATGATTGGAGACTACCAGTGATAATTATCTCTGAAAAAATTTATTTTGATTATTTTAATATGAAATAAAATAAAATTATAACATAAAAAAATTCAAAAATAAAATTTCATAAATCAAAAATAAAATATAAAAATCTATGAATCCAAGCTCAAATGAGTGTAATTGATTGACGTCATGTTGTTCCAGTTTATATTTTTAGTGGACTTCCTATATAAAAAAAACAAATCCAAGATTCAACTAGAAACAGGGAAAATTTGGTAAAAAACATTGTGGAGAAACTGTTTATAGAGCAGCCTGCCTATAAATTACCCCCAAAATTTCAAATATTAAATTTAGAAGGTTCCCCTGTGAACACTTCTACCAAAAAAATTAATTACATTCCATCATAATTCTTCACCATAAAATTTGAGACATTCAAATTTAATAATTTTTATTTTAATGATAGTTTTTAGTTTATACTCTCTTGCAGAGTAAATCTCCTTAAACAATGATAAAGTAGTTTATCCTAATTTTGGAGGAAATATTCATAATGATGGTAGGTAGTATATCCTCAATTCGTTGTTAGACTTCTTAAACAATAGTAGGTAGTTTATTCTCATTTTGTAATTAGACTTTGTCACACCTTGTGCCCCTAGGATAGAACAGCTTGACTTTCTCAGCAGCTACTCCTTTTTTCAAAACAACTCCATCCAACTTTTCTAACACAAAAGAACCACCATATGTGTCAGTGTGTGCTAGTAACTAAGTATGATTTAATAGTAAATCATAATGGTCCTACTACTTATTGAAAAATAATTTAGTTATTAACTCTCAGGGGAAGACTAATAAAATAATTATTCTCAATCTAAACTCACAATACTTGGATTTTTATGTGTGCTAGTGGTGGAAAATAGATAAATAAAATATAGTTATAGCTTATATAAAGATAATATCAATTTATAAATGCTTTATAATATATTTCTATATGATAATAATTGTTTTATAGTGTTTATTTGATGTGTAGTAAGTAAGTGATGTCTAATAACCTGTCAAATCCTCCCTTACTTATACCAAAATCCACTGGAGTGCACAGACCTACAATCCAGATGATGTCACTGGCATCCACGGAAATTACAGAACTGTGAGGGCCCATCACCTCCCCATGGCTTCCACTTCAAGAAGTTTCAAAACCCAGACCTCCAGTAAGGACCCTCCATCACAATTAATGATACCACAGACCCATACTATAAATAGAATAAACAGATAAAAGTGGATACCATAAAGAAACAGGTAAAATAACTCATCCAAAGAGTATATAATGAAACCCAAAGCATATAAAAGAACCAAATGAAATGTTCAAGCCCTCAATAACATCCCCAAGCATCCATATTAACCAAGTAATGATATTCCAACCAATAAATCCATGAAAATCCATCAAAGGAAGCAGATTAAGTTGTCTAAGCTGGATATATGCGCCTGAAAAAGGTTTATATGCTTATGTAGGCATTTTGAGTCCACTGAATACATCCATATGATCTTAAAAAAGCAGAAAAATAAAGTTTATAGGCTATTAAGAGGTTAAAACCCACTTATAGACCTAAATATACATAATGTAGCTACATATTTCACTGAATATGAGGTTTATGTATACATATAAGCTTATGTATGTCCATAATTACTTAATATAACTTAAGATAAGTATATTACAACTCCATTAACACCTTAATAAGTATTTTTAGGATATGGATAAGCTATTTAAACTAATATAAGTCATATAATAGTGTAATAACTATATATATATGTATTATAACCATACATATATGTATTATTACCATATATATAAGGATTATAACCTATATATAAGTATTATAAACTTAATTTTAACTTATAAGCTTAATTCAATCAAGGTTGTTTTACTTTAAACATAAGAATTACTCAGTCCTGAGGATACCTAGGCTGACAAGATGCCTGTTCCCTAACTCTGTAGGGTCCATTCCATCTATCTGAAAACATTCTTCCCCACTGACTTTCCAAACTCCTATAATACACCAAGACCATATCTCCAGCTTTCAAAGGATTTTTTAATCTATGAGCCAAACTCTTATCCCAATATCTAACTGACTGATTCCTTATATTTATCAATTTATAATATGCCTTTTCTAGGGTTTTTTATTTCTTTTCTAACTGAACCATTCTTGTCCATATTATTTCTTCAGTAGTTTTGACTGTGTCCCAATCTACTCCAAGATATAATTCAGCCTCTAAATCAACTTGTAAAACCACTTTATTTCAAAAAACTTGTTTGTATGGTGAATATTCAGTTGTCTTTTTGGCAGTGATTCTGTCTTCAAATAAAACTAATCGTAAATAGTGCCCCACTTTTCAAAACTTGATCAACACATATTAACTAAGCATCCTTAATAACATGATGCCCTCTTTCTACCATTTCTTCAACTTTGGGATAATATGGGGTCTCTACCTTAACCTTTGATCCAACTTTTGATTTAGCCTCTCTAAATTCTGTCCCAAATTCAGGACCTTCATCAACAGTCACAAACTTCATCACTCCATACCTATATACCCAATTTTTCATCAAAAAATCTGCCACATTCCTGGAATTCAAATTGATAAGAGGCTCTGCCTCTACCCAACCAGATAAATCATTTCTGGCTTAAATCAAATATTTGTATCTCTTCTCTTTAAAATGAACAGCATCCAAACCAACCCTAACAAAAAGAGTATTTTCACAGGTTGCATTTCCAGGTTTCTTTGGCCTTAAATATCATCTCCTTTGACATTCTTCACATGACTGAACCCATTTTTTAACAGTCAACTTCATACCAGGCCACCAAAATCTATCAGTAATTTGTCTACAAGTTTCACCAATTCCTCTATGCCCAAGATCTTCATGCAATAACTTCATAACCAACTCTTGCCCTTTCTTTTGAGTAATAATTAATTAAGGATTTGGATACCTCCTCCTTATTAATCTTCTTCCAAAGAGATAAAATGCCAATGACTTCCTTTTAATAGCCACCCATTAAACATTATCACTTTTTTCAGGCCTTTCTAACATTAATAAATATTTAACCATTTTCTAATAAAATCCTCTCTGTCCCTAGACATCATCTTGAAAATCAATTAATATTATATCTATGGGCACTTCCCTATCTCCTAGATTACTTTCACATAAATGAGCCAATAACTTTAAATCTTGACTTTGCCTTTTATCATAAAATATTTTTGAAATTTCCATCTTTGAACCTTCCAACCTTTTAGAAACCAAATTTTCTTTTTTCCCTTTTTTACCCTTTTCAGCATCATCATCTTCATCTTTGTCCAACCTCTTTTTAACTGAATTATTATTAACACCCAACCTCTTTTTAACCAAATTTTCTAAAACTCCTACATATACACCATTCACCAAATTTTTACTATCCCACACTATTTCACCATCCTCATCCATATACACAAAATCTACAACCTCTTTTTTACAGAATTTATCTACACCATAATAAAAATCCCCAAGCTCATAATTTATCATATTTTTATTATTTTCCAGTTTTTCCTCATGGTGGAGGTATTCATCATCTTTATACACAGATATTAATCCAGCCAGTTTAACCTCATGGGGGAGGTAAGAGAAGTCTTCAGAACCTTTTTTTCTGGCTTTAATCACAGGTATATCTTCATCAAATTTCTTTGAGTCAGAATCCTCTTCAGTAGGTGGTCTTCTGGATAATCCATCTGGCATAGTAAATGTCTTTCCAGGCTTGTGAACTAAATCAAAAGAAAAATTCTGAATAAAAGCTACCCATCTAGTCATAGTAACAGTTGGTAAACTTGGGGAATCAATCATTTGAATTAAATATTTAGCATCTACTTTTAATTTGAAGTGTTTTCCCCTTAAGATATTTTGAAGTTTCTTAAAGATTTTTTCCACACCACAAAGTTCTAATTTAGGTTGAGAATATCATTATTCCATCTCAGTAAAAACCATATATTCATACCTGACTGGTCTTATGTAACCAGATTTATCCATTTGAGATAAAACCTCCCCAGCAGTAATCTGAATTGAATCAACTGCTAAATAAACACAGCCTACATCTTTCCCATAATCTTACTTGTGCAGGATAATGTCTTCCACAACTACTTTATTTAACCTAATAAATGCCTCTTCACACTCTTCATACCCCTCCAATTCAGCATCCTTCTTAGTCAACCATCTCAAGGGAGCATCTAATGAAGAGATATCCTTGATAAAAATTCTTGCATAAACACATACATCTAAAAACTTTCTGACTTTGGTCGTATTCTTGGTTCTTGGAAAGGACTGAATTTTATTTACTTTCTTCTTTGACATAATCCTACACCACGGGAAATCTAGGGGTGAATTGCTAGAAATCCCCTCTCTTGAAGTTTAGAGTGTCCCTTAAATATGCCAGGTTTATGAATACTTTATAAACATAAGTAAATTAGAGTTAGATTTACATTTATTCTCAGATTGATTATAGACAGAATATCAACTGATTCCAAATTAGGCACAAGTTGATCCTCAAGAACTTGATTTAAGTCCTCTGATGAGCACAAATTGAGCACAAATTGATGTAACCTAAGATTATGCATATATAATAATTCAGGATACTTGCTCTATTAAATTTGATAATAAAATAAAATATTGATGAATTTATATAGAAAAAATTATTATGTAAGATATTAAATTATAAATTTAGGAATCATAGGAGGGCACTTAATAGAACTTAATTATACTATGTGACACCTTAATACTGTATCACGCAGTTTGAAACATTTAAAACAAAATGAGTCATTATGGGCAATGAAATTGCTTGGACAGACTCTTTCAAAATTAATACTGACCATAATACACAAGTATGAAACCTTGGCATCTATCCAATAAAAGATTTTCCTTCTGATAAATGGATTTTTCTCAGTACTCCCTGCTAAAAAGTGTCCTTCTGAGGTTTTTCTGACCTTCAGGGGGGTAATTTGGCCACATCACACTACTTCTATTTCCATGATTGACCAAAACATCATCCTCATTCCCATCTAAAGAGTTGGTCTCATCTGACTGTGGCTGATCAAAGGGGTCCACCACAAGTTTAGCCAAAATTTTGGTGAACACTTTTTTGATTGATAGTGACTAACTGGTGCTTTCTGAAATTGTCCACCTCAAGTTAGGATAAACTTCAGGAGGATAAATTTATTATGAATACCAAATTAACTGAAGAATACTTTTGCCCTAGCTACTCTGCATCATAAAAGTGTCCAACTGAGGTTTAGCCATAATTCAGGTAGAAACTTTTGGAAAGGCACAGTCTGATGGGTTTAATATCTATATATGGCAATAAGTATCAGTTTTTTATCAATATTGAACTAGAATTAATTTAATATGGCCAAAGTGTCCACCTGAAGTTTGGCCAAAATACAGGTGGAAATTTTTATGAGGATTACTTGATGAAATGAAGAAGACTTGCAATTACTTTCCATCATAAAATTTTCAAACTTAAGTTTATCAAAAATTGTGGTGACACTTTTGCCAGATCCAGTCATATGGGATAAACTCTTTATATGGCAATGAGAATCAATTTTTAGTCAATCATGGCATTAGAAGTAATCTTATATGGACAAACTTTCCAACTGATTTTTGGCCAAAAATAAGTTGGAAATGTTTATGAGGAATACTAGGTTAACTAAAGAAGACTTGCACCCTACTACTGTCCATCATAAAAGTGTCCACCAGAAGAATTCTCAAACTTATGGTTGACACCTTTGGCCTGGTCCAGCCATATGGGATCAATTCTGCATATGGAAATGAGGATTTAATTTGGTCAATCATGGTACTAGAAGTAATTTGATATAGACAAAGTTTCCAACTAAATATTGGAAAAAAATCAGTTGAAAACTTCATTTAGTTTTTAAAAAAATCAAATTAAGTACAATTTTATTCCTGATGATGCCCATTTTATCCAACACCTCTTCTGAGCCTTGAAAGTAGGCATTTAACTCAAATTTTGAATTTCATATAAAATCCCTATTATTAAACCTATTTCTTTTTATACCTTTTTTTTCTTTTAGATATCAATTAATTTTATGTAAAACAAATCTTTTACATAATTTTTACCTGTATTTAATAAAATTATTAAAGGTTTAACATCACCCTGTAAGCATTTGGCACATGTTTTTTTGCTATACTAATAAAAATAATAATATACTGGTGACAACAAATTGATTAAATGATAAAATATTAATAAAACAGAAAGATAAAATACCAGTTGATATATTTTAAAAAAATACCAGTTCCACTGAAGAAGAGCTGCACCCTAGATACTCACCATCAAAAAAGTGTCCAGCACAAGTTTGACCAAACTTATGCTGGACACTTTTGGTCAGGTGCAGTCATATGAGATCAATTCTCGCTATGGCAATGAAAAAAATTATTTGATAAAAAACTTCACCAGAAGTAGTTTTACATAGCCAAATTTTCTACCTAGATTTCATCCAAACCACAGGTGCACAATTTTTTATCTTTGAAAAAAAGTCAATTTAGTACAATTTATCCCTGATGGCTCTCATTTGCTTCAACACCTCTACTGGCCTTTGATAGTAGGAATATTACTTGGATTTCTTTTTTCATATTTGATCCCTTTAACATAATTTTTTATTCCTAATATTTCTTTTGGATACAAATTAATAATTTTTAAAATAAACTATTTTCATATTTTTATACATTTATTTAGTAATATTATAAATGGCATAACATCACCTGGTATGCATTTGGAACATGATTTTTTTCTATACTTATAAAATTAATAATATAATGGCAACCAAAAATTAATCAAATGATATTAATGAGTGAGGAACAAATATAAAATACCAGTAGACATTTTTGTAAGAAATACTAGATGAACTGAAGAAAAATTCTACCCTACCTACTCTCCATCATAAAAGTGTCCAGCACAAGTTTGGCCAAACTTGTGCTGGACACTTATGGTCAGGTGCAGTCAGATGGGAGAAATTCTCTCTATGGAAATGAAGATAAATTTTTGATATAAAAGTACACTAGAAGTAGTTTGATATGGCAAAATTTTCATGCTGAAGTTTTGGTAAAGCTCAAGTGGATTTTTTTTTATTTTTACAAAAAAGAAAATTTAGTGCAAGTTTAGCCCTGATTGTTCTAATTTAATTCAACATCTCTTTTTTCTGTTTATGACAGGAATTTAACTTGTATTATAATTTTCATCTTTTATTTCTTTTATTTTACTTTATTCCTCTCAGATTGCTTTTGGATAGAAGTTTATTTTTTGTAAAATAAATCATTTTCATATTTTTTTACCTTTATTTAATAATATTATAAAAGGTGTAACATCACCCTGTATTCATTTGGCACACAATTTTTTGCTATACTGATAATATTAATAATATAATGGTGACAAAAAATTAATCAATTTATAAATATGAGTGAGGCACAAAGATTTAATAACAGTGGAAATGTTTATAAGAAATTTCAGATGATTAAAAATGACTTGCACCCTGGCTACTCTTCATGATAAAAGTGTCCAGCACAAGTTTGGCCAAACTTGTGCTGGACACCTTTGGTTGCATGCCGTCAGACGCAATCAATTCTTTTTATGGAAATGAGACTGAATTATCACTCCATCATTGCACTGAAAGTAGTTTTATATAGACAAATTGTCCCCTGGAAGTTTGTGCAAACCTAAGGTAGACAATTTTTTACTTTGGTAAAAAGTAAATTTGATCCATGTTAATCTATGATGGTGCCCATTTTTTCTGAAGCCTCTTCTGGCTCATGATAGCAGAAATTATACTTAATATCTTTATTTCATGTTTGATCTCTTTAATATTAATCTTACCCTTTTATTTATCCTTTAGCTTTTAAATATCAATTTTATTATGGTATAACTGATAACTTTCACATTTTTTTACATTTATTATATTATATTATTAAAGTTGTAAAATCATCCAGTGTACATTCATTACACATGTTTTTGCTATACTAAAAACATTAATAATATAATGGTGACTAAAAAATAATCAAATAATAAATATGGATGACACAGAAAGATCAAATACCCATAGACATTTTTAAAATGAATATAAGATTAACTGAAGAAGACTTGCACCCTAGCTACTCTCCATCATAAAAGTGTCCAGCACAATTTCAGCTGAGCTTGTGCTGGACACTTTTGGTTGCATGCAGTCAGATGGGATAAATTTACTCAATGGAAGTTAAAATGAATTTTTGCTCAATCATTGCACAAGAAGTAGCTTTATACTGCTATACTATCCTCCTGATTTTTTGGAAAACCTCAGGTGGACACTTTTATTAATTTTAAAAAAAAGAAAACATATTCCAAATCTAGAACTGGTGGTGCAAATTTGGTCTGAAAACTCAAATTATCTTTGATGGCAGAAATTTTATTTGAAGGTTTAATTTCATATTTAATCACTTTTATTTTACTTTTTTATTCCTGTTTTTGCTTTCAAATATCAATTTATTTATTGTAAAACTAATACTTTTCATATTTTTTTTACTTTTATTTGATAAGATTATGAAAGATGTAGCATCTCCCAGTATGCATTTGGCTTACAAATTTTTTCAATACTAATAACATTAATATTATAATGGTGAAAAACAATGAATCAAATGATAAATATGAATGACACAGAAAGATCATATACAAGTGGATTTGTTTATAAGGAGTACCTGATGAACTGAAGAAGACCTGCACCCTAGATACTCACCATCATAAAAGTGTCCAGCATAAGTTCGGCCGAACTTGTGCTGGACACTTTTGGTTGCATGCAGTCAGATGGGATAAATTTACTCTATGGAAATGAAAATGACATTTTGCTCAATCATTTCACAATAAGTAGTTTGATATTTCCAAAATGTCCTCCTGATGATTTTTCAAAACTCATCAGGACACTTTCTTTGGTTTAACAAAAAAGAAAATATAGTGCAAGTTTAGCCCTGGTGGTGCACATTTGAACTAACACCTCTACTTGTTATTGATAGTGGGAATTTTCCTTAGATTTCATTTTCTTATTTTATCCCTTTTATTTTACTTTTTTATTTCTCATATTGCTTTGGATATCAATTTTTAATTTTTAAAATAAATAATTTTCATAATCTTATACCTTTATTTAATAATATATGATTAAAGGTGGAACACCACCTGGTATGCATTTTTCACACAAGTTATTACTATAGTAATAACGTTAACAATATAATGATGACAAAAAATTAATCAAATGGTAAATTTAAATGACACAGAAAGATCAAATTCCAATGGAAATGTTTATAAGCAATCCCTTTTGAGTTTAAGAAGATTTTCTGTATGCCTACTCTCAATTATAAGAGTGTCCAGCACAAGTTCGGCTGAACTTGTGCTGGACACTTTTGGTTGCATGAAGTCATATGAGATAAATTCTCTCTATGGCAATAAAAATGATATTTCACTCAATTATTGAAGTAAAGAATGTTTAATATTATAAAATTGTCCTCTGGAAGTCTGTCCAAACCTCAGGTCAAAATTTGTTAGCTATACATAAAAGTAAGTTTAGACCAAGTCTTGACCTAGGGGTCCCCAACTGTCCCAACACCACTTCTGGCTCTTGATAGTAAAAATTTTACTTGTAATTTTATTTCGTATTTGACCCCATTTATTTTCATTTTACTTTTCTATTACTCTTTTTAATTTTAAATATCAATTTATTTTTTTAAAAACTAAACATATTCATATTTTTTTAACTTTATATAATAATATTATTAAAGTTGTAACATCACCAATTTTGCATTTGGCATGCAGGTTTTCGCTATACTAGAAACATTAATAATATATATGGTGACAAAAAATTAATTATAAGATAAATATGAATGATAAAAAAAAGTTAAAACCCCAATAGAAATGTGAAAAACAAAAAACTGATGTACTGAGAAACACTTCCACCCTAGCTACTCTCCATCATAAAAGTGTCCAGCACAACTTCAGCCGAACCTGTGCTGGACACTTTTATTCAGGTGCAGTCAGAAGGGATCAATTCTATCTGTGGAAATTAAATTAAAAAAAATGCTAAATAATTACATTAGAAGTAGTTTGGTATGGCTGAATTATCCACCTTGAGTTTTTCCAAACCTCAGGTGAAAAATTTTTTATCTTTAAAAAAAATTAAATTTTATCAAATTTAGCCCTGATGGCACCCATTTGTTTCAACACCTCTACCGGCTCTTGAAGGCAGGAATTTTTCTTGAATTTTTCTTTTTCATATTTGATCTCTTTTACTTTACTTTTTTATCACTCATGTTATTTTTGGATATTAATTTATAATTTTGGAAAAGAAATCATTTTCATATTTTTTTAACATTTTTTAATAATATTATAAAAGGTGTAATATAACATGGCATGCATTTGGCGCACAAGTTTTTTCTATACTAATAAAATTAATAATATTCTAATGAAAAAAAATTAATCAGATAATAAAATATGAATAACACAGAAAGATCAAATACCATTTGACATGTTTTAAAAAAATAACAGTTGCACTGAAGAAGACCTGCACCCTAGCTACTCTCCATCATAAAAGTGTCCAGCACAAGTTCGGACGAACTTGTGCTGGACACTTTTGGTCAGGTGCAGTCAGATGGGATCAATTCTCTCTATGGAAATGAAAAAAATTATTTGATAAGAAACTTCACTAGATGTAGTTTGATATAGCTGAATTATCCACCTAGAGTTCATCCAAACAACAGGTACACTATTTTTTATCTTTAAAAAACATCAAATTTAGTACAATTTATCCCTGATGGCTCTCATGTGCCTCAACATCTCTACTGGCCTTTGATATTAGCAATAATACTTGGAGTTCATTTTTCATATTTGATCCCTTTAACTTAATTTTTTATTCCTCATATTGCTTTTGGATATCAATTTATAATTTTTAAAATAAATTATTTTAATATTTTTATACATTTTTTTAATAATATTATAAAAGGTGTAACATCACTCAGTATGCATTTGGCACACAATTTTTTGCTATACTTATATAATTAATAATATAATTAAGACAAAAAATTAAACAATATGTATGAGTAAGGCACAGAGATAAAATACCAGTAGACATGTTTGTAAGAAATACCAGATGAACTGAAGAAAAATTCTACCCCAGCAGCTCTCCATCATAGAAGTGTCCATCACAAGTTCGGCAGAACTTGTGCTGGACACTTTTGGTCATGTGCAGTCAGATGGGATCAATTTTCTGTATGGCAACAAAAAAAATTTTTATCAAATTTCACTAGAAGTAGTTTGGTTTAGCTGAATTTTCCACCTGCTGTTCTCCCAATATCAGGTGTATAATTTTTTATCTTTAAAGAAAAGGTCACTTATTACAATTAAGCCCTGATGGCTCCCATTTGCTTTAACATCTCTACTGGCTCTTGATAGCAGAAATTTTACCAGTATTTTTTCATATTTGAACTCTTTGACTTTTATTTTACTCTTTTATTCCTCTTTTTACTTTTAAATTTCTATTTAATTTTTGTAAAACTAATCCTTTCCATATTTATTTCCATCTATTTTAAAAAATTATTGAAGGTATGAATTCACATGGTATGCATTTGGCAAACAAGTTTTTGCTATACTAATAACATTAATAATATAATGGTGATAAAATATTAATCAGATGATAAATATGAAAGATACAGACTGATCAAATACCAGTAGAAATGTTTATGAGAAATACAAGCTGAAGGAACTGAAGAAAATTTCCACCCAAGCTACTCTCCATCATAAAAGTGTCCAGCACAAGTTCGGCCAAACTTGTGCTGGACACTTTTAGTCACATGCAGTCAGATGGGATCAATTCTCTATATGGCAACAAAAAAACATTTTTTTATTAAACTTCACTACAAGTAGTTTTGTTTAGCTGAATAATCTACCTGTTGTTCTTCCCAACCTCAGGTGTATAATTTTTTATCTTTAAAAAAAAGGTCACTTATTACAATTTAGCCCTGATGGCTCCCATTTTTTTCAACACTTCTACTGGCTATTGAGAGCAAGAATTTTACTAGTATTTTGTTTTTCATAATTGATCTCATTGACATTAATTTTACCTTTTTATCCCTCATATTGCTTTTGTATATCAATTTATTTTTTGTAAAACAAATCATTGTCATATTTTTTTACCTTTATTTAATAATATTATAAAAGGTGTAACATCACCCGGTATGCGTTGGGCACACAATGTGGTCTTCCAACATTGGCAGGGGCCTTTGTTGTGTGATTTGGCGCGGTTTGTGCATGTCTTAATTGACATCTGCTAATGAATTGGGTATTTTTCTGGTTTTATTCCGTGGATAATGGGTCTGCAGGTATGTGGGTACTATTATTGGATAGCCCTGGTTTTTCCCTATATTTTATGTCTTGAAGACATTTTTCATATTCTGAGTTTTAAGGGGTCATTTCCTCATTTTTCATTTATAAAAGATTGCTGTTTAATTTTGTTTTTTGTTTTTTAAGGGCTAACCTTAAGTCTTAGGGTTAAGTGCTTAGTACCATTTGATAGAGCTAATTTTTCTCTTTATTTCATGTCTCAATGTTGTTATAGTGAAATTCTGTGTTTTAAAGGTTTTAGTAGTTGTAGCTAATTTTTCTAAGTAGATTAGTGGTTTTTATTGGTTTTCTGGCTTCAGGGAGGCCGGGCCGCTTCAGGCGGCATCTCCGACGTTGGGCGGCCCGCCCGCCTCTGTTTTAGGAGGTTGGGGAGCGCTCCAGGAGGGTTTTTTATGCAATTTGGCAGGTACAGGCACCAGATTGGTGGGTGCGCATGGGCTCTTAGTTAGTGGTCTGTGTGTACATAGTGAATAAGACAGTTTGGGGCAACCTTAATCATCATACAACCATCCGGAGGTGATATCATTGTTCCTCACTCAGTTTTCACTGTTTTCTGGCCACAATTGGCTGTGTTTGTTGCAAGTAATTTCTTCATTTAACTTAACTTTGGTAACTGTTTTCTCTGTTATAGTCTTGCAAGCTATAGCAAGTATTATTGCTGTCTCTGTTGTGGATTTTCAGCCTACATCAAGTATCTTTGCTGTCTCTGGTGTGGAATTTGTTCTACATTTCAGTTCTTTGGTCTGGTAGTCTATCTGGGGACTACTTTCTTGGCTCATCAAGCAGTCAAGTGTGTTAAACAGGAGCTTTAGCAAAACAGGAACCAACTTACTTTAGCAAGTAAATCTCACTTTATTTTTCTAAAGAGACAGGGGATTTTCTCTCTGGTTTTTCTCCAACTCCCTTGGTCAAGGCCTATAGCTAGTACTAAAGGATTGTCTACAAAAAGTTTTTGCTATACTTATAATATTAATAATATAATGGTGAGAATAAATTAATCAAATGATATATATGAGTGAGGCACAAAGATCAAGTACCAATGGACATTTTTATAAGAAATACCAGATTAACTGAAGAAAAATTCTACCCTAGCTACTCTCCGTCATAAATGTGTCCAGCACAAGTTCTGCCAAACTTGTGCTGGACACTTTTTGTCACATGCAGTCTGGTGTGATCAATTCTCTCTCAATCATTGAACTAGAAGTTGTTTGATATGGCTAAATGGTTCGGCTGAATTTTTTTAAACCTCAGATTGGCACTTTTTTTTTTTCAAAAAAGCAATTATCCTCCAAGTTTAGCCTCACTGGTGGACATTTGCCCCAACATGTCTACTTGCTCTTGATGGCAGTATTTTTATTTTAATTTTTTATTTCATATTTTATTCCTTTAATTTTACCTTTTTATCCCTCATATTGCTTTTGTATATCAATTTATTTTTTGTAAAACAAATCATTTTCATATTTTTTTACCTTTATTTAATAATATTATAAAAGGTGTAACATCACCCGGTATGCGTTGGGCACACGAGTTTTTGCTATACTTATAATATTAAAACATAATGGTGACAAAAAATCAATCAAATGATAAATATGAGTGAGGCACAAAGATCAAATACCAGTGGACATGTTTATAAGAAATACCAGATGAACTGAAGAAAAATTCCACCCTAGCTAACCTCCATCATAAAAGTGTCCAGCACAAGTTATTATTTTTTTGTGAATTAATTATACTAAGATTTTTTTGTTGAATTTGATGTGATAATTGCAGTTTATCCTCATTCTTGAGGCCATAGAATAATTCACCACTAATATCATCATAATTAACCAAATTCTGTTTCCAATTTTTATACAACATAATATATCCCATCTTTCCCTTTGAAAATTTTTTAAATTTTATAGAATAATTTGATAAAGATAATAATCATATAAAAAAATTCAACACATTATGACATTCCAATAAAATATCAGCAGATTAATATTGAGAATCCACTTGAATTATCTCCAAGTGAGCTGACCTATTTCAGTCTGGGATCTCATTTTGAGGAGAGATTGAAACATAAGAGCAATCAGTCCTAACTTTCACAAAAAATAAGGGTCTTCATAAAAATCTTGGAGGGAATAAAGAATCCAAAATAATCCACATAACAGATAAAGAAAATTTAGCTGATTTAAAGGTAGTTTATCCTGATTTTGGAGGAATTTATATCTTGATATCCCTTTGTTGAAATCCATAAATTTTTCCTAAGGGAATTTTCACTTATTCAAAAATTCCCAAAAACAAACCACCAGAATTTGTCATACCAAAAGACAAAAATAACAACACACCTTTTCACAAATTTAAGGTGAATACAAGTTATTCACCCCACAATTCAAAGTCTCTGCACCCTCCATTAGTGCAGGAACTACAACATTCATCTTCAAAATCTCTTCCTGCAATTGAAGTGAATTCTCCATACATATACCTAATCCATAAACTATATCCAAATGTTCATTGCAGAAGGTCTCTGCTTCTGAAGACAAAACCTGAGGCAAATAATCCTCTAAATCCAACTCCAAATCATCTAACACAAATTTCCCCATAATCCAAAAATCCTTCATTAGTGACATAAATATCTTCTTTCCCAATAGAATCTTTATCAAAAATAAAATCTTCAGGCTGGCCAAAATCTTCACAAATAGCTGAATCCAAAATTTCAACTGTAACTAAATCTTCTACACAATCCTCTTCTACCTCTTGAGTGACTAAAGAATCTTCTCCAGAGTCCAAGTCAAAAGAATCCTGAGTATCTAGATGTTCCAAAATAGCCTTTTTTAGTACCTAAATACCAGCAATACTAGTTTCTCCATCTGAGAGATTCTTCATCAAAGTAGCACTAATAAGCACCATCAAAATGTCTTTCTTAACCTTTTCCCCCACAGTATCCCAAAAATAATACTTTGATACATTATCATGATATAAAATTTCATACTCCACAAAATAATTCAAAACCACCTGGAATTCAACCATAAACTGATGATACTGACCCAGAGATCTTACACCACCTTTTGATTTGCCTTTCCTAGCTATAACCTTCAGATCCTCCATTAAATAAATCTTTGGCCACCTTTTTTCCATTTACATTGTAAGCTTCTCCAAATCTTGACCTTAAAAGCCATCCATAGCAGTAACCTCTTCTTCCATCTCTCTGTCTCCCATAAAGAGCCTAATCTACTTCACAATATCCAAAGGTAAAGCTCCATCCAATCCAGAAGCAGTTTTATACCTTAATAAAAATCCCTCTAAATCTTCACCAGTATACTTGGGCCCATCTCAAGATACTATCCTTACTGATGCCCTAACAGGTATACCAGAAGCAAAAACACCAGATCCAATAGTAGAAGACATCCCAAAATCATAAGATTAAACTGTTAAAAGAATATAAGTTTTTTTAATAAGCCTCTTTCAGGCTAAGAAAGTCCAGATACCAAGTAAGATAAATTAAAATCTAGAGAATTCAAACCCCACATTGGGTGCCACCAATGTAGAAAGACTCTTACAGTCCCCTTTCTGTAAGCAGAATCCAAGGGAGTTGGATAAACTGAAAAAAACCTGTCCCTTTAAGTAAATAAAGAGTTCACAATTAAATATTCTATAACCTCTACTTAATATGAAATGACTTGTAAAATATTTTTATTAACAGTGTTGAGATATAGAATCAGTGTTTTTTAATGAGGTTGAGAGACACAACAGTGAAGCTGTATTCAGAAAAGTTATATAAGTGATTGAGGAATATGTTTTAATGAAGCTTTTATTTTTCTGATTTAGTTGTTAAAATCAAATCCCTGATGATGTGAACTTTACAATTTTACCCTACATGTTATTATTTATGATGATGAGTGAATTTAAAATGTTGTTATGTAAAAGTGTTATTTTTTAAGGGTATTAAAATTTTTTAATTTTTTATGAAATAATAAATGATTTTTGTAATATATGTTTTTTGGTTGGTTTTTAAGCTGTTATAATTGTCTTTATGATCTCTGATAATGTCTAATTTTGAATATACAGGCTTTATATGCATAAAATGTCAAGTGCCCTACTTTCTCTAACTGGATCATTCCGGAGCTTGTATGGAGCTTTTATGGACTTCCAGACTCAATTAGAGCCTTTAAGATACTAATAAAAATCTAAAAAAATCACAGATGATAGATCTACTTCTTTTTTATATTCCTTTCCAATTTTTGTAGCCTTCACAGCCTTATTCACCTATTAATAAATTATAAAAGTCAAGAAAATTATGAAAAATCAATAATTACCAAAAATACTTTATAATATTATTAAAAATAAGTAGAGAAACAGTAAAAACTCCACAAAAATTCCCAAATGTTTTTGAGACTCCTGAATTTAATTTCCATGCACTTTTAAACAAATACTTGTATTTCCTGTCCAGTAATTATTTGTTAAATCTTGACCTGTAAAATTTACCCTTTTAATCACTTATAATACCCAATTTCTTTAAAGTAACCATTTAAAATTAGATTGGCCTTTCCAATATCAGTAATAATTTTTTGAAAATTCTTTATAATAAAATAAAGTGCCCCCTAATAAACTTTAGACTACCACAGCCATAAAAATTTTCAAAGCCTAAAAATGACTGCAGCCCCTGTACTGATGCTGGCATTGGCTATTCTGTTATTGCCTTTACTTTTTCCTGGTCCATTTTCACCTTATTTTTTGAAATTATCATACCCAAATAGGGTATTTCACTCACTAAGAGGACACATTTCTCCGTCTTTAACCATACCTGGGCCTCCCTCAAGCACTGAAAACAGTTCTTTACACATATCTGATGTTGTTCAATTGATCTAGAGTAAATCAAGATTTTTTCCAGGTATACTTCTACATATATCCCTAGTCTGTCTCTGAAGATGCAGATGGTGAAGTTTTAGAAAGTGGCAGGTGAATTACATGGACAAAATGGCATTATGAACCATTTAAAATGACAAAACTTAGTGCAGAATTCAAGTTTGTGTTCATCTCCTTCTTTTACATGTATGTTGTAGTAACCTTCCCTTAGATACAGGGAAATAAAGATTTCTGAACCTTGAAGACTATTAATTAACTCACTAGTCAATAGAATGGTATATCTGTTCTTTACTCTCAGCACATTTAACCTTTTGAAATCCATGCAAGGTCTTACTGAACCATCCTTTTTTGTTGAAAGATAACAGGGGCAGCCCAGGGAAATTTGGATTCCCTACTAAAACCATTCTTTAAATTTTCATCAATCATCTCTTTTAGAGCAGTTTACTCTAGAGTTGATAATGGAATTATGTGGCTAAATTAAGTGGTTGCACTTGGAAGCAAATCAATGGCAAAGTCCCATGGTTGATGAGATGTTAGGGTGTTGACTTCCCCCTCTTCAAAAAGCAGTAAGAACTCCTAATAAGCTTCAGCAGCCATTTCTTTGAGGTTTTTTGTTGGATTTGAGGACTGGACCTGGATTCAATCTTGGAAGATATTTTCCAAGCTTTTGCTTCACATTCCAGTTCCTCCTCTTCCTCCAGCACCCCCTCTAAGTCCTAAAACTTAGCATCAAGAGAAAGTTCCAGTTCTTGCAGCAAGTCTACTGATGATAATTAAAAACCAGGATACTTACCCAGAGGGGCCCCTGACCCCTTAAGGGACCAGGGAACAAATTCTTTCTCAGCACCATTGACCTTTCCATCTTCTGCCTTCTCTTTTCTTTTTTGTGCCTTCTCCTCTTCTTGGTGCACTTTACCTTATTTCTGCTCCTCCTCAGGGCTTCCCATTGACACCCCATCCACAGCCTTCTTCTTAGAATTAAGAGGAAGCATCATTTCTGCTGGCAAGTCAACAGATTATAAAACAACATTTGAAGACTCACTGGAATGGGCCCATGACCCCTGAGGAGGCTAGGGGTCCAATACTTCAGTGCCAGCATCCCCTTTTCTTTCCATCTGATCCTTCTTTTCCTTCCAATCAATTTGTGGGTTAAGTTGGTGCACCCATGTCACCCCCATTACCATGTAGTACTGGTCCTTCAGGTTTGTTGCATATGACCTGCACTTGGAATCCCTTCTGGCACACCAAAACCTGCAAAAAACCCTCTCTCTTGCTTCTCCTACCCCATCTGGGGATCTGTAAAACATATTTAGACACCTAGGGTGGTCCAATTTTTCATTTTTTCATTTTATTCCTCTGTAAAAACTTGTTTGAAATAAAAAATTTTGTTTCCCCACAGTCCAGTATGGCTCATACATTTGTTGTGGCGTGAAGGGTCATTAAAGGCAAGGATAGTATAATGAAATTATAATTTACTTCAAGTGGCTTACACACTGATAATTATTCTACTAAGTCTTCCTTATACTTTCCCTCTAATCTTCTTGAGGAGAGAACAACCCTCACTCCCAAGCACTGTCTTTTACCTGTGCCTTTCCTGCACTATCCTCCACCCCACTAACCCATATTTTTTCTCTACACTCCCTTGCCAGATGGCCACCACTCCCAAATTGGATGAACAGCCCTCTACTTATATTCCTCTAGTATTCCTCATCAGATAGCCTTTTTTCCCACTAGCACCACTTGCATTTACTGCATCTATGTCCGTGGAATTTGGGTCCCTGGCACTGGCGCACTTGATGAGACATAGTTGTGCCACTAAAAAGTGCCACTCTAATCATCCATCCTCTTATGAGTAAGCTTGTTATTGATTTGGATGTCCAGCTCCATAAGAGCTTGGAGGGAGTTTGGATGAGGGAGACTGATTAGGGTGTTCTTGATTTTCTGTGAGAGCCCATATTTGAAGTGAAAAATGAGTGCTTATTCTCCCCATGTTGTAATGTAGCTGACATGGCACTGGAATTCTCACACATAATTGGTGAAAAAGTGTTTCTATCACAACTGGTTTAGAGAGTTCTCTGAGGTTGTTTCCACATTGGGGTAGCCAAAGGCCAGTTCAAAAGTGTCCATGAAATAACAGAAAGTTGTTCCTAACTCTCCATTTCCAAGGAGTTACTTTGTATATGGCCTTGACCAGTGTACTTCTTCATCTGTGAGATATGAGATTGCAAACTCAACTTTTTATTTCTCATATGGAAACTGATTAATTTTGAGAAAGACATAAAGGTTTACATGAAATTTTTACTGATCCACCTGGGGGCCTTGTGTTCCATCAAAGATTTCTGGGACTGAAATCTTTGGGCCTATAACTAGAGAGGCTAGTGCTGTAGGCTGTTCCTGTGCCTTAGCTTTAGAGGCGTCCAGTTCTTCTTCTGTGGGGCCGCAATTTGAGGGCCCTTCCTCCGCTATACATTTCATGTGTCTGGCATTTTGTTCTTGCATTGAAGCAAGGGTTTCTGCATCAGTTTCACTGGAGAGGCTCATTGTTCTTTAGTAGTGCTCCAATTAAGATTGGAAAGAAGGTTAGGACCTAAGAAGGTGGACTACTACTAGCACTGATGCTATCCTGTGACAGGACTGACTATGCTACTAAGCAGTGAGACTAAGAAGTAGCTGGATCTACTATATAAGTTGTCCAATCAGTAGGGCTCCACAGAACTTTCTCCATATGACCCCCTTATGCAATATCACCTCTCCCACCTCTCACAATGCTTAGTGCCCATAGCTCTCCTCCTCCTCACCTCTCAACCAAATCCTAACAGTACCATAGGATAGCTCTCATATTTGGTGACTCATATTTATTACTTTCGCTATAAAATCTATAAAATATAAAAAAAGATAAACTTCTGTCTTTTAAGATTCTATTTCTGGTGTCGCTTTTTGTTTCATTTCATTTTTTTTACTTTAAACAGGTCATCATCATCCTCAATTCAAGAAATCTAGTAACTCAAAAAAAAATTTCGTCAAGTAGACTTCTAAGTTTAGTTAATTGAACACCAATTTTTTATTCTAAATGGAAAAGGTTTTCTCTTGTTTATCCAACTCCCTTGGATTTTCTTACAGCAAGACAACTGTAAGAGTCTTTATACACCATCTTAGGCTAGTTTTAGCACTAGTATTAGATTTCCCTCTTAGTTCTTAAAATTTTTTCCAATCTATAACAACTGCACTAGAGAAGAGCCATGAAACCCTCAGGCCAGCTCAATGCAACACTCCTTACTGAAATTTAAGAGAAAATGATAGTATTTCAGGAGAAGAAAACCAGACTCATGAAACGTATAGTGGAGGAAAAGCCCTCATATTATGGCCCCATGGAAGAAGAGTTGGACGCTTTTTAAGCCAAAGCATATGCACTTCCTAATAAACCAGTTCCACTTTTCAAAGGCCCAAAGATTGCAGTTCCAGTAATCTTTGATGAAAACCTTGGCCCCTTGGAAGATCAGTATGCATCAAATTTAAACCTCTATGTTCTGTCCAATGGTAATCAATCTCCAGATAAGAAATCAAAAATTGGGTTTGCAATATTGTACCTAACAGATGAGGCAGAATACTGGGGGAGGCCATACACCTAGGAGATTTTTGAAATTCCTATGTCAACAACAACTTTTGGCCAGTTCATGGGGAAATTTGAACTATCCTTTGGAAATCCCAATGTGGAAACATCCTTGGAACATGCACAAAACCAATTATACCAGAAACACTTGTCTTCTGAGTATGTGACAGAATTCTGGGGCCAAACCAGCTATGTCACAACATGGGGAGAAGAGTGCTCATGTTTCGCCTCAGGAAGGGACTCATTCCAAAAATTAGGAGTTCTTTAATAATTCACCCTTATCCAATATCTCTCCAAGAACTTTTGTAGCTTATTATCCAACTTGACAACAAATTCACACATCAGAAAATGGATGGTGGAATTGGCATTTTCCAATGGTGAAACTATGCCTCATCAAGTGGAGCCAGCATATGTGACCCAAATTCCATAGATATTAATGCTGTGGATGCATGTGGAACTAGAGGGAATTTAAGTTTGCCTGAGGAGGAATACCAGAGGTGTATTATCAAGGGTCTGTGCCTCCAATGTGAGAGAATAGGCCATTTGGAAAGAGAGTGAAGAGGAAAAAATAAGGGTTACTGAAGTTGAGGAGAATTCAAGAAAGGTACAGGTGAAAAACTACACTTGGGAGTGGATTGTTTACCATCCTTGAGTAAAATTGTCAGTATTTAAGCCACTTGAAATAAGTGATAATTATATTCTACTGAAATTTTCTTTAATGACCCTTGATGCCACAATAAATACATCAGCCCAGCTAAACTGTGAGGCCAAAAACTGTTTTATTTCCTAAAATTTTTTACAGATAAATAAAATGGAAAAAATAGAAACTAGACCACCCCTGGCATCTAATTATTTTTGACAGATTACCCGGTGGTGGAGGGGAAGGAAGAGAAAAGGTTTTTTTCAGATTATGGTGTGATGAAAGGGAGTCTTAATGCAATGTATATGAGACATACCTGAAAGACCAGTATTATATGGTTCCAGGAATGAAATTTTTAAGAGCTAAGACGGTGGAGTACCACTAGTGCTGATGCTAGAAATAGATTGGACTGATTATTATGAAGGCAGCAGTGAGGCTAACTGAGACTGACTATGTTGGAGCTACCAATAGTGAAGGTCAAAACTACGAGAGACTAAACAGTCACTAGATTACTAAATAAGTTTTTTAATGAGAAAAACCCCAAAGTGCTTTCTCCATAAAACCCAATTATGAAATATCTGTCTCTTCTACCTCTTCCTGTGCATAGTGCCTATTAGCTTCTCCTCCTCACATCTCAACCCAGATCTTAAAATAACCCCCTCTTTTACCCTTCCTTCCCCCTGCACTCCTTCTTAAACTCATCCACCCTTTTCTTAGAATTGCTTAAATTTTCTAATGGTTCCCAAGATCTATCACCACTAAATATGGGGGGCGTACTTGCTAGCCTGTCCACAACCTTGGACCCAAACTCACCACAGATTGAACACACATTGAGCTATTGATAAATGAACCATACAATCAGGGATGAAAACCACTTAGCAGAAAAGTTTTAGGTGGGTGTTCAAGTAGAGTTCCGTATGAGTTCAGTATGAGCTCAGTCTGAGTTCCATCTGAGTTCAGGTTGAGGACTTGCTAGAAAGTCTACCCCCAATATTGCGTAGTGTATCTCCTATGCTATAAACTTTCCAATACACTAAATATTGAATTTTTCTGCTGCACTTCAACCTAGCAATAATCTTTTCAACTTCTAACTGCTTTTCATTTCTTAAATATACTGGCACTCACCATACAATATGGGGGGTGGATTTGCTAGCAAGTCCACAACCTTGGACCCAAACTCACCACAGATTGAACACACATTGAGCTATTGATAAAGGAAACACACAATCAGGGATGAACACCACTCAGAAGAACAGCTTTAGGTGGGTGCTCAAGTAGAGTTCAGTATGCGTTCAGTATGAGTTAGGTCTGAGTTCCATCTGAGTTCAGGTTGGGGACTTGCTAGCAAGTCCACCCTCTATATTGCATAGTGACTGGTGGCTCTTCTCACTACAATAAATTTTCTTTTTGTCTTGGGGTGCAAAAATGGTACAAAAATGACACAAAAGTTATGTAACAATTTTTTTTAGCACTTAAAGATCTTAAGTGGGTCTTAAGTACAAAAACAATTTTTTTAACTGTTACACAACTTTTCTAGTATTGCTTCTCCCCATAGAGAGATAGAAATGTTCTGTAGTGTCTTGGTTTCCTGGTATTGTATCTTTTTGGGGCCTTGTTAGTAATTAAATATTTAACACTGGATGCACTTTTCTCATTGAATTTGGTAGTACCAATTTGTATTATGAGTCATACACTATGCAATATAGAGGGTTGAATTACTAGTAAGTCCCCATCCTCAACTCATATAGAACTCAGATAGAACTCATATTGAACTCTACTTGAACACCCACCTAAAAAAATTCTGCTGAGTGGTGTTCATACCTGATTTTATGGTTCCTTTGTCAATAGCTCAATGTGAGTTCAATCTGCGGTGAATTTGAGTACAAGGTTGTGGACTTGCTAAAAAGTCTTCCCCCCCATATTTCAGAGTGATATATTTTGAGCTTGATATTTAATGATCCTGATTTCTTGTGATCTGAATTGGCACTTAGTCATAATGTGGAATGGAATTGTGAGCTTAACAAAACATCATCACCTACCTGTAGCACCTGATTTTGAGTTTCCCCTTGATCATGGTGGCATTTCATTGATTTTTGGAAAGTTTGAGCATGGCTTTTATCTTTTTTATGTATTTTCAGTATTCTCTGCATCCATTCTTCAGCTACTCAAACTTGAAACATTGATGGATTACCAATTGAGAATTTTGGGTGGTATCTTTAGTTGGAATAGAAAGTTTAAATACTAGTTGCAGTATGTTTCTATGTCAGCTTAGGTATCTCCAGGACTGAGTAATTCTTATGTTTTAAATAAGATAACCTTAATTACATTAAGCTTATTTCTTAAAAATAAGGTTAAAATACTTATATATATGGTTATAATACATATATATATAATTATTACACTATTATATGACTTATAGTAGTTTAAATAGCTTATCCATAGCCTAAAAAGACTTAATAAGGTGTTAATGGAGTCATAATATACTTATCCTAAGTTATATTAAGTAATTATAGACATACATAAGCTTATATGTATACATAAGCCTCATATTCAGTGAAATATGTAGTTATATTATGTATATTTAGGTCTATAATTGGGTTTTAACCTCTTAAATAGCCTATCATTTTAATTTTTCTGCTTATTTTAGGTCATATTAACATATTCAATGGACTCACAACGCCTACACAAGCATATACACCTATTTCAGGCGCATATATCCAGTTTGGACAACTTAATCTGCTTCCTTGGATGGATTTTCATGGATTTATGGGTTGGGATATGATTACTTGGTTAATATGGATGCTTGGGGATGTTATTGGGGGCTTGGAAAGTTAATATGGTTCCTTTATATGCTTTTGATTTCATTATATACTCATTGGATGAGTTATTTTACCTGTTTCCTTATGGTATCTGCTTTTATCAGTCTATTCTATTTATGGTATGGGTCTGTGGTATCATTAATTGTGATGGAGGGTCCTTACTGGAGGTCTGGGTGTTGAAACTGCTTGAAGTGGATGCCATGGGGAGGTGATGGGCCCTCATAGTGCTGTAATTGCCAGGGATAGCAGTGACATCATCTGAATTGAAGATCTGTGCACTCCAGTGGATTTTGGTATAAGTAAGGGATGATTTTGATGGGTTATAGACATCACTTACTTACTACAACTTAAATAAACATTATAAAACAATTATTATCATAAAGAAATATATAATAAAGCATTTATAAATTGATATTATCTTTATATAAGCTATAATTATATTTTATTATTCTATTTTCCATCACCAGCATACATAAAATCCAAGTATTGTGAGTTTATATTGAGGATAGCTATTTGATTAGTCTTCCCTTAAGGTTTAATCATTAAATAATTTATTAATAAGTAGTTGGACCATAAATATTTACTATTAAATCATACTTATATACTAGCATAAACTGACATTCCAGATGTTGTAAGAGAATTCAGCCAATGGTAGCAGCTGTTCCCTACCATCTTACTTAAAGATAATGAAGTGGTGTACGTCTTGTTCAATTAAATTATTCACTATCTCAGATTGACTTTTGGTCTTTGGATTCCATGCCATAGACAAGATGGGATTCATTCTAAGCTTTTCATACTTTGTTCTTAACAACTTAGAGTCAAAATTACTTCACCTGTATTTTAGGGAGAGGGGGGAGAGGGGGGAGAGGGGGGAGAGGGGGGAGAGGGGGGAGAGGGGGGAGAGGGGGGAGAGGGGGGAGAGGGGGGAGAGGGGGGAGAGGGGGGAGAGGGGGGAGAGGGGGGAGAGGGGGGAGAGGGAGGAGAGGGAGGGAAAGGGGGGAGGAGCTGGTGAAAAAGGGGGAAAAGGGGGTTTTGAGGAGATCAAGAAGGGGGAGGTGGGGATGAGGACACAAAAAAGAGGTAAATGAGGCAGACAAGGAGGGGTACTATGGGTGTATGTAAAAAAAATTTACATTATTTTGTATTTTTTTTAGTTTATTTGTTACAGAATATTATAAAAAAAAATTTTTTTTTATGGTTCAAGCTGAATAAAAATTAAATTTGGTGTGTTTATAATTTTTATTTTTGTTTTTGAGAAAAAAATTTTCTGATACAAACACTACACAATATAGGGGGTGGACCCTCAACCTGAACTCAGATGGAACTCAGACTGATTTCATACTGAACCCATACTGAAATTTTCAGCCTAAATATCCTTAGGACTGAGTATTTCTTATGCTTAAAATAAGATAACCTTAACTATATTAAGCTTATAACTTAAAAATAAGGTTAAAAAAATAATATATATTATTTTATTATATATATATATAATTATTATTCTATTATATAATTTATAATAGTTTAAATAGCTTATCCATTGCCTAATAATACTTATTAAGGTGTTAATGGAGTCATAATATACTTATCTTAAGTGATATGAAGTAATTATTGACATACATAAGCTTATATGTATACATAAATCTCATATTCAGTGAAATATGCAGTATATTATGTATATTTAGGTATATAAGTGGGTTTTAGCCCCTTAATAGCCTATAACCTTTGTTTTTCTGCTTATTTTAGGTCATATGGACGAAATCAGTGGACTCACAACGCCTAAAGAAGCATAGACACCTATATCAGGCGCATACACCCAGTTTGGACAACTTAAATTACTTCCTTGGATGGTTATTCACAGATTTATGGGTTGGAAGTATGTTTCTGGGTTAATGTGGATGCTTGGGGATGTTATTGGGGGCTTGGACATTTTATTTGTTTCCTTTATATGCTTTTAGTTTCATTAAATCTCTTTTTGATTATTTATTTTACCTGTTTCTTTATGGTATCCGCTTTTATCTGGGTTTTCTATTTATGGTATGACTCTGTGTTATTATTAATAGTGATGGAGGGTCCTTACTGGAGGTCTGGGTGTTGAAACTGCTTGAAGTGGACGCCATGGGGAGGTGATGGGCCCTCACAGTGCTGTAATTGCCGGGGATAGCAGTGACATCATCTGGATTGAAGGTCTGTGCACTCCAGTGGATTTGGGTATAAGTAAGGAGCAATTTTGATGGTTTATTATCATCATTCAATTACTACACTTAAAACAAACACTACAATACAATTATTAGTATTCATAAATATATTATAAAGCCCTTATAAATTGATATTATCTTTATATAAGCTATAACTATATTTTATTCTTCTATTTTCCACCACTAGCACGCATTTAAATCCAAGTATTGTGAGTTTTATTTGAGTATAACTATTCTATTAGTCTTCCCCTGAGGTTTAATCACTAAATCATTTATTAATAAGTAGTAGGACCATAAAATAACACTATTATATCATACTTATATACTAGACTATACTGACAGAAATCTACATGAAAACCCACCTAAAACTGTTCTGCTGAGTAGTGTTCATCCCTGATTGCATGGTTCCTTTATCAATAGCTCAATGTGTGTTCAATCTGTGGTGAGTTTGGGTCCAAGGTTGCGGACTTGCTAGCAAGTCGGCCCCCATATTGTGTGGTGAAATTTTTTTTTGGTTTAATTTTTTGATTATAGTTTTTTTATCATTTATTTTCAAGGACTTTATGTGGTATATGTAACACCAAATAACTTTAAAATTCATTTTTTTAAATAACTTTACTGATCATTATTTTTATGTTATTTTATTTTTTTTTCAATTTTTTTTTTCAAGGACAGTTTTATTTATTAATTTATTTTCAAAAAAAATTATTTGGATTAATTTTTATCAATAAAATTCTTAAGGTTGAATAAACAAACTAAATTTTGTGAGTTTTATTTTTTAGCCATTTTTTTGGTTTTTGACACAAATTTTTTTTTCTCTGAAAAAAAAATGTCTGTTTTGTCAGAATCACCTCTTAATTCTCTATCATCATGCTCTTTATCATATTTATCATCTTTTTCAAATTCAACTTCATTTCAATCATCATCCAAAATATTAAAAAAAATAATTATGATTAAACTCAGCAGAATAAAAGAAATTTAAAAAAGAAAATTAATTTGGATTGTTTTTTTGGCCATATATCAAATAACAAGTACTATAAAACTAGTGTGGATCAAAAAAATTCTTATCAATATGAGTTACCAGAAGATTTAAAATATTTAACCAAATCAGGAGGCAAAGAAATTAAAGCAGTTATCAGTAAATCTTTCAAGCCTAAAATTATTTATGAAATCATTCTTTTCATGGTTCAAAAGATGAAACCTTTATTCAACTTTATAATCTCATAACAACATCATATCAAATGTCTTTGGTTTGCTTAAAAATAAGGAATATGAATTTGTTGGGTGGTATTATGATTGGATTTGGTTGAAGACCAGGATTGTCTGATAATATATTTTTCATTCTTAAAATAATGTCACTCATTTTATTTCTATAGACATTTATTATTTACTAAAAAAATTATCTAAAGCTAAAAAAGATGATGATTTTCACTTATGGGACACCTTAATTCTTTCAATACATTTCTTGCTCTTTGCCTCAAATAACTCTGCAATAAAGCTTTTGAAAAGAATAATCAACTTGCTACAAAAGTTGGAATACCAAATTGGTGTGTCCCGGAATGCGAAGAAATTAGCAACAAATATATTTTATTTTCAAATGTTACTATTAATCATTCAGAATTCCACAATAAGATTAATATCAATAGGAATGATTCAAATTATCTTACTTTTGAAATTTTCTCATGTATCAATCTGATAACTGGCCAACCAATACCATCTCCAGCTAAAATCAAAGGACATGGCTTATATTTTTAAGACCATCACTGCATGATTGATTTTGGATTGGGAAATGGCATGATCAAAACAATTTGGAACTCTTCTCAGGATCATCACCAACCGAAAAAAGCTCCACCTGGCTTGGAATCTTGTCAAGAGTTCACACATTTTGGATGTTCATTTCAAATCAGTCAAAAATTAATCCACCAAATAAACAAGGTAAAAAAAGAAGGTAAATTTGACAGATATAAAAAAACTTTTTGTAGATCAAAAAAGTATGAGGATGAGTAGAGTCATTAAATATTTTTTTTTCATAAATTTTTTTAAATAACACTTATATTTCAAATTAGTAAAGTAAAGTAATGGGCCAGAAACCTTGTGTTGTATAAATGGTAATCATGACAACCTAAAAATTTTTTTATGGGGTTCATCTTGCCTATACCTGTGGAAAGTCCCAAACTTAGTTTCTAGACTTGGTCCACATCTTGGCAGGAGAAAATTTTATTAGTTTAAAACTAGTGATATTGATATATATTAGTTTTTTACATATTAATTTATGTAATTATATTAAATTTTGGTGATTCCCACCCCTTACTTCAATAAAATGCATGGGGGGGTATTGCTAAATTTTCAAATCTGACATGTAAAAATTTTGGTGATACCCACCCCTTACTTCAATAAAATTCAGGGGGGGTTATTTCCAAATTTTAAAATCTGACTTGAAAGTTTGGTGATGCCTATCCCTTACTTCAATAAAATTCAGTGGGGAGTATTGCCAAAATTTCTTATAAGAATTGCAAAATTCATGACTTAAAATAATTTTGGTGATGCCTGTAAAATGCAGGGGGTAGCAATTCCAAATTTTCACAAGACTTTCAAGATTCTTGATTTGAAAGAATTTTGGTGATACCCACCCCTTACTTCAATAAAATGCAGGGGGGGGAATTGGCAAATTTTCAAATGAGACTTGAAAATTTTATTTAAAAATGAATTATTTGAATTAAAATACAAAAACTCAACTAATGATGGATAGAATAATGAAATACAGGATATCATTGTAAAATTCTATGTTCAAATAATTATGAATAGTTGTATTATGAAAGAAATAAAACTAACTAGTCATTAAAGAATTTCATGAGAAATTAAATTTCCTCATAAGATTTATTGGCTTTAACACATTCCATTAAAAAAATTTTCTTTTTTGAATTTTCTTTGAGATCATGATTAAATTTTATCTGTTAAATTAAGTTTTGATGCTTGAGTGGTTTCCCCTCTTTTGTTGATTTTTAATACTGATAGTTAGCTCAAATTTCTTCTCCTCCAAGTCTTGTGCCCTATCATCTTTCCATAAAGAGAGCTGGTACTTCCTCTCCTCCAAGTCTTGTGCCCTATCATCGCTCCTTAAAGTTAGCTTGTATTTTTTTCTTTTCAAACTTTCAAGTCTCTTTATCAACTTCCACTTGTTCTAAAGTGATAAGAAATATTAACAAAAAGTAGAGGAAAATCAGAGTAAAGTATTAAAAGGTATGGTATTTGTCAGCCTTTATATCTCCAGAACTGAGTAAAAAGTGCTTATAAGTTATTTTAAACACATGAACTATACATGGGAACAATAAATAAGAGTACACAAATAGTATACATAAGTAAAATTATGATAATACACAAAAAATGCCATTATAACACCTTATATACACGCATATATCCACCTTTTATAGGTCTTATGTACTTAATATTAAGTTGGAATATGTTAGGGTAATCTTAAGAACCTTAAGTATAAGGCTACATAATTTTTAAGTACACTTAAAGCTGTTATATTCATTGTTTTATGCAAAAAACAAGAAATGCGCTTTATTTCACTTAAAAGTTGACTATATGCGCTATAAAATTGAGAATATCAAAATTGCGCTTTGACAGATCAATTGGGCTCATTTAGAACTATTGATTTGGCTATTTGAATGCATAAAAATAACACTTTTCAAATTTGGTGTTTTTTATGCCAGAAATGGCTTCTGTGTACTGGCCACATACTGCCTGCTTTTTTCCCGTGTGAATAGCTTCATTTTTAGCAAAGTTAGCTTTTTCACACTATAATGACCCCACATTCTACGCCCACTGTGGGGAAACACACTAAAATAGGCGACAGGCGCTTATTTAGTGTCCTAGCTTAATTAATAATGCATTAACCTTGTTTATATGCACTAATTTCATTAATAACCTCACTCTTGGCACTTTATTTCATCACCACGCTTAAATTCGCCTAATTTTAGTCAATGATTTACCCATGCAAGCGCCTGCCAAGAACTGCATGTAGTTACCCCACATCTCACGCTCTTTTTTAAGTTTTTGGGTGGTTTCTCAGTCAATTTTGGCTATTTTTGAATGGGAATTTCACGTAGTATAATGTCAGGATTAGCCCCATTATTTCTACAGTAAATCCCCCTTATTATTAAGCTATTATTAACCTTAAAAAGTCTCCTTTAGTCTTTTATATTATTGTTTTATAGGCATATACTCTCTTTTTGTCTTTTTCTTTAATTTTGATGGATTTCCCTTATTATTACAGTATTTTGGCGGTTGTTACTTGTCTAATTATGTCATGGGTCACTAGGAATGTTGATGGGAAGGTCTATTAGTTGTTTTGAGGCGTCATTAAATGTGTATTGGATGGTATATCAAGGGATTTATTGGGGAACTCAGTGTGTATAAAAGGAGGAGGTTTTTGGGTCTTGTTTCTACATTCCTTATCATTTACAATTTACCAATATAACCAAATCAATTATAATACATATAAATTAGTACTTTTATAAGACTTTTGAATAGTATCTGAATTATAAAATCTATTTTTCTACCAACTACAAAGATTGTAAGCCTCATATAAAATAGTGAGAGTTATATTACTAAGACCTTAATTTTGATTATATTTTACTACTTATTGGATTTAGATTACAGTATTCATATAGGACCATTAAAATCTTCAAGACAACTGACCATTCAAGCTAGTTCACGTCCTTGTACTTGACCTTAGCCTGACAATTGGGGACCTTTCCTCAAGAATTCTGTTATAATCCAGTAAGTGAAATTTTCAAAGAAGGTACACGTAAATAATATCCCTATAGAAATATTTGGATAATTACAACAGGTTGGGGTAACTTATATAGTGATTTCAGGAAAAGAAGCCCTGTTATATAATAAAATTGTGATATTGAATCATCAATTTTACCACTAATTTAACATATAATTGTTCTTAGTGGGAGTATGTCAATAGACCAATTAAATTTGTGATCTTTGCAGATGATAACCAATTAAACTGATTAATTTTTTTCTTTTTACAGGACTCTTAATCCCTTTTTATTGGTTTGTAAAATTCATTTAATATTTGGAAAGAATCTTACTAACAAATTTTCTTTTTTAAATATAAAAACACGGCTACATATTGTAGACCAGTTAGATCAAGTGACCACATAAAAGCATATTTGACTTTTGGCACTTTAAGATTTACTTCATACCAATAAGTAAGCAATAAAATTGTCTTCAGTGGTATTAATAAATACTGATTAAACTGCTTTTTGAAGTTTTTCATATCTAAAACTTTCAATTCTTTAGAATTCCACGTAAAAATGTGTGACAACAATGACATTGTAAGTAATAAGGCAAAACCTTATAACTTAAGAACTAGAGCTGAAAGACCTGTTACAGGACATCCAAATGGAGGGTCAAGAATCACCAGTAACAATAAACAACACCCCACCAATTTCCATGGAGGAAAAGGAAAAGCTCTTAAAACAAATGTCAATAAAGAAGTCCAAAAACACCTTACAAGAGCGAATTCACTCCCTCTCAACCCTACTGAATACACTAACAATAAGAGTAAACAATATGTTATACCAGATCAACAATCTGGAGAAAAGGGCGGCACAGGGCTTTATAGAAGTCAACCAGGCTCTAGTGGATATAAGGTCTTATCAACAACCAGTGGCACCAAATACCACAGCAACATCCCCAGTCCCAGAAGAGGACCAAAAGATAACTGTAAGCAAATGGAAGTGGGATTGGTATTCCCAAAACTACAACAGTCCTCCTCAACAGGGATCCAGCAGTCACCCTTACAGGGGAAAGCCAAGGAGAGGCAGGGGAAATGGAATAAAACCGTGGTAAGTCATCCATCTTATCAGGATCAATTATATAATCCTAACAATAAATTATTTATAGGTAATGAAATTGATAGAGAGTTATTGGATATAATTGATAAGGATTTAAAAAATTATTCATTTGAAAATAACATGTTAGACTTGTCTTTAAATGAGGACAATGTACATAGTTTTATTGATCACCAGGAAAATACTATTAATATAAAAATGGAATAAAATGAATTAAAACTTGACCCTGATGATGAGTCTTCTGAATTGGAAACAGACAAAATTGAATATTTTCTAAAGGAAAATCCAATGGAATCAAAAATAATTAGTAAATTATTATTAAGAATTGAAAAATTGGAAGAATTCTCTAGAGAGTCCAACAATAATACGGAAAGTGTATTATTAAACATCACACAATCATTGAGTACAACAGCCAATAAGTTAAAAATTACTGAGAATTCAAGTAATGAATTGATAAATGAAAACAAAAGATTAAATTCTGAGATTAAAAATTTAGAAATTAAATTAAAACATTCTCAGAATATTATGGCCACCATAGAGGGACATGTAAAATTGTCTTTTTCAAATGTAAATGATACCTTAACTCATGTATCTGTGATAAAAGATAGGTTACAAAGAGTAGAAATTGAAGTATCTAACATTTTGAAAAATACTGAAACAATAAAAGATAATACCTCTTATGTAGAAAGAAGACCAGTTTTTATGAAACACTCTGATGATAAACCAATGATGGAACATGAACATAGTGTCATGGGCTCTGAGAATATAAAATCAGTAAAAGATGAAATAAATGATCATCCTTCTAAAGTAAGTGAATTACTCAATATTCCTCAGGTTAGGGAAGCAAGAACTAGCCAAAAGAAATGGCCTAAGTTAGATCAGTACCCTTCTTTTGACGGGGATTCAAAATCTGATTGGCAACAATTCATACAAAGAATTGATAACTTAAAATTTTCATACAAACTACCTGATGAAGAAATTACTTCAAAGTTAATATCTTTATTTACAGATGTGGCCTTATTATGGTTTGAATCTGTATTGAGTGAGGGAATTAATTACTCCTGGAATGAATGGAAGGCACTAATTAAAAGGCAATTTGGTGGCCCAAAATTTAGAATCACTCAACAAAGATTGTATGAAAAGGCCAGATATAATCCAAATGCTGGAGATAAACCCATGGTCTTCTTAATAAATTCAATAAAAATCATGAAAGCTATGGATCCAAAAATGGATTATGAAGAGTGGAAGGAAAAAATAATATACAAGTTGCCTATATCAGTTAGAGACATTATTGTAGCTAGAACTGAAACTATCAGAGATACCTCTGGATTCATTAATATATGCAATGAGATATTATTAAACCACAAGTATGAAACCAAGTAAAGTAATTACAGACAAAGTGTTGACGTGGTAAAACCTACTACAAGTAAGTTACCAGTGGAAAAGAAAAAACCTTCAGCTCCCCTTGTCCCTAAGAGACAAGAAAATAACACTTGTTACAAATGTAATGAACATTGGGTTAAGGGTCACACGTGTAAGAAGAGAATAAATGTTATTGAAGCCTCACAGAATTCTGAACCTAGTAATCATGAAGATGAGAATGTGGAATCTAGTGAGGATTGCAAAAGTAACATATCTTACAGTGATGATGAAAATGAGATATTTGTATTAGAACAGGATATAATGTTCCTGAATGATGCTATACCTCATACAGACACATCATTAACTTCCATAGAGGAAGCTGAAATAATTAAAGATGTATCTCATGACACTTACAAAATAACACCTATCAGAGCACCTATTATCATATGTGGAAAAAAAAAGAATGCCATTCTTGACACTGGGGCTGCAGGTAGTGTAGTTTCAATTAATACATTAATGAAACTTGATAGTAAGTACCAGGAAAAACTAGAACCTGTTCAGACAAAGAACTGGAGGGGTTTTGGTTCAGTATTAAATCCAATTGGCAAATACAAAACTGCTATATTCTTTAAATATAATAATGGATATGTTAGAGCAGTTTGTAAATTTGTAGTAATGGATAATAATAATTCTAGTGATTGGTTTATTATTTGCAATGATTTATTGACATAATTTGGCATTAAACTAGATCCTGAAAACAGTTGTTTCACCATAGGCATGAATGGTAAAAGAAAATTCAAAATATGTTCTGAAAATTCAGTATATGCCATTTCTCCTAGAAAAGAACAACTGCAAGGTGGAAGAACCACCAATGAAGTGGTTGAATTGGAAAATGAAATCCAAAAGGCCTCTTTCAGTCCTCAACTCTCAAAAATTGAAGAAGAAGATATTTTGAGATTGATTAAATCATATCCTATGGCATTTGCTCATGGTTCAAATGAACTAAGATTGGTCAAAGACCATGAGATGAAAATCTCTCTAAGCTGTGATTTGGATAGTATTCCTGGCAGCCTAAAAAAGAAACTTTACCCAGCATCTCCTGCAAAAAGGAAAGATATTGAAGACAATATAAAATTGTTGTTGGAAATGGGTATTGTTGAAAAAGTGGACACAACACCTAAGTATTGTGTCATTTCACCAGTATTAATCTCTTATGAAAAAGATAAGGCAAGATTATGCGGGGATTATAGAGCTCTGAATACATACACAGTAGATGATATTTACCCTCTACCAAGGATAGCTTCTATCCATGCTACCTTACAAGGAGCAAAATATATTTCCTGTCTGGATGGGAACAAGGGTTACCACCAGATTCCTGTGGAAAGAAATTCTCAAAATTACTTATTAATAACCACACATATGGGTATATATAAGTATGTGAGAATGCCATTTGGCCCAAAGAATGCGCCTTCAGTCTTCCAAAAATCGATGGATAGTGTCTTTCATCAGGAAATGGTTGAAGGATGGCTATTGGTCTATATTGATGACATCATAGTGTTTTCAAAAACATATGATGAAAATTTAAATCACCTGAAAAGAGTCTTTCAAAAAATGGATGAAATTAATATGACTATTGCATTAAAGAAATGTAAATTTGGATTTCAATCCTTGAAAGTACTTGGACATGTTGTATCTGGATTACAAATTTGTGTTGACCAGAATAAGGTGGCAGCAATTAAAAACATTGGGATACCTAAAAATGTAAAAGAGGTTCAAAGTTTTTTGGGTATGTGTGGATATTATAGACAATATATTAAAAATTACCAATCCATTGCAGCCCCTTTAACAACATTAATCAGGAAGAATGAGGCTTTCATTTGGAATAATGAAAGACAACACGCCTTTAATAAATTAAAGGCATGTTTAATGTCAGCTCCAATATTGGGACTGCCAGATTTCACCCTACCTTTTATCTTGTACACTGATGCAAGTTTCATAGGTTTAGGTGCTGCTTTACAGCAGAAACAGATAATAAATGGAAAATTATCTGAAGTAGTTATCTGTTATATATCCAGAACCTTAAGAAAAACAGAATTAAGGTATGGTTCCACACAGCTAGAATGTTTAGCCGTGGTGTGGGTATTGGAGAAACTTCATTACTATCTGGAAGACCAGAAGTTTGAACTTGTAACAGATTGCAGTGCAGTAAAATCATTACTAAACATGAAACCACCTAATAGGCACATGTTTAGATGGCAACTAGCTTTACAAGAGTACAGAGGAAGAATGACAATCACTCACAGAGCAGGAACATTTCATTCAAATGTGGATTTATTATCCAGAAGTCCTTTGCTAAATGATGCTGACAACCCAGCTTATGTACCTGAAAATGAGGTTATACATATATTTGGGATTTATATAGTGGATTTAGAAGAAGAGTTTATGCAAACTATATTGGAAAATTATTCATCTGATAAAGATTTGTCTAAAATATCTACCATTCTTAATGATCCAACAAATGCCTCCATGAGTGCATTAAGTAAAACCTTGCCTCCAAAGTATAAAAATGTGTTGGAAAAAGGTAAACTATCAACTGAAGATGGATATATATATTACAGGAAAAAGTTAAGCAATGTAATAGTAATACCACCTTCTATGAAAGAGTTAATGTTGAGTACTTGTCATGATGACATCTTATCTGGTCATTTTGACTTTAACAAAACATTAACCAGAGTTGAAAATACAGCCTGGTGGATAAACATGAAAGAGGATGTACAAAAATACATTGAAACATGTGACTCTTGTCAGAAATCTAAATGATTAACTGGGAAGAGAGCTGGGTTGTTACAACAAATAGAGCAGCCAAAAGCTCCATGGGAAATTATAAACATGGATTTTGTAACTGGCTTGCCATTAGCAGGAAAAGAAAGTTTCAATACTTGCTGGGTAATAGTGGATAGATTAACAAAAATGTGTAAATTTATCCTTACCCATAAAGAGGTATCTGTAAAAGACTTGGCATTACTATGGTGGACTCAGATGATGAATACTGCTGGGTTCCCCAAAGCCATAATCTCTGACAGAGATCCTAAATTTACTTCAGAGTTCTGGACATCTTTGATGGAAGTATCAGGTTGTCAATTGAAATTGTCTACAGCACACCATCTACAAACTGATGGGCTGGCTGAGAGAATGATACAAACTCTAGAAGACATGATCAGAAGATATTGTGCCTTTGGTTTAGAATACAAAGACAATGAGAAATTCACACATGACTGGGTAACATTAATTCCTGGCCTTGAATTTGCTTATAACAGCACAACTCATTCTGTAACAGAGAAGAAACCATTTGAACTCTGGCTGGGATACGTACCAAATACCCCAGTAAATCATTTAAATAAATTACCAAGGTTGGATATACACCCTGGCACTAAATCCTTTATTCATATGCAACAAATGTGTAGAAAGCATGCAGAAGAATGCATCCAAAAAGCATTTGAATATGAAAAGAAAAGGTGGGACAAATCTCATAAAGAATTTGAATTCAAAAAGGGAGATGAAGTCTTCATATCAACACTACATTTTAACTTACAAGGTAATGTTAAATTTAAAGATCCCTTTGTAGGACCTTTTGAAGTAAGTAAAATGGTTGGGAATAATGCAGTGGAATTCATATTATGTGCTCCATATGATAGGAAACATCCAGTTTTCCCTATCTCATTATTTAAACCTTACCATGCAAATGATCCTGACTTCTTTCCAAAAAGAAGGGGAAGGCCTAAAAAGCAACCTGAAGAAATTGTGGAAAAAGCATAGATTGAAAAAACACTCAAGAAAACAATCCTTATTAAAGAAAAAGGAACTGAGTATTTACTAAGATTTAAAGGGAAATCAAATGAATTTGATAAATGGATACCTGAAAAAGAAATTTCTAATTTATCCACCCTTCTTAAAAAATTTAAACAGAAATAAACTTCTGTTAAACCAGCTGAGTGGTTAAAAAACCAGTACTCATAATATGTTATTATGTTCTATTTCTTTAAAGTATAATCTTTAATGCTACAGAATTAATCTGAATACCTGAAAATTACAAATTAATAAATAAAATGTATAACTTATCATTTTTTTATTGTTTTTTTCGGGTGGGCGAGTGTCAGCCTGTATATCTCCAGAGCTGAGTAAAATGTGCTTATAATTTATGTTAAAAACATGAACTATACATGGGAACAATAAATAAGAGTACACAAATAGTATACATAAGTAAAATTATGATAATACACAAAAAATGCCATTATAACACCTTATATACACGCATATATCCACCTTTTATAGGTCTTATGTATTTAATATTAAGTTGGAATATGTTAGGGTAATCTTAAGAACCTTAAGTATAAGGCTACATAATTTTTAAGTACACTTAAAGCTGTTATATTCATTGTTTTATGCAAAAAACAAGAAATGCGCTTTATTTCACTTAAAAGTTGACTATATGCGCTATAAAATTGAGAATATCAAAATTGCGCTTTGACAGATCAATTGGGCTCATTTAGAACTATTGATTTGGCTATTTGAATGCATAAAAATAACACTTTTCAAATTTGGTGTTTTTTATGCCAGAAATGGCTTCTGTGTACTGGCCACATACTGCCTGCTTTTTTCCCGTGTGAATAGCTTCATTTTTAGCAAAGTTAGCTTTTTCACACTATAATGACCCCACATTCTACGCCCACTGTGGGGAAACACACTAAAATAGGCGACAGGCGCTTATTTAGTGTCCTAGCTTAATTAATAATGCATTAACCTTGTTTATATGCACTAATTTCATTAATAACCTCACTCTTGGCACTTTATTTCATCACCACGCTTAAATTCGCCTAATTTTAGTCAATGATTTACCCATGCAAGCGCCTGCCAAGAACTGCATGTAGTTACCCCACATCTCACGCTCTTTTTTAAGTTTTTGGGTGGTTTCTCAGTCAATTTTGGCTATTTTTGAATGGGAATTTCACGTAGTATAATGTCAGGATTAGCCCCATTATTTCTACAGTAAATCCCCCTTATTATTAAGCTATTATTAACCTTAAAAAGTCTCCTTTAGTCTTTTATATTATTGTTTTATAGGCATATACTCTCTTTTTGTCTTTTTCTTTAATTTTGATGGATTTCCCTTATTATTACAGTATTTTGGCGGTTGTTACTTGTCTAATTATGTCATGGGTCACTAGGAATGTTGATGGGAAGGTCTATTAGTTGTTTTGAGGCGTCATTAAATGTGTATTGGATGGTATATTAAGGGATTTATTGGGGAACTCAGTGTGTATAAAAGGAGGAGGTTTTTGGGTCTTGTTTCTACATTCCTTATCATTTACAATTTACCAATATAACCAAATCAATTATAATACATATAAATTAGTACTTTTATAAGACTTTTGAATAGTATCTGAATTATAAAATCTATTTTTCTACCAACTACAAAGATTGTAAGCCTCATATAAAATAGTGAGAGTTATATTACTAAGACCTTAATTTTGATTATATTTTACTACTTATTGGATTTAGATTACAGTATTCATATAGGACCATTAAAATCTTCAAGACAACTGACCATTCAAGCTAGTTCACGTCCTTGTACTTGACCTTAGCCTGACATTATTACTTACCAGCATCACATTTCTCCATACATTCTTTGATAGAAGAAAAGGTGTTTGAGATGAAGTATCACTTTTTCTTCTTCTTTGAGAGTAGAAATTCAGCCTACTTGAAGCCCTTCTCTTTTTTCTAAAGGTCACATTTTTCTCCTCATCATTTTTGCTAGCTTTTGACTCATTTGATTGTGGCTCTTGCATTTGTTCTTCAGCCTATTTAGAAATAAGAAAATGTAAATAGAAAAAAATAATTGGTAAGATAAAAGAAAAAACATACTTTATTTATATCAGGTTGTTTTATATTTCTATAAGGATCTATTGAAAAGCTATCTTGATTTGTGGAATTTATATAAGGGGAGGCTTGATTAGAAGAAGAAGAAAAAAGATTCCTTTCAACATCATGTTTTGAAATAGCATCTTCACCATCCATCATGTTTGAAGCATTATAATTAGCTTTCTCTCAAAAGATATCATCCATTACTTTAAAGTAAGGACATAAAGATTCAAGTTCATCATCTATGGATTTCATGCCCTTACTTATATCAATGTTGGTAACACCAAAACCAGTGGAAGATGAAATAGTCTTTTCCTTCTTGTATTTGGATTGGTAATTCTTGAAACATTCAGAAATCTCTTTAGTTAAAAGCCCTATCCTTCCCTTGGTCTTATTCTGTAATTAATTGGCCATTAGTAGATAACCATTAACTTTTGATGTGGGGGGCTATCCAACTTTAGTTGAATTTTCAGTACCAAAACAAGAATCATAGTTTAATTTTGTTTTCAGCCAGCTGATAAGAATGAGATGATCAATTTTTTTAGTTGAATGGTCTTTTATTTCTAAGCTGAGCCAGGGAAAGAGGGAGCAGTGTGATTTGAAGAATAACTGGGGGAATTCTGCCTTTGAGAAGATCTATGATGACAGGTCATGTTAAGATAATTGAAGATGAAAAGGAGAAAAAACAAGAAGATGAGATAGAAAGGTGTTCTGAATGGAGAGAATATACAGGATGAGATGAGAATGGGAGTGCGCAGCAAGTTAGAAGGTATATCCTTAGAGTAGTAAAAGATGTGGTTAGGAATGAAAGTAGGCCAAGATGTGGTTATTACATAAAGTTTTCAGATATGTGGTTATGAAAAATTGAGAAGAAAAATGTCAGATAAGATGTCAAATTTGACATGTAAAATGTCTAATAACCCAAATATTTGCAAAATTAATTGCAGAAGATAATTGGGGTATAAGGGTTTTTACCTGAAATTAATTTAATTGCAGATTGGTCAACTTTGATACCCCTTATCAAGTTTTGGTTACTTTCACACATTACTTAAATAAAATTCAGGGGAGAGTATTGCCAAATTTTCAAATCTGACACAGAAAATGGATGACTTAGAAATTTTTAGTGATACCCACCCCTTGCTTCAATAAAGTTTAGGGCAGGGTATTGCCAAATTTTTCAAACAGATATAGAATTTAGTTGGCTTAGCTTGATTTAGAAATTCAAATTGGTGGTGAGGTGATAAAAGTATTCTGGTGATGAGAATGTTCACACAGGTGTCAGTATCATTTCACAATCTGAGATTCAAAAAGTGTGATTTTTTAGAGTCTAGTTAGAACAAATGTTGCTATCAGAATCTCATGATGTAACTATTTTTGATAAGATGAAAAGTAACTATTAAATCCTGAACCAAAAAAAAAATTCCATTTCATCATCAAGAAGACACATAATATTTAGCTTTTTGGAAACAGTAGTAATTCCATTATTCAAAACATAATAATAAATAGCTAATTCAGTGGAAGTGGAAGCAAAATGAGCCTTTTTATATTTTGATTGATAACTTTTGTACCTCTCCTTCATTTTCTTAGGATTGATATTGATTCTCCCTTTTTATTTCTTTTTTACTTCATTTTCCATCATCAAGAAGCCATTGACCTTTTATGAAGGTGGAAATCTTATTGGGGTGGACTTCTCACATCCAAAAAAAGAATCATAATTTGATAAAATTTTGAGTAAGTTGATAATGATGAGATTAACTTCTTTTTTTAGCTTTCCAGACTTTGATTTCTCAGTTAAGGGGCTTGCATTATGGTAAGACCTTTGTGATGAAGCTTTTTATGAGTTGCTTTTTGAGTGAAATATTTTCTGGGAGGTATTATAAAACTTTTATGTTACAAGCAAAGAGATTAAGAGGTTAAACATATAAAAAAAGGAGGAAAAAACATGTCTGGTTGAAATTTCATAATAAAATGTTTCAAATCTTAGTGAGGGGTGTGTGCTGAGGATTGATTAAGGGATTGAGGTCTGGGTTTTATATGTGACAGGAATGTGGTGGGAAAGGAAGTGATGATGTGTCCAACTTATGTTTGTGATAAAAAAATTAGGAAAAAAGTGCTGATTTGAGGTCATGTGTCAAGCGCCACGTGACACTCAAAGTAAAAGCAGCTCATTAAATCAATAATAGAGAGGTCTAAATCCATACTCGAAGCACAGAAAGAAATTCTACATAGCAACTGCAACTTTCCTTTGTGTACTCACTATTCAACAGCGCTAGTCTAAACGCTAAATCTAAATTAGTCAATTTCTCAATAGTGTGTTTTAGCCTTTTCCTCAATAAGCGACACACAGCACAATAGTGAATGGAATAGTCCGCTAAAAGGTTTATTAAATATCTGTGGGTTATTAAAAGGGGTAGTGATCATGGACGAGATGGTTAGTGGAGGATTAAAGGCTTAACGGATGTTAGTGAGGAGGGTCCAGGTGTAACGGATGTAATTTTGGTGGTCTGTGGTGTGCGGAATGATGGATGGGTATGAGGTCAATGCAAGGAGGAGTAAAGGATATAAAAGGGGTTGGATTTTGGCTCAACATTCTTTAGAATTAAATTATAAAAATAGTGGTAAAGCTTCAGGTTAAATCATTATTATTGTATCTTTCCTTATTTTTCTCAGTAATCATTTCTAAAATCCTAAATCTTTGATTATTGAGTTTTCAATCCTTTGTGAGATCTTAAGAATATTAATATTACCCTTAATTTATATTAGAATTCTTATTGAACATATCTTGAAGCACTAGCTCTTCCTTTGAGTCATCTTCGAATCACTTCCTCAAACATTTCCTCTGTGCTTTGAAGAAGTTTCTAAACTACTCTCCTCATCTCACTTCCAGGAACACCCTCAACCTTGTGTGTAGGTTGTCTGGTGACAGTATAATTTAATTCTCTGTAGTTCTCATTCTTTGGTACTACTACGTCCTTTTTCAGGTGTTTTAAATTCTTTAAATGGCACCTGTTCAACGCACTCCTCCTACAGGAGCTACTACTAGGGCTCGCGCCCGAGGCAGGCCAACAGCCACACAGCTTGTTTCCTGCACTCACTCCTTAGAACCTCTTGACCTTAGGGAACGGGGACATTCAGTCCAATCTGTAGAAGACATCCCCCAGGATTTTGATGATTCTAGCGAGGAAGAAGAAGGAGAGGATATGATGCATGAGGTACCATCCGCCACTGCTACTCACCTTTCTGGTCAACCTCCAGAACCTGGACCATCTAATTTGCTGGAAGACTTCATGAGACTTTTCATGAAAGCCCTTTCCAATCCAACATCTTCAGAGGGATATAAATTCAAAACTCCTTCCATGAAATCACCTGATAAATTTGATGGAGAAAATCCAGACAGATTGGGCCCTTTCTTGCAAACCTGCGAGCTCCTTTTCCATAAGGACCAATCAAAATTTGTTTATGCTTCTTCATTCCTAGCCGAAAAAGCAGCAAGATGGTTTGAACCTTATCTTCTCATTCTCTCTTTGACAGAAGCCCACTTACTTATTGATAACTGGGAAAATTTTGAAGACCAACTCTTTACGTTGTTTGGTGACCCTAATTAAACTGACAACGCAGAAATTGAACTTGATTTCATTTGAATGAGTAATAATGGTAAAGCCTCTGAATATATTTCGAACTTCAGAGCACTTCAAACTTGAGTAGGTTGGAATGATGCTGCCCTCAAGTATCATTTCAAAAAAGGACTTCCTTTGAGGATTCTGGATCAATTAAATCTTCATTTTCAGAAGATGACTACTTTAACAAATTTAATGGATCGAACCCTCAAACTCAACGGCATTTACCAAGGAGGACTACAACATCGTCAATACGCCAACAAATCCCAAGGCCTAAATTTTAAATCGGGACCTTCTTCACACCCACTAACAACTCAATCCTTCTTGAATCAATCCAAACCCAATAAGGGAAAGTATAAACCTCAACCAAAAGGCTTGGCCCCAGGAGATATCAGCAAAGTACTGGATCCAAAAGGGAAACTTAAAGAAGCTGAGAGGAAGAGATGAGAAGATAATGGGTTATGTATGTATTGTGGGGGTAAGCACAATCTAGAAGATTGCGTAAAGTTGAAGGAAAGAGAAGGAACTAGTTCAAGGTAAAAAAACTAGTAGATAGTTTACTTGTGTGCAAAGCAAACTATCTTATCTCTCCCAGTGCACAGAGCCTCCATGTCTTAAGGACTGGAGTTGCCCTAAACCACTTGAGATTCATTCTTTTCAAGGAGGATACCCCCTTCAGTTGTCTTATAGACTCTGGAGCGTCAATTTCTTTTTTCATTTTATCTTTTTTCGAGAAGTTAAAGCTGAAATTCACAGATATTAATTGAACTCCAATTTATTTGGTCGAATCAGAGGAACCCAAATATTGGGTAAGTAAGAAAGTTTTATGGGTTTTCAACTTTCCAAACTTTCCCCCCTTTGAGTGGGAATTATCAGTCTTGGACGCCCCAAGAATGGACAATACCATCCTTGGCCATGACTTTTTAACACATTGGAATCCTGTAATTGATTGGTCACAGGGATTGATCACCCCACGCACTAAGTATATTTCTGATTCTTCAATGCAGATCAATAGGGAGTTAAACAACCCGGCTGACAATTTCCTGCTAGAGGAAAAATCTCTGCCAGATGACTTGCAAGCATCTTATCTTTCTCTAAATGAGCAATTGGCTAACCCTTCTAGCTCGATCACTTCACTCAAAGAGGATTTAAATTGCCTTGAAGTATTCAAATTATGCTCTCTCAATTCTGGTCTTCCCTCAACAGATTCTCTCAAAGATAATGAGGATGACCAAATCAACTTTGAAGCCATTAAATCAACTCTACCGGAAATCTATCATTATTTTCTCAATGTTTTTTCAATCCACACAGCCAATATATTACCACCTCATCAACCCTACAACCATCAAATAGAGTTGATAGGTCCTGTCTATTCTTTATTGAAGGACAAATTTCAAGTTCTTCAAAACTACATTGCAGAGAAATTAGCTAAAGGTTTCATCAGAGCCAGTAAATCTCCAACTGGCTCCCCTGTTCTTTTTGTAAAGAAAAAAGACGGCAGCCTTAGGTTGTGTGTTGACTATAGAAAGCTCAACACAGTTACAAAGAAGAATGCATACCCAGTTCCTCCAATGTCATTGCTTCTTACCCTTTTTAATGGTGCTAATTTCTTTTCAAAAATTGATCTTAGAGGCGCTTATAATCTTTTTTGCATTGCGGAAGGTCATGAACCACTGACTGCAATGTGGACTATATTTGGTAGTTTTGAATATTTAGTAATGCCTTTTGGATTATTTAACGCACCATCTAATATTAAAATTTTTGTTAATGACATCTTTCAAGATGTTGTCAAACAATTTTTTGTCGTCTACTTAGATGATATTTTAATTTTCTCGAAGACACTGTATGAACATATTCATCTTGTTCAACAGGTTCTAAATCCCCTTCAAGATCATGATCTCTATGCCAAGCACAATAAATGCATATTCCATCTTAAATCTATTAATTTTTTGGGTTTTATGTTGTCCACTGATGGTTTAGTCATGGAAGACAAAAAGGTCCAAAAAGTCCTGGAATGGCCTGAGCCCAAAACTGTTAAATCCCTTCAAAGATTTTTGGGTTTTGCCAATTTCTATAGAAGATTTATTAAAGATTACTCTAAAACTATTTTCAATCTTACATCTCTTCTTAGAAAAGATATTCCTTTTGTTTTTACTTCTACAGCACAAAAGGAATTTGAATCATTGAAGACTGCATTTACCACAGCTCCAATTCTTCGACACTTTGATCCTACTGCTTCAACAATAGTTGAGACAGACGCTAGCAATTATGCTATTGCAGGGGTCATAACTCAATTCAATCCTGAAACAAAATTGTTTCATCCTGTTGCTTGTGAGTCACACAAACTCATTGCAGCAGAATTAAATTACAAAATTCATGATAAGGAGCTTTTAGCTATTATTCATTGTCTTAAAAAATGGTGCTCTTTTCTTCTCAGCCTAGATAGTCCTTTTCAAATCCTGACTGACCATAATTCTTTGAAATACTTTATGTCTTCCAAAGTGTTAACCAGGCATCAAGCCAGGTGGGCTGAATTTTTGTCTGAATTTCCTTTTTCTATTTCCTACTTCCTAGGTAAGAACTGCATTGTCTCAGATATCCTGTCATGTCAGGACAACGTTTACCCACAGTGGGGGGACACATTTGCTGACAAGAACCCAGCAAATGTGAAATCATTTTTCAACAAATTAATTTGAACAACTCATCAACTTAATTTGATGACAATTCAATCTTTTCAAAATCCACTATCCAACATCCTCAAAGCTCAGTCAAAGGACAATTATTGTTTAGTGTTAAAAGACAAAATACTCTTGAAGAAAGGGGCCAAAAGATTTAGTATTAAATCAGGTCTATTAGTTTTTGAAGGTAGAGTAGTCATACCTAACAACAATGAAATAAAATTATGGATTTTCAATAGTTGACATGATTCTCCATTAGCTGGTCATTTTGGGGTTGATAAAACCTACCAGTTAATTGCGAGGGACTTCTTCTGGCCAGGAATGACCAGAGAAATAAAGGCCTATATAAGATCTTGTTATGAATGTAATAGGAATAAGGCTCCCCATCACCGGAAGCATGGGTTGCTTCAACCACTTCCTATTCCCTCTAAACCTTGGGAATCTTTATCAATGGATTTTATTTCTCAACTTCCTCTTTCTAATAATTTTGATGCTATATTAGTAATAGTAGATAGATTTTCAAAGATGTCTATTTTCATTAGAGCCACCACTACTGCTACAGCAGAAGATTTGTCAAAATTGTTTCTAGAATATGTATTTTCCAAACAAGGCTTATCTAATGATATTACTTCAGATAGAGGCTCATTGTTTGTATCCACATTCTGGACTCAATTGTGTCGACAACTCAATATCAGGAGGAATCTCTCCATGGCCTATCATCCTGAAACCAATGGGCAAACGGAAAGGGTCAAGCAAATCCTCAAACAATACCTTCAAATGTATGTCAGTTACCAGAAAGAAGATTGGACCGCATGGTTACCATTGGCCAAATTTGCTTATAATAACTCGACTCATTCTTTGACGCAAAAATCTCCTTTTGAAGCTGTTTATGGAAGACATCCTCGATTCAACTCAATCCATGTAGGAACTAGTCATCCTGCGAAGCATTATCTTTGAACCATATCACAACTACAAGAAGAACTTAAATCAAATTTGGAATTAGCGATTTTAAGGTACAAGGAACAGGCCGACAAAAATTGACAATCTGCTCCTTCTTTTAAACCAGGCAACAAAGTATGGCTCAACGCATGAAACATTGGAACAACTTGACCATCAATGAAACTGGCTGAAAAACTCTTGGGAACATTTGAAATTGACTCCGAAGTCTCTAAAACTGCATTTCGACTCAAGCTACCTTCTAAATAGTAGGCTATTCACCCTGTTTTCCACATATCTCTCCTGGAAATGGCTCGAGAAACATACCCGGGCAGGAACCAACCTCCTCCAGAACTGGTCAAAGTAGAAGACCATCTAAAGTGGGAAGTAAGCCATATCCTTGATTCAACAATGGGCAAGGGGAAACTTCAATACCTCATGGAATGGGAAGGCTTCCTTGATGACTCAGACAAAACATCCTGGGAACCAGCCATCAATGTTTCTAACGCCCCTGAACTCCTAAAATCTTTTCATCTTAAATATCCTTTAAAACCAAAACCTTAGAACTCTCTTTTATTTTTTCTCTTCTTTCTCTTTTCTTTTTCTTTTCTTAAAATTCTAAAACTTATTCTCTTCTAAAATCCTTACTCTGTTTTTTCTTTTCTTCTTTCTTCTTCTCAAAAGCTTTTTTCAACCTTCTTTAAAAATAAATAAATAAATTAAAATAAATAAAATAATATTAAATAAACTTAACTAAACTAAACTAAAATCAAAATTAAATTAAATTAAAAAAGTAAAAAGTTACAAAATAAAATAATAAAATTAAAATTTTAAAATTCATTCAAATAAAATCTTAAAAATCAACAATTCCTTTAATTTTCTTTCTTTTCTCTTTTCAAACTTTTCTTCTTTTCCCTTATTTCTTTTTCTTCAAACTATCAAAAAAATTTCACAAACTCAATACAACAATCTTTCTCAAACTTCACTTCAACCTTTAAATCTCTCTTTTTAAAAATACTTTGAAAAAATTACTTCTTTCTTTCAAATTCTTTTTTTTTTCAAAAACTATTTCTCTTCTTTCTTTTCAAATAACCAAAATTCCTTAAAAACTTCAATAAATAAACTTTCACGAAAAAATTTTTTTTCTTTCATTAAATTTTCATTTCAAACAAAATTGTTTCAATCAACTATTTCTTTTTTCTTACTTAAATTTTTTCTTTTCAAAACTTAAACTAAAATTCCTTCAGTTAAACATTCTTTCTTTTCTTCTTTCAAAATTTAAAACAAAATTTTATTAAAATCTTTTCTTTCTTCCTTTTTTCTTTTCTTTTCTCAAAATCTTATAAAATATATATCAACATTTTCAATTAGAACAACAAAAAAAAATACACAAATTGCTTTCTACTTTTTTCCTTCCCTCTTTCTTTCTTTTCTTTTTCCTTCCATTTCAAATTTTCTCCTGTATTTTCTCCTGAACCAACTTCTTCATTTTTTCCAAAACCACTCTTATTTCATTCCTGCATTTCTCAAATACCTCCTCCTCTCCTACCAGTACCACTTCCCCAATTTCTAGTAATTCTTTGGCCACGTCAAAGGAGGCAGCATCGATAATCTTGTCTACCTCACCGCTTAAATTTTCAATGAATCGAGTTTGTTGACCCTGACAAGGTTTCTTTGACCATACCTGGTCGAGAGTCTTTTCGTTGTCCTCCCTCAAATCAATCACTGGTTGATTTGCCTCAACTGGCAGCAATGGCGCAGCTTCCACAATTGGAGCTTCCGTGATGACATCTGAATTCTAAAACATACGGTCATCACACTACGCAATATAGGGGGTGGACTTGCTAGCAAGTCCTCAACCTGAACTCAGATGGAACTCAGATGGAACTCAGACTGAACTCAGACTGAACCCATACTGAACTCTACTTGAACACCCACCTAAAACTGTTCTGCTGAGTGGTGTTCATCCCTGATTGTATGGTTCCTTTATCAATAGCTCAATGTGTGTTCAATCTATGGCGAGTTTGGGTCCAAGGTTGCGGACTTGCTAGCAAGTCCGCCCCCCATATTGTGTGGTGTCAGTAACAAAATTTTTTAAAATAAAAGAAGAACATACTTACTTCAAACAATGGGTCAGCTTCTAAAAATAATTTTGGGGTGACTTCCACCATCACTTCCTTCTCCTCTTTGTAATCTTCAACGACCATCCGCCGCTTCTTCGGTGTCTGTCTCGAGATGGGGACTTCATCCTCATCCTCTTCAACTGACTTATCCACTTCTTCTTCCACCCCTCGTTTCTTACTTGTGGCCTGGGTTACCCAGGTTGCCATGGTATCATCAACCTCCTCCTCAATCTCTCCCACCGACTGATTGTCCCCAACCAATACGTCCAAGATATCTTCGACAACCTCTTTGGTCTTCAGTATTACCCAATATTTGGTTTTTGTAAATTGACACTCAATGTCCGCATTTTTCAATAAGGCATCACACGCCACCCATCTCCAGTGGAAAAACTCGCATTTCTGGCGAGGACCTTGTGTCTCTGGGCTTTTAAAGCAGAAATATTTCATCAATTCTCAGGCTGTGCAGGCTGGAGAATATTGCTGGTTAATGATTCCACCATCCGCTTTGGGGTGTGGAGGTGTGGGAGTTGGGGTAGGACAAGTCGACATAATAAAGTATTAAGTAATTAAAGTAAGGGAGAGAAAGTAGTGTGGGAAAGTATGTCTCACACTCAATGGAGCTTGCGTTTCTATACCCAGGCATCTGTTATGCGCCACATGACACTTGAGGCAAAAGCAGCTCATTAAATCAATAATACGGAGGTCTAAATCCATACTTGAAGAGCAGAAAGAAATTCTACATAGCAACTGCAACTTTACTTTGTGTACTCATTATTCAACCAAGCTAGCCTAAACTCTAAATCTAAATTAGTCAATCTCTCAATAGTGTGTTTTAGTCTTTTCCTCAATAAGCAAAACACAGCGCAATAGTCAATGTAATAGTCTGCTAAAAGGTTTATTAAATATCTGTGGGTTATTAAAAGGGGTAGTGAGCATGGACAGGATGGTTAGTGGAGGATTAAAGGGTTAATGGATGTTAGTGAGGAGGGTGCAGGTGTAACGGGTGTAATTTTGGTGGTCTATGGTGTGTGGAATGTTGGATGGGTATGAGGTCAATGCGAGGAGGAGTAAAGGATATAAAAGGGGTTGGATTTTGGTTTGAAATTATTTAGAATTAAATTATCAAACATATATATAGTTAATAGTGGTAAAGCTTCAGGTTAAATCATTATTATTGTATCTTTCCTTTTTTTCTCAGTAATAATTTCTAAAATTTTAAATCTTTGATTATTGAGTTTTCAACCCTTTGTGAGATCTTAAGAATATTAATATTACCCTTAAATTATATTAGAATTCTTATCGAACATATCTCAAAGCAGTAGCTCTTCCTTTGAGTCATCTTCGAATCACTTCTTCAAACATTTCCTCTATGCTTTGAAGAAGTTTCTAAACTACTCTCCTCATCTCACTTCCAGGAACACCCTCGACCTTGTGCGTAGGTTGTCCTCTGACATCATGACTGACACCCATTTTCGAAATAAGTGACTTTTTTGCAAAATTTAATTTTTGATTTGTAAGTGTTGGTTTGGTTTGAAATCCACACATAAGTTAAATGCAGATTTTCCAGAACTGATACCCCCTATTCTTGCATTTTTGAGGGCATTTAGGCAACTTAACATGAAGGAAATTTAGGAGAGATTTTCTCCTCAAATTTGGAAATTTCCACCATCATTTCATGGTTAGAAGATGGCTGAAAACTTTCTTGTACCAAAATTTTCATCAGGTGCCAAAGATTCTAAATGGGGTTGAGATAAGGTAACTGATGTGTAAAATGCCTAATTTTTTGAGATTAAAAGAAGCAAAGAATTTTTTAGATTTTTTAACAGTATGAATAGGTTTTGTCTTTCATGAGAATGAGCTTGTTGTGAGGATCGTTTTGTTCCAGGAAAGGTAAGTGGCTGGTAAGGTATATTTTATCAATAAAATCACCTTCTGCTCTTTGTTTTGGTGGGAAAATGAGCAAAGGGAGCTTGGTAGTGTATTAGAAGGCTCCCCAAATCATAATTGATGTGTGTTCACGTTGTAATGTTGTCAGAAGACAGTCTGTGTCAAAGTATTTGTAACTTTTTTGCCACACCAAAGTAGGCCATGCAGATGTTTTAATTTCAAAAGATGATTCATTGGACCAAATGATTTTTTTCCATTCATCTTGATTCCACTGAAGATTATCTTGTGAAAATTAAAGGCATTGTTCACTATTTTTCATGTAAATCCAAGGCTTCTTTACAGCCACAAAATTATGAAAGCCAAGCTGATGAGCAATCTTGCAAGTAGTTCTAGGTGATATCTCATTTGGCATGGATGAACTTATTTGTGCTAAATTTGCTATGCATTTGTTTGTTATATGATTTGAGAGCTCATCAAGTTCTTTTTGGATGGGTTTGATGGGATGGCCAGGTCTAGGTAAGTTTTGGCAGGTGCCACATTTTTGGTACCAGGAAAGAACAGATCACACTGTGGAGTAAGGGATGTCCATTTCACAAGATATTTTGGTAGGATTCATTCCTGCATATTCCATGCCAGCCATAAATGCCTTTATTTAAAGGTCCAGCTTCACAGTCCCAGCTCAAGAGGTTGCTACAGTAAAAAAGAAAAATTAGAAACCCCTGTTTTTTTTAACTCAAAAAAGTAAGAGAAAAGAGAGAGGGAAATATCGCACATATTAGATGATAGCAGAGAGGTTTAAGATAAAAACAAAGTCTTGAAATGTTTGTATCAGGGAGGTGGTGGTTGCTACTGGAAGGTGAAGGTGTGACAGATATGCAAAAAACATACAAGAATATGTTGCTGTGCTTTGTACATGCATGGGGAAGGAATCGGATATGTCAAAGTTGGAAATCTGCTATTAAAAAATTTGGTTTCCTTACCAAATCAGCTATTATGACTCTATCACCAGAGAATAAAGGGATGGGACTTGCTAGTAATTCCCTTGTTTAACTCCATTGGAGTGCAGCTTGATAATGGTTAAAAGGTGCTTGAAAGATTGTCAAAAACTCAGTTTTGTGTTTATGTCAATTTTTGCACAACCAGGCTCAAAATGAATTCAATGAGGGGCAAAATGAGTGATAATAAAAGGTATTTGCTAATAAATCCACTTTATATTCTGTGTGCTTTATCATGAGTAATATATCTTTCATTCAGAAACTACTTGACTGAAACAACAAAATAAAATAAATATTTGTTAGGTTGCTTTGTCAAACAATTATTGTCTGTGATTGGCCCATTCTTTCCTGGGTAACATGTTCTCATATGGTTGCTTAGTAAATGTGTTATTCTTCTTTTATGCTCCTCTGCTAGATGACATGATAAGATAAGAAAAAAAAATGGAAAAAATGATCTTAGTTGAGTAATCCAATAAAATACAACAATTATGCAACAGTTGTACAGCAGATATGAAACAATTGTTATGCAACTGTTACAAAACAATTGTTACATAACTGTTGTTTAATCATTGCACCATTGTTGCACTCCAAGATAAAACTAACATTTGTAGCATTGTGTGGCTGATAGGATCAATAATTTATCCAAAAATCACCATTTTGCACTTTTTTCTTCAATAATCACAATTCCTTGATCAATTTATGGGAGTCCAGTAAAATGGATAAAATCTCAAAATTAGGATACTACACTGGAGAAAAAAAAAGGTAAAGAGACATTGGGTTCAGTTTACTGAATTGAATCAATTCAGTTTGTGAACTGAACATAACATGTCAGTGGGGGGGTGATATTGTGTCACGTTTGCGTTTCAGATGGTAGTCTCACACACATAAAACATGACATCGTGTCTCATAATAAAACGTGACATAAACTCTCACACCATGTCATATCCCACTGCGAGACATTGTTATCCAAAATGAAAACGGGACACAGTTTTGTCCCAGTGTCTCGTTGCCATCCTTCCCCTCCCCCCCTGTGCCATACTTAATTCAAAATTCTACCTTGCCTCCCAAAGCATTGGACTATCAAGAAGAATATCGGGAGATGTTCAGCCATTGCGAAAGTTTAGCGAACAACTTAATTTTTCTTTTATGTTTTCAACAAGGATCAAAAAGACTTTCAAACTCATTTCATGGTAAGGAACCAATTAGGGGTATCTGGCAAATGAATGAAGGATTGAGCTATAACTGCTTTCTTTTATGGGCTGTGCGTTGATAAGGCCTTAAGACCCATTCAACATCCGCTTCTTTCTGTTCCACTGTACCTTGTCTGATTTGATAAGCTGTAATAGAATGTATTAGTTTGAACGAGAATGACAGTTTGTGAGCACGGGCGTGGTAAATGGAAAAAATCTTTTTGGAATTAAAATTGCCACTAACGTCGCATTTCAAACCTTGGGCCCACTTCTGCCAATTGAACTTCTTTATGTGATGTCTTGACGAAAACGTGATGCCTGTAAGGCACAAAGAAAATAGACAATGAGAAAGAAGATATCAAACCATTCAAGACCCAACTTATACGAACCGAAAGGAGATGAAATCATCGTCATTGACAAAAGTCATGACACGCTTGCTGTCAAACTTGGGAACAGGGAAAAGAAACTTTAGGATGTTTTGAAGTCGAACGCCAAGGTTGGACTTGAAGTTTTCGAATATGAGATGAGGATACTGTTCACTGACGGTTGAGGTATGAGCGTTGGGGACATCGTGTCTGAGGACAACATTGTGGAGGGTAAAGAGTGCTGTTGGGCCGTGTGGAAAGTGAGAAACTATGAGTGCGTCTGGAATCCCTCGATGCTCATGGACAATGAGGAGATCTGTGATGGCGTTTGCCCGGCAAGCAGCAGTGATTTCGCCGACAACGTAAGTTCCTCTGTTGACTCGATGGGTATTGGGAAAAACAAGCCGCAACTCCTAGATGTCGAAGGGAAACGAAGCGAAGAGATCAGGACTGAGCGATGGGTTAAATGTTTAAGGTGGCGACGAAGAAAGCACCTTTGCGAATTGCAACAGTTTTGAGCTCGGATTTCTAGAGGTCGTCAACAGGATTTTGGGATCAGTAATTCCCGCTTGGTCATATTCATCATCAATGTGTGTAGAGGGAGCTTCAATAACCCAAGACAGGCGCAGAAAACAGGAAGGGAAAAAAAGCATCAGGAAAACGAGCATGAAAACATCATATAGGAGTGGTAATCACAACTACCACAATGGTTATAGCAGCTGCAATGGTATAGCTCATCAAAAGAGCCACAACAAACCCGATTCTGTGACGTCCTTGCCTAAAGCACGCTGGAGATCAGCAAGATCCTGCTTAAGAGATTCAGGAACTGGTTTTCCCTGGGCAAGAGCATCCTTAAGAGCTTGTTTGCGTTCCCAGATCTGGCGCTCCCGTGCTTCAAGTGCTTTTTTGTACAGGAACTCACGACGTTGGCGAGTTTGGCGTTTGAGCTGAGGAAAAGGAAATGTGAGCAAGAAAAGAAAGTCGAGAAGGATGAAACTTGGTTCACCATTTTCAATGATCTTAACAACAAAGGAAGCAAGTGTAACGAGGTCTTGTCGAATGAAGGCTAATTAATAAATGCAAAAGGTAATGTCTTTATGAACGCCAGAAAAATATCTTTAAACACAAGATGTGTAGAGAATAAAAAAAGTCAAGACTGTTCAATTTATGGCGCTCCTACGCTGCATCAGATAATTTTATCCCAATCAATGACATAGCTACCATAAAGCTCACCAGTCAAATTTTTATCAAAGATGTAAACTGCATCTTAAACTTTTATACTAGATACTATTTTGTATACAAAGAGAGTATGAATTTGTATTACAAACTGACACTTTTTTCATCATCAGAAATGTGGCTCACATCATTGAACAGTACATTCTTATGAAGGTCATGAAATTCCATCAATCAGGTTGATAGACAGATAATTTCTGTTCATTCAATCTTCACGGAGCCTGAACATAAACAAGTGCGAGTTGGCCAGATGGCTTCGTAACTGGTATAAGACACAACATGCGAACAAGTTGTAAAAACAATAGTCTCTAGAAAATTCATTCATTTGTTTTTCTGTGATTGCTAGTCTGAGTCACCAAAATAACAGTTTGAAATCTTCCTTAATTTATTACGTTGCATTAAAGCTATACAGCTTTCTATTCTTGATACTTTTATCAAATGATCCCTTCTTGTTTATTGTCCTTGACAAGAAATCACTGACAATGAATGAAAAGAAATAAGTTTCCAGGTATAAATAAGGTGAGGACTATAAACACTATGCACCAAGTAATATATCCCCGACAGGGATATCCATCAGGAGTTGGGGATATTTTAGGGAGGGAGATAAGGTCAGAAAGATATATGTAAGAAATGTAAGTGCAAGAAAAATAAATGCTAGAAAAGTAAGTGTAAGAAAAATCATTTGCAACCATGAGATTTGTTTTTCCGAAGAAAAATTGAAAAAAAAAATAGGAAAAAATTACTTTTTTGAGAAAAAAATATATATATATAAAAAACAAAATTTCCACGTGTTGCAACATATTTTTCTCACATATTTTTTTCGCACATATTTTTCTGACCTTATGTCCCTCCATAAAATATCCCTAACTCATGCTGGATATCCCTGTCGGGGATACCTTACTTGGTGCATAAAGAAAGGTAGCCTGGATGGAGACCACCCTGTTTTAGGAATTACACCACCTTTAACCTAATAATAGGGGGTATCAATGTTGACCAATTGGCAATTAAATTAATTGCAGATAAAAATCATTATACCCCAATAATCTTCCGCAATTATTTTTGCTAATAATTGGGTTATTAGACCTCTTACATGTCAATAGGGGGTATCAATGTTGACCGATCCGCAATTATTTTTGCTAATAATTGGGTTATTAGACACTTTACGTGTCAATGTTCACCTCTTATCTGACATTTTTATCCTCAATATTTGATAACCACATCTTGGACAACTTTCTGGATATCCCAGCCTTCTACCTTGCTGCGCACTTCCATTCTCATCCCATCCTGTTCATTCTATCTGCTCAGAATTTCTCCCCATTTCATCTATTTGATTCTGCTCCTTTTCATCTCACTATCTCATCTGCTTGTTTCTGCTCCTTTTCATCTTCATTTATAATAACATGCCAAGTCATCCTAGATCTTCTCAAAGGCAGCCATCACCCAGTTGTTCTTCAATTCCCACTACTTCCTCTTTCCCCTGCTCAGCTGAGAAATCAAAGACCATTCAATTAAAAAAAGATGAACATCTCATTCTTATCAACTGGCTGAAAACCAAATCTAACTATGATTCTTGTTTTGGTACTGAGTATGCCACTAAAGTAGGAAGGCCCCCCACATCAAAAGTTAATGGCTATCTTCTAATGGCAAATGAATTACGGAATAAGACCAAGGGAAGGATTGATCTTTTGCCTAAACAGATGTCTGAATGATTCAAGCATTACCAAGCAAAATACAAAAAGGCAAAGGCTCTTTCATCTTCCACTGGTTTTGGGGTTACCGACAACGATATAACTAAGGGCATAAAATCCATAGACAATAAACTTGAAACTTTATGTCCTTACTTTAAAGAGATGGATGCAATTTTTGGAGAGCGAGCCAATGTTAATCCTGTTAACATGTTGGATTGTGAAGATCCTATCTCCAAACATGATGTCAAAGCAAATCTTTTCCCATCCTCTTCCTCCACTCAAGCCTCCCCTCTTCTAAATTCTACAAATCTAGATAGCTTTGCTATTGATCCTATTGGTGATTTAACCCAACCCAATCTAACTCAGGTCTGTTTTTTTTCTTTTATCTTATCAATACTTTTTTTTATTTACGTAGATTATCTTATTTCTTAAAAGGCTGATGAACAAGCCCAGGACCCACAATCAACTGAGTCTGAAGCTAGTGACAATGATGAGGAGGAAAATATGACCTTGAACAAGAAGCGTAGGGCATCAAGTAGTCTAAATTTCCACTCACAAAGAAGACGAAAAAGTGATACTTCATCACAAACCCCTTTTTCTTCGATGGAACAGTTTTTAGAGAAACGTGATGCTGGTAAGTGATATCATACCTATTAATACTTTACTCTGCTTTTCTTCTACTTATTGTTAACATTGCTTATCACTCTAGAACAAGTGGAAGCTGCTAAAGAGACTCTAAAGTTTGAAAAGCAAAAATATGAGCTCTCTTTAAGGAGGGATGATAGGCTACAAGATTTGGAAGAGAGGAAGTACGAGCTCTATTTACAGAAGGATGATAGGGCACAAGATTTGGAGGAGAGGAAGTACCAGCTCTCTTTACGGAAGGATGATCAGGCCCAAGATTTGGAGGAGAAGAAGTTTGAGTTAACTCTAAGTATTGAAAAATCAAAAAAAGAGCAGAAAACACTCGAACATCAAAACCTATTAGAGCAGATGAAATATAAGTTTGATCATGAAGAAAATTCCAAAAAGAAAGATTTCTTGATAGAATGTGTTAAAGCTAATAAATCTGTTGAGGAAATCGAACGTTTAAAGAAATTGTTGGATGACTAGTTTGTTTTATTTCTCTCACACTTCAACTGTTCATATTTATTTGTACATAAAATTTCCAATAATTTCCTTTATTTCATTACTCTCCCACTTTTTTTAAATAAAATTTTCATGTCTCCTTTGAAAATTTGACGATCCCCCACCCCTGGATTTTTTTGAAGTAAGGGGTGGGTATCACAAAAATTCTTTCATATCATGAATCTTGAAAGTCTTATATGAAAATATGGCTTTACTACCCCCTGCATTTTACCGGTATCCCAAAAATTCTTACATGTCAAGAATTTCAAAAGTCTTATAAGAAATTTTGGCGAAACCCCCCATGGATTTTATTAAAGTAAGGGACAGGTATCACAAAAATATTTACAAGTCAAAAAAATTCTATATCTGTTTAAAAAAATTGGCAATACTCTCCCCTGCATTTTATTGAAGCAAGGGGTGGGTATCACCAAAATTTTTCTAAGTCATCAATTTCACATGTCAGATTTGAAAATTTGGCAATACCCCCCCTGCATTTTATTGAAGTAAGGGGTGGAAGTCATCTAAATTTAATATAATTACATAAATTATTAAATAAATATCTAATATATATCAATTTCCCTAGTTTAAAGTAATGACAATTCCTCAAGCCAAAATGCAGACCAAGTCGAGAAACAAAAGTTTGGGACTTTCTACAGGTATAGGAAAGAGGAACCCCATGAAAGAAATAAATGTTATGATGATTACCTGTTATACAACACAAGGTCGTTGGCCCATTACTTTAGTTGAGGAAATTGATATATAAAAAATATTTATTAAAAAGTTATGAAAAAATATAAATTTTTTGATGACAACTCTAATCCCCATACTTTTTTGATCTAGATAAAGTTTTTTTAAATCGAATAACTTTACCTTCTTTCTTTATTTTGTTGATTCTTTGAATCAACTTTTGACTTATTTGAAAAGAACAACCGAAATGAGTGAAATCTTGACAGGATTCCAAACCAGGAGGAGCTTTGGTCGTTTGATGATTATCCTTAGAAGAATTCCAAGTAGTTTCGATGATACCATTTCCCAAACCAAAATCAATGATGCACCGGTGGTCTGGAAAATATAAACCATGTCCTTTGATTTTAGCTGGAGATGGTATTGGGTGGCCAATTATCGGATTGATATATGAGAATATTTCAAAAGTAAGAAAATTGGCATCATTCCTATCGATATGAATCCTATTGTGGAATACAGAATGAGTGATAATAACATTAGAAAATAAAAGATATTCGTGGCTGATATCTTCCCATTCGGAGTCACACCAATTTGGTATTCCAACTTTGGTTGCAAGTTCATGATTTTCTTCAAATGCTTTATTACAGAGCTTGTTGAGTCGAAAAGCAAGAAAAGAGTCAAAGGAAGGTAGAGTGTCCCATATGCGAAAATCTTCATCTTTTTGAGCTTTAGTGATATTCTTGACCAACGAATATATGCCTATATAATTGAAATGCCTAGATAATAATCATATAAGAGTTTCAGAATCCTTATCCTCTAAATATGCAATATAAAAATGTGAAATAAGACAAGTGAAATTTGGAAAAAAGGCTCAACTTCAAAGGTCAAAATCTCAGCAACCACTGAACCTAATTCAAACCTGTTTGTGGAAAATGAAAGATATGCTTTAGTAGAATTTTCAGTTAAAGGACATGTGATTTGAATAAACCTAACCCTAATTTGTTACATAAAAAAATGAAATAAAAATTTGAATTGGGAAAAAAAAGGCTCAACTTTAACGGTCAATATCTCAGCAACCACTGAATCAAATTCAAATCTGTTTGCAGGAAATAAAAGGTAGCCTTCAGGAGAATCTTCGGTAAAAAGAACATTAGATTTGAATAAACCTAACCCTAATTCCGAGTCTGATTTTCAAAATTTTACAAAAACTTGAAAAGTGGTAATGAAGATGAGATCAAAAGGAGTTTTATAAGTTCACTGTTATCCAGATAAGAGTCATACATATATTTAAGTATGAAGTTTTCATAAAAGGAATGAGATATCATATAGGCATGAAAAAAAGGAGATGAAACTTACCTTGATTGAAAAGTAGGAAAAATAGAGTGAGAAAGATTGATGTTGGAATTGTGGGGAAATTGAATATGGAGTAAGTGAAATGCATAAAGAATGTGCAATGTATGTGTTTCAATGAAATGGAGCCAAAAAAAAGTGAAATAAGGGAAAGGGGGGATAATGACAATGCCAAGGAGGGATGAAGAGTAGGGTGATGGAGCTAAAAAATAAAGTAAAGAGGGAGAGAAAAAAAAGGTTAATTATACCATTGAAATCCAAAATAACCACTTACAAAAAATATTTAGATAAAAAAAATAAAATAAACAAAAAAAACAAAAAAAATTATAATTAGTAATCAAAAAATCAAAAAAAAAGAATAAAATGACTTACCTGGAGAGATGAGATGACAAAATGAATGAAACCAAATTGTTTGAGGGATGTTGGAGGAGAATAGGAAAAGGATATGAGAGATGAATGAAAAAAAAAATCACTGACAAAATATGCAATTTCAGAAAATATGCGATTTCATGTTGAGCTGGTGAAAGAAAACCAATGAGCCATCCAAAAAAAAGATATTCACCATAAATTCAAAAAAAAAAAATGAATATGCAACAAACCAAAATACAAAACCAAGTGATTAAAGTACACAAAGAGGACATTTGGAAAGTATGAAAACATAAATATTAAAAATTAAAAGGGTGAAGAGAAATGTTGGAGAGTAATTGGCATTATAATGGGGCGTATGCCGGTTGATTGAATGATTTGTGAATCAAGGGAGGGGAGTGCCAGTGGTGGTTCAGGATCCTCTTCTTCATAAAGATCATTCCACTCATCCTTTAAATCAGCTAGAATATTGTGGATTATTACGCAAGTCAAGATCCAATGATTTGCAGTTTTGATCTCCAATTTTTTTTGAAATTGGATTCTGAGCTCCCAAAGACTAGAAAATCGTCCCTTTAAAATACCTATAGCATGTTCAATTTGTACTCTTGATTGTGCAAGGTGATAATTAAATTTAGTTTTGGGTTCATTTTCTGAATTTGCACCACGGAAAGCAGGTATAATGTACTTTCCACTTGCATATGCTGAGTCTGCAAGGAGGTACTGAGATTTGTCAAAGTATGAGTCAGGGGATTGAGAAATCCTCATTCTTTTGAAGACGGAAGAGTCATGACATGATCTAGGGCAGCCACTGTGAAAAGCAATAAATTTTTTATTGAAATTGCATACAAGTTGAACGGCAATAGAGTATCTAGAAAGAAGATAAAAAGTTAGATTGTGAAAGATGAGAACTTGGAGGAGATTTTGAAGAAACCTTTTTTTGCGATCAAAATAATGGTTGCCATCATGAGCAGGCTTTTGACTCAAAGGGATGGTTGTGCCATCAACAAAACCTATACAGCCAGGGAAACCTTCAGCTTGCATTACTTGAGAGGATTCAAGTCGCTGTTCTGGAGTTGGCCAAGCAAGAGTTTGAGACTTGAGGGAAAGGATAGCAATCATACAGCGCTTGGTGTATAATATCACGGTACCATATCCTATGTTAAAGAGATTATCCAAACGTCTTATGGAAGCACCATTTCCATTTGAGCCAAAGCAACATAGAGAAACAGCAAGTTGGATGGCAGGATTACGCTGTTTGTTATGAGAATTGTTATGGAAGATAGGATGATCGGAGATGGGTTGATAAAGTTTGAAGAAAGAATTGGGAGAAGTTCTAAAAAGTTGTGTGAAGTTTAAATGAGGAATGTTGAGAATGTAGGCCAGATCATATCCGGGATCATGATAAAGATTTGGCCCCCTGGTGATTATGTAACACTTTTTGGAAAGAAAACACATATAAGCTAAAGCATCTTCCAAATCAGAGTCAGATTTATAGTAAAGAACTAAAAGAAAAGTAATAGCATTCATTGTTGAGTGAAGTAGCTTCCTAGTAGAGAGGTGTTTCATTGTTGCCGGGGAAGGGTTAAGTGATGAGGGAAGTGGGAATTCACCGCCAAATGTGCAGTTAGGGTGTGTAGATAGAAAAAAAACTTAAGTGTTTGCCACCAAAATTAAGTAGCATAGAGTGAGGAAAGACTTAAGGATGGCATCAGCAATTATGATTCATGTGACTTTCTTGAAAATCCATCATGGATGAGATGAGTTTGGGATCAGGAATTAGGAATGGAAATTGGGGTATAAGAGGCGGGATAATGCATTATCGTGGATTTCTTATCCACTATCCCTGGGGCTAGTAGATAAGAATCTTCCGCAATTAATAATGTCTGATCCCGGGAAAAAAAATTCCTGATCCCTAATTGCGGATCCCTGAACATTGATACCCCCTAATGTTCACCTCTTATTGAAAATTTTTCTACTCAATTTTTCATAACCACATCTTGGACAACTTTCTGGATGTGCCAGCCTCCCTACCTTGCTGTGCACTCCCATCCTGTCTATTCATTCTATTCATTCAAAACACCTCCCCATCTCATCTGATTTTTTCTTCTCCTTTTCATCTTCAAATATCTCAACATGCCTTGTCACAATAGATCTACTCAAAGACAGCCTTCCCCCAGTTTTTCTTCAAATCCCATTACTCCCTCTTTCCCCCACTCAGCTGAGAAATCAAAGACCATTCAACTAAAAAAAGATGATTGTCTCATACTTATCAACTGGCTGAAAATAAAAACTAATTATGATTCTTGTTTTGGTACTGAGAATGCAACTAAAGTAGGAAGGTCCCTTGCATCAAAAGTCAATGGCTATCTTCTAATGGCCAATGAATTACAAAATAAGACAAAGGGAAAGATTGATCTTTTGCCTAAACAGATGTCTGAACGCTTCAAGCACTATCAAGCTGACACTACCAACACCACTCATTACCCCACAAGGTGTAACAAATGTGCAACAGCTGTGTAAAAGTTGCATAATAAATACATAAAAATCTTTATGTCCCTTAGCAATAAATAATAATTGTTATGTATTTGTTACACAACCATTACGCAACCATTATGCCATGTGGCATAACAGAAAAATTTGGTAGTGTCAATACAAGAAGGCTAAGACTCTTTCATCTTCCACTGGATTTGGAGAGCAAGTCAATGTTAATCCTGCAAAAATGTTGGATGGAGAAGATGATATCTCTGAACATGATATCAAAAGAAATCTTTTTCCTTCCTCTTCTACTCAAGCCTCCCCTCTTTTGACTTCAAAAAATCAAGATATCTTTTCAATAGATCCTTACGGTTATATAAACCAACATGATCACACTCCAGTGAGCTTTTATTTCTTGTCTAGTTGTTTTATTTTTTTTATTTCAAAAAAGTCTAATGAACAAACCCATAATCCTCAAGCAAGTGAGTCTGGAGCTAGCATCAATGATGAAGAGGAAAATGTTACCTCCAAAAAAAAAGCAAAGACCATCAACTACTTTGAATTTTAACAGTCAAAGAAAGCAAAACAGAGATAGTTTTTCCCAAACCCATTTTTCTTCCATTGATGATTTTTTGGCGAAATGTAAATCTGGTAAGTCATAGCATACCTCTTAATAATTAAGTGAGCTTTTCTTTTCTTTTGTTAATATTCTTTTTCACTCTAGGTAAAGTTGAAGTTTTAAGAGATACTCTGAACTTTCAAAAGCAACAATACAAGCTTTCTTTACAGAGGGATGGGAGGGTACAAGACTTGGAGGAGAAGAAATTTGAGCTTTCTTCAAAGAGGGGTGAGAGGGCACATGACTTGGAGGAAAAGAAATTCAAGATTTCTTTAAAGAGGGATGAGAGGGTACATGACTTAGAAGAGAAGAAATTTGAGATAAAGAAAGAGTAGAAGGCTCTTGAGTACAAATTCCTATTGGATAAAATGAAACTCTACTATTAACTTGAAGATCGTTCAAAAACAAAAGTTTTCTTGATAGAATGTGTTAAAGCTAATAAAGCTATTGAGGAAATTGAACACTTAATGAAAATGTTTGATAAATAGTTTTTTTCTCACTCATATTTTATTCCAAATATTTTTAGAAAGTTTTCTTGATAGAATGTATTAAAGCTAAAAAATCTGTTGATAAAATTAACTGCTTAACATGTTTGATGATCAGTTTTTAAATTTTTTGTGTTCATATTTCACTCCAATTGTTTTTGAAAGTTTTCTTGATAAAATGCATTAAAGCTAATATATCAGTTGAGGAAATTGAATTCTTAATGAAAATGTTTGAAGACTAGTTTTTTTTTATTTTTTTCATTCATATTTCATTACAAATTTTTTTCAAGTCAAAAAATTTACACATCTTATTTGAAAATTAGGCAATACCCCCCCCCTGCAATTTACTCTGGGAGAAGTAAGGATTACCAAATTTTCATTTTATTTCATAAATAATTAAGTAAATCAGTTAAAAAATATAATCAACCAAGTAAAGGAATCACAAATACTATCTGTCAATGATTTTATGAGTGAAGTCAAAGAAAACATATGACAAGAATGGTATTATGAACTCATTCATAGAATATAATTGGATAAACACCTTTAAACAGTGCAAGGGCTCAATGGTAAAATACTTAATTTGATTGATTATCTTTAATAACTGATAGAATTAAAAATTTAAGAAAAAAAAATGGAAATCCTTTAATTACTGTATTAAGAACTCCTCCCTAATGTTTTAGTAGATATTGACCCTTCATGCCTTATCTTACTTACCCGGTTTATCAAATTTTGATTGATCTTCAAAGAACATTCAAATTCACCACACAATATGTGGGGCGGACTTGCTAGCGAGTCCGCAACCTTGGACCCAAACTCACCCCAGATTGAACACACATTGAGCTATTGACAAAGAAACCATACAATCAGGGATGAAAAACACTCAGCAGAACAGTTTTAGGTTGGTGTTCAAGTAGAGTTCAGTATGGGTTTAATATGAGTTCAGTCTGAGTTCCATCTGAGTTCCATCTGAGTTCAGGTTGGGGACTTGCTAGCAAGTCCTCCCCCTATATTTCGTAGTGAGTGAGTAAACTTTTCACAAGATTCAAATCCAGAAGGTGCCTTAGTAGTTTGATTATTATCTCTTGAAGAATTATAAATTTCTTTCATAGTCCTGTTTCCTAAACCAAATTCTATGATTCATTTATGATCCAGAAAGTATAGTTCATGGCCTTTAATTTGACCAGGTAAAAGAATTGGTCTTCCAGTATTAGGCTCAATATAACAGAAAAGGCCATAAGTAAGCATATTAGAATTATATTTGTCTACATGAATCTGATTATGAAATCCTCCATAGGTGATGATAACATTAGAAGAAAAGATATAATTGTTACTGAGTTGAAACCATTCCATATCCATCCAATTGGGAAGTCCAGATTTCATAGCCAGGTTATGATAAGATTTAAATGCCTGAGTAAATATGTTTTATAATTGATTGGCAAAGAAAGAATTGAATGATCATAAGATTTTCCATCTTTCTAAATCTTCCTTCATTTCTTGATCACTGAGATTCTGGAGTAAAGAAAATATACCTGGAGAGAAAAGTAAGAAAATAGGTTTCCTTAAAAATTTGTGAAAATAAAGACTTACCAAGTAAGGCACCCTTTTCAAAGCCAGGTCTCAAACCAAGTCCTATCATAATTCCTCCACCCTTCTTTTTATTTTGTAAAGGTTTTTGAACTAATGCCATGTGATAATTTATTAAACACTTCATCTTGAATACCATTGAACAAATGAACCTGTATAATAAATTGAGGTTTATATCCACTACTACTAATAGCAACCACACTTTCCTTGCCACTAGCAGTAAAGTACTTGATATTTTCTGGTAATGATTTGGGATATTCTTGCTTTTTACATATTGTAGTTTTGAAGTAAGACAGATTTTCCAAAGAACCAATTAAGGCTTTACAAAATTGTTTCTTTCAAATTACCTTTGTTTTTGATAAGATTTTCTCTCCCTATTAGAAATTGTAGGCTTCACTTTTGAAAAAGGTTTTGAAGATGATGAGAGTGATGATAATGATTATAGTGATGAGAGTGATGAGAGTGATGCGCACTTTGACATTATTCCAGATATTTTGTTAATATTTTCAAATCTATTTTTTTGAAATATAAAAAACAAAAAAATAAGAGATAAAAAATAATAATTAATTTAAAATTTCTTTCTACCTTAAACCCTCAATTTCTCCTTTTTTATCTCCTCAATATCCCCCTATTCATCTTTTTCTTAGTGTCCTCAATCCCCATTTTTGCTCCCTTTTGTGTCCTCCAAATCCCTCTCTTGTCCACTTTGGTATCCTCAAAACTCTTCCCTGTTTCCCCCTTTGATGTCCTCCAGATCCCCCCTTTTCCCCTTTGGTATATGAAACAACCCCAATTTTATCGGCTTAAGTGTCCTCAGACACGTCCTTTTTCCCCCCTTTCATCTCCTGAAAACCCCCCTCCCCACCTATCCCCCCCTAATCACTTCCCTCTTCCCCCTTCTTTCTCCTACCCCCCCTTCATTATTTTCAGGAGACTAAAGGGGGTAAAGTGGGTACCTGAGGGCACCTAAGAGGAGAAAAGGAAGAAGGGTCTTGAGGGCACCTAAGAGGGTAAAAGGGGAGTGTTGAGAACACCAAAGAGAGCAAAAGGAGGGATTGAGGAGACCAAGGAGGGGGAAAAGGGGGGAATGAGGATAACAATGAGTAGGGAAAGGTGGGATAAGGGCCAGGCTTAGGAGGGAAAAAGAGGGTGTCAGCCTAGGTATCCCCAGGACAGAGTATTTCTTATGTTTAAAATAAGATAAACTTAGTTACATTAAGCTTATATCTTAAAGATAAGGTTAAAACACTTATATATATGGTTATAATACATATATATATAATTATTACAATATTATATGACTTATAGTAGTTTAAATAGCTTATCCTTAGCCTAATAATACTTATTAAGGTGTTAATTGAGTCATAATATACTTATCTTAAGTGATATTAAGTAATTATAGACATACATAAGCTTATATGTATACATAAACCTCATATTCAGTGAAATATGTAGTATATTATGTATATTTAGGTATATAAGTGGGTTTTAACCTCTTAATAGCCTATAACCTTTGTTCTTCTGCTTATTTTAGGTCATATGGACGTATTCAGTGGACTAACAGTGCCTACAAAAGCATATACACCTATTTCAGGCGCATATACTCAGTTTGGACAACTTAATCTGCTTCCTTGGATGGATTTTCACGGATTTATGGGTTGGGAAATCATTACTGGGTTAATATGGATGCTTGGGGATGTTATTAGGGGCTTGGAGAATTAATTTGGTTCCTTTATATGCTTTGGGTTCCATTATATACTCTTTGGATGAGTTATTTTACCTGTTTCTTTATGGTATCCGCTTTTATCTGTTTATTCTATTTATGGTATGGGTCTGTGGTATCATTAATTGTGATGGAGGGTCCTTACTGGAGGTCTGGGTGTTGAATCTTCTTGAAGTAGACGCCATGGGGAGGTGATGGGCCCTCACAGTGCTGTAATTGCTGGGGATAGCAGTGACATCATCTGGATTGAAGGTCTGTGCACTCCAATGGATTTCGGTATAAGTAAGGGGGGATTTGACAAGTTATTGGACATCACTTACTTACTACACATCAATTAAACACTACAACACAATTATTATCGTAGGAAAAATATTATGAAGCATTTATAAATTGATATTATCTTTATATAAGTTATAACTATATTATATTTATCTATTTTCCACCACTAGCACACATATAAATCCAAGTATTGTGAGTTTCTATTGAGAATAACTATTTTATTAGTCTTCCCCTGAGGTTTAATAACTAAATAATTTATCAATAAGAATTAGGACCATTAATATTTACTATTAAATAATACTTATATACTAGATACACTGACAGAGGGGATGAAGGAGAAAAAAAAAGAGAAAAGAGAGAGAGATAGAACAAAAACAAAGTGTTAATTTAACCTTGAAAACCAAAAAAAGAACCACTTACAAAAAAAATAAAACAGAAAACAAAAAAAATAAGAATAAGAATAATAATTAGCATACAAAAAAATAAAAAAATGAATAAAATGACTTACCTGGAGAGATGAGATGAGAAAATAAGTGAAACCAAATTTTTCGAGGGATGTTTGAGGAGAGGAGGAAATTGATATGAGGGATGAATGAAAAAAAGAAAAAGTGAAAAATTATGCAATTGCAGAAAATATGCACTTTCATGTTGAGCTGGTGAATAAAAAAAATGAGACATCAAAAAAAATATATTCACTGTAAATTCAAAAAAAAAATGAATTTGTTAAAAAAAAAACACCAACCCAAGTGAATAAAGTAGACAAGTTGAACATTTGGAAAGTACAAAAAAAAATTACATGTATTATTTTTCAAAATGTTGCAGGTTGATTGGCATAATTACAGAGTGTATGCCAGTGGAAATAATGTTTTGTGATTCAAGATAGGGGAGGGCTGGCACAGGTTTGGGATCCTCTTCTTCATATATATCATTCTACTCATCCTTTAAATCAGCTAGGATATTGTGGAGTATAACACAAGTCATTATCCAATGATCTTCATTTTTGATTTAAATTTTTTTTTGAAATTGGATTCTGAGTTCCTGGAGACTAGAAAACCTTCCCTTTAAAATCCCAATAGCATGTTCAATTTGTACTCTTGATTGTGCAAGATGATAGCTAAAAGATTTTTTTGGGTCATTTTATAATGTTGCATCTTGGAAAGCAGGTATTATTTATTTTCCACTTGCATATTCTGAGTCTGCAAGGAGGTACTGAGATTCATCAGAGTATTGGTCAGTATTTTAAGAAATCTTCATTCTTTGGAACACAGAAGAGTCATGACATGAGCCGTGGCATCCACTATGAAAAGAAATAAACTTTTTATTGATATAAAACACAAGTTGAATGGCAATAGAATATCTAGAAAGAAGAAAAAAGTTAGTTCATGAAGAGAAATTTGAGAAAATTTTGAAGATACCTATTTTGGCAATCAAAATAATGGTTGCCATCATGAGCAGGATTTTGGCTCAAAAGAATTGTTGTACCATCAATAAAACCTACATAGCCAGGGAAACCTTCAGCTTGAATTTTTTGAGTGGATTCAAGTTGCTGTTGTGGAGTTGGGAAAGAAAGTGTTTTAGACTTGAGAGAAAGGATGTCAATCATGCAGCACTTGGTGTATAATATGATGGTATCATATTTTATAGTAAAGAGATTATCTAAACGTGTTACAGCAGAACCATTTCCATTTGAACCAAAGCAAAATAGTGCAACAGAAATTTTAAAGGCAGGATTACACTTTTTGTTATGGGAAATATTATGGAAGATAGGATGATTAAAGATGAGTTGAGAAATTTTGAAAAAAGAATCAGGAGAAGCTTGAAAAAGTTGTGTGAAGTTTAAACACCAGGTCAAAAGTTAGACGACTTGCAGTCAAGTGTTTGTTTAGCACCTGTGGTCTAACCTGAGTCAAACCTGTGTTGGAACTTTGGTGGGACAATTTTTCATCATGACACATAGCTCATAGCTGAATCATTAGGACCAATTTGAATTCTTCATATAGTGCTGCTTGCATGATTTCCAACAGGCTATAGATCATACTTTGGTGTCAAAAATACATATATTAGGGGGTATCAATGTTGACCAATCCGCAATTATTTTTGCCAATAATTGGTTTATTAGACACTTTACGTGTCAATGTTCACCTCTTATCTGACATTTTTATCCTCAATATTTGATAACTACATCTTGGACAACTTTCTGGATATCCCAGCCTTCTACCTTGCTGTGCACTTCCATTCTCATCCCATCCTGTTCATTCTATCCTCTCAGAATTTCTCCCCATTTCATCTATTTGATTCTGCTCCTTTTCATCTCGCTATCTCATCTGCTTGTTTCTGCTCCTTTTCATCTTCATTTATAATAACATGCCACGTCATCCTAGATCTTCTCAAAGGCAGCCATCACCCAGTTGTTCTTCAATTCCCACTACTTCCACTTTCCCCCGCTCAGCCGAGAAATCAAAGACCGTTCAATTAAAAAAAGATGAACATCTCATTCTTATCAACTGGCTGAAAACCAAATCTAACTATGATTCTTGTTTTGGTACTGAGTATGCCACTAAAGTAGGACGGCCCCCCACATCAAAAGTTAATGGCTATCTTCTAATGGCAAATGAATTACTGAATAAGACCAAGGGAAGGATTGATCTTTTGCCTAAACAGATGTCTGAACGATTCAAGCATTACCGAGCAAAATACAAGAAGGCAAAGGCTCTTTCATCTTCCACTGGTTTTGGGGTTACTGATAACGATATAACTAAGGGCATAAAATCCATAGACGATAAACTTGAAACTTTATGTCCTTACTTTAAAGAGATGGATGCAATTTTTGGAGAGCGAGCTGATGTTAATCCTGTAAACATGTTGGATGGTGAAGATCCTATCTCTGAACATGATGTTAAAGCAAATCTTTTCCCATCCTCTTCCTCCACTCAAGCCTCCCCTCTTCTAAATTCTATGAATCTAGATAGCTTTGCTATTGATCCTACTGGCGATTTAACCCATCCCAATCTAACTCAGGTCTGTTTTTTTTCTTTTATCTTATCAATACTTTTTTTATTTACTTAGATTTTCTTATTTCTTAAAAGGCTGATGAACAAGCCCAGGACCCACAATCAACTGAGTCTGAAGCTAGTGACAATGATGAGGAGGAAAATATGACCTTGAACAAGAAGCGTAGGGCTTCAAGTAGTCTGAATTTCCACTTACAAAGAAGACAAAAAAGTGATACATCATCACAAACCCCTTTTTCTTCAATGGAACAGTTTTTAGAGAAACGTGATGCTGGTAAGTGATATCATACCTATTAATACTTTACTCTGCTTTTCTTCTACTTATTGTTAACATTGCTTATCACTCTAGAACAAGTGGAAGCTGCTAAAGAGACTCTAAAGTTTGAAAAGCAAAAATATGAGCTCTCTTTAAGGAGGGATGATAGGCTACAAGATTTGGAAGAGAGGAAGTATGAGCTCTCTTTACAGAAGGATGATCGGGCCGAAGATTTGGAGGAGAGGAAGTATGAGCTCTCTTTACTGAAGGATGATCGGGCCCAAGATTTGGAGGAGAAGAAGTTTGAGTTAACTCTAAGTATTGAAAAATCAAAAAAAGAGGAGAAAACACTTGAACATCAAAACCTATTAGAGCAGATGAAATATAAGTTTGATCATGAAGAAAATTCCAAAAAGAAAGATTTCTTGATAGAATGTGTTAAAGCTAATAAATCTGTTGAGGAAATTGAACGTTTAAAGAAATTTTTGGATGACTAGTTTGTTTTATTTCTCTCACACTTCAACTGTTCATATTTATTTGTACATAAAATTTCCAATAATTTCCTTTATTTCATTACTCTCCCACTTTTTTTAAATAATTGAAAATTTGACGATCCCCCACCCCTGGATTTTTTTGAAGTAAGGGGTGGGTATCACAAAAATTCTTTCATATCATGAATCTTGAAAGTCTTATATGAAAATTTGGCTTTACTACCTCTTGCATTTTACTGGTATCCCAAAAACTCTTACATGTCAAGAATTTCACAAGTCTTATAAGAAATTTTGGCAAAACCCCCCATGAATTTTATTGAAGTAAGGGACGGGTATCACCAAAAAATTTTTACCAAAATATTTACAAGTCAAAAAAATTCTATATCTGTTTTAAAAAATTGGAAATACTCTCCCCTGCATTTTATTGAAGCAAGGGGTGGGTATCATCAAAAATTTTCTAAGTCATCAATTTCACATGTCAGATTTGAAAATTTGGCAATACCCCCCCCTGCATTTTATTGAAGTAAGGGGTGGAAGTCATCTAAATTTAATATAATTACATAAATTATTAAATAAATATCTAATATATATCAATTTCCCTAGTTTATAGTGATGACAACTCCTCAAGCCAAAATGCAGGCCAAGTCTAGAAACAAAAGTTTGGGACTTTCTACAGGTATAGGAAAGAGGAACCTCACGAATCAAACATATAAATGTTATCATGATTACCTGTTATACAACCAAAGGTCAATGGCTCATCACATTACTTGGGAAAATTGATATATAAAAAATATTTATTAAAAATTTATGAAAAAATATAAAATTTTCGATGACAACTCTAATCCCCATACTTTTTGGATCTAGATAAAGTTTTTTTAAATCGAATAACTTTACCTTCTTTCTTTACCTTATTGATTCTTTGTATCAACTTATTACTGATTTGAAATGAGCAACCAAAATGTGTGAAATCTTGACAGGATTCCAAACCAGGAGGAGCTTTGGTCGTTTGATGATTATCATGAGAAGAATTCCAAATAGTTTCGATGATACCATTTCCCAAACCAAAATCAATGATGCACCGGTGGTCTGGAAAATATAAACCATGTCCTTTGATTTTAGCTGGAGATAGTATTGGGTGGCCAGTTATCGGATTGATATATGAGAATATTCCAAAAGTATGAAAATTGGCATCATTCCTATCGATATGAATCCTATTGTGGAATACAGAATGAGTGATAATAACATTAGAAAATAAAAGATATTCATGGCTGATATCTTCCCATTCAGAGTCACACCAATTCGGTATTCCAACTTTGGCTGCAAGTTCATGATTTTTTTCAAATGCCTTATTACAGAGCTTTTTGAGTCGAAGAGCAAGAAAAGAATTAAAGGAAGGTAGAGTGTCCCATAAGCGAAAATCTTCATCTTTTTTTGCTTTAGTGATATTCTTGACCAAGGAATATATGCCTAAATAAATGAAATAAGTGAAATGATATTAAGAATGGAAATAAATTATTAGACATACCAAGGGAATATCCTTTAACAAAACCTGGTCTCCAACCAAATCCAATCATGATACCACCCAACAAATTCATATTCCTTATAGGTAATCGAACCAAAGCCATTTGATAAAAAGTAATGATAAGATCCAAAGTTGATTAAAAGTTTCATCTTTTACACCATCAAATGAATGAACTTCCAAAATGAATTGAGGCTTATAAGTATCACTGATAACTGCAACCACTCAATCATCACCAATTTTGGTTAGATATTTGATATCTTCTGGTAATTTTTTCGGATATATAAATTTTTTATCTACTTTAGTTTTATGAAATAAAATTTTTGGGATATGACGAAAATAACTTTCACAGAGAATTTTTTTTTCAGATATCTTTTCTTCTGATGAGACAGATTATCTTTAATTTTTCTTGATGATTTAGATGATGAATAATGTTTTTTCAGATATCTTTTCTTCTTCAATGTTGTATATTTTTTTTAGATATATTTTCTTCTGATGAGACTGATTATCTTTAAATTTTTTTGATGATTTAGATGAAGAATTTTTTTTTTTCAGATATCTTTTCTTCTTATGAGACTGATTATCATTATTTTTTTTCGATGATTTAGAAGATGATTGAATGGAAGTTGATTTCGAAGAAGATGATAGAGATGATAAAGATGAAGATGATAAAGAAGATAAAGATGAAGATGAGAGAGAAGTAAGGGGTGAATCTGAAGAAGAAGACATTTTTTTGATCTGAAAAAAAATTAAATGTCAATAAAATTTCAACTCAATTTTTTTTTAAAAAATTCTCACCTTATTTTTCAAATAAAAAAAACTGTTTTCTATTTAAAAATTAAAATAGAAAAAAAAACAAAAAAACAAAAAACAAAGAATGAGTAAAAAATTTTCCAAAAAAAATTTTTATCAAAAAAAAAACCTGAGGTTTTATTTTTAAAAAGAAAATAAAAGCAAAATCCTTAAAAAAAAAAAAAAATTTATCCAAAAAAAAAAATTTCAGTAAAAATTAAATCAAAAAAAAAAATTAAAAAAAAAAATTAAAAGTGAACCTGAAGATTGGTTATTAAAAACCTTCTCACAAGATCCTGAAAAAAAAAAAAAAAAATTCAGTAAAATCAAAATCAAAAATAAAAAAATTATTTAAATAAAATCAAAATCACAAAAATTAATTATAGAAAAATTAAAAATAAAATTATAAACCTCTTTTGTTTTTTAAATAAGAGGGACAGTCCTTATCAGAAAGAATTTTTTTTTTTTCTATATTACTGCCAAAAAAATTAAAAAAATAATCAAAATTACAAACAAAAATTTGTTAGTATATTTATTTGAAAGTTGTTGGTAACCCATCTTTATCTCCCATAAATGTCCCCTTTTCCCCTCCTTTATTTATTTGAAATGCCCTTACAAATCCCTCCCTCCTTGCCTCAAAAGTCCCCTCAAATTCTCTCCTTGCCTGCCTCAAAAGTCCCTCATAATCCTCCTTCCCCCCTCTTTAGCTGCCTCAACCCCCCCTATTCCCCTCACCTTAGGCGCCTCAAACCCCCCCATTCCCCTCTCCTTAGGTACCTTGAACCCCCCCATTCCCCTCTCCTTAGGCGCCTCAAACCCCCCCCATTCCCCTCTCCTTAGGCACCTCAACCCCCCCATTCCCCTCTCCTTAGGCGCCTCAAACCCCCCCCTTCCCTTCTCCTTAGGCACCTCAAACCCCCCCATTCCCCTCTCCTTAGACACCTCAAACCCCCCCTTCCAATCACCTTACCCCCTCCCAAACCGTTACCACCTTCTCTACCCCCCCCCACCTCCTTGTCAACAAACAATCTGTAACGATCGTTCATTAATAATCAGGGGGGGGGGGGGGTAGAGGAGGATGTAAGGATTGGGTAGGGGGGTAAAGTGAGTAGAAGGGGGGGAAGGGGGGTGTTTGAGGCGCCTAAAGAGAGGGAAAGGGGGGGTTTGAGGTGGGTAAAGAGAGGTGAAGGGGGGGGGTTTGAGGCGGCAAAAGAGAGGTGAAGGGGGGGGGGGGTTTGAGGGACATAAAGAGAGGGGAAGGGGGGTGTATTGAAGCACCTAAAAAGAGGGGAAGGGGGGAAAGGGGGATTTGAGGCAGCTAAAAAGGGGGTAAAAAGGGGGTAAAAAGGGGGTCTGAGACAGGTAAAGAGAGGGAAAAAGGGGGGCCTTGAGGATGATAAAGAGAGGTGAAGGAGAGAAAAAAAAACAAAAAAAAAGAGAAAAAAGAGAAAAAAAAAAACAAAAATTAGTTTACCCTAGAACAAAAATAAATGAAGCACTTACAAAAAAAACAAAAAAAACAAAAAAAAAGCAAAAAAAAAGCAAAAAAAAAATCATGATTAGCAAATAAAAAACCATGAAAAAAGAAAAAAAATGACCTACCTGGTGAGTTGAGTTGAGAAAATAAATGCAACCAAAATATTTGAGGGATGTTTGAGGAGAGGATGAAAAGGATATGAGTGATGAATGAAAAAAAAAATCACTGACAAAATATGCGATATAAGAAAATATGCGATTTCATGTTGAGGAGGTGAAAGAAAACCAATGAGCCATCCAAAAAAAAGATATTCACCGTAAATTCAAAAAAAAATGAATATGCAACAAACCAAAATACAAAACCAAGTGATTAAAGTACACAAAGAGGACATTTGGAAAGTATGAAAACATAAAAATAAAAAATTAAAAGGGTGAAGAGAAATGTTGGAGAGTAATTGGCATTATAATGGGGCGTATTCCAGTTGATTGAATGATTTGTGAATAAAGGGAGGGGGGTGACAGTGGTGGTTCAGGATCCTCTTCTTCATAAAGATCATTCCACTCATCCTTTAAATCAGCTAGAATATTGTGGAGTATTACACAAGTCAAGATCCAATGATTTGCAGTTTTGATCTCCAATTTTTTTTGAAATTGGATTCTGAGCTCCCAAAGACTAGAAAATCGTCCCTTTAAAATACCTATAGCATGTTCAATTTGTACTCTTGATTGTGCAAGGTGATAATTAAATTTATTTTTGGGGTTATTTTCTGAATTTGAACCACGGAAAGCAGGTATAATGTACTTTCCACTTGCATATGCTGAGTCTGTAAGGAGGTACTGAGATTCGTCAAAGTATGAGTCAGGGGATTGAGAAATCCTCATTCTTTGGAAGACGGAAGAGTCATGACATGATCCAGGGCAGCCACTGTGAAAAGCAATAAATTTTTTATTGACATCGCATACAAGTTGAACGGCAATAGAGTATCTAGAAAGAAGATAAAAAGTTAGATTGTGAAAGATGAGAACTTGGAGGAGATTTTGAAGAAACCTTTTTTTGCAATCAAAATAATGGTTGCCATCATGAGCAGGCTTTTGACTCAAAGGGATGGTTGTGCCATCAACAAAACCTATACAGCCAGGGAAACCTTCAGCTTGCATTACTTGAGAGGATTCAAGTTGCTGTTCTGGAGTTGGCCAAGCAAGAGTTTGAGACTTGAGGGAAAGGATAGCAATCATACAGCGCTTGGTGTATAATATCACGGTACCATATCCTATGTTAAAGAGATTATCCAAACGTCTTACAGCAGAACCATTTCCATTTGAGCCAAAGCGACATAGAGCAACAGCAAGTTGGATGGCAGGATTACGCTGTTTGTTATGAGAATTGTCATGGAAGATAGGATGATCGGAGATGAGTTGATAAAGTTTGAAGAAAGAATCGGGAGAATTTCTAAAAAGTTGTGTGAAGTTTAAATGAGGAATGTTGAGAATGGAGGCCAGATCATATCGGGGATCATGATAAAGATTTGGCACCCTGGTGATGATGTAATGCTTTTTGGAAAGAAAACACATATAAGCTAAAGCATCTTCCAAATCAGAGTCAGATTTATAGTAAAGAACTAAAAGAAAAGTAATAGCATTCATTGTTGAGTGAAGTAGCTTCCTAGTAGAGAGGTGTTTCATTGTTGCCGGTGGAAGGGTTAAGTGATGAGGGAAGTGGGAATTCACCGCCAAATGTGCAGTTGGGGTGTGTAGATAGAAAAAAAACTTAAGTGTTTGCCACCAAAATTAAGTAGCATAGAGTGAGGAAAGACTTAAGGATGGCATCAGCAATTATGAGTCATGTGACATTCTTGCAAATCCATCATGGATGAGATGAGTTTGGGATCAGGAATTAGGAATGGAAATTGGGGTATAAGTGGCGGGATAATGCATTATCGTGGATTTCTTATCCACTAGCCCCAGGGCTAGTGGATAAGAATTTTCCGCAATTAACAATGTCTGATCCCGGGAAAAAAAATTCCTGATCCCTAATTGCGGATCCCTGAACATTGATACCCCCTATTGAATTCATAATGGATATTACAAAGGTGACTAATATGCACCAGTTATATTACTTAATGACATTATACAGACAGTATCTGATAAAACACCACCAAAGCCACTTGGATTGAGAGTTCTTGAATCATGTCCAATAATATCTTTATGAGTAATAATAACATTTTTAGACCATCAATTGTAGCACCAAAATGTTTTGAATCCTGCTTTTGAGAAAGGATTTTCTATTTTTTTTTCAACAGCATCATACAATTCAACTAGAATAAAGATTTGATCCGGTAAAATTCAGTGACTTCCACATTCTCAAAAAAATAAACTACAATCTTGTTGCCTCTTGATATTCCCATAACCTTGTTGTTTTGAGTATAATGAGAAGTATTTACCACCAATGTTTTAGTATTGGAGATCAGTAATTTTAGATTGTAGAAATTTTAAAGCACCAATGAATTTATCTTTTTAAAAAATGTTTAAAAAAGACATTTTTCTATAAATCTTGTTTAAATATTCTGGCCATAAATCATATTCTTCACAGAGCAATATAACAGTTTATTTTGAAGTCTTTCCTTTTTCTATATTGAAAAAATCTTTAATTTGTATTTTAAATCAATTGTCATTCATCTCAAGAAGAGATTGAAGATTTACTATCATGATGAACATTTCCATTAACATTTTGTCCATTTCAAATAAAAACAAAAAAATAATGTAAAAAATTATGGGTAATAAAAAGAATTATGAAAAAATGAGTTTATTTATATTGTGTGGGATAGATCTTAAAATTTGATTCATACTCTCATGATCCCAAGCTTCCTCTGATGATGCTGGGCCAAATATTTGCAGAACTTCAGGAAAATTTTGGGCTAAGTGGACAATAGGCTTGATGTGAATTTGTGGCCAAAATTTTCCATGGAATTTTTATACTCCTTCAGCTAATCATGAAGAGATATAATTTCATCTTCATTGATTTAAAAGTAAGTTAAAAGGTTTTTTATTGATAAAAAAATGGAAATACCCTTAATTAAATTCTTCTCTTTACTTTCAGAATTTTCTATATTCATAACTAGAAACAAAGAAACCACATCATAATTTTTTAGCAAAATTCATTCTTCTGCCTTGAGATTTGTTCCAGTCTTCCCTAAATGGTGTGGAACACAGTTGAACCATAAGGTAATGAGTGTATGAAAAATAAAAATTTGAACCATAATTAAATCCTTAGTACTAAGATCCAAATAAGAAGTTAAATCATTTGGTTTTGCAACTGATCCCTATTTGATTTAAGGTCTAAAACAGGCAGAAAATTCCTGAAATGTAGACTCTAAGGAAGATATTTATTAGGGAAAATTTTATCTAATTATGATTCAGCTATAATTACTTGAACTATCTACATCAGAACTATATTTTTCATTATATGAGCTGGGTCCAACACCTAGTGGATTAGAACTTCCTGATGGCCCAACAATTTTTAGAGCATCTTTTGCCTTCTCTCAACAAATTTCATCATAAGATAATTTTTGCTTGAGGTCTGTTCTCAGTGGTGGTATCACTATGCAAACTGTATTCTCTTTTTTCTTCTTTTAATTGAGTCATGAGAGGAATAATTTGAGGGGAAAGATGGTATTTTTGAAAAAAAATTCCTTTAGTGTGATTTCTGTCTTTGAGTGTGAACCTTTCTCTTTCTCTGTATTGTAGTTTAGTAGTCTTAGTCAACATTGTGTTGTTTTCTATTGTTTTATATGGTGCAATTTGTTATATATTTAAGCCTCTTCTTGCTATTTCCATTTTTCCCATCAAATTTTTTTTCTCTCTATTCTCTTTATCACTTCTATTTCTCCCTCCTGTACACTGCTTCCCCCTTGGCTGAAACTTACATTCCTTGAATTTTTTGGAGATAATAGAGTCCTTTTTTGAGGTTCTTTCCTTTTACTATCTGCTTATTCTTTTAATCCTAACCACAGAAACTCATCTTTTTGTACCTTCTTATTTCATCACATGCTTTTTTGTAGTTGTTGTAAGGTGCACAGTTGTTGATTGACCTATTTTTAGGTATGTTTATGTTTGAAATGATATACAAGTATTTTTACCTCTATTTTCTTTATCCCCTGAATTGATCCCTCCTGTTAACTTCTTCCCCCTTGGCTGCCTCTGACAGTACTTGCTCCATGTGGGGAGAATATAGTATTTTTTCCATTTTTATCACATGCTTTGTTGTAGTTTCTTTTTGAAAGGTGAAAAGTTTCTCATTGACATGTTTTTCACCTTCCCCTGTGCTAAAAAATCTTCATTGATGTCTTTTATAGAATGATAATTTCTGATAAGAAATAAAGAATCAGGGGAGATAGAGGATATTTAATTGTTTTGATTGAATATATCTTTCACAGGACAGAGCAAATTAATCAATGGGTTATAGTCAGGAATAAGATTAATTATGTTGGGGAGTGACTCAAATCCTTGGGAGATAGTTATTAGGAAATTAGAAAGATAGAAATTCAAAATATTAATTAGTAGGGGGAAGTTGGTATCTTTTTGGGATAATAATGTATCTTCAACTCATATAGAGGATGAATCCTTCCCTAGAAGCTAAACCCCAACAGGAGAAAATAAAGTTTGATATCCTGAGAGGCCAATTATTACATAGAGGATGTGGGAATTAGAAGGTCACTGTTTACTAATGTTAATATGAGTTGAATGTGCCCTAGCCCTGATAATATGTTATGTATGAGAGAGATGAAGTGAAAAAGGTTTCTCAATAAAACCTGAGAAGCTTCTGAAGTAAGATATGTGAAATTGAAGTAAGCTAATACAGATGGGAGAGGAATTATACAATGATTCCATCTTGAATATAAATTAATTATGAGAGGAAAGACAATAATTCAGGAAGAAATTACTATTTATAAAAGACTAAAAACATTTCTTGGAAAATTAAGTCACATGATTTGAATGATGAACAGATTTCCAATAATTTTCAGTGATTTTTCAATCACTCTAGGTTGAGATAAACCATTAGGAAACAGGTCAGAAGCTAATATTAACTGAATTATAATTTGTACATAGATTGAAGTCACAAGAGGTCCCACTTGACCAATGAAAATTTGAAAAATTAATGATTGGTTTTTCATGTAAAATTTGAACTCCACTTGTTTAAAATATGAATTAAGGTTTTCTCCCAAATTAAAAGAATAGATTAGGAAAAATTGAAAAGTAAAAAAATACTGAAACTTCCACTTTTACAAAAGAAGAAACCAAATTTTTGACTTGTGAAAAATGCTTATGGACACATAAATACATCCAGTAATTTTCTCATGTTTCTATTATCTAGTATTGAAATAAAAATGCAGGATCTGAAGGGCCTGGAATATGCTCTTACTTTAAAGTCCTGTTTTAAAAAACTGCACAAAAATGAGTTAAAATAAAAGTGGATCTCAGTCAAAGTATATGAAAAATCTATTATTGCACATGCCTTGTAATCTTACTTGATTTCTGTTTAAAATCCATAGCACAGGTTCAACTTCTTATAGTCAAAAAAGTGTTAGTAAGTATATGAGATTAAGTCTATCTAATAAAATAATTTATTTTTAATGAAATATATTATATTATATTTTTCCTCTAGAATTCTCTTAAAAAAGTTTTAAATAGTAAAACCAGATTTTAATTCACTGAACTCAAGTTCCAGTACAAATAAAGAAATTCATAAAGATACTCAACAATATATATTTAAAAAAAACTTCAGCAACTTGAAGTGCTCTACAGTCATGCCCTGGGGTGCCCCACCCTGCCCCGCTTTTGGCAGCCACAAGGCCTTGAACAAGCCTCTCAAAATAACACTTACTTCAATTTTTTCATTCTTACTTAGCATATTTTTATCATATACTCTGAATTTTTTCATAGAATGAAGTTTTAAAATGAATCAGATAAACTTTTCAACAAAAGTTTAAGGCAACAAGCTGCCTCATATTTTCAATAACAGCAGCTCAGAAAAAAAAGAGGCAAAATATGAGGCACCATGTTGCCCCATATTTCACTCTTTGGTCAAAGGCAGATGTGACATACACTAGGGTTAATCTGCATAAATATGAGGTGGCATGCTGCCTCATTGTTTGCTTTCTGGTAAATATTGAAAGTAATGGGTAGGTTAGTTGCTTACATGCATAAATGAGGCGAAATGTCACCTCATATATTCATGTGGGCAACTTGCTCTCTCACATTGAAAAAAAAAATACAAATAAAAACTGAATATTTACTTTGCATACATGAGGCGACATGTTGCCTCATGTATGCAATAACAAAATCTCAGAAAAAAAAAGAGGTAAAAGAAGAGGCACAATGTTGCCTCATCTTTTGCTTGTTTGTCAAAGGCAGATGTGAAATACACTAGGGTGCATAGGAATAAAGATGAGGTGGCATTTTGCCTCATCTTTTGCTTCCTGTAAAATAGTGAAGCTAACTGGTAGGGTAGTTACTTACATGCATAGATGAGGGGACATGTCACCTCATGTATGCATGTGGGCAACTTTCTTTCTCACATTGAAAAAAAAATGAAAAAAAACTTAATATTCTAATTGCATACGTGAGGCGACATGTCGCCTCATGTATGCAATAACAGAAGCCCAGAAGAAAAAGAGGCAAAATATGATGCTCCATGTTGCTTCATATTTTGCTTGTTGGTCAAAGGCATATGTGACATACATTAGTGTGCATTTTCATAAAGATGAGGTGGAATGTTATCTCATCTTTTACTTTCCGGTAAATAGTGAAGGTAGTTGGTAGTGTAGTTTCTTACATGCATACATGAGGCGACATGTCGCCTCATGTATGCATGTGGGAAACTTGCTTTCTCACATTGTAAAAATAAAAATTATACAAAATAAAATTAAATATTGTAATTGCAAAAATGAGGCGACATGTCGCCTCATGTATGCAATAACAGCAGCCCAGAAAAAAAACAGGCAAAAGATGAGGCACCATGTTGCCTCATCTTTTGCTTTTGGTAAAAGGAAGTTGCCACATACACTAGGCCATATTTTCTCAAAAAGATGATGTGGAATGTAACCTCATCTTTTTCTTTCTAGCACATAGTGAAGGTAATAGGTAGGGCATTTGTTTACATGTATAAATGAGGCAACATGTTGCTTCATGTATGTATGTGGGCAACTTGCTTTCTCACATTTAAAAAAAATACAAAAAAAAACATAATATTATAATTGCATACATGAGGCGACATTTCGCCTCATGTATGCATGTAGACAACTACCCTACCCATTACCTTCACTATTTTACAGAAAGCAAAAGATGACACAACATTCCACCTCATCTTTATGCAATTATGGCCTAGTGTATGTGGCATCTTCCTTTGACCAACAAGCAAAAGATGAGGCAACATGGTGCCTCATCTTTTGCCTGTTTTTTTTTCTGAGCTGCTGTTATTGCATACATGAGGCGACATGTCGCGTCATGTATGCAATACACTATTCAATTTTATTTTGTATAATTTTTTTTTTTACAATGTGAGAAAGCAAGTTGCCCACTACCTTCACTATTTGCCAGAAAGTAAAAGATGATGCAACATGCCACCTCATCTTTAGGCAAATTTACCATGTCCTGGCAATATGAATAAATGAGCTGCATCATGTCATGAGGACATGGTAGATATTTTGTATGTACAAAAGTGTGCCAAAATATCATTAAGGTACTATGTTGGATTGAAAAATATTGGTTAGCATATGTAGGAGAACATGTAGCAGCATGTTGCCTAATGTTTTACATATCTTGTATAGTAAATTATATTGTGATTGGATGGATGAAATGCTATTATGGGAAGGGTTTGGTGAACTTTTCAATTTTAGATGAAAGTATTATAGATGAGGCAGTTTTCAGATCTCTTCAGAGGTGCAGCACATGAGAAGCTAATAAATTTTCTTATATAGCTAATGATAAATAAACCTATTCTTAAAAGATAGAAAAGGTGAATCTGAAAAAATTGAAGTTAAACTTTCTAAAAGAAGAGAATTAATAGTATTGTTTATATAGCTCTATAATAGTTATTATAAATTAACATCACATTTTTTAAGTTGTGTGATGGAATAATCAAAATTTATCCATATTTTTTGGTCCCTGAAATTACTGGATTTTTTAAAGATATCTGTATTCACTCTGATACTGAGTAAAGACAGGATGGGAGTAGTGTCATAACTCCAATCCTATGGAGGAGTGCTTGTTTTACATGACGTTTTAATAAAGTTAAAAAAGGGTGGATGTCTAAATTTCTTTCAAGTTTTCAATCTCAAACATATAAGTAAGCTATCAGGAAAAGGTTGATCAAAAATTGAAGGTCCCTAAACCCCCAGAAATGGAAGGTGTTCAGCCTTTTTCAGGGCCCAGGAGTTTTCCTATGGATGATATTGTTGAAGAATATTTTACTGGGAAACTTCCAAAAGTCTTTCTAGAAGAAACACACAATTATAATTTGTGTGTGACAGAGTAGTTCATTTTTGATACTAAGAAAAAGGTCATTTTGGAAGATTTATCAGCTTTTATAGAACTTTACTATTGTAAAAGTCAAGATAGTTTGAAAGCAGAACAGCTTGAGTTTTTACAGAAGGATAAATTGTCTCATTTATTTATACTAACTGCAGCTGTACTGTTTTTAACAAAAAAGAATTCTAGTTTTAATCCTTATTTTTCATCATAGCATAGAGAATACATGTAATCTGTTTAAATACTTAAAATTTCCCCTCCCTAAGTTTCTAAAATTACCCTATAACTAAAATAATTATTAAAAAGTTTAAATATAATCAGATTGAGTACTATAAGGTGCCTGATTAGCTATTTATGTTTGGTGAAAGTACACTTTTTTCTCGCCTACTTTATATTTTTATCTGCTCTTTCAATTTTTTTTTTCAAATCCTTTTGTTTATCACTATAGGGTAAAACCTCAAATGATCAACTCATCTATTTTTTTTTAGATTATGGTGAAGTATATTCCTGAAACTATGATTCAATTTTAAAAATTACAGGTTTTAGATTAATCTGAATGAGTTCATTCTTTTATATATATATATATTTATAAAATTTCAAGTATAAGTCTATTTTTAAATTGAGATTCTAACTCTTATACCATAAAAAATTCTTCAAGTAATTTAAAAAGTTTCACGTTATTTTCTAGAATTCATTTTGAAAATATGGTAAAATTAATAATATTATATTATTTCATGTAGTAAAATTTTCAATGATTAAATTAAACCCACACTTCCTTCACAAAAACAGGGTATGAGAATTTTATATTTTCTTTTATTGAATTTTGTCCTGGTAAAGTCTATGTTTCCAGCCTGCAGAAAGAAAATTATGAAAAGGTATTGCATGGCCTGAAATAAATATTGTAAAGGAACTTAGTATGAAGGACTTCTTGCCTGGAAAATAAAGCTAATATAGAACTAAGGCAAATTTTTTGAAAATTACTCAAGTTCAAATCAGATAGACAGCTTCAACAATAAGCATTGAGATATAATTTTTCTAATTTTTTTTTTGTACAGTGACATTCACAGTTTTGGCTTGGCTTGTAACTACTTTAAGCAAAAAATTTCCTTCAAAGGTTATTTCTGATGTTACTTTAAGATGCCTGAAAAACCACTTGACTGCAAGTCGTCTAACTTTTGACCTGGTGAAAAGAGGATATTCAAGAATTGAGGCAAGATCATATCTGGAATCATAATATAGATTTGGCCCCCTTGGGATGATGTAACACTTTTTTGAAAGAAAAGACATTTAAGTTAAAGTGTCTTCCAGACCAGAGTCAGTGGCTAAAGTTAAATTAATAGCATTCATATCTGAGTAAATTTGCTTCCTAGTAGAGAGGTTCTTCATTATTTTTGGGAGAAATAGTTTTCAGTAGAAGGTTTAGGTGATGAGTGGGAAGTGGGAACTTGCTACCAAATGATCAAGTGGGGTGTGTAGATAGAAAATTTTTTTATGTGTTTTCCACCAAAATTAAGTAGCATAGAGTGAAGAGACATACACCACGGGAAATCTGGGGGTGAACTGCTAGCAGTTCCCTCTTTTTGAAACTATTAGGAATTTGTCAGGAAACTGTTGGGAAACCATCCTGAAACTGTCAGAAAGATGTTTTTAAATCTGATGAAAAAACATTGAAAAAATAAACTGTCACAGATTGAATCCAGAACAATCCCTCCTTGAGCAGAGCTTAAGAACCACATTGAACATCAGTTAATCTCAGGTTTGGCAAAAGGTTGAACAACCTCACTTAGCATACCTTAATATTCAAATATTAAACTTGAATATATGTTGCGTGTATGATATAGATGCATATGCATTTGAATTTGCATGGTGGATACTTATTGCATGCTAAAAATTGATGTGAATTGCCTATCCAAAGTGTATGCATAATGACTATGAAGAATAAATATGCATAAAAAATATGCATAAAAATATGCATAGTGATTATGCATAAAAATATGCATATTGAATATGCATAAAAATATGCATATTGAATATGCATTAAAAATATGCATATTGAATATGCAAAAAAAAGGTGCATATACGTATATGAATAAAATATATTAATATGCATATAAATCTGTATAATGAATATGCATATGAATATGCATAAATATGCATAATGATTGAAAAATGCAAAAAAAAAGATGCTTAACAAGTATATTTTATGCATAAATAGAAATATGCAATATGAATTCATATTGCATACAGATAACACTGGCAAACCATTTTGACCAAAACTCATACTAAATTTTCATTCTGGACTAAAGGTGTGAGGGAAGGAAGAAAAACAGTCCGACATTAGAAAAATGCTACATGCACTCATTTTGTAGCAGAGCAAATGAGAAGTGCTGAATTATGGTTGGTGCCCATAATTTAGTATGATATCATAATTTTATTTAATTGTTTTCAATATTGAAAAGACTTTAGGTCGGTTGGTATGGGTCCAGCTGTGCCAGGGTCTAATCTAATTATTTTAACAATTTCTTAATAATTAACGGGATTTAATACAAAAACAGGTTGAATTTTTTGTGGGATATTGGATATGATAAGGTCTTTTGTAAAAAAAACTTATATTGTTTAAAAATATTCCTGAATCAGATGTGGGATAATCACTACAAAAAATTGTAGTACTGTGGGCAATAAAATATATGCACAAGCAGTAAAGAAAGGACCAAGTGAACCCTTTTTGTGCAGTGGGAATAATTAGAGTGGAATTGTGGATGAAAAATATAATTCATTATTACCATTTTATTTAATCAAAAAATTTATAATATTAAAAAGAACTATTGATTAATTGGTATTTGACCTTTGTGCCTCACTCATATTTATCGTTTGATTAATTTTTGTCACCATTATGTTATTAATATTATAAGTATAGCAAAAACTTGTGTGCCAAATGCATACCGGGTGATGTTACACCTTTTATAATATTATTAAATAAAGGTAAAAAAATATGAAAATGATTTGTTTTACAAAAAATAAATTGATATCCAAAAGCAATATGAGGGACAAAAAGGTAAAATTAAAGGGATCAAATATGAAATAAAAAATTAAAGTGAAATTCCTCCCATCAAGAGCAAGTAGACATGATGGGGTGAACGCCCACCAGTGGCATTAAACTTGGACTATAATTTCTTTTTTGTAAAAATAAAAAAAAATCCACTGGAGCTTTACCAAAACTTCAGGATGACAATTTTGCCATATCAAACAACTTCTAGTGCAATTATTGAAGGAAAATTCATTTTCATTGCAATAGAGAGAATTGATCACATCAGACTGCATGTGACCAAAAGTGTCCAGCACAAGTTCGGCCGAACTTGTGCTGGACACTTTTATGATGGAGGTTAGCTAGGGTGGAATTTTTCTTCAGTTCATCTGGTATTTCTTATAAACATGTCCACTTGTATTTGATCTTTGTGCCTCACTCATATTTATCATTTGATTGATTTTTTGTCACCATTATGTTTTAATATTATCAGTATAGCAAAAACTCGTGTGCCAAATGCATACCAGGTGATGTTACACCTTTTATAATATTATTAAATAAAGGTAAAAAAATATGAAAATGATTTGTTTTACAAAAAATAAATTGATATACAAAAGCAATATGAGGGATAAAAAGGTAAAATTAAAGGAATCAAATATGAAATAAAAAATTAAAATAAAATTACTGCCATCAAGAGCAAGTAGACATGTTGGGGCAAATGTCCACCAGTGAGGCTAAACTTGGACTATAATTGCTTTTTTGAAAAACAAAAAAGTGCCAATCTGAGGTTTAAAAATACTTCAGCAAAAACATTTAGCCATATCAAACCACTTCTAGTTCAATGATTGAGAGAGAATTGATCACACCAGACTGCATGTGACAAAAAGTGTCCAGCACAAGTTCGGCCTAACTTGTGCTGGACACATTTACGACAGAGAGTAGCTAGGGTAGAATTTTTCTTCAGTTAATCTGGTATTTCTTATAAACATGTCCATTGGTACTTGATCTTTGTGCCTCACTCATATATATCATTTAATTAATTTATTGTCACCATTATATTATTAATATTATAAGTATAGCAAAAACTTGTGTGCCCAACACATACTGGGTGATGTTACACCTTTTATAATATTATTAAATAAAGGTAAAAAAATATGAAAATTATTTGTTTTACAAAAAATAAATTGATATACAAAAGCAATATGAGGGATAAAAAGGTAAAATTAATCTCAAAGAGATCAATTATGAAAAACAAAATACTAGTAAAATTCTTGCTCTCAAGAGCCAGTAGAAGTGTTGAAAAAAATGGGAGCCATCAGGGCTAAATTGTAATAAGTGACCTTTTTTTTAAAGATAAAAAATTATACACCTGAGGTTGGGAAGAACAACAGGTAGATTATTCAGCTAAACAAAACTACTTGTAGTGAAGTTTAATAAAAAAATGTTTTTTTGTTGCAATATAGAGAATTGATCCCATCTGACTGCATGTGACTAAAAGTGTCCAGCACAAGTTTGGCCGAACTTGTGCTGGACACTTTTATGATGGAGAGTAGCTTGGGTGGAAATTTTCTTCAGTTCCTTCATCTTGTATTTCTTTTAAACATGTCTACTGGTATTTGATCAGTCTGTATCTTTCATATTTATCATCCGATTAATATTTTATCACCATTATATTATTAATGTTATTAGTATAGCAAAAACTTGTGTGCCAAATGCATACCATGTGAAGTTATACCTTCAATAATTTTTTAAAATAGACGTAAATAAATATGGAAAGGATTAGTTTTTCAAAAATTAAATAGAAATTTAAAAGTAAAAAGAGGAATAAAAGAGTAAAATAAAAGTCAAAGAGTTAAAATATGAAAAAAATACTGGTAAAATTCCTGCTATCAAGAGCCAGTAGAGGTGTTAAAGCAAATGGGAGCCATCAGGGCTTAATTGTAATAAGTGACCTTTTCTTTAAAGATAAAAAATTATACACCTGATATTGGGCAGAACAGCAGGTAGATGATTCAGCTAAACCAAACTACTTCTAGTGAAATTTGATAAAAAATTTTTTTTGTTGCCATACAGAGAATTGATCCCATCTGACTGCACATGACCAAAAGTGTCCAGCACAAGTTCGGCCAAACTTGTGCTGGACACTTCTATGATGGAGAGCGGCTGGGGTAGAATTTTTCTTCAGTTCATCTGGTATTTCTTACAAACATGTCTACTGGTATTTTATCTTTGTGCCTCACTCATACATATTGTTTGATTAATTTTTTGTCTTAATTATATTATTAATTATATAAGTATAGCAAAAAATTGTGTGCCAAATGCATACTGAGTGATGTTACACCTTTTATAATATTATTAAAAAAATGTATAAAAATATTAAAACAATTTATTTTAAAAATTATTAATTGATATCCAAGAGCAATATGAGGAATAAAAAATTAATTTAAAGCAATCAAATATGAAAAACAAACTCCAAGGATTATTGCTAATATCAAAGGCCAGTAGAGATGTTGAAGCAAATGAGAGCCTTCAGGGATAAATTGTACTTAATTGATTGTTTTTTAAAGATAAAAAATTGTGTACCTGTGGTTTGGATGAACTCTAGGTGGATAATTCAGCTATATCAAACTACATCTAGTGAAGTTTCTTATTAAATAATTTTTTTCATTTCCATAGAGAGAATTGATCCCATCTGACTGCACCTGACCAAAAGTGTCCAGCACAAGTTTGTCCGAACTTCTGCTGGACACTTTTATGATGGAGAGTAGCTAGGGTGCAGGTCTTCTTCAGTGCAACTGCTATTTTTTAAGACATGTCAAATGGTATTTGATCTTTCTGTGTTATTCATATTTTATGATCTGATTAATTTTTTGTCATTAAAATTTTATTAATTTTATTAGTATAGAAAAAACTTGTGCGCCAAATGCATGCCATGTTATATTACACCTTTGATAATATTATTAAAAAATGTTAAAAAAATATGAGAATGATTTCTTTTCCAAAATTATAAATTAATATCCAAATGTAAAATGAGTGATAAAAAAGTAAAGTAAAAGAGATCAAATATGAAAAAGAAAAATACAAGAAAAATTCCTGCCTTCAAGAGCCAGTAGAGGTGTTGAAACGAATTGGTGCCATCAGGGCTAAATTTTATAAAATTTAATTTTTTTTAAAGATAAAAAATTTTTCACCTGAGGTTTGGAAAAACTCAAGGTTGATAATTCAGCCATACCAAACTACTTCTAATGTAATTATTTAGCATTTTTTTAAATTTAATTTCCACAGAGAGAATTGATCCCATCTGACTGCACCTGAACAAACGTTTCCAGCACAAGTTCGGCCAAACTTGTGCTGGACACTTTTATGATGGAGAGTAGCTAGGGTGGAAGTGTTTCTCAGTACATCAGTTTTTTGTTTTCCACATTTCTATTGGGTTTTTAACTTTTTTTTATCATTCATATTTATCTTATAATTAATTTTTTGTCACCATATATATTATTAATGTCTCTAGTATAGAAAAAACCTGCATGCCAAATGCAAAATTGGTGATGTTACAACTTTAATAATATTATTATATAAAGTTAAAAAAATATGAATATGTTTAGTTTTTAAAAAAATAAATTGATATTTAAAATTAAAAAGAGTAATAGAAAAGTAAAATGAAAATAAATGGGATAAAATACGAAATAAAAAATACAAGTAAAATTTTTACTATCAAGAGCCAGAAGTGGTGTTGGGACAGTTGGGGACCCCTAGGTCAAGACTTGGTCTAAACTTACTTTTATGTATAGCTAACAAATTTTGAACTGAGGTTTGGACAGACTTCCAGGGGAGAATTTTACAATATTAAACATTCTTTACTTTAATAATTGAGTGAAATATCATTTTTATTGCCATAGAGAGAATTTATCTCATATGATTTCATGCAACCAAAAGTGTCCAGCACAAGTTTGGTCGAACTTGTGCTGGACACTTTTATAATTGAGAGTAGGCATACAGAAAATCTTCTTAAACTCAAAAGGGATTTTTTATAAACATTTCCACTGGAATTTGATCTTTCTGTGTCATTTAAATTTACCATTTGATTAATTTTTTGTCATCATTATATTGTTAACGTTATTACTATAGTAATAACTTGTGTGAAAATTGCATACCAGGTGGTGTTCCACCTTTAATCATATATTATTAAATAAAGGTATAAGAGTATGAAAATTATTTATTTTAAAAATTAAAAATTGATATCCAAAGCAATATGAGCAATAAAAAAGTAAAATAAAAGGGATAAAATAAGAAAAAAAAATCTAAGGAAAATTCCCACTATCAATAACAAGTAGAGGTGTTAGATCAAATGTGCACCCCCAGGGCTAAACTTGCACTATATTTTCTTTTTTGTTAAACCAAAGAAAGTGTCCTGATGAGTTTTGAAAATTCATCAGGAGGACATTTTGGCAATATCAAACTACTTATTCTGCAATGATTGAGCAAAATGTCATTTTCATTTCCATAGAGTAAATTTATCCCATCTGACTGCATGCAACCAAAAGTGTCCAGCACAAGTTCGGCCGAACTTATGCTGGACAGTTTTATGATGGTGAGTATCTAGGGTGCAGGTCTTCTTCAGTTTATCAGGTATTCCTCATAAACAAATCCACTTGTATATGATCTTTCTGTGTCATTCATATTTATCATTTGATTCATTGTTTTTGACCATTATAATATTAATGTTATTAGTATTGAAAAAATTTGTAAGCCAAATGCATACTGTGAGATGCTACATCCTTCATAATTTTATTAAATAAAAGTAAAAAAAATATGAAAAGTATTAGTTTTACAATAAATAAATTGATATTTGAAAGCAAAAACAGGAATAAAAAAGTAAAATAAAAGTGATTAAATATGAAATTAAACATTCAAATAAAATTTCTGCCATCAAAGATAATTTGAGTTTTCAGATGAAATTTGCACCACAAGTTCTATATTTGGAATATGTTTTCTTTTTTTTAAAATTAATAAAAGTGTCCACCTGATGTTTTCCAAAAGATCAGGAGGATAGTATAGCAGTATAAAGCTACTTCTTGTGCAATGATTGAGCAAAAATTCATTTTAACTTCCATTGAGTAAATTTATCCCATCTGACTGCATGCAACCAAAAGTGTCCAGCATAATCTCAGCTGAAATTGTGCTGGACACTTTTATGATGGAGAGTAGCTAGGGTGCAAGTCTTCTTCAGTTAATCTTATATTCATTTTAAAAATGTCTATGATTATTTGATCTTTCTGTGTCATCCATATTTATTATTTGATTATTTTTTAGTCACTATTATATTATTAATGTGTTTAGAATAGCAAAAAAATGTGTAATGAATGTACACTGGATGATTTTACAACTTTAATAATATAATATAATAAATATAAAAAAATGTGAAAGTTATCAGTTTTACCAAAATAAAATTGATATTTAAAAGCTAAAGGATAATTAAAAGGGTAAGGTTAAAATTAAAGAGATCAAACATGAAATAAAGATATTAAGTATAATTTCTGCTATCATGAGCCAGTAGAGGCTTCAGAAAAAATGGGCACCATCATAGATTAACATGGATCAAATTTACTTTTTACCAAAGGAAAAAACTGTCTACCTTAGGTTTGGACAAACTTCCAGGGGACAATTTGTCTATATAAAACTACTTTCAGTGCAATGATGGAGTGATAATTCAGTCTCATTTCCATAAAAAGAATTGATTGCGTCTGACGGCATGCAACCAAAAGTGTCCAGCAAAAGTTTGGCCAAACTTGTGCTGGACACTTTTATCATGAAGAGTAGCCAGGGTGCAAGTCATTTTTAATCATCTGAAATTTCTTATAAACATTTCCACTGTTTTAAAATCTTTGTGCCTCACTCATATTTATCAATTAATTAATTTTTTGTCACCATTATATTATTAATATTTTCAGTATAGCAAAAAATTGTGTGCCAAAGGAATACTGGGTGATGTTACACCTTTTATAATATTATTAGATAAAGGTTAAAAAATATGAAAATGATTTATTTTACAAAAAATAAACTTCTATTCAAAAGCAATATGAGAGGAATAAATTGAAATAAAAGAAATCAAAGATGAAAATTAAAATCCAAGTTAAATTCCTGCCATAAACAGAAAAAAGAGATGTTGAATTAAATTAGAGCAATCAGGGCTAAACTTGAACTAAATTTTCTTTTTTGTAAAAATAAAAAAAAAATCCACTTGAGCTTTACCAAAACTTCAGCATGAAAATTTTGCCATATCAAACTACTTCTAGTGTAATTTTATATCAAAAATTTATCTTCATTTCCATAGAGAGAATTTCTCCCATCTGACTGCACCTGACCATAAGTGTCCAGCACAAGTTCGGCCAAACTTGTGCTGGACACTTTAATAATGGAGAGTAGCTAGGGTAGAATTTTTCTTCAGTTCATCTAGTATTTCTTACAAACATGTCTACTGGTATTATATATTTGTTCCTCACTCATTAATATCATTTGATTAATTTGTGGTTGCCATTATATTATTAATTTTATAAGTATAGAAAAAACTCATGTGCCAAATGCATACCAGGTGATGTTATGCCATTTATAATATTATTAAAAAAATGTATAAAAATATGAAAATAGTTTATTTTAAAAATTATTAATTGATATCCAACAGCAATATTAGGAATAAAAAATTAAGTTAAAGGGATCAAATATGAAAAAAGAAATCCCAGTAATATTCCTACTATCAAAGGCCAGTAGAGGTGTTGAAGCGAATGAGAGCCATCAGGGATAAATTGTACTAAATTGACTTTTTTTCAAAGATAAAAAATTGTGCACCTGTGGTTTGGATGAAATCTAGGTAGAAAATTTGGCTATGTAAAACTACTTCTAGTGAAGTTTTTTATCCAAAAATTTTTTTTCATTTCCATAGCGAGAATCAATCTCATATGACTGCAACTGACCAAAAGTGTCCAGCACAAGTTTGGCCGAACTTGTGCTGGACACTTTTTTGACGGTGAGTATCTAGGGTGCAGCTCTTCTTCAGTGCAACTGGTATTTTTTTAAAACATATCCACTGGTATTTGATCTTTCTGTTTTATTAATATTTTATCATTTGATCAATTTTTTGTTACCAGTATATTATTATTTTTATTAGTATAGCAAAAAAATATGTGCCAAATGCTTACAGGGTGATGTTAAACCTTTAATAATTCTATTAAATACAGGTAAAAAATTATGAAAATGATTTTTTTTACATAAAATTAATTGATATCTAAAAGAAAAAAAAGGGATAAAAAGAAATAGGTTGAATAATAGGGATTTTATATGAAATTCAAAATTCAAGCTAAATGCCTACTTTCAAGGCTCAGAAGAGGTGTTGGATAAAATGGGCATCATCAGGAATAAAATTTTACTTAATTTGATTTTTTGAAAAATTAAATGAAGTTTTCAACTGATTTTTTTCCAATATTTAGTTGGACACTTTATCTATATCAAATTACTTCTAGTACCATGATTGACCAAATTAAATCCTCATTTCCATATGCAGAATTGATCCCATATGGCTGGACCAGGCCAAAGGTGTCAACCACAAGTTTGAGAATTCTTCTGGTGGACACTTTTATGATGGACAGTAGTAGGGTGCAAGTCTTCTTTAGTTAATCTAGTATTCCTCATAAACATTTCCAACTTATTTTTGGCCAAAAATCAGGTGGAAAGTTTTTCTATATAAAATTACTTATAATGCCATGATTGACTAAAAATTGATCCTCATTGCCATATAAAGAGTTGATCCCATATGACTGGATCTGGCAAAAGTGTTACCACAATTTTTGATAAACTTAAGTTTAAAATTTTTATGATGGAAAGTAATTGCAAGTCTTCTTCATTTCATCAAGTAATCCTCATAAAAATTTCCACCTGTATTTTGGCCAAACTTCAGGTGGACACTTTGGCCATATTAAATTAATTCTAGTTCCATGTTGATAAAAAACTGATACTTATTTCCATATATAGATATTAAACCCATCAGACTGTGCCTTTCCAAAAGTTTCTACCTGAATTATGGCTAAACCTCAGTTGGACACTTTTATGATGCAGAGTAGCTAGGGCAAAAGTATTCTTCAGTTAATTTGGTATTCATAATAAATTTATCATCCTGAAGTTTATCCTAACTTGAGGTGGACAATTTCGGAAAGCACCAGTTAGTCACTATCCATCAAAAAAGTGTTCACCAAAATTTTGGCTAAACTTGTGGTGGACCCCTTTGATCAGCCACAGTCAGATGAGATCAACTTTTTAGATGGGAATGAGGATGATTTTTTGGTCAATCATGGAAATAGAAGTAGTGTGATGTGGCCAAATTAACCCCCTGAAGGTCAGAAAAACCTCAGAAGGACACTTTTTAGCAGGTAGTAACTGAGAAAAATCCATTTATCAGATGGAAAATCTTTTATTGGATAGATGCTAAGGTTTCATACTTGTGTATTATGGTCAGTATTAATTTTGAAAGTGTCTGTCCAAGCAATTTAATTGCCCATCATGACTCATTTTGTTTTAAATGTTTCAAACTGTGTGATACAGTATTAAGGTGTCACATAGTATAATTAAGTTCTATTACGTGCCCTCCTATGATGCCTAAATTTATAATTTAATATCTTACATAATAATTTTTTTTATATAAATTCATCAATATTTTATTTTATTATCAAATTTAATAGAGCAAGTATCCTGAATTATTATATATGCATAAGCTTAGGTTAGATCAATTTGTGCTCAATTTGTTCTCATCAGAGGACCAAAATCAAGTTCTGGAGGATCAACTTGTGCATAATTTGGAATCAGTTGATATTCTGTCTATAATCAATCTGAGAATAAATGTAAATCTAACTCTAATTTACTTATGTTTATAAAGTATTCATAAACCTGGCATATTTAAGGGACACTCTAAATTTCAAGAGAGGCGATTGCTAGCAATTCACCCCTAGATTTCCCGTGGTGATATAAGAATGAGAAAAATTGTTATTTGTTTGCCACCAATATCAAGTAGCATAGAGTGAAGAGACACATAAAGATGGCATCTGCAATAATATGTCATGTGACTTACTTACAAATCAAGCATGGATGTGATGAGTTTGGGATCAAGAATTAGGAATTGAAATTGGGGTATAAGAGTTGGGATAATGCATTATTGTGCAATACTTATCCCTAGCCCCAGGGCTAGTGGATGAGAATTATCCGCAATAAATAATGTCTTATCCTAAAAAAAAAAATCCTGATCCCTAATTGCAGATAAAAATCTTTATACCACAGTTATCATATGTAATTATTTTTAATAATAACTGGGTTATTTATTAGACATTTTATGTGTCAAAGTTGACCTCTTATGCAAAATTTTTCTACTCAATTTTCATAACCACATATCAGATAACTTTCTGTCATAATAACATCTTTGCCTACTTTCATTCATAACCACATCTTTGACTACTCTCTGGATATACCTTCTACCTTTCTGCACACTCCCATTCTCATCACATCCTGTCAGTATAGTCTAGTATATAAGTATGATATAATAGTGTTATTTTATGGTCCTACTACTTATTAATAAATGATTTAGTGATTAAACCTCAGGGGATGACTATTAGAATAGTTATACTCAAATAAAACTCACAATACTTGGATTTAAATGCGTGCTAGTGGTGGAAAATAGAAGAATAAAATATAGTTATAGCTTTTATAAAGATAATATCAATTTATAAGGGCTTTATAATATATTTCTGAATACTAATAATTGTATTGTAGTGTTTGTTTGAAGTGTAGTAATTGAATGATGATAATAAACCGTCAAAATCCCTTCTTACTTATACCCAAATCCACTGGAGTGCACAGACCTTCAATCCAGATGATGTCACTGCTATCCCCGGCAATTACAGCACTGTGAGGTCCCATTACCTCCCCATGGCGTCCACTTCAAGCAGTTTCAACACCCAGACCTCCAGTAAGGACCCTCCATCACTATTAATAATAACACAGAGTCATACAATAAATAGAAAACCCAGATAAAAGCGGATACCATAAAGAAACAGGTAAAATAAATGATCAAAAAGAGATTTAATGAAACTAAAAGCATATAAAGGAAACAAATAAAATGTCCAAGCCCCCAATAACATCCCCAAGCATCCACATTAACCCAAAAACATCTTTCCAACCCATAAATCCGTGAATAACCATCCAAGGAAGTAATTTTAGTTGTCCAAACTGGGTGTATGCGCCTGATATAGGTGTCTATGCTTCTGTAGGCGTTGTGAGTCCACTGATTTCGTCCATATGACCTAAAATAAGCAGAAAAACAAAGGTTATAGGCTATTAAGGGGCTAAAACCCACTTATATACCTAAATATACATAATATACTGCATATTTCACTGAATATGAGATTTATGTCTAAATATAAGCTTATGTATGTCAATAATTACTTCATATCACTTAAGATAAGTATATTATGATTCCATTAACACCTTAATAAGTATTATTAGGCCATGGATAAGCTATTTAAACTATTATAAATTATATAATAGAATAATAATTATACATATATATAATAAAATAATATATATTATTATTTTAACCTTATTTTTAAGATATAAGCTTAATCTAGTTAAGGTTATCTTATTTTAAGAATAAGAAATACTCAGTCCTAAGGATATTTAGGTTGACACATCCTTTCTATTCTCTCCATTCAGAACAACTTGTTATCTTGTATGCCTGTTTTTTCTCCTTTTCATAATCAATTATCTTAACATTCCTGTCATCATAGATCTTTTCAAAGGAAGCCTTCCCACAGTTGCTCTTCATATTGCACTACTCCCTATTTCCCCCGCTCAGCTGAAGAATCAAAGACCGTTCAATTAAAAAAAGATGATTATTTCATTCTTATCAACTGGCTGAAAACTAAATCTAACTATGATTCTTGTTTTGGTACTGAAAATGCAACTAAAGTAGGATGGGCCCCCACATCAAAATTTAATGATTATCTACTAATGGCCAATGAATTACGGAATAAGACCAAGGGAATGATAGATATTTTACCTTAACAGATGTCTGAATGTTTCAAGAATTGCTGAGACAAATAAAAGAAGGCAAAGAATCTTTCATATTCCACTAGTTTTGGTGTTACCAACATTGATATCAGTAAGGGCATAAAATCCGTAGATGATAAAATTAAATCTTTATGTCCTTACTTCAAAGTAATGAATGCTATTTTTGGAGAGCAAACTGATGCTAATCCTGAAAACATGATGGATGATGAAGATGCTATCTCTGAAAATGATTTTGAAAGAAATCTTTTTCTTTCTTCTTCTACTCAAGCCTCCCCTCATTTAACTTCCACAAATCAAGATATCTTTTTAATAGATCCTTATGGAAATATAAATCAACTAGATATAACTCAAGTATGTTTTTTTTCTTTTATCTTATCAATTCTTTTTTTATTTACATTTTCTTATTTCTAAAAATTCTGAAGAACAAATTCAGGAGCCACAATCAACTGAGTCAGAAGCCAACAAAAATAATGAGGAGGAAAATTTGACCTTGAACAAGAAGCAAAAAGGCTTCAAGTAGGCTAAATTTCCACTCTCAAATAAGAAGAAAAAGTGATACTTCATCTATCACCCTTTTTTTTCTATTAAAGAATTTTTAGAGAAAGTTTGTGGTCTTCCAACATTGGAAGAGGCCTTTGTTGGTCTGTTTGGAACTGTTTTTCTATGTCTTAATTGACATTGGTTTAAGAATTAGGTGTTATATGGGTTTTTATTCAGTGAATATTGGGACTCTGGGTATGTGGGTACTTCCATTGGATAGCCCCAGTTTTTCTCTATGTTTGATGTCTTGATGATATTTTTAATATTCCAAGTTTTAAGGCATCATTTTCTCACTTTTCATTAAAGATAGCTGTTTAATTTTGTTTTTTGTGTTTTATGGGCTAACCTTATGTCTTAGGGTTAAGTGCTTAGTAATATTAAGTTGAGCTAATTTGGCTCTATATTTTATTTCTCAATGTTGTCATAGCTTAATTTTGTGTTTTAAGAGTTTTAGTAGTTGTGGTGGATTTTTCCAAGTATTTTGGGCTTTATTGGAGGTTTTTGGTGATTTTCTGGATTCAGGGAGGTCTGGCCACTTCTAAGCAGGCTTCCTGGTGCGGGTGGCCCACCCAAATGTTTGCTGATAGATGGAATGGGCCTTACAGAGTCAGAACTCAAGTGTCTGGAGGCTCTTATTTTTTGGAGGAGCTTAATGGTGCAGTCTTAAAGAAGAGAGTGGCTGCTGATCAGGTGAAGAGATTTTACCCAAGAGGCACTAGAGTGAAGAAGATTGACTCTTAAATGATGATAAACTATGGACCATTCTTTAATTTTGGATTTTGGCAATGCTGTGCATCTGTTTTGTTGGAAACTTTTTTTGTTAGAAGGTACCCATGGGTGGGGCTTCTAGATTTGATTTTGGCAAGTGTAGGGGTAGCTGATGAGCTGGAAGCTCTGTAGAACAGTTACCCCAGATTGTCTGTTTCCAACCCCTTCTCTTAATTTGATTGAACCCTAGTATTGGTTTCTATTCACAGGTTTTAGTCCATTATAACTTTAAACTATAAATTCTTTTGGTCTTCAAGTGCTGGACTCTTCACACTTATTGGTTTTGATTATTGTGTTGGATGTTGTGTTTTTGTTAGAAGGTACCCAGGGGGGGGCTTCTAGATTTTATTTTGGAAAATTTGGGGGTAACTGATGAGCTGGCTGCCCTGTAGAACAGTTACCCCATAATGTCTGCTTCAATTATTTTGTTTGTCCTAGTTGAATTCTAGTTTTGGTTTTTGTTATTCAGGTTTCAAGTCCACTATGACCTTAAACTGGCTTGGGACTGGCTTCTTTATCTTTGGTCTATTTGGATTGGTGGTGGATCACTGGTGGTTGCCTAATATTTTTACTTATTTGAGGGAGTTCACCCAGTGATCATTTCCTTGGACTGGACCTTCTATGGAGCTGGACTTTTTCTTTTTCTTTCTTTGAATTTTGTGGCTATGGTTGTTTTAGATGGAAGTTTTAGATTATTTTCTTTTTTTATTTTTATTTTATATGGGGGTTATTAGGATATAAAGAGGTGGAAAAATCACAAAAATCAAAATTATATGGTGTCACCACATCAGGGTCACCTGCATGTGGGCAAGCATTGGTGGGGAAAGGCTCATCAATTGGCCAGGCAATGCTATTTTCTTTTTTATCCTTATCTCATTTTTTTTATTTACTTTAATTTCTATTCATTTCCTTTTATCTTTATATTATTATTCTTAATTTATTTCTATCTCAAATAGTTAAAAAATTATTTGAAGGTTTATCCACATCAAGGTGCACTTGCATGTGGGTAAGGTATCAGGGGATCAGCTCATCAATTGGCTGGGGGATACCGTTTGCAATTATTATTTATTTCATCTTATTATTATTTGTTTCATTTTAATTTTTCAGCTCTCATATTTTGTTGGGCAATTTTGTTTAATTATTTTCAAGTTTTTTAGTATGTTAGTAGCTTAAGTAATAATCATTAAAAATAAAAAAAAAATAAAAATAAAAATAATAATAATAATAAAAAATAAAATAAAATAAAATAAAATAAAATAAAGTAAAATAAAATAAAATAAAATAAAATAAAATAAAAGAAAAGAAAAGAAAATAAAAGAAAATAAAATTAAATAAATAAAATTAAATAAAAATAAAATAAATTTTTTTATAATGGCTAATCATTATTGTTTCCTCAATTTATTGATTTATTAATTTATTTTTGTTTCTATAATTAATTTCAGGAAGAAGAAGCCTCTGGAGGTTGTTCTGGATTATGTTGGTGTATTTTTTTTTGTTGGTATTGGAGGAAGAACTGTGTTCCTTGTGGTGTAGGCTTCTTCAGAGAGTGTATGGATTTTAATGGTCAGGAAACGGATTGGAAGGTGATTTTTGGGTAGAAGTAGAAGAGGCTGGGATGGAGTGTTGGAAGGTGTGCTTAATTATTCTAGACATCTTCCAGTGGTCATCAAGAAGTTTTTTCCTCAGATTCTTCTCAAATTCATTCAATGGACCATGAAGAGCAAATGCCTTAAGCATTGTTGAACACATCATACTTAGGTGTTTCTTCATATCAGTGTAATCCAGTGTCAATGTGGTTTCTAGAGGTTGGCTGATCCCAATCGCAGTTTCAGGAGGTGGGGTGCCAACTAAACAGAAGAATTGGATAAGTAATTGATTTCTGTTGAAGAAATTGGATTTATTAATTTTGTACTTACAGATTGGAAGCTCATCTAATTTGTAAGCATCCAGAATCTGGATGATTGAAGGATTTTGAGTGTATGTAGTAAGAGGATCAACCAGATGGAGGTATGGATTTTCATGGTCATCCTCTAAATGGTGTTGAGAATATGAACTAGAATGAGGATGTTCATGTGGCCTGGTTGTATCAGCAGGGCTGTTGTGGTTGTTGATATTGTTGCTTGGCTTAGTTTGGTTGGATACTGGTGGTGGAGAACCAGGTTGGTGGTAGGATGGACCAGGAGAATGTGGCCTGGAAGCTGATTGGGATCTTTTGTATGAAGATCTAGAAGAAATTGAACTTTCAGATGAGTAATTGGCTGGCAGAGGAGAGGTGTAGTTAATTCTTCTTGTTTGAGAGGAATATTTTTGTCTGGGAGCAGTGTTTGGTGCTCTGGTGTCTTCTTGGGGTCCTCTGGTAGGTCTTCTAAAAGTTTTGGAATTTTTGTCATTTTTTGATGAAGAAATTGTTGAGCGAATCTCTCTGGGAGAACTAGGAGGTTGATGCATTGTGTTATTGGTGTTTGCTAGCTGAATTTGAATGTTTTGAGCATGATTTTTGCTTCCTAGAAAGGCAGGCAGGCCACCTGGATGCAGTTTAAGCAGCCTGGGAGATGATTTTGAAGCTAGTTTAGCTGAATTTGCTGAGATAAAGGCTGTTTTTGTGATGATAAAGCAGGTCTTTTGGAGAGTTTTTTGGCGACAGAGCAGTGTGATCTTCTGGATGGAGCTGAAGATAAAGAAGAGGAAGCAGGACAAAGCTCTAGGGATCTGGTAGGAGATCTAGAGATGTATTTTTGTGAAGGTGAAGGTGGTGGTATAGGATAATTGGGGTCTCTGGAAAATTTTTTCTTTTTGGAGTTGCCAGAATCACAGGCCCTGTTGTAGAGTTTGGCCTCAGGAGTTGGAAGAGTGAAAGTGTCAGTATGTCTAGTATATAAGTATGATATAATAGTATTTTTTTATGGTCCTACTACTTATTGATAAATTATTTAGTGATTAAACCTCAGGGGAAGACTAATAAAATAGTTATACTCAAATAAATCTAACAATACTTGGATTTAAATGCATGCTAGTGGTGGAAAATAAATAAATAGAATATAGTTATAGCTTATATAATGATAATATCAACTTATAGATGTCACTGTTATCCCCAGCAATTACAGCACTGTGAGGGCACATCACCTCCCCATGGCGTCCACTTCAAGAATATTCAACACCCAGACCTCCAGTAAGGACCCTCCATCACAATTAATGATAACACAGACCCAAAACATAATTAGAAAATCCAGATAAAAGCAGATACCATAAAGAAACAGGTAAAATAAGTAATCTAAAAGATATAAAATGAAACCCAAAGCATATAAAGGAAACAAATGAAATTTCCAAGCCCCCAATAACATCCCCAAGCATCCACATTAACCCAGAAATGACCTCCCAACCCATAAATCCGTGAATATCCATCTAAGGAAGCAGATTAAGTTGTCCAAACTGAGTGTATGCGCCTGATATAGATGTCTATGCTTCTGTAGGCGTTGTGAATCCACTGATTACATCTATATGACCTAAAATAAGCAGGAAAACAAAAGTTTTAGGCTATTAAGAGGCTCATACCCACTTATACACCTAAATATACATAATATACTGCATATTTCACTGAATATGAGCTTTATGTATACATTTAAGCTTATGTATGTCAATAATTACTCAATATCACTTAAGATAAGTATATTATTACTCCATTAACACCTTAATAAGTATTATTAGGCTATGTATAAGCTATTTAAACTACTATAAGTAATATAATAGTGTAATAATTATATATATATGTATTATAATCATATATATAATTGTTTTAACCTTATTTTTAAGATATAAGCTTAATGTACTTAAGGTTATCTTATTTTAAGCATAAGAAATACTCAGTCCTAGGGATATCTAGGCTTACAGAAAGTGAAAGGTCTGCACATGTGGATACAATGTTTGCAAGCATAGTCCTTGGGAGCAGTGAAACAAGGAAGGTCTGAAGGGTCAAAGTCTGGAGATCCAGCCATGATCTGTGATGGGACAAAAATGTAGAGAAAAGAGATAATAGAAAAATTTTATCAGTGATGGGTAGATGATGAAGAGAAAGTAAAATTTCAGTAGGGTGGTTGTGGAGTATTGTTCATGGAATTGGCTCTGTCTTTTTATGCAAAGTGTGGAAAGTCCGTCAAGACTTTAAACTGAAAACTAAGGTCTGTCCATCAAGAATTTAAACTGAAAAATGGTGTAGTCCCCCAAGACTATAAACTGAAGATGGCTTGATGGTTGAGTCCTTCAGGACTATAAACTGATGATGTGGTGTTGATGTGATTCTGTCAGAGGGCATCCAAAGGGGGAGTCTCTGAATTTAGTTAAGGCAAGTTTGGGGGTAGCTGATAAGCTGGCTGCTCTGTAGAACAGTTATCCCTGTATATTAGTTTATTTCTTTGGTCTTTAATTGTTGATCTCTGGTTCTGTATTTATGATTAAGGTTTTGAGTCCCCCAAGACTATAAACTGGGGGTTTTGAGTCCCCCAAAACTATAAAATGAGGGCTGTTAGTCCAGCAAGACTTAAAACTGAGGATGAGTCCCCCAAGACTGTAAACTGAGGAATTTCTTATGATTGGCTACATTCAGGAAGTCTGGAGAGTGGTCAACAATTTCATTTCTGAGCCAAAAATTTCAATCAAGAGTCAAGTGGCAGAAGAGAATCAAGAGATGATACAAAGTGTTCAGCATTAGTCTTGAACTGGTGGATGAGGTGTTTCCTTTTCTCAAGGTCCTGTGGATTTCTAGAAGGAGTGGATTAGAAGTAGTTTAGTAGAAAATGTTTTTGTTCAGAGGAGTGTTGTTGGAACTTGGCCTTAATGGTGGGTAAGTGGTTAGGTGTTGGTTGTTCAATGGATCCTACATTATCACTTTCAGAAGATGGAGGAGCTGAGAAATCATCAGTTTTAAAAGTATAAGGAAGGAATAAAAGTTTTTTTTACCATCAGATGTACCAAGCAAGGTGGAAGTGTTTGTTGTAGTGGTGTTGGAACTCTTCTTTGAAGGGTATAGTTTGTTGACTAATCTGGGTATCAGGATGGATGGCCTGGATCATTTGGTGCTGGTATAAGATGGATCAGGTTGAGGTGGAGATGAAGCTGTTGAAGATTATAATGGACCAGGTCTGAAGCAAGTCTTCTTTCTGGATTGGAAGAAATCACAGGAGCTTCTGTATGGATGATCTGATGGTGTGATGGTGCAGATTATATTGTTGTATATGCAGTATTGGCAAGGGCCCATGTCAGAGGCAGATTTTGAAAGAAAGCTGAACATGGTGGATGTGATGAAGGAGAATGTGGACATTCTCAATTGGAGGGAGGATGTGGTCTTCCAAAATTGGCAGAGGCCTTTGTTGGTCTGTTTGGCACTGTTTTTTTATACCTTTATTGACATTTGTTGAAGAATTAGGTGTTATTTTTGTTTTTTCAGTGAATATTGGGACTATGGGTGTCAGTGTGTGCTAGTATCTAAGTATGATTTAATAGTAAATATTAATGGTACAACTAGTTATTGATAAATGATTAGTGATTAAACCTCAGGGAAAGACTAATAAAGTTATTTTCAATATAAACTCACAATACTTGACTCTTTATGCATGCTAGTGGTGGAAAATAGATAAATAAAATATAGTTTTAGCTTATATAAAGATAATATCAATTTATAAATTCTTTATGATATATTTATAATGATAATAATTGTGTTGTAGTGTTTAATTGATGTGTAGTAAGTAAGTGATGTCCAATAACCCGTCAAATCCACCCTTACTTATACCAAAATCCACTGGAGTGCACAGACCTTCAATCCAGATGATGTCACTGTTATCCCCAGCAATTACAGCACTGTGAGGGCCCATCACCTCCCCATGGGGTCCACTTCCAGCAGATTCAACACCCAGACCTCCAGTAAGGACCCTCCATCACAATTAATGATACCACAGACCCATACCATAAATTGAATAAACAGATAAAAGAAGATACCATAAAGAAACAAGTAAAATAACTCATCCAAAGAGTATATAGTGAAACCCAAAGCATATAAAGGAACCAAATTATCTTTCCAAGCCCCCAATAACATCCCCAAGCATCCATATTAACCCAGTAATTATCTCCCAACTCATAAATCTGTGAAAATCCATCCAAGGAAGCAGATTCAGTTGTCCAAACTGAGTATATGCGCCTGAAATAGGTGTATATGCTTTTTTAGGCATTGTGAGTCCACTGAATGTGCCCATATGTCCTAAAATAAGCAGAAAAATAAAGGTTATAGGCTATTAAGAGGTTAAAACCCACTTATAGACCTAAATATACATAATATACTACATATTTCACTGAATATGAGGTTTATGTATACATATAAGCTTATGTATGTCTATAATTACTTAATATCACTTAAGATAAGTATATTATGACTCCATTAACACCTTAATAAGTATTATTAGGCTATGTATAAGCTATTTAAACTACTATATGTCATATAATAGTGTAATAATTATATATATATGTATTATAACCATATATATAAGTATTATAGCCTTAATTTTAACTTATAAGCTTAATTTAATTAAGGTTATTTTATTTTAAACATTAGAATTACTCAGTCCTAGGGAAACCTAGGCTGAACCTCCCTCACCCAAAAAAAACAATAAAAAATGTTAAGACATTTTAATTAATAAGTAAGGAGTGAATAGAAAAATAATTTTTTAAATTTTCTATCATACATATACTGAATTAAACAGTAATATTTGGATTTAAATTTTTTCAAGAGATTTTTAAGATCTGAGATTTCATTTTTTGGAATCCATTGGCCATATTCACTTGATTTAATTTAAACCTTAATTGATACTCAACTGAATTTTCTTTTGGAAGGTGTCTCTTTTTAAGTATCTTTTCAATTTCTGCCTTTTCAAGTATTTCTTCAGGTTTCTGTTTATGCCTTCCTGATCTTCTTGGAAATAAAGCAGTATCATTAAAATGGTATGGTTTTATAAGAGAAATAGGAAATAATGGATGTGTTGATCCCATATGACTGGATCTGGCAAAAGTGTTACCACAATTTTTGATAAACTTAAGTTTAAAATTTTTATGATGGAAAGTAATTGCAAGTCTTCTTCATTTCATCAAGTAATCCTCATAAAAATTTCCACCTGTATTTTGGCCAAACTTCAGGTGGACACTTTGGCCATATTAAATTAATTCTAGTTCCATGTTGATAAAAAACTGATACTTATTTCCATATATAGATATTAAACCCATCAGACTGTGCCTTTCCAAAAGTTTCTACCTGAATTATGGCTAAACCTCAGTTGGACACTTTTATGATGCAGAGTAGCTAGGGCAAAAGTATTCTTCAGTTAATTTGGTATTCATAATAAATTTATCATCCTGAAGTTTATCCTAACTTGAGGTGGACAATTTCGGAAAGCACCAGTTAGTCACTATCCATCAAAAAAGTGTTCACCAAAATTTTGGCTAAACTTGTGGTGGACCCCTTTGATCAGCCACAGTCAGATGAGATCAACTTTTTAGATGGGAATGAGGATGATTTTTTGGTCAATCATGGAAATAGAAGTAGTGTGATGTGGCCAAATTAACCCCCTGAAGGTCAGAAAAACCTCAGAAGGACACTTTTTAGCAGGTAGTAACTGAGAAAAATCCATTTATCAGATGGAAAATCTTTTATTGGATAGATGCTAAGGTTTCATACTTGTGTATTATGGTCAGTATTAATTTTGAAAGTGTCTGTCCAAGCAATTTAATTGCCCATCATGACTCATTTTGTTTTAAATGTTTCAAACTGTGTGATACAGTATTAAGGTGTCACATAGTATAATTAAGTTCTATTACGTGCCCTCCTATGATGCCTAAATTTATAATTTAATATCTTACATAATAATTTTTTTTATATAAATTCATCAATATTTTATTTTATTATCAAATTTAATAGAGCAAGTATCCTGAATTATTATATATGCATAAGCTTAGGTTAGATCAATTTGTGCTCAATTTGTTCTCATCAGAGGACCAAAATCAAGTTCTGGAGGATCAACTTGTGCATAATTTGGAATCAGTTGATATTCTGTCTATAATCAATCTGAGAATAAATGTAAATCTAACTCTAATTTACTTATGTTTATAAAGTATTCATAAACCTGGCATATTTAAGGGACACTCTAAATTTCAAGAGAGGCGATTGCTAGCAATTCACCCCTAGATTTCCCGTGGTGATATAAGAATGAGAAAAATTGTTATTTGTTTGCCACCAATATCAAGTAGCATAGAGTGAAGAGACACATAAAGATGGCATCTGCAATAATATGTCATGTGACTTACTTACAAATCAAGCATGGATGTGATGAGTTTGGGATCAAGAATTAGGAATTGAAATTGGGGTATAAGAGTTGGGATAATGCATTATTGTGCAATACTTATCCCTAGCCCCAGGGCTAGTGGATGAGAATTATCCGCAATAAATAATGTCTTATCCTAAAAAAAAAAATCCTGATCCCTAATTGCAGATAAAAATCTTTATACCACAGTTATCATATGTAATTATTTTTAATAATAACTGGGTTATTTATTAGACATTTTATGTGTCAAAGTTGACCTCTTATGCAAAATTTTTCTACTCAATTTTCATAACCACATATCAGATAACTTTCTGTCATAATAACATCTTTGCCTACTTTCATTCATAACCACATCTTTGACTACTCTCTGGATATACCTTCTACCTTTCTGCACACTCCCATTCTCATCACATCCTGTCAGTATAGTCTAGTATATAAGTATGATATAATAGTGTTATTTTATGGTCCTACTACTTATTAATAAATGATTTAGTGATTAAACCTCAGGGGATGACTATTAGAATAGTTATACTCAAATAAAACTCACAATACTTGGATTTAAATGCGTGCTAGTGGTGGAAAATAGAAGAATAAAATATAGTTATAGCTTTTATAAAGATAATATCAATTTATAAGGGCTTTATAATATATTTCTGAATACTAATAATTGTATTGTAGTGTTTGTTTGAAGTGTAGTAATTGAATGATGATAATAAACCGTCAAAATCCCTTCTTACTTATACCCAAATCCACTGGAGTGCACAGACCTTCAATCCAGATGATGTCACTGCTATCCCCGGCAATTACAGCACTGTGAGGTCCCATTACCTCCCCATGGCGTCCACTTCAAGCAGTTTCAACACCCAGACCTCCAGTAAGGACCCTCCATCACTATTAATAATAACACAGAGTCATACAATAAATAGAAAACCCAGATAAAAGCGGATACCATAAAGAAACAGGTAAAATAAATGATCAAAAAGAGATTTAATGAAACTAAAAGCATATAAAGGAAACAAATAAAATGTCCAAGCCCCCAATAACATCCCCAAGCATCCACATTAACCCAAAAACATCTTTCCAACCCATAAATCCGTGAATAACCATCCAAGGAAGTAATTTTAGTTGTCCAAACTGGGTGTATGCGCCTGATATAGGTGTCTATGCTTCTGTAGGCGTTGTGAGTCCACTAATTTCGTCCATATGACCTAAAATAAGCAGAAAAACAAAGGTTATAGGCTATTAAGGGGCTAAAACCCACTTATATACCTAAATATACATAATATACTGCATATTTCACTGAATATGAGATTTATGTCTAAATATAAGCTTATGTATGTCAATAATTACTTCATATCACTTAAGATAAGTATATTATGATTCCATTAACACCTTAATAAGTATTATTAGGCCATGGATAAGCTATTTAAACTATTATAAATTATATAATAGAATAATAATTATACATATATATAATAAAATAATATATATTATTATTTTAACCTTATTTTTAAGATATAAGCTTAATCTAGTTAAGGTTATCTTATTTTAAGAATAAGAAATACTCAGTCCTAAGGATATTTAGGTTGACACATCCTTTCTATTCTCTCCATTCAGAACAACTTGTTATCTTGTATGCCTGTTTTTTCTCCTTTTCATAATCAATTATCTTAACATTCCTGTCATCATAGATCTTTTCAAAGGAAGCCTTCCCACAGTTGCTCTTCATATTGCACTACTCCCTATTTCCCCCGCTCAGCTGAAGAATCAAAGACCGTTCAATTAAAAAAAGATGATTATTTCATTCTTATCAACTGGCTGAAAACTAAATCTAACTATGATTCTTGTTTTGGTACTGAAAATGCAACTAAAGTAGGATGGGCCCCCACATCAAAATTTAATGATTATCTACTAATGGCCAATGAATTACGGAATAAGACCAAGGGAATGATAGATATTTTACCTTAACAGATGTCTGAATGTTTCAAGAATTGCTGAGACAAATAAAAGAAGGCAAAGAATCTTTCATATTCCACTAGTTTTGGTGTTACCAACATTGATATCAGTAAGGGCATAAAATCCGTAGATGATAAAATTAAATCTTTATGTCCTTACTTCAAAGTAATGAATGCTATTTTTGGAGAGCAAACTGATGCTAATCCTGAAAACATGATGGATGATGAAGATGCTATCTCTGAAAATGATTTTGAAAGAAATCTTTTTCTTTCTTCTTCTACTCAAGCCTCCCCTCATTTAACTTCCACAAATCAAGATATCTTTTTAATAGATCCTTATGGAAATATAAATCAACTAGATATAACTCAAGTATGTTTTTTTTCTTTTATCTTATCAATTCTTTTTTTATTTACATTTTCTTATTTCTAAAAATTCTGAAGAACAAATTCAGGAGCCACAATCAACTGAGTCAGAAGCCAACAAAAATAATGAGGAGGAAAATTTGACCTTGAACAAGAAGCAAAAAGGCTTCAAGTAGGCTAAATTTCCACTCTCAAATAAGAAGAAAAAGTGATACTTCATCTATCACCCTTTTTTTTCTATTAAAGAATTTTTAGAGAAAGTTTGTGGTCTTCCAACATTGGAAGAGGCCTTTGTTGGTCTGTTTGGAACTGTTTTTCTATGTCTTAATTGACATTGGTTTAAGAATTAGGTGTTATATGGGTTTTTATTCAGTGAATATTGGGACTCTGGGTATGTGGGTACTTCCATTGGATAGCCCCAGTTTTTCTCTATGTTTGATGTCTTGATGATATTTTTAATATTCCAAGTTTTAAGGCATCATTTTCTCACTTTTCATTAAAGATAGCTGTTTAATTTTGTTTTTTGTGTTTTATGGGCTAACCTTATGTCTTAGGGTTAAGTGCTTAGTAATATTAAGTTGAGCTAATTTGGCTCTATATTTTATTTCTCAATGTTGTCATAGCTTAATTTTGTGTTTTAAGAGTTTTAGTAGTTGTGGTGGATTTTTCCAAGTATTTTGGGCTTTATTGGAGGTTTTTGGTGATTTTCTGGATTCAGGGAGGTCTGGCCACTTCTAAGCAGGCTTCCTGGTGCGGGTGGCCCACCCAAATGTTTGCTGATAGATGGAATGGGCCTTACAGAGTCAGAACTCAAGTGTCTGGAGGCTCTTATTTTTTGGAGGAGCTTAATGGTGCAGTCTTAAAGAAGAGAGTGGCTGCTGATCAGGTGAAGAGATTTTACCCAAGAGGCACTAGAGTGAAGAAGATTGACTCTTAAATGATGATAAACTATGGACCATTCTTTAATTTTGGATTTTGGCAATGCTGTGCATCTGTTTTGTTGGAAACTTTTTTTGTTAGAAGGTACCCATGGGTGGGGCTTCTAGATTTGATTTTGGCAAGTGTAGGGGTAGCTGATGAGCTGGAAGCTCTGTAGAACAGTTACCCCAGATTGTCTGTTTCCAACCCCTTCTCTTAATTTGATTGAACCCTAGTATTGGTTTCTATTCACAGGTTTTAGTCCATTATAACTTTAAACTATAAATTCTTTTGGTCTTCAAGTGCTGGACTCTTCACACTTATTGGTTTTGATTATTGTGTTGGATGTTGTGTTTTTGTTAGAAGGTACCCAGGGGGGGGCTTCTAGATTTTATTTTGGAAAATTTGGGGGTAACTGATGAGCTGGCTGCCCTGTAGAACAGTTACCCCATAATGTCTGCTTCAATTATTTTGTTTGTCCTAGTTGAATTCTAGTTTTGGTTTTTGTTATTCAGGTTTCAAGTCCACTATGACCTTAAACTGGCTTGGGACTGGCTTCTTTATCTTTGGTCTATTTGGATTGGTGGTGGATCACTGGTGGTTGCCTAATATTTTTACTTATTTGAGGGAGTTCACCCAGTGATCATTTCCTTGGACTGGACCTTCTATGGAGCTGGACTTTTTCTTTTTCTTTCTTTGAATTTTGTGGCTATGGTTGTTTTAGATGGAAGTTTTAGATTATTTTCTTTTTTTATTTTTATTTTATATGGGGGTTATTAGGATATAAAGAGGTGGAAAAATCACAAAAATCAAAATTATATGGTGTCACCACATCAGGGTCACCTGCATGTGGGCAAGCATTGGTGGGGAAAGGCTCATCAATTGGCCAGGCAATGCTATTTTCTTTTTTATCCTTATCTCATTTTTTTTATTTACTTTAATTTCTATTCATTTCCTTTTATCTTTATATTATTATTCTTAATTTATTTCTATCTCAAATAGTTAAAAAATTATTTGAAGGTTTATCCACATCAAGGTGCACTTGCATGTGGGTAAGGTATCAGGGGATCAGCTCATCAATTGGCTGGGGGATACCGTTTGCAATTATTATTTATTTCATCTTATTATTATTTGTTTCATTTTAATTTTTCAGCTCTCATATTTTGTTGGGCAATTTTGTTTAATTATTTTCAAGTTTTTTAGTATGTTAGTAGCTTAAGTAATAATCATTAAAAATAAAAAAAAAATAAAAATAAAAATAATAATAATAATAAAAAATAAAATAAAATAAAATAAAATAAAGTAAAATAAAATAAAATAAAATAAAATAAAATAAAATAAAAGAAAAGAAAATAAAAGAAAATAAAATTAAATAAATAAAATTAAATAAAAATAAAATAAATTTTTTTATAATGGCTAATCATTATTGTTTCCTCAATTTATTGATTTATTAATTTATTTTTGTTTCTATAATTAATTTCAGGAAGAAGAAGCCTCTGGAGGTTGTTCTGGATTATGTTGGTGTATTTTTTTTTGTTGGTATTGGAGGAAGAACTGTGTTCCTTGTGGTGTAGGCTTCTTCAGAGAGTGTATGGATTTTAATGGTCAGGAAACGGATTGGAAGGTGATTTTTGGGTAGAAGTAGAAGAGGCTGGGATGGAGTGTTGGAAGGTGTGCTTAATTATTCTAGACATCTTCCAGTGGTCATCAAGAAGTTTTTTCCTCAGATTCTTCTCAAATTCATTCAATGGACCATGAAGAGCAAATGCCTTAAGCATTGTTGAACACATCATACTTAGGTGTTTCTTCATATCAGTGTAATCCAGTGTCAATGTGGTTTCTAGAGGTTGGCTGATCCCAATCGCAGTTTCAGGAGGTGGGGTGCCAACTAAACAGAAGAATTGGATAAGTAATTGATTTCTGTTGAAGAAATTGGATTTATTAATTTTGTACTTACAGATTGGAAGCTCATCTAATTTGTAAGCATCCAGAATCTGGATGATTGAAGGATTTTGAGTGTATGTAGTAAGAGGATCAACCAGATGGAGGTATGGATTTTCATGGTCATCCTCTAAATGGTGTTGAGAATATGAACTAGAATGAGGATGTTCATGTGGCCTGGTTGTATCAGCAGGGCTGTTGTGGTTGTTGATATTGTTGCTTGGCTTAGTTTGGTTGGATACTGGTGGTGGAGAACCAGGTTGGTGGTAGGATGGACCAGGAGAATGTGGCCTGGAAGCTGATTGGGATCTTTTGTATGAAGATCTAGAAGAAATTGAACTTTCAGATGAGTAATTGGCTGGCAGAGGAGAGGTGTAGTTAATTCTTCTTGTTTGAGAGGAATATTTTTGTCTGGGAGCAGTGTTTGGTGCTCTGGTGTCTTCTTGGGGTCCTCTGGTAGGTCTTCTAAAAGTTTTGGAATTTTTGTCATTTTTTGATGAAGAAATTGTTGAGCGAATCTCTCTGGGAGAACTAGGAGGTTGATGCATTGTGTTATTGGTGTTTGCTAGCTGAATTTGAATGTTTTGAGCATGATTTTTGCTTCCTAGAAAGGCAGGCAGGCCACCTGGATGCAGTTTAAGCAGCCTGGGAGATGATTTTGAAGCTAGTTTAGCTGAATTTGCTGAGATAAAGGCTGTTTTTGTGATGATAAAGCAGGTCTTTTGGAGAGTTTTTTGGCGACAGAGCAGTGTGATCTTCTGGATGGAGCTGAAGATAAAGAAGAGGAAGCAGGACAAAGCTCTAGGGATCTGGTAGGAGATCTAGAGATGTATTTTTGTGAAGGTGAAGGTGGTGGTATAGGATAATTGGGGTCTCTGGAAAATTTTTTCTTTTTGGAGTTGCCAGAATCACAGGCCCTGTTGTAGAGTTTGGCCTCAGGAGTTGGAAGAGTGAAAGTGTCAGTATGTCTAGTATATAAGTATGATATAATAGTATTTTTTTATGGTCCTACTACTTATTGATAAATTATTTAGTGATTAAACCTCAGGGGAAGACTAATAAAATAGTTATACTCAAATAAATCTAACAATACTTGGATTTAAATGCATGCTAGTGGTGGAAAATAAATAAATAGAATATAGTTATAGCTTATATAATGATAATATCAACTTATAGATGTCACTGTTATCCCCAGCAATTACAGCACTGTGAGGGCACATCACCTCCCCATGGCGTCCACTTCAAGAATATTCAACACCCAGACCTCCAGTAAGGACCCTCCATCACAATTAATGATAACACAGACCCAAAACATAATTAGAAAATCCAGATAAAAGCAGATACCATAAAGAAACAGGTAAAATAAGTAATCTAAAAGATATAAAATGAAACCCAAAGCATATAAAGGAAACAAATGAAATTTCCAAGCCCCCAATAACATCCCCAAGCATCCACATTAACCCAGAAATGACCTCCCAACCCATAAATCCGTGAATATCCATCTAAGGAAGCAGATTAAGTTGTCCAAACTGAGTGTATGCGCCTGATATAGATGTCTATGCTTCTGTAGGCGTTGTGAATCCACTGATTACATCTATATGACCTAAAATAAGCAGGAAAACAAAAGTTTTAGGCTATTAAGAGGCTCATACCCACTTATACACCTAAATATACATAATATACTGCATATTTCACTGAATATGAGCTTTATGTATACATTTAAGCTTATGTATGTCAATAATTACTCAATATCACTTAAGATAAGTATATTATTACTCCATTAACACCTTAATAAGTATTATTAGGCTATGTATAAGCTATTTAAACTACTATAAGTAATATAATAGTGTAATAATTATATATATATGTATTATAATCATATATATAATTGTTTTAACCTTATTTTTAAGATATAAGCTTAATGTACTTAAGGTTATCTTATTTTAAGCATAAGAAATACTCAGTCCTAGGGATATCTAGGCTTACAGAAAGTGAAAGGTCTGCACATGTGGATACAATGTTTGCAAGCATAGTCCTTGGGAGCAGTGAAACAAGGAAGGTCTGAAGGGTCAAAGTCTGGAGATCCAGCCATGATCTGTGATGGGACAAAAATGTAGAGAAAAGAGATAATAGAAAAATTTTATCAGTGATGGGTAGATGATGAAGAGAAAGTAAAATTTCAGTAGGGTGGTTGTGGAGTATTGTTCATGGAATTGGCTCTGTCTTTTTATGCAAAGTGTGGAAAGTCCGTCAAGACTTTAAACTGAAAACTAAGGTCTGTCCATCAAGAATTTAAACTGAAAAATGGTGTAGTCCCCCAAGACTATAAACTGAAGATGGCTTGATGGTTGAGTCCTTCAGGACTATAAACTGATGATGTGGTGTTGATGTGATTCTGTCAGAGGGCATCCAAAGGGGGAGTCTCTGAATTTAGTTAAGGCAAGTTTGGGGGTAGCTGATAAGCTGGCTGCTCTGTAGAACAGTTATCCCTGTATATTAGTTTATTTCTTTGGTCTTTAATTGTTGATCTCTGGTTCTGTATTTATGATTAAGGTTTTGAGTCCCCCAAGACTATAAACTGGGGGTTTTGAGTCCCCCAAAACTATAAAATGAGGGCTGTTAGTCCAGCAAGACTTAAAACTGAGGATGAGTCCCCCAAGACTGTAAACTGAGGAATTTCTTATGATTGGCTACATTCAGGAAGTCTGGAGAGTGGTCAACAATTTCATTTCTGAGCCAAAAATTTCAATCAAGAGTCAAGTGGCAGAAGAGAATCAAGAGATGATACAAAGTGTTCAGCATTAGTCTTGAACTGGTGGATGAGGTGTTTCCTTTTCTCAAGGTCCTGTGGATTTCTAGAAGGAGTGGATTAGAAGTAGTTTAGTAGAAAATGTTTTTGTTCAGAGGAGTGTTGTTGGAACTTGGCCTTAATGGTGGGTAAGTGGTTAGGTGTTGGTTGTTCAATGGATCCTACATTATCACTTTCAGAAGATGGAGGAGCTGAGAAATCATCAGTTTTAAAAGTATAAGGAAGGAATAAAAGTTTTTTTTACCATCAGATGTACCAAGCAAGGTGGAAGTGTTTGTTGTAGTGGTGTTGGAACTCTTCTTTGAAGGGTATAGTTTGTTGACTAATCTGGGTATCAGGATGGATGGCCTGGATCATTTGGTGCTGGTATAAGATGGATCAGGTTGAGGTGGAGATGAAGCTGTTGAAGATTATAATGGACCAGGTCTGAAGCAAGTCTTCTTTCTGGATTGGAAGAAATCACAGGAGCTTCTGTATGGATGATCTGATGGTGTGATGGTGCAGATTATATTGTTGTATATGCAGTATTGGCAAGGGCCCATGTCAGAGGCAGATTTTGAAAGAAAGCTGAACATGGTGGATGTGATGAAGGAGAATGTGGACATTCTCAATTGGAGGGAGGATGTGGTCTTCCAAAATTGGCAGAGGCCTTTGTTGGTCTGTTTGGCACTGTTTTTTTATACCTTTATTGACATTTGTTGAAGAATTAGGTGTTATTTTTGTTTTTTCAGTGAATATTGGGACTATGGGTGTCAGTGTGTGCTAGTATCTAAGTATGATTTAATAGTAAATATTAATGGTACAACTAGTTATTGATAAATGATTAGTGATTAAACCTCAGGGAAAGACTAATAAAGTTATTTTCAATATAAACTCACAATACTTGACTCTTTATGCATGCTAGTGGTGGAAAATAGATAAATAAAATATAGTTTTAGCTTATATAAAGATAATATCAATTTATAAATTCTTTATGATATATTTATAATGATAATAATTGTGTTGTAGTGTTTAATTGATGTGTAGTAAGTAAGTGATGTCCAATAACCCGTCAAATCCACCCTTACTTATACCAAAATCCACTGGAGTGCACAGACCTTCAATCCAGATGATGTCACTGTTATCCCCAGCAATTACAGCACTGTGAGGGCCCATCACCTCCCCATGGGGTCCACTTCCAGCAGATTCAACACCCAGACCTCCAGTAAGGACCCTCCATCACAATTAATGATACCACAGACCCATACCATAAATTGAATAAACAGATAAAAGAAGATACCATAAAGAAACAAGTAAAATAACTCATCCAAAGAGTATATAGTGAAACCCAAAGCATATAAAGGAACCAAATTATCTTTCCAAGCCCCCAATAACATCCCCAAGCATCCATATTAACCCAGTAATTATCTCCCAACTCATAAATCTGTGAAAATCCATCCAAGGAAGCAGATTCAGTTGTCCAAACTGAGTATATGCGCCTGAAATAGGTGTATATGCTTTTTTAGGCATTGTGAGTCCACTGAATGTGCCCATATGTCCTAAAATAAGCAGAAAAATAAAGGTTATAGGCTATTAAGAGGTTAAAACCCACTTATAGACCTAAATATACATAATATACTACATATTTCACTGAATATGAGGTTTATGTATACATATAAGCTTATGTATGTCTATAATTACTTAATATCACTTAAGATAAGTATATTATGACTCCATTAACACCTTAATAAGTATTATTAGGCTATGTATAAGCTATTTAAACTACTATATGTCATATAATAGTGTAATAATTATATATATATGTATTATAACCATATATATAAGTATTATAGCCTTAGTTTTAACTTATAAGCTTAATTTAATTAAGGTTATTTTATTTTAAACATTAGAATTACTCAGTCCTAGGGAAACCTAGGCTGAACCTCCCTCACCCAAAAAAAACAATAAAAAATGTTAAGACATTTTAATTAATAAGTAAGGAGTGAATAGAAAAATAATTTTTTAAATTTTCTATCATACATATACTGAATTAAACAGTAATATTTGGATTTAAATTTTTTCAAGAGATTTTTAAGATCTGAGATTTCATTTTTTGGAATCCATTGGCCATATTCACTTGATTTAATTTAAACCTTAATTGATACTCAACTGAATTTTCTTTTGGAAGGTGTCTCTTTTTAAGTATCTTTTCAATTTCTGCCTTTTCAAGTATTTCTTCAGGTTTCTGTTTATGCCTTCCTGATCTTCTTGGAAATAAAGCAGTATCATTAAAATGGTATGGTTTTATAAGAGAAATAGGAAATAATGGATGTTTTCTATCATATGGTGCATATAGAATAACTTCAACAGCATTGTTACCAACCTTCTTTTTTACTAAAAATGTTTTAATGAACGAATCCTTAAATTTAACATTACTATTTTAATTTAAATGTAGTGTAGAAATAAGGACTTCATCACCCTCTTTGAACATTTTCTCTTTATGGGCTTTATTCCATCTTTTCTTCACATACTCAAATGCCTGATTTACACCTTCTTGAGCATGCTTTCTGCATAATTCTTGCATCTGAAGAAAAGACTTTGTACCTGGATGGATATCTAATCTAGGTAATTTATTAAGAGTTTTAGCAGGGGTTTTAGGTACATAACCCAACTATAATTCAAATGGCTTTTTGCGAGTGACAGAATGTACTGTACTGTTGAATGTAAACTCTAAACCTGGGATAAGGGTTACCCAATCATGTGTGAATTTGTCATTTTCTTTAGAGTCAAGACCAAAGGCACAATATCTTCATATCATATCTTCTAAGGTTTATATCATTCTTTATGCTAGCCCATCATTTTGTGGATGGTGTGCTGTAGAAAGTTTTAATTGACAACCTGAAACATCTATAAGTGATGTCCAGAACTCAGAAGTAAATTTTGGATATCTGTCTGAAACTATTGCTTTGCAGAATCCTGCCATATTTAACATTTGTGTCCACCATGAAAAAGCTAAGTACTTTTCAGAAACCTCTTTGTGGGTAGAAATTAATTTACACATTGTTGTAAATCTATCTACAATTACCCAGCAGGAGTTATAACTCTTTTGCCCTTCTATTGGCAAACCAGTTACAAAGTCCATGTTAACTATTTTCCATGGAGCTTTTGGTTGCTCAATTTGTTGTAATAAACCAGCTCTTTTTCCTGTTAATCTTTTAGGTTTTCAACATGAATCTCATGTCTCAACATATTTTTGAACATCATCAAGCATGTTAATCCACCGAGCTCTATTTTTTACTTTGGTTAATTTTTTATGGAATTCAAAATGGCCTGATAATATATCATCATGACATATACTTAACATTAACTCCTTCATTGAAGGGGGAACTACAATCACATTGCTCAATTTCTTCCTGTAATATATAAAACCATCCTCAATGAAAAATTTTCCTTTTTCTAATAATTCCTTATATTTATATGGTAATGTTTTTATTAAAACATTCATTGAAGCATTCGATGGATCATTTAATATTGTAGTAAGTTTACTCAAGTCAGGATCTGAAGCATAATTATTAAGAATTGATTGAAAAAATTCATCCTCAAGATCCACAATATAAATGCCATAAATTTTAATAATCTCTGATTCAGGATCATAAACAGGATTATCATCATTATTAGGTAGAGGTACTCTAGATAAAAGATCTGCATTAGAGTGTAAGTTTCCTGCTCTATGTGTAATATTGATCCATCCTCTGTACTCTTGTACAGCTAATTGCCATCTAAACATATATCTATTAGGAATTTTCATGTTTAAGAGTGAATTTACCGTGCTAAAGACAGTTATTAGCCCAAATTTTTGGTCTTCTAGGAAATAATGTAGATTCTTAAGGGCCCATACTACTGCCAAACATTAAAGTTGAGTAGCATCATATTTCAATTCACTACTTCTCAGAATACGTGAAATATAGCAAATAAATACTTCTGACATTTTACCTTCAATAAGTTGTTTTTGATGCAAAGCAGCACCCAGACAAATAAAACTTGCATCTGTATACAATACAAAAGGCAATTGGAAATATGTTAAACCCAAGATAGGAGCTGTAATCAAACATTCTTTCAACTAATCAAAATCCTGTTGTCTTTCATTATTCCAAATGAAAGCTTCTGATTTCTTCATCAGTGTGGTCAATGGTGCAGCAATTAATTGGTAGTTCTTTATATATTTTCCACAATAACCACACATACCAAGAAAAAATTGTACATCCTTTACATTTTGAGGAATCCCAATATTCTAGATTGCAGCCAACTTATTTTGGTATACACATATTTGTAAGCCAGATACAATATGACCAAGCACTTTTAAAGACTCAAACCCAAATTAACATTTTTTCATTGCAAGGGTCATTTTTAGTTCATCTATTTTTTGAAACACCTTTTTTAAATGGATTAAGTTTTCACCATATGTCTTAGAGAACACTATGATGTCATCAATATATACCATTAACCATCCTCCAATTATTTCATTATGGAATGTTATGTCCATTAACTTCTGAAATACTGACAGAGAATTTTTTGGTCCAAATGGCATCTTGACATATTTATATATTCCCATATGTGTTGTTATCAACAAGAAGTTCTGTGAATTCTTTTTAACAGGAATTTGATGGTACCCTTTATTTCCATCTAGGAAACTTATATACTTAGCACCTTAAAGCGTAGCATGTATAGAGGCAATCCTTGGCAAGGGATAAATATCATCTACTGTAAATGTATTTAATGCTCTATAATTACCTCACAGTCTTGCATTATCTTGTTCATAAGAAATTAGCACTGGTGATATCACACAATATTTTGGTGTAGTTTCAACCTTCTCAAGAATGTTCATTTTTAATAACATCTTAATATTATTCTCAATGTCTTTCCTCTTCATTGCTGAAGCAGGGTATGGTTTCTTTTTAAGACTAGCAGCAATATTATCCATATCACAGGTTAAACTAATTTTCATCTCATGATATTTTACAAGGCCAAGTTCATTGGTCCCATGTGCAAAAGCCATTGGAAATGCTTTAATTAAGTCCAAAATATTTGTCTTCTCAGCTTCACTTATCTGAGTGCCAAATGATGCTTTATAAATTTCTTTTTCCAGAAGTTCCATCTCATTGGATTCTCTTCATTTGCAAGGAATATTTATCACTGACTCAATATGTAAGGCTGTGTTAAAAGAATTTATTTTAAATTTCCTTTTACCATTCATGCCAATTGTAAAATTATTATTAGCAGGGTCTAATTTCACACCAAAAGTAGTCAGAATGTCATTTCGAATGATAAAACAGTTACTAAAATTAGTATTATCCATTACTACAAAGTAACAAGTTACTCTAACATAACCATGTTGATGTTAAAAGAAAAAAACAGCTTTATATCTAAAAAGGAGGTGTAGTACTGATAAAAAACCTCTCCAATTTTTACTTTGAAGGGGTTCAAGCTTTGAATTATAATCACTATCAATTTTCTGTAATGTATTTGTAGAAACAACAGAACCAGCAGCTCCTGTGTCCAATACTATATTTACATTTTCTCCAGAAATGATAGTTGGAACCGTGGTAGGTGTCATTTTTAAGTTATCAGCTTGTATATCCTTAATGATTTCAGCATCCTCAAAATTCATTAAAGATTCATTTGAGTCCATATTTAATATTTGATTTCTAAGATGGACAAATCATCTTCCAACATACAGACTTCATTTTCATCACTATATGAGATATTACTGTCATAATCACTTGAATCTTTACTTTTTTCTGTGTCATTTTCAGATTCATGTTGATTTTCAACAATATCTATATTTTTTCACATTTGTGACCTTGAAACTAAGCATTATTACACTTATAACAATTATTGGTCTCATACTTTTAAGTTACTACAGGTGCAGTAGGTTTTTTCTGTTTTTCCTGAAGTGTTTTTGAATTCTGATTTTTCACAGGTTCATGATTTTGTTTATAAGTGGTTTACCTTTCTTCATACTTATGGTTTAATAATTTTTCATTACAAATATTAATAAATTCAGAGTATTCATTAACCATTATTGTTCTAGCTAAAACAATGTCTATGACAGATATAGGTAATTTATATATTATTTTATCTTTCCATAAGTTAAAATCCATGTTTGACTCAATGGCTTTTAATATTTTATTTCAATTCATTAAAAATACCATAGGTTTGTCACCATTCAATGGATTATACCTAGTTTTCTCATATAATATTTTCTGAGTGAGTCTGAATTTAGAACCTCCAAATTGTTTTTCAATTTTGTGCTTCCATTCATCCCAAGAGTAATCTTTAACCTCACTTAATACAGCTTCAAACCATAATAAAGCAACACCCTTAAATAAAGAAATTATTTTTGATGTTATTTCTTCATCTGGTAACTTATATGAGAATTTTAAATTGTCAATTATTTGAATATAATGTTGCCAATCAGAGCTGGCTTCCCCATCATAATTTGGGTACTGATCAATCTTTGGCCAGTACTTCTATTATATTTAGTCTAACTAATCTTAGGTAAATTCAATAACTCATTCACTCTGGATAAATGGTCTTGTATTTCCTCTTGCACGGATTTGTGACTTACATTTGTTTTCTCAGATTTGAAACTACCACCAGATGTTTTTACTTGTGGTGGCATTGGAAATGATTGAGATTCATTTTTGCAAATGAAAGGATTATTATTATACTGTGTATACTTATGATAATCCTGATTCATTAGTGGATTAGCAGTTTCAATATCAACTTTAGTTAATCTATATGACAGATCAGAGACACTCTGATTTATTTGTGAAAAAGATAACTTTGTTCTTAATTCATATTTTAATAAATGTGCATCATAAAATTTTTCTAACTCACAGACTTTGTTTGAAAGTTCACTATATTTCACTACACAATATAGAGGGTGGACTTGCTAGCAAGTCCCCAACCTGAACTCAGATGGAACTCAGACTGAGCTTATACTGAACCCATACTGAACTCTTCTTGAACACCTACCTAAAACTTTTTGGCTGAGTGGTGTTCATCCCTGATTGTATGGCTCCTTTGACAATAGCTCAATGTTTGTTCAATCTGGGATGAGTTTGGGTCCAAGGTTGTGGACTTGATAGAAATTAAGCCCCCCATATTGTGTGGTGTTTATTACTTAAAGAATCATATCTAAGAGTTAGAGCCAAGTGTTCATTCTCTAATTCTTTATTTCTTGTTGCCAATTGAGAAATATTGAATGTCAAGGACAAAATTTTATTACTTGTGAGCTTAATTGTCTGTTCCTCACACTCAGTCATTTTATTCCTTAACGCTGAAGCAATTCTATGGACAGTTGGGTTATTATTAAAATACTCCATGTCTTCCTTCTCAATTTTTTCACTATTTTGTGAACTTCTCATCTCACTAATAAGTGGTGGCAACTGAGGGTTAAATGTATTATTAATTTAAATAGTACTGTTGTTATTAACAAAAGATAAATCAGGTGTATCTTCATCATAACCTAATTGTCTTAAGCCCTCCTAAATTCTCTGTAAAGATTTTACATCAATAACATTACCTATATTTTAATCATTAGTATTGTTTTTAATCTGAGAGGGTAATCTACTTATGATGGTATAGGAGCAAGCCCTGAATTTTGGTGCTATGGCTTTCTTTGTAGGGGTGAGCTGAGGCAGTCTGATGAGGGGGTGGATCCCTGTTGCAATTGTGGCTGGAACACTGCTGATGGAACCAATCCCACTTCCATTTATCTACCAAGATCTTTTCCTGGGACTGATGTGACCCTCCTTGGGTAGGGGATTGTTGGCTTGGCTGCCCTACCTTTAACTCCATCAAGGTTTGATTCATTTGTTGAAATCACACCTTGCAGTTGTTTTGCAGCTGCTCTACCTCCTTTAGCATGGTATATCTTGACTCCTCTAGTTTCAGAACCTATTTTTCTAGATGGGACAGTTGATCCTGAAGAGGAGGTGAAGTCTTTTTTATTATTATATTTTTTAGTAGGGCATCCTTTTCCTCTATGCTCATTGATTATGGCTGTGGGTAGGGTTGGCCCTTTATAGTGATGTCCTGGAACATTGTTTTTAGCTTTAGACCTGGTGTTATAAGCAGGTTTATCACTTACATTGTCTTGCGGAGCACTCATTATGTCTTTTAAATAACAATTATTCATTTCTAAAAAAGAGAAAACCTATATGGTAATTTGTAGACATAAATCATTAGCAATACAATTACTAATAAAAGCACTGGAGTTTACCCTGAATTTATATCTTTAATTATTTAAATAAAATATAAGAAAAATTCCAAAAAATCTGTTAAAAATAAAATATTAGGTTTAACTAGACCTTTATAAGGGTGAATAAATAACTTACCATGATTTAAACAAATACTAATTTAATTGGGTGTTATATTGGTGACCAAATACCAAGTGACATTGTGTTTATATTGGGTACAGTTACTACTGTAAATACCTAATTTTTATTATAAAAAATTAGTAAAATTATTATAAGGGTTTTTTTCCACAATAACTGAGTTATGATGACCCACTAATGTGGTGAAGACACAAATATTTGGTTTTTTTGAGATATACTAGAGTAAAAATCACGTCCTAAGGCTTATACTAAATAATAAGTAATAATTAAGGAAAGACCCCCGATTGTCTGTGTGTGCTAGTATCTAATTATGATTTAATAGTAAATATTAATGTTCCAACTACTTATTGATAAATAATTTAGTTATTAAAACTCAGGGGAAGACTAATAAAATAGTTATTCTCAATATAAACTCACAATACTTGGATTTTTATGCGTGCTAGTGGTGGAGAATAGATAAATAAAATATAGTTATTGCTTATATAAAGATAATATCAATTTAAAAATGCTATATAATATATTTATATATGATAATAATTGTTTAATATTGTTTATTTGATGTTTAGTAAGTAACTGAAGTCTAATAACCCATCAAATCCTCCCTTACTTATACCAAAATCCACTGGAGTGAACAGGCCTTCAATCCAGATGATGTCACTTCTATCCCCGGAAATTACAGCACTTTGAGGGCCAATAACCTCCATATGGAGTCCACTTCAAGAAGTTTTAACACCCAGACCTCCAGTTAGGACCCTCCATCGCAATTAATGATACCACAGAGCCATACCATAAATAGAATAAACAGATGGAAGTGGATAGCATAAAGAAACAGGTAAAAATATCTCATCCAAAGAGTATATAATGAGACCTAAAGCATATAAAGGAGCCGAATCTACTTTCCAAGCCCTCAATAACATCCTCAAGCATCTATATTAACTTAGTAATCATATCCCAACCCATAAATCTGTGAAAGTCCATCCAAGGAAGCAGATTAAGTTGACCAAACTGGATATATGCGCTTGAAATAGGTGTATATGCTTGTGTAGGCATTGTGAGTCCACTGAATACATCCATATGTTCTAAAATAAGCAGAAAAATAAAGTTTATAGGCTATTAAGAGGTTAAAACCCACTTATAGACCTAAATATACATAATATGGGGTATCAATGTTCAGGGATCCACAATTAAATTATTTGTGGATAAAAATCTGTCATGCGCCACATGAAACTCGAGGCAAAAGCAGCTCATTAAGTCAATAAAACAGAGGCTTAAATCCATACTCAAAGTGCAGAAAGTGATTCTACCTAGCAACGGCGACTTCCCTTTGTGTAATCACTATTTGGCTGCGCTAATCTAAACTTTAAATCTAAATTAGTCCATTTCTCAAAAGTGTGTTTAGTATATTCTTTGATAAGAGACACACAGTACAATAGTCAATGCAATATTCCGCTAAAAGGTTTATTAAGTATCTGTGGGTTATTAAAAGGGGTAGTGAGCATGGACGGGATGGTTAGTGGAGGATTTTAGGGTTAACAGATGTTAGTGAGGAGGGTCCAGGTGTAACAGGTGTAAATTTGGAGGTCTGTGGTGTGCAGAATGATGGATGGGTATGAGGTCAATGCGAGGAGGAGTAATAGATATAAAAGGGGTTGGATTTTGGTTTTATGTTTGTTTAGAATTAAATTATAAAACGTATTTATAGTTAATAGTGGTAAAACTGCAAGTTAAACCATTGTTATTGTACCTTACCTTCTTTTATCAATAATCATTTCTAAATTTAAAGACTTTGATTGTTGAGCTTACAACCCTTTGTGAGATCTTAAGGATATTAGTAATACCTTAAATTATATTAAGATTCTTATTGAACATATCTTGAAGCAGAAGCTCTTCCTTTGTGTCATCTTCAAATCACTTCCTCGAAAATTTTCTCTGTGCTTTGAAGAAGTTTTTAAACTACCCCTTCATCTCACTTTCAGGAACATCCTCGACCTTGTTTGTAGGTTGTCCAGTGACAGTATAATTTTATTCTCCATATTTTTAAATCTTTGCACTACTACGTCCTTTTTCAGGTGTTTCTAAATCCTTTTAAAATGTCACCTGTTCAACACACTCCTCCTACAGGAGCTACTACTAGGGCTCGTACCAGAGGCAGGCCAACAGATACACAGCCTGTTTCCCGCACTCACTCCCTGGAACCTCTCGACCTTAGGGAACGGCAACACTCAGTCCAATCTGAAGAAGACATCCCACAAGATTTTGATGATTCTAGTAATGATGAAGAAGGAGAGTATATGATGCACAAGGCACCATCTGCCCCTGCTACACACCCTTCTGGTCAACCTTTGGAACCTGGGCCATCTAATTCTAATTCTCTGGAAGACTTCATGATACTTTTCATGAAAACCCTTTCAAATCCAATGTCTTCAGAGGGATCAAAACTCAAAACTCCTTCGATGAAATCTCCTGATAAATTCAATGGAGAACATCCAGACAGATTGCAACCTTTCTTGAAAACATGAAAGCTTCTGTTCCATAATGACCCTTGAACCTTCAATAACAACCGATCAAAGGTTGTTTACGCTTCTTCATTCCTATCCAGAAAGGCAGAAAGGTGGTTGAACCTTATCTTCACATACTATCTTTGACAGAGAACCACTTACTCGTTAACAACTGGGAAAAGTTCAAAGACCAACTTTTTACGTTGTTTGGTGACCCTAATGAAACTGACAACACGGAAATTGAACTTGACTTCCTCCGCATGAGTGAAAATGGCAAAGCCTCTGAATATATCTTAAGCTTCAGAGCACTTCAAACTTGAGTAGGTTGAAATGATGCTGCCCTCAAGTATAATTTCAAAAAGGGACTTCCTTTGAGGATTCTGGATCAATTAAATCTTCATGGTCAGAAGATGACTACTTTAACAGATTCAATGAATCAAACCCTCAAACTCAACAGTGTTTACCAAGGACGACTACAACATCGCCAGTAACCCAATAAATATCAAGGCCCAAATTTTAAATTGGGACCTTCTTCACACCCACAGCCAACTCAATGCTTCTGGACTCAATCCAGACCCAATAAGGGAAAGGACAAACCTTGACCAAAAAGCTCAACCCCAGGTGATATCAGTAAGTTACTGGATCCAAAAGGGGAACTTAAAGAAGCTGAAAGGAAGAGACAAGCAGATAATTGGTTATGTATGTATTGTGGGGGTAAGCACAAGCTGTAAGATTGTGTAAAGTTGAAGGAAAGAGAAGGTACTAGTTCAATGTCAAAAAACTAGTAGATATTTTACTTGTGTACAAAGCATACTATCTTATCTCTCCCAGTGCACAGAGCCTCCATGTCTTAAGGACTAATGTTGCCTTAAATCGCTTGAGATTCATTCTTTTTAAGGAGGATATCCCCTTCAGTTGTCTTATAGACTCTGGAGGTTCAATTTCTTTTGTCAGTTTATCTTTTTCCGAGAAGTTACAACTGACATTTACAGATATCATTGGAACTCCAATTTATTTGGTCAAATCAGAGGAACCCAAATATTGGGTAAGTAAGAAAGTTTTACGGGTTTTCAACTTTCCAAACTTTACCCCCTTCGAGTGGGAATTATCAGTCTTGGACACCCCAAGAATGGAAGATACCATTATTGGCCATGAATTTTTAACGAATTGGAATCCTGAAATTGATTGTACATGGGGATTGGTCACCCCACGCACTAAGTATATTTCTGATTCTTTAATGCAGGTCAATAGGGAGTTAAACAACCCGCCTGACAACGTTCTTCTAGAGGACAAATCTCTTCCAGATGACTTGCAAGCATCTGATCTTTCTCTAAATGAGCAATTGGCTAACCCTTCTAGCTCAATGACTTCACTCAAAGAAGATTTAAATTGCCTCGAAGTAATCGAATTATGCTCCCTCAATTCTCGTCTTCCCTCAACAGTTTCTCTCGAAGATAATGAGGACAACCAAATCAATGTTGAAGCCATTAAATCAACTCTACCAGAAACCTATCACAATTTCCTTGATTTTTTCTCAATCCGCAAGGCCAATAAGTTACCACCTCATTGACCCTACAACCATCAAATAGAGCTAATGTCACGCGCCACGTGACACTCGAAGCGAAATTAACTCAATAAATCAATAATATCGAGTCCTAAATCTATACTCGAAGCGCAGAAAGCAATTCTCCATAGCAACTGCGATTTTCCTTTGTGTACTTACTATTTAACTGCGCTAGCCTAAACTCTAAATCTAAATTAGTCAATCTCCCAATAGGGTACCTTAGTCCTTTTCAATAAGTGACGCACAGCGCTAGGATCAGCGAAATATTATAGTAGTAGTTTTTTTTCATTAAAGTTTTGTTAATTAATTAAAAGGGGTATATTGAGCATGGACGGATATTTAGTGGAGAGGGTCTAAGTGTATGTTAGTAATGGTCAATGGAATGGGAATGCTGCGATGGAAGGGAGGTCAATGCGAGGAGGAACAAAGGATATAAAAGGAGTTGGGTATTTGGTTCGATATTCCTTAGAATTAAATTATAATATCGTATTTACATTAATAGTGGTAAATCCTTAAAAGTTAAATCATTGTTATTGTATCTTTCTTTTACCTTCTCAATATTCATTTATAAATCCTAAATCTTTGATTATTGAGTTACCAACCCTTTGTGAGATTTTAAGAATTATTATTACCTTGGAACTAGTTTATAATTCTTCTCGATCAAACCTCGAACCTATAGCTATTACTTTGAGTGACCTTCAAATCATTTCCTCAAATCATTCCTCTGTGCTTCGAAGAAGTTTCTAAAATCCCTCATCTCACTTACAGGAACATCCTCGACCTTGTGCGTAGGTCGTCCGGTGACAGTATAATTTAATTCTCCGTAGTTCTCATTCTTTGCACTACTACGTCTTTTTAGGTGCTTCTAAAATTTTAAATGACACCTGTTCAACGCACTCCTCCTACGGGCGCTACTACTAGAGCTCGCGCTAGAGGCAGGCCAACAGCCACAAGGTCTGTTTCTCGCACTCACTCTTTGGAACCACTTGACCTTAGGGAACGGCAACATTCAGTTCAATCTGTAGAAGACATTCTACAAGATTTTGAGGATTCTAGTGATGAAGAAGAAGGAGAGGATACAATGCATGAGGCACCATCCGCCCCTGCCAATCACCCTTCTGGCCAATCCTCAGAACCGGGACCATCTAACTCTCTGGAAGATTTAATGAGACTTTTTATGAAAACCCTTTCAAATCCAACGTCTTCAGAGGGATCTAAGTTCAAAACTCCTTCTATGAAATCTCCTGACAAATTCGACGGAGATCACTCCGACAGATTGCGACCCTTCTTGCAAACCTGCAAGCTACTGTTCCATAATGACCCTCGAACCTTTAACAGCGACCGATCAAAGGTTGTTTACGCTTCTTCATTCCTAGCCGGGAAAGCAGCAAGATGGTTTGAGCCTTATCTACTCATGCTTTCTTCGACAGAAACCCACTTACTTATCAATAATTGGGAAAAGTTCGAAGACCAACTTTTTACGTTGTTTGGGGACCCTAATGAAACGGACAACGCAGAAATTGAACTTGATTTTCTTCGCATGAGTGATAATGGTAAAGCCTCTGAATATATCTCGAACTTCAGAGCACTTCAAACTCGAGTAGGTTGGAATGATGCTGCCCTTAAGTATCATTTCAAGAAAGGACTTCCTTCGAGGATTCTGGATCAATTAAATCTTCACGGTCAGAAGATGACTACTTTAACGGATTTAATGGATCGAACCCTCAAACTTGACGGCGTTTATCAAGGACAACTTCAACATCGTCAATATGCCAACAAATCTCAAGGCCTGAATTTTAAATCGGGACCTTCTTCACACCCACGACCAAATCAATCCTCCTCGACTCAATCCAGACCCAATAAGGGAAAGGATAAACCTCGACCAAAAGGCTCGACCCCAGGCGATATCAGCAAAGTACTGGATCCTAAAGGGGAACTTAAAGAAGCTGAGAGGAAGAGAAGAGCAGATAATGGGTTATGTATGTATTGTGGGGGTAAGCACAAGTTGGAAGACTGTGTAAAGTTGAAGGAAAGAGAAGGTACTAGTTCGAAGTCAAAAAACTAGTAGATAGTTTACTTGTGTGCAAAGCAAACTATCTTATCTCTCCCAGTGCACAGAACCTCCATGTCTTAAGGACTGGAGTTGCCTTAAACCACTTGAGATTCATTCTTTTTAAGGAGGATATCCCCTTCAGTTGTCTTATAGACTCTGGAGCTTCAATTTCTTTTGTTAGTTTATCTTTTGCCGAGAAGCTTCAACTAACATTTACAGATATCGATCGAACTCCCATCTATTTGGTCGAATCAGAAGAACCCAAATATTGGGTAAGTAAGAAAGTTTTATGGGTTTTCAACTTTCCAAATTTTCCCCCCTTCGAGTGGGAATTATCAGTCTTGGACGCCCCAAGGATGGACGATACCATTCTTGGCCATGACTTTTTAACGCATTGGAATCCCGAAATTTATTGGACTAGGGGATTGATCACCCCACGCTCTAAGTATATTTCTGATTCTTTAATGCAGGTCAATAGGGAGTTAAACAACCCGCCTGACAACGTCCTGCTAGAGGACAAATCTCTGCCAGATGACTTGCAAGCATCTGATCTTTCTCTAAATGAGCAATTGGCTAACCCTTATAGCTCGATGACTTCACTCGAAGAAGATTTAAATTGCCTCGAAGTAATTGAATTATGCTCTCTCAATACAGGTATCACCTCGACAGATTCTCTCGAAGATGAAGAGGACGACCAAATAAACGTTGAAGCCATCAAATCAACTCTACCGGAAATCTACCACGATTTCCTTGATGTTTTCTCAATCCGCAAGGCCGATAAGTTACCACCTCATCGACCCTACGACCATCAAATAGAGTTAATAGGCCCAGTACCTCCGGCAGGTCCTGTCTATTCTTTATCGAAGGACGAATCTCAAATTCTTCGAGACTACATTGCAGAGAATGTAGCCAAAGGTTTCATCAGAGCCAGTAAATCTCCAACCGGCTCCCCAGTCCTCTTTGTAAAAAAGAAGGACGGTAGTCTTAGGTTGTGTGTTGACTATAGAAAGCTCAACACAGTCACAAAGAAGAATGCATATCCTGTTCCTCCTATGTCATTACTTCTTACCCTTTTCAATGGTGCTAATTTCTTTTCTAAAATTGATCTTAGAGGCGCTTACAATCTTATTCGCATTGCGGAAGGTCATGAACCACTGACTGCAATGCGCACTAGATTTGGTAGTTTTGAATATTTAGTTATGCCTTTTGGATTATGTAACGCACCTTCAACTTTTCAAACTTTTGTTAATGATATCTTTCAAGATGTTGTTGAACAATTTGTAGTCGTCTAATTAGATGATATTTTAATATTCTCGAAAACACTGGATGAACATATTCATCATGTTCGACAGGTCCTAAATTGTCTTCGAGATCATGGTCTCTACGCCAAGCATAATAAATGGGAATTCCACCTCAAATCAATTGATTTTTTGGGTTTTACGTTGTCCACTGAAGGTTTAGTCATGGATGACAAAAAAGTCCAGAAAATCCTGGAATGGCCTGAGCCCAAAAACATTAAATCACTCCAAGGATTTTTGGGGTTTTTCTATAGAAGATTTATTAAAGATTACTCTAAAACTATTTCCAATATTACTTCTCTTCTTAGAAAAGATATTCCTTTTGTTTTTACTTCTATAGCACGAAAGGAATTCGAAGCACTAAAAACGGCGTTCACCACAGCCCCAATTCTTCGGCATTTTGATCCTCCGGCCTCGACAATAGTTGAGACAGATGCGAGCAATTATGCTATTGCAGGGGTCATCTCCCAATTAAATCCTGAAACAAATTTGTTTCATCCTGTTGCTTTTGAGTCACGCAAACTCATAGCCGCAGAATTAAATTATGAAATTCATGACAAAGAGCTTTTAGCTATTATCCATTGTCTTAAAAAATGGCTTTCTTTTCTTCTCAGCCTAGATAGTCCTTTTCAAATTTTAACAGATCACAATGCTTTGAAATACTTCATGTCTTCTAAAGTGTTAACCAGGCGTCAAGCCAGGTGGGCTGAATTTTTGTCTGAATTTTTTTCCTCTATTTCCTATCGCCCAGGAAAAAACTGCATTGTCCCAGATATCTTGTCACGTCGGGACAACGTTTACCCACAGCGGGGGGACGCATTTGCTGACAAGAACGCAGCAAATGTGCAATCAATCTTCAACGAATCAATGTTAACGACTCATCAACTTAATTCGATGACAATTCAATCTTTTCAAAATCCACTATCCAACATCCTCGAAGCTCAGTCGAAGGACAATTATTGTTTAGGGTTAAAAGACAAAATACCCTCGAAGCAAGGGGCCAAAAGATTTAGTATTGAATCAGGTCTATTAGTCTTCGAAGGTAGAGTAGTCATACCCGACAACAATGAGATAAAATTATGGATTTTCAATAGTCGACATGATTCTCCGTTAGCTGGTCATTTTGGGGTTGATAAAACCTACCAGTTAATAGCGAGGGATTTTTTCTGGCCAGGTATGACCAAGGAAATCAAGGCCTATATAAAAGCTTGTTACGAATGTAATAGGAATAAGGCTCCCCGTCACCAGAAGCATGGGTTGCTTCAACCACTTCCTATTCCCTCTAAACCTTGGGAATCTTTATTGATGGATTTCATTTCTCAACTTCCTATTTCTAATGATTTTGATGCTATATTAGTAATAGTATATAGATTTTCAAAAATGTCTATTTTTATTAAAACCACTACTACTGCTACAGCAGAAGATTTGTCAAAATTGTTTTTAGAATATGTATTTTCTAAACACGGCTTACCAAATGATATAATTTCAGATAGAGGCTCATTGTTTGTATCCACATTCTGGACCCAACTGTGTCGACAACTCAATATCACGAGGAATCTCTCCACAGCCTATCACCCTGAAACCGATGGTCAAACAGAAAGAGTTAACCAAATCCTCGAACAATATCTTCGAATGTATGTTAGTTACCAACAAGACGATTGGACCACATGGCTACCATTGGCCGAATTTGCTTATAATAACTCAACTCATTCTTCGACACAACAATCTCCCTTCGAAACCATTTATGGACGACATCCTCGATTCAACTCAATTCATGTAGGAACTAATCATCCTGCGGAACATTATCTTCGAACTATATCACGACTCCAAGAAGAACTTAAAACAAATTTGGAATCAGCGATTCGAAGATACAAGGAACATGCCAACAAACATCGACAATCTGCTCCTTCATTTAAACCAGGCGACAAAGTATGGCTCGATGCACGAAACATCCAAACAACAAGACCATCAAAGAAACTGGCTGAAAAGCGCTTGGGACCATTCGAAATCGACTCTGAAGTCTCTAAAACTGCATTTCGACTCAAGTTACCTTCTAAATGGCAGGCGATTCACCCTGTTTTCCATGTATCTCTCCTGGAACTGGCTCGAGAAATATACCCGGGCAAGAACCAACCCCCTCCGGAACCGGTCGAAGTAGAAGATCATCTAGAGTGGGAAGTAAGTCGTATCCTTGATTCAAGAATACGCAAGGGGAAACTTCAATACCTCGTGGAATGGGAAGGCTTCCTCAATCACCACGCAATATGGGGGGCGGACTTGCTAGCAAGTCCGCAACCTTGAACCCTAATTCATATCTTTTTGAGCACACATTGAGGAAGTGATGAAACCATCATGAAGAAGTATTGAATTTACTTTGAACACACCTTGAAGCTCATGTGAACACAAATGGGGCTACAAGGGCTGGAAAGGCTGGAGAGAGGGGTGAGGAAGGGTGTATGGGGTAGCAAAAAGGTTGGGAAAGAGTTGAAAGGCAAGATTAAGGGTTCCGAGGCATTTTAAATGAAGAAAAGGGTCTGGGAGAGGTTGAGAGGGGTGAAATGGGGATCAAAAGAGGATGGCATACAATGGGGCTGGGAGGATAGCGAAAGGCATGGGAAGGGAAGACAAGCATGTGTTGATAGAATTGAAAGGGATGGAGATTGGTGCAAACAGAGTGTGAAAATAGGAGGATGAACTCTGTTCTTCGGGCGAAGAACAGAGTTCACTTCCATAAAATATTAGCTGAAACATAGTTTTCAATTCTGTAAAAACAGTTGTAAGTAATAGAAAAAGTCACTGATTTTTTTTATATGTAATCTGAAATTTTTTAATAAAATTATTGTATTTAAGAATTGCAATATTGTCAATCAATTTTTATTGATCAAATTAATTTAATAAAGTATTATTTTAATAAGCTGTTTCAAAAAATACTTTGCATTGAGTAGACTCATGGAATGATTTTTTCTGGCTTCCATTCAGTTATCCTCACACTTTCACTATGTTTTCAATATAGATCCATTGTTATTTGTGTGATACTTCAAGTGAAAGTTCAGTATTACTTCAGTCTGAGTTCCATCTGATTTCCATCTGACTTCAAGTTGCGGACTTGCTAGCAAGTCCTCCCCCTATATTGCGTGGTGAATGACTCAGACAAAACATCCTGGGAACCAGCCATCAATGTTTCCAACGCTCCTGAACTCCTAAAATCTTTTCATTCGAAATATCCTTTAAAACCAAAACCTTAAAATTTCTTTATTTAAAATTTTGTTTTCTTTTCTTTCTTTCTTTAAAATCTAAAACACCTCTTAAATTTCTTGGCCTTGTTTTCTTTTTTCTCTCTTCTTTTTTTTTCTTCTCTTTCTATAAAATTTCCTCCAAAACCAACTAAAAATAAAATCAAAATTAAAATTAAATACAATAAAATAAAATAAAATCAAAATTAAAATTAAAATTAAATAAAATAAAATAAAATAAAATAAAATTAAATTAAATAAAATAAGATAAAATAAAATAAAATAGAATAAACATAAATAATAAAATAAAAAACTCAGAAATCTCTCTAAATATTTTCTTTCTTTTCTTTTTCAATTCTTTAAATACATTCTTTTCTTAAATTTAAAATTCTCTTCAAAAATTTCTCTTTCAAAAAAATTTTTCTCTCTTTTAAAGACTTTCTTTCCTTCGAATCATCAAATCCTGTATGGCACGACCATTTCCTCGAACTTAACTTCAACCCCTGAATCTCCCTATAATAATTCTTCGAAACAAATAAATCTTCTTTTCAAACTCTCTTAAATTCTACACTTTGTTTTTTTTCTTTTCTTTCTCCTCTTTTCAAACTAAAATTTCTTAAAAAAAAAAAAAAAAAAAAAAAAATTAAAATCCTCAATTTAACAAACTCATCTCAATCACAAAACCGTTTCTTTTTCTCTCTCTTTTCTTACATAAAAATTTTCCTTTTAAAAACACTAAAACTTCCTTCAATTAAAACAACCTTTTTTCTTTCTTTAAAATTCTTCTTTCAAATTCTAAAATTTTTTATTTAAAACTTCTTTTTTCTTTTTTTTTTTTTTCTCTTTTTTTTTCTCTCTCTCAAATCTTGTAAAATTAACAACATTCACCTACAATAAAAAAAAATAATACTAATAATAAAATAAAATAAAAATAAAATAAAACTAAAATACAATTTTTTTTTCTACTTCTTTCCATCTCCTTTTCATTTCAAATTTTTTCTTTTAATTTTTCTCCAACCAATCTTTTCATTTTCTCCAAAACTACCCTTATCTCCTTCCTGCATTTATCAAATACCTCCTCCTCTCCTACCTGAACCACCTCTCCAATCTCCAAGAGCTCCTCCGCCACGTCGAAGGAAGAAGTGTCAATAATAGCGTCAACCTCCCCACATAGTTCTTCCGCGAACCTTACTCGTCAACCTTGACGAGGTTTCTTCGACCACACCTGGTCCAGGGTGTCTTCGGGCTCTTCAACTACTTCCGTGGCTGGAGGGTTTGCCTCAGTTGGTATAACCGGCGCAGGCTCCGCAATCGGCTCTTCCAGGTTATTCGATGTCTAAAACAAGACTCATCAGTAACTTCATCCTTGAAATAAAACAATTAAAACTTACCTCGAAGATGGGATCAGGCTCCAGAAATAACCTGGACGCCACTTCGACTTCTACCTCTCTCTCTTCCTCATCCTCCTCGATGACCACCCGACGTTTTTTGGGTGCCCACCCTGGAACAGGGACTTCATCTTCATCCTCCTCCACCAATTCATTGACCTCTTCCTCGACACCTTGCTTCGAGCTGGTGGCCTGGGTTACCCAGGTTGAGATCTCATTGTACATCTCCTTATCATTTTCCCCCACAGATTGTTCATCTTCGATCGAGACATCCCAAATTTCTTTGACCACCTCTTTGGTCTTTGGAACTACCCAAAATTTTGTTTTTGTAAATCGTTTTTTGATTTCCGCGTTCTTCGTCAACGCATCGCACGCCACTCTCCGCCAACGGCAAAACTCGCATTTCTGGCGAGGGCCTTGAGTCGCCGTACTTTCGACACAGAAATATTCTATGCTTTCACAAGCCGTGCAAGTCTGTGAAAATTGTCGTGTGATTATTCCCCCATCCGCTTTAGGGTGTGGAGGCGTGGGTGTGGGAGTAGGGCAGCTCATTATAAAATAAATAATTGAGAGATGAGGGAAAAAGTATTAGGCAAAGGAAATTAGTGTGGGAAGATGGTTCAAGCTCAATGGAGTTCGCGTTTTTTATACCCGGGCATCTGTCACGCGCCACGTGACACTCGAAGCGAAATTAACTCAATAAATCAATAATATCGAGTCCTAAATCTATACTCAAAGCGCAGAAAGCAATTCTCCATAGCAACTGTGATTTTCCTTTGTGTACTTACTATTTAACTGCGCTAGCCTAAACTCTAAATCTAAATTAGTCAATCTCCCAATAGGGTACCTTAGTCCTTTTCAATAAGCGACGCACAGCGCTAGGATCAACGAAATAGTATAGTAGTAGTTTTTTTTCATTAAAGTTTTGTTAATTAATTAAAAGGGGTAAATTGAGCATGGACGGATATTTAGTGGAGAGGGTCTAGGTGTATGTTAGTAATGGTCAATGGAATGGGAATGCTGCAATGGAAGGGAGGTCAATGCAAGGAGGAACAAAGGATATAAAAGGAGTTGGGTATTTGGTTCAATATTCCTTAGAATTAAATTATAATATCGTATTTACATTAATAGTGGTAAATCCTTAAAAGTTAAATCATTGTTATTTTATCTTTCTTTTACCTTCTCAATATTCATTTCTAAATCCTAAATCTTTGATTATTGAGTTGCCAACCCTTCGTGAGATTTTAAGAATTATTATTACCTTGGAACTAGTTTATAATTCTTCTCGATCGCACCTCGAACCTATAGCTATTACTTCGAGTGACCTTCAAATCATTTCCTCAAATCATTCCTCTGTGCTTCGAAGAAGTTTCTAAAATCCCTCATCTCACTTACAGGAACATCCTTGAACTTGTGCGTAGGTCGTCCGGTGACAGTTAATAGGCCCAGTACCTCTGGCAGGTCCTGTCTATTCTTTGTTGAAGGACGACTCTCAAGTTCTTTGAGATTACATTGCAGAGAATGTAGCCAAAGGTTTCATCAGAGCCAGTAAATCTCCAACCAGCTCCCCAAATCTTTTTGTAAAGAAAAAGGATGGTAGCCTTAGGTTGTGTGTTGACTATAGAAATCTCAACACAGTCACTAAGAAGAATGCATATCTGGTTCCTCCTATGTCTTGCTTCTTACCCTCTTCAATGGTGCTAATTTATTTTCTAAAATTGATCTAAGAGGCACTTATAATCTTATTTGCATTGTGGAAGGTCATGAACCACTGACTGAAATGTGCACTAGATTTGGAAGTTTTGAATATTTAGTTATGCCTTTTGCATTGTGTAACACACCATCTACTTTTCAAATCTTTGTTAATGACATCTTTCAAGATGTTGTCATCTATTTAGACGATATTTTAATTTTTTCAAAGACATTAGATGAGCATATTCATCATGTTCAACAGGTTCTAAATCTCCTTTGAGATCACGGTCTCTACGCCAAGCACAATAAATGCGAATTCCATCTCAAATCTATTGATTTTTTGGGTTTTACGTTGTCCACTGATGGTTTAGTCATGGACAACAAAAAGGTCCAAAAAGTCCTGGAATGGCCTGAGCCCAAAACCTTTAAATCCCTACAAGGATTTTGGGTTTTGCCAATTTCTATAAAAGATTTATTAAAGATTACTCTAAAACTATTTCCAATATTACTTCTCTTCTTAGAAAAGACATTCCTTTTGTTTTTACTTCTACAGCATGAAAGGAATTTGAAGCATTGAAAACTGCATTCACCACAGCTCCAATTCTTCAACACTTTGATCTTTCTGCTTCGACAATAGTCAAGACAGACGCTAGCAATTATGCTATTGCAGGGGTCATTTCTCAATTAAATCCTGAAACAAAATTGTTCCGTCCTGTTGCTTTTGAGTCACACAAACTCATTGCAGCAGAATTAAATTATGAAATTCATGACAAAGAGCTTTAAGCTATTATTCATTGTCTTAAAAAATGGCGCTCTTTCCTACTCAGCCTAGATAGTCCTTTTCAAATTCTGACTGACCATAATGCTTTGAAATACTTTATGTCTTCCAAAGTGTTAACCAGGCGTCAAGCCAGGTGGGCTGAATTTCTGTCTGGATTTCTTTTTCTATTTCCTATCGCCCAGGAAAGAACTGCATTGTCCCAGATATCTTGTCATGTCGGGAAGACGTTAACCCACAGCGTGGGGATGCATTTGCTGACAAGAACCCAGCAAATGTGAAATAAAATTTCAATGAATCAATGTTAACGACTCATCAACTTAATTTGATGACAATTCAATCTTTTCAAAATCCACTATCCAACGTCCTCGAAGCTCAGTCAAAGGACAATTATTGTTTAGGTTTAAAAGACAAAATACTTTCAAATCAAGGGGCCAAAAGATTTAGGATTGAATCAGGTCTATTAGTTTTCGAAGGTAGAGTAGTTATACCTGACCATAATGAAATAAAATTATGGATATTCAATAGTCCACATGATTCTCCATTAGCTGGTCATTTTGGGGTTGATAAAACCTATCAGTTAATAGCAAAGGATTTCTTCTGGCCACGAATGACCAGAGAAATCAAGTCCTATATAAGATCTTGTTACAAATGTAATAGGAATAAGGCTCCCCATCACCGGAAGCATGGCTTGCTTCAACCACTTCCTATTCCCTCTAAACCTTGGGAATCTTTATGGATGGATTTTATTTCTCAACTTCCTCTTTCTAATAATTTTGATGATATATTAGTAATAGTATATAGATTTTCAAAAATGTCTATTTTTATTAAAACCACTACAACTGCTACAGCAGAAGATTTGTCAAAATTGTTTATAGAATATGTATTTTCCAAACATGGCTTACCTAATGAGATTATTTCAAATAGAGGCTCATTGTTTGTATAAACATTCTGGACTCAATTGTGTCAACAACTCAATATCACAAGGAATCTCTACAAAGCCTATCATTCAGAAACCAATGGGCAAACAGAGAGTGTCAATCAAATCCTCTAACAATACCTTCGAATGTATGTCAGTTACCAACAAGATGATTGGACCACATGGTTAGCATTGGCTGAATTTGCTTATAATAATTTGACTCGTTCATTGACACAACAATCTCCTTTTGAAACTGTTTATGGAATACATCCTCTATTCAACTCAATCCATGTAGGAACTAATCATCCTGCGGAACATTATCTTTAAACCATATCACAACTCCAAGAGGAACTTAAATCAAACTTGGAACTAGCGATTCAAAGGTACAAGTAACAGGCTGACAAACATTGACAATCTGCTCCTCCCTTTAAACCAGGCGACAAAGTATGGCTCGACACACGAAACATTCGAAAAACTCAACCATCAAAGAAACTGGCCGAAAGGCGCTTGGGAACATTTGAAATCGACTCCAAAGTCTCTAAAACTGAATTTCGACTCAAGCTACCTCCTAAATGGCAGGCTATTCACCCTGTCTTCCACATATCTCTCCTGGAACTGGCTCGAGAAACATACCCAGGCAGGAACCAACTTCCTCCAGAACCAGTCAAAGTAGAAGACCATCTAGAGTGGGAAGTAAGCCGTATCCTTGCTTCAAGAATGCGCAAGGGGAAACTTCAATACCTCTTGGAATGGGAAGGCTTCCTTGATGACTCAGAAAAAACATCCTGGGAACCAGCCATCAATGTTTCTAATCCCCTGAAATCCTAAAATCTTTTCATCTTAAACATCCTTTAAAACCAAAACCTTAAAACTCTCCTTTATTTTTTCTCTTCTCTTTTTTTCTTCTTTTCCTTCTCTTTTCTTTCCTTTCTTAAAAATCTAAAACATCTTTACTTCTAAAAAAATCCTTATTTTTGTTTTTCTTTTTTCTTCTCTCTTCTTTCTTCTTTTCAAAAGTTTTTCTTTTTCAACCTTCTTTAAAATAAAAAAAAATAAAAAATAAATAAATTAAAATTTAAAATTCATCAAAATAAAAACCTTAAAAAAATCAATAATTCCTTTAAATTTTTTTTTCTTTTTCTTTCTCCTTTAAAAATTTTTATATACATTTTTTTTAAATTCTTTTTCTTCGAACTATCAAAATTTTTCATGAACTCAACATGACAATTTTTCTCAAACTTTACTTCAACTGCTAAATCTCTCTTTTAAAATTCTTTGAACAAATTACTTCCTTCTTTCAAATTCTTTTTCCCAAAATATTTTTTCTCTTTCTTTTCAAATAACCAAAATTTCTCCAAAATTCAATAAATAAACTTTCACAAATAACAAAATTTTCTCTCATTAAATTTTCATTTACAACAAAATTTTTTTCAATCAACTATTCTTTTTCTTACTTAAAATTTTTTCTTTCTTTTTAAAAACCTTAAAACTAAAAATTTCTCAGTTAAATATTTTTCCTTTCTTCTTTCAAAATTTTAAAACAAAACTTCATTCAAATATTCTTTTTTTCTTTCCTCTCTTTTTTTTTCAAAATCTTATAAAATATATATTAAAATTTAATTACAACAACCAAACAATAAAAAAAAAGAATAAATAAATATTTCAATTAAAACAACAAAATAAAAATATAAATTGCTTTCTACGTTTCTTTCCTTTTTCTTTCTTTTTTTTCTCTTGCCATTTTTAAATTTTCTCCTGTATTTTCTCTCGAACCAACTTCTTCATTTTTTCCAAAATCACCCTTATTTCCTTCCTGAATTTCTCAAATACCTCCTCCTCTCCTACTGGTACTACTTCTCCAATCTCCAGTAATTCTTCAGCCACGTTGAAGGAGGAAGCATGAATAATTTTGTTGACATCACCACGTAACCCATCAATAAACCAAGTTTGTGGACCCTGTCAAGGTTTCTTCAACCATACCTGGTCAAGAGTCTCCTCGTGGTCCTCCCTCAAATCAATCGTTGGTTGGTTTACTTCAACTGGGATTGAAGGAGCCTCTTCCACAATAGTTGCTTCCACAATAGAAGCCTCAATAATCGGTGCTTCCGCAATGACATCTGAATCCTTAACAAATGGTCATCAGTAAAAAAAAATTCTTTAAAAATAAAAGGACAGACTTACTTCAAAAACTGGGTCTGACTCTAGAAATAACTTCGGTGTGACTTCCACTGTCACTTCTTTTTCCTCTTTGTCATCTTTTATGACCATCCGCCGCTTCTTTGGTGTTTGCCTCAAGATGGGGACTTCATCCTCATCTTCTTCCACCCCTTGTCTTTTACCTGCGGCCCGGGTTACCCAGGTCGCCACGGTATCCTCAACTTCCTCCTCAACTTCTTTTGATTGATTTTCCCCCACCGACACATCCCATATATCTTCAACCACCTCTTTGGTCTTTGGTATTACCCAGTATTTGGTCTTGGTAAACCGTCGTTCGATGTCCGAGTTTTTTGATAAGGCATCACATGTTACCCGTCTCCATTGGCAAAACTCGCATTTCTGGAGAGGACCTCGATTCGCCTTGCTTTCAACGCAAAAGTACTACATTTACTCACAGGCCATGCAGGCTTGGGAGTGTTGTCGGGTAACAAGCCCACCATCCACTTTGGGGTGAGGAGGCGTGGGAGTCAGAGTAGGACAAGTTGACATAGTAACTAAAAAAATAATAATCAAAAGATAAAATGAGGGAAAGTAGTGTGGGAAGTATATGTCTTACGCTCAAAAGAGCTTGCGTTTTATACCCGGGCTTCTGTCACGCGCCACGTGACACTCAAGGCAAAAGCAGCTCATTAAATCAAAAAAACAGAGGTCTAAATCCATACTCGAAGTGCAGAAAGTGATTCTACCTAGCAACAGCGACTTCCCTTTGTGTAATCACTATTTGGCTGCGCTAATCTAAAATTTAAATCTAAATTAGTCAATTTCTCAAAAGTGTGTTTAGTCTTTTCTTTGATAAGCAACACACAGTGCAATAGTCAATGCAATATTCCACTAAAAGGTTTATTAAGTATCTGTGGGTTATTAAAAGGGGTAGTGAGCATGTAAGGGATGGTTAGTGGAGGATTATAGGGTTAACAGATGTTTGTGAGGAGGGTCCAGGTGTAACGGGTGTAACTTTGGAGGTCTGTGGTGTGCGGAATGATGAATGGGTATGAGGTCAATGCGAGGAGGAGTAATAGATATAAAAGGGGTTGGATTTTGGTTTGATCTTTCTTTAGAATTAAATTATAAAATGTTGTGGTCTTCCAACATTGGCAGGGGCCTTTTTTGCGTGATTTGGCGTTGTTAATGCATGTTTCAATTGACATCTGTTAAGGAATTAGCTATTTTTCTGGTTTTATTCCGTAGATATTGGGTCTGCCAGTATGTGGGTACTATCATTGGATAGCCCCGGTTTTTCTCTATATTTTATGTCTTGAAGACATTTTTCATATTCTAGGTTTTAAGGGGTCATTTCCTCATTTTTCATTTAAAAAGATAGCTGTTTCATTTTGTTTTTCGTGTTTTACGGGCTAACCTTAAGTCTTAGGGTTAAGTGGTTAGTACCATTAGATAGAGCTAATTTTTCTCTATATTTCATGTCACAAAGTTGTTATAGTGAAATTCCGTGTTTTAAAGGTTTTAGTAGTTGTAGTTAGTTTTTCTAAGTAGATTGGGTGTTTTTAGTGGCTCTCTGGCTTCAGGGAGGCTGTGCTGCTTCAGGCGGTGCCTCCCACGTCGGGCGGCCCGCCTGCCTCTGTTTTAGAAGGTTGGAGAGCGCTTCTGGAGGGTTTTTTATGCGATTTGGTGGGTACAGGCGCCAAATTGGTGGGTGCGCATGGGCTCTTAGAGAGTGGTCTGTGTGTATATAGTGAAGAAGACAGTTTGGGGCAACCTTAATCATCATACAACCATCCGGAGGTGATATCATTGTTCCTCACTCAGTTTTCACTGTTTTCTGGCCACAATTGGCTGTGTTTGTTGCAAGTGAGTTCTTCATTTAACTTAACTTTGGCAACTATTTTCTCTGTTATAGTCTTGCAAGCTATAGCAAGTATTATTTCTGTCTCTGGTGTGGATTTGCAGCGTACATCAAGTATCTTTGCTGTCTCTGGTGTGGACATTGGTCTACATTTCAGCTCTTTGGTCTGGTAGTCTGTCTGGTGACTACTTTCTTGACTCATCAAGCAGTCAAGTGTATTGGGAAAAGGGTCTTTAGCAAAACAGGAACCCATTTACTGTAGCAGGTAAATCTCACTTATTTTTCCAAAGGGACAGGGGATTTTCTCTCTGGTTTTTCTCCAACTCCCTTGGTCAAGGCCTATAGCTAGTAATTTAGGATTGTCTACATTTCTGGCGCCCAACGTGGGGTAAGAACCTGCTAGTTCTTTGGAATCTCTGTTTTCTTTGGTTGGCTCTTTTTGGTTTTTTGGACTGGAAGAATGGCTTCTGGTTCTGCTATTCCTGTGGTGACTGTCAGTGGGGGGGATGGTCTTCCTGCTGTGATGGTTAGGGAATGTGTTAGGATTAAAACTTGGGATGGTACCAAGTTTAATGGAGAGTATGTGAAGTGGTTTCTGGAGAAGTATGAAACTGCTGCTAAGGTGAAGGTGCTTCTTACCTGGACATGGTGAAGCAGATTATTTTCTTCATTTCTGATAGGGCAGTGGAGAAGGAGATTGTGGCCATGTCTGGCTACAAGAAGAGGGATTGGAAGTTGCTGTGTAGGGAGATGATTGATAGATGGGGTGTCAGATTCACTATGATGGATCTGAACAAGGTTGTCAGTGAATGGCAATCTTATGGTGGCATTTGTAACTTACACATTTACAGAAAATTTCTGCTTCAATTTGATCCTGTGGTGGAATACTTGGTGGAAGTGGAAGAGCTGGCACATGAAAATGCTGCCAAGGATGTTTTTTGGTCTGCCCTGGCTAGGAATGTCAGGATGGATGTGTTGAAGGAGTTGTCAAGAAAGGAATTGATGAAAACTCTTTCTAATTGGGATTAAAAGTTTCCTGCCTTGGATAAGGTAAAGGAGGCTGTTGAGGCCCATTTGAAGTTATTGGCTGTGGACACCTATCAGGAGGGGTGTGCCATGTATGTTAGAAAAGTCAGTGAGGCTTTGGCTGAAGAGGAGGTTAGAGTGAAGAGGGAAGAGAAGAATTTGGTGTAGTTTCCCAAACAGGAGAGGGACCCAGTGGTGGAACAGTTAGCTGTCCTGACAAAACAGCTTCACATTTTTGTTCAGGAGGCTAAGAAGGTCAACAAAGCACCTTCTCAGCCTAGAGAGTTTGAAAGGAGGGCTGGTAGGAGTGATCCTTGGGTTTGCTCTTATTGCAGTACGAGGGGGCACAGGTCCAATGATTGTTGGGCGTTGAACAGAGATGTGTCTGAAGGAAAAGTGGATTTTGATGGAAGGGTTTTCAAGCTCCCTGACTGTTCTTTTGTTAAGCCCAGTGAGGGGCAGGCTCCTGTGGATTTGGTCAGGAGGAGGGGTGGTCTCAACCAATGGAGGCCAAGGTTTGAGGAGATTCCTGATCAGGGGAAGTCTTCTGCTAAAAAGAATGAGGATGTCAAGGGAAAGGGGAAGGAGGTCAATAAGGTCTCTTTTTCTACTTCCTTTGGTGGTTTGGATTTGTATTCTTGTGGTGGACAGTCAAGTGGTGAATGCTTGGCTGGTGTTTATAATGTAGAGGCAGGTAAGGTGGGAAGGCCAAAGAGCAGTTCTCAGGCCCAACCAAAGCCTAAGGCTTCTAAAGAGGATCCTAAGCTGGGTGCAGCTAGAAGGAAGTACAGCAAAGAGGAGCTGTACAAGATGCAGAAGGGGATCGCTAATATGGGCCCCCCTAGTTTTGGCACATTGGACATGAATGGTAAGCCAATGCCTATGGATGTTGATTCTGACTCTGAGGAGGATGTCCCTTTGGTCTCGTTGCCAAAGCCTGCTGGAGTTAGAGGGTCTGGTGAGGGATCAGGTTTGGTTCCTGTGGATGGTAAATCTGTCCATGGTGCTGGTCCTCGGGAAAATTCTAGGACAAAGGTGGTGAAGCCAAGGGCTCACTTTGAGAGGCCAGTGGTTTCTGGTCAAGTTAATGTTATGGACTCTGTCCTGGAAAGGATGAAAAAGGGTCAGGTTTCCCTATCTTATGGGGAATTGTATGCTATCAGTCCAGGGTTGGCTGATAGGCAAAAGAAGTTGTGGCCTGGAGAAGGGTGTCTTCTGGGGAGGTGGAATGCATCTGTGATTCTGCTGAAAAGTTTGGTGAGGGGTTGGAAACTCATTTTTCTGCTCCTCTGGGATATGTCAATGTCACTCTGAATGGCAGGGAGGCAAGGGCATTGGTGGATTCAGCTTCACAGATAAACCTTATTTCCTTGTTTGAGGCAACTCATTTGGGCCTCCCCATCAAAACTGGTATTGGTGGAAACTTGAGAGGGATTGGTGGCCATGTAACTGAATTGGTCAGAACTTCCAAATTTGTGAAGTTAGATGTTGGTGGAGCCTCAGGGAAGGTTCATTTTTACATTGCTAAAGGTAATGTAAAAGCAGTTTTGGGTGGGCCATTCTTGATGGATTTCCAGGCAAGAATTGGCTCTCAATATGAACTGGGAATCAGTTTGGAGTTGACTGGTGAAGATGAAAGAAAACTTCACATGAGGTTATCATCCCCTGGAGAGGATGGTTGGGAGACCAGGCCTGGCTTATCTTCAATGTGCTAGTGTATGGATTGTTGTAGTAGAAGGAGAGAAGTGGGTGCTGCCTCCGGTTTTTTGGAGTGTGGCTCAGGCTCTATTGAGAGTCTGTCTTTTTTAGAGTGATGAGGGCTGATCGCCCAAGTGCTACAACCTCTCCCCAAGGTGAGGAAATCCCAGGTTGTAGTAGGTCAGCTCCCTTGGAGATATACCAAGTGGATTTTCAACTTTCTCTTTTTAATGTTTCTCTTCTCTGCAAGTATTCATAAAATTTTTTATCAAGTCTCTGTTCTCTCTCAAGATTTTTAATTATTTTTAATTCAAGTTCCAAAAAAAAGATTGATTAAATATCTTTATTGAAAGATATGCAGAAAAGTTTTGGGGCAGTGAGATTGGGGTCTGAAAGTAAGTCCTCCCAATTTTGCACCGCTAGGGTTACTTCTACACCTTTCAACAACATTACCTGGGCCACACCTATGAGCATTAGAGAAACTCCTGGTTATTTTTGTAGGTCAGAAGAAAACTCAAGAAAAGAAGATAAAAATTTCAATATAATTCAAGAAAATCAAGAAACAAATCTGAAGATAATGAAGAAAGAAGATTCAAAATATTTTTGTGAAGATCGACAAGATCTAATTTTGGGCCTCCAGCATGAGGTTAAACTTCAGAAAATACTGAAGAAGGAAGATCATCAAGATCTATTTTTGGGCCTCCAGCAAGAGGATAAACTGCAATATTTAAGAAGAGTTGATTCTGACGATGAATCAAGATTTGAAGATTTAGAAGATGGAAGTGAAGATGAAGATTTGGGATTGCGGAAAAGCTGTGGAGTGGTGAGATTGGGGTCTAAAAGTAAGTCCTCCCAATTGTGCACCGCTAGGGTTTCTTCTACACCTTTCAAAAACATTACCTTGGCCACACATGTGAGCAATGGGGAAACCCTTGGTTTTTGTTCCAGGTCTAGTGGTGATGATATCCTGAAGATCCCTCAAGTTGAAAATGGCGCAGAAGATTAGGCCTGTCAATGAGCCTATGACTGTGGGTTTGAACCCGCCTTTTTCAAGAGATCCGTACTGTACTACTTTGGTGAAGAATCCTCCCAAATTTGTAGAGACGGCTAGAGTGACTGCAGAGAGGTTGAAGGTTGTTAATTTTGGTCCTTATGGGTGGTTGTCAGAAGAAGAAAAGAAGTTGTTGTTGCACGTTATTGTGCTGAGGGAGAAAGCTGTGGCATTTGTTGAAGAGGAAAGGGGTGTGTTGAAACACTATTATGGGGAACCATACTTGATTCCTGTGGTTTGTCATGAACCTTGGCAAATCAAACCTATTCCGATTCCAGTTGCTATCAGAGAGGATTTTGTAGAGATCGTTAGGGAAAGAGTCAGGACTGGGTTATATGAACAATCGACTTTGAGTTACTCAAGTCCGGTGTTCTGTGTAAAGAAGCAGAATGGAAAATTGCGGGTGGTCCATGATCTTAGAGCCTTGAATAGAGTCACTATTAAGGACAGTGGTATGCCACAGAGTGCAGAGGACTTTGTTGAAGCTTTTGCTGGAATGGTGTGTTATGGTTTGGGTGATATTATGGGTGGTTATGATGAGAGGGAACTTCACACGGATTCAAGGCCTTTCACAACTTTTGAGACTCCTTTGGGAAGATTTCAGCTCACTAGGTTGCCTCAAGGAGCAACTAATTCAGTGGCAGTTTATCAAGCAAAAATGGCTTGGATTTTGCAGGATGAGGTCCCTACTCATGCTGGTATTTTCAATGATGATGGTAGAATTAAAGGACCATCCACTGATTATAATAATGAGGTGTTAGAGGAGAACCCAGGTATAAGGAGGTTTGTCTGTGAATATGCAATAACTCTAGAGAGAGTGTTGTTTAAGATTGAAGAGGCTGGTTTGACCATTTTGGGGTCAAAATTCTGCTGTTGCATTCCTTCTTTGGAAATTCTGGGTCATGTGGTATGTAAAGAGGGAAGGATTATGGCAAAAAAAAAGTTAATAAAATTCAGTCATGGCCAAGGCCTAAGAATACCACTGAAGTCAGGGGACTTTTGGGTGTGTGTGTTTATGTCAGGATTTTCATTAAGGATTTTTCTTTGCTGGCTTCACCTTTAAGGAGGCTGAACAGGAAAGATGCAGACTAGGAATGGACTGAAGAGTGTGAAGAGGCTTTTCAGAAGTTGAAGATGGTTGTTGGTGTAGATATTATTCTTCACAAGTTGGATTATGGTGTTGATGCTGGAAAAATTTATCTGGCAGTGGACTCAAGCTATATTGCTGATGGTGCTGTTTTGTCTCAGGAGGATAAGACTGGGAGGGTCAGGCCAGTAAGGTATGAGTCGGTGGTGTTTAATGGGAATCTCAGTATTCTCAGCCTAAGCTGGAATTGTGTGGTGTAGCAAAAATTTTGTAGAAGCTACAGACGGTTTTGTTGGGGCACCATTTTGAGCTGCAGGTGGACTCAAAATCCTTAGTTCAGATGATTAATACACCTAGTCTTCCAAATGCGCCAATGACTAAGTGAGTGGCATTTATTCAACAATTTTCTTTTGACCTGGTACACAAACCGGGCAAAACTTTTACGATGCCTGATGGATTATGGAGGAGGCCACCTCCAGATGAGGATTCTGATTCTGAAGATTTTGATTAAGATGTTCCAGTGGTTAGGGCCAGCACAAAGGGTGCTGAATATTTTTCTCTCCTCCCCCATGAGGCTAAACTGGATGATTGTTCTGACCTCCCCCAAGAGGCTAAACTGGCTGGATCTGATCTTGATTCTGGTGATCAGGATGTTTTTGTTGATGAAGATGGAGTTGTTGTTTGGGACAGCTCAAAATTGGAGAAGGGTGTTTTTGTTAGTGAACTGGATTCTCATAAGATTCAGTGAAAAAAGAAGGACGTGCCAAAATTTAAGGATTGGTGTCCTGGTTGGGCTGCTCAATTGGCTCATGTTCACACTGGTGATTTTGATGACAGAATAGTACCCTTGGATGTTGTTTTGTTGGATTTTGAAGATGAGACCTGGGGTCAGTCTGGGCTTTATTTCATTATGGTGGAATATCTGTTGACCTTGGAGAGGCCAGATATTTGTAATAATGATACTAGGTTGGAAATCAAGAAGAAGAGTCCTGGATTCTATGTGTCAGGAAGAAGGCTGATGAGGAGAAGACATCCTAATCCTCAAGTTGTGGTGACTCAAAAGAAGGGTCAAGAATTTGTGTTGAAGTCTTTGCATGAAGACCTTGGTCATAGAGGCTTTGGGGAGACTTATAGAAGAGTAGCTGACAGATTTTGGTGGCCAGGTATGAAGTTGCAAGTGCAGGGTTGGGTTCAATCTTGCGAAGAATGTCAAAGAAGAAGTCACTTGAAACCTAAAGAGGTTGGCCGTGCTACTGGTGAAACAACTGTTTTTGGAAGAGTCAGTCTGGATGCTGTCCATATTAAAGAGGGCAGGTATAAATACTTAATTGTTTCCAGGGATGATTTTTCTGGTTTGGTTGAGGCAGTGCCTCTGGTTAATTTGACTGCCAAAAAAGTGGCGGAGTTTTTGAAGAAGGAGTGGATTTATAGGTATGGGTTAATGAAGTTGGTGACTGTTGATCGCGGGCCAGATTTTGGTGCCGAATTTAAAGAAGCTGTGGCTAGTGTTGGTTCTAAACACTATGCAATATAGGGGGTGGACTTGCTAGCAAGTCCTCAACCTGAACTAAGATGGAACTCAGATGGAACTCAGACTGAACTCATACTGAACCCAAACTGAACTCTACTTGAACACCCACCTAAAACTGTTCTGCTTAGTGGTGTTTATTCCTGATTGTATGGTTCCTTTATCAATAGCTCAATGTGTGTTCAATCTGTGGTGAGTTTGGGTCCAAGGTTGCGGACTTGCTAGCAAGTCTGCCCCCCATATTGTGTGGTGAAAGATAGAGTGGCTACCCTCTATTATCCTGAAGCTGAAGGCATGGTTGAAAGAGGCCATCAAGTTATAAAGAATGCTTTGGTAAAGATGTGTGGGGATAGTGCTGAAAAGTGGAGGCATTATTTACCCTTGGTGTTATTTGCTGATAGAGTCACTGTGAAGAGGACAACTGGCTATTCTCCTTACGAGTTGATGTTTGGTCAGAAAGCTGTTCTACCGGTGGACTTGGAAGCAGTCTCTTATCTTGGAATTGATTGGGATGATGTGTACTCAAAAGACAAATTGCTCTGTGCCAGGATGCAACAGTTGGAATGTAAAGAGGAATGTCAAGAGAAGGCATACTCTAGAATGATAATGATTAGGAATCAATCAGTCAGGTACTGGGACAAGAAGTTGGCTCATAGACTCAGGAATCCCTTGAAACCTGGTTGTTTGGTTTTGGTGTATAATAGAAGTTTGGAGAGTCAGTGGGGAAAAATGTTTGCTGAAAGATGGAATGGACCTTACAGAGTCAGATCTCAGGCATCTGGAGGTTCTTATGTTTTGGAAGAGTTGGATGGTGCAGTCTTGAAAAAGAGAGTGGCTGCAGACCAGGTGAAGAGATTTTATCCCAGAGGCACTAGACATGAAGAAGATTGACTCCTCAATGAGGATAGACTACGGACCATTCTTTAATTTTGGTTTTTTCTGTGGTGATGCTATGCATCTGTTTGTTGGAAAATTTTGTTAGAGGGTACCCATGGGTGGGGCCTCTAGATTTTGCCTTTGAAAGTGGGGGGGTGACTGATGGACTGGCTGCTCTATCAACAGTTACCCCAGATTGTCTGTTTCCAACCCTTTCTCTTAATTTGGTTGAACCCTAGTATTGGTTTCTTTTCACAGGTTTTAGTCCTCTATGACTTTAAACTGGAAATTCCTTTGGTATTCAAGTGCTGGACTCTTCACTTTTAACGGTTTTGGTTTATGGTGTTGGATGTTGTGTTTTGTATGTTAGGAGGTACCCAGGGGGGGGCTTCTTGATTTTATTGTGGCAAGTGTGGGGGTAACTGATGAGCTGGCTGCTCTGTAGAACAGTTACCCCAGAATGTCTGTCTCATGTGTTTTGTTTTTCCTATTTGAATTCTAATTATGTTGTTAATTATTCAGGTATAAGTCCACTATGACTTTAAACTGGTTCGAGACTGGCTTCTTTATCTTTGCTTCTTATGGATTGGCGGTGGATCACTGGTGGTCTCCCATCATTTTTACTTATTGGAGGGAGCCCACCCAGTGATCATTTCTATGGACTGGACTTTTTCTTATTGGACCATCTATGGAGCTGGACTGTCTTTGATTTTGTAGTTATGTTTTTGCTAGATAGTAGTTTTAGATTATTTTCTTTTTTCTCTTTTTTTCTTTTAATTTTCTTATGGGGGTTGTTTAAAATTATAAAATCAAAAATATAGGGTGTTACCACATCAGGGTCACCTGGATGTGGGCAAGCATTGGTGGGGAAAGGCTCATCAATTGGCCGGGCAATGCTATTTTCTTTTTTTATTTTATTTCATTTAATTATGTGTTTCATTACTTTTATTATCTTCTTTAATTTCTAAATTTTTATTTTTAATCATTTAAAATATTTAATTGTGTATCCACATCAAGGTGCACTTGGATGTGGGTAAGGTATCAGGGGATCAGCTCATCAATTGGCTGGGGGATACCAATTTGTTTTATATAATTATTTTTTTCATATTACTTTATTTAGTTCATTTACATTTTATTTTCAAATTTTCTTATGATTAGTAGTTTAGTTGAATAAACTGTTAAAAAAAATCTGAAATTATTTTGTTGTGTTATTTTATTAATATGTTTCTAATCGTTTTGCAGGAGCTCATTGTCTGGATGATGAAGCTTCTGGAGGCTGGTCTGGAGTATGATGTCGTTTTTGTTTTTTGTTGGGGTCGTGGAGAGCACGGTGTTCTTTGAAGTGCGTCCTGCTGGAGAGATTATATGGGTTGTAATGGTCAGGAATGGGTTTGGATGGAAGTTCAGAGGAGGAGGCAGAAGAAGAGGCAGGAATGGAGTGCTGGAAGGTGTGCTTAATGATCCTAGACATCTTCCAGTGGTCGTCCAGTAGGCGCTTTCTCAGGAATTTTTCAAAGTCGTTCAAAGGTCCATGGAGGGCGAAGGCTTTCAGCATGTTGGAACACATGATGCTTAGGTGTTGTTTCATATCTCCATAATCCAGGGTCAAAGAAGTTTCTAGAGGTTGGCCAACTCCAATAGTAGTTTCAGGAGGAGGGGTGACAACTAGACAAGAAGAATTGGATCAGTAATTATTTTTGTTGAAGAAATTAGATGAATTAATCTGGTACTTACAGATTTGAAGCTCATCAAATCTGTAAGAGGTCCGAATTTGGACTTCTGAAGAATTTGGCATGGTCATAGTAGGAGGATCAATCAAAGAAAGATACAGATTCTCTTGGTCTTCCTCTGAAGGATCCTGAGAAGGTGAAATGTGATGCTGATCTTCCTGGGGCCTAGTTATAGCAGCAGGGTTGTTGTTGTTGCTGCTTTTGTTGTTGTTAATATTTCTGCTTGGTTCAGTTGGAGGAGGTACTGGTGATGGAGTACCAGGATGGTTGAAAGATGGAGAAGGAGAGGGTGATTTGGAAGCAGATTGATCTCTTCTGGATGGAGGTTTTGAAGGAATGGAACTGTCAGAAGAATAGTTGGCTGACAAAGGAGAGGTGTAGTTGCTTTGCCTTGGCTAGGGACGACTTTGTTGCCTTGGTGCAGTGCCGGGTGCTCTGGTTTCTTCCTGGGGTCCTTTGGAAGGTCTCTTAGAAATTTGGAAATTTTGGCGCTTTTGGACCTTGGAAGGGTTGAGTGCATTGCTCTGGGAGCAGTAGGAGGTAGTTGTGTTGAGTTTTTGTCGTTGTCTGGATGAATTTGGCTGTTTTCTGGCCGTTTTTGGAGGTTTTGGCCCTGATATTCACTGTTTGGTGAGGCGGGTGGGCCGCCCGACGTCGGCCGGGCTGCCTGGACGCTGTCTAGAAACCTAGGGGTTGATTTTAAAGCTTTTGGAGCTAATTTAGCAGTGATAAAAGCAGTTTCTTGAGAAGCTAAGGCTGGTCTTTTGGGAAGAGTGCGGGAAGCTGAGCTTCTGGATCTTCTGGAAGGAGCTGAAGATAGAGAGGAAGAGGATGGACCAAGTTCTGGAGACCTGTTAGGGGATCTGGAGATGTATTTGTGAGAATAAGAAGACAGAGGAATAGGATAGTGGGCATCTCTGTCACATTTCTTCTTTTTGGAGTATCAAGAACCACAAGCCCTGTTGTAGAATTTGGCTTCAGGAGTTGGAAGAGTGAATGTGCAAGGTCTGCACATGTGGATGCACTGTTTGCAGGCATAGTCCCTGGGAGCAGTGAAGCAAGGAAGAGTAGAGGAGTCAACAGCAGGGGATCCAGACATGATCTGTGGTGTAAAAGATGATGAAAATGATAAGAGAATATTTTTGTCAGTGATGAGTAGAAGATGAAGTGAAGGTGGACGCTCCGCAGGTTAGCTGTGGGGGTATTGCATGAAATTGGCTGGGTCAAATTTATGAAAGATTCTGGCATTCCTCTATGACTCTAAACTGGAATTTTTTTAGTCCATCAAGACTTTAAACTGAAAATTTATGGTTGTGGTTTAGTCCCCCAAGACTATAAACTCAGGAATGTGTGTTGTTGGAGTTGGGTTTGAAAGATCGGTAGAGGGTATCCACAGGGGGAGCCTCAGAATTTAGCAAAGGCAAGTTTGGGGGTAATTGATGGGCTGGCAGCTCTATTCACAATTACCCCAGAATGTTAGTTTTTTCTCTGTGTCTTAATGTGGTTGATCTCTGGTTCTGGGTTTGTGATTTAGGTTTTTGAGTCCCCCAAGACTATAAAATGAGGATGGTCCCCCAAGACTTAAAACTGAGGGTTGTTTGTGGTTACATCCTATAGAGGGTGTGGTCAATTTTTATTTTCTGAATCAAACTCAAGTATTAGTGGAATTACAGAGGGAATCAAGAGATGAAATGAAGTGTTCAGAATTAGCCTTGAACTGGTGAATGAGGTGAGTTCTGTTCTCAATGTCCTGTGCATCTCTAGCAGGAGTGGATTGGAAGTAGTGAAGCAGAAGTTGTTTCTGTTGAGATGTGTGTTGTTGGAACTTAGCCTTGATAGTGGGCTAGTGGTTTGGTGTTGGTGGTGCAATGGATCCTACATTGATATCCTCACTATCAGAATATGGAGGAACTGAGAAGTCATCAGTTTTAAAGTTGAAGGAAGAAATGAAAGTTCTTTACCATCAGAGGGACCAGGGATGGTGGAACTTGTTTTTTTATGGGTTGTGGCAATCTTCTGGGAAGGGTGAAGATTTTTGATTAATCTGGGTATCAGGATGGATGGCCCAGATCTTTTGATGCTGGTAGAAGATGGACCAGGTTGAGGTGGAGGTGAATCTGTTGCAGAAGATAATGGACCAGGTCTGTAGCAGGGATTCTTTCTAGATTGGCAGACATCGCAGGACATTCTGTATGGATGGACAGGTGGTGTCATGACGCAGATTAGATTATTGTCAATGCAGTATTGGCAAGGACCCATTTCAGAGGCATGTTTATGAAGAAGGTTGAACGTGGTGGTTTGAGGAAGAAAGAATGTGGACATTCTTAATTGGAGGGAGGATGTGGTCTTCCAACATTGGCAGGGGCCTTTGTTGAGTGATTTGGCGTTTTTAATGCATGTCTCAATTGACATCTGTTAAGGAATTAGCTATTTTTCTGGTTTTATTCGGTGGATATTGGGTCTGCGGGTATTTGGGTACCATAATTGGATAGCCCCAGTTTTTCTCTATATTTTATGTCTTGAAGACATTTTTCATATTCTAGGTTTTAAAGGGTCATTTCCTTGTTTTTCATTTAAAAAGATAGCTGTTTAATTTTGGTTTTTGTGTTTTACGGGCTAACCTTAAGTCTTAGGGTTAAGTGCTTAGTACCATTGGATAGAGCTAATTTTTCTCTATATTTCATGTCACAATGTTTTTATAGTGAAATTCTGTATTTTAAAGGTTTTAGTAGTTGTAGTTAGTTTTTCTAAGTAGATTGGGTGTTTTTAGTGGTTCTCTGGCTTCAGGGAGGCTGTGCCGCTTCAGGCAGCGCCTCCGACGTCAGGCGGCCCGCCTGCCTCTGTTTTAGAAGGTTGTGGAGCGCTTCTGGAGGGTTTTTATTCAATTTGGCGGATACAGGCGCCAAATTGGTGGGTGCGCATGGGGTCTTAGAGAGTAGTCTGTGTGTATATAGTGAAGAAGACAGTTTTAGGCAACCTTAATCATCATACAACCATCCAGAGGTGATATCATTGTTCCTCACTCAGTTTTCACTGTTTTCTGGCCACAATTGGCTGTGTTTGTTGCAAGTGAGTTCTTCATTTAACTTAACTTTGGCAACTGTTTTCTCTGTTATAGTCTTGCAAGCTATGGCAAGTATTGTTGCTGTCTCTGGTGTAGATTTGCAGCCTACATAAAGTATCTTTGCTGTCTCTGGTGTGGACATTGGTCTACATTTCAGCTCTTTGGTCTGGTAGTCTGTCTGGTGACTACTTTCTTGACTCATCAAGCAGTCAAGTGTATTGGAAAAGGGTCTTTAGCAAAACAGGAACCAATTTACTGTAGCAGGTAAATCTCACTTATTTTTCTAAAGGGAAAGGGGATTTTCTCTCTGGTTTTTCTCCAACTCTCTTGGTCAAGGCCTATAGCTAGTACTATAGGATTGTCTACAACATATTTATAGTTAATAGTGGTAATACTGCAAGTTAAATCATTGTTATTGTACCTTTCCTTGTTTTCTCAATAATCATTTCTAAATCTAAAATCTTTGATTGTTGAGTTTACAAACCTTTGTGAGATCTTAAGAATATTAGTATTACCTTAAATTATATTAAGATTCTTATTGAAAATATCTTGAAGCAGAAGCTCTTCCTTTGAGTCATCTTCGAATCACTTCCTTGAACATTTCCTCTGTGCTTTGAAGAAGTTTCTAAACTACCCCTTCATCTCACTTTCAGGAACATCCTCGACCTTGTGCATAGGTTGTCCAGTGACAAAATTGTTATACCCCAATTATCTTCCACAATTATTTTTGCCAATAATTGGGTTTTTAGACACTTTACATGTTAATGTTCACCTCTTATCCAACATTTTTCTACTCAATTTTTTATAATTACATATTGGACAACTTTCTGTTATAACCACATCTTGCATAGAGTAAAGAGAGACATAAGGATGGCATCCACAATTATATGTCATGTGACTTTCTGACAAATCAATCTTGGAAGTGATGAGTTTGGGATCAGGAATTAGGAATTAAAATTGGGGTGTAAGAGGCAGGATAATGCATTATCATGGATTTCTTATCCATTATCCCCAAGGCTAATGGATAAGAATCTTCCACAATTAATAATGTCTGATCCCAGGAAAAAAAATTCCTGATCCCTAATTGCGGATCCCTGAACATTGATACCCCCTAATATAACTACATATTTCACATAATATGAGGTTTATGTATACATATAAGCTTATGTATGTCTATAATTACTTAATATCACATAAGATGAGTATATTATGACTCTATTAACACCTTAATAAGTATTATTAGGCTATGTATAAGCTATTTAAACTACTATAAGTCATATAATAGTGTAACAATTATATATATATGTATTATAACCATATGTATAAGTATTTTAACCATATATATAAGTATTTTAACCATATATATATAAGTATTTTGTCCATATATATAAGTATTTTAACCTTATTTTTAAGTAATTAGCTAAATGTGATTAAGGTTATTTTATTTTAAACATAAGAATTACTCAGTCCTGGAAATACCAAGGCTGAAAATGGGTATGTGGGTACTACCATTGGATAGCACCAGTTTTTCTCTATATTTGATGTCCAGTTAATATTTTTCATATTTCAAGTTTTAAGGGGTCATTTACTCACTTTCCATTTCTAAAAGATAGCTGTTTAATTTTGTATTATGTTTTTTACAGGCTAAATTTAAGTCTTAGGGTTAATTGCTTAGTACCATTAAGTAGAGCTAATTTGGCTCTATATTTTATGTCCCAATGTTTTCACTAGGTGGGCCGCCTGGCGCAGGTGGCCCACCCGCCTTGGTTCTAGAAGGCTGGGAAGCATCTCTAGAGGGGTTCTATGCAATTTGAAAGTCAGGAACGCCAAATTTGTTGCTGTGCATGGATCTTTTAGGTGGTGGTTTGTGTGTACATACTGAATAAGACAGTTTGGGGCAATCTTAATTATCATACAAAAATCTGGTAATTATATCATTGTTTCTCACTCAGTTTTCACTGTTTTTTTTGCCACAATTGACTGTGTTTGTTGCAAGGTTAGTTCTTCATTTAACTCAACTTTTGCAACTTATTTCTCAGGTGTAGCTTTGTAACCTGCAAAAAGTATTATTTCTGATTTCAGTGCAACATGTTCACAGTGTTTTGGTTTTCTGGTGTGGATCTTTCTGCATTTCAGCTTTTCTGGTTCTTTGGTTCTCAGTAGTATGCTAGTGGCTACTGTCTTGACTTGTTAAGCAGTCAAGAAGTGTGTTGGAAGGGGTATAGTAACAGTCTCTAATTTGCTGTAGCAAATAAATCTCACCTGAAATCTCTCAAAGGGACAGGAATTTTTTTCTCCAGTTTTACTCCAACTCCCTTGGTGAAGGCCTATAGCTAGTACTATAGGATTGTCTACAATGTGATGCTGGTAAGTAATACCATACCTCTTAATACTTTACTGTGCTTTTCTTCTACCTTTTGTTAATATTTCTTATCACTCTAGAAAAAGTGGAAGTTTCTAAAGAGACTCCAAAGTTTAATAAGCAATAATACAAGCTCTCTTTAAAGAGGGATGATAGGGCACGAGTCTTGGAAGAGAGGAAGAATGAGCTCACTTTACAGAAGGATGATGGGCACAAGACTTGAAGGAGAGGAAATTTGAGCTAACTCTTAGTATTTAAAAATCAAAGAAAGAGGACAAAACACTCAAGCATCTAAACTTAATAGGACAGGTGAAAGTTAAGCATGATCTCAATAAAAATTCAAAGAAGAAAATGTTTTTTAATGAAATGTGTTAAAGCCAATAAATCAAATGATAGAATTGAATGTCTAATAAAAATTTTTAATGACAATTGTGTTCTATTTATTTCATACTTCAACTATTCATAATTATATGTACATAAAATTTTATAATAATTTCTTGTAATTCATTACTCTATCCATCATTAGTTGAATTTTTCTATATTAATTTTAAAAAATCTTTTTTAAATAAAATTTTCAAGTCTCATTTGAAAATTTTCCAATCCCCCCCCTACCTGCATTTTTTTGAAGTAAGGGGTGGGTATAACCAAAATTCTTTCATGTCAAGAATCTTGAAAGTCTTGTGAAAATTTGGCATTACCACCCCGTGCATTTTACAGGTATCACCAAAATTATTTTAAGTCAAGAATTTTGCAAGTCTTATCAGAAATTTCGGCAATACTTCCCCCTGTATTTTATTGAAGTAAAGGACAGGTTTCACCAAAATTTCAATTCAGATTTTAAAATTTGGAAATATTCCCCCCCCCTGCATTTTATTGAAGTAAGGAGTGGGTTTCACCAAAATATTTACAAGTGAAAAAATTTACATGTCAGATTTGAAAATTTGGAACTACCCACCACTGAATTTTATTGAAGTAAGGGTTTAAAATCACCAAAATTTAATATAATTATATAAGTTAATATATAAACAACTAATATATATCAATATCTCTTGTTTTAAATTAATGACAATTCCTCTAGCCAAAATGTGGATAAAATCTAGAAACAAATGTTTGGGACTTTCCACAAGTATATACCGAGGAACCTCATGAAAAAAATAAATGTTGTCATAATTCCCATTTATACAGCACAGTGTTGTTTTCCCATTACTTTATTTGAGGAATTTGAAATATAAGAATTATTTATAAAATTTTTATGAAAAAATAAAAAATATTTGATGACTCTACTCATCCCCATACTTTTTTTGATCTACATGAAGTTTTTTAATATCTGCTAAACTTACCTTATTTTTTTACCTTTTTTATTCAGTGGATTAATTTTTGACTGATTTGAAATGAACATCCAAAATGTGTGAACTCTTGACAAGATTCCAAGCCAGGTGGAGCTTTGGTTGTTTGGTGATGATCCTGAGAAGAGTTCTAAATTGTTTCAATGATGCCATTTCCCAAATCAAAATGAATCATGCACTGATAGTCTGGAAAATATAATCCATGTCCTTTGATTTTTTCTGGAGATGGTATTGGTTGGCCAGTTATCAGATTGATATATGAGAAAATTCCAAAATTAAAATAATTGGTGTCATTCCTATCAATATTAATCTTATTGTGGAATCCTGAATGATTAATAATAACATTTAAAAATAAAATATATTGGTTGCTGATTTCTTCCCATTCCGGGTCACACCAATTTGGTATTCAATCTTTGGTAGAAAGTTGATGATTCTTTTTGAAAGCTTTATTGCAAAGTTTTTTGAGGCAAAGAGCAAGAAAAGTATTAAAAGAAGGTAAGGTGTCTCATAAGCGAAAATTGTCATCTGTTTCAGTTTTAGATAAGTTTTTAAGTCAAGAGTAGATGTCTATGGAAATAAAATAAGTGATATCATTTTAAGAATGAAACATATATTATCAGACATACCATGAGAATAGCCTTTAACAAATCCTGGTCTCCAACCAAATCCAATCAAAATAGCACCCAAAGAGTTCATATTCCCTATCGGTAAATGAACCAAAGCAATTTGATATAGTGTTATTATGAGATTTGATAGTTGCTTAAATGTTTCATCTTTTGAACCATTAAAAGAATGCATTTCATAAATAAATTGATGTTTAAATGAATTACTAATAACTGGTTTAATTTCATCATCTCCTGATTAGGTTAAATATATTAAATCTTCTGGTAACTCATTTGGATAAGAATATTTTTGATCCAATCTAGTTTTAAAGTACTCAATATTTGATATATGGCCAAATAAACAATCCAAATGAATTATCTTTTTTAAATTTCTTTAGTTCTGCTGACTTCAAACATCATTATTCTTTTTTGATATTTTGCATGATGATTGAAATGAAGTTGAATTTAAAAAGATGATAAATATGATAAAGAGGATGATGATAGAGATGTAAGAGGTGATTCTGAAAAAATAGTCATTTTTTTCTTTGAAAAAAAAATTTGTGTCAAAAACCAAAAAAATAAAACTCACAAAATTTAGTATTTTTATTCAACCTTAAGAATTCTGTTAATAAAAATTAATCCAAATAATTGTTTTTTTGAAAAGAAATCAATTACTAAAACTGTCCTTGAAAAAAAATTGAAAGAAAAAAATAAAAAATAAAAACAAACATCAGTAAAATAATTTGCCAAAAAATGAACTTTAAAGTTATTTGGTGTTAGATATACAACCTAAAGTCCTTGAAGAAAAATGATAAAAAAATGATAATTAAAAAATCAAACCAAAAAAAAAATAGTATCAGAGATGTTTTTCCCAAATATAAAAATCAAAATTATACACCACAAAATATGGGGGGCGGACTTGCTAGCGAGTCTGCAAACTTGGGACCAAAATCACCGCAGATTAAACACACATTGAGCTGTTGAAAAAAGAACCATACAATTAGGGATGAACACCACTCAGCAGAGTAGTTTTAGGTGGGTGTTCAAGTAGAGCTCAGTATGGGTTTAATATGAGTTCAAGCTGAGTTCCATCTGAGTTCAGGTTGGGGACTTGCTAGCAAGTCCACCCCCTATATTGTGTAGTGATAAACACACCAAATTTATTTTTGATTCAGCTTGAAACGTAATTTTTTTTTTTAATATTCTGTAAAAAAACAAAAAAAACACAAAATCATGTTAATAAAAATAACAGATATTTTCTTTTACATACTCCCATATTAGCCCTCCTTGTCTGCCTCATTTAACTCTTTTTGATGTCCTCAAACCACCCCTCCCCCTTCTCAGCCTTTAGGCACATCTTTTCCCCCTTTTAGGCCATCTCACAATACTCCCCCTCCCCCCTCCCCCTCCCCCCTCCCTCTCACCTTGCCTCCTCCCCCCCTTAATAGCTAAACAATTTGAGCAGCACCAATTGTTTATTACTAAACAAATTGCTAAGTTATTTTTTTAGCTATTAAATTAACTAGCTAATGGATCACATAGCAATTCATTAGCTAATAGTTAGAGGGGTGAGGTTAGGTGAGAGGGAAGGGGGGAGGGGGGAAAAGGAATAAAGGGGGAAGTGGTGAGGGGGAGAGGGGGGAGAGTTGAGAGGTGGCCTAAAGGGGGTAAAATGGGGTAAAGGGGGGGGAAAGGGCTTATCAAAGGCAAAGGAGGGGCCTAAAGGCAGGAAAAAGAGTGCCTAAAGGGGGGAAAGGAGGGAAAACGAGCAGGACAAGAGAGAAAAGAGGGAGAGAAAAAAATTTAGTTTAACCTTGAAAAAAAATAAATGAAGCACTTACAAAAAAATATAAAAAAACAAAAAACAGCAAAAAAAAATCATGATTAGCAAATAAAAATTCAATAAAAATGAAAAAATGACTTACCTGGTAAAATTAGTTAAAATAAATGAAACCAAAATATATGAGGGTTTTTGGAGGAGAGGAGGAAAAGGATATGAGTGAAGAATGAAAAAAAGAAACACTGAAAAAATATGTGATTTCAGAAAATATGCAATTTCATGTTGAGCTGGTATAAGAAAACCAATGAGCCATCCAAAAAAGAGATATTCACCTTAAATTCAAAAAAAATGAATATTCAACAAATAGAATTACCAAGCCAAGTGAATAAAGTAAACAAAGTGGAAATTTGGAAAGTATGAAAACAAAAAATTAAAAGGGTTGTGTGTCAAAATGGTGGAGGGTGATTGGCATAATGACAGAGCGTATTCTGGTTGAATGAATGTTTTGTGATTCAAGGGAGGGGAGAGCAAGTGCTTATTCATGATACTCTTCTTCATAAAGATCATTCCACTTATCCTTTAAATAAGCTAGGATATTGTGGAGTATAACGCAAGTAATGATCCAATCATTAGCAGTTTTGATCTTGAATTTTTTTTGAAATTGGATTCTGAGCTCCCAGAGACTAGAAAATCTTCCCTTTGAAATACCAATAGCATGTTCAATCCACACTCTTGATTGGGAAAGGTGATAATTAAAGGTGGTTTTGGGGTTGTTTTCTAAATTTGCACCACAGAAAGTAGGTATAATGTACTTTCCACTTGCATATTCTGAGTCTTCAAGGAGGTACTGAGATTTGTCAAAGTATGAGTCATGAATTTGAGAAATTCTCATTAGGGGGTATCAAAGTTAGAAATTTGTAATTATTTAAAAGGCATTTCACAAAATAAAAAGAAAGCCTCAAATTTGAAATTAATTCTCAGTAAAAAGGTGTTTTGGGGGCTCAATATGGCATATTTTAAAAAATAACCATGGTTGATTTGGTGGAAAAAAGAGGTATTTTTAAATGTAAGATTTCTAACTTTGATAACCCCTATTATTTGGAAGAAGGAAGAGTCATGACATGAGCTGGGGCAGCCACTATGAAAAGTAATAAACTTTTTGTTGACATCACAGACAAGTTGAACAGCAATAAAGTATCTACAAAGAAGATAAAATTTAGTTTATGAAAGATGTGAGATTGAAGAAAATTTTGAAGAAAAATATTTTTGCAATCAAAATAATGGTTGCCATCATGAGCAGGCTTTTGACTCAAAGTATAGTTGTGCCATCAACAAAACCTACACAAGTAGGGAAGCCTTTGGCTTGCATTACTTGAGATGATTCAAGTTGCTGTTGTGGAGTTTGCCAAGCAAGTGTTTGAAATTTGAGGGAAATTATAGCAGTAATACAGCGCTTGGTGTATAATATCACCATACCATATCCTATGTTAAAGAGATTATCTAAATTTCTTAAACCGGTACCAATTCCATTTGAGCCAAAGCAACATAGTGAAACAGAAAGGCAAATAGCAGGATCATGCTGTTTATTTTGAGAATTTTTATAGAAGATAGGATGTTAGGAGATGAGTTGATAAAGTTTGAAGAAAGAATTGGGAGAAGTTTGAAATAGTTGAATGAAATTTAGTTGAGGAATGTTGAGAATGGAGAAGAGATAATATCTGGGATCATGATGAAGATTTGGCCCCCTGGGGTTTATGTAACACTTTTTGGAAAGAAAAGACATATAGGCTAAAGCATCTTCCAAATCAGAGTCTGATTTAGGGCAAAGAACTAAGAGTAAAGCAATAGCATTCATAGTTAAGTAAAGTAGCTTCCTAGTAGAGAGGTGTTTCATAGTTGACAGTGGAAGGCTTATGTGATGAGGGAAGTGGGAATTCCCCACCAAATGTGCAGTTGGGGTGAGTAGATAGAAAAAAACTTTAAGTGTTTTCCAAAAAAATTAAGTAGCATAGAGTGAGAAAAGACTTAAGGATGGCATCATCAATTATAACTCATGTGACTTTCTTAAAAATTCATCATAGATGTGATGATTTTGGGATCAGGAATTAGGAATGGATATTGGGGTATAAGAGGTGCAATAATGCATTATTGTGGATTACTTATCCACTAGCCCCAGGGCTAGTGGATAGGAATCTTCCACAATTGATAATTTCTGATCCTAAGAAAAAAATTCCTGATCCCTAATTTCAGATCCCTCAAATTTGATACCCCCTATTAGGGGGTATCAAAGTTAGAAATTTTACATTTCATAATACCTCTTTTTTCAACCAAATCAACCATGGTTATTTTTTGAAATATGCCATATTGTACCCACATAACACCTTTTTACTGAGAGTTAATGTCAATTTTGTGGCTTTCTTTTTGTTTTGTGAAATGACTTTTAAATAATTACAAATTTCTAACTTTGATACCCCCTATTAGGTATATTTCACTTTAGGTGTAGTGATGCTTCCTAACTCATCAAAATTTCTATCAACATCTCCAGATTCCAATCATATAGTATTTATTTATTCCTAGACACATGAGTCCAGTAACACATACATTGTACTAAACATAAATTTTAGGTTTTTAGATAGGTTAATAATAATGATAGTTATATATATATCATAACATGATTTTAGATTTTCTATTAATTTCTTTCTCAAAACACTAATAAATCATTAATTTTTAGGCCCTTATGATGGATTCTGACCAGAACCACCACAACATTCAAATTGACGCGCTATGGTAAGGTAAACTCTTACAGTCGCCTTGCTGTAAGCAGAATCCGGAGGAGATGTGTGGATTTAGCTGAAAACCCCGTCCTTCCAATAAAAATAACAAAATGGGAATTCTAAATCACTAAGCTAACCAATCTACTTGAATCTGATTGATAAAAATAATGAAACTCTAAAATATTTAACGCTTATTGAGATTTAATGATTGTAGCTGTTGAGAAAAGAAATACTGATAACAACAATTAAGGTGTACCAGTGAAAGATCTGAAAAGATTGACTTTTATGTTTTTATAATAATTTAAATTTATATGAGACAGCAATAATCAAGTCCCAGCGATGAAGACCTTTCTAAAGATACCCTATATGAAGTGTGATTTAAATTGTTGAATTGTATTTCTAAAATGTTATGTATAAATAATAAATGTTATAAGGGTATTATAACTTATTTAATTTGTTGAGTAATAAAAAATGAGACCGTGGTGGTTAATGATTAAGCTGTATAATGTGTTCCCCCCCTCAATTTCAAGTTTGAGAAGCGCTTAAGTATTCCTAGTCACGTTCCTAAGTTTTCCCCTCCAGAGCTCTTCCAGAGTCAATCCGGAGCCCGTACGGAGTCCGTACGGAGTCGAAACGGAGTCCGTCTGGACTTCCGGACTCAATTAGATCCTTAAAACTATAATAAAAAATCTAGAAAAATTACACATAATAGAGCTACTTTCCCTTTACATACCAAACTAATTTTCGTAGTCTGCGCAGCTCTAATTACCCCGTGAAAATTCATCAAAGTTAAGTAATTTTTGAAAACGTAAATATTTCTATAAAACTTTAAAATTCATTTAAAAATATAAGAAAAATAGTAAAAATTCTGGGAAAATTTCCCAAGGTTCTTGAGTGACTTGACTTGATACTTATAAATTTTTCAGACCGTAAAAATAAGTTTTCTCCGTAAAATAAATTGTATTTGTGTAGGCATTCGCTCGTGACCAATTTCTTCATATTTTAAACTCCAATAAATTAAATAAAACCCTTTTATAAAAAAAATAATAACGCCAATCTTGCACGCCGTAATAACTCCATTTACATATTTAGGTGCCGTACTAAACTTTAGGCTACCACATCCTCCCTCCAATCGAGAATGTCCCCATTCTTAAAACTTTGCATAAGTGGTCAAACACAATATTTATCTTTAACCTTCAACCACCATCTTCTTTAATCAACTATAAAATTCATCTTCATCAATATGTCTTCCAAAGAACTTGTCGCACCATGTGAACTCTGCGCTCGATACCAGGTACCTTGTTTAATGTCCAACCCTAATCTTCCTGGCAGAACAGCTTGCCACTTATGCCGTGTGAAAAAAGTCAAATGCAACCGGCCAATAGTTCCTTCTAAAACAAACGTACATTTAGGACCAGCAGCTCTCCCTGATCCCTCAACTTCTAAAAAGCGATCCAAAATTCCTGTCTTCTTAAAACGAATAAGATCAAAAACAGCTTCAAAATTTCAATCTTCATCAACGGATCCCGGCCTAATTTTGCCTTCACAAGATCCTAATCCTATAACGCCAGTACCCCCACCTAACTTTGCTGAGACTATGTTTCCTGGCTCTAAATGTAAGACCCTATTTATCTTACTAAAAAAAACTTTTAATCAAAATTGACTAAACCTATGACTTAATAACATATTTGAACTTCTAGCTGTCGAAATAACCAACACTGATGATGTTGGTAGAGTGAAGACGGACTATATCAATCATTACCCAAATTTTCATCGCTATCTTTTTCTTGACTTTACTAATGAGTTGAAACGAAAAATGCTGGCCTATTTTCAAGAAACTCCAGCTAATAACCATGAAGACCTCATGAAAAGAAGAATTTTAATGCAAAGCTTTGATAATGATGTTGAACAATTTCAAAGAAATTATCTTTCCTAACAGTATAACTTGATAAAATTTTGTTTTTGCTTGGTCTTCTTAAACTTTCAACATAAATGATGTTTTCTTCCTTCTCTGGCTTGATATAACATAAAATAAAATAATATAAATCTCGTGATGATTCCACTACTGAGAGCAAGGTTTGAATCCCTTCAGACTCCCATATACCAGTCTTCCTTCTTGTCACAGCATTGAGAGAGTGGATCTTCCTATGAGCCGAATACTCCTGATTCCAACCTCATAGGGCCCCCCACTGAGCCGAATTCTATGATTCCAATCTCGCCATAAGGTCCTCCAAGCTTCACACCAAAAAAATGGCCTAACTATGAGGCACTAAAAAAATCATTCCCTAAAATCCAACTACCATCCTAACTTCTGATTCCTTCATCACAATTTTCAAACTTTGCTATACAGCAAACCCATAAAATACTTTTGCCAGGCTTCCAATAATAATATTAACTTTAGACCATGTTAAAGCGCCACAAATTTCACCTAATTAACCATTATGCTTTCTTTAGCATCATTACCACCTAAAATTTTAACCTCCTAAAGCTATCAGCACCCAATTCCAGAAATAATTGAATAACCAGTTTAGAGTCTTAGTGGACAGTGATAAATTAAAAGATTGAATTGAGTTATCCAAACAAGATTGACATTCCAGTTTAAAGTCTTGGTGGACCAAACATATATTTGATTGCCAGTTTATGGTCTTGGTGGACCAAAGATCGTTTAAGTGCATAAATATCTTGATATATTCCTAAGTAAGGCCTAGGCTTGACCAAAGATTGAATAAATTTGATAATCCAGTTTATTTTCATAGTGGACCAAACATTTGATCGGCAAGTAATCCAGTATAAGGCCATAGTGGTCCAATGAATGTTGAATTATCCTGCAGATATTAATTTTCCAGTTTAAAGTCATAGTGGACTAAACAATGAATGAACTACCAGTTTAAAGTCATGGTGGACCAAACATTTAATCAATAAGAAATCCAGTTTAAGGTCATGGTGGACCCAACACTTGATAATAGTCCAGTTTAAGGTCTTGGTGGACCTAACATTTGATAACACTCCAGTTTAAGGTCTTGGTGGACCTAACAAATCCAAAAAAAAATTTTAAAGATAGTCTTGAAAATTAGCCAGTTTAAAGTCTTGGAGGACTAAAAGCTCCAAAATTTGTATAAAAAACCTTGAAGAACGTCTTGAAAAGTAGCCAGTTTAAAGTCTTGAAGGACTAATAGCTCCAAAATTTGTATAAAACCCTTAAGGAAAGTCTTGAACAGTAGCCAGTTTAAAGTCTTGGAGGACTAACAGATGTCTTGAAGTAAAATCCCATAGGTATTGAGTTCCCCTAGACCCTGTTTCCTGTCTAAACTATATGAATAAACTAAAAAGAATAGTGACTGAAAAATAAAACTAAGAAATATATTAATAATTTTGATTTAATTAATTAATTAATTTTTTTTTTTTTCATTTATTTTTATTTTTATTATTTATTTTATTTTTATATTTATATATTTTTTTTATTTTTATTTTTTATTTTTTATTTTTTATTTTTTATTTTTTATTTTTTATTTTTTATTTTTTATTTTTTATTTTTTATTTTTTATTTTTTATTTTTTATTTTTTATTTTTTATTTTTTATTTTTTATTTTTTATTTTTTATTTTTTATTTTTTATTTTTTATTTTTTATTTTTTATTTTTTATTTTTTATTTTTTATTTTTTATTTTTTATTTTTTATTTTTTATTTTTATTTTTATTTTTTTATTTTTTTGAATTTAAAATAAAAGATTTTAGAAAAGATAGTTTTGAAATAAAAGTTAAAATTTAATTTTAAAGAAAGATAAATGAATGTGAAAAGAAAGATAAAAAAAGTACTAAAAAAAAAAAAAAAAAAATTAAATAAAATTTTAAAAGATGCCCCCCGGCCATTTGATGAGCCATACCCTCGACATCATACCCACATCCAAGTGCAACTTGATGTGGTTACACAATTTTGAGAAATTGAAAAGAAAAGAAAATAAATGAAAGTTTTTAGAAGATAATTTTTATAATGATGATCACTGGGTGGGCTCCCTCCAATTTATAAAAATGATTAGAGACCACCAGTGAGCATCACCTTTACATTAATTCATAATATATATTAAAGAAAAGAAATCACAATCTAACATAAAAAATCAAAAACAAAATAAAAAAAAAATCTTGAATCCGGCGTTGAGAGCAGTGTCTCTTGATTCGTTCCAGTTTATAGTCTTAGTGGACTTCCTAAAATTAAAAGACAAAGCCAGGATTCAACTAGAAACAGGGAAAATTTTGGAAATGAAAATTATGGGGTAATTGTGTATAGAGCAGCCAGCCCATCAATTACCCCCACACTTGCCAATATTTAATTAAGAAGGTTCCCCTGTGAACACTTCTTCCAATAAATTTTAAAATTTTTCCAACACTATCATCACCCATATTTTAAGAATTTTAAGTTTTTGAAAATTTCAAAGAAGGTCTTCTTGCATTTCGTTAAGTTTCATCACAGTTTCGTTGACCATATACAGTGTAACGATAGTAAAGTATTTTGATAAAAAAAGAAGATAGTTTATACTCATTGCGGAGGAATCCATAAAATTTCGTAGATATCATAGTTTATCCTCATTGCGGAGGAATCCATAAAATTTCATCAATATCATAGTATATCCTCATTGCGGAGGTATAAATTTAATAAAAGTCATTCAAATTGTAGTTTATCCTCATTTCGGAGTTATCCATATAATTTCATAAATGTCATAGTTTATCCTCATTGCGGAGGAAGACTTCGGCACTCCTGGTGCCTCTAGGATAGAACTGTTTCACTTGATCGGCTGCTACCCTCTTCTTTAATACTACTCCATTCAACTCTTCTAGCACATATGGACCGCCGGAAACTTGCTCCTTGATTTTATACAGTCCATTCCACCTATCTGCAAACATCTTTCCCCATTGACTATCTCCTGGGTTCAAAGGTTTCCTTAATCGATGTGCCAACCGCTCATCCCAATATCTGACTGATTGATTTCTGATCTTCATCATCCGCGAATATGCCTTTTCTAAATATTCTTCTTTCTTTTCTAGCTGCATCATTCTTGCACACAATAATTCTTCAGTAGTTTTGACCATGTCCCAGTCAACTCCAAGATATGATTCAGCTTCTAAATCAACCGGTAAAACTGCTTTCTGTCCAAAAACAAGTTCATAAGGTGAAAATCCGGTCGTCCTTTTGGCAGTGATTCGATCAGCAAATAAAACTAAAGGTAAATAGTGCCTCCACTTTTCGGCACTTGTCCCACACATTTTAACTAAAGCATCCTTAATAACTTGATGCCCTCTTTCAACCATGCCTTCAGCTTCAGGATAATATGGGGTTGCTACCCTAACCTTTGATCCAACTTTCAATACGGCCTCTTTAAACTCTGTCCCAAATTCAGGACCTCCATCTACCGTTACCAACTTCATCACCCCATACCTATCACCACAGAAAAAATGGGGGGGTATTGCTAGCAATACCCCTTGCTTGAGCTCCGTTGAGCCACAAATCTATGCTTGAATTATGCACACATCATCAACATGTAGGAAATTGTTTGGCCTTACATTTAGTCAGAGATTTGTCACAGATTGAGCTCAAGATGAACCTACATTGATCACCGTTTGATCTTGTAAAATCCTAATTTGATCATCAGTTAAGCTCCCTTTGATCTCACTTTGATCTAACATAAGCTTTTGCATATCCAATATGTCAACTATTCACTTTCAAAAAGATTCATAATGAATTTCACATGGAATATTAGAAACGAAACCAGTAATTTTGAGTAAATGTCTCATCAAAATGATTAATCTACAACAAAATACCATCAAAATTCAATCTGATTACTGAAAACTTTTGTTAAAATGACTAATAGATATTTAAATTGGAAAATAATATTCCATTTCTCAAGTTCAAATTCAAAATATAAATCCTCGTTTGAAATGTGAATTTTGTAGATTCCTTGCCTTCCTATATTATGAGTAATATTTGAGGTATTTTACACCTTTGTAAATATGGTGTTGTGCTGCTAGAAATTATCTCTGTTTCAATTCAACTTTATTGAAGCTTGAGTCCAGAATGATAAATATTTTATAACTATTTTGAGAAAAAAGTCACTAGTAATGAATTTAGCCTTTTATCTGTCCTTTATTAAACCTCACTTAATCCTACTTAAATCCAAATTGACCCACAAAAACCTTATTTGGGATATTTTTTAGCCCAGGATGATTCAAGATTGGAGCAAAATATTATTTTAAATATCCAATATGCCTATTGATTAAATTTCTTCAAGCTTACTTTAAATTCACATTAACATTGACTTTCACAGGAAATATTAAACACAAATCTTGAAAATATAGTATTTAAAATCATAATAAATATAATATAATATGCTTACAACAAAATTTTCTTTCTGGATTAATTGAAACAAAAAATTGTTCATTTGTGAAAATAGAAAAAATACTATCCATCCTGAATTTAGAATTCATTTTTAAAAATTTAATGCCCCCTCACTTTCAAGTTTATCATGTATTTCGAAAATTATATTTTTAATAATTTTGTGAATAGTACACCTGAGATATAAACTTGGGGATATCAAAAACTAAAACATCAGCAAATTGAAATGTTTTTTATTGTTATGAATGGAAATAATGATTGAAAAACACCATTAGGGCAAGTTTGATTTTGAATAATAGGCATACTTTCTCATGTAAATTTCAATAAAAATAATTTTTATTCTTACTTAAGTTGCGGTGGATACATTTGAGCTCAAAAAGAATTAAAATTGATAAAATAAGACTTCTATAGTTCATATTCAAAAATGAAATCACCCTTCATTATCTACCTGTAAACTATTTTAAATTGAATAATTTCAAAGTCAGTATATACTGATGTTATTTTTTCTTCTAAAAAATTTATTATATAGATTAATAGTCATAAACAGTTGACATAGATGTTAAATTTATATAAGCAATCTTTAATTCATAAAATGATAAAACTATCTTTTATGTAAAAAGTGATGAAGGAAAAAAATATTATTAAATTTTTGATGCACTATCAATAAAATTGAAGATAGAGCATATCAAAAGTTTAAACTTAATTTCAATTTTGATATCATCATTTTATTTTATTTTACTTGAGTAGAAAACAGATTTTAAATCTCAATATAATTTTAAATCCCATTAGTTTGTAGATTTCAACATTTGAAACTATGAAATAAATATTTATGAAAGAATTTTACAATATTTGCCCTTCTAAAAACTCATAAATCCAACTTCAAATCTTCTAACCTTCACAAGTAACCACAATGCATTCTGAAAATACTCTATATTTAAATAATTAAAGGTAAATAAAATTATGTTTTTATTCTTTATTTCAATTTTTGATAAATAATATATATATATACATATATATATATATATAATTTCTTAAAAAGTCTAAGAGGGAACTTAATAGTGGTTTTGGCATTAGATATATAGATTCAACTTTCAAAAAATTTGTTTGGAATAAATTACAAAGACAAAAAGGATATATTTAGATGAAAGAATACTGATTTAGGTTCTCTTAAAATATTATTAACCATTTTTATGGAATATTAATCCATGGTTATCATTCTTTATGATATTATCATAGAATTTTTTCCTTTTTTAATATAATGATTTTCTATTGTGTGGTATGTAGGCTAAGATAAGTTTAAAAGATTTATTGAAGATATATATACCAGAAACAGTATAATCTGTAGATTTATAACTATAACTTACTTTTCTGATGTTTTACATCATTGATAAGTAGCTCATGCATTACACAAGTAAATAATTATAGTCTCTGGAAATAATTCCTTGTGAATTTCAAATTTTTTGTTATTCTTAAAATCATTACTCAAATAAACTAAAATTTCTTCAAATATTGATTGAAAGAAGGAGTTACAAAATCTTATTTTGTAGTTATAAAAGTTTGAGTTATTTTTCATATTATCAAGTATAATGAACATTTGTAAATTTTAACTTGAAAACTAGTGATCATAGCAAAGTAATACTGGAAGAATCAGATAAAAAGGGTGGAATAAAGTCATAGCACAACAGGAAATGATACAAAATTGTTGATTTTTATCTCATAAAATTCAACTTATTTTTAACATATTTTACCACCTTTAGATAATGTTTAGTGGATTTTTACATTATTATAACAAGAAAACTTAACAATGTTTTGATTTTTTTAACAAAAATAAATATTGTTAGATCATTTTTTTAAAAAATATGACTTATTTTTATGCTTTATCTACAATAGTTAGTAGTTTTTTTTGCAGAAATTACTTGTTTTGATATTCTATTTTTGAATTTTTTAAGAGACTTCATTGCATTAAAGTTTTGTAATAATTTTTCATTAAAGCATCATATTTTAAATCTAGAGAATTGGTTTTGAAATAATATATATTTTCATGTTAATTGACTCATTATTTTTGGATTGATAAATTATGTTAAAATTGGGATTGCTTATTTCTAGTGAGTGTACATCATAGTTTGTTTTCAAATCAAAGATTAATAAATGGTGAAATTTGGTAAAATTCTAAATATCTTTTAAACCTTTTTGATTTAAATAATGTTTAATGTTATGTAATCATTCTATAAGTAGAACACAGTTAAAATCTGATAATGGTACATTGCTTTCAATTTTCAATACTAAAATTCTATTCTACTTGAAACAATGTAAACTAAAGCTTGGTATCTCATAAGAAACTCACAATTTTCAAAAATCATATTTCCAACTTTTTAAACATGATACACATTAAAATATATTTTTAGAATAATTTCCTAATTAGTTTCAAATACTAGAAAATAATGACCTCAATTTATTTTAATACTTAAACCATTCTGATGAGTGAATTTCACAATCCTCTAAGTAACATATGGTTACCATTTATACACATATGCATGATTTCTCCTTTTGTTTAATTTTAGCTGAATCTAAAAAGTAAAATCACATGTTGAATATCATCTATAGATAAACTTCTTATATTAGAAGCTAATATTTCATATGAGAAATTTGTTATTGAGTTTGGGAAACATTAATAAGTGTTGGGTATTATAATTGAGCCATTTATTCAAGTAAATAAAAAAGGATGACGTTCTAAATATTTCATATATATATATACATATATATATATATATAATAAAAATTAATTATATAGTAGCATTTAACCATGTTTTTATACTAATGTCATATAAAAAAAGGGATTGAACTAAAACTTTCAGTAACGAAAATAAAAATAAGATAAGTTAATATTCTTGTTTATATTCTCATATTTTTGAAATGGCTTACTTAAGGGAGAAAATTATTTGGTTTTAGAGTACAAGAATTTCTAGATAAAAATCTTCACAATATAGTTTGACCCTCTCAAAAAGAAAATTCCTCAAATTTTACTATCACATTTTATATATTTGTTAAGTAATAGAAAATGGAGTTGTGTCTTTGACAATGAAGCTTTAGAAAATGAAATAAATGATTTAAATTTATAATATAATTTTTGAAACAATAAATCATGTATTCAAAAAAAATTATATATCTTACAATCAAGATAACAGTATTAATTAAGCAACTCTAACAACTTTGGAAAGAAACAAGAAAAAAATAATTAGTAAAATGCATAAGTTATTTTTGGAATTTAAGGAAACTTAATAGCTCTACCTGTAAACTAGCCTTAAAGCAGGTTTGGAATTAACATGTGGAAATTCATACATAGTACCCTTCCATCATTAGAGCAGAATAAAATTTATGTAGTTTTATTTTTTTAATTTATAATAGTATTTTTATTTTTGGCTTTTTCATTAGTATAACTATATATTTTTTAACTTTTTTGTTTTTCATAACATAACACCACGCAATAAGGGGGGCGGACTTGCTAGCAAGTCCGCAACCTTGAACCCTAATTCATATCTTTTTGAGCACACATTGAGGAAGTGATGAAACCATCATGAAGAAGTATTGAATTTACTTTGAACACAAATGGGGCTACAAGGGCTGGAAAGGCTGGAGAGAGGGGTGAGGAAGGGTGTATGGGGTAGCGAAAAGGTTGGGAAAGAGTTGGAAGGGAAGATTAAGGGTTCTGAGGCATTTTAAATGAAGAAAAGGGTCTGGGAGAGGTTGAGAGGGGTGAAATGGGGATCAAAAGAGGATGGCATACAATGGGGCTGGGAGGATAGCGAAAGGCATGGGAAGGGAAGACAAGCATGTGTTGATAGAATTGAAAGGGATGGAGATTGGTGCAAACAGAGTGTGAAAATAGGAGGATGAACTCTGTTCTTCGGGCGAAGAACAGAGTTCACTTCCATAAAATATTAGCTGAAACAAAACAGAGTGTGAAAATAGGAGGATGAACTCTGTTCTTCGGGCGAAGAACAGAGTTCACATCCATAAAATAGTAGCTGAAACATAGTTTTCAATTCTGTAAAAACAGTTGTAGGTAATAGAAAAAGTCACTGATCTTCAAAAAATACTTTGCATTGAGTAGACTCATGGAATGATTTTTTCTGGCTTCCATTCTGTTATCCTCACACTTTCACTATGTTTTCAATATAGATCCATTGTTATTTGTGTGATACTTCAAGTGAAAGTTCAGTATTACTTCAGTCTGAGTTCCATCTGATTTCCATCTGACTTCAAGTTGCGGACTTGCTAGCAAGTCCTCCCCCTATATTGCGTGGTGTAAGTTTAAAGCTGCACATCACTACTTCAAGATGAAACTCCATATAATGTAATCAATGAATGATATATTATAATGAATTTTACTAGAGACTTTTCAAAAATGGTGATTAAGAATACTTATTATAATTTTTTAAATTTTTATTATTATTCTATCTCTTGAAAGGAGATGGCCATATCTCAATTTAATTAGTTTTTCCTCAGAAAAATTTATTCTTGATCTAAATAAAATTGCATCACTATTAACTAGATGTTATTATACAATTTTAACAATTTTTTTATCTGAACATAGTTGAAAGTATGTATAAATTAAAGTGTTTCCACATAGTCTTACTATTATCCCACCATTATTTTCACATTTAGATTTCATTATAACTGTAAAATAAGTTTTTCAATAATTTTAATAATACCTTAATATTTAATAATTTAGTTACATAGTAGATTTTTTATCCTTTTTTTTTATGAAGCTTATTATATAAACACTACTTTTAGATTTTATCCATTTTGATGTCTGATAATTTAAATTTTCATTTAACTACCTAAATTATATCAAAAAAAATTCAAAAGTATATTTTTTTAATGTACTCTTTTTGATAAACTTATCATTTCTTATAGGTTATTCTTCAACTATTTATTGTAATTAACTACCCACTCATTTATGGTCTGTTATTGTTGTTCATTAGATACAGACAAAATAAGGATACTCTCATATTATATTGGAGTTTTAAATTAAGAAGTAAATACTAGTGGCTGGTATTAAATATGAAGTTGTTATAACTAAGTTGAACATTAATTAATTATTAAATGGCATTTTATATTACAAATTTTATTGAATGTATATAAAAATAACACTCAAGAAATATATATAAGATATATATATAACCATTGTATATCAAAAATGAAGTACTTATCAACATGGTCTTTTTAAATGATTTTCAAATTTACTTAAAGAGACATTAATATTACCAATTCAAATTTTATATCAAATACAACAATATTATTATTTCATTTTTAATTATTTTACAAAAAATTTGAGTTTCAAAGTAATTTAATTCAGTATTTAATGAATGTTTTTGAAAAATATTTTTAAAAATAGAAATAACCCCTCACAAAAAAAAATATAATTTTTTTTACTTACAATTTGCACCATATTTCTACCCTTAAAATATTTGTATTCTTCTAACAAAAATATTTTTTAAATAAATTTAAAAATTTTTTCATTATTCAATTACAAAATGTCAAATTTATAATTTATTTTACCTTACTAAAAAATTTAGTTGAAAATTTAATTTTGTATTTCCAAAAAATAAACTTAAATGTCAAAAATTAAAAAAACAAAATTATAAATATAATTATGAGAAAGAGGTAGATTAAATTTATAATATTCATATAAAAAAAATTCATATATTTTATGGTGTTTGAATTTTAAATTTAATGTATTAAAAATTAATTATTAAATAACCAAGCCAAATGAGATTGGCTTGGATTTTTGGTATCACTAGAACTTATTTTTTTTCTTATACTCACATTTTAATTTTTAATTTTTTTTTTCTACATTTCTCATTTTTTTTTATGATTTTTAATGTTTTTAAGACCGAAGTTGCTTTCAAACAACTTCGGTCTAACGTTTCTCTCACTTTCCCACCAGATTGCACCTGGTAGGGAAAGTCGCTTCCATTTTAGAGACCAAAGTCCCTTGCAGGGACTTTGGTTTCTCTGTGTGCATTGCACAGCCAGAAAAAAACTGGCTGTGCAATGCACTGCATGCAGCACATGCAACACGCATCGCTGCTGCAAGTAATGCGCATTGCATGCAACGCGCGTTTCTGCTGCATGCAGCGCGCATTGCACATGCTGCGCATATCTCATGCAGCTGACTTGATATCAGCTGCATGAAATATGGTAGTGATTGTGCAACGCACGTTACTTGCAGCAGCAACGCGCGTTGCACACTGCTTTGGCCACCTCCCAGCCTAGTAAATTAGCTGGGAGGGTGGCAAACATTACAGCAAGCAATCGAAGTCGCTTTTAGCGACTTCGATTGCTTGAAAGAGACACTTCCAGCCAGGGGAAACCTGGCTGGAAGTACTAAATTGCAATGTAAGGGACCCAAGCCAATTTCAAAGGCTTGGGTCATAAATTAAGGTTTCTAAAAAGCAGCCAGTATAAATCTGGCTGCAATAAAAAGTAAATTTTTTAAATAAAATACATAAAAAAATAAAAATTTGTTCAAATAAAATATACAACACTCTTTCGCCAGTAAGAAACAGCCTTCCATTGCTACACATAGAAACAAAATCAAATGTTTCTTTCATCAACATTGGCCATGTTTCAATATTTTGAACCAAGTAAGATCAGGAAAAAAGTCACGGCAAAAAAATTGCATAATTAAAAGTCTCCCAATTTAATATGGTGCGGAGGTTCATATTTTAGAAATAGGTGGTGCACATTATAGTTCCCTTTAAAAAAATTCAAAAATGAATTAATTTTGGCGCAATGTAAATTTAAATGTGATGAGTGTATGTTTTTTAGCTACGTGAAACATGGTAGCTAGAATTATGTGGCGTCAATTTTTTTTAGATGTGAAATTCAGTGTTCCACAAATGTGCATCTGTACAACATGCAGCCAAGTAAATTCTAGCTAAAATTAGTATATGCATAGGAAAAAATGATCATGCTGTGTACAGTGCCTTGGCAACATCATTCTTGGAATTTAGATGAAGTTTATCATATGACTTGGAGAGCTGCATTTTTTTGAAAATGTGATCAGTGAAAATTCATGATATATACATCTGTTTGCCACCCAATTTATTTTTCCTTTCTCTTTCTCACTTACCTTTTTCAAAAATTATCAATCATATTTTTGCTTTATCATTTTGAATTATTGGTACTATTTTCTTGACCTTATCTGATTACCGGTAAGCAAATTTTTCTTGCTATTGCATTTCATATCATTTTGGTTTGTTACACTTTTTTACACTTTTGACAAGTTAATCTAATGATTCTAATTCTGAATTTATTTTTATGGTATCTTTTACTGTACCCTTTCGATTCATTATAAAATAATTCTTTTTCAGTTAACTTAAAGTTTTTTTATTTGTTTGTCAATTTACTTTTCTTTATTCCTTATCAAAAATGTTCAATTTATTTATCTAACCATTTATTTTTTAAAACAGTGATTATAAAATAAACTTTATAATTAATTTCGATCAATCAGCTACAAATGGAAGAAGATTTTATAGACATGTAAGTTCATGTTTTGCTTATCATTTTTCTATATTTCTTTAATACTTTCTCAACCATTATATTATTAATATGAAAAGTAAAACATCATCTCGTACTTGCTGAAAGCATACAGGATAATGTTTTGCTTTTCATAATAATAATTAGATTGTTTGTACTTTACCTTTAATTTATTGATTTTTAAGTTGTTTCAAAGTCTCGTACTTGCTGAAAGCATACAGGACAATGCTACAATTTAAAAATTAATAATTTATTGAAGTATAACTTTCTAAGTCAATATATTGATCAGAGCAAGATTTTTCATTTTATATATGTGGATATCATAATTCCGTAAATTTTTTAATATTACTAGTGTATTGGAGTTATACTTTCATTATATTATTAATATTAAGTGTAGAGCCAAATCTTGTACTTGCTGAATGCATACAGGATAAAGCTATACTCTTTATATGTATAATTTAATAAAGTATACCTTTGAAACGCTTTCTTAATATTTGAAATAAAGACAAAGTATATAAATTTACTAATATGTAGATATGCTAACTTTTGTATTTCTAATATTGAAAATATGATAAAGTTAAAGGTATCATTGACTGATAATTGAAATTATGTTACTATTTTCTAATTTTTGATTTTTTTCTATTTTAAATCAAAATTGAATTCTCTTAGGATTGAACCATCAATGAGTAACGATTTGAAAAAAAAAACGGCCAGGGAAGAACTCTAACAATAGGTGGGCGAAAGACATTGCTACTGGAATGAAACTTGTAAACGCTCTTGGAATGGATACAAACGGGAAGAAGCCACATTTCTATGCACAATCTTATGCAAATAATATGACAGATTGCAATAATTATTACAATTTTTTTCCTGGATGTAGTATTTATAAACCAAAAGGTGTCTTAATACCTAATGTTCTTGTGCAGACTTTTGAAATTCATGAGCTCAAAGAACTAGATATGTTAGAAGCTACGGTGCGATGCATTAAGGATCTTTCTTACTGCGAACATGAAATTAAAAATATTGGTTATCATCAAAGAGCTGGTGGTTTTGGAAAAATGTTTGGTGGTGGCTTTATTTTAGATAGAAAGATATCTTTACATATTCGTAAGTATCACTTTTTTTAATTTAAATACTGAATTTTTGAATGCTTTTCCTTGCAGATGAATACACTGATGATATTGTAAAAACGGATGAATATAAAAAACGAATGAAGAGGATTGCAATGTACTTTGAATATTTTTTTAAAAAAATATCATATGTAAAGTACAATGAGGCAACTAATCTTTGCGCAAAACTTGGTATTCCTGGATTTTCAAAAGTTTCTAGTGAAGAAGAGGGTGTACCGTTTGCTAGTAATTTAACTTGGACATCTGGAGGGAATGGTAATGGGTTCTCTAATGAGGTTCATCTCGATAAGGATGCAAGTGAGTATACTTTAGGAATGTTTTTTCCTAAAGATACAGATAAAAACACCATTCATATGAAGTATGATAAGACCCAACCGCGACAAATAGGTGGAGAACTTATGTTTCCCGAAATTTGAAGTAAAATCAACTTTGAAGCAACTAATGGAATAACAGTGACATTATGGCCTGCCAATCAACTAAGGCATTTTACCTCAAGATGTCATGAAATTCCTGGCTTCACTAGGATAGGTTCTTCTATTCAAATCAGCACTAGACTTTTTCATGCTATAGAAAAGCTTAATGTTTTTGATATTGATATTTCAGAATACTTAGAAATTAAAAAAGAAAAATTTAGGTTAGAATATTTGATTAGTGCTTTGAGAGTTTTTTTGAAAAGAGATGACTTAATAGAGGAAGAAATAGAATCAGCAAAGTATTATTTATCTAATGTTAAGACAAATCTAAAAAATCTAGATATATAAATATTAAAAATTTATATTATATATACACAACTTAATGCAAATTTAAACATGATAAATACTGGGAGTAGCTGTAACATTTTCAGTTTTGATAATTATAGTATTATCTATTTTTTTTATTTGTGAAATAAAATAATTTTTTTTCATAATATTATAAGAAAATTTGATTTACTTTTGAGGAAATATATAAGTTGTGAAATCTTTAAATGTCATTTTTATTAAATTGGTAGCAAAGGTTCTAAAATAAAAAAAACTATAATAAAGAATTTGAAATATATTAGCCATAAAAATGTGCTTTTAATGCTACCAAATTAACTGTATAGTATTTTAGGTCAAACAGGCTTATTAATAAAAAAGGTAATAATAAAGAGTTGAAGAAAGAATTTTGAATCAATAATAGATTAAATTGTATTTTTTTAAGAATGTACTCATTTAATTATTTAAATTGTTCTACTTCTGATTAAAAATGTTACAATCAACGAAAATATTTGTAATAAATAATAGATTATATAATATTAAAGGTAAAGTAACAAAACTAGAGCAGTTATCATATTTTAATATAAACAATAAAATATTTAAGAATTTAATAAAAGTATTTGAAATCATATAAGTAGATTTTAAAATCTTTGTTATTGCTGGACTTACAATAATTTTTTTTAATAATTAATTTAGAAAATCATGTCAAAGGTTACTTAATAAATTTCAAAGATGGTCACATTTTTGACGTATTTGAAGGAAAATAACTTGAATTATACAAGATATATCATATAGACAGAACTTTATCTATTTACATGTTGGAATATTAATTTATTGAAAGGCTATGTTTAGCAAAAAAAGGTGATACTGGCTGAATGGAGCTCCAGTGATTAAGAAAATCTGCAGAAATAGCCCTAGCAATTCCCGGAGGACTTGGGGTATCAAATTTTAAAGGAAATGGATCATACTTGCCTATAAAAGGTTTTATTAATGTTAAAATATAGTTATTTAAATTTTTCCAAATTATTTCTTCCATCAAATGATTTTTTTTTTCATGTAAATTAAGAAACTTAACTTCTGATATTACCTCCAAGCAATCAGCTGCTGAAGCCAATCTATGATCTTGAGAGCTCAGAAATAAACCACGGACACCATCAATTATATAGAATGTGAAAGATTTATATCGGTGGTGGGAGTATTCAGAATTTATTTTGTTTAGTGCAGCCTTTTGTTTCTCTCTCATTATAGTCAGTTCAGTATTTTTGTTTTTCTCACTTGATTGTTGAGCTTCACTAGTCTTGCCACTTGATATTGTTGCAGCACAATATTTTGATTTAAGAATGATAATTGACATAATTATATCAATGATAATATTGCTGATTTGAAGAAGAGTTGACATTGATATATCACGGGTTTGAAGTGCAGTGGGACCAACTTCTAAGCCATCAGAAATCGGACTCTTCAGATTTGAAAGGTGAGCTAGAAGCTGAAGACCACGTTCAATTGGACAATCTGAGTTAATGTTTTGATGTGATGGAAGCTGGCTGAATTCATGTGCGGTCAGATAAAGTGAAGATGATATAAGAGATACCCATGAAGAACGGCAGTGGTCACTTGGGATCATTAATCTCATGAGCATTCGAATAAGATTGGATTCAGGGTGATCTGTTTTCTTTGTTGAGGAAAGAATTTCAGTATTTAAACCATCAGGATCACATAAATCTTCCATTTTTTTGAAATCAATATTATCGAGTACCCATAGCTGTGAGCTATCAATCTCTAAAAAAATATTTGCTACAAAAGGAAAAAAAAATAAGTAAAAGAACAAAAGTCAAGACTAAAAATTATGGTAACTTACATAACTCAGTAAGTTTTGAAAGCCAATCTTCTCCACAAGATTTTTCCCAATGAAAAGTAAACATTGGAATATTTGACATGGGTTCTTGGGAATAAGTAGAAGAGCGTAATTCGAGGAGAGTAAAAATTTCCAACCACGACCTGAGGACCTTTGCCGTGCTGATTCTACCTTTATAAAAATTATGAATTTTACAGAATTCCTCCTGCAAATCAGATTCTTTTAGAACTGAGGGTGAATAAGTTAGAGGTTTTTTCGATATCTTGATTGGAGTTGATTTCATTGGTAGAGAAGCTTTCAGAATGGTCAAAGTAGGTAATTTAGGAGGTGATGGGTATTGCTTCTTAGAAATGAAGGAATTTGGTGATGAGCTGTTTGAATCATCATCTTTATCAAACATATCAACATGTCTTGAAGAAGATTTTAAACTTTGCTTTTTTTGATGAACAAGCATAGCTTCATATTCTGATAGTTGATCATCGCTATTTTCATTGCTCTTTTCATCATCTTCATCAGGGAGAGGGCGTTTATGGATGGAACAATCTACAGCAGGTGAGTTTCTGGTACAAAATATCAAAAGAAAGATAAAAAGTACAATATGTAAGCAATAAAAGAGATATATGATTGAATTTTAAAGATAAAAGAATAACAATAAAAAAAAAAGGAAACAAGAATATACTCATTATCAAAACCTTTGCTTTTTTTTTGAGATTTATTATTTGATACATCAGAAAATTCATTAGCAGAAGCCGGTTTAATACGTCGAACAAAAGAGGAGCCTTGGGATAATCTCTTTTTCTTGGAGCGGATAACAGGTGTTTCAAGATTTTCCTTAGAAGTTGAAGCATGAGTTGAAGCTGATGGTTCATCTGTCTCATCATCATCCCTAATGACAATGACTTCATCAGGAGGAATCATACCCTCCTCATAAGCTACAAATATATATGAAGAAAAAAAAATATTAATAATCTTATCTACTAATTTAAAAGGAGACAAAAAAGGTGATGAACATACATTTTTCAAGGCTTTTCACATATTGGAGTAATTCATTACAAGGGTTAGATAAATATGAAGGAGAAGGATTATTGTTAAGGATCTTGACAAGCTCTTCTGTTTTATCTCTAGCCAATTCAAGTAAATTGCGATACTGAACTCTTGTTATTTCCTGCCTCTCATTGCTAAGTACAGGAGGGTTAGGTGCCATGCCATGTGGCAGACATGGTGCAAGCTCAAAAGCTTCAAAGCGAGTATCAATCAGAGAGTGGGATGAAACACATTTGGGTGCTGGAAAATCAAATTTTTGAAAAAAAAATATATAGAACATAAGTGAAATATATAAATTAAGAGAGAGGAACATGATATACATACAAAGTGGAGGTGTAGGATTTTGTATACTAGACATATTGATTAATGAATATTAAAAAAAAGTATTCGATATCAAAAAATTATGATGTAATATGATGAAAAATTATAAGAAACTCTATTCTAGAAAATTGAAGTTGATATTTTAATAGTATAAAAAATTGAATAAGATTGAAATTAAAGTGAGGATGAAAGAAACAGAAAACATAAAGAGGGGGATTTTATATTATTTGAGCTTTTTTTAACATGTATTATTCATAGTGGGGTAAACTGAGTAACATGCTAAATCACAATCTGTTTATATTGAAGCGAAATTTGTTGTAGCTAACAGAAAATACTAGTAATTCTTTGGGGACTTTTAGTGTGAAAAACAAATAATAACAAATTTATATCCCATATTCAAATTGCCACGGGTAAATACAAAATTTTTTAAATTAGAATTTACTCCTAAACAATGGAGATACACTTAATTAGTATATTATATGAAAAAAAAGGATAATCCTTTATGAATATTTGTTAAATTTAATTTCAGATGACAATGCGAGATTCACATATATACTGATATGCCTCATCAAACAAGAAATGAATTATAAATATAAAATTGGTAACATTAGAATTTAAGATAAGAATTTGTTTTTTAAGTGACAGGAGGAGTGTCAGGCTAGGGTGTGGGCACCGTGACCAAACCTTTGATAAACTTGGATACAACTAAGGAAAAAAAAAAATTGAATAGTTTTATTTTGCAATATATCTTAGTCTGCACAAGATATTGCATTGTTGTCCCTAACTATACCAAAATTGTTACTTTTCAAAAGTTATAGGACTACTAAGTTGATAAAATATTATTATGAATCACCCAATGAAATACCTTAAGCAACATTCAAAATTATTAAAATATTAATATTCAATTTGAGATTTGGATTAGCTAATTTTTCACAACTTACCACAGTTTTGATTAATATAATAAAACTTGAAAAAAATTGTTGAGATAACCTAGAAATGGGTGCAAGAAAATGATGAAACATATGACTTGAAACTTAACTCATACACTATTGATAAACTTCATGGATCCTGATTAATTTCTATCGAAATTAATTTTGAGACTAGCATATTGAATTTTAGCTATGACCAAGTACTGTAAGTGCCATGGTTTGTATTCAATATATTGGTGTTGAAATTAATTTTGATAGGAATCAACAAGTATCAGATGGCACCATGCATGAAACACTGACAGAAACCATCAAATTTATGAGGCAATGAACCTCATAATTTCGATCAAAATTAATATAGACCCCTGCATATTGAATACAAGCCATTTCACATGGACTACACAGACATAGATAAAATTCAACATGCATGGCTTAATATTAATTTTGATCGAAATTAACCAAGGCATTAAAACATCAATTTTTATATGGTGTACTTGATCAAACCAGTTTATCTAACTGCTTAGCTTACCTATACTTATAGGAATTTTATGAATAGTCCATGTCCATATTAATTTCAATCAAAATTAATGTTGACTAATACATAATGAATACATGCTATGCCACTTACACTTTCCAGGCATAGCTACCATTAAATATGCCAGTATCAAAAATTAATTTCGATCGAAATTAATGAGCATGATAATCATGAATTTCTGGAGTCAACTGCTTATTTTTATGCATGGTGCCTTGCCAACATTAATTTCGATCGAAATTACTTTTGATACTGGCATATTGCATGTATATATGCCTGGAAAGTGTAAGTGGCATAGTGTGTATTCATTATGTATTGGTCAACATTAATTTTGATCGAATTTAATGTTGACATTTGCATATTGAACCCAAGCCAGAAAACAACCCAGAAGATTCTTCATAAAACTTCCCATTAATTTCGATTGAAATTAAGGCTGACCATATACATATTGAATGGTAGTTATATCTGGTCTGAGTAAGTGGAGATTACTTATATTCAATATGTATTGGTCAACATTAATTTTGATCAAAATTAATGAGCATTTTGATCATGAACTTTTTCAGTCAGTTAGTTGTTTCAATGCATAATGGCATTCCAACATTAATTTTGATCAAAATTAATGTTGAAATGATATAATGCTTTTTTGCATGACATGTAAAGGACGGCAATTATTTTTAAGTATTGAAATTTACTATACATGTTGAGGGTAAATATAAAATTTACATATCCATATTAATTTCTATAAAAATTAATGTTGACCAATACATAATAAATAGTAAATATGCCTGGCTAGTGTAAGTGGCATAGCTTTTTTTCAATCTGCACTTGGCAACATTAATTTCGATCGAAATTAAGGTTCATGATTATCATCAATTTATTCAGTCAGTTGCTTACTGTTATGCATGGTAACATGTCAACATTAATTTTAATAAAAATTGAATTTGACATGCTACCAAGCATTTTTATGTAAGATGAAAAGTAGGGCACTCTATTGTTAAGTAAACACATTACAATGCATATTGAGCATGTAAATATCATTTACACATTAATATTAATTTCAATCAAAATTAATGTTGACCAATAAACATTGAACACAAGCTTTACAACTTACACACACCAGATATAACTACCATTCAATATGTATATGGTGCTCACTAATTTCGATCAAAATTAATGAGCAGTTTTATGAAGAATTTTTTGGGTCGTTTGCTGGTTTGGGTTCAATATGAAAATGTCAATATTAAATTCTATTGAAATTAATGTTGACCAATAAGTAATGAATACACACTATGCCACTTACACTTTCCAGGAATAGACACCATGCAATATGCCAGTATCAAAAGTAATTTCGATCGAAATTAATGTTGGCAAGGAACCATGCATAAAAATAAGCAGTTGACTCCAGAAATTCATGATTATCATGCTCATTAATTTCGATCGAAATTAATTTTTGATACTGGCATATTTAATGGTAGCAATGCCTGGCAAGTATAAGTGGCATAGCGTGTATTCACTATGTATTGGTCAACATTAAATTCAATTGAAATTAATATGGATACATAAATGTGACATAAAGAGGTATGGACCATCAATTTGTTGAAAATACATTTTTATATCTCATACACACCACGCAATATGGGGGGCGGACTTGCTAGCAAGTCCGCAACCTTGAACCCTAATTCATATCTTTTTGAGCACACATTGAGGAAGTGATGAAACCATCATGAAGAAGTATTGAATTTACTTTGAACACAAATGGGGCTACAAGGGCTGGAAAGGCTGGAGAGAGGGGTGAGGAAGGGTGTATGGGGTAGCGAAAAGGTTGGAAAAGAGTTGGAAGGGAAGATTAAGGGTTCCGAGGCATTTTAAATGAAGAAAAGGGTCTGGGAGAGGTTGAGACGGGTGAAATGGGGATCAAAAGAGGATGGCATACAATGGGGCTGGGAGGATAGCGAAAGGCATGGGAAGGGAAGACAAGCATGTGTTGATAGAATTGAAAGGGATGGAGATTGGTGCAAACAGAGTGTGAAAATAGGAGGATGAACTCTGTTCTTCGGGCGAAGAACAGAGTTCACTTCCATAAAATATTAGCTGAAACAAAACAGAGTGTGAAAATAGGAGGATGAACTCTGTTCTTTGGGTGAAGAACAGAGTTCACTTCCATAAAATAGTAGCTGAAACATAGTTTTCAATTCTGTAAAAACAGTTGTAGGTAATAGAAAAAGTCACTGATCTTCAAAAAATACTTTGCATTGAGTAGACTCATGGAATGATTTTTTCTGGCTTCCATTCAGTTATCCTCACACTTTCACTATGTTTTCAATATAGATCCATTGTTATTTGTGTGATACTTCAAGTGAAAGTTCAGTATTACTTCAGTCTGAGTTCCATCTGATTTCCATCTGACTTCAAGTTGCGGACTTGCTAGCAAGTCCTCCCCCTATATTGCGTGGTGACATTATTTGTTTTTCTTAAATAAAATGTTACTCTCTCTCATATCACTTTATAACATTTACCAAGCTGCTTTGAAAAAAAACAGAATACATAAAATTAAATATAAGATAGCTATATTACACAGAAGATCACCGTTATACCTAAGTTATGATGATGTTGATGCTCTATTAATTGATTCCCGAATCTTTACCAGATCAATATCAGCTCCAACCCCAAGTGACTCACGTTCATTCACAGATAATCCTTGCAAAAATGTTGCTGAATAGCAATTCTTGGGGAGGTATTTGGGAACATTGAATATACCATTTTGTGCAACTGTCCTTTCTGATGACCGTGAATATGTTTTTAATGATGATTTTTTTTGAGCTGGTGTATGGGCTAAGTCCTTTGTCATCTTATCCATTTTTTTAAACAAATCATTGAGTTCAGGATTTCGCCATCCAGGAATAGCTCGGATAGGTGCAGTTGGGGGTGGTGCTGGGCCTTCCTCGATATCAGAGATGCACCTAGTATCATGAAAAAGCACAACAAAACCTGGCACATCACTGCAGAGATCTCTTGCTAACTTGTAGCGTGCACTAGCAATCTGAATTCCAACTAAATCAGCTTCATAATAACACAAAGCAAAGTAAAATTAAAAACTTACCTTGGTCCGATAACGTTTTACTTGTGCCCTTGCCCTCTTTTCAATCTTTTCTCTTGCTACCCTTTCTTCTTCTTGCCCAAACAACCTTATCATCTCCTTCCCCTTATTAACTACCCATTTCTCAATAACACATTGAGTGAACTGAAGCTTTGACTGATCGATTGTATTCAAGGTGGTGAGCCATCTGGTACAGTGGTCGCATACTATGCTTCCCATGACTTGATTCCAAGTTGATTCTGAAAAATCACGGCAAGTCCAATCAAACGCGAATTTCCGAAAACCTTTTTCTTGCAATTCACGCTCTAAGTTTCTTTTGACAGAAAGTGGGATCGGTGCTCCTCCTTTTAGTCCTCGAGGCTCAGGTGCTGGAAAAAATTCGGGTAGTCGAATTTTGGATCGCAAGAAGGCTATAGAATTGGTTATCAGAAATTGTCGATCAGCTGCAGAATTAGCACGGTTAGAAGATTGGACTTGGGTTAGGACAGTTTAAATGGTTTTTAGTTTGAATTGGCTCCAATCTTTCCAATTTTCAATCTCCAAAGGTGTTGGGCTCGCAGGATATTTTGATATTTGTGTTGGTCCCCCAAGACAATACTTCAGAAAGTGGTAAATATTTCTATTTAGACTGTCCGAGCTCCTGGGAACATCATTCCTTCTAACTAAGCCTCTTAGAGCCCTTAAACCCCGTTCTCGCTCATGAGACTCTGCTGAATTGAGTCTGTGGTAATCACTGATACCCATAATGATTGAGGGATTCACTAACAATTCAAATAAGTTAATTAAATTGGTTATTTTTCAATAAAAGAATACACTACAAATTTGACTTACCTGCTCCACTTGTGCTTGCTCCTTGGTTAGGCTGAGCAGATGATGATTGGTCTCCGAAAAATTCCCTCAATACTTCACTAGCCCAATCTCTTCCTAGCTGATCAGCTTGCTGATCAGCACTTTCAGAAGCAGAAGGATGATTGGGATTAAAATTTCTCGGTTCTGAAAGAGACTCTTGGCCTGGATTGGGATTAGGTGGTGGGTTAGGATTAGGTGGTACAGATTGAGATGCATCTGGAGGTGGATCAGCAGAGGGTGGTGGAGGAGTATTTCCAGTATTAGTATGTTAAGGCGGAAAACAATCAGAATCGGTTGGGTCAACAGACATCCCTTAAAAATTATCATCCATAATGAACTGTAATAAAATAAAATAAAATAAAAATAATCAGTTGTTAAAATTTATACCTATCAAAGCTAAAGTAAAAAAAGATACTATGTATATAGTCTTGTAAACGTGTATGTTCTCTTGTCGAAAAATAAAGTGAATAATATATAGCTATCAGCTAAAGTTGGAAGGTCAAACTATTTATAGTAGATGAATGAGCAAGAAGATCATTCATTAAGTAAAAATTTTATCATATTTCTCATTATCATGATTTTATTTCTTTCATTCTTACATTTAAGATAAAAATGACTCATTGAAAGCATGGGTTCTCTTGCAATAAAAGCAACCAAAGTAATTGTTCACTGGTTTATGATAAGGTAAGTTGGATGCATTGCATTTTTTAATCGAGCATTGAATTATTTCTTTCACCATTTACAAATATCACCAATCCTACAAATTTCCCCAATCCCAAATTAACACAAAGATGTTAGTCAACAGAAAATAAATTTGATTAATTTTTTCACTCACTACTGTCTGCAGTCCAATGGCAGTGACAACCTGGTCTTTGATTCCAAACATTCCTTTTTTGTGCTCGACAGTAGCTGCATGTCCAATTATTGCATCTTTCTTAATCACAATTTGAGTTGCTTTGGCTACTCTTACTAACCGACAATGCACTTGTGGGAAAAGCTCATAGGGATCCTTTGATGTTTCTTCTGGACGGAGCTCTTTGAAAGGACTTACTATTAAATATATTTGATCAATCTCTTCCTTTGATCTGAAAAGATCATCAATTTGCCCAAACTGGCTATCTTTTCCATAGTAGAATTCAATTGTTGAATTAGCAATGTGTCGATGGTAACTAGTAAACCTCTTTCCATGTATCAATATGCTTGCTACATTTTCAACTACCCGTTCCCCACTTTTCTCCGATGGTGTCAAAGCCCGTCTTGAAGTTTCTTTTCCCATTCTTGCCCTTACCCATTTAGTAAATAATGCCATACTTAGATGGATCCATTTGTTTTGTTTATCGAGATCAATATGGATTTTTTTAGTCTCACATTGATCATTATCTTCAGCTTCACCAAGATCTAATACCCTAGACTTCCGATACCAATGTTTGAGCATTGTTAGCGGTATCTCTCCTGTGGTAAATATTAATAAATTAGCACAGCTGAGTTTTTAAATCATTTCTTACAAACATTACATACGTGGATGGTGATTGTTTGGAATTTCAGATAATATATGATTCACCCGCTCTCCAGACCAAGTAGCTGTACCTGATGGTGGACCAAGACGCTTTATCATTTCAGGATAATGTTGAGTGATATGCAGATTTGGCTTTGCATTAATATTCTTCCAACCCTCTTCAAGGCACTCACGATACTCTAACAGAAATTGATCTAGATCTTTAAGCTCATTAGTCTGTATATTTTTTAATGTCAAAAAATTGGTGATCGAGCATAATGTTACAAGTGACTTGAGAAGATAATATTCTCTTGGTTTATCAGCTGAGGAAGCTGAAGATTCAGATTCTTTAAATTTTTCAAACCAAAGGGGTATAAGTGACAAAGGGAAGTAGAGAGTATACAGCATGTGCCATTCTGCTGCCTTGAGGGATCCTGCCTTTTTAGATCCTACTGATTTTGGAACTCGTGTTAGCCAGGAAGGTCTTCTTACTTGATCAATCATCTTCCATACAACCTGTAGCTCTGCTGCTGTGATTCGTGGATTACTACTACCTTCATTTTCTTTCTCCTTACCTTTCCTTTTATTTTCTTCATCTCTAGCTGTCTCATTTGATGAGTGAGATCCTTCACTCTGTGATATGCTAATGCTTCTTTGCCTTAAGTTATACAATGAATTCCTACTGTCACTTCTTTGAGACTGTACTGAGGCCACATCACTATATGGAGGAATAAATTTGGAGCTGGATGACCTACTCTGGCTTCTTGATCGATTTGTTCCCAATCCTTCATTATCTAGTCCATGATGACTTGATGACTGTCTTGAACTCGTACGTCTTTGCTGCTTGTGCTGTCTCGTGTGTCCTGTATCATCATCATCATTATTCGTGGTGCTTAAGCTACTTCTACGTTTTTTCGAATGTTTGTGCAGTGAAGTATCAGAAAAGAAATCATCATCTTCTTCTCTTACATGCCAATTTTTATCCTTTTCCAGCTTTCTTTCTAGATCTTTTGCTGCATTTTGGATTTGAAAATAGCTTAGACTGTGATCTTTTAGGTTGCCAAGCATATGTGAATGCATAACATCAATTGAGCAATATTCAGTTGGACGCCAATATTCAAGGTTATTCAGCTCACTCCATCGTACCCCATGATTTTGAACAATTGATACACGCTCCCAATGTGACTTAGAATTTTTCCACTTTGTTGCCCAGCACATATGATCCTCATGATTCCGTAATGAAAAATTTCCCACATTCTTTTCACTAATTTCATCTTTAGAGATATTACAGAAAGAGCAGAACATTTTTGCAGAGTGACTCGAAAAGCCAGCCAATTTTCGTATTGCAGGAATGTCACCTATCAAAGAGAACAATGCAACTCTTAATTTCCGGCCTCGTGGATAAAGATGTGTCTTTTCAATCAATATACCATCCCATAGAGTTTGTAGATCATTAACCAGTGGTTTTAGAAGGTGATTAAGCTGTTCACTTGTGGGTTCTGTTGGTCCGGGTATAATCACTACGCAATATAGGGGGTGGACTTGCTAGCAAGTCCTCAACCTGAACTCAGATGGAACTCAGATGGAACTCAGACTGAACTCAGACTGAACCCATACTGAACTCTACTTGAACACCCACCTAAAACTGTTCTGCTGAGTGGTGTTCATCCCTGATTGTATGGTTCCTTTATCAATAGCTCAATGTGTGTTCAATCTATGGTGAGTTTGGGTCCAAGGTTGCGGACTTGCTAGCAAGTCCGCCCCCCATATTGTGTGGTGAATAGAATACAAAAAAAGATTTTCCATTTTGTATCTATCTTCTTGAGGTAGGTTCATACACACCATCATAATATTGCCTACAGACTTCTGATGACCTCCAATCCTATTGCCACCAGGCCTAAACCAGTAGACATATAAAGTAAACATTAAGTTGCCTGAAATTAACGTATATTCATCATCATTGCTATCCAGAGCTGGAGTGGTTATGGGAAAGTTTTTCCAAATTGAACCATCACAAACATCCTTCATCAAATCACACTCTACATGTTCTGCCACAGGGGTTTTCTTCTCAATCAGAAGCTCAAATTTGAACAGTTTGATCTTTTCCTTAAGCCAGTCGATAAAAGAATGGTGATGAAATGTTTTAAGAGATAAGTATTTTACATGTTCTTGATGTTCCTCCATCAAATACAGCCTTTCATCACATTTAACTGCAATTTGTCCTGCTCCAAACATTTTTAAATAGCGCTTTGATGATGAAAGAAACGGTTGATTGCAACATAGTATAGATGGTTGAGATTCAGAGTTATACTCATAAAGAGCAAAGCATTTAGGACAGCATGTTTTAGTGAAAAATGATTGATTGAGCTTTAATCGACTAAAAACTGTATCTATCGAGCGTGGGACCAGGCGGACAATGCTATCAGAATCCAGTATTCCACTATCACCTAGAAGTTTGAGCTTCTTAATTTCTTCATCCAAAAATTGAGTACAACCTTCTTTGCTCAAATGATGAATCAGAGAAAGCTTTGCTGCCTGCCACATAATTATTTGGCTATACCGTTCCCCAAGATTTGAGTTTCTAGAGACTGTTGAAGATACTTCTGCCCCCAATAGCAACTGCCCCTATGTAATAAATCATTGAAACATCATAAACACTTTAATTCTCACATTGAACTATAGATATACAGCTTACTGTTTCTGTGGAGCGGGAACTTCCAATGTTAAGTGGATTGTTGGAAGAAATAACCATCTGGGCCTTCCTATTTCTTTCCTCTTGATGTTTTGCATAAGAATTAGAGCTTTTGAAAGCCATACCAACTTCAAAGGACCCAGAAGAAGTTTGATACTTTCTATTGACACATCCAAGATCTTGACATTGACATACATGAAAAAATGGAGGCATTGTAATTGTGATAATTGTAGGAATAAGTTAGCTATTCGAAGTTACCGATTGAAGGTATTCCTTTTTTTGAAAGGCACTAGCTAATATAAGCTACATTTTTTTATCAAAAGAATATGATGGAATATGTGTTGAAATTATTTAAGTTTAAATGTTTAATTTTTAATCGGATAAATTATATATTAATTTAAAGTTATGCAGTCTACTTTATTTGTATTCTGTATACTCTCTGCATTTGTACAACAATGCATGCATGTTTATCAGAATATTTTCTATCATAGAAAAAATTCTGTTGTACGCACAAGCATCTTAATTATTTTTCTATCAAATGCCTTCTGAGTTATATCTAACTACCCTATAATTATTTGATTTTGATAAAAATTCTTAGTTATGGACTATAAGAAAAGTAATCCATATTTTTAACATAATTATTTAAAAAATTACCCCAAAAATCAAAGTTAAACCCAAAAATAAGTTTAATATTTTGTAAAAAACAATCACAAACATATTTCTTTCAACTTGAAAATTGGTCTGTACTAGGTAGAATTTTCTATAAAGAAAAAATCAAAAATACTCAAATAATAGATGCTACAAAAGTGTAAACCTTAAAGAATTACATAAAAGCTGAAACCTTGTATAACTTTTCATACATAAATGCGATGAAGTGACACTCTAGTCTATTTATTCAGGTTGAAAAAAATTACTCAAAAGAATATGTATTACTATCATATTGGACCAAAAATAATTTTTTGGTAATCAAAAAATGAACATAGCCTCACATTTAACAAATTATTTTTGTGGAAGAATTTTTTGAAAAGAAAAAAAAATCCGTTTCTTAAATGAGTCTGCTTTTATCACATAATCATTCTCTTTATTTTATACCATTCCTTTTGAGTTCAAGTTGCATATAAAAAAATAATTTATGCATATTATAATTCCATAAAGTCGAAATATTTCTTATTCTTAATTTTTGTGATATTTCTCCTTAAATCAACTTTGATCATAAAGTTTTGGAGCTCAACAATTTATCCTTCCTCTTTGTTTAATTTAATTGAACACTTTCTTAATCTAATTATTTATGAACCCTAGTAGCTCTTACTTTCCTCATGGAAACCTGCCCACAAACACAAGAACACTTAATAGAATTTTTAATGAGACTTTGCCTCCATTCAACTCTCACTTTTGTAGATCTATACACAATTTTTGTCGTTCACTTTTGGATATGTCACCAGAATCAAATGGATGGAAACAAAACCCTACTGAAGAGCAATTAGACAGATTTTCATCATTCGACATGAATTCTTGCAACATTGCCTTTGAACTACCTCATCCAGAATCAAATTCAGCGGTTTCAGAAAAGTTTCCACCAATTTTCCGTGAATCTTTTATTGAGCACCTTCGCATGTGTGGTTTCCCAGGATCAACTTTCGCTTGGAACCTAGATTGGTTTGACAAATGGAACCAGGTCTTGGCAAATATTCTCATTAAACACTGGGACAATGCCTTAAAAACCAATAATTTGATTGCATATCCAATTGACTCAACTCAAATTAGCTTCTCAAATCAAATAGGAGTTCTTCACCGTTGGTTTTTAGGTCATGCTGATAGATTAAGACTTGGGAAGGATTCTCATAGCTCTCAAGAAATAATCAAAGTGAGAAAGAATAAATATAGAATAAAAAAAAAGTATGAAAATCCCTTTTTTTTCAACCGTTTTTATTTATGACCTTTATTTCAAATAACAAAGATTCTTAGAATTCAGTTAACCGAACTAAACTTCTTAAACAACTTCCACATTGTGAAACTTATCACAACCTTTTCACAAACATCAAATGTTGTTCAGACACCGAAATTGATAATGATGGATCGTTAAGACGTATCTTAATGCAATGGAGGTCTGAAGATTTTTCTAAAGTTGCACAATATCTTGACCAACAACACTTTGATATTCGAGATAATTCAACCTACTCTGGCAGTGTGCTAAAGGACTTGGCCTTGTACAAAAGAATCAGTTTGGTTTCAACATTATCCCCTAACCTTAATCCTTCTCATGTCCCCCGGGGTTTGCCGAATGACTGTTATTCTCCCTTATATCTTGCATCTCTAAATCCTCAACAACTCAGACTTTTAAATCCTCAAAATCCCATAAATTTACCTGCTCTCCTTGAAATTCTTTCTTCCTCTAATGTGAGTGATTGACAAACTCCCTTAATAATACGTTTGCACACTCATACTCCTCATTTCCACTGTTTGGGACACTTAGCCTTGAAAACAAAAACATAATTTTAATGATTACTATTATCATTAAAATTTATAGAAATGAAATTTGGCTTACATTGTTAGCTCCATTTTTTTCCTTTGAATCTTATACATGCTGAATTCTATACTTCCTTGTACAAAATAATTCAAAACATTTACTTCATTTTGCTGCCCCATTCTATAACGCCGATCAACAGCCTGTTGCTCAACTGCTGGATTCCAATTTGGCTCCTATTTCAACATTGAACATATAAAAAATTTAATATTTTTGTTCTTAATATGAAATAAAAGACATTGAGCTCACCATTATATATACATTTTGAGCACACCTGAGATCTATACCCACTCCTGCAGCCTGAATCGTTCCAACCAAAACTTGGCAATTTTTATTAAAATGGAATTCATGCATATTTTTGTCTCGCTTTGTCCGGCTGAGTTCACCCGTAAGCTGGGTATACCTAATATTGTGGTCATCTAAAGCCATTTTTATTCTATTTTGAAATATTAGAAAATTGTTTTTAATAAGCCAACACAATTTTGTAAAACAATTCATTATAGAATCACTTACATCTGCAAAAAGTCTGCAAAGTTGGAGAATATAACAGCTTTTGGAAAATTTATATCCCTTTCACCAGACAAAAAGTTTTTTAAGTGGCCTATAAGATGACAAATCTTTGCGGAATGCTGCCAGGTGAAATCAAAAGTTGGAGTTTCATCCAGATTTTCGTAGATTGGATGGTTGCAGAATTTTCTTAAAATCATCAGCTCTCTTAGAAACTCAGATGAGTCCCAAGGGAAGTCAGTGCTTCTGGAGGGCCCATATCGCTCAGTGAATCCTTCTTGAAGCACATCAAGTTTAGAACTCCATGGATCTGCTAATTGAACCAATATCCCCCTTTGAATCTTTTTTGGAAGAGACAAAATTGCATCCTTTGTTCTACGTAGGCTTATGACTTTCATTAAGTGATTGATTGATTTAATAGAATTAGCCTTTCCTTTTTGCAAACCTGGAAAAAGGAAATTCTTCCATAACCAGTCTTCTTGCCACTTTTCGATTCTAAGAAAAAATATGAGACTTTGAAGGTCAGTGGGCCTGTTCTGAAGTGGAGTTCCAGTCAAGCATAGTCGGTGTTGGTATTCCAAGTCAAATATTGTTTGAGCCCTCTGCGAGTAAGGATTTTTAATGTAACTAAAAGAATATTTATAAAAATTGATAATAAAAATTAAGTTTTAAGTTTTAGATATAGAAATGGGCACTAACTGAGCTTCATCTAAAACAACTCTATACCAAAAGAGCATTTGAGTCACCGGTATCTTTTTTTGGCTTTGATTTTTTGACATCGTTGGGCTAGCTATTTCATAGGTCGTTAAAACAATAGCAGTGTCCTGTAGCTCATTGACATTAGTATTTTGACAATCCTTCCCATAAAGAACCTTGAAAGGAAGTGCATTATCTTCAAAGTGCACACTTATTTCATTGATCCAATTCGATAGTGTTGCCAGGGGGCATATAATCAGTGTGGCTGAACTCCGATTAATACCTTCTTGATTTTCTGATACCTGGAATTGTCTTGCTTCACCTTGAGTTGCACTTATAAGAGAAAGAGTTGAAAGTGTCTTTCCCAAACCCATATCATCAGCAAGTATTGACCCGTTTCCTTCAGGCGGCAATTGATTGTTAGGAAACTGATCTTTATAGTCATCGAATCCAGTTCTAAGTCAATGGTTGTCCTGGTGCCTCCACATGATATCCAACTTTTCCTTTAACATTTGTTCATTGTCAATCATAAAATTTATTGCTTGAAGTTGATGTGTTTTGAGAACTGTTTTGATTCCTCGGATAAGTTGATCAGCTTTCCAATCTTGAGTACTCTGAGATATTTGGAAAGAGCCTTCAAAAATTACATGCGGGATATTAAAAAAGATAGTGGAGTCGTAGTTCAGGATTGGACATAAATCGATTTGTGCAGAAGAAAATGCTTCTTTAGCAAGACTGATTAGTGTACTTGAAGAAAAGAGGCATCCCCAAAGTTGATACTGATTACCAAAAACTGGAACCAAGTAAGCATGAAAATAGAAAGGCTTCATAGGATTCAAGGCACTTCTTTGGTTTAAATGGTGAGATCCAGAGCCAATGTCACCCAATAGTGGTCCAATGTGCTGACTCTGCACTTGAGAAAGATTACCAACAAGGGTTGGTTTTCTTTCTTCAAATAGTCCAAAAATATGAACATTCGAATGGCCTCGCTGTAAAATCGTGGGGGTCGGTGAGTTTTGAAATCTTGAAATTACATTCATATAAATTTGATTGATTGTTATTGAGAACTGTCCAACACATCTGAGAATTGACATATTAAGTAAGAATAGTATCTGAAGATAGTGGTTGTTAAAAGATGAATTGAAGCAAAAAATGAAGAATCAGTTTTGAATAAAACGACAAAATAACTTTTTAGCATATGCTATGCTAAGCTCATAATTCTTTCACATGTATTATTATTATCTTTTTAATAAATATTGGAAGTAAATCAATGATAACTGAAATGAATAATATGTCTTAAAAATAAATCTTGAGCCTATAGAGTAAATTTTGGTTTGTGGAGGAAGAAAAATTTTCTCAATAAAAATGTGCATTATTGTTACATTATAATCACAAAATAGAATAATTTCACTCTTATTACACTTATTTATGTTTCTGTCTAATAGTAAAATGCTTTAGATGTCAGTTCAAAATCCAAATTGAAACTACTACCTAGAACGATATCTTGATACTAACATACTTTTTGTAAGTCTTTGGAAAGACACTTATGGTGATCTCAATAATATTAAAATTGATTTGAATTGTATGTTTTATCAAATATCTATGTAGTCTAGTGTAATAATTGAGATACTACAGTTTAACCTTCTGTTACCAACTTGGCAAGAAAATATATGTAGATATTCTTAGAACGAATATCAAATTTTGCTTTCCACAAGATGGGAAAGTGAATATTATGATATGTTAAGTGATATGTTCAAGCTTTGCTCAATCTGTGCTCAGCTCAAAATCAAAGTAATCACCAAGCTCCAAGAAACCTGTGATTGAGTTTGGTTGAACCTAGGTCTAACTGATTACCAAATCTTTGTCCAATTAATTTAAATCTGGTTTCACAATGAACTCCCAACAGCCTTCCAACAGCTTTCCAACCACTTCCCAACATTTTTAAATGAGGGGTATTGCTAGCAATACCCCCCCAAATTTTCTGTGGTGTATATACCCAATTATTCAAAAAAAATTCTGCCACATTTTTGGCAGTTAAATTAATAAGAGGCACTGCCTCTACCCAACCAGATAAATCATCTCTGGCCACAATTAAATATTTATACCGTCCCTCTTTTATATGAACGGCATCTAAACTAACTCTCGCAAAGAGCGTATATTCACCGGTCGCGCGTCCAGGTTCTTTTGGCCTTAAATAACTTCGTCTTTGACATTCTTCGCATGACTGAACCCACTGTTTAACAGCCATCTTCATGGCAGGCCACCAAAATCGATCAGAAATTCTTCTAAACGTTTCTCCAACACCTCTATGCCCGAGATCTTCATACAGTGATTTCAAAACTAATTCTTGCCCCTTCTGTTGAGTTATAACTACTTGATGATTTGGATACCTCCTCCTCATTAAACGTCGACCAGATAGGTAAAACGTAGATGACTTCCTCTTGATAGCCACCCATTCATTGTCTTCACAATCTTCTGGCCTCTCTAAAGTCAACAAATATTTGACTAACAAAAAATAAAAACCAGTCTGACCCCAGACTTCATCTTGAAAATCGATTAATATAACATCAATAGGAACTTCTCTATCACCAATATCACCTGCACATGAATGAGCCAATAATCGTTGACCCCTAAATAAATCTTTAATCGAGCTATGTCGACGTTTTTCTTCTGAACCTTTGGATCCTTCGAAAACCGTATTTGAAAATACCTCTTTCTCTTTATCCACCTTTTTATTTAAATTCTCTAATTCTCCAACATATACACCATTCCTTAAATTACTACTATCCCACACTACCAATCCATCTTCCTCTACATACACCACATCTTCTTCTACCTCCTTTCTACCGAATTTATCTACACCTTTTCCAACACCTTTATTAACATAAAAACTATTTTCCAGTTTATCCTCTTGGTGGAGGTCATCATCATCATAATCTAAACACAATAGTCCTGCCAGTTTAACCTCATGGGGGAGGTATGGAAAGTCTTCAGCTCCTTTAGTGCTGGCTTTGATAATAGGTATATCTTCATCGAACTCTTCTGAGTCTGAATCTTCTTCAGTGGGTGGTCTCCTTGATAAACCATCTGGCATAGTAAAAGTTTTGCCAGGCTTATGAACTAAATCAAACGAAAAATGTTGAATAAAAGCTACCCATCTCATCATGGGTGCATTCGGTAAACTTGGGGAATTAATCATCTGGATTAACAATTTCGCATCCACTTGCAACTCAAAATGTTGCCCCCACAAAATATGCTGAAGTTTCTTCAGTATTTTTGCCACACCACATAATTCCAATTTTGGTTGAGAATATCTTGATTCGACCTCAGTAAATACTACAGATTCATACCTAACTGGCCTGATGTAACCAGCTTTATCCATCTGAGACAAAACCGCCCCAGCTGAAACCTGACTTGAATCAACTGCTAAATAAATTCTGCCAGAATCTTTTCCATAATCCAACTTGTGCAGGACTAAATACTTCCCCACAACCTCCTTCAACTTCTCAAACGCCTTCTCACACTCTTCATCCCACTCCCAGTCTGCATCCTTTCTCGTTAACCGTCTCAATGGAGCTGCCAATGAAGAAAAGTCCTTAATAAACATTCTAACATATACGCAAACGCCTAAAAACCCTCTAACTTCGGTTGTATTCTTGGGTCTTGGCCAGGACTGAATTTTGTTAACTTTCTTCTTGGACATAATTCTACCCTCTCTACATACCACATGGCCTAATATTTCTAAAGCTGGCACACAACATGAAAATTTTGAACCTGAAATAGTTAAACCAGCCTCTTCAATTCGAAACAAGATTCTTTCTAAAGTAATTGCAAACTCCCAAATGAATTTGCGTATCCCGGGATTCTCTTCCAACACCTGGTTATCATAGTCGGTTGTTGGTCCCTTAATTCCTCCATCATCTATAAAGATTCCAGCATATTGTGGAATTTCGTCTTGAAGGATCCAAGCCATCTGAGCTTGATAAACTGAAACCGAATTTGTTGCTCCTTGAGGTAATCTTGTTAACTGTAAACGTCCTAGTGGCGTATCGAATGTAATGAGAGGCCTTGAGTCCGGATGTAACTCTCTCTCATCATATCCACCCATAATATCTCCCAAACCATAACACACTCTCCCTGCAAATGCTTCAACAAACTCCTCAGCACTAGGCGGTATCCCAGCATCCTTTATTGTAACCCTATTTAATTCCCTAAGATCATGAACAACTCTAAGCTTGCCATTTGGTTTCTTGATACAAAATACAGGACTAGAATAACTTGATGTTGATTGCTCATACAGTCCAGTGCGTATCCGTTCTCTGACAACTTCAATATAGGCTTCTTTTAATGCAGCCGGAATAGGAATCGGTTTCTGCTGCCACGGTTCATGACATACCACAGGAATCTTGTAAGGCTCCCCATAGGAATGCTTCAACACACCCCTCTCCTCTTCTACAAAAGCAATGGCCTTCTCTCGCTTGACCATCACATCCAACAACAACTTCTTCTCTTCACCAGACAACCAACCATCAGGTCCAAAATTAACAACACCCAGTCTCTCAAAAGTGATTCTTGACGTCTCAGAAAATTCAGGCGGATTCTTTACCAAGGGACTTTCATAAGGATCTCTTGATAACCTTGGTCTTCTCAAGGGTGGATTTAATTCAGCAGGTAGCAGTTCATTAATAGGTCGAACTTTATTTGCTACTTTCTTATATTTGGCTGCGTCCACATCTAAATAAACTTGAGGTAAAACATCGCCATTAAAACGTTCATCAAATGAATCTTCTTCATTGTCAGAATCGGAATAAGACAAATTAGAAAAATATTTTATTTCATTTTTAAATTTTACCCTTTTTTCCTTTCCCTCATCTAATTTATAAACAGATTTTCCAACACCTTTGCTTCCCTTATCCAACAGTAAATCACACGTAAAGAAAGTTGGCAGTTTAACCTCTTGCTGGAGAACCGGAAATGAATTTTCACAAAAATTATTTTTTTTGTGTTTTAATTATACTGAGATATTTTATTGGATTTTGATAAGATTTTCGAAGTTTACCCTCTTGCTGGAGGTCCGTGATAGAAGGAGATACTTGCAGTTTAACCTCTTGCTGGAGGTAATCAAACATACCCTTCCAATTTTTATCCAACCTAATTTGGCCCATTTTGCCTTTTTCACCGTTTTTAAATTTAATAGAAAAACCGGGTAAATCCAATAAACATATAGAAAAGTCCAAAACGTATTTGCACTCCAAAGTAATATTAACAGAAAATAATTGAGAATCCACTTGAATTATCTCCAAGTGAGCTGACCTATTGCAATCCGGGATCTCATCCTGAGGAGAGATTACAACATTAGAGTGATCAGCCCCTGCTACCCCAAAAAATGAGGGCTTCCATCCCTTTCCAACAAACATAATTCACCAGAAGCCGTCCGTTTTATATGCCGCTTCTTGGTGCAAACACAACACTGGCACAGAGTAGTAATCCCTGGCCGTGTTTCCCAACCTTCATCTCCAGGAGGCGCTAACTGCATATGTAACCTCCGCATATCTTCACCAGTGATCTCCAAACTAATCCCCATGCCAGCTTGATACCCTATCCTGGCCTCAAAATCCATCAAAAAAAGGACCCCCAAGAACAGTTTTGACTGCTCCTCTGGCCACATAAAAGTGAACCTTACCAACAGATCCACCAATGCCTAACCTGACATGCTCAGCTGTACCCATCAGCTCTGTTGCATGCCCTCCAATACCTCTGAGGTTTCCCCCAGTTCCACTTTTAATTGGCAAGCCTATACTCGTCGCTTACTCCAATGAAATTAAATTAATTTGAGACCCTGAATCGACCAAGGCCTTTACTTCTTTACCATTTAGAGTTACCACCAGGTAACCCAGGGGAGCGGAAAAATGTGTATCTACATCTTCCCCAAACTTTTCAACATTTTCACAAATATATTTCACCTCTCCAGTGGAAACCGGACGCCTCGTCAAATGCTTCTTTTGCTTTTCAGCAAGCGCCGGACTAATCGTAAATAACTCCCCCAAAGATAAGGGAATCTGCAGTTGATTCACCCTATTCAAAACTGCGTCCATCGCATTAGCTTGACCAGAAACTACTGGCCGCTCATACTGGACCTTTGATTTAACAACCTTGGCCCTGGGTACCTCTTGAGGTCCAACCGAGCCATCTTCACCCCCCATTATAACATCTTCACTTTCTATAACCCTAACTCCGTCACCAGCTTCTTGCACTAATCCTGATCCATCGCTAGTCCTTCTTACTCCCTCCATTGGGATGGGACCGCTAAAACTTGGTCTGGGTAGAGACGCCAACGGTACGTCCTCCTCAGAATCTGAATCATCCTCTGGCATAGGCTCACCATTTAAATCAAACTTGCCATAACTAGGGGGCCCCATATCAGCAATCCCCTTCTGCATTTTATATAATTTGTCCTTAGAGTAAGGGTTCAATTTGTTGGCGGCAGTTTGAGCACTAGAATTCTTGTCCTTAGAGTAAGGGTTCACTTTGTTATTGGCCTTGCCAGGATTAGCCCTCAATTGGCTCTGAATGCTACTCTTCGCCTTAGTAGCAGCTGCTCTTCTAGCAGCATTAACATCGTATTGGCCAGCCATACAGCTACCCTCCACCTGGGCAACCGTCGCCAGCTCTAAACCACCAAAAGAAGTAGAAAATGTGGCTTTACTGACCTCTTTCTCCTTGCCCTTGTCAGCTTTACCACCATTACCATTACCATTTTTGCCACTCTTGGCATTAACATCTTCATCCGTCACCTCTTCAAATCTGGCTCTTCTTTCAGCCGTTAAACTTCTTCTGACCAAATCAGAGGGAGACTGTCCATCACTGGGCTTGATGAACAAACCATCGGGAAATTTATAAACTTTACCATCAAATAAAACTCGCCCAGCATCCATATCCTTATCAAGAGCAAAACAAACTGTTGCTCTGTGACCCCTCCTATTACAATAGGAGCACACCTTTGGCTCATCGTAGCCACCTCTATATCCATTACTACCACCATTCCCACCATTTCTCCCATTGCCTGGGAAGCGGTTACCGTTGTTATTGCCATTATAATTTCGACGTTCATAACCTCTAGACTGATAAGAAGTCGACGTCGACGAAGAAGCGATTGGGGCCTTGTTGGCCTTCTGGGTTTCTTGAACAAATATTTTTAATTGTTTAGTTAAATCGGCCAGGTGATCGACCATCTTATTATCTACATTACCCTCAACTTTAGCAGCAGGTAATCTTATTTGAGCCTTCTTGGCCTCCTGGGCTTTGACCATAATATCGTTGTTTTCGGCCAAAACTTCGCTAACCTTGCTAACATATTGAGTGCATGACTCTTGATATTTGTCCAACGCCAATAACTTGAGATGGGCCTGAATTTTCTCTTTGATAACCTCCAGAGCCGGCATTTTCTGCTCACCATTAGGCAGTTCCTTCATCAAATCTTTTCTTGAAAGATCCTTCAAGACGTCCATTCGAATATCCCTGCTGCATGCTGTCCAAAACAAATCTTTTGCTTGGTTCTCATGCACTAACTCGTCCACCAGTATGAGATATTCCACCACTTCATCAAACTGAACACAGAGTTTTTTGAAGTCAGCCATAGAAGAAACTCCACCTTTTGCTTGCCAGTCTCCAACAATTTTATTGAGGTCCATCATAGTAAACCTAACACCCCATCTATCAACCATAGCTTTAGAAAGCTTAACCCAATCCTTGTCCTTGAATGCCTGCATAGCAATAACCTCTTTTTCCACCTCCCTATCAGCAATAAAAAATCTAACTTGCTTCACCATGTCCACACGGGAAGCACCATCAACAGCAGAAGTAGCTTCATACCTGCTAATGAACCACTTAACCTCCTTCCCATCAAACTTTGGGCCATCCCAAGAAACAATCCTAACAGAGGGAGTAAGAGGGTTAGATGATCCAGAAGCAACAGCAGAAGAAGACATCCCAATAAGTAATGAAAAGCGTTAACAATCGATAAAATAACAAGCCTCTTGCAGGCCAATAACAAAAATCCAATTAGAGTTCCAGAAAATAAGCCTCTTGCAGGCTAATAACGTTCTTGATCCAAGTAAGTCTTTAAAGAAAGCTAGAGAAATTGAACCCCACGTTGGGCGCCAACTATGGTAAGGTAAACTCTTACAGTCGCCTTGCTGTAAGCAGAATCCGGAGGAGATGTGTGGATTTAGCTGAAAACCCCGTCCTTCCAATAAAAATAACAAAATGGGAATTCTAAATCACTAAGCTAACCAATCTACTTGAATCTGATTGATAAAAATAATGAAACTCTAAAATATTTAACGCTTATTGAGATTTAATGATTGTAGCTGTTGAGAAAAGAAATACTGATAACAACAATTAAGGTGTACCAGTGAAAGATCTGAAAAGATTGACTTTTATGTTTTTATAATAATTTAAATTTATATGAGACAGCAATAATCAAGTCCCAGCGATGAAGACCTTTCTAAAGATACCCTATATGAAGTGTGATTTAAATTGTTGAATTGTATTTCTAAAATGTTATGTATAAATAATAAATGTTATAAGGGTATTATAACTTATTTAATTTGTTGAGTAATAAAAAATGAGACTGTGGTGGTTAATGATTAAGCTGTATAATGTGTTCCCCCCCTCAATTTCGAGTTTGAGAAGCGCTTAAGTATTCCTAGTCACGTGCCTAAGTTTTCCCCTCCAGAGCTCTTCCAGAGTCAATCCGGAGCCCGTACGGAGTCCATACGGAGTCCGTACAAAGTCCGTACGGAGTCCGTACAAAGTCTGTACGGAGTCGAAACGGAGTCCGTCCGGACTTCCGGACTCAATTAGAACCTTAAAACTATAATAAAAAATCTAGAAAAATTACACATAATAGAGCTACTTCCCCTTTTCATACCAAACTAATTTTCGTAGTCTGCGCAGCTCTAATTACCCCGTGAAATTTCATCAAAGTTAAGTAATTTTTGAAAACGTAAATATTTCTATAAAACTTTAAAATTCATTTAAAAATATAAGAAAAATAGTAAAAATTCTGGGAAAATTTCCCAAGGTTCTTGAGTGACTTGACTTGATACTTATAAATTTTTCAGACCGTAAAAATAAGTTTTCTCCGTAAAATAAATTGTATTTGTGTAGGCATTCGCTCGTGACCAATTTCTTCATATTTTAAACTCCAATAAATTAAATAAAACCCTTTTATAAAAAAAATAATAACGCCAATCTTGCACGCCGTAATAACTCCATTTACATATTTAGGTGCTGTACTAAACTTTAGGCTACCACAGCGCTAGATGTGCTCCTGCCAAAATTGCCATCTTTCTCTTGGTCTGACCTGCCTCCTCCACTGGTAAATGAGTCACCCCCCTCACAGCCTGCCAACTGTCCCTCTCCCCTTTCTCAAATCCTCTCCTCTACTCCCCAATCTCCACTGGATCCCCTTCCTCCTCCAATCTTCAATTTTGACTCCATCCCTCCTCCCCTCAGACCCACACCATACCCTGCCTCTAAAAAAAGTTGTTACACCTCTACTTCAATGAGACATCCCTCTGGCCCAATAAGCTCCTTGGATGAAGCCAGAGCCAAACACCCAAAGTTGTTACTCTCCCAAGATGTCACAATGTCAGATGGAAGCATTACTCCTACCCCTTCCTCCCAGTGTTGACAATCCTATAGTACTAGCTATAGGCCTTGGCCAAGGGAGTTGGAGTAAAACTGGAGAGAAAAACCCCTGTCCCTTTAATAAATACCAGGTGAGATTTACTTGCTCCAGAAAATCAAAGACTGTTACAATATCCCTTCAAAAACACCTCTTGACTGCTTAACAAGTCAAGACAGTAGCCAATAACAGACCACTGAGAACAAAAGAACCTTAAATTCAGAAAAATCTACACCAGAAAAACAAACACTGTGCACTTGTTTCACAGGAGACAGAAAAAATACTTGATGCTGGTTGCAAAGCTACACCAGAGAAAACAGTTGTCAATGTTAATTTAAATGAAGAACTAAACTTGCAACAAACATAGCCAATTTTGGCCAAAAAACAGTGATATTATTACCAGATGGTTGTATGATAATTAATATTGCCCCAAACCGTCTTGTTCAGTATGTACACACAGACCACCACCTAAAAGATCTATGCACAGCAATAAATTTGGCGTTCCTGACCTTCAAATTGCATAAAACCCCTCTAGAAATGCTTCCCAGCCTTCCAGCACCAAGACAGGTGGTCCGGCCAAAGTTGGGAGGCCTGCCTGAGGAGTCCGGACCAGCCTGAAGCCATAAAACCATTAAAAACCTCCAAAAATACCCAAAATACTCAGAAAAATCTACTACAACTACTATAACCTTTAAAACACAAAATTAGGCTATAAAAACATTGTGACATAAAATTTAGAGAAAAATTAGCTCATTCTAACGGTACAGACCAATTAACCCTAAGACTTAAGGTTAGCCCGTAAAATACAAAAAACAAAATTTGACAGCTATCTTTTTAAATGAAAATTGAGGAAATGACGCCTTAATACTTGAATTCTTAAAAATGTCAAATTGACATTAAATATAGAGAAATCCTGGGGCTATGAAATGGAAGCACCTACATCCCCGTAGTCCCAATATTTCCTGAATAAATCTAGAAAAACACCCACTTATATAAACAATGCCATTTAAGACATATCAAAACAATGCCAAAAAGACCAACAAAGGTCTACTTCAATGTTGGAAGACCACATTCTCCTTCATCACAACCACCATGTTCAGCTTTCTTTCCAAATCAGCTACTGACATGGGTCCTTACCAATACTGCATTGACAAAAATCTCATCTGTAACATCACAACACCTGCTCATACCTACAGAACCTCCTGTGATGCCTGTCAATCTAGGAAGAAGACTTGTTTCAGACCTGATCCATTGTCCTCTTCAACATCTTCTCCTCCGCCTCAACCTGATTCACCTTCTACCAGCACCAAAAGATCCAGGCAATTGATACTGATCCCCAGACTGGTTGACAAACTACACCCTTCAAAGAAGAGTATCAACACTGCTACAGCCACCAGCTCTACCATCTCTGGTCTTTCTGATGGTAAGCCCAATACTTCTTCCTACTGAAATTCAATCTGAAAATTTTCCAGTTCATTTCCATCCAGACAGTGATGATGACAATGTGGGAACTATTAAAGCACCCCCATCTAATCCATTGCCCACCATCAAAGACAAATTCCAAAAACATTCATCTAAACAGAAGCATCTCATTCTTAACTACTTCCAATCCACTCCTTCCAGGAATCCACAGGACCTTGAGAAAAGGAAGAACCTCATTCACCAGTTTAAAGCCAATGATGAACATTTTGTTACATCTCTTGATTATCTTCTGCCTCTTGACTCTTGATTAATCTTTTGATTTAGAAATGAAAAAAATTCTTGACACTCTCCTGACTACCTGAATGTAGCCAATTGTAAAAAAGTTCCTCTGTTTACAGTCTTGGTGGACTAATCCTCAGTTTTAAGTATTGGGGGACTAACAGCCCTCATTTTATAGTCTTGGGGGACTCAAAATCCTCAGTTTATAGTCTTGGGGGACACAAAACCTAAATCGAAAAGACAGAACCAGAGATCAAAACATTAAAGACCAAAGAAACAAAATAACATTCTGGGGTAACTTTTCTACAGAGCAGCCAGCTCATCAGTTACCCCCACACTTGCCTTAACAAAATACAGAGACTCCCCCTTGGATGCCATCTTCCAGAATTACACCAACTCCCATAATCAGTTTATAGTCCTGAAGGACTCAACCATTAAACCATCCTCAGTTTATAGTCTTGGGGGACTATACAATTTCTCATTTTAAAGTCTTGATGGACTTGCACAGTGTTCAGTTTAAAGTCTTGACAGACTACAGAACCCATAGAGGATTCAAATTCTTGAAATAAAATTGTAAGCAGCCAGTTTAAAGTCTTGGAGGACTAGTAGATTCAAAAAAGCATATGCCAAATTCTTGATAAAATTGTGAAAAACAGCCAGTTTAAAGTCTTAGAGGACTAAAAGATCCGCAGTAGTAACAAAAATAAAAATCTTGAGGCAATCTTTAAAAAAAAATTGCCAGTTTTAAGTCTTAGAGGACTAACAGAATCTCTTGAAGTAGTATCCAACAGTTCTTGAGTTCCACTAGACCCTTCATCCTGTCTAAAAAAAATTCCAAAATGGTATCCCCCAGCCAATTGATGAGATGATCCCCTGATTAGTTACCCACATTCAAGTGCACCTTGATGTGGTCACACCTAAAAATTCATCAATCTAAATAAACCAAAGGTAAAGAAGCCAGTCACAAGCCAGTTTATAGTCATACACCACAGAAAATTTGGGGGGGTATCGCTAGCAATACCCCTCATTTAAAAATGTTGGGAAGTGGTTGGAAAGCTGTTGGAAGGCTGTTGGGAGTTCATTGTGAAACCAGATTTAAATTAATTGGACAAAGATTTGGTAATCAGTCAGACCTAGGTTCAACCAAACTCAATCACAGGTTTCTTGGAGCTTGGTGATTACTTTGATTTTGAGCTGAGCACAGATTGAGCAAAGCTTGAACATATCACTTAACATATCATAATATTCACTTTCCCATCTTGTGGAAAGCAAAATTTGATATTCGTTCTAAGAATATCTACATATATTTTCTTGCCAAGTTGGTAACAGAAGGTTAAACTGTAGAATCTCAATTATTACACTAGACTACATAGATATTTGATAAAACATACAATCAAATCAATTTTAATATTATTGAGATCACCATAAGTGTCTGTCCAAAGACTTACAAAAAGTATGTTAGTATCAAGACATCGTTCTAGGTAGTAGTTTCAATTTGGATTTTGAACTGACATCTAAAGCATTTTACTATTAGACAGAAACATAAATAAGTGTAATAAGAGTGAAATTATTCTATTTTGTGATTATAATGTAACAATAAAGCACATTTTTATTGAGAAAATTTTTCTTCCTCCACAAACCAAAATTTACTCTATAGGCTCAAGATTTATTTTTAAGCCATATTATTCATTTCAGTTATCATTGATTTACTTCCAATATTTATTAAAAAGATAATAATAATACATGTGAAAGAATTATAAGCTTAGCATAGCATATGCTAAAAAGTTATTTTGTCGTTTTATTCAAAACTGATTCTTCATTTTTTGCTTCAATTCATCTTTTAACAACCACTATCTTCAGATACTATTCTTACTTAATATGTCAATTCTCAGATGTGTTGGACAGTTCTCAATAACAATCAATCAAATTTATATGAATGTAATTTCAAGATCTCAAAATCACCGACCCCCACGATTTTACAGCGAGGCCATTCGAATGTTCATATTTTTAAACTATTTGAAGAAAGAAAACCAACCCTTGTCGGTAATCTTTCTCAAGTGCAGAGTCAGCACATTGGACCACTATTGGGTGACATTGGCTCTGGATCTCACCATTTAAACCAAAGAAGTGTCTTGAATCCTATGAAGCCTTTCTATTTTCATGCTTACTTGGTTCCAGTTTTTGGTAATCAGTATCAACTTTAAGGATGCCTCTTTTCTTCAAGTACACTAATCAGTCTTGCTAAAGAAGCATTTTCTTCTGCACAAATCGATTTGTGTCCAATCCTGAACTACGACTCCACTATCTTTTTTAATATCCCGCATGTAATTTTTGAAGGCTCTTTCCAAATATCTCAGAGTACTCAAGATTGGAAAGCTGATCAACTTATCCGAGGAATCAAAACAGTTCTCAAAACACTTCAACTTCAAGCAATAAATTTTATGATTGACAATGAACAAATGTTAAAGGAAAAGTTGGATATCATGTGGAGGCACCAGGACAACCATTGGCTTAGAACTGGATTCGATGACTATAAAGATCAGTTTCCTAACAATCAATTAACGCCTGAAGGAAACGGGTCAATACTTGCTGATGATATGGGTTTGGGAAAGACACTTTCAACTCTTTCTCTTATAAATGCAACTCAAGGTGAAGCAAGACAATTCCAGGTATCAGAAAATCAAGAAGGTATTAATCGGAGTTCAGCCACACTGATTATATGCCCCCTGGCAACACTATCGAATTGGATCAATGAAATAAGTGTGCACTTTGAAGATAATGCGCTTCCTTTCAAGGTTCTTTATGGGAAGGATTGTCAAAATACTAATGTCAATGAGCTACAGAACACTTCTATTGTTTTAACGACCTATGAAATAGCTAGCCCAATGATGTCAAAAAATCAAAGCCAAAAAAAGATACCGGTGACTCAAATGCTCTTTTGGTATAGAGTTGTTATAGATGAAGCTCAGTTAGTGCCCATTTCTATATCTAAAACTTAAAACTTAATTTTTATAATCAATTTTTATAAATATTCTTTTAGTTACATTAAAAATCCTTACTCGCAGAGGGCTCAAACAATATTTGACTTGGAATCCCAACACCGACTATGCTTGACTGGAACTCCACTTCAGAACAGGCCCACTGACCTTCAAAGTCTCATATTTTTTCTTAGAATCGAAAAGTGGCAAGAAGACTGGTTATGGAAGAATTTCCTTTTTCCAGGTTTGCAAAAAGGAAAGGCTAATTCTATTAAATCAATCAATCACTTAATGAAAGTCATAAGCCTACGTAGAACAAAGGATGCAATTTTGTCTCTTCCAAAAAAGATTCAAAGGGGGATATCGGTTCAATTAGCAGATCAATGGAGGTCTAAACTTGATGTGCTTCAAGAAGGATTCACTGAGCAATATGGGCCCTCCAGAAGCACTGACTTCCCTTGGGACTCATCTGAGTTTCTAAGAGAGCTGATGATTTTAAGAAAATTCTGCAACCATCCAATCTACAAAAATCTGGATGAAACTCCAACTTTTGATTTCACCTGGAAGCATTCCGCAAAGATTTGTCATCTTATAGGCCACTTAAAAAACTTTTTGTCTGGTGAAAGGGGTATAAATTTTCCAAAAGCTGTTATATTCTCCAACTTTGCAGACTTTTTGCAGATGTAAGTGATTCTATAATGAATTGTTTTACAAAATTGTGTTGGCTTATTAAAAACAATTTTCTAATATTTCAAAATAGAATAAAAATGGCTTTAGATGACCACAATATTAGGTATACCCAGCTTACGGGTGAACTCAGCCGGACAAAGCGAGACAAAAATATGCATGAATTCCATTTTAATAAAAATTGCCAAGTTTTGGTTGGAACAATTCAGGCTGCAGGAGTGGGTATAGATCTCAGGTGTGCTCAAAATGTATATATAATGGTGAGCTCAATGTCTTTTATTTCATATTAAGAACAAAAATATTAAATTTTTTATATGTTCAATTTTGAAATAGGAGCCAAATTGGAATCCAGCAGTTGAGCAACAGGCTGTTGATCGGCTGTATAGAATGGGGCAGCAAAATGAAGTAAATGTTTTGAATTATTTTGTACAAGGAAGTATAGAATTCAGCATGTATAAGATTCAAAGAAAAAAAATGGAGCTAACAATGTAAGCCAAATTTCATTTCTATAAATTTTAATGATAATAGTAATCATTAAAATTATGTTTTTGTTTTCAAGGCTAAGTGTCCCAAACAGTGGAAATGAGGAGTATGAGTGTGCAAACGTATTATTAAGGGAGTTTGTCAATCACTCACATTAGAAGAAGAAAGAATTTCAAGGAGAGCAGGTAAATTTATGGGATTTTGAGGATTTAAAAGTCTGAGTTGTTGAGGATTTAGAGATGCAAGATATAAGGGAGAATAAAAGTCATTCGGCAAACCCCGGGGGACATGAGAAGGATTAAGGTTAGGGGATAATGTTGAAACCAAACTGATTCTTTTGTACAAGGCCAAGTCCTTTGGCACACTTCAAGAGTAGGTTGAATTATCTCGAATATCAAAGTGTTGTTGGTCAAGATATTGTGCAACTTTAGAAAAATCTTCAGACCTCCATTGCATTAAGATACGTCTTAACGATCCATCATTATCAATTTCGGTGTCTGAACAACACTCGATGTTTGTGAAAAGGTTGTGATAAGTTTCACAATGTGGAAGTTGTCAAAGAAGTTTAGTTTGGTTAACTGAATTCTAAGAATCTTTTTTATTTGAAATAAAGGTCCTAAATAAAAACGGTTGAAAAAAAAGGGATTTTCATACTTTTTTTTTATTCTATATTTATGCTTTCTCACTTTGATTATTTCTTGAGAGCTATGAGAATCCTTCCCAAGTCTTAATCTATCAGCATGACCTAAAAACCAACGGTGAAGAACTCCTATTTGATTTGAGAAGCTAATTTGAGTTGAGTCAATTGGATATGCAATCAAATTATTGGTTTTTAAGGCATTGTCCCAGTGTTTAATGAGAATATTTGCCAAGACCTGGTTCCATTTGTCAAACCAATCTAGGTTCCAAGCGAAAGTTGATCCTGGGAAACCACACATGCGAAGGTGCTCAATAAAAGATTCACGGAAAATTGGTGGAAACTTTTCCGAAACCGCTGAATTTGATTCTGGATGAGGTAGTTCAAAGACAATGTTGCAAGAATTCATGTCGAATGATGAAAATCTGTCTAATTGCTCTTCAGTAGGGTTTTGTTTCCATCCATTTGACTCTGGTGACATATCCAAAAGTGAACGACAAAAATTGTGTATAGATCTACAAAAGTGAGAATTGAATGGAGGCAAAGTCTCATTAAAAATTCTATTAAGTGTTCTTGTGTTTGTGGGAAGGTTTCCATGAGGAAAGTAAGAGCTACTAGGGTTCATAAATAATTAGATTAAGAAAGTGTTCAATTAAATTAAACAAAGAGGAAGGATAAATTGTTGAGCTCCAAAACTTTATGATCAAAGTTGATTTAAGGAGAAATATCACAAAAATTAAGAATAAGAAATATTGCAACTTTATGGAATTATAATATGCATAAATTATATTTTTATATGCAACTTGAACTCAAAAGGAATGGTATAAAATAAAGAGAATGATTATGTGATAAAAGCAGACTCATTTAAGAAACAGATTTTTTTTTCTTTTCAAAAAATTCTTCCACAAAAATAATTTGTTAAATGTGAGGCTATGTTCATTTTTTGATTACCAAAAAATTATTTTTGGTCCAATATGATAGTAATACATATTCTATTGAGTAATTTTTTTCAACCTGAATAAATAGACTAGAGTGTCACTTCATCACATTTATGTATGAAAAGTTATACAAGGTTTCAGCTTTTATGTAATTCTTTAAGGTTTACACTTTTGTAGCATCTATTATTTGAGTATTTTTGATTTTTTCTTTATAGAAAATTCTACCTAGTACAGACCAATTTTCAAATTGAAAGAAATATGTTTGTGATTGTTTTTTTACAAAATATTAAACTTATTTTTGGGGTATTTTTTTAAATAATTATGTTAAAAATATGGATTACTTTTCTTATAGTCCATAACTTAGAATTTTTATCAAAATCAAATAATTATAGGGTAGTTAGATATAACTCAGAAGGCATTTGATAGAAAAATAATTAAGATGCTTGTGCGTACAACAGAATTTTTTCTATGATAGAAAATATTCTGATAAACATGCATGCATTGTTGTACAAATGCAGAGAGTATACAAAATACAAATAAAGTAGACTGCATAACTTTAAATTAATATATAATTTATCCAATTAAAAATTAAACATTTAAACTTAAATAATTTCAACACATATTCCATCATATTCTTTTGATAAAAAATGTAGCTTATATTAGCTAGTGCCTTTCAAAAAAAAGAATACCTTCAATCGGTAACTTCGAATAGCTAACTTATTCCTACAATTATCACAATTACAATGCCTCCATTTTTTCATGTATTTCAATGTCAAGATCTTGGATGTGTCAATAGAAAGTATCAAACTTCTTCTGGGTCCTTTGAAGTTGGTATGGCTTTCAAAAGCTCTAATTCTTATGCAAAACATCAAGAGGAAAGAAATAGGAAGGCCCAGATGGTTATTTCTTCCAACAATCCACATAAAATTGGAAGTTCCCGCTCCACAGAAACAGTAAGCTGTATATCTATAGTTCAATGTGAGAATTAAAGTCTTTATGATATTTTAATGATTTATTACATAGGGGCAGTTGCTATTGGGGGCAGAAGTATCTTCAACAGTCTCTAGAAACTCAAATCTTGGGGAACAGTATAGCCAAATAATTATGTGGCAGGCAGAAAAGCTTTCTCTGATTCATCATTTGAGCAAAGAAGGTTGTACTCAATTTTTGGATGAAGAAATTAAGAAGCTCAAACTTCTAGGTGATAGTGGAATACTGGATTCTGATAGCATTGTCCGCCTGGTCCCACGCTCCATAGATACAGTTTTTAGTCGATTAAAGCTCAATCAATCATTTTTCACTAAAACATCCTGTCCTAAATGCTTTTCTCTTTATGAGTATAACTATGAATCTCAACCATCTATACTATGTTGCAATCAACTGTTTCTTTCATCATCAAAGCACTATTTAAAAATTTTTGGAGCAGGAAAAATTGCAGTTAAATGTGATGAAAGGCTGTATTTGATGGAGGAACATCAAGAACATGTAAAATACTTATCTCTTAAAACATTTCATCACCATTCTTTTATCGACTGGCTTAAGGAAAAGATCAAACTGTTCAAATTTGAGCTTCTGATTGAGAAGAAAACCCCTGTGGCAGAACGTGTAGAGTGTGATTTGATGAAGGATGTTTGTGATGGTTCAATTTGGAAAAACTTTCCCATAACCACTCCAGCTCTGGATAGCAATGATGATGAATATACAATAACTTCAGGCAACTTAATGTTTACTTTATATGTCTACTGGTTTAGGCCTGGTGGAAATAGGATTGGAGGTCATCAGAAGTCTGTAGGCAATATTATGATGGTGTGTATGAACCTACCTCAAGAAGAGAGATACAAAATGGAAAATCTTTTTTTGTATGCTATTATACCCGGACCAACAGAACCCACAAGTGAACAGCTTAATCACCTTCTAAAACCACTGGTTAATGATCTACAAACTCTATGGGATGGTACATTGATTGAAAAGACACATCTTTATCCACGAGGCCGGAAATTAAGAGTTGCATTGTTCTCTTTGATAGGTGACATTCCTGCAATACAAAAATTGGCTGGCTTTTTGAGTCACTCTGCAAAAATGTTCTGCTCTTTCTGTAACATCTCTAAAGATGAAATTAGTGAAAAGAATGTGGGAAATTTTTCATTACGGAATCATGAGGTTCATATGTGCTGGGCAACAAAGTGGAAAAATTCTAAGTCACATTGGGAGCGTGTATCAATTGTTCAAAATCATGGGGTACGATGGAGTGAGCTGAATAACCTTGAATATTGGCGTCCAACTGAATATTGCTCAATTGATGTTATGCATTCACATATGCTTGGCAACCTAAAAGATCACAGTCTAAGCTATTTTCAAATCCAAAATGCAGCAAAAGATCTAGAAAGAAAGCTGGAAAAGGATAAAAATTGGCATGTAAGAGAAGAAGATGATGATTTCTTTTCTGATACTTCACTGCACAAACATTTGAAAAAACGTAGAAGTAGCTTAAGCACCACGAATAATGATGATGATGATACAGGACACACGAGACAGCACAAGCGGCAAAGACGTACGAGTTCAAGACAGTCATCAAGTCATCATGGACTAGATAATGAAGGATTGGGAACAAATCTATCAAGAAGCCAGAGTAGGTCATCCAGCTCCAAATTTATTCCTCCATATAGCGATGTGGCCTCAATACAGTCTCACAGCAGTGACAGTAGGAATTCATTGTATAACTTAAGGCAAAGAAGCATTAGCATATCACAGAGTGAAAGATCTCACTCATCAAATGAGACAGCTAGAGATGAAGAAAATAAAAGGAAAGGTAAGGAGAAAGAAAATGAAGGTAGTAGTAATCCACGAATCACAGCAGCAGAGCTACAGGTTGTATGGAAGATGATTGATCAAGTAAGAAGACCTTCTGGCTAACATGAGTTCCAAAATCAGTAGGATCTAAAAAGGCAGGATCCCTCAAGGCAGCAGAATGGCACATGCTGTATACTCTCTACTTCCCTTTGTCACTTATACCCCTTTGGTTTGAAAAATTTAAAGAATCTGAATATTCAGCTTCCTCAGCTGATAAACCAAGAGAATATTATCTTCTCAAGTCACTTGTAACATTATGCTCGATCACCAATTTTTTTACATTAAAAATATACAGAGTAATGAGCTTAAAGATCTAGATCTATTTCTGTTAGAGTATCGTGAGTGCCTTGAAGAGGGTTGGAAGAATATTAATGCAAAGCCAAATCTGCATATCACTCAACATTATCCTGAAATGATAAAGCGTCTTGGTCCACCATCAGGTACAGCTACTTGGTCTGGAGAGCGGGTGAATCATATATTATCTGAAATTCCAAACAATCACCATCCACGTATGTAATGTTTGTAAGCAATGATTTAAAAACTCAGCTGTGCTAATTTATTAATATTTACCACAGGAGAGATACCGCTAACAATGCTCAAACATTGGTATCGGAAGTCTAGGGTATTAGATCTTGGTGAAGCTGAAGATAATGATCAATGTGAAACTAAAAAAATCCATATTGATCTCGATAAACAAAACAAATGGATCCATCTAAGTATGGCATTATTTACTAAATGGGTAAGGGCATGAATGGGAAAAAAAACTTCAAGACGGGCTTTGACACCATCAGAGAAAAGTGGGGATTGGGTAGTTGAAAATGTAGCAAGCATATTGATACATGGAAAGAGGTTTACTAGTTACCATCGACACATTGCTAATTCAACAATTGAATTCTACTATGGAAAAGATAGCCAGTTTGGGCAAATTGATGATCTTTTCAGATCAAAGGAAGAGATTGATCAAATATATTTAATAGTAAGTCCTTTCAAAGAGCTCCGTCCAGAAGAAACATCAAAGGATCCCTATGAGCTTTTCCCACAAGTGCATTGTCGGTTAGTAAGAGTAGCCAAAGCAACTCAAATTGTGATTAAGAAAGATGCAATAATTGGACATGCAGCTACTGTCGAGCACAAAAAAGGAATGTTTGGAATCAAAGATGAGGTTGTCACTGCCATTGGACTGCAGACAGTAGTGAGTGAAAAAATTAATCAAATTTATTTTCTGTTGACTAACATCTTTGTGTTAATTTGGGATTGGGGAAATTTGTAGGATTGGTGATATTTGTAAATGGTGAAAGAAATAATTCAATGCTCGATTAAAAAATGCAATGCATCCAACTTACCTTATCATAAATCAGTGAACAATTACTTTGGTTGCTTTTATTGCAAGAGAACCCATGCTTTCAATGAGTCATTTTTATCTTAAATGTAAGAATGAAAGAAATAAAATCATGATAATGAGAAATATGATAAAATTGTTACTTAATGAATGATCTTCTTGCTCATTCATCTACTATAAATAGTTTGACCTTCCAACTTTAGCTGATAGCTATATATTATTCACTTTATTTTTAGACAAGAGAACATACACGTTTACAAGACTATATACATAGTATCTTTTTTTACTTTAGCTTTGATAGGTATAAATTTTAACAACTGATTATTTTTATTTTATTTTATTTTATTACAGTACATTATGGATGATAATTTTGAAGGGATGTCTGTTGACCCAACCGATTCTGATTGTTTTCCGCCTTAACATACTAATACTGGAAATACTCCTCCACCACCCTCTGCTGATCCACCTCCAGATGCATCTCAATCTGTACCACCTAATCCTAACCCACCACCTAATCCCAATCCAGGCCAAGAGTCTCTTTCAGAACCAAGAAATTTTAATCCCAATCATCCTTCTGCTTCTGAAAGTGCTGATCAGCAAGCTGATCAGCTAGGAAGAGATTGGGCTAGTGAAGTATTGAGGGAATTTTTCGGAGACCAATCATCATCTGCTCAGCCTAACCAAGGAGCAAGCACAAGTGGAGCAGGTAAGTCAAATTTGTAGTGTATTCTTTTATTGAAAAATAACCAATTTAATTAACTTATTTGAATTGTTAGTGAATCCCTCAATCATTATGGGTATCAGTGATTACCACAGACTCAATTCAGCAGAGTCTCATGAGCGAGAACGGGGGTTAAGGGCTGTAAGAGGCTTAGTTAGAAGGAATGATGTTCCCAGGAGCTTGGACAATCTAAATAGAAATATTTACCACTTTCTGAAGTATTGTCTTGGGGGACCAACACAAATATCAAAATATCCTGCGAGCCCAACACCTTTGGAGATTGAAAATTGGAAAGATTGGAGCCAATTCAAACTAAAAACCATTCAAACTGTCCTAACCCAAGTCCAATCTTCTAACCGTGCCAATTCTGCAGCTGATCGACAATTTCTGATAACCAATTCTATAGCCTTGTTGCGATCCAAAATTTGACTACCCGAATTTTTTCCAGCACCTGAGCCTCGAGGACTAAAAGGAGGAGCACCGATCCCACTTTCTGTCAAAAGAAACTTAGAGCGTGAATTTCAAGAAAAAGGTTTTCGGAAATTTGCGTTTGATTGGACTTGCTGTGATTTTTCAGAATCAACTTGGAATCAAGTCATGGGAAGCATAGTATGCGACCACTGTACCAGATGGCTCACCACCTTGAATACAATCGATCAGTCAAAGCTTCAGTTCACTCAATGTGTTATTGAGAAATGGGTAGTTAATAAGGGGAAGGAGATGATAAGGTTGTTTGGGAAAGAAGAGGAAAGGGTAGCAAGAGAAAAGATTGAAAAGAGGGCAAGGGCACAAGTAAAACGTTATTGGACCAAGGTAAGTTTTTTATTTTACTTTGCTTTTTGTTATTATGAAGCTGATTTAGTTGGAATTCAGATTGCTAGTGCACGCTACAAGTTAGCAAGAGATCTCTGCAGTGATGTGCCAGGTTTTGTTGTGCTTTTTCATGATACTAGGTGCATCTCTGATATCGAGGAAGGCCCAGCACCAGCCCCAACTGCACCTATCCGAGCTATTCCTGGATGGCGAAATCCTGAACTCAATGATTTGTTTAAAAAAATGGATAAGATGACAAAGGACTTGGCCCATACACCAGCTCAAAAAAAATCAGCATTAAAAACATATTCACGGTCATCAGAAAGGACAGTTGCACAAAATGGTATATTCAATGTTCCCAAATACCTCCCCAAGAATTGCTATTCAGCAACATTTTTGCAAGGATTATCTGTGAATGAACGTGAGTCACTTGGGGTTGGAGCTGATATTGATCTTGTAAGATTCGGGAATCAATTAATAGAGCATCAACATCATCATAACTTAGGTATAACGGTGATCTTCTGTGTAATATAGCTATCTTATATTGAATTTTATGTATTCTGTTTTTTTTCAAAGCAGCTTGGTAAATGTTATAAAGTGATATTGAGAGAGAGTAACATTTTATTTAAGAAAAACAAATAATGTATGAGATATAAAAATGTATTTTCAACAAATTGATGGTCCATACCTCTTTATGTCACATTTATGTATCCATATTAATTTCAATCGAATTTAATGTTGACCAATACATAGTGAATACATGCTATGCCACTTATACTTGCCAGGCATTGCTACCATTAAATATGCCACTATCAAAAATTAATTTTGATCGAAATTAATGAGCATGATAATCATGAATTTCTGGAGTCAACTGCTTATTTTTATGCATGGTGCCTTGCCAACATTAATTTCGATCGAAATTACTTTTGATACTGGCATATTGCATGGTGTCTATTCCTGGAAAGTGTAAGTGGCATAGTGTGTATTCATTACGTATTGTTCAACATTTATTTCAATAGAATTTAATATTGACATTTTCATATTGAACCCAAACCAGAAAACGACCCAAAAAATCCTTCATAAAACTGCTCATTAATTTCGATCGAAATTAGTGAGCACCATATACATATTGAATGGTAGTTATATCTGGTGTGTGTAAGTTGTAAAGCTTGTGTTCAATGTTTATTGGTCAACATTAATTTTGATTGAAATTAATATTAATGTGTAAATGATATTTAGATGCTCAATATGCATTGTAATGTGTTTACTTAAGAATAGAGTGCCCTACTTTTCATCTTACATAAAAATGCTTGGTGGCATGTCAAATTCAATTTTTATTAAAATTAATGTTGACATGTTACCATGCATAACAGTAAGCAACTGACTGAATAAATTGATGATAATCATGAACCTTAATTTCTATTGAAATTAATGTTGCCAAGTGCAGATTGAAAAAAAGCTATGCCACTTACACTAGCCAGGCATATCTGCTATTTATTATGTATTGGTCAACATTAATTTTTATAGAAATTAATATGGATATGTAAATTTTATATTTACCCTCAACATGTATAGTAAATTTCAATACTTAAAAATACTTGCAGTCCTTTACATGTCATGCAAAAAAGCATTATATCATTTCAACATTAATTTTGATCAAAATTAATGTTGGCATGCCATTATGCATTGAAACAACTAACTGACTGAAAAAGTTCATGATCAAAATGCTCATTAATTTTGATCAAAATTAATGTTGACCAATACATATTGAATATAAGTAATCTCTGCTTACTCAGACCAGATATAACTACCATTCAATATGTATATGGTCAGCCTTAATTTTGATCGAAATTAATGGGAAGTTTTATGAAGAATCTTCTGGTTTGTTTTCTGGCTTGGGTTCAATATGCAAATGTCAACATTAAATTCGATCAAAATTAATGTTGACCAATACATAATGAATACACACTATGCCACTTACACTTTCCAGGCATATATACATGCAATATTCCAGTATCAAAAGTAATTTCGATCGAAATTAATGTTGGCAAGGCACCATGCATAAAAATAAGCAGTTGACTCCAGAAATTCATGATTATCATGCTCATTAATTTCGATCAAAATTAATTTTTGATACTGGCATATTTAATGGTAGCAATGCCTGGCAAGTGTAAGTGGCATAGCATGTATTCATTATGTATTAGTCAACATTAATTTCGATCGAAATTAATATGGACATGGACTATGCATAAAATTCCTATAAGTATAGGTAAGCTAAGCAGTTAGATAAACTGGTTTGATCAAGTACACCATATAAAAATTGATGTTTTAATGCCTTGGTTAATTTCGAGAAAAATTAATTTTAAGCCATGCATGTTGAATTTTATCTATGTCTGTGTAGTCCATGTGAAATGGCTTGTATTCAATATGCAGGGGTCTATATTAATTTCGATCGAAATTATGAGGTTCATTGCCTCATAAATTTGATGGTTTCTGTCAGTGTTTCATGCATGGTGCCATATGATACTTGTTGATTCCTATCAAAATTAATTTCAACACCAATATATTGAATACAAACCATGGCACTTACAGTACTTGGTCATAGCTAAAATTCAATATGCTAGTCTCAAAATTAATTTTGATAGAAATTAATCAGGATCCATGAAGTTTATCAATAGTGTATGAGTTAAGTTTCAAGTCATATGTTTCATCATTTTCTTGCACCCATTTCTAGGTTATCTCAACAATTTTTTTCAAGTTTTATTATATTAATCAAAACTGTGGTAAGTTGTGAAAAATTAGCTAATCCAAATCTAAAATTGAATATTAATATTTTAATAATTTTGAATATTGCTTAAGGTATTTCATTGGGTGATTCATAATAATATTTTATCAACTTAGTAGTCCTATAACTTTTGAAAAGTAACAATATTGGTATAGTTAGGGACAACAATGCAATATCTTGTGCAGACTAAGATATATTGCAAAATAAAACTATTCAATTTTTTTTTCCCTTAGTTGTATCCAAGTTTATCAAAGGTTTGGTCACGGTGCCCACACCCTAGCCTGACACTCCTCCTGTCACTTAAAAAACAAATTCTTATCTTAAATTCTAATGTTACCAATTTTATATTTATAATTCATTTCTTGTTTGATGAGGCATATCAGTATATATGTGAATCTCGCATTGTCATCTGAAAGTAAATTTAACAAATATTCATAAAGGATTATCCTTTTTTTTCATATAATATACTAATTAAGTGTATCTCCATTGTTTAGGAGTAAATTCTAATTTAAAAAATTTTGTATTTAACCGTGGCAATTTGCATATGGGATATACATTTGTTATTATTTGTTTTTAACACTAAAAGTCCCCAATGAATTACTAGTATTTTCTGTTAGCTACATCAAATTTCACTTCAATATAAACATATTGTGATTTAGCATGTTACTCAATTTACCCCACTATGAATAATACATGTTAAAAAAAGCTCAAATAATATAAAATCCCCCTCTTTATGTTTTCTGTTTCTTTCATCCTCACTTTAATTTTAATCTTATTCAATTTTTTATCCTATTAAATTATCAACTTCAATTTTCTAGAATAGAGTTTCTTATAATTATTCATCATATTACATCATAATTTTTTGATATCAAATACTTTTTTTTAATATTCATTAATCAATATGTCTAGTATACAAAATCCTACACCTCCACTTTGTATGTATATCATGTTCCTCTCTCTTAATTTATATATTTCACTTATGTTCTATATCTTTTTTTTTCAAAAATTTGATTTTCCAGCACCCAAATGTGTTTCATCCCACTCTCTGATTGATACTCGCTTTGAAGCTTTTGAGCTTGCACCATGTCTGCCACATGGCATGGCACCTAACCCTCCTGTACTTAGCAATGAGAGGCAGGAAATAACAAGAGTTCAGTATCGCAACTTACTTGAATTGGCTAGAGATAAAACAGAAGAGCTTGTCAAGATCCTTAACAATAATCCTTCTCCTTCATATTTATCTAACCCTTGTAATGACTTACTCCAATATGTGAAAAGCCTTGAAAAATGTATGTTCATCACCTTTTTTGTCTCCTTTTAAATTAGTAGATAAGATTATTAATATTTTTTTTTCTTCATATATATTTGTAGCTTATGAGGAGGGTATGATTCCTCCTGATGAAATCATTGTCATTAGGGATGATGATGAGACAGATGAACCATCAGATTTAACTCATGCTTCAACTTCTAAGGAAAATCTTGAAACACCTGTTATCCGCTCCAAGAAAAAGAGATTATCCCAAGGCTCCTCTTTTGTTTGACGTATTAAACCGGCTTCTGCTAATGAATTTTCTGATGTATCAAATAATAAATCTCAAAAAAAAAGCAAAGGTTTTGATAATGAGTATATTCTTGTTTCCTTTTTTTTTATCGTTATTCTTTTATCTTTAAAATTCTATCATATATCTCTTTTCTTGCTTACATATTGTACTTTTTATCTTTCTTTTGATATTTTGTACCAGAAACTCACCTGCTGTAGATTGTTCCATCCATAAACGCCCTCTCCCTGATGAAGATGATGAAAAGAGCAATGAAAATCGCGATGATCAACTGTCAGAATATGAAGCTATGCTTGTTCATCAAAAAAAGCAAAGTTTAAAATCTTCTTCAAGACATGTTGATATGTTTGATAAAGATGATGATTCAAACAGCTCATCACCAAATTCCTTCATTTCTAAGAAGAAATACCCATCACCTCCTAAATTACCTACTTTGACCTCTTTGAAAGCTTCTCTACCAATGAAATCAACTCCAATCAAGATATCGAAAAAACCTCTAACTTATTCACCCTCAGTTCTAAAAGAATCTGATTTGCAGGAGGAATTCTGTAAAATTCATAATTTTTATAAAGGTAGAATCAGCACGGCAAAGGTCCTCAGGTCGTGGTTGGAAATTGTTACTCTCCTCGAATTACGCTCTTCTACTTCTTCCCAAGAACCCATGTCAAATATTCCAATGTTTACTTTTCATTGGGAAAAATCTTGTGGAGAAGATTGGCTTTCAAAACTTACTGAGTTATGTAAGTTACCATAATTTTTAGTCTTGACTTTTGTTCTTTTACTTATTTTTTTTTCCTTTTGTAGCAAATATTTTTTTAGAGATTGATAGCTCACAGCTATGGGTACTCGATAATATTGATTTCAAAAAAATGGAAGATTTATGTGATCCTGATGGTTTAAATACTGAAATTCTTTCCTCAACAAAGAAAACAGATCACCCTGAATCCAATCTTATCCGAATGCTCATGAGATTAATGATCCCAAGTGACCACTGCCGTTCTTCATGGGTATCTCTTATATCATCTTCACTTTATCTTACCGCACATGAATTCAGCCAGCTTCCATCACATCAAAACATTAACTCAGATTGTCCAATTGAACGTGGTCTTCAGCTTCTAGCTCACCTTTCAAATCTGAAGAGTCCGATTTCTGATGGCTTAGAAGTTGGTCCCACTGCACTTCAAACCCGTGATATATCAATGTCAACTCTTCTTCAAATCAGCAATATTATCATTGATATAATTATGTCAATTATCATTCTTAAATCAAAATATTGTGCTGCAACAATATCAAGTGGCAAGACTAGTGAAGCTCAACAATCAAGTGAGAAAAACAAAAATACTGAACTGACTATAATGAGAGAGAAACAAAAGGCTGCACTAAACAAAATAAATTCTGAAAACTCCCACCACTGATATCAATCTTTCACATTCTATATAATCAATGGTTTCCGTGGTTTATTTCTGAGCTCGCAAGATCATAGATTGGCTTCAGCAGCTGATTGCTTGGAGGTAATATCAGAAGTTAAGTTTCTTAATTTACATGAAAAAAAAATCATTTGATGGAAGAAATAATTTGGAAAAATTTAAATAACTATATTTTAACATTAATAAAACCTTTTATAGGCAAGTGTGATCCATTTCCTTTAAAATTTGATGCCCCAAGTCCTCCGGGAATTGATAGGGCTATTTCTGCAGATTTTCTTAATCACTGGAGCTCCATTCAGCCAGTATCACCTTTTTTTGCTAAACATAGCCTTTCAATAAATTAATATTCCAACATTTAAATAGATAAAGTTCTGTCTATATGATATATCTTGTATAATTCAAGTTATTTTGACATGATTTTCTAAATTAATTATTAAAAAAAATTATTGTAAGTCCAGCAATAACAAAGATTTTAAAATCTACTTATATGATTTCAAATACTTGTATTAAATTCTTAAATATTTTATTTTTTATATAAAAATATGATAACTACTCTAGTTTTGTTACTTTACCTTTAATATTATATAATCTATTAATTATTACAAATATTTTCGTTGATTGTAACATTTTTAATCAGAAGTAGAACAATTTAAATAATTAAATGAGTACATTCTTAAAAAATAAAATTTAATCTATTATTGATTCAAAATTCTTTCTTCAACTCTTTATTATTAACTTTTTTATTAATAAGCCTGTTTGACCTAAAATACTATACAGTTAATTTGGTAGCATTAAAAGCACATTTTTATGGCTAATATATTTCAAATTCTTTATTATAGTTTTTTTTATTTTAGAACCTTTGCTACCAATTTAATAAAAATGACATTTAAAGATTTCACAACTTATATATTTCCTCAAAAGTAAATCAAATTTTCTTATAATATTATGAAAAAAAATTATTTTATTTCACATATAGAAAAAATAGATAATACTATAATTATCAAAACTGAAAATGTTACAGCTACTCCCAGTATTTATCATGTTTAAATTTGCATTAAGTTGTGTATATAAAATATAAATTTTTAATATTTATATATCTAGATTTTTTAGATTTGTCTTAAAATTAGATAAATAATACTTTGCTGATTCTATTTCTTCCTCTATTAAGTCATCTCTTTTCAAAAAAACTCTCAAAGCACTAATCAAATATTCTAACCTAAATTTTTCTTTTTTAATTTCTAAGTATTCTGAAATATCAATATCAAAAACATTAAGCTTTTCTATAGCATGAAAAAGTCTAGTGCTGATTTGAATAGAAGAACCTATCCTAGTGAAGCCAGGAATTTCATGACATCTTGAGGTAAAATGCCTTAGTTGATTGGCAGGCCATAATGTCACTGTTATTCCATTAGTTGCTTCAAAGTTGATTTTACTTCAAATTTCGGGAAACATAAGTTCTCCACCTATTTGTCGTGGTTGGGTCTTATCATACTTCATATGAATGGTGTTTTTTTCTGTATCTTTAGGAAAAAATATTCCTAAAGTATACTCACTTGCATCCTTATCGAGATGAACCTCATTAGAGAACCCATTACCATTCCCTCCAGATGTCCAAGTTAAATTACTAGCAAACGGTACACCCTCTTCTTCACTAGAAACTTTTGAAAATCCAGGAATACCAAGTTTTGCGCAAAGATTAGTTGCCTCATTGTACTTTACATATGATATTTTTTTAAAAAAATATTCAAAGTACATTGCAATCCTCTTCATTTGTTTTTTATATTCATCCATTTTTACAATATCATCAGTGTATTCATCTGCAAGGAAAAGCATTCAAAAATTCAGTATTTAAATTAAAAAAAGTGATACTTACGAATATGTAAAGATTTCTTTCTATCTAAAATAAAGCCACCACCAAACATTTTTCCAAAACCACCAGCTCTTTGATGATAACCATTATTTTTAATTTCATGTTCGCAGTAAGAAAGATCCTTAATGCATCGCACCGTAGCTTCTAACATATCTAGTTCTTTGAGCTCATGAATTTCAAAAGTCTGCACAAGAACATTAGGTATTAAGACACCTTTTGGTTTATAAATACTACATCCAGGAAAAAAATTGTAATAATTATTGCAATATGTCATATTATTTGCATAAGATCGTGCATAGAAATGTGGCTTCTTCCCGTTTGTATCCATTCCAAGAGCGTTTACAAGTTTCATTCCAGTAGCAATGTCTTTCTCCCACCTATTGTTAGAGTTCTTCCCTGGCCGTTTTTTTTTTCAAATCGTTACTCATTGATGGTTCAATCCTAAGAGAATTCAATTTTGATTTAAAATAGAAAAAAATCAAAAATTAGAAAATAGTAACATAATTTCAATTATCAGTCAATGATACCTTTAACTTTATCATATTTTCAATATTAGAAATACAAAAGTTAGCATATCTACATATTAGTAAATTTATATACTTTTTCTTTATTTCAAATATTAAGAAAGCGTTTCAAAGGTATACTTTATTAAATTATACATATAAAGAGTATAGCTTTATCCTGTATGCATTCAGCAAGTACAAGATTTGGCTCTACACTTAATATTAATAATATAATGAAAGTATAACTCCAATACACTAGTAATATTAAAAAATTTACGGAATTATGATATCCACATATATAAAATGAAAAATCTTGCTCTGATCAATATATTGACTTAGAAAGTTATACTTCAATAAATTATTAATTTTTAAATTGTAGCATTGTCCTGTATGCTTTCAGCAAGTACGAGACTTTGAAACAACTTAAAAATCAATAAATTAAAGGTAAAGTACAAACAATCTAATTATTATTATGAAAAGCAAAACATTATCCTGTATGCTTTCAGCAAGTACGAGATGATGTTTTACTTTTCATATTAATAATATAATGGTTGAGAAAGTATTAAAGAAATATAGAAAAATGATAAGCAAAACATGAACTTACATGTCTATAAAATCTTCTTCCATTTGTAGCTGATTGATCGAAATTAATTATAAAGTTTATTTTATAATCACTGTTTTAAAAAATAAATGGTTAGATAAATAAATTGAACATTTTTGATAAGGAATAAAGAAAAGTAAATTGACAAACAAATAAAAAAACTTTAAGTTAACTGAAAAAGAATTATTTTATAATGAATCGAAAGGGTACAGTAAAAGATACCATAAAAATAAATTCAGAATTAGAATCATTAGATTAACTTGTCAAAAGTGTAAAAAAGTGTAACAAACCAAAATGATATGAAATGCAATAGCAAGAAAAATTTGCTTACCGGTAATCAGATAAGGTCAAGAAAATAGTACCAATAATTCAAAATGATAAAGCAAAAATATGATTGATAATTTTTGAAAAAGGTAAGTGAGAAAGAGAAAGGAAAAATAAATTGGGTGGCAAACAGATGTATATATCATGAATTTTCACTGATCACATTTTCAAAAAAATGCAGCTCTCCAAGTCATATGATAAACTTCATCTAAATTCCAAGAATGATGTTGCCAAGGCACTGTACACAGCATGATCATTTTTTCCTATGCATATACTAATTTTAGCTAGAATTTACTTGGCTGCATGTTGTACAGATGCACATTTGTGGAACACTGAATTTCACATCTAAAAAAAATTGACGCCACATAATTCTAGCTACCATGTTTCACGTAGCTAAAAAACATACACTCATCACATTTAAATTTACATTGCGCCAAAATTAATTCATTTTTGAATTTTTTTAAAGGGAACTATAATGTGCACCACCTATTTCTAAAATATGAACCTCCGCACCATATTAAATTGGGAGACTTTTAATTATGCAATTTTTTTGCCGTGACCTTTTTCCTGATCTTACTTGGTTCAAAATATTGAAACATGGCCAATGTTGATGAAAGAAACATTTGATTTTGTTTCTATGTGTAACAATGGAAGGCTGTTTCTTACTGGTTGAAGAGTGTTGTATATTTTATTTGAACAAATTTTTATTTTTTTATGTATTTTATTTAAAAAATTTACTTTTTATTGCAGCCAGATTTATACTGGCTGCTTTTTAGAAACCTTAATTTATGACCCAAGCCTTTGAAATTGGCTTGGGTCCCTTACATTGCAATTTAGTACTTCCAGCCAGGTTTCCCCTGGCTGGAAGTGTATCTTTCAAGCAATCGAAGTCGCTAAAAGCGACTTCGATTGCTTGCTGTAATGTTTGCCACCCTCCCAGCTAATTTACTAGGCTGGGAGGTGGCCAAAGCAGTGTGCAACGCGCGTTGCACAATCGCTACCATATCTCATGCAGCTGATATCAAGTCAGCTGCATGAGATATGCGCAGCACATGCAATGCGCGCTGCATGCAGCAGAAACGCGTGTTGCATGCAATGCGCATTACTTGCAGCAGCAATGCGTGTTGCATGTGCTGCATGCAGTGCATTGCACAGCCAGTTTTTTTCTGGCTGTGCAATGCACACAGAGAAACCAAAGTCCCTGCAAGGGACTTTGGTCTCTAAAATGGAAGCAACTTTCCCTACCAGTTGCAATCTGGTGGGAAAGTGAGAGAAACGTTAGACCGAAGTTGTTTGAAAGCAACTTCGGTCTTAAAAACATTAAAAATCATAAAAAAAATGAGAAATGTAGAAAAAAAAAAAAATTAAAAATTAAAATGTGAGTATAAGAAAAAAAATAAGTGCTAGTGATACCAAAAATCCAAGCCAATTTCATTTGGCTTGGTTATTTAATAATTATTTTTTAATACATTAAATTTAAAATTCAAACACCATAAAATATATGAATTTTTTTTATATGAATATTATAAATTTAATCTACCTCTTTCTCATAATTATATTTATAATTTTGTTTTTTTAATTTTTGACATTTAAGTTTATTTTTTGGAAATACAAAATTAAATTTTCAACTAAATTTTTTAGTAAGGTAAAATAAATTTTAAATTTGACATTTTGTAATTGAATAATGAAAAAAAATTTAAATTTATTTAAAAAATATTTTTGTTAGAAGAATACAAATATTTTAAGGGTAGAAATATGGTGCAAATTGTAAGTAAAAAAATTATATTTTTTTTTGTGAGGGGTTATTTCTATTTTTAAAAATATTTTTCAAAAACATTCATTAAATACTGAATTAAATTACTTTGAAACTCAAATTTTTTGTAAAATAATTTAAAATGAAATAATAATATTGTTGTATTTGATATAAAATTTGAATTGGTAATATTAATGTCTCTTTAAGTAAATTTGAAAATCATTTAAAAAGACCATGTTGATAAGTACTTCATTTTTGATATACAATGGTTATATATATATCTTATATATATTTCTTGAGTGTTATTTTTATATAAATTCAATAAAATTTGTAATATAAAATGCCATTTAATAATTAATTAATGTTCAACTTAGTTATAACAACTTCATATTTAATACCAGCCACTAGTATTTACTTTTTAATTTAAAACTCCAATATAATATGAGAGTTTCCTTATTTTGTCTGTATGTAATTAACAACAATAACAGACCATAAATGAGTGGGTAATTAATTACAATAAATAGTTGAAGAATAACCTATAAGAAATGATAAGTTTATCAAAAAGAGTACATTAAAAAATATACTTTTGAATTTTTTTTTGATATAATTTGGGTAGTTAAATGAAAATTTAAATTATCAGACATCAAAATGGATAAAATCTAAAAGTGGTGTTTATATAATAAGCCTCATATAAAAAAAAGGATAAAAAATCTACTATGTAACTAAATTATTAAATATTAAGGTATTATTAAAATTATTGAAAAACTTATTTTACAGTTATAATGAAATCTAAATGTGAAAATAATGGTGGGATAATAGTAAGAATATGTGGAAACACTTTAATTTATACATACTTTCAACTATGTTCAGATAAAAAAATTGTTAAAATTGTATAATAACATCTAGTTAATAGTGATGCAATTTTATTTAGATCAAGAATAAATTTTTCTGAGGAAAAACTAATTAAATTGAGATATGGCCATCTCCTTTCAAGAGATAGAATAATAATAAAAATTTAAAAAATTATAATAAGTATTCTTAATCACCATTTTTGAAAAGTCTCTAGTAAAATTCATTATAATATATCATTCATTGATTACATTATATGGAGTTTCATCTTGAAGTAGTGATGTGCAGCTTTGAACTTATGTTATGAAAAACAAAAAAGTTAAAAAATATATAGTTATACTAATGAAAAAGCCAAAAATAAAAATACTATTATAAATTAAAAAAATAAAACTACATAAATTTTATTCTGCTCTAATGATGGAAGGTTACTATGTATGAATTTCCACATGTTAATTCCAAACCTGCTTTAAGGCTAGTTTACAGGTAGAGCTATTAAGTTTCCTTAAATTCTAAAAATAACTTATGCATTTTAATAATTATTTTTTTCTTGTTTTCCTTCCAAAGTTGTTAGAGTTGCTTAATTAATACTGTTATCTTGATTGTAAGATATATAATTTTTTTTGAATACATGATTTATTGTTTCAAAAATTATATTATAAATTTAAATCATTTATTTCATTTTCTAAAGCTTCATTGTCAAAGACACAACTCCATTTTCTATTACTTAACAAATATATAAAATGTGATAGTAAAATTTGAGGAATTTTCTTTTTGAGAGGGTCAAACTATATTGTGAAGATTTTTATCTAGAAATTCTTGTACTCTAAAACAAAATAATTTTCTCCCTTAAGTAAGCCATTTCAAAAATATGAGAATATAAACAAGAATTTTAACTTATCTTATTTTTATTTTCTTTACTGAAAGTTTTAGTTCAATCCCTTTTTTTATATGACATTAGTATAAAAAAATGGTTAAATGCTACTATATAATTAATTTTTATTATATATATATATATATATATATATATATATATATATATATATATATATATATATATATATGAAATATTTAGAAGGTCATCCTTTTTTATTTACTTGAATAAATGGCTCAATTATAATACCCAACACTTATTAATGTTTCCCAAACTCAATAACAAATTTCTCATATGGAATATTAGCTTCTTATATAAGAAGTTTATCTATAGATGATATTCAACATGTGATTTTACTTTTTAGATTCAGCTAAAATTAAACAAAAGGAGAAATCATGCATATGTGTATAAATGGTAACCATATGTTACTTAGAGGATTGTGAAATTCACTCATCAGAATGGTTTAAGTATTAAAATAAATTGAGGTCATTATTTTCTAGTATTTGAAACTAATTAGGAAATTATTCTAAAAATATATTTTAATGTGTATCATGTTTAAAAAGTTGGAAATATGATTTTTGAAAATTGAGAGTTTCTTATGCAATACCAAGCTTTAGTTTACATTGTTTCAAGTAGAATAGAATTTTAGTATTAGAAATTGAAAGCAATGTACCATTATCAGATTTTAACTGTGTTCTACTTATAGAATGATTACATAACATTAAACATTATTTAAATCAAAAAGGTTTAAAAGATATTTAGAATTTTACCAAATTTCACCATTTATTAATCTTTGATTTGAAAATAAACTATGATGTACACTCACTAGAAATAAGCAATCCCAATTTTAACATAATTTATCAATCCAAAAATAATGAGTCAATTAACATGAAAATATATATTATTTCAAAACCAATTCTCTAGATTTAAAATATGATGCTTTAATGAAAAATTATTACAAAACTTTAATGCAATGAAGTCTCTTAAAAAATTCAAAAATAGAATATCAAAACAAGTAATTTCTGCAAAAAAAACTACTAACTATTGTAGATAAAGCATAAAAATAAGTCATATTTTTTAAAAAAATGATCTAACAATATTTATTTTTGTTGAAAAAATCAAAACATTGTTAAGTTTGCTTGTTATAATAATGTTAAAATCCACTAAACATTATCTAAAGGTGGTAAAATATGTTAAAAATATGTTGAATTTTATGAGATAAAAATCAACAATTTTTTATCATTTCCTGTTGTGCTATGACTTTATTCCACCCTTTTTATCTGATTCTTTCAGTATTACTTTGCTATGATCACTAGTTTTCAAGTTAAAATTTACAAATGTTCATTATACTTGATAATATGAAAAATAACTCAAACTTTTATAACTACAAAATAAGATTTTGTAACTCCTTCTTTCAATCAATATTTGAAGAAATTTATAGTTTATTTGAGTAATGATTTTAAGAATAACAAAAAATTTAAAATTCACAAGGAATTATTTCCAGAGACTATAATTATTTACTTGTGTAATGCATGAGCTACTTATCAATGATGTAAAACATCAGAAAAGTAAGTTATAGTTATAAATCTACAGATTATACTGTTTCTGGTATATATATCTTTAATAAATCTTTTAAACTTATCTTAGCCTACATACCACACAATAGAAAATCATTATATTAAAAAAGAAAAAATTCTATGATAATATCATAAAGAATGATAACCATGGATTAATATTCCATAAAAATGGTTAATAATATTTTAAGAGAACCTAAATCAGTATTCTTTCATCAAAATATATCCTTTTTGTCTTTGTAATTTATTCCAAACAAATTTTTTGAAAGTTGAATCTATATATCTAATGCCAAAACCACTATTAAGTTCCCTCTTAGACTTTTTAAGAAATTATATATATATATATATGTATATATATATATTATTTATCAAAAATTGAAATAAAGAATAAAAACATAATTTTATTTACCTTTAATTATTTAAATATAGAGTATTTTCAGAATGCATTGTGGTTACTTGTGAAGGTTAGAAGATTTGAATTTGGATTTATGAGTTTTTAGAAGGGCAAATATTGTAAAATTCTTTCATAAATATTTATTTCATAGTTTCAAATGTTGAAATCTACAAACTAATGGGATTTAAAATTATATTGAGATTTAAAATCTGTTTTCTACTCAAGTAAAATAAAATAAAATGATGATATCAAAATTGAAATTTAGTTTAAACTTTTGATATGCTCTATCTTCAATTTTATTGATAGTGCATCAAAAATTTAATAATATTTTTTTCCTTCATCACTTTTTACATAAAAGATAGTTTTATCATTTTATGAATTAAAGATTGCTTATATAAATTTAACATATATGTCAACTGTTTATGACTATTAATCTATATAATAAATTTTTTAGAAGAAAAAATAACATCAGTATATACTGACTTTGAAATTATTCAATTTAAAATAGTTTACAGGTAGATAATGAAGGGTGATTTCATTTTTGAATATGAATTATAGAAGTCTTATTTTGTCAATTTTAATTCTTTTTGAGCTCAAATGTATCCACCGCAACTTATGTAAGAATAAAAATTATTTTTATTGAAATTTACATGAGAAAGTATGCCTATTATTCAAAATCAAACTTGCTCTAATGGTGTTTTTCAATCATTATTTCCATTCATAACAATAAAAAACATTTCAATTTGCTGATGTTTTAGTTTTTGATATCCCCAAGTTTATATCTCAGGTGTACTATTCACAAAATTATTAAAAATATAATTTTCGAAATACATGATAAACTTGAAAGTGAGGGGGCATTAAATTTTTAAAAATTAATTCTAAATTCAGGATGGATAGTATTTTTTCTATTTTCACAAATGAACAATTTTTTGTTTCAATTAATCCAGAAAGAAAATTTTGTTGTAAGCATATTATATTATATTTATTATGATTTTAAATACTATATTTTCAAGATTTGTGTTTAATATTTCCTGTTAAAGTTAATGTTAATGTGAATTTAAAGTAAGCTTGAAGAAATTTAATCAATAGGCATATTGGATATTTAAAATAATATTTTGCTCCAATCTTGAATCATCCTGGGCTAAAAAATATCCCAAATAAGGTTTTTGTGGGTCAATTTGGATTTAAGTAGGATTAAGTGAGGTTTAATAAAGGACAGATAAAAGGCTAAATTCATTACTAGTGACTTTTTTCTCAAAATAGTTATAAAATATGTATCATTCTGGAATCAAGCTTCAATAAAGTTGAATTGAAACAGAGATAATTTCTAGCAGCACAACACCATATTTACAAAGGTGTAAAATACCTTAAATATTACTCATAATATAGGAAGGCAAGGAATCTACAAAATTCACATTTCAAACGAGGATTTATATTTTGAATTTGAAATTGAGAAATGGAATATTATTTTCCAATTTAAATATCTATTAGTCATTTTACCAAAAGTTTTCAGTAATTAGATTGAATTTTGATGGTATTTTGTTGCAGATTAATCATTTTGATGAGCCATTTACTCAAAATTACTGGTTTCGTTTCTGATATTCCATGTGAAATTCATTACGAATCTTTTTGAAAGTGAATAGTTGACATATTGGATATGCAAAAGCTTATGTTAGATCAAAGTGAGATCAAAGGGAGTTCAACTGATGATCAAATTAGGATTTTACAAGATCAAACGGTGATCAATGTAGGTTCATCTTGAGCACAATTTGTGACAAATCTCTGACTAAATGTAAGGCCAAACAATTTCCTACATGGTGATGATGTGTGCATAATTCAAGCATAGATTTGTGGCTCAACGGAGTTCAAGCAAGGGGTATTGCTAGCAATACCCCCCCATTTTTTCTGTGGTGATAGTGGAATTGAAACCTGAATAACAAAAACCAGAACTAGGATTCAACTAGTACCAAAAAAATACTTGAAAAAGACATTATGGGGTAACTTTTCAACAGAGCAGCCAGCTCATCAGTTACCCCCACACTTTTCAAAATAAAATCTAGAAGCCCCCCCTGGGTACCTTCTACCAAAAACACAAAATCCAACACAATAAACCCAAACCAATAAGCGTGAAGAGTCCAGCACTTCAAGACCAGAAAAATTACAAGTTTAAAGTCATAGAGGACTAAAACCTGTGAAGAGAAACCAATACTAGGGTTCAACCAAATTAGGAGAAGGGGTTGGAAAAAGACAAATTGGGGTAACTGTTGATAGAGCAGCCAGCCCATCAGTTACCCCCACACTTTCCAAAATAAAATATAGAAGACCCACCCTTGGGTACCTTCTAACAAAAGGAATTTCAAACACAAATCTTCTCCAATAAAAACCCAAAACCATTAAAAACCATTAAAATTCTTAAAGCCAGAAATCCACTTTAGAAATGAATTTTTTTTGCAGTTTAATCTCATGCTGGAGGTTAGATAAAACCAATTATGATTATGATTATTTTTATTTTCTTTTAAAGAAAATATCCATCTTCACTTGAATTTTTCTTTTCTTCCATTTTCATTATTCTAAGATTTTTTTTATATAGAGAATTGAGACAGAGAGACTGATAAGAATTGGACAAATTAAACAAAACCAAAACAAATTCAATAGTTTATCCTCGTTTCAGAGGAATCAAATTCTTGAAATCCCCAGGTTGAAATCAATCTGTTTGCCCCTAGGGCTCCAAAAAGCTAATCCCCTCTTCCAATTTTGATATCCCATAATCAGACCTCCAAACAAATCTTCCATCTTTCTCCATACACTGACTTTACCAACAATTTCAATCCTAGTTTCCAACAACTCTGCATTCTTTGAGATTGAAGTAGCAGCCACCACATGTTTAATTTCTCTACAATGAGAATCCAAAATGACCTCTTCCATTAAAGGGAAATTCAAATTACCAATAATTTCCCCTTCCACCCTACAGAAACCTTCTTCATTTGAGTGAAGCAGCTGAGAATCCACTGACTCTAACTCCAAGTCATCCATCACAAAATTTTTGTGAATTTTAAAAAATTCCTTCAAAACAGGACACAGAACAATAAAAGAATCATCTTCCCCCAAGAAACAATCTTCTGATCTTGAGGGAACCAGTTTGAAATTATATTCCTCCAACAAACATACATCCAGAACATAATCATTCTGAAGATACAAAATTTCTATAGAGAGATTGTCACCACTTCTTCCATCCAATGAGAAAGAAGAAACTGAGAATCTTTTTCATGAGGCTAAAAATCATCAAGTTCAGAAGTACTCTGAGAATCCAAAAGATCCTCCAGAATAGAGTCCATAAAATTAAAATTAACATCCTCCTCCAAGCATTCATCTTCTGAACTTAAAGGAGCACCCAGAAAATAATCTTCCTCTGAGAGCAATAGATTCAACACAGACTCTTGCTGATTATCAACAGATCTTAAAGAAACATCTTCATCCAAAAATGCATTATCTAAACATGAAGAAACCATATCATCATGAACATCCACTATGCAATATAGGGTGTGGACTTTCTAGAAAGTCCCCAACCTGAAATGAGACAGAACTCAGATGGAACTCAGACTGAACTCAGACTGAACTCATACTGAACTCTACTTGAAGACCCACCTAAAACTGTTTTGCTGAGTGGTGTTCTTCCCTGATTGTATGGCTCCTTTGTCAATTGCTCAATGTGTGTTCAAACTGTGGTGAATTTGAGTCCAAGGTTGTGGACTTGCTAAATAGTCCACCCCCTGTATTGTGTGGTGATCCAATTCTTCCTTCCCACAGAGCTCATCCACCTTTGAAAGATACACTGATCATCCAGTGTTTACATATCCAAAACATCAAATGAAGCACATTCTTGAGATCCATTGACATCATCTGTTAAAGAAATTTAAATTTTCTGAAACATCAAAAACATCATCATCTCCCAAAGAGGGTGATGCCAAAATTTCCACTGTAGCAGAATTTTCTGCCACTTCTTCCTGAACCTTTCCATCCATTAAATTTTCATTTTCAGGCTCCACCTCTTTAGAAACAAGGTTTTCAAGATTCCCCAGAGTAGCCTTCTTCAAAACACCTATATCAGGAATCCTACTTTCTCCATTTAGAAGTGTCTTCATCAGCCCTGCCTATAACAGAAATCCCTGAACCTCCTTTTTGACCTCCAGACCCTTGGCACTCCAAAATAAACTCTTGGCCTCCATTTCATGAGAAGACATACCATTATAGTCCAGATAATCCATAAACTCTTTAAATTCCTCCATAAATTTACCAAAATGAACCAAAGAAGTTACACCACCATCCATTTCCCATTTCCTAGCAATGCCATAAAGATAATCCATTGAAAACACAATGGGCCACCTCCAGATCATTTTCATCTTTAAATTTCCCCAATCCTGAATCCTATATCCCTCCATCCTAAGAACTTCCTTCACCACCTCTCTGTCATCAATAAAAAAGATCACCTGCTTCACCCTATCCAAATCAGAAGCCCCATCCACATCAGCAGCAGCTTCAAAGATCTCCAAAAATAAATTTGCCTCCTATCCAAAGAAAATTTTCCTTTTCCAGATTTGATCCAGACCATCCTAAAAAATTCCAATTACAACTCCCCAAATTTCCACCACAGATAGCCAAAGTAACCCCCAATAGCCTTCAGAGACCTAGGAGGGACCAAATCAAACTAGAGAGAACACCCCCTAGACCAACTACAGAGAGATACAGCAGCAAAAATCCAAAATCCACAAAGAGTCCACAAAAGAAGAGAGTATAAAAGTAACAGAGATTCCAAAAGCTAGCAAATCCTCACCCCAAGTTGGGTGCAAGAAATGTAGACAATCCTACTTTACTAGCTATAGGCCTTGTTCAAAGCAGTTGGAGTAAAACTGGAGAGAAAAACCCCTGTCCCTTTAATAAATACCAGGTGAGATTTACTTTCTACAGCAAATCAGAGACTGTTACAATATCCCTTCAAAAATACTTCTTGACCTCTTAAAAATTTAAGACAGTAGCCAATAAAAGACCACTGAGAACCAAAGAACCTAAAATGCAGAAAAAACTACACCAGAAAAACAAACACTGTGCACTTGTTGCACAGGAGACAGAAATAATACTTGATGCAGGTTGAGAAGCTACACCAGAGAAAACAGTTGTCAAAGTTAATTTAAATGAAGAACTAACCTTGCAACAAACACAGCCAATTGTGGCCAAAAACAGTGAAAACTGAGTGAGGAACAAGAATATCATCTCCTGATGGTTGTATGATAAATAAGGTTGCCCCAAACTGTCTTATTCACTATATACACACAGACACCACACAATATGGGGGGCGGACTTGCTAGCAAGTCCGCAACCTTGGACCCAAACTGACCATAGATTGAACACACATTGAGCTATTGATAAAGGAACCATTCAATCAGGGATGAACACCACTCAGCAGAACAGTTTTAGGTGGGTGTTCAAGTAGAGTTCAGTATGGGTTCAGTATGAGTTCAGTCTGAGTTCCATCTGAGTTCCATCTGAGTTCAGGTTGAGGACTTGCTAGCAAGTCCACCCCCTATATTGCGTAGTGAGACCACTATCTAAGAGCCCATGCACACCAACAAATTTGGCCTTCTTGACCGCCAAATTGCATAAAACCCCTCTAGAAATGCTTCCCAGCCTTCTAGAACCAAGTCAAGCAGTCTGCCCAACGTCGTAAGGCCCGCCTGAGGTGGCCGGACCACCCTGAAGCCATAAAACCACCAAAAACCTCCAAAAATACCCAAAATACCTAGAAAAATTTAGTATGACTACTAAAACCTTTAAAACAAAAAGTTAGGCTATAAAAACGTTGAGAAATAAAATATAGAGCAAAATAAGCTCATTTTAACGGTACTAAGCACTTAAACTTAAGACTTAAGGTTAGGCTGTAAAACACAAAAAACAAAATTAGACAGGTATCTTTTAAAATATAAAATGAGGAAATTACCCCTTAATACTTAAAATCAGAAATTGTCATCTAGACATAAAATATAGAGAAAACCCTGGGTTATCTAATGGTAGCACCCACATCACTGTAGTCCCAATATTAGCTGAATAAATCCAGAAAAACACCCCATTATATAAACAATGGCAAACTGACCAATAATGGGCTCTGCCAATGTTGGAAGACCACATTAGTACCAACCAATACCCCTCCCCTCAAGACCCTCTTCGGAAAAATCCTCCCTCAATGACTCAATACATAATCTGGAAAATCCTTTTCCTGAAGTTGGCCTGACCACAGCTCCTCATGTTCCCCTTATGGCACAAGTAGACCCCTCCGCCCCTGCTGCCTGCATTTTCAGGTTGGTTGGGATGGAGTGTTCAAACAATGCTTGAGCCCTGTTCTCTTGCCTTAACAATCTCCTAGGCACCATCTGTGATCCTCCCAGAAAAGGGACACAAATTAACATTCACACTGCAACAATGCCTGACATCAGAGCCCTAGCCTCAGCATTCTCCCCACTGGCCTCCCAATCTGCGTTTCACTCTCCCTCCCCTTTTTCTGCCCCAGAATACATGAAGTCAGTGGAGAATAAGCTTGACAGGATCTTGGCACAGCTCCCCTCCTCTTTTACCCTGCCCCAAACTTCTTGTTGCTCCAAAAGTACTGTTAAATGAAAAATACTTATTTGGTTAATACTTTCTCTGTAATCTTTATCTGTGCTTGAAATGTTTTTGTATTAGCTTTGAAATTTTTTTTCTGTGTGTGATTCTTTAATTATCATGTGAAGTAGCTTTGTTGTATTTTGTGTAGATAAAAAGAGATGCTCCTGTATCTTTTGTTTTACATCTCCTTCTATCCTTTTCTACTTCCTTTTACTTGCACTTTTGTCCTTCTTTGTTTTATTCAATATTATTTCTCCATTATCTTTAGTTTCTTTATCTCAGCGCTGCTTCACTCAACTATAGACTTTTGTCTATCTTATTTATTGACTTTTGTAGTTAACATTTCTGGTTCAGGTATTTTACATTAGTTTTCTCTTCTGCTGCAATAAAATCTCCTTCTATCCTTTTCTACTCTTTTTACTTGCACTTTTTTCCTTCTTAGTTTTACTCAATAATATTTCTCTTTTATCTTTAGTTTCTTTTTCTCAGCGCTGCTTCACTCAACCATAGAATTTTTTCTATCTTATTTATTGACTTTTATTGTTAACATTTCTGGTTCAGATTAAAAGGTCATGGGCCCAGTGCCTTTTTAACTTATCCAATGTGGCTTCCTCACCAATTGAAACTCTGATGTCTCCTTCGAATCTTCACATACTACTCTACCATTAATCACTTGCTCAGAAATGGATTCAAATTTTTCTGAAATAAAAGGAGTTGAAATATTTACCAATAAAAATTATTCCACCTTGAAGAAACAGATGTACTACGCCTTAGGAATACAAAATCATGATAAATTTTTACTCAAGAAGTTAACTACTCCTACAGATGTTGCTTCTCTTAAAATCTTTAACTTCAAAAAGAAGCAAACAGAAATAATACTATGATTGTTCCTCAATGCTGATAATCATACTCTTTTTGTTCCAGACAATGACATATTTGATCCTGCAGAGCTCTGGGAATGCATCAAGGAACATTACCCCTCCACTTCTGCTGATAATTGTGCCAGAATTATTTCTAACCTTTTTAATGTCGAGTTTGAAGAAAGTGACATCCTAAATTCTATTAAGGATTTTTGTGCTACTCTGAAGCTACACAAGGAAGTCTCACCCTCACTCTTCTCGTGTGACACACTTCAAACTATCATCACCTTTTACATCCTTCATGTCATACCTGAAGCCTTTCGAAATGTCGCCAACCTCATCTTCACCAATGTCAAAGTCACAATAAAGACTCCCACTATTGATGAAGCACTTGCTGAATTGGAAAAAGACTTTAAGCAAAGAAAACTCACTAATCCAAAGTCAAGCCTGGCATTTAATGTCAAAGGAAAAACTTTCTATACTGGTGGGAAACATAATCCATTTGAGCCTCATTCTGAAGCCAATTGTTTCCAAATACATCATGACAAAAGAGAAAATTATTATCAACATAAAAAGGAACATGAAAGCAGAGCTCTTTCTGTTGGATTACCTGCCAATGTTTCCTCCTTTTCCATCCTTGACAGTAATGCTTCATTCTCCCTTTTCAATAACAAACAATTCTTTACAAATCTAGCACCTACAACCAAAGTTTTCACCACCCATGGAAGCTATATTAAAGCACTTGGAACCAGTACTACTGTTTTTAAAATTAATAACAATAACTTTTCTATTCCCAATTCTCTTTATGTCCCTGAAGTATAGTCCACTCTAATTTTGGCTGCTTGGTTCCTCAAGCAAAACTACAGCATTAAAGGCTGCGGTACTCATGCCCAATTATCGGATAGAAATGACAAATTTTTCTTTCAATGCTCGCTGGATGAAAATTTTCTCTCATTTCCTCTTACTATTGAACATTCAATCTACTCCGTTGTCTCAGACGCATCATTACAAAAGATTCACAATGCAATTGGACATCCGAATAACTCTGTAACTCAACTTATGTTTCCAAAAATGGATTTTACTTGTCTTGTTTGTATGCCATGTCTCTTATCTGAATCTCACAGACTTCCATTTTCTGGTAATTTTTCTATTCCTGACACACCTCTTGAAACTATTCACATGGATTTGTGTGGTCCTATTACTCCAAACTCCAAAGGTGGTAATAAATATTTTCTTCAGATTTTCAATGTTTTCTCCAGATTATGAACTGTTTATTTCCTTAATTTAAAATCAGACACCTTTGATTATTTCAGAACTTATCTCAATCATTCTGAAAACAAGTGTGAAAAGCAGATCAAAAACGTTGTTACCAATAACAGTGGGGAATTTGTGAATAATTCATTTGACTCACTATTCAAAGACAAAGGAATCACTCACCTCACTACGGCACCGTATACTCCTCAACAGAGCCCTTTTTCAGAGAAAGGTAGCAGAACACTTGTTGAGAAAGCCCATGCTATGTTGGTCACTTGTGGATTAGATGGAATTTCGTGGGAGGAAGCTATTGCTACTGCTAACTATCTCTTAAACCTCACCCCATCCATCACCATCAATAAAAAATCACCTATTGAACTATGGGACCCAAAATTTCCTGTTACTTATGGTAAGCTACATGTTTTTGGATGTGATGTAGAATACAAAATTCCTAAAGCCAGGCGACTTTCTAAATACTCACCTACAGGTGAGAGGGGTATTTTCATAGGATAAGCAGAGGGTCATCACAATTACAATATCAATTCCCATACTCAGGATCAATTCATTATTACACATGATGTAAAATTTTGTGACAGTTCTTTGAATCTTTCCCATTGGCTTATGGCCAATATTAGTAATCCGGTTCCCTTTCCTGAAATTCCTATCTTCAATGAAAACATGATTGAAACCTGTGTCCCTACTTTGAAACCTGAAAATGAATCATTGCCTTCAACAACTTTCTCTTCCTCCACATCAAATATAAGCACTAATGTCCCATCTTATGGAAAACACTACACATGGGTTCCAAAACATCTACCCACTTTAAAAAATATAACCAGCAACATCAGTACAGACAACATTCTACCTTCTAATTCACAATGTCTCCACAATTCTTGTAATGTGGTCATTGACCTTGGTGACGTCCCAAAACATTTTTCTCATGCTGTTAGCGGCCCTGAAGCTGTGATGTGGAAAGATGCCATTAATTTGGAATTACAATCTATTGAAAAACATGTAGTATGACATCTGCTTCCTGTGCCTGCCAACAGGACTCTACTGGGAACAGTGTGGGTTTTCAAAAAAAAAACTGATAGTGATGGGAACATATCACAATTCAAGGCTCTCTTGTGCGTTCAAGGGTTTTCTCAAACTAAGGGTATTTATTAAAATGATACTTTTGCTCCCACTGGATGACTTTCTTTCTTTCAAACTCTTCTAACTATTTCTGCTCAAAATAATTATGAAGTTCATCAAATGGACGTGTGAACCACCTTCCTACATGGTGTTTCTGAGGAAGATATCTACATCTGCATTGCTGAAGGTTTCAATGGCCCCAAAATTCCTAATTCCTGTCTGCAGCTCAAAAAATCCTTGTATGGTCTCAAGCAAAGTCCCAGTGTGGTCTCCCAACATTGGCAGAGCCCTTTGTTGGTTTATTTGGTGTTGTTTTGATATGCCTTAAAGGGCATGGTTTAAATAATTAGGTTTTATTCTGGAATTACTCAGAAAATATTGAGACTATGGGGATGTGAATACTACCATTGGATAGCCCTGGTTTTTCTTTATATTTTATGTGCCAGTGACATTTTTCATAGTCTAAGTATTTATGAGATAATTTCTCATTTTTCATTTAAAAAGATTGCCGTTGAATTTTGTTTTTTGTGTTTTACAGGCTAACCTTAATTCTTAGGGTTAAGTGCTTAGTACTGTTAAAATAAGCTAAATTTTCCCTACATTTCATGTCTCAATGTTGTTATAGCTTAAATACTTGTTTTAAAGGTTTTAGTAGTTGCAGTAGATTTTTCTAAGTAGTATGGGTATTTTTGGTGATTTTTGGTGGTTTTCTGACTTCAGGGTGGTCAGGCCGCATCAGGAGGGCCTACTGCTGTCAGGCGGACCATCTTCCTCTGTGCTAGAGGGCTGGGAAGTGTTTCTAGGGAGGTTTTATGCAATTTGGTGGCCAAGAACACCAAACTTGTTGTTGTGCATGGGCTCTTAGTGGTCTGTGTGTATATAGTGAATAAGACAGTTTGGGGAAATTTCAATTATCATACAGCCATCTGGAGGTGATATCCTTGTTCCTCATTCAGTTTTCACTGTTTTTTGGCCACAATTGGCTGTGTTTGTTGCAAGTTTAGTTCCTCATTTAACTCAACTTTGGCAACTGTTTTCTCTGGTATAGTCTTGCAAGCTATATCAAGTATTATTGCTGTCTTTGGTGTGTATTTGCAAGCTACATCAAGTATCATTGATTTCTCTGGTGTGGAAATTGGTCTGCATTTCAGTTCTTTGGTTTGGTAGTCTGTCTGTAGACTACTCTCTTGACTTATCAGTCAGTCAAGTGTGTTGGAAAAGGAACTTTAGCAAACAGAACCAATTCACTGTAGCAGTTAAATCTCACGTTATTTTTTCTAAAGAGACAGGGGTTTTTCTCTCCAGTTTTACTCCAACTCCCTTGGTCAAGGCCTATAGCTAGTACTATAGGATTGTCTACATTTCTAGCTCCCAACATGGGGTGCGCAAATCTGCTAGTTCTTTTGAATCTCTGTTGTCTTTGATTGTCCCTTTTGGTAATTTTGGTCTGGAAGAATGGCTTCTGGTTCTTCTATTCCTGTGGTGACTGTCAGTGGGGGAAAGGTCCTCCTTCTGTGATAGTTAGGGAATGTGTTAGGATTAAAACTTGGGATGGTACCAAGTTTAATGGTGAAGATGTGAAGTGGTTTCTTGAGAAGTATGAAACTGCTTCTGGTGTGGTTGGTGCGTCTTACCTGGACATGGTGAAGCAGATTATTTTCTTTATTGGTGATAGGGCAGTGGATAAGAAGGTTGTGGCCATGCCTGGCTACAAGAAGAGGGACTGGAAGTTACTGTGTAGGGAGATTATAGATAGATGGGGTGTCAGGTTTACTATGGTGGATCTGAACAAGATTTTCAGTGAATGGAAGTCTTTTGGTGGTGTTGGTAACTTGCACATTTAAAGAAGTTTCTGCTACAGTTTAATCCTGTGTTGGAATATTTGGTGGAAGTGGAGGAGCTGGCACATGCAAATTCTGCCAAGGATGTTTTTTTAATTGCCCTGGCTAGAGATTTCAGGATGGATGTGTTAAAGGAGCTGTCAAGGAAGGAATTGTTGAAGATTCTTTCTAATGGGGACCAGAAGTTGCCTGCCATGGACAAGGTGAAGGAAGCAGTGAAGGCCCATTTGAAGTTATTGGCTGTGGACACCTATCAAGAGGGTTGTGTCAAATATGTAAGCAAAGTCAGTGAGGCTTTTGCTGAAGAGGAGCGTAGATTGAAGAAGGTAGAGAAGAATATGGTGAAGGTTCACAAACAGGAGAGGGACCCTGTGGTGGAGCATTTGGCTGATCTGACAAACCAGGAACACATTTTTGTTCAGGAGGCTAAGAAGGCCAATAAGGCTCCTTCTCAGCCCAGTGATTTTAACAAGAGGGAAGGTAAGAGTGATCCTTGGGTCTGCTCTTATTGCAGTAGGAGGGGTCGTAAGGCCAATGATTGTTGGGCTTTGAAAAGAGATGTTTGATAAGGAAAGGTGGAATTTGATGGCAGGTTGTTCAAGTTCTCTAATGGTTCATTTGTGAAGCCCAGTGAGGAGCAAGCCCCTGTTGATTTGGTCATGAGAAGGAATGGTCTCAATCAGAGGAGGCCAAGGTTTTAGGAGATTCCTGATCAGGGAAGTCTTCTATTAAGGAAGATGATGATGTCAAGGGAAAATTGAAGGAGGTTAATCAAGTCTCTTTTTCTACTTCCTTTGGTGGGTTGGAATTGTATTCTTGTGGTGGAAAGTCAAGTGGCCAATTTTTGGCTGGAGTTTATGATGTATAAGCAGGAAAGGTAGGAAGGCCTAAGAACGTTTCTCAGGCCCAACCAAAGCCTAAAGCTTCTAAGGTGGATCCTAAGCTGAGTGCATCCAGGAAAAAGTACAGCAAAAAGGAGCTGTACAAAATGCAGAAGGGGATTGCTGATATGGGCCCTCCTAGTTTTGGTGCATTGGACATGAATGGAGAGCCAATGCCTATGGAAGTTTATTCTGACTCTGAGGAGGATGTCCCTTTGGCTTCATTGCCAAGGGATGCTGAAGTTAGAGGTTCTGATGAGGGATCTGGTTTGAGTCCTGTTGATGGAAAATATTTTGGTGGCTCTGGTCCTCAGGGAAATTCTAGGACTAAGGTAGTAAAGCAAAGTGCTCACTTTGAGAGACCAGTAGTTTCTGGCCAATCTAATGTTATGGACTCTGTTCTGAAAAGGATGAACCAGGGTCAGGTTTCTCTCACTTATGGGGAACTGTATGCTATCAGTCCTGGAGTGGCTGATGGAAAGAAGAAATTGTTGACCAGAAGAAGGGTTTCTTCTGCGGAGGTAGAATACATTTGTATTCTGCTGAAAAGTTTGGGGAGGGGTTAGAAAATCATTTTTCTGCTCCTCAGGGTTATGTCAATGTCACTCTGAATGGCAGGGAGGCTAGGGAATTGGTGGATTCAGGTTCTCAGATCAACCTGATTTCCTTGATTGAGGTTACTCATTTAGGCCTCCCCATCAAAACTGGTATTGGTGGGAATTTAAGAGGGATTGGTGGCCATTTCACTGAGTTGATAGGAACCTCTGAATTTGTGAAGTTGGATGTTTGTGGAGCCTCAGGGAAGGTTCATTTTTACATTGCTAAAGGTAATGTAAAATCTGTTTTGGGTGGGCCATTCTTGATGGATTTCCAGGCAAGAATTGGTTATCAATATGATATGGGAATCATTTTGGCGTTGAATGGTGAAAAAAAAAGAAAAATTCACATGAGTTAGTCATCTCCTGGAGATGATGGTTGAAAGTCCAGGCCTGGTTTGTTGTCCATGTGTCAATTCAGGGATTGTTGTAAGAGAAGGAAGCAAGTGGGTACCACCTCTAGTTTTTTAGAGTGTGGCTCAGGCTCTAGTGAGAGTCTGTCTTTTTTAGAGTAATGAGGGCTGATTACCCTAGTGCTACAACCTCTCCCCAAGATGAGGAACTCCCAGGTTGTAGTAAGTCAGCTCTGTTGAAATAAGATCTACTCAGTAGCACTTTTCTATCTTATAGTTGTATACATAATTCTCTATGAAATCTATAATCTATTTATTTACTTGAAATATATATATATATATATATATATATATATACACTGTTTATACATTCTTTTCTCAAAACTAACTTAATGATATCACACTAAGCACATATATAGATGGGGAAATACCACTGTTATCCACATCTACTTCTTTTTCTTTATCCTTAATTATTAACTTAACATATTTTTATCCTTGATTTATTATTCAGTTTATTGTCCTATTTCTTGTCCCCCTGTCCTTGCCGTCCACTGTGTCCTAGAGTTCCACTTGCCTGTTGCCTAAGTTTATCAGGTAATTATGCACGTATTCTCTACTAAAGAAATGTCTATTACTATCCATCTACTTCTTTTTCTTTATCCTTAATTATTAATTTAATATATTTTTATCCTTGAATTATTATTCAGTTTATTGTCCTAATTATCGTCCCCGTTTCCTTGTTGTCCACTGTGTCCTAGAGTTCCACTTACCTGTTGCCTAATGTTATCAGGGTTATGGGCCCAGCCCCCCTGCATATTTAATTAAAACTTGCTACTCCTGATACTCCTCTCTCCCTTAGAGAACCTGCTGAGTCAGAATCATTGTCCACATATACTGCTATGCCTCGATCTTCCACAGCTTCTCCAAATTTCTCCTTCTTAGAAGACTAATCAAATCACTCAAAAATAAAAGGGATCAAGAAACTCAATGACAAAATCTACAGTGCTTGAAAGACTGATTTAAAGTATGGGCTCACAGTCAGAAACCTGGATCAGTTCCTCAATGAGGACTGTCCAGTTCCTACAGACCCCAAACTATTACCAATCTTTAGATCTGTAAACAACAGACTAATACAATCATTAAAATGTCTATGGATCTCTCAGATCAGCATAAATTTATCTTGGAAAATGATGCAGTAGATCCAGCTCAATTATGGACATGCATAAAAGACCACTATGCTTCTAAATCTAGTCAATATTGTTCTTTTATAGTAAATAAACTCTTTAAAATTAAATTTACTGAAGGCAATATTTTAGAAGCAATGGAAAACTTTCAAAGGAGCATTAAACTATAACGGGAAGTGGCTTTGGACCTATTTAAGGACAAGATCTTATCTTATATTATGGCCAATTACATTCTCAACTTACTCCCCGAATCATATCAGACCTTTGCCTCCATTATACTTAGTAAATATGATATAACTAATTGTAGGCCAACAATTGAAGGCATCTTTGCAGATATTGAAACCAAAGTCATCAGGAATAAAACTCTCAACTCCTCCAATTTGACATCTGGAGCAGTTCTAGCCACAGATACTAAAACTAAAAACTTTTTCTTAAAAGGATGACTTATACCCCTTGCTCCTCATCATGAATCTTCATGTTTCCAACTGCACCCCGAAAAACAAGATAAATTTCTAAAGCAGAAAAAGGAGTGAAAAAATAAGGACAACAGTAATGCTAAAGTCCTATCAGTACTTTCCGATATACCTCTTAACCACGGCATTTTTTACAGTGGCGCATCATTCACTATTTCAACTATTTAAAATTCTTTTCAGACTAAAAATCTTCAAAATTATCATTATTGATGACAAATGGAGATTAATTTCTAGCCCTTGGACAATGCAAAGTTACATTCTCTTCATCATCCGGTATGGTAAGGTAAACACTTACAGTCGCCTTGCTGTAAGCAGAATCCGGAGGAGATGTGTGGATTTAGCTGAAAACCCCGTCCTCCCAACAAAAATAACAAAGTAGGTGTTCTAAATCACTAAGCTACCCAGTCTATTTAGTTCAGATGAAAAATTAATACTGAAACTCTTGAAATATTTAACGCTTATTGAGATTTAAATAAAAGTGGCTGTTGAGAAAGAAATACTGATTACAACAATTAAGGTGTACCAGTGAAAGATCTGAAAAGATTGACTTTCATGTTTTTATAATAATTTGAATTTTAATGAGACAGCAATAATTCAGTCCCAGTGATGAAGACCTTTCTAAAGATACCCTGTATGAAGTGTGATTTAAATTGTTAAAAAGTATTTCTAAAATGTTATATATAAAATATAAAGTTATAAGGGTATTACAATTTTATTTAATTTTTTGAGTAATAAAAAATGAGACCATGGTGGTTAAAGATTAAGCTGTATGTTCTAATGATTGTAAGATGATGCCCAATTTCGAGTCTGAGAGGCTCTTAAGTATACCTAGTCACGTGCCTAAGTTTCCCCTCCAGAGCCCATCCAGAGCCCGTCCAGAGTCTGTCCAGAGTCCGTCTGGAGTCCAAGCGCAGTCCATCCGGACCTCCAGACTCAATTAGAACCTTAAAACTATATTAAAAAATCTAGAAAAATTACACATGATATAGCCACTTCCCCTTTACATTCCAAACTTATTTTTGTAGTCTGTGCAGCTCTAATCACCCCGTGAAAATTCATCAAAGTTAATTAATTTCAAAAAAGGTAAATAATTCTATAAAACTTTAAAATTCATTTAAAAATATAAGAAAAATATTAAAAATTCTGAGAAAATTTCCCAGGGTACTTGAGTGACTTGACTTGATACTTATAAACTTTTTCAGACCTTAAAAATAAGTTTTCTCTGTAAAATAAATTGTTTTTTGCGTAGGCATTTGCTTTTAACCAATTTCTTCACATTTAAAACTCAAATAAATTAAATAAAACCCCTTTTTAAAATAATAACATCGTCAATCTCGCACATCGCAATAACTCCAGTTTTGTATTTTGGGTGCCATACTAAACTTTAGGCCACCACATCCTCCCTCCAATTGAGAATGTCTTCATTTTTTAAACTTTGCATAAGTGATTGAACACAATATTCATCTTTAACCTTCAACCACCATCTTCAATCAACTTTAAAATTCATCTTCATCAATATGTCTTTCAAAGAACTTGTCGCTTCATTTGAACTTTGCGCTTGCTACCAGGTACCTTGTTAAATGTCCAACCCTGATCTTCCTGGAAGAACCGCTTGCAACTTATGCGGTGTGAAAAAAGTCAAATGTAACTGGCCAATAGTTCCTTCTAAAACAAATGTATATTTAGGACCAGCAGCTCTCCCTGATCCCACAACTTATAAAAAGCAATCAGAAATTCCTGTCTTCTTAAAACGAATAAGATCAAAAACAGCTTCAACATCAAAAGTTCAATCTTCATCAGCAGATCCCGGCCTAATTTTGCCTTCACAAGACCCAATCCTATAATGCCAGTGCCCCAAACCAACTTTTCTGAGACTATGTTTCCTGGCTCTAAATGTAAGACCCTATTATCTCACTAAAAAAAACTTTTAGTCAAAATTGACTAAATCTATAACTTAATAACATATTTGAACTTCTAGCTGTCGAAATAACCAACACTTATGACATTGGCAAAGTGAAGATGGACTATATTAATCATTATCCAAATTTTCATCGCTATCTTTTTCTTGACCTTAAGAATGAATTGAAACAAAAAATGCTGGCCTATTTTCAAGAAACTCCAGCTAATAACCATGAAGACGTCATGAAAAGAAGAATTTTAATTCAAAGCTTTGATAATGATGTTGAACAATTTCAAAGAAATTATCTTTTCTAACAGTATAACTTGATAAAATTTTGTTTTAGCTTGGTCTTCTTTAACTTTAAAATAAATGTTGTTTTCTTTCTTCTCTGGCTTAACATAACCTAAAATAATAAATAATATAAATCTTGTGATGATTCCACTACTGATAGCAAGGTTTGAATCCCTTCAGACTCCTATATACCAGTCTTCCTTCTTGTCACAGCATTGCAAGAGTGGATCTTCCTATGAGCCGAATACTCCTGATTCCAACCTCATAGGGCCCCCTACTGAGCCGAATTCTATGATTCCAATCTTGCCATAAGGTCCTCCAAGCTTCACACTAAAAATGGCCTAACACTGAGGCACTAAAATTCATTCCCTAAAATCCAACTACGATCCTAACTTCTGATTCCTTCATCACAATTTCAACCATTGCTAAATAGCAACCTATAAAATACTTTTGCCAGGCTTCCAATAATAATAATATTAACTTTAGACCATGTTAAAGCGCCACATATTTCACCTAATTAACCATTATGCTTTCCTTAGCATCATCATCACCTAAAATTTTAACTTCCTAAAGCGTATCATCACCCAATTCCAGATATGATTGAATAACCAGTTTAGAGTCTTAGTGGACAGTGATAAATTAAAAGATTGAATTGAGTTATCCAAACAAGATTGACATTCCAGTTTAAAGTCTTGGTGGACCAAACATGTAATCAATTGCCAGTTTATGGTCTTGGTGGACCAAAGATTGTTAAGGTGCATGAATAACTTGAAATATTCCTAAGTAAGGCCTAGTCTTGACCAAAGATTGAATAAACTTGATAATACAGTTTAATTTCATAGTGGAACAAACATTTGATTGACAAGAAATCCAGTTTAAGGTCATGGTGGACCCATGAATGTTGAATTTTCCAGCAGATATTAATTTTCCCATTTAAAGTCATAGTGGACTAAAACAATGAATGAACTACCAGTTTAAAGTCATGGTGGACCAAACATTTGATCAATAAGAAATCCAGTTTAAGGTCATGGTGGACCCAAAACTTGATAATAGTCCAGTTTAAGGTCTTGGTGGACCTAACATTTGATAACACTCCAGGTTAAGGTCTTGGTGGACCTAACATTTGATTGATAAAAAATAAAAAATCCGTCTCCAAAAATATCCATAAAATCTTGAACATCCTTGAAATTAAGTTTAAAGTCTTGAAGGACTAACAGCTCCAATATAAAATCTTTAATGACAGTCTTGAAAATTAGCCAGTTTAAAGTCTTGGAGGACTAACTGCTCCAAAATTCGTATAAAAAACCTTAAAGAACATCTTGAAAAGTAGCCAGTTTAAAGTCTTGGAGGACTAAAAGATCCAAAATACGTATAAAAAACCTTAAAGAAGGTCTTGAACAGTAGCGAGTTTAAATTCTTGGAGGACTAACAGATATCTTGAAGTAAAATCCCATAGGTTTTTAGCTCCCCTAGACCCTGTTTCATGTCTAAACTAAATGAATAAAACTAAAAAGAATGAAGACTGAAAAATAAGAATAAGAAATATAATAATTTTGATTAAATTAATCAATTTTTTCATTTTATTATTTCTATTTTTTATTTTATTTTTATTTTTATTTATATTATTTTTTTATTTTATTTTATTTTATTATTATTATTATTTTATTTTATTTTTATTTTTAGTTTATTTTTAAAAGATTTATAAAAGATTGTTTCAAAATAAAAGTTAAAATTTAATTTTAAAGAAAGATAAAAAAAGTAATAAAAAAAGAATTATCAAAATTAAAATTTTAAAAGATGCCACCCAGCCATTTGATGAGCTGTACCCTCGACATCATACCCACATCCAAGTGCAACTTGATGTGGTTACACAATTTTGAGAAATTGAAAAGAAAATAAAATAAATGAAAGTTTTTAGAAGATAATTTTAGAATGATGATCACTGGGTGGGCTCCCTCCAATTTATAAAAATGATTAGAGACCACCAGTGAGCATCACCTTTGTAATAATTCATAATATATTTTTAAAGGAAAGAAATCACAATCTAACATAAAAAATCAAAATAAAAAAAATAAAAAAAATCTTGAATCCGGCATTGAGAGCGGTGTCTCTTGATTAGTTCCAGTTTATAGTCTAAGTGGACTTCCTATAATTAAAAGACAAAGCCAGGATTCAACTAGAAACAGGGAAAATTTTGGAAACGAACATTATGGGGTAATTTTGTGTAGAGCAGCCAGCCCATCAATCACCCCCACACTTGCCAATATAAAATTAAGAAGGTTCCCCTGTGAACACTTCTTCCAATAATTTTTAAAAATTTTCCAATGCTATCTTCACCCATATTTTAAGAATTTTAAATTTTGAAAATTTCAAAGAAGGTTTTCTTGCATTTAGTTAAGTTTCATCACAGTATCGTCGCCCATATGCGGTGTAATGACAGTAAAGTATTTTGATAAAAAGATGATAGTTTATCCTTGTTCCAGAGCTTAATGAAATTTGATAAATGTCATAATTTATCCTCATTGCGGAGGGATCCATAAAATTTCATTGAAATTATAGTTTATCCTTATTGCGGAGGAAGACTTCGACACTCCTGGTGCCTCTAGGATAGAACCGTTTCACTTGATCGGCCGCTACCCTCTTCTTCAATTCAACTCCATCCAACTCTTCTAACACATATGAACCGCCAGATACTTGCTCCTTGATTTTATACGGTCCATTCCACCTATCTGCAAACATCTTTCCCCACTGGCTTTCCCAACTCCTATTATACACCAAGACCATATCTCCTGGGTTCAAAGGTTTCCTTAATCGATGTGCCAACCGCTCATCCCAATATCTAACTGATTGATTTCGGATCTTCATCATCCGCGAATATGCCTTTTCTAAATATTCTTCTTTCTTTTCTAGCTGCATCATTCTTGCACACAATAATTCATCAGTAGTTTTGACTGTGTCCCAGTCAACTCCAAGATATGATTCAGCTTTTAAATCAACTGGTAAAACTGCTTTCTGCCCAAAAACAAGTTCATAAGGTGAAAATCTGGTCGTCCTTTTGGCAGTGATTCGATCAGCAAATAAAACTAAAGGTAAATAGTGCCTCCACTTATCGGCACTTGTCCCACACATTTTAACTAAAGCATCCTTAATAACTTGATGCCCTCTTTCAACCATGCCTTCAGCTTCAGGATAATATGGGGTTGCTACCCTAACTTTTGATCCAATTTTAGATACAGCCTCTCTAAACTCAGCCCCAAATTCAGGACCTCCATCTATCATCACCAATTTCATCACTCCATATCGATACACCCAATTATTTAATAAACATTCTGCCACATTTTTGGCAGTCAAATAAATAAGAGGCGCTTCCTCTACCCAACCAGATAAGTCATCTCTGGCTACAACTAAATATTTATACTGTCCCTCTTTGATATGAACGGCATCCAAACTGACTCTCCCAAAGAGTGTATTTTATCCAGTAGCGCGTCCAGGTTCTTTTGGCCTTAAATAACTTTGTCTTTGACATTCTTCACATGACTGAACCCACTGTTTAACATCCATCTTCATGCCAGGACACCAAAATCAATCAGAAATTCTTCTAAACGTTTCTCCAACACCTCTATTCCCAAGATCTTCATGCAGTGATTTCAAAACTAATTCTTGTCCCTTCTGTTGAGTTATAACTACTTGAGGATTTGGATACCTTCTCCTCATTAAACGTCGAACAGATAGATAAAACATAGATGAATTTCTCTTGATAGCCACCCATTCATTGTCTTCAAAATCTTCTGGCCTCTCTAAAGTCAACAAATATTTGACTAACAAGAAATAAAAACCAGTCTGACCCCAGACTTCATCTTGAAAATCAATTAATATAACATCAATAGGAACTTCTCTATCACCAATATCACCTGCACATGAATGAGGCAACAAGTGTTGTCCCCTAAATAAATATTTAATCGAGCTATGTTGACATTTTTCTTCTGAACCTTTGGATCCTTTGTAAACCATATTCTAAAATACCTCTTTCTCTTTATCCACCTTTTTATTTAAATTCTCTAATTCTCCAGCATATACACCATTCCTTAACTTACTACTATCCCACACTACCAATCCATCTTCCTCTACATACACCACATCTTCTTCTACCTCCTTTCTACCGGATTTATCTACACCTTTTCCAACACCTTTATTAACATAAAAACTATTTTCCAGTTTATCCTCTTGGTGGAGGTCATGATCACCATAATCTAAACACAATAATCCTTCCAGTTTAACCTCATGGGGGAGGTATGGAAAGTCTTCAGCTCCTTTAGTTCTGGCTTTGATAATAGGTATATCTTCATTGAACTCTTCTGAGTCTGAATCTTATTCAGTGGGTGGTCTCCTTGATAAACCATCTGGCATACTAAAGGTCTTGCCAGGCTTATGAACTAAATCAAACAAAAAATGTTGAATAAAAGCTACCCATCTAGTCATGGGTGCATTTGGTAAACTTGGGGAATTAATCATCTGGATTAACAATTTCGCATCCACTTGCAACTCAAAATGTTGCCCCCACAAAATATGCTGAAGTTTCTTCAGTATTTTTGCTACACCACATAATTCCAATTTCGGTTGAGAATATCTTTATTCCACCTCAGTAAATACTACAGATTCATACCTAACTGGCCTGATGTAACCAGCTTTATCCATCTGAGACAAAACCGCCCCAGCTGCAACCTGACTTGAATCAACTGCTAAATAAATTCTGCCAGCATATTTTCCATAATCCAACTTGTGCAGGACTAAATCCTTCCCCACAACCTCCTTCAACTTCACAAACGCCTTCTCACACTCTTCATTCCACTCCCAGTCTGCACCCTTTCTCATTAACCGTCTCAATGGAGCTGCCAATGAAGAAAAGTCCTTAATAAACATTCTAACATATACGCAAACGCCTAAAAACCCTCTAACTTTGGTCATATTCTTGGGTCTTGGCCAGGTCTGAATTTTGTTAACTTTCTTATTGGACATAATCCTACCCTCTCTACATACCAACTGGCCTAATATTTCTAAGGCTGGCACACATCATGAAAACTTTGAACCTGAAATAGTTAAACCAGCCTCTTCAATTCGAAACAAGGCTCTTTCTAAAGTAATTGCAAACTCCCAAATGAATTTGCGTATCCCAGGATTCTCTTCCAACACCTGGTTATCATAGTCAGTTGTTCGTCCCTTAATTCCTCCATCATCTATAAAGATTCCAGCATATTGTGGAATTTTGTCTTGAAGGATCCAAGCCATCTGAGCTTGATAAACTGCAACCAAATTTGTTGCTCCTTGAGGTAATCTTATTAACTGTAAACGTCCTAGTGGCGTATCGAATGTAGTGAGAGGCCTTGAGTACGGATGTAACTCTCTCTCATCATATCCACCCATAATATCTCCCAAACCATAACACACTCTCCCTGCAAACGCTTTGACAAACTCCTCAGCACTAGGCAGTATCCCAGCATCCTTTATTGTAACCCTATGTAATTCCCTAAGATAATGAACAACTCTAAGCTTGCCATTCAGTTTCTTGATACAAAATACCAGACTAGAATAACTTGACGTTGATTGCTCATACAGTCCAGTGCATATCTGTTCTCTGACAACTTCAATATAGGCTTCTTTTAATTCAGCCGGAATAGGAATTGGTTTCTGCTGCCACCGTTCATGACATACCACAGGAATCTTGTAAGGCTCCCCATAGGAATGCTTCAACACACCCCTTTCCTCTTCTACAAAAGCAATGGCCTTCTCTCACTTGACCATCACATCCAACAACAACTTCTTCTCTTCTCAAGACAACCAACCATCAGGTCCAAAATTAACAACACCCAGTCTCTCAAAAGTGATTCTTGATGTCTCAAAAAATTCAGGCGGATTCTTTACCAAGGGACTTTCATAAGGATCTCTTGATAACCTTGGTCTTCTCAAGGGTGGATTTAATTTGGCAGGTAGCAGTTCATTAATAGGTCGAACTTTATTTGCTACTTTCTTTTATTTGGCTGCGTCCACATCTAAATAAACTTGAGGTAAAACATTTACTTTTGTTTCGCCATTAAAATTTCATCAAATGAATCTTCTTCATTGTCCAAATCAGAATAAGAAAAATTAGAAAAATATTTTGTTTCATTTTTAAATTTTACCCTTTTCTCCTTTCCCTTGTCTAATTTATAAGCATATTTTCCAACACCTTTGCTTCCCTTATCCAAAAGTAAATCGCCCGTAAAGAAAGTAGGCAGTTTAACCACTTGCTGGAGGACCAGAATTGAATTTTCACAAAAATTATTTTTTTGTGTTTTAATTATACTGAGATTTTTAATCGGATTTTGATGTGATATTTGCAGATTACCCTCTTTCTGGAGGTCCGTAATAGAATTAGATACTTGCAGTTTAACCTCTTGCTGGAGGTCATAAATCATACCCTTCCAATTTTTATCCAACCTAATTTGGCCCATTTTGCCTTTTTCACCATTTTTAAATTTAATAGAAAAACAGGGTAAATCCAACAAACATATAGAAAAGTATAAAATGTATTTGCACTACAAAGTAATATTAACAGAAATTAATTGAGAATGCACTTGAATTATCTCCAAGTGAGCTGACCTATTTCAATCCGGGATCTCATCCTGAGGAGTGATTTCAACATTAGAGTGATCAGCCCTTTCTACCCCCAAAAATGAGGGCATTCATCCCTTTCCAACAAACATAATTCACCAGAGGCCGTCCGTTTTATACGCCGCTTCTTGGTGCAAACACAACACTGGCACAGAGTAGTAATCCCTGGCCGTGTTTCCCAACCTTCATCTCCAGGAGGCGCTAACCGCATATGTAACCTCCGCATATCTTCACCAGTGATTTCCAAACTAATCCCCATGCCAGCTTGATACCGTATCCTGGCCTCCAAAATCCATCAAAAAAGGACCACCAAGAACAGTTTTGACTGCTCTTCTGGCCACATAAAAGTGAATCTTACCAACAGATCCACCAATGCCTAACCTGACATGCTCAGCTGTGCCCATCAGCTCTGTTGCATGCCCTCCAATGCCTCTGAGATTTCCCCCAGTTTCACTTTTAATTGGCAAGCCTATACTCGTCGCTTGCTCCAATGAAATTATAATAATTTGAGACCCTGAATTGACCAAGGCCTTTACTTCCTTACCGTTAAGAGTTACCACCAGGTAACCTAGGGGAGGGGAAAAATGCATATCTACATCTTCCCCAAACTTTTCAACATTTTCACAAATATATTCCACCTCTCCAGTGGAAACCGGACGCCTCGTCAAATGCTTCTTTTGCTTTTCAGCAAGCGCCGGACTAATCGTAAATAACTCCCCCAAAGATAATGGAATCTGCAGTTGATTCACCCTATTCAAAACTAAGTCCATCGCATTAGCTTGACCAGAAACTACTGGCCGCTCATACTGGACCTTTGATTTAACAACCTTGGCCCTGGGTACCTCTTGAGGTTCAACCGAGCCATCTTCACCCTCCATTATAAAAGCTTCACTTTCTATAACCCTAACTCCGTCACCAGCTTCTTGCACTAATCCTGATCCACCGCTAGTCCTTCTTACACCCTCCATTGAGATGGGACCACTAAAACTTGGTCTGGGTAGAGACACCAACGGTACATCCTCTGGCATAGGCTCACCATTTAAATCAAAATTTCCATAACTAGGGGGCCCCATATCAGCAATCCCATTCTGCATTTTATATAATTTGTCCTTAGAGTAAGGGTTCAATTTTTTGGCGGCAGTTTGGGAACTAGAATTTTTGTCCTTAGTGTAAGGGTTCACTTTGTTATTGGCCTTGCCAGGATTAGCCCTCAGTTGGCTTTGAATGCTACTCTTCTAGCAGCATTAACATTTTATTTGCCAGCCATACAACCACCCTCCAATTGGGCAACCGTTGCCAGCTCTAAACCTCTAAAAGAACTAGAAAATGTGGCTTTACTGAACTCTTTCTCTTTACCTTTGTCAGCTTTTCCACCATTACCATTACCATTTTTGCCACCCTTGGCATTAACATCTTCATCATTTATCTCTCCAAATCTGGCTCTGCTTTCAGCCGTTAAACTTCTTCTGACCAAAACAGAAGGTGACTGTCCATCACTGGGATTGATGAACAAACCATCAGGAAATTTAAAAACTTTACGATAAAATAAAACTCACCCAGCATCCATATCCTTATCAAGAGCAAAAACAACTGTTGCTCTGTGCCCCCTCCTATTACAATAGGAGCACACCTTTGGCTCATTGTAGCCACCTCTATAACTACTACCACCATTCCCACCATTTCTCCCATTGCCTGGGAAGCGGTTACCGTTATTATTGCCATTATAATTTCAATGTTTGTACCCTCTAGATTGATAAGAAGTCTACGTCGATGAAGAAGAGATTGGGGCCTTATTGGCCTTCTAAGTCTCTTGAAAAATATTTTTAACTGTTTCGTTAAATCGGCAAGGTGATCGACAATCTTATTATCCACATTACCCTCAACTTTTGCAGCTGGTAGTCCCATTTGAGCCTTCTTGGCCTCCTGAGATTTGACCATGATATCGTTATTCTCCGCCAAAACTTCACTAACCTTGCTAACATATTGAGTGCATGACTCTTGATATTTGTTTAACGCCAATAACTTTAGATGGGCTTGAATGTTGTCCTTTATAACCTCCAAAGCCGGCAATTTCTGCTCACCATTAGGCAGTTTCTTCTACAATTCTTTTCTTGAAAGATCCTTCAAGACGTCCATACAAATATCCCTGCTGCATTCTGACCAAAACAAATCTTTTGCCTTGTTCTCATGCACTAACTGGTCCACCAGTATGAGATATTCAACCATTTCATCAAACTGAACACACAGCTTTTTGAAGTCTGCCATAGAAGAAACACCACCCTTTGCTTGCCAGTCACCAACAATTTTATTGAGGTCCGACATGGTAAACCTAACACCCCATCTATCAACCAAAGCTTTAGAAAGCTTAACCCAATCCTTGTCCTTGAATGCCTGCATAGCAATAACCTCTTTTTCCACCTCCCTATCAGCAGTAAAAAATCCAACTTGCTTCACCATATCCACATGAGAAGCACCATCAACAGCAGCAGCAGCTTCATACCTGCTAATGAACCATTTAAACTCCTCCCCATCAAACTTTGGGATATACCAAGAAACAATCCTAACAGAGGGAGTAAGAGTTTGAGGAGATCCAGAAGCAAAAGCAGAAGAAGACATCCCAATAAGTAATGAAAAGCGTTAAAAGTCAATAAAATGACAAGCCTCTTGCAGGCCAATAACAAAAATCCAATTAGAGTTCCAAAGAATAAGCCTCTTGCAGGCTAATAACAAAGTGCTTGACCCAAAAAAAAGTCCTAGAAAAAGCTTGAGATTTGGAACCCCACGTTGGGCGCCAACTATGGTAAGGTAAACTTTACAGTCGCCTTGCTGTAAGCAGAATCTGGAGGAGATTTGTGGATTTAGCTGAAAACCCCATCCTTCCAACAAAAATAACAAAGTAGGTGTTCTAAATCACTAAGCTACCCAGTCTATTTAGATCTGATAAAAAATTAATACTGAAACTTTTGAAATATTTAATGCTTATTGAAATTTAAATAAAAGTGGCTGTTGAGAAAGAAATACTGATTACAAAAATTAAGGTGTACCAGTGAAAGATCTGGAAAGATTGACTTTTATGTTTTTATAATAATTTGAATTTTTATGAGACAGAAATAATCAAGTCCCAGTGATGAAGACCTTTCTAAAGATACCCTGTATGAAGTGTGATTAACTTGTTGAGTAGTATTTCTAAAATGTTATATATAAAATATAAAGTTATAAGGGTATTACAACTTTATTTAATTTGTTGAGTAATAAAAAATGAGACCGTGGTGGTTAAAGATTAAGCTGTATGTTCTGATGATTGTATTATGATGCCCAATTTCGAGTCTGAGAGGCTCTTAAGTATACCTAGTCACGTGCCTAAGTTTCCCCTCCAGAGCTTAGCCAGAGCCCGTCCGGAGTCCGTCCGTAGTACAAATGGAGTCCGTCCGGACCTCCGGACTCACAAAACTATATTAAAAAATCTAGAAAAATTACACATGATAGAGCCACTTCCCTATTACATTCCCAACTAATTTTTCGTAGTCTGCGCAGCTCTAATTACCCCGTGAAAATTCATCAAAGTTAAGTAATTTCTAAAAACGTAAATATTTCTATAAAACTTTAAAATTCATTTAAAAATATAAGAAAAATAGTAAAAATTCTGGGAAAATTTACCAAGGTTCTTGAGCTACTAGACTTTATACTTATAAACTTTTTCAGACCTTCAAAATAAGTTTTTTCCATAAAATAAATTGTTTTTTTGCGTAGGCATTCGCTTTTAACCAATTTATTCATATTTAAAACTCAAATAAATTGAATAAAACCCCTTTTTAAAATAATAACATCATCAATCTCACACATCGTAATAACTCCAGTTTTGTAATTTGGGTGCCATACTAAACTTTAGGCCACCACACCGGCCATCTTTTGAATATTGAAAACTCTCTCTATGTTCCCTCTGTCAAAGCCGACCTTATTTCTGCAGTCGATTTACTACTTGAAAGTTGGAGTTTATTCAAGGAAAACAGTATCTTCAAAATAAACGACCATGATAAAACTCATATTGAATGTGCCATTAGTGGATGCATCATCACCTTTCCCCTAATCAATCTACCGATATATAACGTTTCCAACCCCAATGAAAAAGATTTACAACTTCTTCATCATAATTATGGACACCCAAATAATCAAATCATGGGCCAATTGTTTCCAGGTTTGAAATTCTCTAAATTTAGTTGTAAAACCTGTGCTCTTGCTAAATCCCATATTTTACCCTATGGTGGTACTTTTCCCATCTCTGAAAACTCTCTCAATGTCATTCAGATGGATTTATGTGGACCTATCACACCTGAATCAAAAGGGGGGAAAAATTATTTCTTTCAGATTCTTAATGGACACTCACAATATTATCACACCTATTTTCTAAAATTTAAATCTGAAAAATTTGAAGTCTTTTGTGAACATCAAATTCTTGTTGAAAACCAACTCTCACGCACAATCAAATGTGTCATATCTGATAATGGCGGTGTGGTGGCCTAAAATTTAGTATGGCACCCAAAATACAAAACTGGAGTTATTAAAATGTGAAAGATTGACGATGTTATTATTTTAAAAAGGGTTTTATTTAATTTATTTGAGTTTTAAATATGAAGAAATTGGTTAAAAGCGAATCCCTACGCAAAAAAACAATTTATTTTACTGAGAAAACTTATTTTTACGGTCTGAAAAGCTTATAAGTATTAAGTTGAGTCACTCAAGAACCTTGGGAAATTTTCCCAGAATTATCACTATTTTTCTTATATTTTTAAATGAATTTTAAAGATTTATAGAAATATTTACGTTTTAAAAAATTACTTAACTTAGATGAATTTTCACGGGGTGATTAGAGCTGCAAAGACTTCGAAAATAAGTTGGGAATGTAAAGGGGAAGTGGCTATATCATGTGTAATTTTTCTAGATTTTTTAATATAGTTTTAACGTTCTAATTGAGTCCAGAGGTCCGGACGGGCTCCAGATGGGCTCTGGCTGAGCTCTGGAGGGGAAACTTAGGCACATGACTAGGTATACTTAAGAGCCTCTCAGACTCGAAATTGGGCATCATCTTACAATCATCATACATCATACAGCTTAATCTTTAACCACCACGGTCTCATTTTTTATTATTACTCAACAAATTAAATAAAATTGTAATACCCTTATAACTTTATATTTTATATATAACATTTTAGAAATACTACTCAACAATTTAAATCACACTTTATACAGGGTATCTTTAGAAAGGTCATCATCACTGAGACTTGATTATTTCTGTCTCATAAAAATTCAAATTATTATAAAAACATAAAAGTCAATCTTTTCAGATCTTTCACTGGTACAACTTAATTGTTGTTATCAGTATTTCTTTTCTCAACAGCCACAATCACTAAATCTCAATAAGCGTTAAATTTTCAAGAGTTTCAGTATTAATCTTTCATCAGATCTAAATAGTCTGGGTAGCTTAGTGATTTAGAACACCTACTTTGTTATTTTTGTTGGAAGGACGGGGTTTTCAGCTAAATCCACAAATCTCATCCAGATTCTGCTTACAGCAAGGACACTGTAAGAGTTTACCTTACCATAGTTGGCACCCAACGTGGGGTTCCAAATCTCTAGCTTTTTCTAGGACTTTTTTTGGGTCAAGGACTTTGTTATTAGCCTGAAAGAGGCTTGTTTATTTTAACAGTTTTTAACGCTTTCTTTACTTATTGGGATGTCTTCTGCTTTTGCTTCTGGATCTTCTCACCCTCTTACTCCCTCAGTTAGGATTGTTTCTTGGGATGGCCCAAAGTTTAATGGGGAGGAGGTTAAATGGTTCATTAGCAGGTATGAAGCTGCTGCTGCTGTTGATGGTGCTTCTCATGTGGATACGGTGAAGCAAGTTAGGTTTTTTATTGCTGATAGGGAGGTGGAAAAAGAGGTTATTGTTATGCAGGCATTCAAGGACAAGAATTGGGTAAAGCTTTTTAAAGCTATGATTGATAGATGGGGTGTTAGGTTTACCATGTTGGACCTCAATAAAATTATTGGTGAGTGGCAAGCAAAGGGTGGTGTTTCTTCTATGGCAGACTTCAAAAAGATGTGTGTTTAGTTTGATGAAGTGGTTGAATATCTCATACTGGTGGACGAGTTAGTGCATGAGAACCAGGCAAAAGATTTGTTTGGTCAGCATGCAGCAGGGATATTCGTATGGACGTCTTGAAGGATCTTTCAAGAGAAGAATTGAAGAAGAAACTGCCTAATGGTTAGCAGAAATTGCCAGCTTTGGAGGTTATAAAGGACAACATTCAAGCCCATCTAAAGTTATTGGCGTTAAACAAATATCAAGAGTCATGCACTCAATATGTTAGCAAGGTTAGTGAAGTTTTGGCTGAGAATAACAATATCATGTTCAAAGCTCAGGAGGCCAAGAAGGCTCAAATAGGACTACCAGCTGCAAAAGTTGAGGGTAATGTGGATAATAAGATTGTCGATCAACTTGCCGATTTAACGAAACAGTTAAAAATATTTGTTCAAGAGACTCAGAAGGCCAATAAGGCCCCAATCGCTTCTTCATCAATGTCGACTTCTTATCAATCTAGAGGGTACAAACGTCGAAATTATTATGGCAATAATAACGGTAACCGCTTCCCAGGCAATTGGAGAAATGGTGGGAATGGTGGTAGTAGTTATAGAGGTGGCTACAATGAGCCAAAGGTGTGCTCCTATTGTAATAGGAGGGGGCACAGAGCAACAGTTGTTTTTGCTCTTGATAAGGATATGGATGCTGGGCGAGTTTTATTTGATCGTAAAGTTTATAAATTTCCTGATGGTTTGTTCATCAAGCCCAGTGATGGATAGTCTCCTTCTGATTTGTTCAGAAGAAGTTTAACGGCTGAAAGCAGAGCCAGATTTGGAGAGATAAATGATGAAGATGTTAATGCCAAGGGTGGCAAAAATGGTAATGGTAATGGTGGAAAAGCTGACAAAGGTAAAGAGAAAGAGGTCAGTAAAGCCGCATTTTCTACTTCTTTTGGAGGTTTAGAGCTGGAAACGGTTGCCCAAGTGGAGGGTACTTGTATGGCCGGCAAATAAGATGTTAATGCTTCTAGAAGAGCAGCTGCTACTAAGGCGAAGAGTAGCATTCAAAGCCAACTGAGGGCTAATCTTGGCAAGACCAATAACAAAGTTAATCCCTTACTCTAAGGACAAAAATTCAAGTGCTCAAACTGCTGCCAAAAAATTGAACCCTTACTCTAAGGACGAATTATATAAAATGCAGAATGGGATTGCTGATATGGGGCCCCCTAGTTATGGAAAGTTTGATTTAAATGGTGAGCCTATGCCAGAGGATGTTTTGAATTCTGAGGAGGACGTACCGTTGGTGTCTCTACCCAGACCAAGTTTTAGCGGTCCCATCCCAATGGAGGGTGTAAGAAGGAATAGCGATGGATCAGGATTAGTGCAAGAATCTGGTGACAGAGTTAGGGTTATAGAAAGTGAAGATGGCTCGGTGGTACCTCAAGAGGTACCCAGGGCCAAGGTTGTTAAATCAAAGGTCCAGTATGAGCGGCCAGTAGTTTCTGGTCAAGCTAATGCGATGGACTTAGTTTTGAATAGGGTGAATCAACTGCAGATTCCATTATCTTTGGGGGAGTTATTTACGATTAGTCCGGCGCTTGCTGAAAAGCAAAAGAAGCATTTGACGAGGCGTCCGGTTTCCACTGGAGAGGTGGAATATATTTGTGAAAATGTTGAAAAGTTTGGGGAAGATGTAGATATGCATTTTTCCCCTCCCCTAGGTTACCTGGTGGTAACTCTTAACGGTAAGGAAGTAAAGGCCTTGGTCAATTCAGGGTCTCAAATTATTATAATTTCATTGGAGCAAGCGACGAGTATAGGCTTGCCAATTAAAAGTGAAACTGGGGGAAATCTCAGAGGCATTGGAGGGCATGCAACAGAGCTGATGGGCACAGCTGAGCATGTCAGGTTAGGCATTGGTGGATCTGTTGGTAAGATTCACTTTTATGTGGCCAGAAGAGCAGTCAAAACTGTTCTTGGTGGTCCTTTTTTGATGGATTTTGGAGGCCAGGATACGGTATCAAGCTGGCATGGGGATTAGTTTGGAAATCACTGGTGAAGATATGCGGAGGTTACATATGCGGTTAGCGCCTCCTGGAGATGAAGGTTGGGAAACACGGCCAGGGATTACTACTCTGTGCCAGTGTTGTGTTTGCACCAAGAAGCGGCGTATAAAACGGACGGCCTCTGGTGAATTATGTTTGTTGGAAAGGGATGAATGCCCTCATTTTTGGGGGTAGAAAGGGCTGATCACTCTAATGTTGAAATCACTCCTCAGGATGAGATCCCGGATTGAAATAGGTCAGCTCACTTGGAGATAATTCAAGTGCATTCTCAATTAATTTCTGTTAATATTACTTTGTAGTGCAAATACATTTTATACTTTTCTATATGTTTGTTGGATTTACCCTGTTTTTCTATTAAATTTAAAAATGGTGAAAAAGGCAAAATGGGCCAAATTAGGTTGGATAAAAATTGGAAGGGTATGATTTATGACCTCCAGCAAGAGGTTAAACTGCAAGTATCTAATTCTATTACGGACCTCCAGAAAGAGGGTAATCTGCAAATATCACATCAAAATCCGATTAAAAATCTCAGTATAATTAAAACACAAAAAAATAATTTTTGTGAAAATTCAATTCTGGTCCTCCAGCAAGTGGTTAAACTGCCTACTTTCTTTACGGGCGATTTACTTTTGGATAAGGGAAGCAAAGGTGTTGGAAAATATGCTTATAAATTAGACAAGGGAAAGGAGAAAAGGGTAAAATTTAAAAATGAAACAAAATATTTTTCTAATTTTTCTTATTCTGATTTGGACAATGAAGAAGATTCATTTGATGAAATTTTAATGGCGAAACAAAAGTAAATGTTTTACCTCAAGTTTATTTAGATGTGGACGCAGCCAAATAAAAGAAAGTAGCAAATAAAGTTCGACCTATTAATGAACTGCTACCTGCCAAATTAAATCCACCCTTGAGAAGACCAAGGTTATCAAGAGATCCTTATGAAAGTCCCTTGGTAAAGAATCCGCCTGAATTTTTTGAGACATCAAGAATCACTTTTGAGAGACTGGGTGTTGTTAATTTTGGACCTGATGGTTGGTTGTCTTGAGAAGAGAAGAAGTTGTTGTTGTATGTGATGGTCAAGTGAGAGAAGGCCATTGCTTTTGTAGAAGAGGAGAGGGGTGTGTTGAAGCATTCCTATGGGGAGCCTTACAAGATTCCTGTGGTATGTCATGAACGGTGGCAGCAGAAACCAATTCCTATTCCGGCTGCATTAAAAGAAGCCTATATTGAAGTTGTCAGAGAACAGATACGCACTGGACTGTATGAGCAATCAACGTCAAGTTATTCTAGTCTGGTATTTTGTATCAAGAAACTGAATGGCAAGCTTAGAGTTGTTCATTATCTTAGGGAATTAAATAGGGTTACAATAAAGGATGCTGGGATACCGCCTAGTGCTGAGGAGTTTGTCGAAGCGTTTGCAGGGAGAGTGTGTTATGGTTTGGGAGATATTATGGGTGGATATGATGAGAGAGAGTTACATCCGTACTCAAGGCCTCTCACTACATTCGATACGCCACTAGGACGTTTACAGTTAATAAGATTACCTCAAGGAGCAACAAATTTGGTTGCAGTTTATCAAGCTCAGATGGCTTGGATCCTTCAAGACAAAATTCCACAATATGCTGGAATCTTTATAGATGATGGAGGAATTAAGGGACGAACAACTGACTATGATAACCAGGTGTTGGAAGAGAATCCTGGGATACGCAAATTCATTTGGGAGTTTGAAATTACTTTAGAAAGAGCCTTGTTTCGAATTGAAGAGGCTGGTTTAACTATTTTAGGTTCAAAGTTTTCATGTTGTGTGCCAGCCTTAGAAATATTAGGCCATGTGGTATGTAGAGAGGGTAGGATTATGTCCAAGAAGAAAGTTAACAAAATTCAGACCTGGCCAAGACCCAAGAATATGACCAAAGTTAGAGGGTTTTTAGGCGTTTGCGTATATTTTAGAATGTTTATTAAGGACTTTTCTTCATTGGAAGCTCCATTGAGACGGTTAACGAGAAAGGGTGCAGACTGGGAGTGGAATGAAGAGTGTGAGAAGGCGTTTGTGAAGTTGAAGGAGGTTGTGGGGAAGGATTTAGTCCTGCACAAGTTGGATTATGGAAAATATGCTTGCAGAATTTATTTAGCAGTTGATTCAAGTCAGGTTGCAGCTGGGGCGGTTTTGTCTCAGATGGATAAAGCTGGTTACATCAGGCCAGTTAGGTATGAATCTGTAGTATTTACTGAGGTGGAATAAAGATATTCTCAACCGAAATTGGAATTATGTGGTGTAGCAAAAATACTGAAGAAACTTCAGCATATTTTGTGGGGGCAACATTTTGAGTTGCAAGTGGATGCGAAATTGTTAATCCAGATGATTAATTCCCCAAGTTTACCAAATGCACCCATGACTAGATGGGTAGCTTTTATTCAACATTTTTTGTTTGATTTAGTTCATAAGCCTGGCAAGACATTTAGTATGCCAGATGGTTTATCAAGGAGACCACCCACTGAATAAGATTCAGACTCAGAAGAGTTCAATGAAGATATACCTATTATCAAAGCCAGAACTAAAGGAGCTGAAGACTTTCCATACCTCCCCCATGAGGTTAAACTGGAAGGATTATTGTGTTTAGATTATGGTGATCATGACCTCCACCAAGAGGATAAACTGGAAAATAGTTTTTATGTTAATAAAGGTGTTGGAAAAGGTGTAGATAAATCCGGTAGAAAGGAGGTAGAAGAAGATGTGGTGTATGTAGAGGAAGATGGATTGGTAGTGTGGGATAGTAGTAAGTTAAGGAATGGTGTATATGCTGGAGAATTAGAGAATTTAAATAAAAAGGTGGATAAAGAGAAAGAGGTATTTTCGAATATGGTTTACAAAGGATCCAAAGGTTCAGAAGAAAAATGTCAACATAGCTCGATTAAATATTTATTTAGGGGACAACACTTGTTGCCTCATTCATGTGCAGGTGATATTGGTGATAGAGAAGTTCCTATTGATGTTATATTAATTGATTTCAAGATGAAGTCTGGGGTCAGACTGGTTTTTATTTCTTGTTAGTCAAATATTTGTTGACTTTAGAGAGGCTAGAAGATTGTGAAGAAAATGAATGGGTGGCTATCAAGTGGAAGTCATCTACGTTTTACCTATCTGGTCGGCGTTTAATGAGGAGAAGGTATCCAAATCGTGAAGTAGTTATAACTCAACAAAAGGGGCAAGAATTAATTTTGAAATCACTGCATGAAGATCTCGGGCATAGAGGTGTTGGAGAAACATTTAGAAGAATTTCTGATCAATTTTGGTGGCCTGGCATGAAGATGGCTGTTGAACAGTGGGTTCAGTCATGTGAAGAATTTCAAAGACGAAGTTATTTAAGGCCAAAAGAACCTGGACGCGCTACCGGAGAAAATACACTCTTTGGGAGAGTCAGTTTGGATGCCGTTCATATCAAAGAGGGACAGTATAAATATTTAGTTGTAGCCAGAAACGTCTTATCTGGTTGGGTAGAGGCAGCGCTTCTTATTAACTTGGCTGCCAAAAATGTGGCAAAATTTTTGTTAAATAATTGGTTGTATCGATATGGAGTGATGAAATTGGTGATGGTAGATGGAGGTCCTGAATTTGGGGATGATTTTAGAGAGGCTGTATCTAAAATTGGATCAAAGGTTAGGGTAGCAACCCCATATTATCCTGAAGCTGAAGGCATGGTTGAAAGAGGGCATCAAGTTATTAAGGATGCTTTAGTTAAAATGTGTGGGACAATTGCCGATAAGTGGAGGAACTATTTATCTTTAGTTTTATTTGCTGATCAAATCACTGCCAAAAGGAGGACCGGATTTTCTCCTTAAGAACTTGTTTTTGAACAGAAAGCAGTTTTACCAGTTGATTTAGAAGCCAAATCATATCTTGGAGTTGACTGGGACAATGTCAAAACTACTGAAGAATTATTGTGTGCAAGAATGATGCAGCTAGAAGAGAAAAAAAAATAATTAGAAAAGGCATATTCACGGATGATGAAGATCTAAAATCAATCAGTTAGATATTGGGATGAGTGGTTGGCACATCGATTAAGGAAACCTTTGAACCCAGGAGATATGGTCTTGGTGTATAATAGGAGTTTGGAAATTCAGTGGGGAAAGATGTTTGCAGATAGGTGGAATGGACCGTATAAAATCAAGGAGCAAGTTTACGGCGGTTCATATGTGCTAGAAGTGTTGAATGGAGTTGAATTGAAGAAGAGGGTAGCGGCCGATAAAGTGAAACGGTTCTATCCTAGAGGCACCAGGAGTGCTGAAGTCTCCCTCCGCAATGAGGATAATCTATGATGTTTATAAAAATCTTATCAACCTCTGCAACGAGGATAAACTATCTTCTTTTCATCAAAAATACTTTATTGTCGTTACACTGCATTTGGGCGACAATACTGTGATGAAACTTAACAAAATGCAAGAAAACCTTCTTTGAAATTTTTGAAATTTAAAATTCTTAAAATATGGGTGAAGATAGTGTTGGAAAATTTTAAAAATTTATTGGAAGAAGTTTTCACAGGGGAAACTTCTTAATTTAATATTGGCAAGTGTGGGGGTAATTGATGGGCTGGCTGCTCTATACACAATTACCCGATAATGTTCATTTCCAAAATTTTCCCTGTTTCTTGTTGAATCCTGGCTTTGTCTTTTAATTATAGGAAGTCCACTAAGACTATAAACTGGAACTAATCAAGAGACACCGCTCTCAACGCTGGATTCAAGATTTTTTTAAATTTTTGATTTTAATTTTTATGATTAGATTGTGATTTCTTTCCTTTAAATACATATTAGGAATTATTGCAAAGGTGATGCTCACTGGTGGTCTATAATCATTTTTATAAATTGGAGGGAGCCCACCCAGTGATCATCATTATAAAATTATCTTCTAAAAACTTTCATTTATTTTCTTTTCTTTTCAATTTCTCAAAATTGTTTAACCACATCAAGTTGCACTTGGATGTGGGTATGATTTCGAGGGTACGGCTCATCAAATGGCTGGGGGGCATCTTTTAAAATTTTAATCTTGATAATTCTTTTTTATTACTTTTATTAACTTTCTTTTCACATTCGTTTATCTTTCTTTAAAATTAAATTTTAACTTTTATTTCAAAACTTTCTTTTCTAAAATCTTTTATTTTAAATTAAAAACAAATTTAAAAAAAAATAAATAATTTAATAATTAAAAAATAATAATAATAATAATAAATAAATAAAATAAAATAAGAAGGTATTTTACTTTTAGGTAGTTTAGATGTTTATATTATTTTTTTTTCAAACATTATTCAAGAAAGCTACGTACCAGGAAGAACACCATCAAGGGTTATTATCTTTTGAAGAATCGAAATTAGAAGATTTAGAAGGACCTTGATTGATTTTCTGCGATTCGAATCTTATTACACGGTCATGATAGTGTTGAAGCCAGTTGGCTATTTTGAAAAGATCTCTTAACAGCTGTTCTCTAATCCAAGATTCTGATCTATCAGAGGGCGGGTATTGTTGGAAATAAGCGATAAGGTTATTAAAATTAGCAAAGAGCCTTTCACACACTAAGTGAATTGGAACTCTAGGGAAGCTTGGACTAGGTTCTGGTAGTTCATAAGCTGAGTATGGAATTGGAGAACCGGTGGACGCTTATCAAATTAAAAAATCAGCAATATTAAAACCTGAAGATTAAAGAAAATAAAAAAGGACAACTAAACTGTGTCAACACTATCAAAATCATTGATAAATGGCTTACTTGGTAATAGAGTGGGATTTTTTATGTTTAAAAAAGGATTTTTATTTTTTGATAGATGAGGAGGACTGGTGTTGGAATTGGAGTTTGAAGTAGATGTTCTGGGCTTTTTAGATGAAACAAAAGGTGATGAAGATTTCTGGCTATTATAGGACCTTTTGTGCTTCAAGATGTTGGAAGTAGGAGAAGAATTGGTTGAAGGTTGAAGCATGGACCTGAGAGCAGTAAGAGTTCTTGGGGGGTTAGCAGCAAGTCTAGATTGGAGAGGAGGACCAAGAGGCTTAGGTAATGAAGAAAGATTTAAATAGGCTGATGGAGAAAAAGGGATAGGATCTTTAGAAGTTTATGGAATAGGGGGTGGAGTAGAAGGTGAAGATGAAGAGGAGGTTTGCAGAAGGAGGAGAAGCTAGTAGCAGTAATGGAGAAAGAACCACATTTCAAGCCAGAACATTTTCTTTTCTTCTCATAACAGGATAAACAGGCCCTGTTATAAGTGTGCTTTTGCAAGTTGAAAGTGAAGATACATTCCCAATGGGTGAAAGCACAATATTTTCAAGATTGATCAGTTGAAGCAATGAAGTCAGTAGGTTTCATCTTGTTAGGAGATATTTTTTAATAAAAAAACTTGAAACTAGGATGAAGACAGCTGGTGGCAAAATCTGGGTTTTAGGATAGAGAAAGTTGTTAGGTCCACCAAGACCTTAAACTGGACTATTATCAAGTTCTTGGGTCCACCATGACCTTAAACTGGATTTCTTATCAATCAAATGTTTGGTCTACCATGACTTTAAACTGGTAGTTCATTCATTGTTTTAGCCCACTATGGCTTTAAACTGAAAAATTAATATCTGCAGGAAAATTCAACATTCATTGGCCCACTATGGCCTTATACTGGATTACTTGTTGATCAAATGTTTGGCCCACTATGACATTAAACTGGATTATCAAGTTTATTCAATCTTTGGTCAAGACTAGGCCTTACTTAGGAATATTTCAAGTTATTCATGCACTTAAACGATCTTTGATCCACCAAGACCATAAACTGGCAATCAAATATATGTTTGGTCCACCAAGACTTTAAACTGGAATGTCAATCTTGTTTGGATAACTCAATTCAATTGTTTAATTTATTACTGTCCACTAAGACTCTATACTGGTTATTCAATCATATCTGGAATTGGGTGATGATAAGCTTCAGGAGATTAAAATTTTAGGTGGTGATGATGCTAAGGAAAGCATAATGGTTAATTAGGTGAAATTTGTGGCGCTTTAACATGGTCTAAAGATAATATTATTATTATTGGAAGCCTGGAAAAAGTATTTTATAGGTTGCTATTTGGCAATGGTTGAAATTGTGATGAAGGAATCAGAAGTTAGGATGGTAGATGGATTTTAGGGAATGATTTTTAGTGCCTCAGTGTTAGGCCATTTTTGGTGTGAAGCTTGCAGGACCTTATGGCGAGATTGGAATCATAGAATTCGGCTCAGTGGGGGGCCCTATGAGGTTGTAATCAGGAGTATTCGGCTCATAGGAAGATCCACTCTCTCAATGGTGTGACAAGAAGGAAGACTGGTATATGGGAGTCTGAAAGGATTCAAACCTTGCTCCCAGTAGTGGAATCATCAAAAGATTATATTATTTATTATTTTATGTTATGTTAAGCCAGAGAAGAAAGAAAACAACATTTATTTTAAAGTTAAATAAGACCAAGCTAAAACAAAATTTTATCAAGTTATACTGTTAGAAAAGATAATTTCTTTGAAATGGTTCAACATCATTATCAAAGCTTTGCATTAAAATTCTTCTTTTCATGACGTCTTCATGGTTATTAGCTGGAGTTTCTTGAAAATAGGCCAGCATTTTTCGTTTCAATTCATTTGTAAAGTCAAGAAAAAGATAGAGATGAAAATTTGGATAATGATTAATATTGTCCATCTTCACTTTGCCAACGTCATCAGTGTTGGTTATTTCAACAGCTAGAAGTTCAAATATGTTATTAAGTAATAGGTTTAGTCAATTTTGATTAAAAGTTCTTTTTAGTAAGATAATAGGGTCTTACATTTAGAGCCGGGAAACATAGTCTCAGAAAAGTTGGTTGGGGGCACTGGCGTTATAGGATTAGGGTCTTGTGAAGGCAAAATTAGGCCGGGATCCGCTGATGAAGATTGAACTTTTGATGTTGAAGCTGTTTTTGATCTTATTTGTTTTAAGAAGAAAGGAATTTTTGATTGCTTTTTAGAAGTTGTGGGATCAGGGAGAGCTGCTGGTCCTAAATATACATTTGTTTTAGAAGGAACTATTGGCCGGTTACATCTGACTTTTTTTACACGGCATAAGTCGCAAGTGGTTCTGCCACGAAGATCAGGGTTGCACATTAAACAAGGTACCTGGTAGCAAGTGCAAAGTTCACATGGAGCAACAAGTTCTTTGAAAGACATATTGATGAAGATGAATTTTAAAGTTGATTGAAGAAGATGGTGGTTGAAGGTTAAAGATGAATATTGTGTTCAATCACTTATGCAAAGTTTAAAGAATGAGGAAATTCTCAATTGGAGGGAGGATGTGGTGGCCTAAAGTTTAGTATGGCACCTAAAATACGAAACTAGAGTTATTACAATGTGCGAGATTGGCAATATTATTATTTTAAAAAGGGGTTTTATTTAATTTATTTGAGTTTTAAATATGAAGAAATTGGTTTAAAGCAAATGCCTAAGCAAAAAAACAATTTATATTATGAAGAAAACTTATTTGTACGGTATGAAAAAATTATAAGTATCAAGTTGTGTCACTCAAGAACCTTGGGAAATTTTCCCAGAATTATTACTATTTTTCTTATATTTTTAAATGAATTTTAAAGATTTATAGAAATATTTATGTTTTTAGAAATTACTTAACTTTGATGAATTTTTACAGGGTGATTAAAGCTGCGCAGACTACGAAAATAAGTTGAGAATGTAAAGAGTAAGTGGCTCTATCATGTGTGATTTTTTTAGATTTTTTAATATAGTTTTAAGGTTCTAATTGAGTCCGGAGGTCCGGACAAACTCCGCTTGGACTGCGTACGGGCTCCGGATGGGCTCTGGCTTAGCTCTGGATGGGAAACTTAAGCACGTGACTAGGTATACTTAAGAGCCTCTCAGACACAAAATTGGGCATCATCTTACAATCATCATACATCATACAGCTTAATCTATAACCACCACGGTCTCATTTTTTATTTTTACTCAACAAATTAAATAAAATTGTAATACCCTTATAACTTTATATTTTATATATAACATTTTAGAAATACTACTCAACAATTTAAATCACACTTCATACAGGGTATCTTAAGAAAGGTCATCATCACTGGGACTTGATTATTTCTGTCTCATAAAAATTCAAATTATTATAAAAACATAAAAGTCAATCTTTTCAGATCTTTCACTGGTACACCTTAATTGTTGTAATCAGAATTTCTTTCTCAACAGCCACTTTTATTTAAATCTCAATAAGTGTTAAATTTTTCAAGAGTTTCAGTATTAATTTTTCATCTGAACTAAATAGACTGGGTAGCTTAGTGATTTAGAACACCTACTTTGTTATTTTTGTTGGAAGGACGGGGTTTTCAGCTAAATCCACATATCTCCTCCGGATTCTGCTTACAGAAAGGCGACTGTAAGAGTTTACCTTACCATAGTTGGCGCCAAACGTGGGGTTTGAAATCTCTAGCTTTTTCTAGGACTTTTTTTGGGTCAAAGACTTTGTTATTAGCCTGAAAGAGGCTTATTCTTTGAAACTCTAATTGATCTTTGTTATTAGCCTGCAAGAGGCTTGTTTATTTTAACGGTTTTTAACACTTTCTTTACTTATTGGGATGTCTTCTGCTGTTGCTTCTGGATCTTCTCACCCTCTTACTCCCTCAGTTAGGATTGTTTCTTGGGATGGCCCAAAGTTTAATGGGGAGGAGGTTAAATGGTTCATTAGCAGGTATGAAGCTGCTGCTTCTGTTTATGGTGCTTCTCATGTGGATATGGTGAAGCAAGTTGGGTTTTTTATTGCTGTTAGGGAGGTGGAAAAAGAGGTTATTGCTATGCAGGCATTCAAGGACAAGGATTGGGTTAAGATTTTTAAAGCTATGGTTGATAGATGGGGTGTTAGGTTTACCATGTTGGACCTCAATAAAATATTTGGTGACTGGCAAGCAAAGGGTGGTGATTCTTCTATGGTAGACTTCAAAAAGCTGTGTGTTCAGTTTGATGAAGTGGTTGAATATCTCATACTGGTGGACGAGTTAGTGCATGAGAACCAGGCAAAAGATTTGTTTTGGTCAGCATGCAGCAGGGATATTTGTATGGACATCTTGAAGGATCTTTCAAGAAAAGAATTGATGAAGAAACTGCCTAATGGTGAGCAGAAATTTCCGGCTTTGGAGGTTATAAAGGACAACATTCAAGCCCATCTAAAGTTATTGGAGTTAAACAAATATCAACAGTCATGCACTCAATATGTTAGCAAGGTTAGTGAAGTTTTGGCTGAGAATAACAATATCATGGTCAAAGCTCAGGAGACCAAGAAGGCTCAAATGGGACTACCAGCTGCAAAAGTTGAGGGTAATGTGGATATTAAGATTGTTGATCACCTGGCCGATTTAACGAAACAGTTAAAAATATTTGTTCAAGTGACTCAGAAGACCAATAAGGCCCCAATTGCTTCTTCATCAATGTCGACTTCTTATCAATCTAGAGGGTACAAACGTCGAAATTATTATGGCAATAATAACGGTAACCGCTTCCCAGGCAATTGGAGAAATGGTGGGAATGGTGGTAGTAGTTATAGAGGTGGCTACAATGAGCCAAAGGTGTGCTCCTATTGTAATAGGAGGGGGCACAGAGCAACAGTTGTTTTTGCTCTTGATAAGGATATGGATGCTGGGCGAGTTTTATTTGATCGTAAAGTTTATAAATTTCCTGATGGTTCGTTCATCAAGCCCAGTGATGGACAGTCTCCTTCTGATTTGGTCAGAAGAAATTTAACGGCTGAAAGGAGAGCCAGATTTGAAGAGATAAATGATGAAGATTTTAATGCCAAGGGTGGAAAAAATGGTAATGGTAATGGTGGAAAAGCTGACAAAGGTAAAGAGAAAGAGGTCAATAAAGCCACATTTTCTACTTCTTTTGGAGGTTTAGAGCTGGCAATGGTTGCCCAAGTGGAGGGTAGTTGTATGGACGGCAAATATAATGTTAATGTTTCTAGAAGAGCAGCTGCTACTAAGGCGAAGAGTAGCATTCAAAGCCAACTGAGGGCTAATCCTGGCAAGGCCAATAACAAAGTGAACCCTTACTCTAAGGAAAAAAATTCAAGTGCTCAAACTGCCGCCAACAAATTGAACCCTTACTCTAAGGACGAATTATATAAAATGCAGAATGGGATTGCTGATATGGGGCCCCCTAGTTATGGAAAGTTTGATTTAAATGGTGAGCCTATGCCAGAGGATGATTTGGATTCTGAGGAGGACGTACTGTTGGCGTCTCTACCCAGACCAAGTTTTAGAGGTCCCATCCCAATGGAGGGTGTAAGAAGGACTAGTGATGGATCAGGATTAGTGCAAGAAGCTGGTGACAGACTTAGGGTTATAGAAAGTGAAGATGTTATAATGGAGGGTGAAGATGGCTTGGTTGGACCTCAAGAGGTACCCAGGGCCAAGGTTGTTAAATCAAATACCATAGCGGAGAGTTTGCTAACAACTCCATCAAAAATCTCTTTAAAAATAAGGGAATTTTACATGAGTAGATTAAAATATATATATATATATATATATATATATATATATTAGAATTTATAGTTATTAATTGTTTTTTATTATTTATTTATTATTATGTTTCTAATCTTTTTGTGGGAGCTCATTGTCTGGATTATGAAGCTTCTGGAGGCTGGTCCAGATTATGATGTCGTTTTTGTTTTTTGTTGGGGTTGTGGGAAGCACTGTGTTCTTTGAAGTGCATCCTTCTGGAGAGATTATATGGATTATAATGGGCAGGAATGGGTTTGGATGGAAGTTCAGAAGAGGAAGAAGAAGAGGCAGGAATGGATTTCTGGAAGGTGTGCTTAATTATCCTAAAAATCTTCCAGTGGTCGTCTAGCAGGCCCTTTCTCAGGGATTTTTCAAAGTCATTCAAATGTCCATGGAGGGCAAAGGCTTTTAGCATGTTTGAACACATGGTGCTGAGGTGTTGTTTCATGTCTCCAGAATCCAGGGTAAAAGAAGTTTCTAGAGGTTGGCCAACTCCAATAGTAGATTGAGGAGGAGGGGTGCCAACTAGACAAGAAGAATTGGATCAGTAGCTATTTTTGTTGAAGAAATTGGATGAATTAATGTGGTACTTACAAATTGGAAGCTCATCAAATTTGTAAGCAGCCGGAATTTGGACATCTTAAGATTTTGGAATGGTCATAGTAGGTGGATCAATCAGGGAAAGATATGGATTCTCTTGGTCTTCCTCTGAAAGGTTTTGAGAAGGTGAACTAGGAGACTGATTTTCCTGGGCTCTAGTTGGAGCAGCAGGTCTGTTGTTGCTGTTGTTAATATTTCTGCTTGATTCAGTTGGATGAGGTGCTGGTGATGGAGTACCAAGGTTGTTATAAGATGGAGCAGGAGAGGGTGATTTGGAAGCAGATTGATCTCTTCTGGATGGAGCTTTTGAGGGAATGTAACTGTCAGAAGAATAGATGGCTGACAGAGGAGAGGTGTAGTTTCGTTGTCTTAACTGGGGAGGAAGTTGTTGCTTTGGTGCAGTGTTGGGTGCTCTGGTTTCTTCCTGGGGTCATCTGGCAGGTCTCCTAGAAGTATGGGAAATTTTGGAGTTTTTGGACCTTGGAAGGGTTGGCTGCATTGCTCTGGGAGCAGTTGGAGGTAATTGTGTGGAGTTGTTTTCATTGATTGGATGAATTTGGCTGTTTTCTGGTTGTTTTTGGAGGTTTTGAGCCTGATTTTCACTGTATAGTGAGGCGGGAGGTCGGCCCAACGTCGGCGGGGCCGCCTGGACCTGGTCTAGAAGCCTAGGAGCTAATTTAGAAGAGATAAAAGCTGTTTCTTGGGAAGCTAAGGCTTGCCTTTTGGGAAGAGTTCTGGAAGCTGAGTTCCTGGATCTTTTGGATGGTGCTGAGGATAAAGAGCAAGAGGATGGACCAAGCTCTGGGGATCTGGTAGGGGATCTGGAGAGGTATTTATGAGAAGGTGAAGGAGGAGGAATAGGGTAGTTGACATCTCTGTCACATTTCTTCTTTTTGGAGTAGCAAGAATCACAAGCCCTGTTGTAGAATTTTGCTTCAGGATTTGGAAGAGTGAATGTGCAAGGTCTGCACATGTGGATGCACTGTTTGCAGGCATAGTTCTTGGGAGAGGTGAAGCAAGGAAGAGTAGAGGGGTCAACATCAGGGGATCCAGCCATGATCTGTGGTGAGAAAAGATGATGGAAAGAGATAAGAAGGATTTTTTTCTCAGTGATGGGTAGATGATGAAGTGAAGGTGGAAGGTCAGCAGTTTGGCTGTGGGTGTGTTCTGCATGAAATTGGCTGCGTCTATTTATGATAAAATCTGAAAGTCCTCCAAGACTTTAAACTGGCTGGTTTCAAGACTTTATCAAGATTAGTCCCCCAAGAATTTAAACTGAGGGCTGCTAGTCCCCCAAGACATTAAACTGAGGATTGTTTGATGGTGTAGTCCCCCAAGACTATAAACTGAGGAATGGGTTTTTGTTGTTGGAATGGGTTGGAAAGATTGGCAGAGGGTATCCACAGGGGGAGCCTCTGAATTTAGCAAAGGAAAGTTTGGGGGTAATTGATAGGCTGGAAGATATATTGAAAACTACCCCAGAATGTGAGTTTTTTCTCTGTGTCTTAATGTGGTTGATCTCTGGTTCTGGGTTTATGATTTAGGTTTTTGAACCCCAAGACTTTAAACTGAGGGTTTTTGAGTCCCTTAAGACTATAAAATGAGGATGGTCCCCCAAGACTTAAAACTGAGGGTTTTTTGTGGTTACATCCTATAGAGGGTGTGGTCAATTTTTCTTTTCTGAATCAAACTCAAGTACTTGTGGAATTACAGAGGGAATCAAGAGATGAAATGAAGTGTTCAGAATTAGCCTTGAACTGGTGCATGAGGCGTCTTCTGTTCTAAATTTCCTGTGGATCTCTAGCAGGAGTGGATTGGAAGTAGTTTAGCAGAAGGTGTTTCTGTTGAGATGTGTTTTGTTGGAACTTAGCCTTAATTGCGGGCAAGTGGTTTGGTGTTGGTGGTCCAATGGATCCTACATTGTTATAATCACTGTCAGAAGATTTAGGAACTGAGAAGTCATCAGTTTTAAAAGTTGAAGGAAGAAATGAATGTTCTTTACCATCAGATGGACCAGGGATGGTGGAACTTGTTGTTTTAGTGGTTTTGGAACTCTTCTGAGAACGGTGTAGTTTTTGTGATTAATCTGGGTATCAGGATGGATGGCCTAGTTCTTTTGGTGCTGGTAGAAGATGGACCAGGTTAAGGTGGAGGTGAAGCTGTTGCAGAAGATAATGTACCAGGTCTGTAGCAGGACTTCTTTCTAGATTGGCAGACATTGCAGGACGTTATGTATGGATGGACCGGAGATGTGATGGTGCAGATTAGATTATTTTCAATGCAGTATTGGCAAGGACCCATTTCAGGGACAGATTTGGGAAGAAGGTTGAACATGGTGGTTGGATGAAGAAAGAATGTGGACATTCTTAATTGGAGGGAGGATGTGGTCTTCCAACATTGGCAGGGGCCTTTGTTGTGTGATTTTGCACTGTTTTTGCATGTCTTAGTTGACATCTGTTGAGGAATTGGGTATTTTTCTGGTTTTATTCCGTGGATATTGGGTCTGCGCATATGTGGGTACTATAATTGGATAGCCCCGGGTTTTCTCTATTTTTATGTCTTGTAGACATTTTTCATATTCTGAGTTTTAAGGGGTCATTTCCTCATTTTTCATTTAAAAGAATGCTGTTTAATTTTGTTTTTTGTGTTTTACGGGCTAACCATAAGTCTTAGGGTTAAGTACTTAGTACCATTGGATAGGGCTAATTTAGCTCTATATTTCATGTCTCAATGTTGTTATAGTGAAATTCCTTGTTTTAATGGTTTTAGTAGTTGTAGCTAATTTTTCTAAGTAGATTGGGTGTTTTTATTGGTTTTCTGACTTCAGGGAGGCCGGGCCACTTCAGGTGTTGCCTCCGACATTGGGTGGCCTGCCCGCCTCTGTTTTAGAAGGTTGGAGAGCGCTTCTGGAGGGTTTTTATTCAATTTGGTGGGTGCAGGCGCCAAATTTGTGGGTGTGCATGGGCTCTTAGATAGTGGTCTGTGTGTACATAGTGAATAAGACAGTTTGGGGCAACCTTAATTATCATACAACCATCTGGAGGTAATATCATTGTTCCTCACTCAGTTTTCACTGTTTTTTTGGCCACAATTGGCTGTGTTTGTTGCAAGTTTAGTTCTTCATTTAACTCAACTTTTGCAGCTGTTTTCTCTGGTATAGTCTTGCAAGCTATATCAAGTATTATTGCTGTCTTTGGTGTGTATTTGAAAGCTACATCAAGTATCATTGATTTCTCTGGTGTGGACATTGGTCTGCATTTCAGTTCTTTGGTTTGGTATTCTGTCTGTAGACTACTCTCTTGACTGATCAGGCAGTCAAGTGTGATGGAAAAGGGGATTTAGCAAACAGGAATCAATTTACTGTAGCAGTTAAATCTCATTTTATTTTTTCTAAAGAGACAGGGGTTTTTCTTTCTGGTTTTTCTCCAACTCCCTTGGTCAAGGCCTATAGCTGGTACTATAGGATTGTCTACACCGTTGTCCCCATCTACTTCTTTTTCTTTATCCTTAATTATTAATTTAACATATTTTTATCCTTGATTTATTATTCAGTTTATAGTCCTATTTCTTGTCCCCGTTTCCTTGTTGTCCAATGTGTCCTAGAGTTCCACTTACCTGTTGCCTAAAGTTATCAAGCTCCCTTGGAGATATACCAAGTTGATTTTCAACTTCCTCTTTTTAATTTTTCTCTTATCTGCAAGTATTCTTCAGTTTTTTAATCAAGTCTCTGTTCTCTCTCAAGATTTTCAATTAATTTCAATTAAAGCTCAAAAAGGAAGATGAGTTATATATCTTTATTAAAAGATATGCGGAAAAGCTGTGGAATGGTGAGATTGGGGTCTAAAAGTAAGTCCTCCTAATTGTGCACCGCTAGGGTTTCTTCTACACCTTTCAAAAACATTACCTTGGCCATGTCTGTGAGCAGTGGGGAAACCCCTGGATATATTTATAGGAAAGAAGAAAACCCAAGAAAAGAAAAGAAAAATTTAAAGATAATTCATGAAAATCAAGAAAAAAATCTGAAGATGATGAAGAAAGGAGACAAAAATTATTTTTGTGAAGATTTTCCCCATCAATTTTTGGGCCTCCAAAAAGAGGTTAAACTGCACAAATTTTTGAAGAATGAACATCAAAAAGATCTAGTTTTGGTCCTCCTGAATTAGGATAAACTGCAAAATTTTAGATGATTTAATTCTGGTGATTAATCAAGATTTGAAGTTTTGGAAGATGGAAATGAAGATGAAGATGTGGGATTTAGGAAAAGTTTTGGAGTGGTGAGATTGGGGAGTAAAAGTAAGTCCTCCCAATTGTGCACCACTAGGGCTTCTTCTACACCATTTTAAAACATTAACTTAGACACACATGTGAGCAATGGGGAAACCCTTTGTTTTTGTTCCAGCTCTGGTGGAGAAAATGTCATGAAGATCCCCCAAGTTGATGGTGGAGCCTCAAAGTACAAGAAGGTGGCACAGAAGATTAGGCCTGTCAATGAGCTTTTGCCTGTAGGTTTTAATCTTCCATTGAAGAGACCTCTGTTTTCAAGAGATCTGTACTTTACTCCTCTGGTGAAGATTCCTCCTGATTTTAAGGAAACTGCTTGGGTGATGGTTGAAAGGTTGAAGGTTGTTAATTTCGGTCCAGATGGTTGGTTTTCTGATGAGGAAAATAAGTTGTTGTTGCAATTTATTGTGCTGAGGGAGAAAGAAGTGGCATTTGTTGAAGAGGGAAGGGGTATGTTGAAGCACTCTGATAGGGAACCTTACTTGATTACTGTGGTTTGTCATTAACCTTGGCAAATCAAACATATTCCAATTCCAGTTGCTATCTGGGATGATTTTGTGGATATTGTTAGGTAAAGAGTTAGGACAGGATTCCATGAACAATCAACTTCTAGTTAATCAAGTCCCGCTTTATGTGTTAAAAAGCAGAGTGGAAAGCTCAGGGTGGTACATGATCATTGAGCCCTGTATAAGGTTACTATCACAGATGAGGGGATGCCTCCAAGTGCAGAGGACTTTGTGGAAGCTTTTGCTGGAAGGGTGTGCTATGGTTTGGGTGATATTGTGGGTGTTTATGATGAAAATTAACTTCACACTGATTCATGGCCACTCAAAACATTTGAGACTTCTCTGGGAAGATTTCAGCTTACTAGGTTGTGTCAAGGAGCAACTAATTCAGTAGCAGTTTATCAAGCACAAATGGCTTGAATTTTACAGGATGAGGTGCCAGCTCATGCTGGTATTTTTATTGATGACAGTGGAATGAAAGACCCTCCACTGATTATGGAAATCTGGTGCTGAACAAGAACCCAGGTATAAGGAGATTTTTTTTAGAATATGAAATTACTCTAGAGAGAGTATTTTTTAGATTTAAAGGGGCTGGTTTGACCATTTCTGGGTCAATGTTTTGTTTTTGTGTTCCAGCTCTGGAAATTCTTGGTCATGTGGTATGTAATTAAGTGAGAATTACGGCAAAGAAGAATGTTAATAAAATTCAGTCATGGCCAAGGCCTAAAAATACTACTGAAGTCAGAGGTTTTTTGGGGATTTGTGTGTATGTCACGATTTTTATTAAGGATTTTTCTTTGTTGGCTTCACCTTTAAGGAGGCTGACCAGAAAAGATGCAGAGTAGGAATGGACTGAAGAGTGCGAAGAGGTTTTAGAAGTTGAAAAAGGTGTTAAGTAAAGATATTATTCTTCACAATTTGTATTATGGTAGGGAAGCTGGAAAAATTTATCTGTCAGTGGACTCAAGTTATTTTGCTGCTGGTGCTGTTTTGTCTCAGGAAGATAAATCTGGGAAGGTCAGGCCAGTTAGGTATGAGTCTGTGGTTTTTAATGAGGTGGAATCTAGGTATTTTCAGCCAAAGTTGGAATTGTGTGGTGTACCAAAAATTTTGAAGAAGCAACAAAATGTTTTGTGGGGGCAGCATTTTGAGCTGCAGGTGGATGCTAAATCTCTGGTTCAAATTATCAACCCACCTAGTCTTCCAAATACTCCAATGACTAGGTGGGTGGCATTTATTCAACATTTTTCTTTTGACCTGGTGCACAAGCCAGGTAAAACTTATACAATTCCAGATAGATTATCAAGAAGACTGCCCAAAAATGAAGATTCTGATTCTGAAGAGTTTGATGAAGATGTCCCAGTTGCTAGGGCCAGCACAAAGGGTGCTGAAGAATTTTTTAACTTCCCCCATGAGGCTATACTGGAAGATTGTTCTCTCCTCCCCCAAGAGTTTAAACTGGATGATTCTGATCTTTAATTTGGTGATCAGGATGATTTGTTGATGAAGATGGGGCTGTTGTTTAAGATGTGTCAAATTTGGAAAATGGTTTTTTTGTTAGTGAACTGGATTGTCATGAGATTCAGTGGAAGAAAAAGGATGTACCAAAGCTTAGGGATTGGTGTCCTGGTTGGGCCGGTTATGTTGCTTGTGTGCACACTGGTGATTTTGATGATAGGGTTGTACCCTTGGATGTTGTGTTGTTGGATTTTGAAGATGATACTTGGGGTCAGACTGTGTTTTATTATATTTCGGTTGAATATCTGTTGACCTTGGAGAGGCCAAATATTTTTGATGATGATACTTGCGTGGCAATCAAGAAGAAAAGTCCTGGATTCTATGTGTCAGGAAGAAGGTTGATGAGGTGGAGACATCCAAATCCTCAAGTTGTTGTGACTCAGAAGAAGGGTCAAGACTTATTGTTGAAGTCTTTCAATGGAGACCTTGGTCATAGAGGCTTTGGGGAGACTTATAGAAGACTAGCAGACAGATTTTGGTGGCCAGGAATGAAGTTGGATCTGCAGGGTTGGGTTCAATCTTTTGAAAAATGTAAAAGAAGAGGTCACTTGAAAACTAAAGAGGTTGGCCCTGCTACTGGTGAATCAAATGTGCTTGGAAGAGTCAGTTTGGATGCTGTCCATATTAAAGAGGGCAGGTATAAATATTTTATTCTTTCCAGGGATTATTTGTCTGGTTAGGTGGAGGCGGCACCTCTTGTTAATTTGACTGCCAAAAAGGTGGCAGAATTTTTGAAGAAGGAATAGGTGTTTAGATATGGGTTGATGAAGTTGGTGACTGTTGATGGTTGTCCAGAGTTTGGAGCTGAATATAAAGAATCTGTGGCAAGTAGTGGTTCTAAAGTCAGAGTGGCTACACCTTATTATCCTGAAGCAAAAGGAATGGTTGAAAGAGGCCTTTAAGTTATCAAGAATGCTTTGGTGAAGATTTTTGGAGATAGTGCTGAAAAATGGAGGCATTATTTACCCTTGGTGTTATTTGTTGATAGTGTTAATATTATTTCAGCAAATATAGCATGTGTCCCCTCAATATCTCACAATCACAAATTATCCAACAATACGCAATATTGCATTACTAACAACTCACACTGGACACCTCAACAAGATGAAGAACGAGTAAGAAGAATAAGTACAATAATAGATAAAAAGGCAAAGAAAATTAGGTGGCATTGGAAAGTAAAAGAGAAACATTGTGCATTAAGAAAAGGCATCAAGTATCGTAATAAGAGAAAAGATAACACACAAAGTAATAATAATGTTCAACATATCATTTTTATATTCAAAAGTAATAAGAGAGGTCATAAGAGAAAGGCGTGTGATATTGGAAAAGCAAAAGTTAAAAGGATAAAAGGTGATACTCAATCATGGGATTGTGAAAGCATAAAAGCTATTTGTACACTTCTAAAATGTTGTAAGAGAAGTGCTTTTGGGTATCATACACACTTTAATGAAAACAGGTATAAATAAGGATGTAACTGTTGTAGTCCGTCATTAGAATATTTTTTTATATAAATTTATTTAAGTATATTTAATTGAAATATTAATTGTAAAAGGTTTACATCATTTTAATACATTATCAGTACCAACATACTAAAAAAATCTTATATCGCTCCTTTTAAAAATCAGAATCTAGTCAAAATGTCAGAACCAACCAATAACACCAGTAACAACAACCCTCGATGCTTGCTTAACGAAAATAACTACTTTATTTGGTCTACCATCATGGAGGCCAAACTAGACAATGTAAATTGTTTCGATTACATTAGCGGCAAAGAATGCGATAAAATAGAAGAAAGGAAACGAAAATCTTACAATCTTATTGTTCGAAGTCTAAACGATGACCATGTTGCAATAATTGCTAGCGAGTTATATGGAGAGAATAAAGGCGACGGACTAAAAGCATGGGAACTACTGAAAGGAAAATATGCTGGCGGCAATGCCCAAGGACGCCGATCTGCATTCAATGAATTATTAGCAATTGAATTCACCAATACAGAGCAGTTCCTTAGAGAGGTAAGAAGGGTTAATAGCAAAATAAAACTTACTGGTCTTAAAATCGATAATGAAGTACTATCCCTTCAAGTACTCCACAAACTACCGAAGGAATTCGAATCGTTAATCAGAGTAATCATGCAAGGGGAAGATATTTTAGGGCTAGAAGAAATTTTGAAGAAACTTGAGAAAGACAGTAAACAGTTCGCCATTAAAAAGAGGACAATGTTGCCATGACCACGGAAATCAATCAGAAGAAAAATATAAAATGTTACAACTGTGGAATTATGGGTCACTCAGCTCAAGAATGTAGAAAACCCTGGTCAAAGTACAAATTTGCTCCCCCAAGAAATGCGACAACTTCAGAAGCTAAAGAAGAGGAAAAGGAAAGTAAAAGTGTTGCATTTATGGGAAAAAGAATTATTGAGATCAGTGATGATGAAGAACAAGTTAACAAGAAACTTACAGTCGACTGGGAGAAAGAAATCTTCGATGATAGCGATGAAGAGTTCTTGTATGGGGACACAATCAATGAAGACAACGAGGGAGAGTCTTTTGTCAGTATCAAAATATCTACATATGTAGGCATTCTTGAAGCTAACATATGTCTCAACACCAGTAATGAACTATTATTAGACTCTGGAGCATCAGATCATATGTGGAATCGAAAAGATGATTTCGTGAAAATCCAGGAGTGTAGAGGGATTGTAAATATCGGAGAGGTTGGTAGGAGTGTAAATATTAGAGGAAAGGGAGAAGTAGTGTTATATAGCCCAAGTGATGAAAAGATAATATTCAAAAATGTATACTATGTCCCAGATCTACCATATTGCCTCGTTTCACAAGTCTTGCTATGGGAGAAAGGTGCCCAAATCATAAAAGGAAAAGAAAAAAACTTTGAGGTAACCATCAATAATAAAACAGTAATGAGAGGAGAAATCAGAAATCGCTTACCATTCTTGAACCTTGAAAGAAGACATGCCCAAGCTCATAATGCCCTAAAAGAACATAAAAGACTCGGACATCCGGGAGATGGAACCAGTTGTGAGACATGCAAGCTCGGAAAAATGACAAGAAAACCGTTTAAGAAGATAAGAGAAAGGACAATTGTGCCTGGTGAAGAAATTTCTGTAGATTTAATGGGACCGATAACACCCATATCATTAAGAAAATCAAGATTTGCTTTAACTATTGTAGACACAGCTACAGGCTACGTCTGGATTAGAGCCCTCAAACATAAGGGACAAACTGAGAAAGAGATAAGAGGTGTCATACAACTAATAAAGAGACGAAAAGATTACAACGTAAAAAGAATAATAAGTGATGGAGGAGGAGAATTTATCAGCAATGAATTTAAAGACTGGTTACAAGAACAGGGAATAAACCATATAGTAACTACACCAAATACACCGCAAAATAATGGAATGGCGGAAAGAATGAATAGGACCATCATAGAAAAGTCAAGAACCTTAATACTAGAACACGATTTACCAAAAACATTATGGGCAGAAGCCATGATTACGGCAGCAACTTTATATAACAAAACCAGTAAGAGAGAGCCGTTTAAAAACTTTTGGAAAAAAGATCCTCAAACAGAAAAGCTCAAGGAGTTCGGTAAAGACAAATTATATAGTATCCATCATTATCAGAAAATCGGCAAACTGGATCCTAGATGCAAGAAGGGCATATTAGTAGGGATGGATGAAAACGAAGCAAACACTTACCGCGTTTGGGACAAAGAGAAAGGAAATATTATCAGGACAAGAGACATATTTGAGATTGAGAAAGAAGTCCCACAAATAAACGAAATGAACATTAGTGCAATCACACCAGTAACTGAAGAGACAAAAGAAGCAGAAGTAGAAGAACAAACTAATAACGAAGAAATTCAAGATGAAGGTACAAGAAAATCAAAAAGGAATAAAAAAGAACCAGAAAGATACGGCAATCTAAAAACATACACAACTGAGAAAATAAAAGAAGATAATGAAGAAGAAGTGAATCTTGAAGCCTTCATGATGGAAACATTCATACGAGAAAACGTTATAACACCAAATAGTTATCAAGAAGCTAAGAAATCCAAAGAATGGATCTTATGGAAGAAGGCCATATTTGAAGAATTCGATTCAATCATAGAAAATGGGGTATTTGAAATAATACCAAGAAACAAAAAAGACAAGGAGAAAACAATAATCACAACCAGGTGGGTCTTGAATAAAAAGTTTGACACTAATGGAGAATTGCAAAGGTATAAGGCCAGATGTGTAGCAAGAGGCTTCAAACAAAAAGAAGGAATTGACTTTGAGGAAACATTCTCCCCAACAGGAAGACTTAGTACTATGAGATTCATTCTGAATTATGCGGTAGCAACAAAACAACAACCGAGACAAGCAGATTTTGTAACATCATATTTAAATGCAAAATTAGAGGAAGAGGAAGCAGTTTACATTGAAATACCAGATGGTTTTCGAGAGTGGATACAAGAAACTAAACAGGAAACATATAATGATAAAAACAAGGAACATTTAGTTGAACACCCGCAGAATTTTGTAATAAAATTAAAGAAAACATTATATGGGCTTAAACAGGCAGCGAGAGGGTGGTATTTAACTATGACTGGATGGTTCACCAAAAATGGATACCGGGTTAGTGATGCAGACCCCTGTCTGTTTGTCCACTCTGAGGGAGATCTAGCATTCGCTTGGGTAGATGATCTAATCCTAGTAGGAAAAAACAGTGAAATGATCATTAAAAACATGAAAGAAAGTTTTAAAATTAAAGATCTAGGAGTAGTACAGCACGTGTTAGGCATAAAAGTCAAAATAGAAAAAGACGGGAGTATATTCTTGTCTCAGGAACATTATATTAAAAACCTAGTACAAACATACGATTTAGAAGAAGCTAAAATAAGCGGGACCCCAATGAAATCTAATGAGAAGATTGAGCCATCCACTAATGAAGAACACGAGAATTTCAAATCCGAAAATAAAGACTACAGGTCGGCAATTGGATCATTAAATTATCTGTCACAATGCACTAGACCAGATATTTCTTATAGCGTAGGTATTCTATCACAATTCCTTGAAAAACCAAACAAAACCCATTGGGAAGCATTTAAGCGAGTTATTAGATACCTAAAGGGAACACAAAGTTGAAGAATACACTATCAAAATGAAAAGGAGGAACTACTCGGCTATGTAGATTCTGGATGGGCAGAAAACGATAAGCGAAGATCAACAAGCGGTCACATATTCATGATCAACAACGGATCAGTATCTTGGCGAAGTAAAAAACTAGGAGTAATCAGAACATCATCATCTGAGGCCGAATTCCGTGCTTATCTAGCAGCAGCGCAAGAAGCTCAATGGTGCCGAAAGATGTTCATGGAACTA